>OV702289.1:409098161-410348161 GCA_916181665.1 Avena sativa | reverse complement strand
CGCTTCTTTCCTCTTAACCAAGGCAAGGGCTGGGCTGGTATCCAGAACCATCTGCTGCGCATCAGTTGGCTCGGCAGGAACATCCTTCACTGCTGGAGCTTTCTTGGGAAGCATCGACGATAGGGTTCGCTGCCCAGGCTCGTCGGATGCTGACTTGGTAGTATCCGGAGCCTTTTTTCCCTTAGCTTGCTGGGAAGAAGTAACTGCAGTGGATTTCCCCTTAGAAGCTGCTGGAGTAGTTCCTCGCCGAGGTTGAGATGACTCGGACGAGGCGGAAGAACTTGGCACTGGAGCTCTTGTAGCTGGACTTGGAGCTGTTGCTTGTTTTCTTGGGGCCGGAACAGGTGCTGGAGCTAGTTCGGTCACTGGTACTGGAACTGCTGCTGGTGCTGGTGTTGAGATAGACTCGGTGGCTGCTGGTTGCGGCAATGCCGAAGTGGTGGACATCGTCGCCTCGGCAGGACCGACCCCTCCCGCTCCGAAGTCGCGTTCCTCTCGACGAGGTAGTGCGGAACCCGGAGCAGCCGCAGAACCCTCTGGAATAGGGCTCAGCGGACGTGACTCGTTGTCACGAGGAGGAGAAGGTCCGGATCGAAGTGGTGAAGAGATGCTTGATCCGCTCTGAGGGACATCCACCGGAGGTCTGAAGAAGAAAATAATGTCAGAAGAGAAATTGCCACGATGCAAGGAAAAGTGAGTTACGCAACGAAAAATGACTTACGCATCCAAGGTTTCGGCCTCCTTGGGTTTCCGAGCCCTTCATGCCATGGCTTTGCCTGCCCGCTTGGAGGCAGTCTTATCTCCGGCCTTCTTTTGCCTTTTTGTGGGCTGAGAAGGTTCGGAGGAAGAACTTGATGCGGGTCCACGCTTCTTCTTCGATGCCACCGGAACTGGCTCGCCCGTAGCAAGTGGAGGATCCTCGTGGATATGCCCACCGGGGTTAGCTGATGCCGGAAAGGCAAAAGAAAGAGGGACAGCCTCAACAGGTTTAATCACGTCGACATCCGAGTCATCCTCATCATCGGGCCAATCTCTAAGAGAAGAGAATTTACCGCTGGGTCGTTTGGTAGCGTCGGTTATAGGGAGGAACATCTCCTGGTCCGGCTCCTCCTCATCCGGGATTTCTCGGTCCGGCGCCCACTTAAGGGTCGGATCCGTACCATCCTCGAGAGTTTGCTGAAGGAAGAACTGAGAAAAAGCATGAAGAACAGAGTCAAAAATACAACAAAAACCGACACATATTTGATCCGAAATAAGTTTGCCCCGCAAAGCTTACCGCGGGAGGGAGCCTGTCACGACAGTAGTGCTCAATTACCCACGTCCATTCGGCGGAGAAATCCCTGTGGGTGGTGAAAAGAGCCTTAACCCGGCGAAAAATCATCGTGTTCCTCAACTCGAAGGAGAGGTCCGGTTGGGGTCGCGGCCGAAACTCATGTGGCACAACTTGTGGGTGCGCTTCTGGAGGGGAGAGATTCGGTTGTGCACGAATTTGATCATAGCATCTTCGTTGCGCAATCTGAGTTTCTTCAGTTCCGTGAACCTCTTGTTAACTTGATTGGCCAGAGCCGTGGGCTTCTTGGAGACCTCCTCCTAGAATTCCAGGTCAGGTGGACCCGGAGCATAGGGCAGCAACCGAATCAAATCTTCAGTGCCCTCATTCCGGACATAGAAGAAGGTCCGGGCCCATCCTTTGCAGGAGTCAAGCCTGGTAACCCGGGGAAAACGGAAAGTCTCCAGGGCGAGATGGAGGCAGGTCCGAATTGGGTGAGCTGCTTATCCTCCGACTCTACTTGGATGCTGGGGATAACGTTGCGACGAAGGCCGAAAAACCGGATCCACAGCTCCTTCGTGGGCCATAGTCCGGTGTAGCCTTCGATCGTAGAAGCAAAGGCAGAGAGAGAGGTGATAGCGTTGGCTGGGAGATGGTGCGGCTGCAAGTGGTAGGTGCTGAGCCAATCCCGGAAGAAATCGCTCACCGGCAGACCAAATCCCCGTTGGAAGTGGAACAGGAACACGACAAACTCACTTGGACTGGGTGAGGGGGCCAGTTCGGCGGAGGGGAGACGAGCGGCAACGCCGGCAGGAATGCGCCTGGTCCGGTAGAGCCAGTCAAGGTCATCTTGACAGACCCATGATCTGGCCCACGCGCCGCGGTCCGCCGTGGCGGCGTCCTCCTCCATTTCCTGCTCGGCGACGATGAGCTCCTCCTCCCTCATCTCGTATTCACTACAGTCGCTGGCGCTAGCGGCGCCGTTGATCTGAGGCCTGGATTGGCGAGGACCCGTGGTGAGGAAGTTACGCAGCGGTGGATGCAACATAGAGGCACGACGGCGGCACTGCTGCTAGAAGCACTGGCGGCGGCGCAGTCGCTAGGAAGACGAAGGAGAAGGGCAATGAGCAGAGGGCGCAGAAGTGGGAAAAATGCTAAGGGGTGCGCCCCTCCGCTACTTAACCACCCCCTTAGATGGGTGAGTGGGATCACACTACGCCAACAAGCCACATGGTGTGGCTGTGTATCGCACACCACAGCCGATCGTAGAGGAGCCACACAGAGAGCCATAGAGCAGAAGCAATCCCGTGACATGATGAACTGATGCGGTAAACGAGGAGGCAGGCGTGACGTGACCCTCGCAGAGCGATAACTGACAATTACTACGGCAGCTACTGTGCAGGCCCTTAAAATAAGACAACGTGATGATTAGCCTCCACGTGGGTTGGCGTATGAGAGAAGGAAGCAAGGCCCGGATCAAACCATGGTAACCCGGACCGCAAGTAAAAACTTAGAAAGTGCAGAGGGAAGGTAAAACCATGAGGTCCGAGTCACAGTGGTAACCCGGACGACAAGTGAAAACTTGGAACATGCGAAGGGAACGTAAATCCATATAATCCGAGATAAAGAGATAACCCGGAATTAAACATCCAAGGCTCGAACATAAATGAACCTGATGTGGCCTTAGCGGCCAAGGCATCTAAGACCGCACCAGCTTCGGGGACTAATGTTGGTGGGATAACCCCCGGTAGGGTCACTCCGGGGTATAAGGGCCGAGTTAGCTGAGGTTCGGCAGGGTCAAAGCTGATGCTGGCCGGGTCACCTCAAGGCAGGCCGGATCACGGAGTAACCCGGAGCAGGGGGTCGCCTAACATTGTCTCAACCGACTTAAGGAGTAAGTCGGAAGTGCTTCTCTAACTTGTATGCAGGAACAGGTATGGCCGGATCTACTATGATCCGGGTCCCGTTTAGCTTCTGGGAGAAGGAAGGAATCTCTCTGGTCAAAAAGAAGGCCCGGTACGCACTGCATGAGCGAAGCAAGCAAGGGCAGGACCACCGGGTCATGGCCGACAAGGGTGACGACGCCCATGTCGGGTGACGCGGGCTCCGCAGAGGCTTACGTCGCTAAAGCATTTATGACGCGGGGTAAAAGCACCCCGGTCGGGTTACCACTCTGGGAGGAGGCATATTCTTAGGAATATGCCTCCACGTATGCCCTAGGCAGGGACCAAGCCTCCTCTATATAAGGGGGGCTAGGTTTCTGGTAGAAGGGGTTGGTTGAGCTCTAGTTGGTTTGAGGATTCCGTAGTGACTAGTTGAGCTAAGGTTCTAGGGAAAAACGGTAGGCAAGAGTAAGAGAGCTCCTTCTTCCTCCTCTCACCAATACATCTCTAGGAGCACTTGTAATCTGCAAAGGAAATCAATACAAGCTTTTGTGTGGAGAATCACTCCACTATCCCTCCCTGGATTCCCCTAGCGTGTATTAGTCCCCACCTTTAGCCTATCCATGGCATCTGCCGTGACACCACCATGACATTATTTCTAACAAGTGCATTACCAGATTTGTTAAAGGTTAAAAATAAAAAACAATAAATGAGGGGTGCGGACCGGACTTGTGCATGCTGGGCCGCACAACGCCCAGCCGACCCAAATGCCACGTCACAGCGGGCGGGTGTCGGGGATTCAAATGGCCTGGAGAGGGGCCCGCTCATCAGTGGCTAGTGACGTTGACAAGGTATGGAGAGATTAGAGATGTAAGATATAGTCGCCATCGACTACTATCCTTTGTCTTCTTCCTTTGACTAAAGTAAACATAACCCAAACCCTAGGTCGGGTTGGGACGCACGGGGAGCTCACCTAGGGCCCTGGGAGGCGACGGGGATGGTCCAGGAGTATGCAGTGCTCGATGGTGGCCTTGACAAGGGTCGGAAAAAACAAGTACAGTGAATGGAGACAACTCGCGCAGGCACCACAGGAGGAGCTCGGGTGCTCGTCGGGGCAGTTGCTTGAGGCTTCCCTGAGCAAGGAGGGAGGTGGTGTTATCTAGTACCTACCAAGGGCATGACATGCAGGCGGAAATAGGAAGAGAGAGGCGGGGAGATAACGTCCACCTCAAGGTTTTGAGGGGAAGGCCGAGAGGGCAAGCCCTTCCTCTCCAGCGACACGCGGGGTAGGGGCTCAGTGAGGGAGCTGCAGGTGGCGAGTGGAGGTGGAGAGGAGTGAATGAAGGGTGGAGAAGAAGAAGTCTCGGATGGCCTAGGGCCTTATAACCGATATGTGATGGTGTACCATGGACATGGTCCTTGTGAGGACCTGAAGGGAATTGCAGGCCGCGGATTGGGCATTTAGGGCGGTGGTTATTATGTGTGAGAGCTACTAGAGGTCGCAGAGGGGCAGAGGTAGTGTGCTATAGTTTTTCTTGTTATGACCATGTGAGGGGCAAAAGTAGGACCTAGGGTGTCTAGGGTAGCTCCACTTGGAAGGTATATGTGACGTGCATGACTAGAAGGACTGAGAAGGGGGTGCTACAACAACTTTTTAGAAGTTATGGCATGCTATAGTTGTCTCTCTATCTTTCTTTTCTTCCAAACACTATAGGACAAAGGGCTAGGGTTTGCTACAATACCAGCTACAATGTAGCTCGACCAAAGAGTGATGGTGGTTGTTGTGTGGTGATCAAATGTCCAAGTTTGGTGAAGGGTGGAGGGTTTTGTTAGTGGTTTTTGTATTAAGAACAAAAATTACTATAGAGGAGATGATGTAATACATTCATATGATTTTTGGTGTTGGTGGATTGGTATGGTCAAGATATACCCCAGGGAACTATTTTTTTATTTTTCATATGATTTTTGGTCGAATTTTTTTATCAATTATCCAAATAGTGTTGAATCTATTTTGTTGAATTCAGTTGAGATTTTTTATCTAGACAAGGTGAGTTTTTTGTTTGAGATGGTCCCAAATACCATTTCACACATTGGAGAATTTTCCCAAGGTTTATTGAGAAGGAAAGGTATTTAAAACATTTATTTTTTCTTTGTTGCCATTTAATCAAATAGGCAAACATAATTAGCAAAACTCTTCATAAAAAATTAAGTGGGATGATAGGGACCAAAATACATGCCTCGATTTTCCCTAAATATGCAGATGTGTTTTGTAGAAAAACAAACTTTCTTTTATGGATGGAGATTTGAGGTTTTTGTAAAAGAAAAATAAATAAATAGTTTTTGGGCCAAAATAATTATGGGAAACATTTTCTAAATTTTTATCTTCAAGGTAGATGAAGGCTACATAGTGTATCTATCATTTAAAACCGTGGGTTTTGAGAATCAAACTTGATTTTGGAAGAAAACATGGAATGAAGGATCTTCGGCACTAATATTTTTATACTATCAAAACCTTGTTGGATTAAGGAGCTCTGAGCACCCCTTGGGTCATGGGCTAGATGGATAGTGAAGGGTAACAGGTAGGCTACACTAGCGAAAAATCAAAAATTTCTACCGCGTCAACCAGGAATACTATTGTCATAGATCACGGAATTACCACTAGACGCGCAGTTGCGAAACTCGATGAAGCACGTCGGGCAGTGTAGATGTTCTACGTCTCCTCCTCGTCCTCGTCCCACGATCAGCTCTCCTTTGCGCGGCTCATCCAAGTGCTACCGATGCAGCACCTCCGAGGTATCCACAGGTCCGGGATGGAAGCCGTCACATGCCAGACTGCTAGGTCTGCACGTGCAACACATGCAGAAGAGGAGTGGCGGCTGGGTGGAATGCTCAACCCTATTCAGCTCGCCTCACTCTCTCTTATATAGGCATCCCTGGTGGGCTTCTACACTAGCAGCCCATTAGCAGCCTAAGCCTGGTCAAAATTGGATCCAATCCTCATTAGGCTTCCAGCCCCGAAAGTGTGTGACCCTATAGGTTCATACACGTATAGTCATGACACGAGTACACTTACTCCGTCAATATTTGGTAGCGGCCTCTAGCAAGACGTGCCAACTCCAAAACACATATAAAGATCATTCGGACGAACCATCATAAGGTTGAGTACATGTGTTTCCCTTTGCCTCACGATATTTGGTCTAGCTCCAAGCTGACCTCTCTTTCTCGATACTGTGATACGGAATCCCTTTACTAGGTTAACTCTTAACCATATGTAGCACGACCATGCATTTCTGGATCCGATCACTCGAGGGGCCCAGAGATATCTCTCTCAAGTAGAGAGGGGCAAATCCCATCTTGATTGACCGATGCCTTGCAGCATGTATCAGGACAAACCTGAAAACTACCTTTATAACTACCCAGTTACGGAGTAGTGTTTGATAACCCCAAAGTAGGTCGATCCACATCTCAAGTACATGCGACAATCTTAGGTCCAAGGACAAAACTTACACGATGTGTGTAGAGAGCTACAAGTATTATTGCTAGTCTCAAGTTGGGTCAGTCCAACCCCATGTTCATAACATGTGTCCACATCATTGGTTTGACATCTCCATGTCTATGACTTGCGAAACATAGTCATCAATCAATCGATGTGCTA
Organism: Avena sativa; assembly: GCA_916181665.1. Lineage (NCBI taxonomy): Eukaryota > Viridiplantae > Streptophyta > Magnoliopsida > Poales > Poaceae > Avena > Avena sativa. The sequence goes on along the minus strand of OV702289.1, from coordinate 410,341,353 downwards.
GTTTAATATTCACGTGTGTCCTCACATGAACTCTGACTAGGGACAATTATTAGATAACCATACAAGTAAAGAGTTTCACAAACAATTCACATAATTGCCAATCAATACAAGTTGCCCGGTATATGGATATTCAAGGAACGTTATAATAACTCATGGATACACATGAAATACAATCATCTCTATGATTGCCTCTAGGGCATATTTCCTTCAGTCTCCCACTTGCACTAGAGTCAATCTAGATAGTATCTAATACCTATTGCTCTTGTGTGCACTTCATGCGCAGGCTGCGGGAGTGGCTTAGTCAAGGGATCAGCAACATTTGAGTCCGTATGTATTTTGCATAACATGACACTACCATCATCAATGAACTCACGAATCAGATGGTAACGCATGCGAATATGTTTGTTCTTCTGGTGATGTCTAGGTTCCTTGACTTGTGCAATATCACCATTGTTGTCACAATAAACGACCAAGAGATTGGACGAGCCCTGAACCACACCAAGAGCGATCAGGAAATTCCTAATCCAAACAACTTCCTTTGCAGCCTCTGAGGCAACAATATATTCAGCTTCTGCTGAAGAGGAGGCCACTGTATCTTGCTTGGAACTTTTCTAGCTCACAACACCACCATTCATGACAAACACATAACCTGATTGCGATTTCGAGTCATCTGAGTCGTTAAGGTAACTCACATCTGTGTAACCCTTTACACTGAGTTCAACCTCACCTCCATAAATTAGGAACATATCCTTAGTCCTTCTCAAGTACTTAAGGATATTCTTTACCGCTGTCCAGTGACTCTTACCTGGATCAGCCTGGTATCTGCTTGTAACACTTAGAGCATAGGAAACATCTGTGCGAGTACATTTCATCGCATACATGATGGATCCAATAGCCGAAGCATATGGAACCCTACTCATGCGCTCTCGCTCATTAGTGGTCGAAGGACACCAAGTCTTGCTTAGTTTAATGCCGCGAGACATGGGCAAGAACCCCTTCTTAGCCTCTTCCATGCTGAACCGTTTCAACACTTTGTCAAAGTACGTACTCTGGCTTAATCCAATTAGCCTCCTTGATCTATCTCTATAGATCTTGATGCCCAGAATATATGCCGCTTCTCCCAAGTCCTTCATAGAAAAACTATTTTTCAATGAGGTCTTAATAGACTCGAGCATAGGAATGTCATTTCCAATCAGTAATATGTCATCTACATATAAGATTAGAAATACAAGCGATTTACCATTTTCTTTCTTAAACACACAAGGTTCTTGTTCGTTTTTGATGAAGCCAAACTGCTTTACAACTTCATCAAATCGAATGTTCCAACTCCGAGATGCTTGCTTCAGCCCATAAATAGACTTTTGAAGTTTGCATACCTTTCCAGCATTGTTTGGATCGACAAAACCTTCGGGCTGCATCATATACACGTCCTCAGTAAGGATTCCAGTTAAGAAAGCCGTCTTGACGTCCATCTGCCATATCTCATAATCGAAATAAGCAGCAATCGCTAGAATGATCCGTATAGATCTAAGCATCGCTACAGGCGAGAAAGTCTCGTCGTAGTTAACTCCTTGAACTTGTCGAAAACCTTTTGCAACAAGTCGAGCTTTATGGATGTGAACATTTCCATCCATATCAATCTTCTTCTTATAGATCCACTTGCACTCGATGGCTTTAAAACCATCAGGCAGGTCAACCAAGTTCCAAACTTGATTGTCTCCCATGGACTCTATCTCGGATCTCATGGAAATCAGCCATTTCTCAGAGTCTAGGTCCACCATCGCTTCTGCATAGGTCGCAGGCTCATCATTGTCTAACAATAATAACTCCCGCGCTTCGCGGAGCCTCGCCGACCTTCGTGGTTGTGGTGCTTCTATTCCCACGGGTTCCTCAACTTGTTCTGCTACAATAGCATTACTCGTAGAAGCATCCCTGACTGGCTCATCTTGAACTTCTTCAAGTCACACCGACCTTCCACTCGTTCCCTTTGTGAGAAACTCTTTCTCTAGGAAAACACCGCTACGAGCGACAAACACTTTGCCCTCTTTTCGGTTGTAGAAGTAATACCCTAAGGTTTCCCATTGGGTATCCCACAAAAATGCACTTATCTGATTTGGGTGTTAGCCTGTCCGACTGAAGTCGCTTGACAAATGCATGACAACCCCAAATCTTTAGAAAAGACAAAAAGGGATTCTTTCTAGTCCACATCTCATATGATGTCTTAACTTCGGATTTAGACGGTACCCTGTTTAGTGTGAAAGCTGCTGTTTCTAGCGCGTAACCCCAAAATGATAATGGTAAATCCGACTGGCTCATCATCGATCGAACCATGTCCAACAAAGTTCGATTACGCTGTTCAGAGACCGCGTTCCGGGTGGCGTGAGCTGTGGAACAATTCCGCAACTCTTAAGATGATTCCTAAACTCGTGACTCAAATATTCACCTCCACGATCAGATCGCAAGGCCTTTATTTTCTTGCCACGTTGATTCTCTACCTCATTCTGAAACTCTTTGAACTTTTCAAAAGTTTTAGACTTATGCCTCATCAAGTAGACATAGCCATATCTACTGAAATCATCAGTGAAAGTAATGAAGTAGTGATATCCTCCTCGGGCTGTCTTGCACATTGGTCCACATACATCAGTATGTATGAGTTCCAACAAGTCTGTCGCTCTCTCGGGAAACCCCGTAAAAGGTGTCTTGGTCATCTTTCCAAGTAAACAAGCATGACATGTCTCGTATGATTCAAAATCAAACGAAGTTAGAAGACCATCACCATGGAGCTTCTTCATGCGCTTTTCACTTATATGCCCCAAACGACAATGCCATAAATAGGTAGGACACAAATCATTTGGCCGAAGCCTTTTAGCACTAACATTGTAAACACATGCATTATCAAGATTTAAAATAAATAACCCATTCACAATGGGAGCATCAACCACAAACATAGCATTCTTAGAGATTACACAACCATTGTTTGTACTCGCGAATGAATAACAATCCCTCATCAAACATGAAGGTGATAAAATGTTTCGACCCATACTAGGAATGTAATAACAATTATTTAACTCCATAATAAATCCTGACGGAAGGTGAAGTTGCATGACATCGACGAACAATGCAGCAACCCTTGCTTTATTTCTGACGCGAAAATCCACTTCGCCTTTCTGCACTTCTCTAGTTCTTATTAGCCCCTGCATCAAATTGAAAATATGAGCAACCGATCCGGTATCAAATACCCAAGAGTTAACATAAGAATCTGCGAGAAAAATGTCCACAACATTTACAACAAGCGTACCTGAGTGGGAAGTACTCTTACTTCCACCCTTCTTCAAAGAAGCCTGATACTTTCTGCAGTTTCTCTTCCAGTGGCCATATTCATGACAAAAGAAACACTCAGTGTCTTCTACGGGTCCAGCCTTTTGCTTGGGTGCAGGGTTTGGCTTAGGGATCGTATCCTTAGCCTTGCCCTTCTTCTTCTGCCAAGAAGTGCCCTTTTTCTTGAAGCTAGGCTTGTTCTGCACAGCCATCACATGGCTATGCCCTACACACTTCTTAATGTCACATTCTGCGGTTTTCAGCATCCCACATAATTCATTAAGGCCCCTCTCCACCCCATGCATATGGTAGTTCGAAATGAAATGCCCATAGCTAGATGGAAGAGATGCCAAAATGAAATCAGTGGCCAACTCTTGGCCTAATGGAAAACCAAGCTTTTCCAAAGTCCGACTGTAACCAACCAGTTTGATCACATGGGGGCCTACAGCTGCTCCCTCTGCTAGCTTGCATTCCACAAAGGACTTAGCGACATTGTACCTCTGAGTCCTAGCCTGAGTCTAGAACATGTCCTTAAGCGCAACGATCATATTGTACGCTTCCTTATCCTCAAACTGCTTTTGAAGATCAGGTTCCATGCATGTGTTGTCTAGGTTCCTTGGCTTGTGCAATAGCACCATTGTTGTCACAATAAACGTCCAAGGGATTGGACGAGCCCTGAACCACACCAAGAGCAATCAGGAAATTCCTAATCCAAACAGCTTCCTTTGCAGCCTCCAAGGCAGCAATATATTCAGCTTCTGTTGAAGAGGAGGCCACTGTATATCTTGCTTAGAACTGTTCTAGCTCACAACACCACCATTCATGAAAAACACATAACCTGAATGCGATTTCGAGTAATCTGAGTCATTAAGGTAACTCACATCTGTGTAACCCTTTACACTGAGTTCAACCTCACCTCCATAAACTAGGAACATATCCTTAGTCCTTCTCAAGTACTTAAGGATATTCTTTACCGCTGTCCAGTGACTCTTACCTGGATGAGCCTAGTATCTGCTTGTAACACTTAGAGCATACGAAACATCTAGGCGAGTACATTTCATCGCATACATGATGGATCCAATAGCCGAAGCATATGGAACCCTACTCATGCACTCTCGCTCATCAGTGGTCGAAGGGCACTGAGTCTTGCTTAGTTTAATGCCATGAGACATGGGCAAGAACCCCTTCTTAACCTCTTCCATGCTGAACCGTTTCAACACTTTGTCAATGTACGTACTCTGGCTTAATCCAATTAGCCTCCTTGATCTATCTCTATAGATCTTGATGCCCAGAATATATGCCGCTTCTCCCAAGTGCTTCATAGAAAAACTATTTTTCAATGAGGTCTTAACAGACTCGAGCATAGGAATGTCATTTCCAATCAGTAATATGTCATCTACATATAAGATTAGAAATACAGGCGATTTACCATTTTCTTTCTTATAAACACAAGGTTCTTGTTCGTTTTTGATGAAGCCAAACTCCTTTACAACTTCATCAAATCGAATGTTCCAACTCCGAGATGCTTGCTTCAGCCCATAAATAGACTTTTGAAGTTTGCATACCTTTCCAGCATTGTTTAGATCGACAAAACCTTCGGGCTGCATCATACACACGTCCTCAGTATGGATTCCTTTTAAGAAAGCCGTCTTGACGTCCATATGCCATATCTCATAATCGAAATAAGCAGCAATGGCTAGAATGATCCGTATAGATTTAAGCATCGCTACGGGCGAGAAAGTCTCGTCGTAGTCAACTCCTTGAACTTGTCGAAAACCTTTTGCAACAAGTCAAGCTTTATGGATGTGAACATTTCCATCCATATCAATCTTCTTCTTATAGATCCACTTGCACTCGATGGCTTTAAAACCACCAGGCAGGTCAAACAAGTTCCAAACTTGATTGTCTCCCATGGACTCTATCTCGGATCTCATGGCAATCAGCCATTTCTCATAGTCTGGGTCCACCATCGCTTCTGCATAGGTCGTAGGCTCATCATTGTCTAACAACAATAACTCTCGAGCTTCCCGGAGCCTCACCGACCTTCGTGGTTGTGGTGCTTCTATTGCCACGGGTTCCTCAACTTGTTCTGCTACAATAGCATTACTCGTAGAAGCATCCCTGTCTGGCTCATCTTGAACTTCTTCAAGTCGCACCGACCTTCCACTCGTTCCCTTTGTGAGAAACTCTTTCTCTAGGAAAACACCGCTACGAGCGACAAACACTTTGCCCTCTTCTCAGTTGTAGAAGTAATACACTAAGGTTTCCCATTGGGTATCCCACAAAAATGCACTTATCCGATTTGGGTGTTAGCTTGTCCGACTGAAGTCGCATGACAAATGCATCAAAACCCCAAATATTTAGAAAAGACAAACTGGGATTCTTTCCAGTCCACATCTCATATGGTGTCTTAACTACGGATTTAGACGGTACCCTGTTTAGTGTGAAAGCTGCTGTTTCTAGCGCATAACCCCAAAATGATAATGGTAAATCCGACTGGCTCATCATCGATCTAACCATGTCCAACAAAGTTCGATTACGCCGTTCAGAGACCCCGTTTCTTTGAGGCGTTCCGGGCGGCGTGAGCTGTGGAACAATTCTGCAACTCTTAAGATGATTGCTAAACTCGTGACTCAAATATTCTCCTCCGTGATCAGTTCGCAAGGCCTTTATTTTCTTGCCACGTTGATTCTCTACCTCATTCTAAAACTCTTTGAACTTTTCAAAAGTTTCAGACTTATGCTTCATCAAGTAGACATAGCCATATCTACTGAAATCATCAGTGAAAGTAATGAAGTAGTGATATCCTCCTCTGGCTGTCGTGCTCATTGGTTCACATACATCTGTATGTATGAGTTCCAACAAGTCTGTCGCTCTCTCGAGAAACCCCGTAAAAGGTGTCTTGGTCATATTTCCAAGTAAACAAGCTTGACATGTCTCATATGATTCAAAATCAAACGAAGTTAGAAGACCGTCACCATGGAGCTTCTTCATGCGCTTTTCACTTATATGCCCCAAACAACAATGCCATAAATAGATAGGACTCAAATCATTTGGCCGAAGCCTTTTAGCACTAACATTGTAAACACATGCATTATCAAGATTTAAAATAAATAACCCATTCACAATGGGAGCATCAACCACAAACATAGCATTCATAGAGATTACACAACCATTGTTTGTACTCGCGAATGAATAACCATCCCTCATCAAACATGAAGGTGATAAAATGTTTCGGCCCATACTAGGAATGTAATAACAATTATTTAACTCCATAATAAATCCCGACGGAAGGTGAAGTTGCATGACATCGACGAACAATGCAGCAACCCTTCCTTTATTTCTGACGCGAAAATCCACTTCGCCTTTCTGCACTTCTCTAGTTCTTATTATCCCCTGCATCGAATTGCAAATATGAGCAACCGATTCGGTATCAAATACCCAAGAGTTAACATCAGAATCTGCGAGAAAAATGTCCACAACATTTACAACAAGCATACCGGAGTGGGAAGTACTCTTACTTCCACCCTTCTTCAAAGAAGCCTGGTACTTGCTGCAGTTTCTCTTCCAGGGGCCATATTCATGACAAAAGAAACACTTAGTGCCTTCTGCAGGTCCAGCCTTTTGCTTGGGTGTAGGGTTTGGCTTAGGGATCGTATCCTTAGCCTTTCCCTTCTTCTTCTGCCAAGAAGTGCCCTTTTTCTTGAAGCTAGGCTTGTTCTGCACAGCCATCACATGGCTATGCCCTGCACACATCTTAATGTCACATTCTGCTATTTTCAGCATCCCACATAATTCATTAAGGCCCCTCTCCACCCCATGCATATGGTAGTTCGAAATGAAAAGCCCATAGCTAGATGGAAGAGATGCCAAAATGAAATCAGTGGCCAACTCTTGGCCTAATGGAAAACCAAGCTTTTCCAAAGTCTGACTGTAACCAACCATTTTGATCACATGGGGGCCTACAGCTGCTCCCTCTTCCAGCTTGCGTTCCACAAAGGACTTAGCGACATTGTACCCCTCAGTCCTAGCCTGAGTCTGGAACATGTCCTTAAGCGCAACGATCATATCGTAAGCTTCCTTATCCTCAAACTGCTTTTGAAGATCAGGTTCGATGCATGCAATAATAAGACAACTAACCTCAAGAGATTCATCACATGCTTTCTTGTAGGCATTCTTAAGGGCAGCAGGTGCATTATCAGCAGGTTCATCCGGGATTGGGGTATCTAGAACAGTTTCCTTTTTCTTAGCCCTGAGAACAATTCTCAGGTTACGGACCTAGTCCGAATAGTTTGGTCCATTTAGTTTATCCTTTTCAAGAATCTAACGCAAAGCAAACGGTGATGAATTGTTCGGTGCCATTGATCTACAACAAAAATATGCAAAATACTAAGCCATGTAACCAAGCAGGAGTAAAACATATTAAACAATTTAATAGCATATACTCCCACTTAAATCAACATCCCTCTATTGATACTAAGTGATTCAAGATCCACAATTAACAAGTCGACTAGTGAGCTTTAGCTTCACTGCTAGAAGACAAGGTAAATCGGTAAGCAGCCTTTGCTAATCATATCACATATGACTCTTGTTGTTGGGTGACATCTCTATGTCAAAACTAGGCGCCCAACCTATATGCCCCAAGGTCCTTAACTGTTAAGATGACCTTGTTAAGCTCACCAAACCTTATGCATGTAGGTATCCGATACAAACCCATCCAGCCAAGGAAAACCGTGGCACCCTAATTTCATAGACCAACCAACGATTGTACAGGGCATAGGATGGTGCAAGATTTGGTTGGGAGGGCATGGTTTAACATAAACTTTGTGAGGGGTCGTTCTACTTCTATCATCTAAGCATGCATAGTAGTAAAATGTATAAGAATAGCATTAACATAGATGTGATACAGTATGGCCCATTTTTCTCATGGTGAACTCCATCGCCATAGAACCTGTCCACCATGATGATCTCCATCTTCATGCTCTATGCGAGCCATCCTCCAAGTGATGAGTTCTCCAAGAACTAATACAAGCTATTACTCCTAACAGCTAGTAATCAAAATTACATGGTATTAGGATCATCACAAGTAGGCACGCAGGCCATTACAATAATTGACAACACGTATGGCTCCAGCCGTGTTGCCCTACTCATGATACAGAGGTCATGAAAAATACATACATGCATCACATACAGTTTTGGGCCATACTGATCACATAAATCCTGCAAAAACAAGTTGTGCATAGAATCGCATTCTACCGGATCATGTGAAATCGTAGCACCTATGAACCTTAACGTGATACCAAAAGGGGGCTACAATTAAGGGGGGTCTCCCCCTGCGAGGTTCAAAGGGGCAGCGCCGCTCGCGGTATCTATACAATTTTCTTTAAGGATTTTGATCGGCAAATCAAATTTACCATAAACCGACCATAGTTCCGATTCGACCAAACTCCTTTGATCACGGTACGTCGATTTAGATCTAATTCCTGATTCGATCAATCTTATTGATCTTCGCGTGATTCAAAAGGAATTATGTGTCACTGTCTACCCCGATGGCGGAAACCGACCGGTAGGGGTAAGTCGTTCGACGACCTTAGAATCACAATCACGAAAAATAAGATCATAGATCAATCCAGAACCACCACCATAAAGACGATCACATCATCCATATCAATCTAGATATCACCATATGCAAACTTCCCGAACCTATGATTGAACAGCATCGGCTCATATACCACTAAAGGGTAATAGGTAGGCTACACTAGCAAAAAATCAAAAATTTCTACCGCGTCAACCAGGAATACTATTGTCATAGATCACGAAATTACTACTAGACACACAGTTGCGGAACTCGATGAAGAACGACGGGCAGTGTAGATGTTCTACGTCTCCTCCTCGTCCTCATCCCACAAGCAGCTCCCCTTCGCGTGGCTCATCCAAGTGCTACAGATGCAGCACCTCCGATGTATCCACACGTCCAGGGTGGAAGCCATCACATGCCAGACTGCTAGGTCTACCCGTGCAACATAGGCGGAAGAGGAGTGGAGGCTGGGTGGAATGCTCAACCCTATTCAGCTCGCCTTACTCTCTCTTATATAGGCATCCCTGGTGGGCTTTTACATTAGCAGCCCATTAGCAGCCTAAGCCTGGTCAAAATCGGATCCAATCCTCATTAGGCTTCCAGCCCCTAAAGTGTGTGACCCTATAGGTTCATACACGTATAGTCATCACATGAGTCCACTTACTCCGTCAATAGTTGGTAGCGGCCTCTAGCAAGACGTGCCAACTCCTAAACGCATATAAAGATCATTCGGACGAACCATCACAAGGTTGAGTACATGTCTTTCCCTTTGCCTCACGATATTTGGTCTAGCTCCAAGCTGACCTCTTTTTATCGATACTGTGATACGAATCCCTTTACTAGGTTAACTCTTAACCATACGTAGCACGGCCATGCATTTCTGGATCCGATCACTCGAGGGGCCCAGAGATATCTCTCTCAAGTAGAGAGGGGCAAATCCCATCTTGATTGACCGATGCCTTGCAACATGTATCAGGACAAACCCGAAAGCTACTTTTATAACTACCCAGTTACGGAGTAGTGTTTGATAGCCCGAAAGTAGGTCGATCCACATCTCAAGTACATGCAACAATCTCAGGTCTAAGGGCAAAACGTACACGATGTGTAGAGAGAGCTGCAAGTATTATTGCTAGTCTCAAGTTGGGTCAGTCCAACCCCATGTTCATAACATGTGTCCACATCATTGGTTTGAAATCTCCATGTCTATGACTTGCGAAACATAGTCATCAACCAATCGATGTGCTAGTTTAATGTTCACGTGTGTTCTCACATGAACTCCAACTAGGGACAATTATTAGATAACCATACAAGTAAAGAGTTTCACAAACAATTCACATAATTGCCAATCAATACAAGTTGCCTTGTATATAGATATTGAAGGAACATTATAATAATTCATGGATACACATGAAATACAATCATCTGTATGATTGCCTCTAGGGCATATTTCCTTCAGATAGATAGACCAAGTGAGGTAGATCACCATGGTATAGAATGTTGGGGTTCATCATTGTTGATATTTCCTAGGATTGATGCCAAAGTTGGCTAAAAATAAGAGTGCCAAAGAAGATTATTATTTAGACTCAAAAACCATGTGGGTTTTGTAAGAATAGAGCTCCAACTGAAACAAGTGAAGTATGGGTGAATATACGTTCATGAGTATAGCACATTCATGTAAAGATTTGGTCAAAAGAAGGTAACATGGAGATGTGACATTCTTGCAAAGTAGGCATGTTGATAATATTTGAAGAAAAGTATATTTTCTTACCCGCAAAACCATCAAGAAAAAGTGGGTCATAGGATGATTTATTCAAGGGAAAGAGTGGGATTTGAAAGTACTTAGGATGGTATACAAGATGATTTAAGTGTATTTCCAAAAGTGCACAAGGATTGAGAAAGAGAGGGACTCAATGATGTGATGTTCATAACAGTCCTAGGCTTTGGATGAATACAAGAGGGGATGATTTTGAAAGGATGCAAGGTTCTAAACTCCTCATCAAGTGGATGAGGTTGAAGCTTAGATTGGGTAGAAGGTATCCATACTTATAGTTGGTCTTTATTGACTTGGTAGTTACTAGAAAGGATTATCCCTAAATTGATCTGGTTAAGATGTTAGATGGTCACTCTTGAAGGAGATATGCCCAAGAGGCAAATAATAAATAGGTTTTTATTGTCATATCTCAATTAGTTTATAATAGTTTCATATTGTGCTATAACTGTGCCAAGTAGAAACATTGGTACAGGTGTGGTATGAAACAACAAAGTCCCTAGTAGCCTCTATTCATACTAGTTCGTTGGTCATGAGGATGATCTGGGTTTCAAGATCATGGGCATTTATGCCGATTGACAACGGGGTCATATCATTGGAGAATGATGTGATGGACATTCCTCGAAGGATTGCAACACGATCAAGTCATATAAGTTCATTGTTGCAACAGCTATACCTAGACTCCTTTTCCTTAGACCGTGAGCTCATATTACTCACTATTTCCCGAGGCTGCTTTGACTGGATCAACCGTCATCTGGTAATACGGTGGCCATAAAGGTGTATGTTGGGTATTCCGAAGGAACAGTAGATGACATGTGACTGTAAGACCGGGATTTGTTCACCTACATGACGGGTAAATATACATATAGCCGGCTTGGTGAGATTACATCCATAAATGTTGCAACATATGACTTGGTCACGGGGATGTAATATCACGGTAATAAGAAAACAGAACTTGTTGTTAACGAGATTGAACAAGTATGTGATACCAATGATCGGAGCTCGAACAAGTCGTATCGAGAAACAAAAGGAATTGGATGCTACATTTAGCGGTTCAAACGACATTGTCATCAGGAATGCATAGGGGTCACATGGATATCCCTGGTCCCTCTATTGATCATTGATAGAGATCATGTCTAGAGCATTCCCGAGCCGTGAGACGATACACTTAAGGGTACGATGAGAGCGATCATTTGTAAGAAAGAATCACAGTAGAGAAAGAAAAGTCGTAATTGTTCTGCAGAGAGATTCGAAGTTGTTCGGAGAAAGAATAAAGGAAAAGACCCGGAAAAGTGTTTTTGGATAAATGGGAATTTGAATATACATTTAGTATATGTTAATTATGAATTAATATATTCTAAATAAGATTTAAATTAAGATTTATAAAGACAACTTTTATATTAGGCCAAATCCCGGAGGGATAAGGCCTAGAAATAAAGTTGCAGAAAAAGAAAAAGGAAAAAGAAAAAGAAACCACCGCCATAGCCTGGTGAGCTGGGCCACCGGGGGCACTCCGGCCCACCCGGGCTGCTCGCTGGAGGCCTCCTCCAGGCGGGAGTTGCTGGGCTGCTGGGGAGTGACCCGTCCGACTGGCCGCTGCGCCTCCTACCTGCTGTTGCTGCTTCGAGTTGGGCCACGGTGGGCACCGCCGGCCCACCCAACTGGCAGCTCAATGTTGTTGCTGGTTGTTGGGCTGGCCGTCTAGGCCCATCCAGCTGGGAGCTCCTTTTACCCTTTTTCCTTTGACATTTAGTCCCACATGGATTAGCGTTTGAGAAAAGCACACCCCCTTAGCCTATATAAAGGGGTGCCTATGGGTGGGATAAAACACACCAATATTTGGAGAAGTCCATTGGTTGACTTCCTCCTTCCCTCTCTCTCTAGCCCTTGTGACCATGGCCCAAGTCTGGGCTATGCGAACGAGGCATACCTGCAGTACCCCATTGCGCTGTAGGGATTCCTAGCCCGATAACAACTTCCGCACTCCCGGCGGGATCGGGGAGCCGAAGGTATCATCGTGCAACGGATGTGTACGAAGACACGAGGTGCAACACTTGGGGTGCTTAAATGTCGTGAGCCGGAGCTACTGCACGATGAAGAAGGAGCAAGGGGTGACCTGCGAGGAGCTTCACGACCTTGAGGTCGGCTAGGAGTACGACTACATCAACCACGTTCCCCTCGGAACGTTAACCGCGTACGGTTTACAAGGGTATGTAATCTATACGTATTGGCCATTACCGCATTACTACATATATAGAACCTAGCCAGTTTTGGGGTTCCAACGTAGGAAATTTTTTGTTTTCTGCTGCGGATCCCCTTCAGTGGTATCAAAGCCGATCTATGCGTAGGAGTGCTGTACGGCCAGTACGCACAAGTATTGTGCGGGCATTATATCCCTTAGTTGTTACGCTCTAACGTGTACTTGTTTATATCGCGGTATTATTTGATGAAGCGGCCCGGACCAACCTTACGTGTATTCATATGCGAGACTGGTTCCACGCTCAACATACGGCTTGTACCGTATAAGTGGCTAGCGGGTGTCTGTCTCTCATTCAATAGTTGATATAGCATTTACAACGGAGGGCCCCGAAAGGGGTGTAATATAGACAATTGTCAGATCCATGTTGTGGTTGGAAAGTTCGTAGTTTAGAAACATTTCTATTGTGAAAGCCCCAACAACCATGTAAAACTTGCAATAGATAAAGTAGAGGCGTCTAACTTTATTTTGCACGGGGCATGTGATTATGATATGGCATTGGTCATTGCGAAGGTAAAAGTAGTTTACTTTTCTATTACTGAGTAGTATAGTAATAGTCATTGTTCCGATGGACGACCTCGTGGAGGCGTCGTGGACTTGGCGTCAAACCAAGGGCAAGATGGAGATCATGCCGGAGCGCTCGATGGAGATCAAGGTGCAAGAAGAAGCACCATATCATATCACATTATACATATGAAGTTGATATCTATTTTACATATTATTGTGTGCTAGTATTTAAATACTCAACGGTAGCAAATAAGATAGTCCCTATTGAATTCCAATGTTCCGTGTTCCCCTTGTGTGTGCACCACCAAGAAAGTTCTTTGTTATGAGGCACCTTGTGGTGAGTAGGGGTCAGACATATCTATGTTCACATACAATGGGTGTAAGCCATGTTGCACATCGAATACACACAAGTTAGATTTGGCGAGCCTAGCATCTTACAGAGATGTGGCCTTGGAACACAAGAGATCAAAAGGTCGAGCATCAGTCACATGGATGATGTGATTGGCATTATTGAATGTCTACCTTCGATACTGCACTGATGGCTGTGATGATCGAGGGAGGTGTAGAGGATAGGGATCATGTGATCACTAAAATCGTCTAGGGAATGACAATTTTAGTGGAGACCAATTATAAACTGATCTCTTATTATAAACTTAGTCTAGATGTCTGTTTGCAAATATCTTATTAGATCATGGCCTATCCCATTGAGGTCCTTTGTCACCATGGGAATATATTTCTTAATATGCAACTTCGCAAAAGGGTCCAACTTCATAGATTAATACCCACACCTGAGGGATATCCTCGTAAAAGATGATTTTTCTCTTCTTGATACAATAACCATTAGGAGATAATTCGATGACTCCAGAATGTTTTTGTTTTCTCCATAATCATCCAATAAGCCATTCTCCATTCGATGGAGAGTTGGGCTACATTTTGTATTCTATAGAATAAGGCACATAGAGTATGAGCCGTTGGATGGGTTTTTCCTCCATCGTGGATGAAAAGAGATTTTTTGAAAAAACACTTAGCGATCTTGCATTAGAGTTGAGAACTCTTGGCAGGGCTTGATTGCAATCGAGGTCATGGACGAAAAGGTATATGTAAGATATACAAATTATAAATGTGGTTCTTGCAAAACTCGTTGCAGTTTCCAAAGTATTTGATACTTGTCCCATTTTGTGAAAACAGGAGGATCTGCTCGAGAATTGTTGGTTTTGAGGCAACATGACTAGATGACGGCAAGCAAAATAGTTGATGGCCGACATCACCTCTTTCCTCAAAGTTTATCATTTGGATTAGTGGACTTGAGTATAATTTGTAATCCTTGTTTGTGTGTCTTGCTTTTGGCGAGACGATTATTCATATGAACAAGTTACAAGCCAGTTTGTACTATTCTTATGAACAATACCTTATGGTCACATTACGATTATAAATAAGTTATTCTCATCACTATGTTAATGATAATGGTTTAAACATTTATAAAAGGATTAGAATGCTAAAATATATCCAAAGTTTAATAATAAAATGACACTAAGTTTAAGTCATTTTGGTTATTGCATGTTCTTAATGAAGATCAGGGTCCTAGATGCTTAATCCAGAGACTTTGCAAAACGATGCCTCTTGGGCAGAATGACTAAAACTCCGTATTCTGGTAAAACGGAGATGTATCGTATTTTCAAAAAATAGTGGAAATCATTAGTTAATTGTTGACTTAAGTGAATAAGTGTATTTACTTAATAAAACATGAGTTCAAAATGATTTGAATTGTTCAAAAGAGTTCACAACAATAGGAGGATATTGAAATTAACAAGAATACGAAGTCTCTTCGATTTGATCGACATGACTAAGGTATTCAAGTTAAGTTTAGCATAAAAAGGGACTTGTGAAAGATGTTTCACAAATTATGATAATTGGACGAACTGAAACGATGTTGAAATGGCTAAACATAATAATCATTTTCTATTAGATACATATCATATCTTATAGGGATTATACTTGTCGTTTAGAGTTAAAGATCAAAATAAGCAAACACTCATTTGAAATACAAAGGAACATCTAAAGATTCATGGAAACAACACCATAAGTGTTATGGCGAGTTAGAGTTTCTGGAGATTTCGACAAGTTGAAATCGTGGCGAATAAACAAGTCTTTGTAGAGCATTCTTAGGAAGCTATGAATGCATCTTCCACAAAAGGGGCAAACCTATTGTTTTCCAAAGTTGACGTGTCTTGATGAAGATATAGGTGGAAGAAAGTAAAAGATCAAAACAAGGTATTTGACCTTACCTCGGAATTGTTGAGTGGCACAGCGGAATTTGTTTCGTGAATCCAAACTCTACATATATAGGAGAAACCAATGATAATGATCATAAATTTTCATTAAATACTTATACTAAAGAAAGTAGGATTCAACTATATATTCTAACAAGTTTGTGGAATTATATTGTTGATTCACTTGTCATCTTTTGAACAAGACATACCTATGAATTACAAAGAAGCGTGATGGACCTAAGTGCGAGAAATGATTGGTCATTGAAATCTCATTAGTCGAATTCTCGATTTGATGGTGATCAAGGAATTTTGGAATGTCCAAGATTGTCGAGAGAACCTAGATTTGAGTGGGAACAAATCATCTTGACTAATTCATAATATGTAGAGGACATATTTTGAGTGGGAGCTAAGTGAAATCCCTGGATCTCAAACACGAATGTCATATGAGTGGGAGCGTGAAATCATTTTGTGATATGTGGACGACATATGTGAATGAGGTGATTGGTGTTAGATAAATAAGGATGAAGTTGAATTTATTAAACAATAAGATCTATCGAG
This sequence comes from Avena sativa, assembly GCA_916181665.1. Classification (NCBI taxonomy): domain Eukaryota; kingdom Viridiplantae; phylum Streptophyta; class Magnoliopsida; order Poales; family Poaceae; genus Avena; species Avena sativa. The sequence goes on along the minus strand of OV702289.1, from coordinate 410,325,097 downwards.
ATAGATTGGTGGGTTTAATAAACACTGAATGTCGAATGCTTCCAGGACTTGATTTTGTTCAGAATGTCCTAAGCAAGATTCTGAAGAAGCTCATAATGGAACAAGGTAAGAAAGAAGTTCTTACTACATGAAGCATTGAGTTAGTATTTCAAATATGGTTGAAAGAAAGAGATGTGTTGCATCTCCTATGCCTCAGTCATAGTTTCTTCCATATAACCATGTTGTTTACTTGACATAATGTGACCCAAAGTTCTGGTTGGTAGGACAAAGTCTTAACTGTAAGAACGTGTCTTTAAGTGATTCCTGAGTTGATCACAAAACCAGAATTAAGTTTGTACTTAAATGGCAAGAAGCAAAGTAAGTGGCATAGTTGCATTTCATGCACTAGGATCTACATAGATATAGAAGTATAAAGGCTCCATCTGATGTGATATATAATTTTATGGCGGGGCTAGTTTGCTTTTAATATAGAATGATGTGTCCCAGGGCCTAGTGCCCATGAGAAAGCCCTCGAGGTTGATCTAAAGTCACTGTAAGCTCCTGGAATCTAGCCTCATTCTATTGCCATGACTACAGTATATACACAAAGGATAGCAAAGTGTGTTTCGAAGTTTAGATGACAACAGTGAAAACAACCATCATTATAAACACTAGAAACAAAGTTTGACTTTGTCGCCAAGCAAATACTTCGACCCATTATACGACAATGGTGTGAATGTCAAAATTTGGAAGACATTAACGATTTGCAAAAGACATAATGATCTGGTAAAACAGAACATGGACATGAAGTTTCCCATGAGCGTGCATGATCTGTAAATGCATATGGCATATGGTTTATATCAGTAAAATGCGAGCTAGATTATTTGTACTCTAGTGCAAGTGGGATACTGAAGGAGATATGCCCTAGAGGCAAATAATAAATAGGTTTTTATTGTCATATCTCAATTAGTTTATAATAGTTTCATATTGTGCTATAATTGTGCCAAGTAGAAACAATTGTACAGGTATGGTATGAAACAACAAAGTATATACATTTAGTATATGTTAATTATGAATTAATATATTCTAAATAATATTTAAATTAAGATTTATAAAGGCAACTTTTATATTAAGCCAAATCCCGGAGGGAAAAGGCCTAGAAATAAAGATGCATAAAAAGAAAAAGGAAGCTGTGGGTCAGGCGACCCACTAGGGGCGAGCACAGGCGGGCGATTTGGCCTGGCCACGCCAGGCCTCGAGGGCAGGCGGCCCACCCGGGGCGGGCACCAGCCACCGCCATAGCCTGGCGAGCTGGGCCGCTGGGGGCACGCCAGCCCACCCGGGCTACTCGCTGGAGGCCTCCTCTAGGCGGGAGTTGCTGGGCCAACGCGGAGTGGCCGGCCCGCCTGGCCGCTGCGCCTCCTGGCTGCTGCTGCTGCTGCGAGCTGGGCTGTGGTGGGCGACGCCGTCCCACCCTTTTTCCTTTGACATTTAGTCCCACATGGCTTAGCTTTGAGAAAGGCACACCCCCTTAGCCTATATAAAGGGGTGCCCATGGGTGGGATAAACCACACCAATATTTGGAAAAGTCGTTTGGTTGACTTCCTCCTTCCGTGTCTCTCTAGCCCTTGTGACCATGGCCCCAAGTCTGGGCTGTGCGAACGAGGCACACCTGCAGTACGCCGTTGTGCTGCAAGGATTCCTAGCCGGATATCAAGTTCCGCACTCCTGGCGGGATCAGGGAGCCGAAGGTCTCATTGTGCACTAGATGTGTACGAAGACACGAGGCGCAACACTTGGGGCTCTTAAATGTCGTGAGCCCGAGCTGCTGCACGATGAAGAAGGAGCAAGGGGTGACCTGCGAGGAGCTTCACGACCTTGAGGTCGGCTACGAGTACGACTACATCAACCACGTTCCCCTCGGAATGTTAACCGTGTATGGTCTACAAGGGTATGTATTCTATACGCATTGGCCATTACCGCATTACTACATAGATAGATCCTAGGCAGTTTTGGGGTTCCAACGTAGGAAATTTTTTGTTTTCTGCTGCGGATCCCTTTCAACTCTAGTGTCTAGAGTTCAGATCAAGCTTGGATAACTTGCTTAGGGTTTGTAATCATAAATTAGTCTGAACCTAGTGGATGCGCTCATAAGGTAGATCACTCTAGTTCCTAAGCAAGTCAAACAGTAGATCAAGGCAATTCATCTTAACAAGTAACTCAACTAATACTAATCATGGTGGAGGAGTGGGACATCATAATGCCTTACGAAATTCTGCATCACCTCGAGCATGAGGAGTGTGTGTGCATCGACGGGTTCCACTTCGAACTAACACTCAACGTGGACCTCCGGTTCATCGTCAACCTGCCGGCGCTTCAAGACAGTTGATGCCAGGTTGAGGAGGAGGACCACTTTAGCATATTCATGTAGGAATTGTCGAAGCGCACAATAGTGTGTCTCCGAGGATACAACCATGCATACCACCGCAAGTGCATCCTCACTTGGTTTGAGACCAACGCCAGATGTCCTATCTGCCGAGACAATGTGCTCGCCCATCTCTACTGATGCTATGTGCATATGCCCCCTTCTGTATGAAACTTGGTCATGTGGTTGCGAAAGACATCGCTGCAATTCAATTGTTAATTCCACCCTCCACCTTCAACCAAATCTGGAGCTTTTCCTTGTTTGGCAAGTTATCATTGTTGTGCCGCTGAAGATTCCTCAAGACTGCTAAATCTCTCTCGAGTCTTCTCAAGAAGGACAAGAAAATTATGGTGGTAGTCTGCTCATGAAGAAACCTTTTGAAACGGTAACACCCTTGAATCGGCCCTATGCAGATTTTAGCTGTTTCCGCCAAACCCGCAGAGAAACGATTCAAAGATTCCCACCAGGCACTTGCGTGTGGGTGGAAAACGAAGTAATATCATTACGCAGTAGTCCACGATGGAACCCACAGAAACATATATATACATTAATGACTCAACGAGTTAAGAATACAGATATACAATACAAAGATCCAAATCACATTGAAAACGATACACATCCGAGTACGGATAAGAAGCAAATTGAGCTAAGAGCCCTGGAGAATAACCAATGGTGTCCATAACCCTACCCAGGCCAAGCCGGAAGGGTAACCCTACTAACGACGTTGATCTCAAACCTGCTAAAACAAAAGGGGTGCCAATGAAGGGCAAAGGAAAAAGAGAGCAGACAGTACTGAGGCCAGTACACGGCGATTCTAGAATTCAGTGGCTCTTGCCTACATAGGTATGGTGGACTGAAGCGGCAGCAAAGCATGCGCTACACAACCTATAGAGACTCGATACAACTGTCGGGTATTAGAGAAGGATAAGAAAGACCTATTCGGAACCAACCTAATACTAACACTAATCATACCCATCCTAGTATTTCCCCCTCGAGACCAAACGAGGAAGTCAAACTGAGGAACTGACACAGTTCGCAGTTTTATTCATTCCATTATAGTTGCAGAACTTACTAATCAGATATAGATAGCATGAGTCATCCAGATATCATAAGCAGTGGGTAGTTTTAGTTAACCATTCTATTGTAGTTGCAGTACTTACTAGTCAGATATAATTAGCATAAGACATCCCAAACCCAGCAGTGGTTGGCACTTTTATTTACTCATTCCATTGTAGAATAGCTGATTACTAGTCATTCTAAAGTCAAATTTATAGCACTACTTTAGTTATAGTTGTCTATGATCGAGATACTATGCTCCAAGTCGTCCATAACCGCGGACATGGCTTTTAGAAAGATTTACCCTACACGGGTGCACAAATAGCAACACACACATCATCAACCTTGGGAAGAACCAAATAAAAAGCAACGAGGCCTCACGATAATGCATTCACAGGATTCATAAACTATTTCAGGGGGCCACCCCACTAAGCTACCCACGACAAAGTTGGCCGGTTCCGAGACAGACCCAGGGTTTGTGTAGATGGCAGTAAACGACTAGGAACCCGAAAGTGTGACTGGGCTTGTCGATACAGCGAAAACGTGTCATGATCCAAAACAGTGTAGGTGCTCCATGCATAATCGTAAATAAAGCAGTAAAGCATGGCATAAGTACAGGATAGTAATAAAGCCCCAAACTAGTTTGTGGCTCCAAGAAATAAAGTGCGAATCAAGCTTAGGAAAAGGGGGATCCATAGGGTCTCCTGTATGTGGATAGTGCGAATAGTGAAGGAACAGGTGTCAAGTACTCGGGGCCTACGGGACACAAGTGAGCGTGGAAGAACCAAATATTAGCTATTGCCCATTGATGCTTCTACATTAGTTATATCTATTCCTAGCATTTTAATATCAAGTTGTAATTAAAGTCATGATCATTTCCACCATTAAGCATATCCATCATTAAGCATGTGACAGCATTCCAACAATAGTGGACGCGAAGTAGCACCTGAGCAAGAAAATATGACACGCAAGGCCGATTGTCTATCATACAACAGGCACTAGGATGTGTCCAAGGCAATATAGAAGCTGCAAGGAATATAAATGGTGCACAGAAACTAAATCATCGCAACACGGATAGTAATAGATCAATAGGAGGAAATAAAGACTATAAACACAAAATAGGTAGAAAGAGGGAGGATCCTCGCCTAGGAAACACTACTGGAGATACATATCCAAAGAACTTGTCACTAGTCGTATCAACTCAACGGTCTAATCCGTGAAGAAGCAAAACACTAAAAGAAACACCGAATGAACTGTTTAATACTATGGTAGAAGATCGGGCATGGTGCATGTATGATGTATGACATGGCAAAGGTGCGATGCAACTAGACAATATTAAGTGGAACCGGGGTCCCGACAATTAATGATTTGATTCAAGTTGTTTAGATAGCCCGCAATTTAAATGTTGTCTTAACATGGCAAAACATGGCATAGATTCCCTACACAAAATTTAAATGGAGCCATTATAAGACTAGAATAGCCCACATATAGTCTCCATATTTAATTATGAGGTGAAATGACAAAGTATCCCGAACAAATAACCATGTATGCAAGTATGGATCAATTAATATGCAACCAGATTATCTGGCATTAATAAAAATAGGGATAGGTAGGGGGTCACACATCTTAGGGTCGAAGATCTTGGGGGTTCGGGTTCAGTCTCGCACTCTGGGATCGGTCTTCGGGGTTTCGGCCATCGGATATGTGAAGGAGATCTCTAGGGTTTCCTCGTCTTCGATTGTCGATGGCGAGATTAAGTACATCCTTGTTCGTCGTGCGAGTGGTACCGAAGATCTTGGTGTAAGTCTACTATCGAGGTGTCCAACTTGGATCGGCGCTGGGTCTTCAGAAGAACTTGACATTAGGTGGTTCATGTCGGTGTCAATCTTGGAGGTACAAGCAACTGCGTTGTAGACCTTAACTCAGATGTCTTGGCGATGTGTTTTCTCGATAAATCTTGGCAGGGTAAAAAGACACCATGGAGATGAACTTGGCAGCCAGTAGCACGACTTGATCGGCGAGGTTGCAGTCACGTAAACATTGGTGGAGCTAGACTCACGGGCGACGATTAGCAGCGGATCAAACTACAAGTCACAGGTAGGGCGGCAAAACATGCCACAGAGATGCTTCAGAGGTGGAGTGCTTGGACGCCCCCAGGGAACTCAACCCGGACGACGATGAACGAACAACGAGAACTCTCGCCGAAGCGGCCTGGACAAAGACGAACATGGGGAGGCGAGGTTGCGCATGTGAACAAGGTCAGCGAGGAGGAAACCTAGGGCGGTGCCAGTTCATAGAGAGACGTGGCGTGACCGACAGCAGCAAGGACCTGAGCGGCGGCCGGAGATGGTGGAGCTCGCGTACTCGACGATGAGGGGTTAGAGGGTGCGGCGATTGATGTAGGGAGGTGCAACCATGGCGTGGTGCTGGTGGCGGAGGACGACGGTGACGGAGCCGCTGGGCGAGGTGGTCTCGCGCCAAGGCGGCGGAGCGCGCACAAGGTGGGCCGGGCTCCGGCAGGGAGCAATGCGCCGGAGATCAAGGCGAGCGGAGGCGAGGCGCTAGCAGGCAGAGGCGGGCCGACGGGCGACCTGGCTGTGCAAGGACGATCTCGTCAGCGGGAGACACGGGGTCAAGGACGGACGACCGAGCGGCGATAGCACGCGACGGCACTAGGGTGAAAATGGCAGCGATGGGATCAAGACGCGAGATCAGCGTGGGGATCGATCGTGGGGAGGTGGGGATAGGCACGGGGTGGTGGACATGGTTACGATGGGAAGGAGGGGCGCGTCGGGGTGGTGTTTACTCGGTCGGTCGATGGGCTGGGTTCGGTCTCAGCACACGCGTGCTACGGTGGTGTGTACCACTGCAACTGCAGCGGCTGGTGGGTTGGCGCTAGAGTTAGGGTTAGGTAGTGGGTGGTAGGAGGCTACCGGATGGGCCTTTTGGGCATGGCCGGTGGCTGCCTTCCCCACTAAAAAATAGTTTTGTTTGTTTGTTTATTTATTTTAATTGAAATAGACTTTTGTAAATAGTTTTTAGACAATAGAAAATATTCGGACGACCAGGGTTTTAATTTGAAACATAGACGAGGGTATTTAGAAAATAGAGATAGGCTTTTGCAAATTAGTTTTAGGCGAACATATGCATTATGATGCTGATGCTCAAATCCAATGTGGCATGATGACATGAGCATGTTATCATGATGATGCACAAAGGTAAAACACAACGATTTTCTAGTAGTGATTTTACCGGGGTGCTATAGAAACCCTCTCGCTTTATCTTCTATCCTTAATCAGCTGGATGCCATGAAGACTTTCCAGATCTTTCACAATTCTTATATTGAAAGTTTTGGTTGCTATTCTTAATATGTCTATTGAATCTTTCATGTGTGGTGATCTTCGTTCACATCAACATCTTTATCTACTTTGGACATCATGAAGTGTTGGCTTCACCTCCTTGTTTTCCACGAATCTTTATGAGTTCTTATCAAGATCTTCAGTCTGAAATTCGAGAGTTAGGTTGCATGATTTTCTTATTCATGTATGGAGTAATGTTTTGGGCACAGGATGGATTCATGACCATACCACTACTCTCATCATTCGCTCTTATACATGGAGTTGGTGGATTAATGCGATTTTACTCATTCCATGGAAGCTAGAAGTGGCCTTTATCTCTTGATAGTTTTACATCCGTTCTTGTTTTTCAGAGTGTTCTCTCAAGAATGTGATCAATAATCTCTTGTTGGTGTCCTCGTCCATTTCAAGATGGAGAAAAATCTTCAATGATCCGGTGGAAACAAATGAAAAATCTTCACCGATACTCTTCTTTTCTGCCGGAGTTCTACATCGTCAAACAAGATGGATGGAATATATATCTGTTAAGTTGTCAATTCTTTTTGTTGGTAACACTAGTTATGGTCGATGCCAAAAATGTATTGCAATAACCTCATGGTTAAGGAAATCAATGGGCATCTCCACAATAACTCCAGATATTCAACATTCAACTTCTCCCTCAAAATTCCACCATAAACTTGGGTCACTCCTTATCATGAAGATAAATCCGCACCATGATTGCGTGATATTTTGGTTCTTACCAACACAAGAAGAATCTAATCCGAGAACTCCTAACCCAACTCTTTTCCGTCAATAGCAAGGAACTCTGTTGTTGGAAGGGAATATTATTTCCGAACTTCATTCCTTTAATCTATGGGAAGATACATTACTATTTTTCATAGTGGTTGATAACTTCTCCAAAGTCGCTCTTTTCTTCCGGCGAAACAAAGAATCATCCTCACTTGCAGCTTTTCATCTTGAATCCTAACAATGTGTCTTTTCTTTATCCTCGATACACCATCTTTCATAATTCTTTCAAGAAGTATTCCTATTCTTTTATCGTGTTTCTCGAGAGCACCGGAAATATGTTCATCCCATCTTTCTCGCTTCACAACAATCCTCCAGGTTCTTCAAATTCCATGTTTTGAAAAAGCAAAAAAAACAAGACTCGCAACAAGTCTAGGAAGTTTTGCATGGTGTAGTGGTCGCACCATTCTGTTGATAAATCAACTTGGGAACATGAGGATCACCTTCATTCGGAACACCCGCCTTTGCTTGTGTCTTTTTATTTTTCCTAGGAATCTCGGGGCGAGATTCTTGTTTAGTGGGGAGAGTTGTAGCATCTCAATTGTCTAACTATTGTAATGCTATGTTCCTAATCTATATATTTCTACTTCCTACATGTCATTTATTGCATCATCATTATATCATGCTCATGTCACCATGCCACATTTCATTTGAGCATCATATGTCACCATGCCACATCCCAAAGTGTTAGAAATCACATAAAATAAATATTGAATAGCAGGGTGATCAATTTAGTTCCCCTTGGGTGTGTTTCCACCGATCTTCATTAAATTAATGTACTGAAAAGGGGAAGGAGTTAAAACAAAGGTAGTTATGCGTATATTGGTGATGTTGTTGGCTGAGTGTCAAGATGTACTCACGGTTCATAAGGCGGAACTTGATGCAATCAACTCCGGGCCTTTGTTCCTCGGTACAACTGTAAGGATCCACTGTGTGTGTGAAGGTGCCGAAGAACTCAAGCATCAACTGGCGATACGTGGAAACATCCAGAAAGGCAAAATCATACAAACTAACATTTTTGCAAAGTAAATCAAAATCAACACGAATGCTAAGTTGGTTTAGGATATAAGGACATGCCCGCTTGGTGGACTTGATTTCTCGGAGCTTGAGACGATTGAAACGGTTCAGCTGAAACTCCTCGGTGAAGTTGATACCAAGTGACTCGAGGGTCAATGTATCAACGGGTGGTGGGGAGGATTCGACAGCCATCTAACATGTACGGCTCCTTGTATTCATCTGGAAATAAAAATAGGATAAAGTAAATAAATTGCTAATAATTTTTTTGGTCCAAAAGAAACATAGCTTAAGTGATTCTCTACACTGACTACAAAAGAAACTCCTCTAATCATGCTCAATATCAAGATTTAATCAAGAACAAGACCTATGTCTAGATTGACAATGATGACAGATTGAGTGATGCTTTTGCACAAATAAGTTGAGGATCAGAGGAGAATTATACCTTATCTCGAATGAGTGCGAGGAATCAAAGAAAGATTAAGTAAATTTGAAGATCCAATGGAGGTGGTTTCGAGTTTGGAGGAAGAAGAAAGACAAAGATTTGTTTTGGGGAATTTTAGGTTACCTCCTCGGGCTGAATATAGCGGCCGTGTATGTGGTATGGGCTGGCAGTACCGCCGGAGCCCGCCCATATCGGGTGACATACCTTGGGGGCGAAGGCTGCTCCCAAGCGGTGCACTCAGTACGAGCGCGTAGTATGGTTGTGCGCGCCCATACTGCTAGTCGTTATCGGTTCTGAGTCTTCGCTTGAAATATGATGTTTGCTCGACGGTACGGTACGTGCGTGCATTATGGGCATGTCCGGCCATACCAGTGGTCGTTAAGAGCACGGATCCCTGCGAAAAATTCAGAATTTCTATCTTCATAGGAAAAAATAACACCAAATATACTATATAAAGAACCAACAATACATCTTAGGCCATGTGTTAGTAAAATAAAATATAGAGGATTACCTTATTTCTTCTCCTCTCTCCAAAGATCTTCTTTCAACACTCTTTATTAAAAGAAAAAACAAAACAAAACTAACACATAAAATTTTTATTCACGTGGGTTGCCTCCCTATGAACAGCTTCTAGTTAAGGTTAATTAGCTTGACCATGATGGCAATCATTTAGGATTAAGAAGTGGAATACCCACTCCAAAATAGTTGGAGTTTAAAGTAATTACACCATCATCATTAGGCTTGGCCTTCTTTTTCCTAGGAAAGTGGACTATTAAAGGATCTCTAGATTGTAGTCCTATTCTCACATTCCCCTCATGTAAATTAGTCAAAGCTTTAATAGTTATTAGGAATGGCCTACCTAGAATTATAGGTGCTATGGTATTTTTAGGCATGTCCACAATAACAAGATCAATAAGAGCAGGACTACCTTTGATTTCAACAACTATATTTTCTTTAATCCCAAACAACTTTTTTATAAGTTGAATTAGCTAATGGAGTCTCATTTTAGTAGTAACAAATGGCCCCAAGTTTCATTTGTCGAATAAACTTTTGGAAATTGCTGAGACGCTTGCACCAAGATCACAAAGTGCGGATACCTAATTGACTCCCAACTTAATTTTAATAGTGGGCTCAAATATATCATCTAGCTTAGCTGGAAGCTTATCAACTAGTCTTTTATATGCGATCTCTAAATCTCGAACTTTATATGCTACTTGTTATATAAATTGTTGGTACATAGCATCATTACCTTGTTCTATACCTGGATTCTTCACAGTGATCATCTTTAGTAGAACTTCCATGGTATATTTCGGTGTTGGCGCGTTGCTATAGTCTAGCTCTTTAGGTTTCTCTTCATTCATTACCACCCTCATCATTTTGAGGTCTTCTAACGGATTTGGCTCAGGTTTTCTAGCAAACTTTGCTACTATGAGATCTTGGCTCTTAGCTACCTTACCCAGCTGAGCCTCCATGGTATTTGTCCTTTTCCTATAGAGCCTGCACATCATTTCTAATTGCAACGGCCTGGTTAGATAATTTTCCTATACTACTTTCATGGTTCTTTGTGATTTCAATAATCATATTATTTTGCTCGGTTTGAGCTTGTATAAAGGTTCTAACAGTTTTCTCAAATGAGAGATTGCCATGATTTGCTCCATTAGTGTTGTCATAGTTATTATAAGGAGTTATTGCAGGATTAGAATGATATTTTTGAACATTAGAAGCATAATTATTTTTCCACGCAGGATTAAACAGATTGCGAGCTATAAAATTAACATCATTAACATCAGTAGCAATAGCATTAACTTGGGGATCTTCTTTAGCTTTTACTATGCTAAGCAGCTCGTTTACCTTAGATGTAAGCTCTTCATTATTTACCTCAGTAATTGAACTTACTCTCTTCGAGGTTCTTTCCACATGCCGTTGGACATGGTTGTTTTCCATATCATCAAGTAACTTCTTTGCAACACTCACTTGATTTCCCATGATTGTTCCTCCTACTGAAGTATCTAGCATAGACTTAGACATTGGGTTAAGACCATTATAAACCAAATGTAATATAATCCACTCTTCCATCCCATGACTATGACAGTTCATTACGGCTTATTTCATCATTTCCCACGCAAGCGCCAGTGGATCATGGTCTTCTTGTCTGAAGCTTGTAATGTTGGATCTCAGATGCATAGTCTTAGCGGGGGGAAATTAGTCATAAACAAGTTAGTACATTCCTCCCAAGATTTAATAGTGCCATTTGGTAGAGCTAGCAACCAATCCTTAGCCTTTCCTCTAACAGAGAAAGGAAATAATATTCATTTAACAACATTTGGATCTACATCCTTAATACACATCATGTCACAAATTTCTATGAAAGTGTTTAAGTGCAAACCCGAATCTTCAGCAAATGAGCCCCCAAATTGGTTTTGTGGAACCAAACTTAAAAGGTTAGGCTTTATTTCATATGTTTCCGCATCAACTGCGGGTTGAGTGATAGGTGCACGAATAAAATCATCATTGACAGTAGCATACTCCCCTAATCTCCTTTGAGCCATCACTCTTATATTTTTGGTATTTTTTTAAATAATGAAAACAAATAACAAGTAACTAATTTTTTTGGTTTTCAAATAGATGACAAGAGAGTAAACTAATAACAAGAATTAAACTACAAACTAATAATAAAATTAAAAACAAGCTCTCTAGTGACCTCACCAGGATAGCGAAATTGCTTCCCTAGCAACGACAATAGAAACAGGGTTGATACCTTTGATCCGAATTCACATATGTAGTATAATAGCTTGTGCCCTAGAAGACCTAGGTTTAATCGAACCTCAGACACGTCTACAAGACTTTGTTTGTTAGTTACCTTAGTTTACCGGACCAATCTAGTTTACTTTATAATGGGTTGAATCAATAGATGGAGATAGGCCAGGGTTAAAGATCCACCTACAGCTGCACATCATATGGGATAAAAGATAATTATAAGCATAGTGATGGGTTCTGTTTGAACGGAGATAATCTCTTGTGGGTAACACATCCTAATATACTAGATCCCCCGTGATGTAGCGGCCATAGCAATAGTCTTTTAATCCAACCGAGTGCACACAAAAGCAACGGGATACAAATGATTATTAAGTGTAAAACACAGATCAAAGATTTAAGTGGTGATGTTGTTGTGATCCCGAATGGGTTGCTAAGCAAAGACCGTACTACCCTTTATGTCACTAGGGTTCCTATGAGATCGCCGCTAGACAAGTATTTCACCTCAAAACTTTATCAATATATGGGATCTTGTGCACCTACAAGTCCATAGATCGATACAAGTGACAAAGAAAAAAATATACAAATCTCAATTGCAAACGAAATACAATACTCCCATGAATTAGATGCACATAATCGCTGCGAGGTTTCTCCCCAACCTGCAGCCCGTGAGGACTACTCACTCATAACAAATAGATCAGAGATAGAACACATCATACAAATACTTAGATTGAAACCAAATATTCTTACAATGGTCGCCAAATCACAAGGAGATCTAAAGTACAAAGAAATGCCTATGGCTAGTGGATGCGATGAATGGTGGAAGTGATGAACAATGGATGAACAGTGGTGTGTATCTCCTTTGGTGGTGTTGTGATGTAATTTAAGAATGGCAGCTCTCTGGCCGGCGTATGGAGCCTCAAAATATATAGGCATCTTCATGAAAGTTGTAGGGTTTGACGAGACGAGGCCAACGCCACCTAGTACGAGCGAACGATATGGGGGGGCCTTCCTGTACAAGTGGTCGATAAAACATGCTAACGCCCTGGAATGGCTTCTCAATTACTTGGCCGTGTGTACTTCCTCAAGAACCTTCATTATGACTCCTGATTTTGCATTAAAAATCGTGATTTCCTACACAACATAATTCAAAGAGAGGTTTTGCATATCTTTGCAATTATTAGTCATTAGTGGCAAGGATGGAGAGTTTCTTGTCAATTCCTTGACAAAAACAATGTTTAAACATAGTGGAATATGAGTAATTTTGGAGCCATCGGGCATGCAACCTCTTTCAAACTGGTGCTACATTGCATGTGGTAGTGGAATTCCAACATGTTCCTGGGGTTTCTAACCATGGATTGACATATATTGGATTGTCATTACATGTGTTCTTTTCCAAACCACAATGATGCACATGGCCACACACATCAAGTGGGTGTGGTGATGCAACCTCTTTCAAACTAATGCTACATTGCATGTGGCTGTTGAATTCCAACATGTTCCTAGGGTTTCTCACCATGGTTGGACACATAATGGAGTGTCATTGCATGTTTTCTTTTCCAACCCACAATGATCCACATGTCCACACACACTCGAGTGGCTGTGGTGATGCAACATCTTTAAAACTAGTGCTCCATTTCATGTGACAGTTGAATTCCAACATGTTCCTGGTGTTTCTGACCATGGTTTAACACATATTGGAGTATCATTGCATGTGTTCTTTTCCAAACCAAAATGATCCACATGGCCAGACACACTCAAGTGGGTGTGGTGATGCAACCTCTTTCAAACTAGTGCTCCATTGCATGTGGAAGTTGAATTCCAACACGTTCCTGGGGTTTTGGACCATGGTTTGACACATATTGAAGTGTCATTGCATGTTTTCTTTTCCAAACCACAATGATCCACATGGCCACACACACTCAAGTTGATTAGGTGATGCAACCTCTTTCAAACTGGTGCTCCATTGCATGTTGTAGTTGAATTCCAACATGTTGCTAGGGTTTCTGACCATGGCGTGACACGTATTGGAGTTTCATTGCATGTGTTCTTTTCCAAACCACAATGATCCACATGTCCACACACACTCAAGTGGGTGTGGTGATTCAAACTCTTTCAAACTAGTGCTCCAATGCAAGTGGAAGTCGAATTCACACATGTTCCTATGGTTTCTGACCATGGTTTGACACAAATTGCAGTGTCATTGAATGTTTTATTTTCCAAACCACAATGATCCACATGGCCACACACACTCAAGTGGGTGTGGTGATGCAACCTCTTTCAAACTAGTGCTCCATTGCAAGTGACAGTGGAACTCCAACATGTTCCTGGTGTTTCTCACCATGGTTTGACTCATATTGGAGTGTCATTGCATGTTTTCTTTTCCAAATCACAATGATCCAGATGGCCACACACACTCAAGTGGGTGTGGTGATGCAACCTCTTTCAAATTGGTGTTCCATTGCATGTGGCAGTGGAATTCCCACATGTTCCTGGGGTTTCGGACCATGGATTGACACATATTGGAGTGTCATTGCATGTGTTTTTCTCCAAACCACAATGATCCACATGGCCACACAACCTCAAGTGGGTGTGGTGACGCAACCTCTTTCAAACTGCTGCTCCATTGCATGTGGCAATTGAATTCCAACTTGTTTTAGAGGTTTCTGACCATGGGTTGACACATATTAGAGTGTCATTGCATGTTTTATTTTCCAAACCAGAAGGATCCACATGGCCACATAGACTCGAGTGGGTGTGGTGATGTAACCTCTTTTAAACTAGTGCTCCACTACATGTGGCAGTTGGATTCCAACATGTTCCTGGGGTTTTTGACCATGGTTTGACACATATTGGAGTGTCATTGCATGTTTTCTTTCCCAAACCAGAAGGATCCACATGGCCACACACACTCAAGTGGGTGTGTTGGTCTCACCTCTTTCAAACTGGTGCTCCATTGCATATAGCAGTTTAATTCCAACATGTCTTGGGGGTTTCTGACCATGGTTTGACACATATTGGAGTATCATTGCCTATTTTCTTTTCCAAACCACAATGATCCATATGGCCACAAACACTCAAGTGGGTGTGGTGATGTAACCTCTTTCAAACGGGTGCTCCATTGCATGTGGTAATGGAACTCCAACAAGTTCCGGGGATTTCAGACCATGGTTTGACACATATTGGAGTGTCGTTGCATCTTTCTTCTCAAAACCACAATGATCCACATGGCCACACAGACTCAAGTGGGTGTGGTGATTCAAAATCTTTCAAATTGATGCTGCATTGGAGGTGGCAGTTGAATTCCAACTTGTTCGTTGGGATTTTGACCACGGTTTGACATATATTGGAGTGTCATTGCATGTTTTCTTCTCCGAACCACAATGACCCACATGGCCACACACACTCAAGTGGGTTTGGTGATTCAACCTCTTTCAAAATGGTGCTCCATTGCATGTGGCAGT
The DNA here is from genome assembly GCA_916181665.1 of Avena sativa. Lineage (NCBI taxonomy): Eukaryota > Viridiplantae > Streptophyta > Magnoliopsida > Poales > Poaceae > Avena > Avena sativa. The sequence continues at coordinate 410,309,818 of OV702289.1, read as the reverse complement.
TGAATTCCCACATGTTCCTAGAGTTTCTGACCAAGGTTTGACACATATTGGAGTGTCATTGCATGAGTTCTTTATCAAACCAGAATGATCCACATGACCACACACACTCAAGTGGATGTGGTGATTCAACATCCTTCAAATTGGTGCTCCATTGTAGGTAGCAGTTGAATTCCAACATGTTCATGTGGTTTCTGACCATGGATTCACACATATTGGAGTGTCATTGCATGTTTTATTTTCCAAACCACGATGATCCACATGGACACACACACTCAAGTTGGTGTGGTGATGCAACCTCTTTAAAACTAATGCTATATTGCATGTGGCTATTGAATTCTAACATGGTCCTGGGGTTTCTGTCCATGGTTGGACACATAATGGAGTGTCATTGTATGTTTTCTTTTCCATCCCACAATGATCCACATGGCCACACACACTCAAGTGGGTGTGGTGATGCAACATCTTTCAAACTAGTGCTCCCTTGCATGTGGTAGTTGAATTCCAACATGTTCATGGTGTTTCTGACCATGCTTTGACACATATCGGAGTGTCATTGCATGTGTTCTTTTCCAAACCACAGTGATCCACATGGCCAGACACACTCAATTGGGTGTGGTGATGCAACCTCTTTCAAACCCGTGCTCCATTGCATGTGGCAGTTGAATTCCAACATGTTCCGGCGGTTTCTAACCATGGTGTGACACATATTGGACTGTCATTGCATGTGTTATTTCCCAAACCATAATGATCCACATGACCACGCATAATCAAGTTGTTGTGGTGATGCAATCTATTTCAAACTAGTGCTCCGTTGCAAGTGGAAGTTGAATTCCCACATGTTCCTAGGGTTTCTGACCATGGTTTGACACAAATTGAATTGTCATTGAATGTTTTCTTTTCCAAACCACAATGATCGACATGGCCACACACACTAAAGTGGGTGTGGTGATGCAACCTCTTTCAAACTGGTGCTCCATTCCATGTGGCAGCGGAACTCCAATATGTTCCTGGTATTTCTGACCATGGTTTCACACATATTGGAGTATCATTGCATGTTTTCTTTTCCAATTCACAATGATCCACATGGCCACACACACTCAAGTGGGTGTGTTGGTGTAACCTCTTTCAAACTGGTGCTCCATTGCATATGGCAGTTGAATTCCAACATGTTTTTGGGGTTTCTGACCATAGTTTTACACATATTGGAGTGTCATTGCATGTTTTCTTTTCCAAAACAATGATCCACATGGCCACAAACACGCAAGTGGGTTTGGTGATACAACATGTTTCAAATTAGTGCTCCATTGCAGGTCGCAGTTGAATTCCAACATGTTCATGTGGTTTCTGACCATGGATTCACACATATTGGAGTGTCACTGCATGTTTTCTTTTCCAAACCACAATGATCCACATGGCCACACACGCTCAAGTGGGTGTGGTGATGCAACCTCTTTCAAACTGGTGCTCCAGTGCATGTGGTAGTTGAATTCCAACATGTTGCTGGGGTTTCTGACCATGGTTTGACACAAATTGCAGTGTCATTGCATGTTTTCTTTTCCAAACCACAATGATCCACATGGCCACCCACACTCAAGTGGGTGTGGTGATGCAACCTCTTTTAATCTGGTGCTCCATTGGATGTGGCAGTGGAACTCCAACATGTTCCTGGTGTTTCTAACCATGGTTTGAAACATATTGAAGTTTCATTTCTTTATTTGTTTTCCGAATAACAATGATCCACATGGCCACACACACTCAAGTGGGTGTGGTGATGCAACCTCTTTCAAATTGGTGCTCCATTGCATGTGGCAGTGGAATTACCACATGTTGCTGGGGTTTTGGACCATGGATCGACACATATTGGAGTGTCATTCCATGTGTTCTTTTCCAAACCACAATGATCCACATGGCCACACAACCTCAAGTGGGTGTGGTGATGCAACCTATTTCAAACTAGTGCTTCCATTGCATGTGGCAGTTGAACTCCATCATGTTGTAGGGGTTTCTAACCATGGTTTGACACATATTAGAGTATACTTGCAAGTGTTCTTTTCCAAACCACAATCATCCACGTGGCCACACAGACTCAAGTGGGTGTGGTGATGTAACCTCTTTAAAACTAGTGCTCCATTGCATGTGGCAGTTGGATTCAAACATGTTCATGGGGTTTCTGACAATGGTTTGACACATATTAAGTGTCATTGCATGTTTTCTTTTCCAAACCACAATGATCCACATGGCCACACACACTCAAGTGGGTGTGTTGGTGCAACCTCTTTCAAACCGGTGCTTCATTGCATATGGTAGTTGAATTCCAACATGTTTTGAGGGTTTCTGACCATGGTTTGACACATATTGGAGTGCCATTGCATGTTTTCTTTTCCAAACTACAATGATCCACGTGGCCACAAACACGCAAGTGGGTGTGGTGATTCAACATGTTTCAAATTGCTGCTCCATTGTAGGTGGCAGTTGAATTCCAACATGTTCCTAGGGTTTCTAACTACGGTTTGACACATATTGGAGTGTCATTTTATGTTTTCTTTTCCAAACCACGATGATCCACATGGCCACACACACTCAAGTGGTTTGGTGATTCAACCTATTTCAAACCGGTGCTCCATTGCATGCGGTAGTTGAATTCCAACATCTTCCTGGGGTTTCTGACCATGGTTTTACACATACTGGAGTGTTATTGCATGTGTTCTTTTCCAAACCACAATAATCCACATGGCCACACACACTCAAGTGGGTGCGGTGATTCAACATCCTTCAAATTAGTGCTCCATTGCAGGCGGTAGTTGAATTCCAACATGTTCGTGTGGTTTCTGACTATCGATTCACGCATATTGGAGTGTCACGACATGTTTTCTTTTCAAAACCATAATGATCCACATGTCCACACACACTCAGGTGGGTGTGGTGATGCAACCTCTTTCAAACTGGTGCTCCATTACATGTGGTAGTTGAATTCCAACGTGTTGCTGGGGTTTCTGACCATGGTTTGACACATATTGGAGTGTCATTGCATCTGTTCTTTTCAAAACCACAATGATTCACATGTCCACACACACTCAAGTGGGTGTGGTGATTCAACATTCTTAAAATTAGTGCTCCATTGCAGGTGGCAGTTGAATTCCAACATGTTCATGTGGTTTCTGACCATGGATTCACACATATTGGAGTGTCACTGCATGTTTTCTTTTCCAAACCACAATGATCCACATGGCCACACACGCTCAAGTGGGTGTGGTGATGCAACCTCTTTCAAACTAGTGCTCCATTGCATGTGGTAGTTGAATTCCAACATGTTGCTGGGGTTTCTGACCATGGTTTGACAAAAATTGCAGTGTCATTGCATGTTTTATTTTCCAAACCACAATGATCCACATGGCCACCCACACTCAAGTGGGTGTGGTGATGCAACCTCTTTTAATCTGGTGCTCCATTGGATGTGGCAGTAGATCTATAACATGTTCCTGGTGTTTCTGACCATGGTTTGACACATATTGAAGTTTCATTGCTTGTTTTGTTTTCCGCATAACAATGGTCCACATGGCCACACACACTCAAGTGGGTGTGGTGATGCAACCACTTTCAAATTGGTGCTCCATTGTATGTGGCAGTGGAATTACCACATGTTCCTAGGGTTTCAGACCATGGATCGACACATATTGGAGTGTCATTCCATGTGTTCTTTTCCAAACCACAATGATCCACATGGCCACACAACCTCAAGTGGGTGTGGTGATGCAACCTCTTTCAAACTAGTGCCCCATTGCATGTGGGAGTTGAATTCCATCATGTTGTAGGGGTTTCTAACCATGGTTTGACACATATTAGAGTGTACTTGCACGTGTTCTTTCCAAACCATAATCATCCACGTGGCCACACAGACTCAAGTGGGCTTGGTGATGTAACCTCTTTTAAACTAGTGCTCCATTGCACGTGGCAGTTGGATTCAAACATTTTCATGTGGTTTATGACAATGGTTTGACACATATTGGAGTGTCATTGCATGTTTTCTTTTCCAAACCACAATGATCCACATGGCCACACACACTCAAGTGGGTGTGTTGGTGCAACCTCTTTCAAACTGTTGCTCCATTGCATATGGTAGTTGAATTCAAACATGTTTTGGGGGTTTCTGACCATGGTTTGATACATATTGTAGTGCCATTGCATGTTTTCTTTTCCAAACCACAATGATCCACGTGGCCACAAACACGCAATTGGGTGTGGTGATTCAACATGTTTCAAATTGGTGCTCCATTGTAGGTGGCAGTTGAATTACAACATGTTCCTAGGGTTTCTGACCATGGTTTGACACATATTGGAGTGTCATTTTATGTTTTCTTTTCCAAAGCACGATGATCCACATGGCGACACACACTCAAGTGGTTTGGTGATTCAACCTATTTCAAACCAGTGCTCCTTTGCATGTGGCAGTTGAATTCCAAAATGTTCCTGGAGTTTCTGACCATGGTTTTACACATACTGGAGTGTCATTTCATGTTTTCCTTTCCTAACCACAACGATCCACATGGCCACACACACTCAAGTGGGTGTGTTGATGCAACCTCTTTCAAACTGGTGCTCCATTGCATGTGGAAGTTGAATTCCAACATGGTCCTGGGGTTTCGGACCATGGTTTGACACATATTGGAGTGTCAATACATGTTTTCTTTTCCAAACCACAATTATCCACATGGCTACGCACACTCAAGTGGGTGTGTTGATGCAACCTTTTTCAAACAGGTGCACCATTGCATATGGCAGTTGAATTCCAACATGTTGTTGGAGATTCTGACCATGGTTTGACACATATTAGAGTGTCATTGGATGTGTTCTTTTCCAAACCACAATGATCCACATGGCTATACACACTCAAGTGGGTGTGGTGATGCAACCTCTTTCAAACTGGTGCTCCAATGCATGTGGCAATTGAATTTCAACATGTTCCTGGGGTTTCTGACCATGGTGTGACACATATTGGAGTGCAATTGCATGTGTTCTTTTCCAAACCACAATGATCCACATAGCCACATACACTCAAGTGAGTGTGGTGATGCAACCTCTTTCGAACTAGTGCTCCATTGCATGTGGCTGTTGAATTCCAACATGTTCCTGGGGTTTCTGACCATGGTTGGACACATAATTGAGTGTCATCGTATGTTTTCTTTTCCAACCCACAATGATCCACACGGCCACACACACTCGAGTTGGTGTGGTGATGCAACATCTTTCAAACTAGTGCTCCATTGGATGTGGCAGTTGAATTCCAACATGGTCATGGTGTTTCTTACCATGGTTTGACACATATTGCAGGGTCGTTGCATGTGTTCTTTTCCAAACCACAATGCTCCACATGGCCACACACACTCGAGTTGGTGTGGTAATGCAACCTCTTTCAAACTGGTGCTCAATTGTATGTGGCAGTTGAATTCCAACATGTTCCTGCGGTCTCTGACCATGGTTTTCCACATATTGAAGTGTCATTGCATGTTTTCTTTTTCAAACCACAATGATCCACATGGACACACAGACTCAAGTGGATGTGGTAATTCAATCTCTTTCAAATCCGTGCTCCATTGCATGTGGTAATTGAATTCCAACATGTTCCTAGGGTTTCTAACCATGGTGTGACACATATTGGAGTGTCATTGCATGTGTTATTTTCCAAACCACAATGATCCACATGGCCACTCACACTCAAGTTGTTGTGGTGATGCAATCTCTTTCAAACTAGTGCTCCATTGCAAGTGGAAGTTGAATTCCCACATGTTCCTAGGGTTTCTGACCATGGCTTGACACAAATTGCAGTGTCTTTGCATGTTTTCTTTTCCAAACCACAATGATCCACATGGCCACACACACTGAAGTGGGTGTGGTGATGCAACCTCTTTCAAACTAGTGCTCCATTGCATGCGGTAGTGGAACTCCTGCATGTTCTTGGTATTTCTGACCATGGTTTGACACATATTGGAGTATCATTGCATGTTTTATTTTCCAATTCACAATGATCCACATGGCCACACACACTTAAGTGGGTGTGTTGGTGCAACCTGTTTCAAATTGGTGCTCCACTACATATGGCAGTTGAATTCCAAAATGTTTTTGGGGTCTCTGACCATGGTTTTACACATATTGGAGTGTCATTGGATGTTTTCTTTTCCAAACTACAATGATCCACATGGCCACAAACACGCAAGTGGGTGTGGTGATACAACATGTTTCAAATTGGTGCTCCATTGCAGGTGTAGTTGAATTCCAACATGTTCATGTGGTTTCTTACCAGGGTTTGACACATATTGGAGTGTCATTTTATGTTTTATTTTCCAAACCACGAGGATCCACATGGCCACACACACTCAAGTGGGTTTGGTGATTCAGCCTCTTTCAAACTGGTGCTCCGTTGCATGTGGCAGTTGAATTCCAACATGTTGATGGGGTTTCTGACCATGGATTGACACAAATTGCAGTGTCATTGCATGTTTTCTTTTCCAAACCACAATGATCCACATGGCCACCCACACTCAAGTGGGTGTGGTGATGCAACCTCTTTCAATCTGGTGCTCCATTGCATGTGGTAGTGGAACTCCAACATGTTCCTGATGTTTCTGACAATGGTTTGACACATATTGAAGTTTCATTGCTTGTTTTGTTTTCCGGATAACAATGATCCACATAGCCACACACACTCAAGTGGGTGTGGTGATGCAACCTCTTTCAAATTGGTGCTCATTGCATGTGGCAGTGGAATTACCACATGTTCCTGGGGTTTCGGACCATGGATCGACACATATTGGAGTGTCATTGCATGTCTTCTTTTCCAAACCACAGTGATCCACATGGCCACACAACCTCAAGTGGGTGTGGTGATGCAACCTCTTTCAAACTACTGCTCCATTGCATGTGGCAGTTCAATTCCATCATGTTCTAGGGGTTTCTAACCATGGTTTGAAACAAATTAGAGTGTCCTTGCATGTGTTCTTTTCCAAACCACAATCATCCACGTGGCCACACAGACTCAAGTGGGTGTGGTGATGTAACCTCTTTTAAACTAGTGCTCCATTGCATGTGGCAGTTGGATTCAAACATAGTCATGGGGTTTCTGACAATGGTTTGACACATATTGGATTGTCATTGCATGTTTTCTTTTCCAAACCACAATGATCCACATGGCCACACACACTCAAGTGGTTGTGTTGGTGTAACCTCTTTCAAACTGGTGCTCCATTGCATATGGTAGTTGAATTCCAACATGTTGTGGGTGTTTCTGACCATGGTTTGACACATATTGGAGTGTCATTGCATGTTTTCTCTTCCAAACCATAATGATCCACATGGCCATAAACACGGAAGTGGGTGTGGTGATTCAACATGTTTCAAATTGGTGCTCCATTGCAGGTGGAAGTTGAATTCCAACATGTTCCTGGTGTTTTTGACCCTGGTTTGACACATGTTGGAGTGTCATTGCATGTTTTGTTTTCCGAACCACAATATTCCACATGGCCACACACACTCAAGTGGGTTTGGTGATTCAATCTCTTTAAAACCTGTGCTCCATTGTATGTGGCAGTTGAATTCCAACATGTTCCTAGGGTTTCTAACCATGGTGCTCCATTGCATGTGGCAATGGAACTCCAACATGTTCCAGGGGTTTATGACCATGGTTTGACACATATTGGACTATCATTGCATCTTTCTTTTGCAAACCACAATGATCCACATGGCCACACACACTCAAGCGGGTGTGGTGATTCAACATCTTTCAAATTGGTGCTCCATGGTAGGTGGCAGTTGAATTCCAACATGTTCCTGGTGTTTTTGACCACGGTTTGACACATATTGGAGTGTCATTGCATGTTTTGTTTTCCAAACCACAATGATCCACATGGACACACACACTCAAGTGTGTTTGGTGATTCAACCTCTTTAAAACCGATGCTTCATTTCATGTTGTAGTTGAATTCGAACATGTTCCTAGGGTTTCTAACCATGGTTTGACACATATTGGAGTGTCAATACATGTTTTCTTTTCCAAACCACAAGGTTCCACATGGCTACGCACACTCAAATGGGTGTGTTGATGTAACATTTTTCAAATAGGTGCTCCATTGCATATGGCAGTTGAATTCCAACATGTTGTTGGAATTTCTGACCATGGGTTGACACATATTGGAGTGTCATTGCATGTGTTCTTTTCCAAACCACAATGATCCACCTGGCCAGACGCACTCAAGTGGGTCTGGTGATGCAACCTCTTTCAAACTGGTGCTACATTGCATGTGGCAGTTCAATTACAACATGTTCCTTGGGTTTCTGACCATGGTTTCACACATATTGAAGTGTCATTGCACGTTTTCTTTTAAAAACCACAATGATCTACATGGCCACACACACTCAAGTGGATGTGGTGATGCAACCTCTTTGAAACTGGTGGTCCATTGCATGTGGTAGTTGAATTCCAAGATGTTGCAGGGGTTTCTGACCATGGTGTGACACATATTGGAGTGTCATTGCATGTCTTAACCACAATGATCCACATGGCCACGCACACTCAAGTGGGTGTGGTGATGCAACCACTTTCAAACTAGTACTGCATTGCAAGTGGAAGTTGAATTCCCACATGTTCCTAGGGTTTCTAACCACGATTTGACAAATATTGCAGTGTCATTGCATGTTTTCATTTCCAAACCACAATGACCCACATGGCCACACACACTCAAGTGGGTGTGGTGATGCAACCTCTTTCAAACTGGTGCTCCATTGCATGTGGCAGTGGAACTCCAACATGTTCCTATTGTTTCGGACCATGGTTTGACACATATTGAAGTATCATTGCATGTTTTCTTTTCCAGACCACAATGATCCACATGGACACACACAGTAAAGTGGGTGTGGTGATGCAACCTTTTTCAAATTGGTGCTCCATTGCATGTGGCAGTGGAATTGCCACATGTTCCTGGGGTTTCGTACCACGGATTGACACATATTGGAGTGCCATTGGATGTTTTCTTTTCCAAACCACAATGATCCACATGGCCACACACACTCAAGTGGGTGTGTTTGTGCAACCTCTTTCAAACTAGTGCTCCATTACATGTGGCAGTTGAATTCCAACATGTTCTAGGGGTTTCTAACCATGATTTGACACATATTAGAGTGTCATTGCATGTTTTATTTTCCAAACCACAATGATCCACATGGCCACAAACACACAAGTGGGTGTGGTGATGTAACCTCTTTCAAACCGGTGCTCCATTGCATGTGGCAGCTGAATTCCAACATGTTCTTGGGGTTTCTGACCATGGTTTGACACATATTGGCGTGTCATTGCACGTTTTCTTTTCTAAACCACAATGATCCACATGGCAAAACACACTCAAGTAGGTTTGGTGATTCAACCCCTTTCAAACTGGTGCTTCATTGCATATGGCAGTTGAATTGCAACATGTTTTTGGGGTTTCTGACCATGGTTTGACACATATTGGAGTGTCATTGCATGTTTTCTTTTCCAAACCACAATAATCCACATGGCCACAAACACGCAAGTGGGTGTGGTGATCCAACATGTTTCAAATTGGTGCTCCATTATAGGTGGCAGTTGAATTCCAACATGTTCCTAGGGTTTTTGACCATGGTTTGACACATATTGGAGTGTCATTGCATGTTTTCTTTTCCAAACCACAATGATCCACATGGCCAAACACACTCAAGTGGGTTTGGTGATTCAACCTCTTTCAAACAGGTTCTCCATTGCATGTGGCAGTTGAATTCCAACATGTTCCTAGGGTTTCTGACCATGGTTTGACACATATTGGAGTGTCATTGCATGTGTTCTTTTACAAACCACAATGATCCACATGGCCACACACACTCAAGTGGGTGTGGTGATTCAACATCCTTCAAATTAGTGCTCCATTGCAGGTGGCAGTTGAATTCCAACATGTTCATGTGGTTTCTGACCATGGATTCACACATATTGGAGTCTCACTTCATGTTTTCTTTTCCAAACCACAATGATCCACATGGCCACACACACTCAAGTGGGTTTGGTGATTGAACCTCTTTCAAACCAGTACTCCATTGCATGTGGTAGTTGAATTCCAACGTGTTCCTGGGGTTTCTAACCATGATTTGACACATATTAGAGTGTCATTGCATGTTTTATTTTCCAAACCACAATGATCCACATGGCCACAAACACACAAGTGGGTGTGGTGATGTAACCTCTTTCAAACCGGTGCTCCTTTGCATGTGGCAGCTGAATTCCAACATGTTCTTGGGGTTTCTGACCATGGTTTGACACATATTGGAGTGTCATTGCATGTTTTCTTTTCCAAACCACAATGATCCACATGGCAAAACACACTCAAGTAGGTTTGGTGATTCAACCCCTTTCAAACTGGTGCTTCATTGCATATGGCAGTTGAATTGCAACATGTTTTTGGGGTTTCTGACCATGGTTTGACACATATTGGAGTGTGATTGCATGTTTTCTTTTCCAAACCACAATAATCCACATGGCCACAAACACGCAAGTGGGTGTGGTGATCCAACATGTTTCAAATTGGTGCTCCATTGTAGGTGGCAGTTGAATTCCAACATGTTCCTGGTGTTTTCGACCACGGTTTGACACATATTGGAGTGTCATTGCATGTTTTGTTTTCCAAACCACAATGATCCACATGGCCACACACACTCAAGTGGGTTTGGTGATTCAACCTCTTTAAAACCGGTGCTTCATTTCATGTTATAGTTGAATTCGAACATGTTCCTAGGGTTTCTAACCATGGTTTGACACATATTGGAGTGACAATACATGTTTTCTTTTCCAAACCACAAGGTTCCACATGGCTACGCACACTCAAATGGGTGTGTTGATGTAACATTTTTCAAATAGGTGCTCCATTGCATATGGCAGTTGAATTCCAACATGTTGTTGGAATTTCTGACCATGGGTTGACACATATTGGAGTGTCATTGCATGTGTTCTTTTCCAAACCACAATGATCCACCTGGCCAGACGCACTCAAGTGGGTGTGGTGATGCAACCTCTTTCAAACTGGTGCTCCATTGCATGTGGCAGTTCAATTACAACATGTTCCTTAGGTTTCTGACCATGGTTTGACACATATTGAAGTGTCATTGCACGTTTTCTTTTAAAAACCACAATGATCCACATGGCCACACACACTCAAGTGGATGTGGTGATGCAACCTCTTTGAAACTGGTGCTCCATTGCATGTGGTAGTTTAATTCCAAGATGTTGCAGGGGTTTCTGACCATGGTGTGACACATATTGGAGTGTCATTGCATGTCTTAACCACAATGATCCACATGGCCACGCACACTCAAGTGGGTGTGGTGATGCAACCACTTTCAAACTAGTACTGCATTGCAAGTGGAAGTTGAATTCCCACATGTTCCTAGGGTTTCTAACCACGATTTGACAAATATTGCAGTGTCATTGCATGTTTTCATTTCCAAACCACAATGACCCACATGGCCACACACACTCAAGTGGGTGTGGTGATGCAACCTCTTTCAAACTGGTGCTCCATTGCATGTGGCAGTGGAACTCCAACATGTTCCTATTGTTTCTGACCATGGTTTGACACATATTGAAGTATCATTGCATGTTTTCTTTTCCAGACCACAATGATCCACATGGACACACACAGTAAAGTGGGTGTGGTGATGCAACCTTTTTCAAATTGGTGCTCCATTGCATGTCGCAGTGGAATTGCCACATGTTCCTGGGGTTTCGTACCATGGATTGACACATATTGGAGTGCCATTGCATGTTTTCTTTTCCAAACCACAATGATCCACATGGCCACACACACTCAAGTGGGTGTGTTTGTGCAACCTCTTTCAAACTAGTGCTCCATTACATGTGGCAGTTGAATTCCAACATGTTCAAGGGGTTTCTAACCATGATTTGACACATATTAGAGTGTCATTGCATGTTTTCTTTTCCAAACCACAATAATCCACATGGCCACAAACACGCAAGTGGGTGTGGTGATCCAACATGTTTCAAATTGGTGCTCCATTATAGGTGGCAGTTGAATTCCAACATGTTCCTAGGGTTTTTGACCATGGTTTGACACATATTGGAGTGTCATTGCATGTTTTCTTTTCCAAACCACAATGATCCACATGGCCAAACACACTCAAGTGGGTTTGGTGATTCAACCTCTTTCAAACAGGTTCTCCATTGCATGTGGCAGTTGAATTCCAACATGTTCCTAGGGTTTCTGACCATGGTTTGACACATATTGGAGTGTCATTGCATGTGTTCTTTTCCAAACCACAATGATCCACATGGCCACACACACTCAAGTGGGTTTGGTGATTGAACCTCTTTCAAACCAGTACTCCATTGCATGTGGTAGTTGAATTCCAACGTGTTCCTGGGGTTTTTGACTATGGTTTGACACATATTGGAGTGTCATTGCATGATTTCTTTTACTAACCGCAACAATCCACATGGCCACACACACTCAAGTGGGTGTGGTGATGCAACCTCTTTCAAACCGGTGCTCCATTGCAAGCGGAAGTTGAATTCCAACATGTTCCTGGGGTTTCCGACCATGGTTTGACACATATTGGAGTGTCATTGCATGTTTTCTTTTCCAAACTACAATGATCCACATGGCCACACAAGCTCAAGTTGGTGTGGTGATGCAACATATTTCGAACTAGTGCTCCATTGCATGTGGCAGTTGAATTCCAACATGTTCTAGGGGTCATTGCATGTGTTATTTTCCAAACCACAATCATCCATGTGTCCACACAGACTCACACTACTAGGAAAACAGCTATAGGTAGACAAGCTACTCTGTGGAGCATATGCAAAACCATGTGCCACAGATAAATATCAGTGGCGCATATAAAAAAACGCCACTGAAGTTTTGCAGTTCAGTGGCGCACGAAACTAATATGCGCCACAGAAGTCCACATTTCTATGGCGCATATTTTATTGTGCGCCACAGAAAGTGATGATTCTGTGGTGCATATAGATTTATGCGCCACAGAAAGTTGATGGGACCCAGCACCAAAAAAAGGGGGGAGACAATTATGTGGCGCATATGTCCATATGCGCCATAGAAAGTGATGTTTCTGTGGCGCATATAGGCGTATGCGCCACAAAATATGGAAAAATAGATCCCCCCTCCCCATGGATCGCGTTTTCAGTTTTGTAAAAAATAGACGAAAATGATAAAAACTTAAAAAAATAATTGAAATACATGAATTTCGATGTATTTTGCAAAAATCGGTGATGGCACGGTAAAACGGCCATAACTTTTGCATATGATGTTGGAAAAAAAGGTTAATATATCAAAATGTTAGGGCTCGTCGAACGATGGGATGGTGTTCTCCTTCTTCAGATCTGATCTCCTCTCTCCTGGAGCTGTTTGTGGTGGTTGTGTTAGTCTTCTCATCTCCCTTCCTTCATGAAAGTTGCTTTTATTGATACAATGAAGGCAAAGGAAGGTGGTACGGGTGGCCTCTAATTATACTAGTGGTGGTTAGGCCCCCTAGGCACCTCTAATGAGAGAGGCTTCAATTGGGGATTTTCTCAATCAGATGTAATTAACTCATAAATTCTCTCAGATCTTCTAGAAGTGTTCAATACCTAAAACCAACATAAGAAACCAAGGTGTCGCTAATGTGCGATGTTATCATTAGTAGAAAGATCAAAACCAATGAAACTAAGTGAAGATTAATGGATAATCATGGATGAAAAGTGTTAATATTTGGAGCTATCAACTTCCCAAAGCTTAGCTGTTACTCGCCCTTGAGTGACAAAGCTATAATGAATTATAGCGAGCAATAAAACCACGTGGAAAAATTCCCAAGTTCAAGGTTGTACCATATTCCATCGTCACAAATCCTGAAACCTTAAACATGAGAATAATATATATGAACAATTGCACTTAAGTTCGCTTCCTAACCGCATATAAATTGCTAGATAATAATTCTTAAACTCAAAAGACACTGCCAAAATTTTGGTTAGGCTTGTGAATCAATTCTTTTCAACGCCCCTCTTTTATGAGAGTAAAATATTTTTAAGAAAAGATGCTTCAGTTAAATTAGGGGTGTACTAGTAGATGTCAAAAGATGGATATACTTATAACTTTTCAGTAACGCCCGCTTCGAAATTCGTGGCTTTCAAACACCCCATTGTTTCCTTGTTTTACCAGAACTTTTAAAGATTTTAAGTATTGAGGTGATGCCAAGTCTTCCATAAGGATCAAATAATCTCAGATCATATCTAGATATTACTTTCTTTTACTCGAGTACTTGGGATTATGGAATTAAAAAAATCACACCACAGCAATGCTACGAATGTCTACCCAACTCGTAGCCAAAATCTGAGATGAACTCAAGATTGTTCGTAGGGCATAGGAGTTGTTAGTTCCATGAAGTTTGGGTACTCTCATAAAGCTTTTCAAATAAGAAACTTTTGGAGCCCCGGATTAATCCTCCAAGAATCCCTGTTATGCGTATCACCATGATCCCATGATCAGTCTGTCATGGCACATGACCGGTATCAAAGTAAATATCCATTACTTAAGAGGATACAAGTCATCCCTCAATTGCCATCATGGCTACATCAAACATCATGAGTGGAACTTTAGTACAACATCGAGTTCGAGCCATGCCTTAACCTATAGGCAGTTGACTGGGTGAACGTCTTAGCTCACATATTCGTCAACGTCACCGTCTTCTTCGCTAACTTCTAAAATCTGACCAAATTAATAGCCAGGGACAATGCCAGTGAGTAATTTGAATGTACTCGCAAACCACCTTAAGAGAATAACAATAAAAGGATATGCAATATGGTTTTGGTAGTAGGAGGTCTCCATGAGGGGTTCTTTTCTAAAATAGTTTCTCTTGTTGATATAGTATGCATATATCTTTGTTAAAAACTTTTGTAAAACATTTGGAAAGAATTTGAGAAGTTTTGGAAAACACTAGGATTGGGTCACCTAATTTCATCTCCTAGTCCTCACTCTATAGGGAGGTTCATCTTTCGTGATCCTCCGATAACACTTCACTTCCTTTCTAGTCACCTTAGACCACCCTTTTCAGAAAACTCTTTTTTTAAATCCTGTTAATAATTCAAAACCAAAACCTCTCTCGAGTAGTTTGTCCAACCGTCCATGACCATGGACATGGATATTCGAATAGATTTATACTCTGCAGAGGTTGTACTTTTACCCACACCATCTATGTACCCTTTCCTGATCCCATACGGATCGTGTGTCGAGTAACTGATCAAGACTCTCATGATGCCACTCTAGCATAGGCCCTACCCTATGAGTTGTTCCTCTCAACACCTGTACATCAGGATCCCTAGACCAACGGGAGTGCATCCAAATCCTCGAGAGTGGGCACTTTCAATGAGAGGATCATAGTATCGCCCGACTACCTACAAGTATGGTTTGCACCTCCCTTGGGTCATCTCTTCGATAGATGAACCCTAAGTTAAGCCCGACATTCGAGAGATGTGATCTCTTATAAGTAGTTGCGGGGCATCCCATACGAGAGTAGACAAACCTGAAGTCAAGACCCATCCCATTCCAGGGTAATGTGGTTGCACGGTATAGTTGTTATAGCTAAAGCTAAAAAGAAACAGGTGCATTTTTGTAAACATTTTTCCTCCTTCTCCACTTTAGCATCACTTGCAAAACCAAAACCTTTTTCTTTGTCAAACTTCTCTTGGCAGGTCAAACCTCACCAAGCTTTTTCCATAAAACGTTTTGTAAACTTTTTCCGGGTCTTCCCCACCTATTTTTTTCTTTGGCTAAAATGGGGTCTCCAAAGGCATGTGTTGTTATACACAACTTACAGTACTAGGGATAAGTAGGTGTAATGAAAGGGGTGGTACTTAGTATTACACTTGGGTAATGGTTTGGAGGATCCAAGACACTACCAGAGATAGATCATCATATAGTAAAACAATGCAGTTTTGCATAAATAAGTAGATAAAACATGCATAAGTAAAATAATAGAACAAGGCTTATGAACAATTAGGTGGCTTGCCTGTGACCAGGAATATGGCAATATTTCCCTGGTATTCTACTTATAAAACCATGATAACGCAAAATCTCTCTGTCTTGACAATGATACAATTTGCAACTATCATCGTCAAGGAAAACACATGCAAGCACACATAGCCCACATTCAATAACAGGCATAGAAGCACCAATACAATACAGCAAGCATGTGAACAATACATCATTACATTTTATTAGGTTTTGGATAATTGGGTTCATAGCACATCAATACATCAAGCATGTGAACAATACATCAATACATCATTACTTTAGTTTCCTTTATGGAATTTCTTTTATGATTTACTTGTGAAATACCACTTAATGAAGGGGTTTTGAACTAAGTCTTAGGTATGTATGATATCAATGTACAAAAATGATATCAACAGGTATTGTCATAACAAAGCCACAAAAAGTGGTTTCAATATTTTATCACTTTTATTTAATTAGATTTGGATTTTCTAGTGGAAATAGTCCTTATTTTGGTGAATAAATCACATGAAAAATTCTTTAGCTCAAATACATTTGTCGTTAGAGGTATTTGTGGGTATTTGAGTTTATGATTTTTGATAGTTGGATTCACTCCAAAATAATTACCAGAATGCCAATGGGAAAATCCCTAAATTAGTTCTACAAGAAATTTTTCTTTTTCACCAGGTTTATTCTAGACACATGGTAGGTACTTCAAATTCCATTCTAGAGAATTAGGATTGACCATTTTGGGAGTTGTAGATGTACATCAGTGATTTATTTGGTGAAACAACCCTAAATAGAAAGGTTTAGTTCACTAAATTTCATTAATGGCTCAATAAATCTTGATCTCCTATGTTTTGATAGACCTTGAAGTACCACATCACCAAGAGTTGGAATCAACTAAAAATGTGTAATGGATCTACCATGGGAATTTTTCAAAGACGAAGAACCATGATTTAGATATTAGACCAATATCAGGTCATAGGTATTGCAAATGCCTTCCAGTAGGAGGTGGTTTTATCCTCTCTAGATCTATGGAACTCTCAAAAAGAATTATATAGTGAAATGGACATATCATTGTAATTTAATTTCTAAAGAACATCCGGATATTGTTTTGGTGCAAAATTTGTTCTGTATATGTTGAAGAAAACATACAAGAACATGTAAATTTTTTGATCTGCCCATTCCAAATGGTTTTGAATTTTTTGAATTTATTTCTAACAGGTGCATTACTATATTTGATAAAGGTTAAAAAATAATAATAAATGAGGTGCAAGGGATAGATTTGTGCGTGCTGGGCTCCATAGCACTTGACGACCCAATTCCACATCCCCATGGGCTGGAGCCGGGGATTCAAATGGGCCGGAGAGGGGCCCACTCGTCGGTGGCTTGTGGTGTTGAAGGGGTATGTGGAGATGAGAGCACTTGACGATCGTCCTTTGTCTTCTTCCTCTGGCCGAAGTGATCATAACCCAAAACCTAGGTCGGGTTGGGAATCAAGGGGAGCTCACCTAGGGCCCTGGGAGGCAACGAGGATGATCCAGGACGATGAGGTTCTCGACGGCGGTCCGGACGAGGGGTCGCAACGGCACGTCCGGCGATTGGAGGCGACTTGCACAGTTTCACCAGAGGAGGTTCTCAGGAGCTGACTGGGACTGTTGCTTGAGGCTTCCCTGAGCAAGGAGGGAGGTGGGGTTAGCTAGTACCCGCTAAGGGCATGACATGTTAGTAGGAAACGGGAAGAGCAAGGCAGGGAGAAGACCTCCACCTCGAGGTTTTGAGGAGAAGGCCGAGAGGGCGAGGCCTTCCTCTCTAGCGACATGCAGGGGTAGGGGCTCGGGTGGCCTAGGGCCTTATAACCGAGAGGTGATGGTGTACCATGGACATGGGCCATGTGAGGGCATGAAGGGAGTTGTTGGCCATGGATTGGGCATCAAGGGCGGTGGTTGGCATGCAGGGTATATGTGGGGCCCCCGGATTAATCCTCCGAGAATCCATGTTATGCATACACCACGATCCCATGATCAGTTAGTTGTGGCACATGACCGACAAGTATCAAAGCAAACATATAGTACTTAAGCAGATACAAGTCATACCTTACATGCCATTATGGATACATCAACTCAACATTAGTAGAACTTCATCAAGCATAGAGCCCGAGCCATGCCTTAACCTACAGGCAACTGACTGGGAGAACGTCCTGGCTCGTATAGTCGTCAACTCCACCTTCTTCTTGATATCGGACCAAGTTAATAGCCAGGGACAATTCCAGTGAGTACTTTGAATGTACTCGCAAACCAACTTAAAAGATAACAATAATAACAAGTGGATATGCATTATGGCTATGATAGTAGGAGGGCTCCAATGGAGGTTCTTTTCTCAAATAGTTTCTCTTGTAGATATAGCATCTACATATCTTTGTTGAAAACTTTTGTAAAACATTTTGGAAACCTTTTTGAAAAGTTTTGGAAAACACTAGGACTGGGTCACCCATTTGTTTCTTCCTTCCAGTCATCTCATGACCAAACTCCTTTCCTTCCTTTCTGACCATCCCAAGGTCAAATCACTTCCAAAGCCTTTGCTTTTCCGAAGTTCCTTTTTGAAATCAAAACCACCACCGCTCTACAGTAGTTTGTCCAACCCGTCCATAACCGTGGACACAGCTATTCAAATAGATTTACACTTTGCAGAGGTTGTACACTTTACCCACACCATCCGGGTACCCTTCCCTGATCCTCACTATTTGTTGGTCGAGTAACCGATCAAGGCTTTCCGGATGCCACTATAGTATGGGCCCTACCCTATGAGTTGTTCCTCTCAGCACCAGGATGTCGAGGCCACAGACCAATCGGAGTGCATTCTGACTCCTCTAGAGTGGGCATTTTCAATGAGATGCTCATAGTATCGCCCGGCTACTCCCGAGGGCAGTTCGCAATTCCTCCAGGTGACTGCCTAACATTTGACCCTTTCAGTAAAGGAACCCCGACATTAGAGGGAGCTGATTCCTTAGAATTAGTTGTGATAATTCCCACACCAGAGTGGCAAACTTCAAGTCCATCCCTATCCCATTCCAGTGTAATGTGGTTGCACGGATTAAGTTGTTATAGCTAAAGCTACAAAGAACCGGGTGTGTTTTCATAAACATTTTTCCGTCATCTTTCTTTTAGCATATTTTGTAAAACAAAAACCTTTTTATTTCTCAAACTTATCTTGGTAGGTCAAACCTGACTAAGGTTTTATCATAAAACTCTTTGTAAAACTTTTCCATGGTCTTCCCATCCTATAGCTTTGCTTCGGCTAAAATAGGGTCTCCAAAGGGTTATGGTGTTATGCACCATCTAACATTCTTGGGACAAATATGTGTCGTCAAGGGGGTTGTACTTAGTAGCACACATGTGGAATGGTTTGGAGGAGCCAAGCCACTACCAGGTATAGATCTACATATAATAAAACTATGCAGTTTTCATAAAACAGTAGGTAAAACATGCATAAGTAAAACAGTAGGACATGGCTTATGAGCAAGAAGGTGGCTTTCCTGTGATCAGCAATATGGCATATATGTCCCTAGACTTCTTCTTTAGATACCCAAGAATACCAATACCAATAATAATAACCATCTTCTTCTGGTCTCCGATATAATCATATCTATCGTCGTTATGGATCACATGCAAGCAAACAAAGGGCACAGACAACAAAAGGAATACAATCACCAATACCATACAGCCAACAAACATACCACGCATTATTCAATTCAGTAGGTTTTGATAGATTTAAGTTTGTTGCAATTGGAAATAATGAAGAGGCATTTGTGGAACTTGTTTAAGGATTTAATTTCCAAATACCACCAAATGAAGGGGTTTTGAACTAAGGCTTGGGTGTGTATGATATTAAGGTACAAAAAGGAGGACAACAAAAGTGGTTTCATGATTTTATCAATTTTCTATATTTAGTTATGCTTTTTATAGTGAAATAACCTCTATTTTAGGTTAATAAATCACCAGAAATGATCTTTAGTTCCAAAAATTATTTCCTTTTATTGTTAAGTAAGGTTTGATGGGCTGATTCACTAAGAGTTGGAATCACCTAAAAGGACAATGGATATGTATTTCAAATACCTTCTAGTAGAAATTTGAGGTAAAGGACAATGGATATGTATTTCAAATACCTTCTAGTAGAAATTTGAATCACTAATTTTGGAGTTGGAATTCTTCTGAAATGATTTCTTTAGTGATAAAACCACATACAGAAGTATTTAATTCATCAAAATTCAACAGAGGCTCAAAAATTCTTGAACTCCTGGGTTATGATAGGTATTGAGGTACCATATCATTGAGAGATGGAATTAGGTTAATAACATATTTGGTTTGATCGAGAGAAATTGCTAAATATAGATTAGGGATGTTTTTGTTATTTTTTTCTATGGGCAAAATAGGAAGCAAATGACTATAGGGCCAGGGCGACATGCAAGGTATCACTGATACCATTCAGTACCCAATGGTTTCACTCCATTTGGAGTTATAGAACTCCCTGTAGAATTTTATTTATGAAAAGTATACATTTGGGTAGTAGATTTATTAAGAATAATATTGACCTATTCTGGGATGACCAAGGGTATTGAGTGTCAGGCAAAAAAAGTGTCTATAAGTATAAATTTGGATCTGGCCAAAATACTGTGGTTTCCATTTTTGTTTGAATTAAAACTGAGCAGCTAACTAACAAATCTAGCAAATATTTATAAAAACGAAAACAAAAGAGGGCAACTGGGCTGGCAGGGGGCAAATCAGGCCCACGCGGAGCGCGACGCACGTGGGAGGCAGTTTTCGAACTGGCACGAGGGCCCTGAGTGTCAGTGGCGGTGAGGCACGAAGGGGTATGGAGGATCCGGGACGTTGGATCTAGTGAGATCGAATGGATCTCCATCGTCGTCCCCAGACAGAAGGTCTAGCTGCAGCGAAACCATATGGCGAGCAGGGGCGGCGTAGGGGCTCGGGGCGGTTTCTGGCGAAGAGAAGGCTACAGGGTGACGCAATGCAGGGAGAAAACTCCACAGAGGGGTGGCAAAACGATATTTGATGCTCGGAGCTTTCTCGCGCAACGACGGCCGATGAGGCCCTTCGGTAGCTCACCGGCGAACCTCCAGGGTGCATGCATGTCAACAGGGAGAGTCGGGTTAGGTCGGTACCATCTAGTGGATCTCGCCTAGGTGATAAACAAAAGGAGAGAGGCCGTAGAGAGGGAGCAGGGACAAACCTTTCAAAAAGCCTGAGGCTAGCCATCTCTCTTCTCCATGATGGTGTAGGCCGAGGGAAGGGCTCAAGAGCTCCAGGGAGGTAGATCAGGGGTTAGGGAGTTCAGTTAGGACACATGAAGGAGGAGGAGAGCAGGGGGTGGAATTGTAGCAAGAACTGGAAAAATGACCAGAGCATGTTTTCTCTCCTTGGCTAGAGTAGAGGAGGGGAAGGGGAGGGGAGCTCGGGGGAGATGAGTGGGAGTGGTTGCAGGCAACTGAGCCGAAGTGGAGGTGCTATGGTGGCCTAGGGGCTTGTATACTCAAGACGAGGGGTGTATGGTGGACTTTGTCCATGGGCAAGATTAGTAAGGGTGCTGGCCAGGGATAGGGCAACAAGGGTGGTGGAGTGGGTCAGCTGGTGTGTTCTGGTCGTGAAGTAGGACATAGGGGAGGTGGGTTGTAGCTCTGGGTTAATTTATGGCAAGCTTGGATGTTTTCTTTTGTCTCCCCTACTTCCAAGTATAAGAGACAAAGGAGAGGGTGTGGGTACTGTGGATCTACAGTGCCACAAGCAAAGGGGTGATGGTCTGTTGTGGTGAATTAATGGGCAAGTTTGGGGTGGATTTTAGTTTAGTTTTAGTTTCAAAGTTATTCAAAGTTCAAATCTGCCATACTTGAAGTTCATGATCAAATTCTCAAAAAGTGATCTTGGCAAGAGGGTTTTATAGTGTGGGTAGATGGGTAGACTCAATATGCATGTCCCTGATTTATTTGGGAATTTTCTGAATATTTTAGATCATCCTAATATCAATTATTCAAATATTGTTGAATCTGTTTTAATGATTTCATTTGAAAACGTTGAACTGGCCAAGGTGGGTTTTTAGTTTTAGATGGTCCCATATATGGATTTATACTTTATAGAATTTTACCAAGATTTATTGTGCTAGCAAAGTATTTAAAGTAATTATTTTCTTATTTTTGCCATTTAAGAAAATAGGCAAACATAATTATTAAGACTCTTCAAAAATATATATGGTATGATATATAGGCCTCAATTGTGTTTAAAGTTGAACATGTGATTTGGAGAAATATAAAGTTTCTTTTATAGAAGGAGTTTTGAGATTTTTTCAAAAGAAAGGAATTTAATTGTTTTTGGGCCAAAACCATTATGGGTAAAATTTGATAAATATTTATATCCAAGGTATATTATGGCCACATGTTGTATCTACCACTTTCAACATTGAGTTTTGGAAATCCAACTTGATTTTCAAAGAGAACAAGGGATATAGGATCTTAGGCATTATTATTTTGATACCTTCAATACATGGTTGGATCTTGGAGCTCATTTCTAACCTTAAGGCATGGGATATATGGATGGATATAACAAGTCGAGTAGATCACCATGGTACAAGAAGTTGGGCTTTATCATGCTTGAGCGCTCTAGGAATTGATTTCAAACTTTGGATAAAATAAGGGTGCCAAAGTAGATTATCAGATAACCTTCAAAACCTTGTGGGTTTCTGAAGCACAAGGATCCATTTGGAACAAGTGAAGTAGGTATTGCAAGACCTTTATGAGTAGAACACAATCATGCAAAGATTTCATCCATGGAAAGTAGGATGAAGGTGTGAGCTTCTGACCAAGTAGGCTAGTTGATAAGATTTGCGGAAAAAATTATTTTCTTGCCTGCAAAACCATCAAGAACAAGTGGTTTAAAAGGTGATATATCCAAGGGAAAGGGTGGGCCTTGGTAGTCCTCATTATGGTATACAATATGGTTCAAGTGAATTACCAAAAATGCACAAGGGTTGAGAAAGAGAGGAATTCAAAGAAGTGATGTTGAAACAGTTTCCAGACTTAGTCAAGTTTAGCAGGTTTAGGATTTTTGACTAGAATATGAGTGGGGATGTTTTTGATGGGTTTCAAGGTATCAAGGCATCATCAAGTGGATGATGTTGAAGTGTATATTTAGTAGAATAGATCCATGTTTGATATTGGTCTTCATTGACTTGGATACTTCTAGAATGGATCACTTCAGAAATGATCTGGTTAAGGGTTTTAGATGATCACCTAGTGGCTAGAGCTTAGATCTAGCTTGGTTAACTTGTTTAGGGTTGACACTCTTGGATTAGATAGATGCTAAATGATGAGCTCCTATGGTAGCTCATACTACTTCTAAGCAATGAAGTCAAGCAGTAGATCAAGGCAATTCATCTTAACAAGCAACTCAAGCATTTACTAGAGTTACCATCACGCCTAGCTTGAGCTAAGGACGGGTATTTTGAAATGTTGGAGTTTGAATGAGGTGAGAGTCCGTGGTATCTCTACCAAGAGTAGAAATCAAAAGCTTTATAAAAGGGTTTTAGAAAAACCTAGAGGTAAGAGTAGTTGAAATCTCTCTCTTGAAAACACAAGGAGATTATATCATATAGATCTCCATATCTTTGTCAATAGAAGCTACTAAAAAGTTTTAGGGTTGTTTTAGGGTTGCAAGGAATCTTGGCTCAGGTTTTTGAAATGCTAGAACATTGGAGAATTTGAAAAATATGCCAAGACAGTTTTGTTAAATAGCTTTTGTCAACTTATGGTGAGGTAAGGAGTATATCATATGATATAGACTCAGAAGCATAAGCACAGACAACAATAAGCAAGCACTACACAATTAAGTAATAAAAAGTTTTTGTTCCCCCTGATTTTTGCATTTTGGAAAACTAATCAGGGTTTTTGAAATTGGGATGTTACAGTATAGGTCTTGTGCACGACCGGAAGGAGTGAGGAGGGGGCGTTGTAGCAACTTTTTAAAAGACATGGCATGATATAGTTGTCTCTCTACCTTGCGTTGCTTCCAAACACTAGAGGGCGAATGTCTAGGGTTTTCTACAATGTCGTCTACAGTGTACCTCGACCAAAGAGTGATGGTGGTTGTTGTGGTGATCAAATGGCCAAGTTTGGTGAAGGGTGGAGGGTTTTGTTAGTGGTTTTTGTAATAAGAACAAAAATTACTAGAAAGGAGATGATGTAACACTTCCAAAAACTTGTACATGACAAAATGATTTAAAGGTACTGGTGGATGGTATGGTCAAGATATACCTAGGGATTTGTTTTGGATTTTTCACATGACTTTTGGTCAACTTGATATCAATTATCCATAAAATGACTTTATTGAATTCACTTGAGATTTTTGAGATGGACAAGGTGATTCTTTCGGTTTGAAATGGTCCCAAATACCATTTCACACATTGGAGAATTTTCCGAAGGTTTATTGAGAAGGAAAAGTATTTAATACATTTATTTTTCCTTTCTGCTATTTAATCAAATAGGCAAAAAAAGAATTTCCAAAACTCTTCAAAAATATTTATTTTTGAAGTCGGTAGATAGGGAACAAAATATAGGCCTCAATTCTTCCTAAAGATGCAGTGGTGTTTTGTATAAAAACAAACTTTCTTTTATGGAGGGTGATTTGCGTTTTTGTAAAAGAAAACAAATAAATAGCTTTTGGGCCAAAATAATTATGGGAAACATTTGCTAAATTTTTATTCCAATTAGATGATGTCCACATAGTGTAGATATCATTTAAAACCTTGGGTTTTGAGAATCAAACTTCATTTTGGAAGAAAACATGGAATAAAGTATCTTGGGCACTCATATTTTTATACCATCAAAAACATGTTAGTTTAAGGAGCTCAAAGCTCCCATTACATCATGGGCTAGATGTATATCTATACCATGTGATGTAAATCACCATGGTACATAAGGTTGGGGTTGATAATTGTTGAGATTTCCGAGGATTGATTCCAAAGTTGGCTAAAAATAAATGTCAAAGCAGATTATTATTTAACCTCAAAAACCATGTGGGGTTTTAGGAGAACAGAGCTCCAATTGAAACAAGTGAAGTATGGGTGGATAGAAATTCATTGGTAGAGCATATTGATGTAAAGAGTTGGTCAAAATAAGGTAACATGGAGATGTGAGATTCTGCTAAAGTAGGCATGTTGATAAGATTTGTAGAAAAGTTTATTTTCTTGCCTACAAAACCATGAAGAACAAGTGGGTCAGAGTATGATTTAGTCCAGGTAGGACTGGGATTTGAAAGTTCTTCGGATGGTATACAAGATGGGTGAAGTGAATTTCCAACAACGCACAAGGGTTGAGAAAGAGAGAGACACAAAGATGTGATTTTGATAACAGTTCCAGACAATCATTTTTGGCAGATTTGGGGTTTTTGACTAGAATACAAGAGGGGGTGATTTTGAAAGTATGCAAGGTTCTAAACTCATAATAAAGTGGACGAGGTTGAAGTGTACATTGAGTAGAAGGGATCCACGCTTATAGTTGGTCTTTATTGACTTGGAACTTACTTGAAAGGATTGGCCCTAAATTGATCTGCTTAAGATGTTAGATGGTCACTCTAGTAGAGTTCGGATCAAGCTTGGGTAACTTTCTTAGGGTTTTAAATCTTAAATTAGTTTGATCCTAGTGTATTATCTCGTAAGGTAGCTCACTCTACTTCCTAAGCAAGTCAAATAGTAGATCAAGGCAATTCATCTTAACAAGTAACTCAACTACTACTAGGGTTACCATCAAGCCTAGCTTGAGGTAGGTTGGGTATTTTGAAAGGTTGGAGTTTTGAATTAGGCGAGAGTCCTTGGTATTTATACCATGATTAGAAATCAAGGGCTTTATAAAAGGTTTTGGAAAAACCTAGAGGTAAGAGTAGTTTTGAAGTTCTGTCTTGAAAACATAAGGAGAGATTATATCATCTAGATCTCCATAATTTTGTTAATAGAAGCTAGCAAAGTAATGGTTGTTGCAAGCACATCTTGGCTCAAGTTTTTTAAATGCCACAACATTTGAGGATATGTAAAATAAGCAATGATAGTTTTGTTGAGTAGCTTTTGTGTTCCGAGGGGAAGGTAGAGAAGTATATCATATACTACACATGAGCACCAACAAGCAAACAAGCAAGCACACACTACATCACTAAACAAGAAATAAGGTTTTGTTCCCCTTGATTTTTTGCATTCTGGACAACTAATCAGGATTACTAAAAGTGGGATGTTACAGACCATTCCCCCTTAAACCAATCCCGTCCCAAGATTCGGGAGAGTAAAGTTAGGGGATTTTGAGTTGAGAGTAATACTATGGGTCTCAAGTGTAATATCTTACAGACTTTGTCTTTGGACAGGGTTACTGTGTCGGTAGAGTTGAACTTCAACTTTTACGTTCTAGATCGGGTAGCGAAGGTTGATCTTCCTTTCTTTCCGGACTCAATATCTCGAGGGCTTACGCTGGGCGAACTACCTCTAACTAGATCTTCTCGAAGTACCCTTCAAAGGATAGAGTCTACGGCTTTTCCTTAGAGTCTTATCGTATCCTATTCAACGACTCAGGGTAAAATATATTGAGTTTGCTTCTTGCGAAGGGTTACTCTATTATGGTGGGAAAAACTCAGTCTTTCTCCCTTAGGGTTAGACTAAGGTAGCTCAGAGCTAACCCCGTCCTTCCTTCTTGTAATCATCAGAGGATGTTAGATGAATAATCCAGTCTTTGGCCTAGAGTTAAAACCTTTAGATGACATCCATAAACTAGGTCCTACGAGGCTCACATACTACTTTTATTCTTACTTAGCCTATCAGAGCAGTTGAATTCGTGGACCTTCTAAACGTTTGAAAATTGAGGGGCTTAGTGGATCGGCGGTCCATTAGGTGGGTCTTCATATACAGTGGTAGAGGAGGGGATTCGTATCATCTTCAGTCAATGTTATCTCTTTAGGTTGCTTCATACTCATGGTAGGTAGTCTTGTCGACTTCAAGTATTCTTGATATCTTGATTTCGAGCTTCGTGGGTATTAGAGAGATTGAGTGGACTTCTGACGTTGTTGCCAAGGTCTATCTTCTATTATTATCCCACTGAGGACTCTAGAGTTGATGCTTGTAGAAAGACATTGGATTGGAAATCTTCGTGAATTGAGTGGAAGGACGCAGTCTTTCCACCTTAGATATTTACTAATGTTTGTCGAGACTGGTGTACATCTTATATCTTGGGAGTGCTGGCGTGATACTAAATATAGGTTGTATTTCCCTGGGTCTTCGAGTGACTTCCTATTGCGCAAACCGTGCGCAAACCGTGACTTCCAAGAGGTTAGTTATGGGAAGGTTAGCGTTTAGCAACACTTCTTGTTAGTCTTTAGTCGAGGTAAGGCATCCTATTTCAAAAGAAATGTCTTCACTTGAACTCTTCGATTTGCTTCCTCTCGATGGCGGAGTAGACTCGTTTTTTCTTGCATCCTTATCTTTGGAGTATTCTGGCCTTCTTGTGAGGAACTTCCCATCAGTTTGGTCAGAGGGGTCGAATGCAATAGTTACTGTTTTTGAGGCTATCAGGGACTCTAATATGCTAAAGGTTAGAACGTCTTGTGGTTTCTTATGGATGGTGGGGACCCTTCAGTGGTAGGTTTCTAGCTTCGACGGAACTCTTGCTATTGCGAGCAGGTGAATAATGTCGTGCAATGTTGGTGATGATTCTTGAGTAGCGGGTTTGACGAGATAGTCTTGTCAAGCCATCCTCCTGAGATTAAATCTTTGAGTTGATCTAACTTGACGAC
The DNA here is from genome assembly GCA_916181665.1 of Avena sativa. Taxonomy (NCBI): domain Eukaryota; kingdom Viridiplantae; phylum Streptophyta; class Magnoliopsida; order Poales; family Poaceae; genus Avena; species Avena sativa. Next base: position 410,281,935 of record OV702289.1, on the reverse strand, counting down.
GTCGAACCTTGGGGGTTTAGAATAGTCTGCTCTTTGTTTTATGCCCTAAGTTCGTATGGGTCTCGATAGCGACAACCAACGAGGGTGGTTCCCGAGTTCCTAAGTGGTGGTATCGATCCCAAAATACATTTGACTTAGGTCAATCAAGCTAGAACATGCATACAAGGTGCACATAGCAATGGGGCCACAATGTTCTTCCTAACCTAGAAGCGCAAACAACACACATCAAGCAACACATTATGCACGTAGGCAAGCAAACATGGCCTACTTTAAGGACCAAGGAGTTAAGTACTCGCGATATAGGGGAAAGCTATCTTAGGGCTATGGATCCTAGATTTCTTCTAATTACGAGGATTCAACTAGTAGGGCAATCTTGTAGTCTCCTTGTGTTTGCTGGTAGTTGCTTATTTCTTCATCTTGTTATCATCGTCTTCACCTTGTTCATGGTCCTATTTGCTTCAAATCTGTATATTTGAAATCTGGACTAGATGAAACCATTTTCAAAATAATTTAAACTAGATGGGGATAAGAAATAGAATCTTTTGAAATATTTCATAAATAAGTTTTTAGAAGTCAGGTTTTCCAAAATAATTTTTTACTGTCTAGTGACCATGCAAGCGAAGGTTCTCCTACAATCAGGATGGCTTTCATACCAAGCTTGTGGGGCCCCCAGATTAATTCTTCGTTAATCCCGGTTATGCATATCACCACGAAACCATGATCAGTCTGTCATGGCACATAACCGACAAGTATCAAATTAAACATCCATTACTTAAGAGGATACAAGTCATACCTCAATTACCATTATCGCTACATCGAACATCATTTGTGGAACCAGGCAGTTGACTAGGAGAATGTCCTAGCTCGCATAGTCATCAATGTCACCTTTTTCTTCACTGACTTCTCGAATATGGCCAAGTTAGCGAGGGTGTAACATCCCAAAACTTTAATCCAAGCTTATCAAGATCAAATCATCCAAAAATAGGGTTAACAAAAACTTTTCCAAATTTAAAATGAAAGCATTCATATGTGTATGCATTTAAAATAGGAGTTGTTTGAATTGCCATGATTGATTGATCCAATGCTTGTAAATTGTTTCTTAGGTGATTTAAACATCATCTACATCATTCCCAAACTTTTCCTAAAGAAAATCAAATCAAAAAGAATTAAAAAGGAGGAATGGTCATTTTGGCAAATTTAACTCTCATGCCTACTTTGGCTATTCCTAGTACTCAATTCTTAACAGAAACAATTCTTGATATTTGTACCCCTTGCTAGTACACATAATGAGGTACCAAGGCCCACCTTTTGATCTGCTAAAAACATTCGTTTACTTATTTTAATTGGCATTTGAAAATTGAATCTAATGCATATGCATAGATCACCCCTATTTCAAAAACCATCTATTTGAGCTCCATTTTCAAAACCCTTGCAACCAGAGACTACCTATCACTAGTGGAGATCACTCAAAATTTTTGAAACCAAAATTCAAAACTTTCTTTCATGCGGCCATTTCATCAAACACTTGGCATGCATAATCTCTACTCTAATCCTAGCTCACTGTTTACTACAGGGTTTTGCCCCCAACTGATCCCCATTTAATCCCCATGTCCCCTCTTGATCTAACCAGAGAAAAACCAGCCTCTTCCCTACCCCCTAGCTGCACTGCCATGCCATGCCGAGAACCACCTCGCCGGCCGACAATGCACTCGCAGCAGCAGCCCTCTCCAGCCCCTCTCCTCATGTCTAGCAGCTTGCCAGTGGTCCACCTCCAGCGCCCAACCAGCCCCAGGGCAGAGACAGAGAGCAGAGCGACCAGGAACCGCCGCGCCCGGAGCCGGTCGAGCATGCCGACGCCGCCCCCAGAGCATGCCCTGTCCCCGCTCGCACAGACCATCCCTTGGCACCAGCCCGCGCCCGCCGCTCCACCTCGACCTGGAGAACACCCCAGACATCCCCGTTCGCCGCCCAAAGCCTCACAGCCACCGCTCGCCGTGGACACCGCCGCTTCGGCCGTGTAGAGCGCCACCTCGCCCAGACCGCGTGCCACCGCCCCTACGGCCGCATTCAAGTTCTAGAGCGCCGCCAGGGAACCGCCCATCGATCGCCACCCCCAGCCATGCCTCTACCCCGCCGTAGCCATGTCACCACCGTCGACTGCCCATCCCACTTGGTCTCACCGTCGGGCTATATAAAAGGAGCCCTCCCCAGCCTCTTCTCTCCACACCATTCCACTCCCCTCACCTCTCTGAACCTCACCCACCTCTAGCCGAAGCAAGTGGAGCAGCAGCTCGCCGGAATTGGAGCCGGAGCAGCCGCGGCAGGAGGAGAAGGGCGCCATTGATTGCGACCACCCCAAGCTCCACCGCAACCGCGCCTCGCCTCGCCGTCATCTTCCACGTTGTTTGCCCGCCTCGCCGACCCTGCTGGAGCCCTGGTACGCGCCCAGTAGACCCCCACCAAGCCGCTAGGGTTCAAGCTTGCCGGCGACCTGCTCGTCGTCGACGACGACCCTCAGCCGTTGATCTCGCTTCTAATCCTACGGCCCACAGCGCACGTACCGTTTCACATTTTAAGTGCCGCTGACACGTGGGACCCCCCTGTCAGCTGAGCCCCGCGCCGTGGAGCGCCACTGGGCCGGCCCAAGTCCTTCCCGCGCTAGCCCATCGATTCAATTCTGGATTTTTCTTTTTAGTTAAATCTAGTTTCTATCCACTAGTTTGAAAATCAATTTAGAGAGTTTTAGAAATCCAAATTGCATGAAACCAATTTTGTCTGAAAGGTATTAAAATGATCTATCCAAGCCCGTTGGATTAAATTCAGTTAGAGTTATAGATCTCTCCTAATAGAAATAACAAAACAGAAGCTTTTGCAACTTGCAACATTTTTATAAAATCAACCAAGTTAGCTTTTGAGTTGATTCCAACTCTCAAAAAACACATTTCATCATATATATCTAAATATGTAATAATATTAAGGTTTACATGCAGTGACTTTGGACTAGTACCAAAATAATGCTATATAGGCATTTCTAGTCACTTTAAATCATTAAATAATGAACTTAAACCAAAGTAATATTGATCCAAACCTTAATCTCATTCCCACATGTTAGAATATGTGGTGATGACATGTGTCAATACGATCCCATTTTTTAAGTGGTGAATATTAAATGTTAGTTAATTTTTCAATGAGTAGAAATTACTTTTCTAAAATAAAAAGGTTGAAACTATTGAATTAAACTTGTGATGTTTGTGATGATAATAGATCATCAAATGTGTGTTTTAGAATGCTACTTATCCTAGTTAAGTATTGTTTGGTGATTGTCTACTCCCTATGTATTTATAGACGCTAGTACCGACCAAGCTTTCGAGGAGGAGGAGTTCTACCAAGAAGAAGAAGAAGAAGAAGAAGAAGAAGAAAACTTCAACCACTGCACCAACCAAGGCAAGCTATTGTTAGCAGGCTAGAATTAAGCTAGATGGATGAGCAAGGATGCTATAGGCATGCTTTGATCACACCCCTTTTAACTATTAGTACCCCAAATCTTACCTACAAGTTTTACTCCCCTTAGTATGCAAAGTTCCTTACTTATTTTGAAGGTAGCATAAAAAGTATAGAACTTGACCTACTTAGAAACCTTTAGATGTCATTCTATGGCATGGGATTGATCCCATCTTTCCCCTTTGGTGAACGCTGTTAACTTAGTATTTTAGAGTAGATCAAAAACTTGAGTCACTTTAGATGGGAGCACTTGGTCAAAATGAATTGTGAAAACCTTGGAATGATGAGTCATTCTATTGAGATGTTTTGACATGTGTTGAGAGACACAACTGGTTTATGATGATGAAAATGATGAGGCATGAGCCTTAACCCTTTTATAAAACTGATGGTTGGATTCTGATGCGATACCATTCCAAAATTACCGTACAACCACACTACCTGAATTGGGTAAGGCTTAGCTGGAAATTTATATGCATTAGTATTAGTTCCCTCATGGGAGAGGTTTGAGCTGAGGCTACCTCTCAATGTTGTCCACCGATGCAGTGCCCAAGATGACTGATGGTCATGGTTGGGAGGCCATCCCCATAGGAGAGGTGCTTGTACTAGGAAGTGTACCACCTCTGCAGAGTGTCAAACTATTTGAATAGCCGGGTCCGCGGTTATGGACAGTTGGAACGGCCATACTGTTTCGTTGTCAGATGTTTTCTAAATAACTTGAAATGAATGATGAACTTTGACTTGACCACAACAGGGTTGTGTTGATGATAATAGCTTCCCAACTGAAGTGATTCTAGAACTTTACCTTATCTTTCTTTGGTTCTAAACTCAGCTTAGGTTTCAAACTTAACTTGATAGTTAAATTAGATTCGGCACTTTAACTTAGAATTATAGTACCTGTTAATAGTAGTTTGCGAGTACTTGAAGAGTACTCATGGCTTGTCCCTGGCTATTATCATGGCCAGACTTTGAAGGAGATTATCAAGATGATGGTCAGCAGGACGACTATGATAACTAGGACTATCTGCCTTTGTCAGCATTGCCTGTGCCCCTGAAGATGGACCCCACCGCTACGCTTATCTTTTATTTCCGCTGCTTGTTGTATTAATGAATGGATCATGAGATCCTTATTTGTGTAAAACCTTATGTATGGTTTGTAATGGATGATGTACTATGATATCCAATCCGTTATGTCTCGCAAAAATGGTAATCCTGGGATTGCGAGGTAGGGCATAACGGGCATCTGGGATTAAAAATACGGGTGTTGACAAGTTGGTATCAGAGCCATCCTGACCATAGGAGACCCTAGTTAGAATGCACGTCCAAACCAAAATCTTAGTTTCAAAACCAAAGTGTGTATTTATGAAAAACTATTTCCCCTCTTACCCTTGTGAACTCATTCTTTCTCAAAAATACATGTTCCTCAAAATTCTTACATTACTACTTAAAATTTGACACACTTGATCACTTCACTAACTTCCTCATCCTTAATTCTTGTAGATGGAGACTCAGTTCAGCAAGTTTTACCAGTTGGGAAACGGAGGTCAGCTGATCTTCGAGAGGGATCTGGATTCACTATCGGAGTTACTGGGACGCCCACATCCGGAGTTTCTTGGACCTCAACTTCCAGGACCCCCAGGAGGAGACCTACAGTGGCTAGTCACCGCGGATCTTCGGGGAAGCATCGAAGCACCAACTTCCGGGAGAATTCAGTTCTCCGTGAGAGAGAGCAACTGGCTAGATGGATTAGCCAGGGCAATGCATGAATCTCTCACACGTCTATGTGCCCTCAGCATCAACAAGATCCAAGGAACCCGTTTTGCCCACTATGCAAGACGTGACTTCATGGGAATCCCGATGGAGATGCTAGGTCACCCAGAGTTGAGGAGTCAAGTGGAGAACCTTGATTTATTGCTTCATGACAGACAGCAGGCACTGGACAATGCCAGGGAGTTAGCCAACCAGAACTGTGCCATTGCCGACCAGAAGGCCCAGACTTTCGCACTGCTCATCCAAGATCACCAGTCTCTTCGTCACGAGCCTGCAAAGAAGGATCGCACCATCACCCGTCTTCGCAAGAAGGTGGCTGACCTCGAGAAGACCGTCAAGGAGCAGGAAGCTCAGCTTGCCGCCAAGGAAGAAGAAGATGAGGGTGAAGACATCCAGGGAGATATGGATTCTTACCTCAGCAACGATGATGACTTTCTGGAGGAGGATGTTGTGGACTTCTACACTGATGATGAAGACTCCGACTTCATCGACGATGAGTAGAGGCAATAGATCACTGTCGTAGCATGAGATGTATCATCTCATTGTATCGTAGCTTGCAAAATGGTTCTTCAAACCATCTGTTTTCCCCTTTGCTTGTTGTGGTGTGTGTTGTATCGGGTGCTTGCTTGCATGAATGAAAAACAAGTTAGTTGAAAAACCTGAGTCTAACTCAATGTTTTAGCTTTGAAAACCCAAAACCATGATCCTTAGAATTTCCCTCTTACCCCTATATCTATCTCAATCTTCAGATGACTCGTGGAAACCAAGGAGGGAGCAGCTCGTCGCAGGACCCAATGCTGCAGATCTTGCAGAATCTCATCGCGGACCGTGAAGCAAGCAGGGCCGAGCGTCAAGCCAACTTAGCAACGTTGCAGCAGATCGCCCAAATGGCTCTCAACAACCAAGGACATGGAAATCAGGATCACCAAGGATCCAAACTCAAAAACTTTCAGAACACCAATCCCCCAATCGTTAACCAATCTGAAAACCCATTAGATGCTAATGACTAGTTACAAACCATGGAAAACAACTTAGAGGTTGCCAGAGTTGATGAGAATGAGAAAGTTCTCTTCGCCACCCACTATCTGGCGGGAGATGCAAGATCTTGGTGGAATAGCATCCGCATTATGAACCATGGCCAGGTGATGACCTGGGAAGCATTCAAGGTCAAGTTCAGCCGCACCCACGTGCCGCATGGTCTTGTCAACAGGATGAGAGATGAATTCCGCAAATTGAAGCAAGGAAGAATGATTGTGGTAGAGTACCGTGACAGATTCTTGTCACTTGCCAGATATGCACCGGATGAGATCAACATGGAGGCCAAGAAGAAGGAGAGATTCTTAAACGGACTACATGATGAGATGCAGACCGTCCTCGTCAACATCCGTTTCGATGATCTCGAAGAGCTAGTCGACTCTGCCATTCAGATGGAAGGGAAGATTAACTAGGCAAACGACAACCGCAAGCGCCGTATGATGCAGCAGTCTGGATCCAGTAGTCACCAGAAGTACCGTCCCAACCCCTCACCAGGATATGCACCAAGGAACAACCGACCCCCAAATTCTCGCCCAAGCTACCCCAACCGTAGCAGAGGTAATGTGAAGTCCGGAGGAAACAATCACAACTCCGGTAATGCCAAAAATTTCATCCGTGCCCCTCCCAAGAGCAACAACAACAACAACACTGCACCTAGAACTGGCAGCAATGTTGTGCCTGTCGCAGTCAAGGACAAGTCCTAGATCACTTGTTTCGAGTGTGGAGTGAAGGGTCACTACTCCAATGAGTGTCCCAAGAAGACTGCCGCCAATGCCCCTGTGAATGCCCCAGCTCAGCAGCAGCGTCGTGTTCAACCAGGAAGAAGATTTGCCCCAGGGAACCCGCACAACCGCAACGGTCGTCTCTTCCACATGAACGCAGAAGAAGCCCAGGAAGCGCCAGATGTAGTGCTGGGTATGTTTTCTGTCAACTCAGTTTTAGCAAGAGTATTGTTTGATTCTGGAGCATCGCATTCATTTATCACCGAAGAATTTGTATGCACTAGTAAGATTCGCCCAACCAACCTGAAGCATGTCAAGATAGTTCAAATCCCCGGTTCAACAATAAAAGCTAGAAAAATTTGCAAAGTTGTATCTATCAGAATACATGGGATAAATTTTTATGACAACCTAATTGTACTTGGAATCAATGGATTGTAAGTAGTACTAGGTATGGACTGGATGTCAAGGCATAAAGGACTGATAGACTATGCTAAGAAAGCCATCACCATAACCAGTAGTTCTGGAGTAACAGTAGAGCATATCTCTGAAACCTTACCCCGTCAATTCAAGTGCAACAAGAGTGTAGCCCTGCCCACCATAGACCAAGTCAGAGTAGTCTGTGAATACCCCGACGTATTCCCAGATGAATTGCCAGGTATGCCCCCGGATAGGGATATTGAGTTCATTATCGAACTAATCCCCGGAACCGGACCTATAGCCCAGAGACCCTATACCATGAACCCCACAGAGTTAGTGGAACTGAAGAAGCAGTTGGATGCCATGTTAGCAAGAGGCTTGATTCAGCCAAGCGCATCGCCATGGAGATCACTAGTGTTATTCGTTGACAAGAAAGATGGAGGCAATCGTCTGTGTATAGATTACAGAAAGTTGAATGACGTCACCATCAAGAACAAGTACCCTTTCTCAAAGATAGAGGATCTATTTGATCAGTTGACTGGAGCTTAGGTATTCTCAAAGATTGATCTTAGGACTGGTTATCACCAACTTAAGATTCGTGCAACGGATATTCCGAAGACCGCCTTTACTATTCGCTATGGGTTATACAAGTATACGGTTATGTCTTTTGGATTAACCAAAGCCCCTGCTTATTTCATGAATCTCATGAATAAGATCTTTATGAATTTCCTAGATAAGTTTGTAGTTGTGTTTATCGACGACATCCTTATCTACTCCAAGTCAGAAGAAGAGCATGAGCAACATCTGAGAATCATCCTAGAAACCCTGAGAGAGCATCAGTTATATGCCAAGTTCAGCAAGTGTGAGTTTTGGCTGAAAGAAGTAGGATTCCTAGGACATATTGTTTCTACCGGAGGAGTCTCTGTTGATCCCAAAAAGATCAAAGATGTCGAAGAATGGGAAGCCCCAACCAATCAAACCCAAGTTCGTTCATTTCTCGGATTAGCGGGATATTACCGCAAGTTCGTAGAAGGATTCTCGAGCATAGCCCGACCAATGACCCAATTGTTGAAGAAGGACAAGAAGTTTGAATGGATAGACAAGTGTGAAGCCAGTTTCTAGGAGCTGAAGAAGAGATTGATATCCGCCCCAATTTTGATCATGCCAGACATCAAGAAGCCGTTTGATGTGTATTGTGATGCATCCAAGATTGGCCTAGGATGTGTATTGATGCAAGAAGGCAAAGTCATCATGTATCTGTCTTGACAATTGAAGCAACATGAGCAGAACTATCCGACCCATGATCTTGAGCTAGCAGCCGTAGTTCTAGCGTTGAAGACATGGCGTCATTATTTGATGGGTAATCGCTGTGAGATTTACTCAGATCATAAGAGCTTGAAGTATATCTTCACTCAGAAGGAGCTGAATATGAGGCAAAGAAGATGGATAGAGTTAATCAAGGATTATGACCTTGACATTCACTATCACCCCGGCAAAGCCAATGTGGTAGCGGATGCTCTTAGAAGATTGTCGTGTAGGCTTAACACCATGATCAAAGAGAAGCAACCAAGTTTGTACGAGGAGTTGGAGCAATTCAGGACTGAGTTAGTTAGCAAAGGATTCCTAGCTAGCATTGAACTTCAACCCACTTTGATTAGCCAAATCAAGGAAGCCCAGAAGGGAAATGAAAGTATCGACGGAATCAAATGTCGTATTGGTACAGGAAAGGTACCTGGATTCACCGAAGATGAAGGAGTACTGTGGTACAAAGGACCTATCTGTGTGCCAGCAAATTCGGAGCTGAAGGAAATTATCATGAAGGAAGCTCATGATGCTCTTTATTCTATCCACCCCGGAGGAACAAAGATGTATCAGGATTTGAAAGAGCAATTTTGGTGGCACAAGATGAAAGGAGAGATCGGAAGCTACATCGCCAAATGTGACATCTATCAAAGAGTCAAAGCAGAGCATCAGAGACCTGCAGGAGTGTTGCAACCATTACAGATTCCGGAATGGAAATGAGATTCTGTCGGAATGGACTTTATCACAGGTTTACCTACTTCTAGTAGGGGAAATGACTCAATCTGGGTCATAGTTGATCGACTATCCAAGGTAGCCCACTTTATACCTTACCAGAGTGCAAAACTAGCAGAGCTGTACATTGCTAGGATTGTTAGTCTGCATGGAACCCCCAAGACCATCGTCTCAGATGGAGGAACCCAGTTTACTTCAAGATTTTGGCAGAAAGTTCAGGAAGGTTTAGGAACCAACTTGAACTTCAGTACCGCTTATCACCCGCAAACAGATGGACAAACTGAGAGAGTCAACCAGATCCTAGAGGATATGCTTAGAGCTTGTGTGTTGGAATACGGATCAAAATGGGAAGACTGCCTGCCTTTCGCTGAATTCTCACATAACAACAGCTATCAAGCTAGTTTGCAGATGGCACCATTTGAATTCCTATACGAAAGAAAGTTTCATACCCCTTTGAATTGGTCGCAAGTAGGAGAGAGTCAGATCTTTGGACCCGACATTCTCCGAGAAGCAGAAGAGAAAGTTCACAAAGTCCGTGAGCACCTCAAGACCGCCCAATCTAGACAGAAGAGTTATGCTGACAAAAGAAGGAGAGACCTGACTTTCAATGTCGGAGATTTCATATATCTCAAGGTTTCACCATTGAAGGGAACTCAACGCTTTAGTCTGAAGGGAAAGTTAGCTCCTAGATATATCGGACCTTTCAAGATTCTGAACCACTAAGGAGAAGTATCGTACCAACTTGAACTGCCTGAAGAGATGTCAGCCATCCACAATGTGTTCCATATCTTGTTACTTCGCAAATGCTTGGAAGTGCCTGAGAAGACTGAAGTTTTCAAGAACATCAATCACAGAGCTGTGGAAATCAACAAGGACCTGACCTATAAGGAAGTACCCATCCGTATCTTAGAAGAAGCCTATAGAACCACCACGACCAGGAGTATCAAGTTTCTCAAGATTCAGTGGAGCAACCATACCGAGGAGGAAGTTACTTGGGAACGCGAAGATTACATTAGAATAGAGTTCCCAGATCTCTTTAGTTCCTAGTTTTCTTTGTAAATCTCAGGACGAGATTTTGTTTAAGGGGGGAAGGTTTGTAACATCCCAAAACTTTAATCCAAGCTTATCAAGATCAAATCATCCAAAAATAGGGTTAACAAAAACTTTTCCAAATTTAAAATGAAAGCATTCATGTGTATGCATTTAAAATAGGAGTTGTTTGAATTGCCATGATTGATTGATCCAATGCTTGTAAAATGTTTCTTAGGTGATTTAAACATCATCTACATCATTCCCAAACTTTTCCTAAAGAAGATCAAATCAAAAAGAATTAAAAAGGAGGAATGGTCATTTTGGCAAATTTAACTCTCATGCCTACTTTGGCTATTCCTAGTACTCAATTCTTAATAGAAACAATTCTTGATCTTTGTACCCCTTGCTAGTACACATAATGAGGTACCAAGGCCCACCTTTTGATCTGCTAAAAACATTCGTTTACTTATTTTAATTGGCATTTGAAAATTGAATCTAATGCATATGCCTAGATCACCCCTATTTCAAAAACCATCTATTTGAGCTCCATTTTCAAAACCCTTGCAACCAGAGACTACCTATCACTAGTGGAGCTCACTGTTTACTACAGGGTTTTGCCCCCAATTGATCCCCATTTAATCCCCTTGTCCCCTCTTGATCTAACCAGAGCCTAACCAGGCTCTTCCCTACCCCCTAGCTGCACTGCCATATCATGCCGAGCACCACCTCGCCGGCCGACAATGCACTCGCAGCAGCAGCCCTCTCCAGCCCCTCTCCTCATATCTAGCAGCTTGCCAGTGGTCCACCTCCACCGCCCAACCAGCCCCAGGGCAGAGACAGAGAGCAGAGCGACCAGGAACCGCCGCGCCCGGAGCCGGTCGAGCATGCCGACGCCGCCCCCAGAGCACGCCCTGTCCTGATCGCACAGACCATCCCTTGGCACCAGCCCGCGCCCGCCGCTCCACCTCGACCTGGAGAACACCCCAGACATCCCCGTTCGCCGCCCAAAGCCTCACAGCCACCGCTCGCCGTGGACACCGCCGCTTCGGCCGCGTAGAGCGCCACCTCGCCCAGACCGCGTGCCACCGCCCCTACGGCCGCATTCAAGTTCTAGAGCGTTGTCAGGGAACCGCCCATTGATCGCCACCCCTAGCCATGCCTCTACCCCGCCGTAGCCATGTCGCCACCGTCGACTGCCCATCCCACTCGGTCTCACCGTCGGGCCTATAAAAGGAGCCCTCCCCAGCCTCTTCTCTCCACACCATTCCACTCCCCTCACCTCTCTGAACCTCACCCACCTCTAGCCGGAGCAAGTGGAGCAGCAGCTCGCCGGAATTGGAGCCGGAGCAGCCGCGGCAGGAGGAGAAGGGCGCCGTTGATTGCGACCACCCCAAGCTCCGCCGTAACCGTGCCTCGCCTCGCCGTCGTCTTCCACGTCGTTTGCCCGCCTCGCCAACCCCGCTGGAGCCCTGGTACGCCCACAGTAGACCCCCACCGAGCCGCTAGGGTTCGAGCTCGCCGGCGACCTGTTCGTCGTCAACGACGACCCTCGGCCGTTGATCTCGCTTCTAATCCTACGACCCACAGCGCGCGTACCGTTTCGCGTTTTAAGTGCCGCTGACATGTGGGACCCCCCTGTCAGCTGAGCCCCGCACCGTGGAGCGCCACTAGGCCGGCCCAAGTCCTTTCCCGCGCTAGCCCATCGATTCAATTCTGGATTTTTCTTTTTAGTTAAATCTAGTTTCTGTCCACTAGTTTGAAAATCAATTCAGAGAGTTTTAGAAATCCAAATTGCATGAAACCAATTTTTCCTGAAAGGTATTAAAATGATCTATCCAAGCCTATTGGATTAAATTCAGTTAGAGTTATAAATCTCTCCTAATAAAAATAACAAAATAGAAGCTTTTGCAACTTGCAACATTTTTATAAAATCAACCAAGTTAGCTTTTGAGTTGATTCCAACTCTCAAGGATCACATTTCATCATATCTATCTAAATTTGTAATAATATTAAGGTTTACATGAAGTGACTTTGGACTAGTACCAAAATAATGCTATATAGGCATTTCTAGTCACTTTAAATCATTAAATAATGAACTTAAACCAAAGTAATATTGATCCAACCCTTAAATCTCATTCCCACATGTTAGAATATGTGGTGATGACATGTGTCAACATGATGCCATGTTTTATCTGGTGAATATTAAATGTTAGTTAATTTTTCAATGAGTAGAAATTACTTTTCTAAAATAAAAAGGTTGAAACTATTGAATTAAACTTGTGATGTTTGTGATGATAATAGATCATCAAATGTGTGTTTTAGAATGCTACTTAGCCTAGTTAAGTATTGTTTGGTGATTGTCTACTCCCTATGTATTTATAGACGCTAGTACCAACCAAGCTTTCGAGGAGGAGGAGTTCTACCAAGAAGAAGAAGAAGAAAACTTCAACCACTACACCAACCAAGGCAAGCTATTGTTAGCAAGCTAGAATTAAGCTAGATGAATGAGCAAGGATGCTATAGGCATGCTTTTAACTATTAGTACAATAAGCCTTACCTACAAGTTTTACTCCCCTTAGTATAAAAAGTTCCATACTTATTTTGATGGTAGCATAAAAAGTATAGAACTTTACCTACTTAGAAACCTTTAGATGTCATTCTATGGCATGAGATTGATCCCATCTTTCCCCTTTAGTGAACACTGTTAACTTAGTATTTTAGAGTAGATCAAAAACTTGAGTCACTTTAGATGGGAGCACTTGGTGAAAATGAATTGTTAAAACCTTGGAATGATGAGTCATTCTATTGAGATGTTTTGACATGTGTTGAGAGACACAACTGGTTTATGATGATGAAAATGATGAGGCATGAGCCTTATCCCTTTTATAAAACTAATGGTTGGATTCGAATGCGATACCATTCCAAATTTACCGTACAACCACACTACCTGAATTGGGTAAGGCTTAGCTGGAAATTTATATGCATTAGTATTAGTTCCCTCACGAGAGAGGTTTGAGCTGAGGCTACCTCTCAATGTTGTCCACCGAGGAAGTGCCCAAGATGACTGATGGTCATGGTTGGGAGGCCATGCTCATAGGAGAGGTGCTTTACTAGGGTGTGTAAAGGGAAGGTTATGTTTGATTATCTGCATACTAACTATGATGATTCAGGGTTATCCCTGACAGATGTATCGAATCTTGTGGTGAAAGTGTACCACCTCTGCAGAGTGTCAAACTATTTGAATAGCCGCGTCCGCAGTTATGGACAGTTGGAATGGCCATACTGTTTCGTTGTCAGATGTTTTCTAAATAACTTGAAATGAATGATGAACTTTGACTTGACCACAACAGGGTTGTGTTGATGATAATAGCTTCCCAACTTAAGTGATTCTAGAACCTTACTTTATCTTTCTTTGCTTCTGAACTCATCTTAGGTTTCAAACTTAACTTGATAGTTAAATTATATTCGGCACTTTAACTTAGAATTATAGTACCTATTAATAGTAGTTTGCGAGTACTTGAAGAGTACTCATGGCTTTTGTCCCTGGCTATTATCGTGGCCAGACTATGAAGGAGATTATCAATATGATGGTCAGCAGGACGGCTATGATAACTAGGACTATCTGCCTTCGTCAGCATTGCCTGTGCTCCTGAATATGGACCCCACCTCTACGCTTATCTTTTATTTCCGCTGCTTGTTGTATTAAAGACTGGATCATGAGATACTTATTTGTGTAAAACCTTATGTATGGTTTGTAATGGATGATGTACTTTGATATCCAATCCGTTATGTCTCACAAAAATGGTAATCCTGGGATTGCGAGGTAGGGCATAACGGGCATCTGGGATTAAAAATCCAGGTGTTGACAGAGGGACAATGCCAGCGAGTACTTGAAATGTACTCACAAACCACCTTAAGTGAATTACAATGAAAGGATATGCAATATGGAAATGGTAGTAGGAGGGCTCCATGAGGGGTTCATTCTAAAATAGTTTCTATTGTAGATATAGCATGTTTATATCCTGGTCGGAAACTTATGTAAAACATTTATAAAGTATATGAGAAGTTTTGGAAAACACTAGGATTGGGTCACCTAATTTCACCTCCCGGGCCTCACTCGACCGGGCTTTTCATCTTCCGTGATCCCCCGAGATCACTTCACTTCCTCTCTAGTCATCTCAGACCACCCTTTCTGAAAACTCTTTACTTTATGAAATCCTTTTTAGAATTCAGTACCAGCACAGCTCTACAGTAGTTGTCCAACTGTCCATGACCGCATACATGGCTATTTGAATATATTTATACTATGTAGAGGTTGTACACTTTTACCACACGACACAACTCCGTTTATATCCCAGGTACCCTGCCCTGATCCCAATCAGATCATGGGTGGAGTAACCGATTAAGGCTCTTAGGATGCCACTCTATCATAGGCCCTACTCTATGAGTTGTTCCTCTCAACACCGGGACGTAGGGATCCACGGACCAACCTAAGAACATGCGACTCCTCAAGAGTGGGCACTTTCAATGAGAGGCACATAGTATCGTGTGACCACCTACAAGGCGGTTCACACCTCCATTGGGTCACCGCTTCGAAATAGGAACCCTAAGGTAAGCCCGGCATTTGGGATATGTGATCCCTTATAAGTAGTTGCGAGGCATCCCATACCATAGTAGACAACCTTCAAGTAAAGCCCCGTCCAATTCCATGGTAATGTGGTTGCACGGTTTAGTTGTTATAGCTAGAGCTGTAAAGAAATGGGTGTGTTTTCATGAACATTTTTCCTCCTTCACCACTTCAGCATCACTTGCAAAACCAAAACCTTTTTATTTCACAAATTTCTCTTGGCAGGTCAAACCTCACCAAGGTATTTCCATAAAACATTTTGTAAACTTTTTCTGGGTGTTCCCAACCTATAGTTTTGCTTTGGATAAAATGGGGTCTCCAAAGGGGTGTGGTATTATACACCACTTACAATACTAGGGATAAGTAGGTGTCATGAAAGGGGGTGTTACTTAGTAGTACACTTGGGTAATGGTTTGGAGGAGCCAAGCCACTATCAGAGATAAATAATCATATAGTAAAACAATGGAGCTTTGGATAAACAAGTAGATAAAATATGCATAAGTAAAATAGTAGGACAAGGCTTATGAACAAGTAGGTGGCTTGCCTGTGACCAGCAATATGGAAATATTGTTGGGTCCGCAGCATAGAAAACAAAAAAATTCCTACTATGACAACTATACGCCAAGATCTATCTACTAGACATAGAGCAACGGGTGGACATACATGCATGGAGAACTTACCCTCGAAGACAACGAGTGTTGTTAATGAGTAGGAACTCGTGGTTGATGTAGTCGTATGCTTGTTGATCTCAAGATCATGTGGAAGTCCGAGTGCCGCAAATCAGCAGCGCATCCGTCCTCGCACACACGTCCAAGCCACCGGACAACCTCCACCTCCTCGCTCCAGCGAATCAGCGGAAGCAGCAACTCCTTCTAGACGCAAGGCCACCGGGAACATGTATCTCGCTAATCCGAGACCATGGGGGAATATCTAGAGGGGGAGAGAGATCCTTCACGAGGAGGTGTGGTTTGTGAGAGGGGAGAGGGGGGCTTTATATAGGAGGGAGGGAGACCCCTCCCCTCCCATAGCCGTCGCATGAGGGGGGGGGACTCCTCCCCTCCTTCATTCCTGTGGTGAACCTCCACTCACATAAACATGGCCTCCACCCAAAATCCCACTCACATGTATTTAATTTCCACCAAATTAAATGCACCTTTCAATTTCATAAAACTCTTTAATTTATTTTATTTAGAATTTTGTTAATTACTTTAATTAACAAACATTCACATAAAACCCCTTTTAACATTTCAATATCACATGCAGAATCACTTTCTGCAATTTCACCCGAAACAGTTCTAGTTTCTATCGAAACATTTCCTGCGCTTTGCAAAACTTTTGTTTGAAACATCTGTGCTCCTAAATGGTGTCTGGCAACCCTTAAGTGTGTCACCCTACGGTTCGCGAATAATGCAGACATGATTGAGACTCCTCTCAGATCAATAATCAGAAGCGGGACCTGGAGATCCATACTGACTCCTACACATTCAACGATGACTTCTGTGATCGTGAGAACCTTCAACGCTAGTAATTTAATCCCTTTGTCTCATGATATAATACATGTCTGAGATTCGATCATCGGTATCCAAATACCTAGTTTGATCTTGTTACCGACATGCACTCTTTTCTCGTTCCCGTTATATAACATTCTAGTGACCACATCACTTGCTTGCAAGCTATCTTAATGTGATATCACCGAGAGGGCCTAGAGTATATCTATCCATCACCGGGATTGACAAATTCCACTCTTGATCCATGAGCCTCAACATAACACCTTCATAGCACTGAACCCACCTTTATAGTCACCCTGTTACGGTGTGACGTTTGATGTTATCAAGATACTTTTCTAGTGTCAGCAATTAACATGATCTCATGGTCTAATGACTAAGACTACTTCGTATGATGTTATAGCAATATAAACATAATGACTTGATCGTAATGCTATACTTCGTATGAAAGTTCATCACATCATTTCACAAATGTTGTGACCTTGTTATTAACAACATCCAATGTCCATGATCAGGAAACCTTGATCATCTTGTTACTCAACAAGCTAGTCTATAAGAGAGGCATAACTAGGAACCCTATCAATACAATTATAGCATGCAAAATAAACATCTAATTTATACAAGGAATACATAATAACAACTTTATTATTGCCTCTCAGGGCATATTTCCTTCAGTCTCCCACTTGCACTAGAGACAATAATCTAGTTTATATAGTGATAAATCTAACACCCATGGAGTTCTGGTGTTGATCATGTTTTTCCCTAGGTAGTAATTTAGTCAACCAATCTGCTACATTCAGGTTCGTGTGCACTTTACGAATAATTTATATCTCCATCCTTGACATGCTCGCGGATGGAGTGAAACCGGCGCTTAATATGCTTGGAATTCTTGTGAGACCTTGGTTCCTTGGCGTTGGCTATGGCTCCATTATTGTCACAATAGATCACCATTGGCTCCAACGCACTAGGAACCACACCTAGTTCCGTTATGAACTCCTTCATCCAAACCGCTTCCTGCGCCGCTTCTGAAGCAGCAACATATTCCGCCTCCGTCGTTGATCCAGCCACCATAGGTTGTTTGGAGCTCCTCCAACTAACTGCTGCTCCGTTCAAGAGAAATACGTATCCGGATTGAGATTAGAGTCATCCAGATCAGTGTCAAAGCTAGCATCGACATAACACTTAGCGACTAGCTCTTCTTCACCTCCGTATACAAGAAACATATCCTTAGTTCTTCTCAAGTACTTAAGGATATTCTTGACCGCTATCCAGTGTTTGGAACCTGGATCAGATTGGTACCTACTAGTCAAACTAATAGCATGTGCCACATCCAGTCTTGTACATAGCATGGCATACATTATAGAGCCTATGGCTGAGGCATAGGGGATCTTATCCATTATCTCTCTTTCTTCCACCGTAGCCGGACTTTGAGTCTTACTCAATGTCATGCCTTGCAACATAGGTAAGAACCCCTTCTTACTTTTATCCATATTAAACTTCTTTAATATCTTATCAAGGTATGTACCCTGCGATAGCCCAATTAGGCGTCTTGATCTATCTCTATAGATTTTAATGCCTAATATATATGAAGCTTCACCAAGGTCTTTCATCAAAAATTTGCTGTTTAGATAACTTTTAACACTGTTTAAAAGATCCATATCATTCCCAATCAATAATATGTCATCCACATGTCATATTAGAAATGCCACATTGCTCCTACTCACTTTCTTGTAAACACAAGCCTCTCCATAAGTTTGGACAAATCCAAACTCTTTGATCACCTTATCAAAGCGGAGATTCCAACTCTGGGATGCTTGCTTCAGTCCATAGATGGATCGCTGAAGCTTGCATACCTTCTCAGCATTCTTAGGATCGACAAAACCCTTAGGTTGTATCATATACAACTCTTCTTCAATATTACCATTGAGGAACGTAGTTTTGACATCCATCTGCCATATTTCATAATTGAAATATGCAACAATTGCTAACATAATCCTAACCGACTTAAGCATCGCTACGGGAGAGAATGTCTCATCGTAGTCAACTCCTTGAATTTGTCAAAACCCCTTTGCGACAAGTCGAGCCCTATATATGGTCACATTACCATCAACATCACTTTTTCTTTTGAAAATCCATTTATTCTCAACGGCCTTTCAATCGTGAGGTAAGTCCACCAAGGTCCAAACCTGGTTTTCGTACATGGATTCCATCTCGGATTTCATTGCTTCTAGCCATTTGTTGGAATCAGGGCTCATCATCGCTTCTTCATACGTCACAGGGTCATCTATTTCATCAATCATGAAATTGATAACAGGGTTGCCGTACAGTTCAGGAGCTGCACGTGTCCTACTTGACCTGCGAGGTTCGGTAGTGTCCTCTTTCGGAGATTCATGATCAATATCATTAGCCCTCTCCTCATTAGGTGAAGTCAACTCCGAAACAACTTCCGGTGCTGCGCTACTCGCCATTTCATGAAGAGAAGGTTCAATAACCTCTTCGAGTTCTACCTTCCGACTACTCACACCTTTCGCGAGAAACTCCTTCTCAAGAAAGGATCCATTCTTGGCAACAAAAACCTTGCCCTCGGTTCTGTGATAGAAGGTATACCTAATCGTTTACTTAGGGTATCCTATGAAGACGCATTTTTCCGCTTTGGGTTCGAGTTTATCCGGTTGAAGTTTCTTCACATAAACATCGCATCTCCAAACTTTAAGAAATGACAGCTTAGGTTTGTTTCCAAACCATAATTCATACGGTGTCTTTTCAACGGATTTAGATGGTGCCCTATTTAAAGTGAATGCAGCGGTTTCCAGTGCATAACCCCAAAATGATAGTGGCAAGTCAGTCAGAGACATCATAGATCGAACCATATCCAATAAAGTACGATTATGATGTTTTGACACAACATTACGTTTTGGTGTTCTGGCAGGCGTAAGTTGTGAAACTATTCCACAGTCTTTCATATGTGTGCTAAACTCG
Source organism: Avena sativa (assembly GCA_916181665.1). Lineage (NCBI taxonomy): Eukaryota > Viridiplantae > Streptophyta > Magnoliopsida > Poales > Poaceae > Avena > Avena sativa. Next base: position 410,262,316 of record OV702289.1, on the reverse strand, counting down.
TAACTAAGATACTCTCCTCCACGGTCAGACCGAAGAAATTTTATCTTTCTATTATGATGATTTTCCACTTCATTCTGAAATTCCTTGAACTTTTCAAAGGTTTCAGGCTTATGTTTCATCAAATATATATACCCGTATCTACTCAAATCATCTGTGAAAGTAACAAAATAATGATATCCACCTCGCGCCGACACACTCATTGGTCCACACACATCAGTATGTATGATTTCCACTAAATTTGTCGCCCGTTCCAGTGAACCGAAAAACGGCGTTCTAGTCATCTTGCCCATAAGGCATGGCTCACATGTATCAAATGATTCAAAATCAAGTGATTCTGAAAGTCCATCAGAATGGCCTTTCTTCATGCGTTTAACGCCAATATGACCTAGACGGCAGTGCCACATATATGCAGATATATCATTATCAAGTTTAATCCTTTTAGCATCAACATTATGAATATGCGTAATACTACTATCGAGATCCAACAAAAATAAGCCATTCAACACAGGTGCATGACCATAAAAGATATTATTCATATAAATCGAACAACCATTGTTTTCAGACTTAAACGAATAACCACTTTGCGTCAAACACGATCCGGATACAATGTTCATGCTCAGTGCAGTTACCAAATAACAATTATTCAGGTTTATAACTAATCGCGACGGCATATGGAGAGGCACCGTTCCGACGGCGATCACATCAACTCTTGATTCATTGCCGACTCGCATTGTGACCTCATCCCTTGCTAGTTGTCGCTTGTTCCGCAGCCCCTGAACCGAGTTACATATATTAGCAACCGATCCCGTATCAAATACCCAGGTGCTCTTGCGAGTACTAGTCAAGTACACATCAATAACCTGTATATCATATATACCTTTGTTTGCCTTGCCAGCCTTCTTGTCCGCCAAATATTTGGGGCAGTTGCGCTTCCAATGGCCAGTCCCCTTGCAATAGTAACACTCGGTGTCAGACTTAGGGCCAGCTTGGGGTTTCTTTTCAGGTGCGGCAATAGATTTGCCGCCCTTCTTTCCCTTCTGCTTGCCTTTCTTGTCCTTCGTGAAACCGGTGGTCTTATTGATCATCAACACTTCATGTTCTTTCCTAATCTCCACTTCTACAGTCTTAAGCATTGACAGAAGCTCGAGAAGAGACTTCTTCATGCCCTGCATATTATAGTTCATCACGAAGCTCTTGTAGCTAGGTGGCAGAGATTGGAGAACACGATGTATGCCTAAATCAATGGGAATCGTTATTCCCAAGGACACAAGCTTATCGGCGTACCCAGACATTTTGAGTACGTGCTCACTAACGGAGCTGTTCTCCTCCATCATGCAGCTAAAGAACTTTTCAGAAGCATTATAACTCTCTACGGCAGCATGGGTATCGAAAATCATTTTCAATTCTCCCATGGTATCAAAGGCATTGCCATTTTCGAAATGTTTTCGATGTTCTGGCTCTAGCCCATACAGTATGCCGCAATAAACTAAGTTGTGGTCCTCCTCACGAGTTATATAGACATTCTTTTCCTCGTCAGGGGGATCAGGACCTGGTGGGGGGCCTAGCGGCGCCTCTAGCACATATTGCTTTTGTGCAATAGTGAGGAGAATCCTCAAATTCATCGCCTAGTTGGTGAAGTTGCTACCATTCGCACCAAGCTTCTCTTTCTACATGAACACATTGAAATTAAAAGCAGGTGGTGCCATCTACAACAGAATTTTTAAAGTATATTTAGAATAAGTTTATGATAGATTGAGTTCAACTAATCCAAATTACTAATGAAATCCCACTCAAAAACGACATCCCTCGTGTCCTTTTGGGTGATTACATGAACCAAATCCACTACAACAAGTCCGATCATCACATGAGTCGGTGTAGCTTCAAAGGAGAGCATCTATATGGGCATCATATCAACTCTATGACTCATGCTTAACCTTTCGGTCTGTGCTCTGAGGCCATGTCTGTACATGCTAGGCTCGCCAAGTAAGAACCTTAGTATTCGCGTGTGTAAAACTGTCTTACACCCGTTGTAGGAAAGCGTAGAGTCAAAAACACCCGATCATCACGTGATGCCTCAAAACACGATCCACAAAACGGTGCATACTTAAGGAAGAACACATTTTCTCTTGATATCTAAATGAGGGATCATCTTATAATACTACCAAAAGCGCCAAACTAGCAATATAAGATGCTAACATCTAATGTGTGAAGTGAGATGATATGGTCCATGCATTTGATCTCTATCATTTGCATCGTGGTATGATATCTATCATTCCTTTGTGTGTAAGGCCAAGGTCTATGGAACTTACACGTTAAGTGAGTTGTAAGAGTATCTATCATACATCTACTTACAGCAATACCATATCAAGAAACAAGCCCAGCAACGATCTAAACTAGACGCCTCTAATTTATCAATTGCAAGTTTTACGTGGCTTAGGGCTTTCAGAGAAAGAACCGGTCTTACCTACAAACATGAACCACAACAAGGATAACCAAGTAATTAGCAACTCGTTGTAAATCAGATATTGACTATAGTAGGAGAGACAGACACCGTCTAGCCACTTATGCAAAACTAGTTGCATGTCAGTCGTGGAACCGGTCTCATGTACAATGGCATGTAAGGTTGGTCCGGGCCGCTTCATCCCACTATGCCACCAATATTCAAAATACATAGAAGATGCAATAACATGATCATCATCGCCCACATATAAACATATGTGTACTACCCGTGCAAAGCACCTACGCATAGATCAGGCTCTGATACCACTGTTGGGTCCGCAGCATAGAAAACAAAAAAATTCCTACGATGAGAACTATACGCCAAGAGCTATCTACTTGATATAGAGAAACGGGTGGACATACATCCATGGAGAACTTACCCTCGAAGACAACGGGTTTTGTTAACGAGTAGGAACTCGTGGTTGATGTAGTCGTATGCTTGCCGATCTCAAGATTATGTGGAAGTCCGAGCGCCAGAGATCAGCAGTGCATCCGTCCTCGCACACACGTCCAAGACACCAAACAACCTCCACCTCCTCGCTCAAGCAAATCAGCGGAAGCAGCAACTCCTTCTAGACGCAAGGCCACCGGGAACATGTATCTCGCTAATCCGAGACCATGGGGGAATATCTAGAGGGGGAGAGAGATCCTTCACGAGGAGGTGTGGTTTGTGAGAGGGGAGAGGGGGGCTTTATATAGGAGGGAGGGAGACCCCTCCCCTCCCAAAGCCGGCGCATGAGGGGGGGACTCCTCCCCTCCTTCATTCATGTGGTGAACCTCCACTCACATAAACATGGCCTCCACCCAAAATCCCACTCACATGTATTTAATTTCCACCAAATTAAATGCAACTCTCAATTTAATAAAATTCGTTTATTTATTTTATTCATAATTTTGTTAATTACTTTAATTAACAAACATTCACATAAAACCCCTTGTAACATTTCAATATCACATGCAGAACCACTTTCTGCAATTTCACCCGAAATAGTTCCGGTTTCTATCGAAACATTTCCTGCGCTTTGCAAACCTTTTGTCTGAAACATATGTGCTCCTAAATGGTCTCCGGCAACCCTTAAGTGTGTCACCCTATGGTTCGCGAATAATGCAGACATGACTGAGACTCCTCTCAGATCAATAATCAGAAGCGAGACCTGGAGATCCATACTGACTCCTCCACATTCAACGATGACTTCTGTGATTGTGAGAACCTTCAATGCTAGTAATTAAATCCCTTTGTCTCATGATATAATACATGTCCGAGATTCGATCATCGATATCTGAATACCTAGTTTGATCTCGTTATCGACATGAACTCTTTTCTCGTTCCTGTGATATAACATCCTAGTGATCACATCACTTGCTTGCAAGCTATCTTAATGTGATATCACCGAGAGGGCCCAGAGTATATCTATCTGTCATCGGGATTGACAAATTCCACTCTTTATCCATGAGCCTCAACATAACACCTTCATAGCACTGAACCCACCTTTATAGTCACCCTGTTATGGTGTGACATTTAATGTTATCAAGATACTTTTCTGGTGTCAGCAATTAACATGATCTCATGGTCTAAGGACTAAGACTACTTCGTATGATGTTATAGAAATATAAACATAATGACTTGATCGTAATGCTATACTTCAGATGAATGTTCATCACATCATTTCACAAATGTTGTGACCTTGTTATTAACAACATCTAATGTCCATGATCAGGAAACCTTGATCATCTTGTTACTCAACAAGCTAGTCTATAAGAGAGGCATAACTAGGAACCCTATCAATACAATTATAGCATGCAAAATAAACATCTATCATATACAAGGAATACATAATAACAACTTTATTATTGCCTCTTAGGGCATATTTCCTTCAAATATGTCCCTGGGCTTTTTACTAGAAAACCATAATAACCCAAGATCTCTTCGTCTCGACTTTGATAAAATTCGCAACTATCATTGCTAAGTATTACACATGAAAGCAAACAAAGCCCATAATCAAGACTAGGCATACAAGCACCAATACAATACATCAAGCATGTGAACAACACCTCACTACATTTCAGTAGGTTTTGGGTAATTGGGTTCATAGCACTTGGTATTACTTTAGTTGCCTTTGTGGAATTTCTTTTATGATTTACTTGTGAAATACCACTTAATGAAGGAGTTTTGGACTAAGGCTTTGGTCTGTATGATATCAATGTACAAAAATGTTATCAACAGATAAGTATTGTCATAACATAACCACCAAAAGTGGTTTCAATATTTTATCACTTTTATTTAATTAGATATGGATTTTCTAGTGGAAATAGTCTGTTTTGGTGAATAAATCACCAAAAAAGTTCTATAGATCAAATATGTTTGTCCTAAGAGGTTTTTGTGGGTAGTTGACTTTACGATTTTTGTGATTTGGATTCGCTCCAAAATAAGTACCAGAATGCCCTTGGGAAAATCCTAAAGTCAGTTCTGCAAGAAATTTGTCTTTTTCACCAGATTTATTCTATAGACTCTTTTGATATGAATCTGGAATGGTAGGTATTTGAAATACCTTTCTATAGAAATTGGATTCACCATTTTTTGGTGTGCTAGATCTATAGAAGTGATTTATTTTATGAAACAAACCTAAACAGAAAGATTTAGTTCACTAAAATTCATAAATGGCTCAATAAATCTTGATCTACTATGTTTTGATAGATCACGAAGTACCAAATCACAAAGAGTTGGAATCGACTCAAAATGTGTTGTGGATCTACCATGGGAATATTTCAAAGTCAAAGGATCAAGATTTTGTTATTAGGTGAGACCATGGTCAGGTGATAAGTATTGCAAATACCTTCCAGTAGGAGGTGGTTTTATTCTATCTAGATCTATGGAACTCTCTAAAAGAATTATCTAGTGAAAACGAAAAATTATTGTATTTTAATTTCTAAAGAAAATCTCGATATTGTTTTGGTGTAAATTCGGTTCTGCATGTTGAGGAAAACATACAAGAACATGTAAATTTTTTGATCTGGCTATTCCAAATGGTTTTGCATTATTTTGAATATATTTCCAAAAAGTGCATTACCATATATGTTAATGGTTAAAAATAAAAAACAATAATTGATGGGTGCGGTCCACACTTGTGCATGTGATACGTCATAAAAGTATCTATAATTTTTGATGTTCCATGCTTGTTTTATATCTACTTTCTTATGTTTTGTCCACACTTTGGAGTATTTTTACACATTTTCTGGAACTAACCTATTAACAAGATGCCACATTGCTAGTTGCCTAGTTTCTGCTATTTTTGGTTTCACAAAAGCTTGTAAGGAAATATTCTCAGAATTGGACCGGACAAAAGCCAAAGTTAATATTTTACCAGAAGCAACACGGAGTCTGTAGGGGAGACGAAGAGGGGCCACGAGGTGGCCACACCATAGGGTGGTGCGGCCAGCCCTAGGCACGCCTCCACCTGGTGTGGGCCCCTCGAGGATCCACCGACCTTGACCCTTCGCCTATAAAAGACTCCAGGGACGAAAACCCTAAGTACCCGATCAAAATTCCACGAAAGAGTCTGTAGATGCTGTCATCTCCATCCCTAGATCGGGTGGGATCTGAAGGCCTTCCCGGCACCCTGTCGGAGGGGAGAGATCACCCTGGAGGCCTTCTTCATCACCATGCCTGCCTCCGGTGTGATGCCTGAGTAGTTCATCCCTGGACTACGGCTCCATGTAGTAGCTAGATGGTTGGTTCTCCTCCTCTGTGCTACCATGTTTAGATCTTGTGAGCTCTATTCATGATCAAGATCATCTATTTGTAATCTTACATGTTGTGTTTCCGGGGATCCGATGGATATTGAGATGCTATTTTAGATTGATTATTGATTCTATCATGTTTATGTTATTTGTGATCTTGCATGCTTTCCGTTGTTAGTAGCTATCTTGGCCAAGTAGATGCTAGCAACTCCAAGAGGGAGTATTAATGCTCGATAGTGGGTTCATGCCTCTAGTAATCTGGGGAAGTGACAGAAATCTCTAAGGTACTAGATGTGTTGTTGCTACTAGGGAGAAAACAGCAATCCTTTGTCCATGGGGAAATCGTACTCTTTACTTTACACACTTTGCTTAATGCAATTATCTGTTGCTTGCAACTTAATACTGGACGGGGTTCGGATGATAACCTGAAGGTGGATTATTAGTCATAGATGCAGTTGGATTACGATATATGTATAATGTTGTAATGCCCAATCAAATCCCATAGTAGTCAATATGATTAGTATATGCATGATGCTTTCTCGGTGTCTGTCAATTGCCCCGCTGCAATTTGTTCACCCAACATGTCATCTATCTTAAGGAGAATCACCTCTAGTGAACTATGGACCCCTGTCCATTAGTTTACCATTAATCTAAAATCTACTATTTACTATTTATTGTTTACTTTCTGCTAGCAATTACTATCTTCCACACAATATGTTTAATCCTTTGTTTTTAGCAAAACCGGTGAGATTGACAACCTCACTGTAAGTTGGGGGCAAAGTTTTGTGTTTGTGTTGTGCAGGATTCCAAATTGGAAACAACACCTTGGAGGTGTTTCCTTGCTCCTACTGGTTCGATACCCTTGGTTTCATAACTGAGGGAAAACTTGCTGCTGTGCTCATCATACCTTCCTCTTGTGGTTCCCGAACGAGTTCGATATATTTTGGGCCATCAAGCCTTTTTTTGGCGCTATTGCTGGAGAGTCAAGGACATCTTCACAAGGGGAGTCCCTCATAACCAATCTCTTTACTTTTTTTTTGCTTAGTTTATTTTTTCTTTGTTTGCTTGTTCCTTTATCAAAAACACACACAGAAAATAGTTGTACTAGTTTGCTTCGTTTATTAAAAACACAAAACAATGACTACTCTTGAAAACACTAAGTTGTTTGACTTCACTAGCACTAACAATAATGATTTCATGTGCACACCTATTGCTCCACCTGTTCCTGAAGCTACTTTCTTCGAACCTGCTTTGCTCAATCTTATTATGAAAGAACAATTCTCTGGTGTTGGTACTAAAGATGTTCCTTCTCACCTTAATAACTTTGTTGAACTTTGTGAGATGCAAAAACATAGGGATATAGATGGAGATATTATTAAGCTTAAATTGTTTCCTTTCTCTTTGATGGGAAAAGATAAAGAATGGTTGCTATCCCTAAATAGAAATAGTAATGATTCTTGGACTAATTGCAAAGATGTTTTCATTGGAAAATACTATCCTCCTGCTAAGATTATATATATGAGAAGTGAAATAATGAAATTTAAACAATCTGATAATGAACATGTTGCTCAAGCTTGGGAAAGAATGGAATCATTGGTAAATAATTGTCCCACTCATGGACTGACTGCTTGGATGATTATCCAAAACTTTTATGCAGGACTGAATTAGTCTTCAAGAAATCTGCTAGATTCTGCAGTTGGAGGTACCTTTATGACCATAACTTTGGGTGCTGCAACAAAGCTCCTTGATAATATGATGGTTAACTATTCTCAATGGCACACTGAGAGAGTTCCACAAGGTAAGAAGGTAAATTCTGTTGAAGAAACCTCCTCCTTGAGTGACAAAATTGATGTTATTATGTCTATGCTTGTTAATGGGAAAGCTCATATTGATCCTTATCATGTCCCCTTAGCCTCTTTGGTTTGTCAAGAAGAGCAAGTTGATGTGAACTTCATTAGAAATAACAATTTTAGCAATAATGCATATAGGAACAATTTTGGTAATAATAATTATAGGCCATATCCTCCAAATAATGGTAATTCTTATGGAAATTCCTACAACAATAATATAAGTGCACCCTCTAAACTTGAAGTCATGCTTAAATATTTTATTAGTAAACAAACTGCTTTCAATAAAACCATTGAGGAAAAACTCTCTAATGCTGAAAGAAATATAGCATCATTGTCTGAAGCACAATCTTCTTCGAATAAAACGGTTGCTAAACCTGAAACTATTGAAAATCCCAATGAATTGATGAAAATGTTAGACTGTTAGCTGAATTGCATGCTAAGTGGGAAAGAGAAGATGAAATTGCTAGAAATAGTAGTATTTGTACTATCACCACCACTAACGTTGAAGCTAGCAAACCCAATGAAGCCCCAATTCCTTTTGCAACAATGCCTAAAACCAATGGAACCTTCTCTAATAAAAATGCTGAAATTCTTCGAAATATGGGAAACAATAGCTCTACTACTTTAGATGGTAATTATGATTTTGATCTTAATGGTTGCAATATCTCTGAAGTAATTATGTTCCTAGAAAAGCATGCTAAAAGTCCTAATGCTAGTGCTATGAATATGGCCTTTACAAAACACATTACTGATGCTCTCCTAAAAATTAAAGAAGAAAAGATGAAACATATAGCTTCTATTCCTATGAAATTAGAAGATGGTTGGGAACCCATCATTAATATGAAAGTGAATGATTTTGATCTCAAAGCTATATGTGACCTTGATAGTAGTGTTTCTATTATGCCTAGAAAGATTTATGAAATGCTTGATTGGCCACCATTGGAAGATTGTTATTTAAATGTCCAACTTGATGATAATGCTAAAAAGAAACTCATGGGGAGTGTTAATGATGTTCTTATTATGGTTAACAATGCCTTTGTCCCTGTTGATTTCTATGTTTTGGATGTTGCATGCAATGTTTCTTGTCCTATTATTTTGAGAAGACCTTTTCTTAGAACTGTTGGTGCCATTATTGATATGAAAGAAGGCACCATTAAATATCAATTCCCACTCAAGAAAGGTATAGAACACTTCCCTAAGAAGAGAGAGAAGATTCCTTTTGCCTCTCCTATTAAAACAAAATTTTATCTTAATGCTTCTTCATTTGAGAATACTTGAATCTTGCTTCTTATGCCTAGCTCAAAGGCGTCAAAGAAAAGCACTTATTGGGAGATAACCCAAATTTCTTTAGGAATCTTTTGTTGAGTGTTGGAAGTTATTGCTTCAGTAATAACCTCTCCTTATCATTTTTGTGTGGTTTTGGTGCCAAGAATAACCTCTAATAAGAGAGAAATAATGCTTGGGAAAGTTGCTGTCTCGAAACAGATTTTTGTGCTTTGCTGTAAATATTCCTGAAAAATCTCTTTATGTCGGATTGAGCTGTAATTTTTTGTGCTTCTGCCCCAGGTTGTTATCTAACTTTCCTTAGCTCAACACTTTTTGATTTGAACAATAGAATGTCTTCAAAAAAATCAGTTTTTACCTAGGGATGGAGCCAGGATTTCAGTATAGGGGGGGCGAAGTCTTACCTTCTCTTAGTATGGAGTTAACAAATTTTTATGTTCTTCTAGACGACTGCTAAATTCGTTTGGCAAAAAACAGTTCACAATTTCACTAGGAAAGTAATGATAAATTACCTTCAAATCGGCTGTATCTTTGGATTTAATGCTCAATACAATCACCATAGTCAAAATCCCAAAAATTCAAAACCATGAAATACAATTGAAGCGAACAAAGAAACTACTCCCCCTGTTTAGAAATATATGACGTTTTAGCTTTGTGAAATGAATGTTTCTAGACAACTTTTGTGTATAGATTCGGAGAGAACCTATACACTAAAATAAATCTAGATACATTTGTTTCATAAAGCTAAATTGTCTTATATTTTTAAACGGAGCGAGTAGAAGCTAAGACAGTGTGCACATGTGCATCTCCCAGCTGTCGTCTCCTAGCAGGCGGCACGAGTCAAAGCTCTATATAGAGAACAATGAAATAGGCACTTAAACGACTCCCCAATCGCTCTAATCATTTGTGAATTTATGGAGCGATCTGGGATCTTCAGGATTGGAGCTCTCGGTGGCGGCGTAGAACATTTTTTTAGGGAAAACAGACGTCTAACACTGACGCAACAAAAAGGCAGGAACCGAACGATCTGTTGTGATCATGAATGTGTTCTGATCGTGCTCATGTATACCTTAATAATTCCTTGTCTTTGGAATGGGCTTCTAGTTGCTGGGTCTAGTTATTGACTTGTGGCTTGATTCATAGTTACTTAATGGGTTTGGAATAGGGAATTTAGGGACCGCTTCAGGTGTGTTACCACAAATAGGGGGGGTAAAGTAGCCTCCAAGGACAGAAAATTAGCGATCTTGTTGATCATTTGCATGGTGCAAGCGGATCGTTAGGGGGGGCCTCGCCCCCCGCTTATCCCCCCTTGCCTCCGTCCCTGTTTTTACCTGCTGGTCTGTTTTGACAGATTTCTGCCACTATTTGCATTTGCCTCTTAATCTCTTTCTCTTTGATCACTTGAACTTTTCAAAGGAAGTGCTACAGTAGCTTGTGTTTTAATGGAAGTTTTACTTGTGTTGAAACTGAATCTAAAGACTTATTATCTTGAGTACACTAATGTTGCTAATGAAGATTGTGTGAAGTTTTGTATGAAGGAAAATTTAAAGTGTAGGGAAGAATACTGTGATAAGATGAAGTATGGACAAAAGCTCAAGCTTGGGGTTGCCACCCATGTCACCCCAAGAAATATTCAAGAAGTACAAGCGTCAAATCTTGGGTATGCCCAAGGCATCCCCTTCTTCATCAATAAAAATCTCAGGTTTCTTCCAAACACTTCATTTTTATTGTTTCATGCACAATTGTGTTGTTCTTGGAGCGTCTTTGTTTTTGTTTTTAGTTTTCGGTTGCTTAGTTTGCTTAAATAAATTGGTTGGACCCCCGCATTCATACATAGTTTCAAATAAATTGATTTGGTTTGGAAAAGAGTAGGAAAGTTCATGCTTATAAGTGGTACAAAAGGAGCTTGTTTTTGACTCTGACTTAGACTTTATCATGTCATGCTTGATATTGCTTTGACTTTATTCTTAGTGATTATTCCTGTAGCATGACTTGTTATAAACAATTGAGATTGCTTAATGTCCTTGAAAGAATCATGCGTTGTGTTAGCATATAAAAGCATAATATTGTGGTATTCTCCTTTGATGCTTTATTTGGGTTAACTTGGCGCATGCTCACACTATGTTAAGACTATACCAAGTGATGACCCACTAGTATACGGGGTGTATTGCAGTATTTTAAAAGGAAGTGAAAGCCAATTTATTAATTCGACATAAGGGGAGCCAAATAATATTTATAAGCCTTAACAACTGAGTTGTCATTTCAGCTGCACCTGGAAACAATCTTGCTCACAACAGTTTATCAGTAGCAACAGTTTTGTAATAGCAATAGTAAAGTAACATCAATAGTAAAAGTAAAGACAGTAGTAACAATTGCAGTAAAAAGTAGGATTAAAGCACGGTAGGCACAGGGATGGATGGACGGGCATTGCATGGACAAGACAATTCATATAGCAATCAGAACATAGGGCATTTGCAGATAAATAAGATAAATAATCCAAGTACTAAATAATCCTAGGCATCTGTTCCATATATAGTCATACGTGCTCGCAATGAGAACTTGCGCACCATCTTTTGTCCTGCCAGCCCGTTTGCAGCGGGGCCTCAAGGGAACTATTGGCAATTAAGGTTCTCCTTTTAATAGATCACCGAAGGAAAGCATTAACACTCCCTGAACACATGTGATCCTCACATCAAAGCCATTCCCTCCGGTTATCCCGATTTCTATCACTTCGGGGCCTTTGGTTCCGGACAACAATGTGTGTATACAACTTGCAGGTAAGACCATAAACAATACTATCATAATGAATCAATAACATGTTCAGATCTGAAATCATGGCACTCGGGCCCTAGTGACAAGCATTAAGCATAACAAGATGCAACAAAGTCAAAAAGAACTAATAATAGATACTAGGCACCATGCCCTAACAATCCGATGCCATTACATGAACGATCTCATCCAATCCCTACCATCCCTATAGCCTACAGCGGGGGATTACTCACTCATAGATGAGGGAAACATGGATGGTCGATGGAGAAGCGATGGTAATGATGATGGCGATGATCTCCTCCAATTCCCCATCCCGGCAGGGTGCCAGAACGGATTTTCTGGTTCTGAATCGCGGAATCTGGTGGTGGCGCTGCAGCGGAACTCTTTCTGGAAAAACGTCGAACCCCCCTTGGTTTTTAGGTCAAGAGGTAACTTATAGGCGAAGAGGGAGACCGAGGGGGTCCCTGGGGCAGCCAGACCACCCCCTGTCATGGCCAGTCCTAGCCCGCGCAGCCAAGTGGTGTGGCCAGGCCCCAGCCCCTCTTCGTCTCATATTCTAGATCCTTGAGTCTTATGGTGAAATAGGATTTTTGGCATATTTTCCGGGATTTTTCCTGATAGTTGATTTTCTACACAAAACCTATACACCAAGGTAATTCTGTTGAAAACAGCGTCAGTCCGTGTTTAGTTGTAGCCAAATCACACAAGTTTAGAGGAAAAACAATAGCAAATGTGTTCGGAAAAGTAGATACGTTTGGGAGGTATCAACTACCCCCAAGCTTAGCTTATTGCTTGTCCTCAAGCAATTCAGTTGAAAACTGAGTGCGATAAAAGAAACTTTCACGAACACATTTGCTTCATATGATGTATATATTCTCAGCATGTGATCAACTACTCAGCCAATTCATAATAGAGAGTATGCAACTAAGTTTACTTACAAGTCATTGCAAGCTATGAAGAGATTCCAACTCAAAAATAATAAGTAGCATGAAACAGAAACATAAGCAACATTGTAATGTTCATAAAAAGGTACGAAGAGTGGTATCTCACTTGCCTTTGATTGTAGAGAAAACATAAATGCCAAGGCACCTCTGAAGTTCAAGTGAAGACTAGAAGTAAAGATATCAAAGATACAAGCGTCAAAGTCATAACACAAATAATCAAGTTTTGAGACAAGCATATTACACTAAGAATGACAACTATGCTCTCAAGAAAGTGCTCATAGAATATGTGGAGACTCAACAAAGAAATGAGAAGATTTTGAATAGTTTGAAAGGCTTCCAAATGCTGAAAGTACGGTACTCATTAGCTTTGAGATCTCATTGCCCCTAGCATAAGCATCTTTAATTGGTTAAGGTTAAAGTGACACAACTAAGAGGATATGCTTGACAAGTTATAAGTTAAAATCTCATGCCCCTTACTTACGAGTACCGGACCTCATGCTACTCAACTTCAGTCACAAGTAAGCTCTTGTCATTGTAAGTACATATGTATCATAGCGAACCGCCAATGGAGTACCCCTTGAACATGATACGGGAGCTATCCCATAATCAAAATGACAAGGCAAGCAGACAATGAGCATCTCGTCAATATTTTTATTTGCTATTTGCATAGGTTTTTATTGAGGATGCTTCATAGAATGCTAATTATGGTTATGCTGCAAGTTTCCACCATGATTAGGCATGGCTTAGGCTAGCGGCCGAGGCGTTTCTCTAACACATATACAAACTCCATGATCTTACAAGTTCCCCTTTTATGTCAAACCGCCGGGATCCATAAGCAAAAGAATCATGATATCAACGAGGTACAAAGTACCCGTGCAATGTTGAAAGCGTTCCCCATGATACATGGTTCTGCTAACTTCAACTTATAAAGCGCAAGCATATACGCAACAAAGATGGACGCAATGGTTCAAGATTATTAAGTGAAATAAAATAAAGTGTGCCATCAAGTTCATGAGAGCTTTACTAACTAACTTTTTCATAACAAGCAAACATTTTATTCGGAAGAAAACAAGGCATACTAAGCATGTACGGAATAGCAAATGATGCTAATAGGTAGGTATGGTGGACACTTTTGGCAATATTTGGTTTTAGGGAGTTGGAAACACGAGTAATGCTTATACTCAGTTCAGGTGAAGTCTAGCAATAGTAAGGGAGCGACAAACGAGACAGCAATAACTGTCATAATCATGGTTGCAACAAAATAGGACTAATCATGGCATGAAAGTGATTCAAGACCCCTGAGGCAAAATAATTCAACGAGGCTTAACTGATTATTGTTTCAGTCATATGCATACATGAGCATGTGCCAAGTCAATTCAAGTGAAACATTCATAGGAGGATACCATAGTGTCATACCAAGTTATGAATAGAGCAATGCAATCAAACATTCATATGACATGCTATAAATTATTAGCGAGCTTGAGCTAATCATAAGAAAGCAAGAACTACTAAGCATCCATAAATAACATACACCCTACATGAACAGGTTAAGCATGCCCACAATGATGAGTATATGTACAAAAATGAAAACAGATAGAGTTCGTTACCAGCCTCTTACCACACCTCAAGTTGTCATTAATCCTCATTGTTGCCCTTCACTTGTGTAGCTTGAATAATACATGAAACCAAATTCCACTGAGGACTGCTGAACCCTACAACAAACTCACAAAACCAAAGAAGAACAACAAATATTTTTGGTGTTTTCGATTTTTTGTTAAAACAAGAACCGAAAAGGAAGAACAGGCAAATCAAAATATTTTTGGGTTTTTTGAAAAGTTCAAACAAAGCAAAAAGGGAAAAGCAAACAAAGGAAAATAGAAGAAGAAGCAAACAAAGAGAAACAACAAAAATATTTTGGTATTTTTGTGTTTTAGAAAAAAAAAACAAAGAGAGAACGAAAACTAAAAAGAGAACGAAACATGAATATACAAAGTACCGACAAAAAATGATATGGAGATGAGTGTGATGTCGGCGTACCTCCACCCAAGCTTAGGCTTTTGGCCTAAGTGGGTATCAATCCCAAGCTGGCCAAGATGGAGTGCCTCCGTAGTACGGTGAGGAGGTACCCTCATCCTGGTGCGAGCTCGAGGACGCCCCACCGTAGTGCGTAGAGTAATCATAAGAGGGCACATCCTCCTGATGCTGTCTGTGGAAGCCAAGCAAGCGGAGCTGCTCGTCCACCTCCTCCTTGGAGCGCGACCACGGCCTCCTGTGAACACTAAACAAAGTAGATTGTGGAAAAGGAATCTCCCTTTCACCCCCTTCAGTAAACAACATCCTGTATACTAAACTGTCCATATCAGAATCAGAAGTGATGAAGTGATGTGTTTTCATGGCAGCAAGATCAAGCCTTTGTGGTGCCAATATAGTATCCTTAGGATCCACAGAAAGCTCTAACGCAGTAACCATACATGAAGCAATAATGCCCCCATAAATAGGTCCCCTAGCGGCTAGGCGGAGAGGAATGAGAGAGCCAAGATTGTACCGAGTATTATTATTAAGTGCAATAGAGAGGAAGGCTAAATGATAATTGGATATATTACTCATATTCTCCCTACCAAGAATGCTAGTAGCAATATAATAAGCAAAGTATCTAAGAGATGGGAGTTGGATGTTTCTTATCTTCCCGCGCTGAGCTACGCGGTCATCGTCATTGGTCACAACTCGATAGAGCTCTGGCACATCAGCGGGTCACCCTTGGATCTTCTGCATGGTCCCTGTCATGCTTATACCTATAATGCTACAAAATATTTCCAATGGCATGGTAAAAGGCAGATTATAAATTTTGAAAGAAATAGTTGACTGATAGGGGGTGTTAGTGAAAATGGAACTCTCAATGAATGTTTTGGTGAGCACGGCATATTGCTCACTCTCATCTTCCATGTATGAGGTCAAACCGACCCTCTGAACCAATAGTAAGAAATCATCGAGGATCCCTGTAGCTTGCAAGAAGGTATAACAAGGAAAAGTAGATGGGTGAGCATCCCCCTCGTCTCCTTCATTATGAAAGCATGGTGCAATGAGATCTTCATTGTGTGAAGGCCTAAACTGAGAGTCTAATCTTGAGGGCCTTGAACTCATAGGTGTGTCCCTCTCAAATATTTCTCCAAAGGTGTGTTTGTTCATCTTTGATATTCTGAAATTTAAACATCCATTACACAAGTGATTGCAAAGTGAATATATAATGAAGGGAACTACTCATAGGGACTTGTAAGAGGCCTAAACATGCATCAAAACAATATCTCTAAGCATTGGACAAGCTTACAAGCTCTCATAACCTGTCACCTACAGCAGCAAAATACTCAAGATATAAAACACTAAACACAAATCTACTTGGACAAGTGGTGGAGTCACATACCGGAGAACAAATGCTCCAAATTTCAGCAGCAAAGATGGGCTGAGCAAGGAGATCGAAAAATCATGGGCAAGAATAACAAGAACACGATTTCGAGCAATGAACTGATGTTTTCCCGGGAGAGAGAAGAATGTGGGAAGTGAGAGAGTGAGTGGAGGGCCAGGGGTGGCCCACACCATGGCCAGGCGCGCCCCAGGGCTGGCCACGCCACCAGGTGGTGTGCTTGCCTGGTGGGCCCCCTGGTGCTCTCCAGGCACTCTTTGGCCCTTTTTTCACGTAAAAATTTAATATGAATTTTCTGGAATTTTTCGAGACACTTTATTTTTGAGCATTTTTCAGGTATAGATGAATGATTTTCTGACAGAAAAATGTTTTTGGAATGATGCAATGACAAAACAAAAATAAACTTCAGAAGTTCTAAGACACTCTAACATGCAAGCAACTAACAATAGAAAAGTAAACTAAACGGAAACATAAACTAAAATGGATAGAATAAAAGTAAACAAAAATAATCATGGTGAAAACATTGTTTTGTTCATTGAAATCCTTTTGTTAACAAGGTTGATCAGGTCTTGTTACCAAAAAAATTCTATATGAAACAAAACTTTGTATTCCACTAATGATTATGCTACCTCAACCTCGATAGCAATGATCCCAATCATAATAGTTTCATATTTTTCTCTTGGTATGGGACAATATATTTCTCCAACTTGAATGCCCTCAACATATTCAATTGAATTCAAACAATAAGTCCTATCAATCTTCTTGGGGAAAGAGACAGTATGCTCCTTGTCATTAACATTGAAAGTCACCTTTCCTTGATTACAATTAATAACAACTCCTGCAGTATTAAGAAAAGGTCTCCCAAGAATAATAGATATATTATCATCTTCAGGCATTTCAAGCACAACAAAATCAGTTAATATCAAGCAATTATGAGCCACTTGAACAGGTACATCCTCACATATATCAACGGGAATAGTAGTAGATTTATCAGCCATTTGCAAAGATATATCAGTCAGTATTAGTTTTTCCAATTGAAGTCTCTTATAGAGAGAAAAAGGAATAACACTAACTCCTGCTCCCAAATCACACAAAGCAGTTATAACATAACTATTTTTAATAGAGCATGGAATAGTTGGAATCCCTGGGTCTCCAAGTTTCTTTGGAACCTTAACATTAAAGAAATAATTAGCAAGCAAAGTAGAAATTTCTTCATTAGGGATCTTCCTTTTATTCGAGACAATATCCTTCATATACTTTGAATAAGGAGGGAATTTAATAGCATCAGTTAAAGGAATTTGCAACAATAACGGTTTCATCCACTCACAAAACTTATTATTGTGTTCATCTTCCTTTGACTTGTGTTTCTTATCAGGGAAAGGCATAGGTTTTTGGACCCAAGGCTCTCTTTCATTACCATGTTTCTTAGCAACAAAATATTCTTTAGTGTATTTAGTATTCTTAGTGTGCCTTTCATGTTCTTCTTCAACTTTTTCTTTATCAGGAACATTATTTTCTTCATTACCACTTTCAGTTTCAGCATCAGAGACAGATATACTATTAGGATCTTTAGCAATTTCAGAAGGTTCTACAATAGTTTTATGTTTCTTCTTTCTTTTCCTAGGAGTAGTACCACTATTTTCAACTCGTTGATAATGCTCCTCAATTCTTTTAGGATGCCCCTCGGGATATAGAGGATCCTGGGTAGCAGCACCACTTCTAGTTCTAATTTCATAAGTATGTTTTTCTTTAGCAGCATTAACTAGCAAGTCTTTTTGCACTTTAATAAGATGATCAATTTGAGTTTGAACCATTTGAAAATGTTTAACAAGTATTGTAACATCATTAGAGGTTCTTTCCACAATATCCTTTAATTCAGCAATCGCTCTAGTGTTTTCCATCAAACGATTTTGCACCCTTTTATTAAAATTATCTTGCTTAGCAATAAAAACATCAAATGCTTCTAAGCATTGATCGGGAGGTTTAGAGTAAGGGATATCACCTTCATAAAAAATGTTGGAGAGAGTGTATCTCAATAGTGTATGAGTGGAGAATTGGCTTACATAATTCTTCTATAGGAGGTAAATTCTTGACATCTGCAGCTTTAATTCCCTTCTCCTTAAGACATTTCTTAGCTTCCTTCATCACTTCATCATTTAGTTCAATAACTCCCCTCTTCTTTGATGTTGGAATAGGCACAGGAATAGTTGGTTCAGGTATAGTTGTCTTAGGTATAGCTGGTTCAGGAGGAGTCCAGTCTTCATAATTCTTGCTTATTTTAGCCATTAATTCCTCAGCTTCCTCGGGAGTCCTATTCCTAAAAACACAATCAACACAACTATCCAGGTATGTCCTAGATTCTTCAGTTAGTCCATTATAAAATATATCAAGAAGCTCATTCTTAGGTAATGGAGATCCATCCTATGCATAAATCAAAGCACAAAACCTTGCCCATGATTCAGGAAATATCTCTTTTTCTCCCTGTTTGAAATCAAAAAGTTCCTGCAAAATAGCATGTCTAGCACTAGGAGGAAAATATTTCTGCAGGAAAGTACTAATCAAGCAATCAGGGCTATCAATAGATCTAGGAGGTAAATTATTAAACCAAATTATAGCTTCTCCTTTCAGTGAAAAAGGGAAAATTTTAGCAACAAAGTAGGTGCGCATCTTAATATCATCAGAAAACAGGCCACTCATGGTAGAAAGTTCAGTCATATGTCCTACCGCACTTTCATTCTTAGTCCCACAAAAAGGTTCTTTCTCAATAGTAGCTATGTAAGATAGATCAAGAGAGAAATCATAATCCTTATCTTTAATGTTTATAGGAGATGCAACAAACTTAGCATTAGGAGATAATTTTGGTTTTATAGTACACCTCTCAAGGAGATTCTTAATAGCACTCCTATCATGGGTGTTTTGACATTCTTTAATAAATTCATCGGTCATCTCAATATAACCGTCTTCAATATCATAACTCTCTCTAGACTCAGGTGAACTGACAGGTGTAGTAGTGTATTCATTAGGAGTTTCAGTATTTCTAGCTATAGTTCTAGCAATCGTAGCATCTAGGAAAGGACCTAATGAACCACTTTTGTCAAGCACAGTAGAAGCAGCATCATAAGTATCAGAAGTTTCAGATTCAGCAGTAGTAGCAGTGTGTGTAGCATGTGTATGTGGTGGTGTAAGGAGCTTACTCATAACATATGGTGAATCAAGAGCAACAGACGTGTTCAGAACCGTACCTCTCCTTGTAGTGGATGGTAAAATAGGGACCTTGCCATCACAATACATACCCATGATGAATGGAGGGTAGTGAACAATAGTGATTCCAAGTAAATTTAATAAATAAAGCTATGCTCCCCGGCAATAACGCCAGAAAATAGTCTTGATGACCCACAAGTATAGGGGGTGTATCGCAGCATTTTCGAGGGAAGTGAAACCCAATTTATTGATTCGACACAAGGGGAGCCAAAGAATATTTATAAGCCTTAACAACCGAGTTGTCATGTCAGCTGCACCTAGAAACAATCTTGCTCACAACAGTTTATCAGTAGCAACAGTTTTGTAATAGCAATAGTAAAGTAACAGCAATAGTGAAAGTAAAGACAATAGTAACAATTGCAGTAAACAGTAGGATTAAAGAGGGGTAGGCACAGTGATGGATGGACGGGCGTTGCATGGACAAGAAAATTCATATAGCAATCAGAACATAGAGCATTTGCAAATAAATAAGAGAAAGCATCCAAGTACTAAATAATCCTAGGCATGTGTTCCATATATAGTCATACGTGCTCGCAATGAGAACTTGCACAACATCTTTTGTCCTGCCAGCCCGTTTGCAGCGGGGCCTGAAGGGAACTACTGGAAATTAAGGTGCTCCTTTTAATAGAGCACCGGAGCAAAGCATTAACACTCCATGAACACATGTGATCCTCACATCAAAGCCATTCCCCCCGGTTATCCCGATTTCTGTCACTTCGGGGCCTTTCGTTTCGGACAACAACGTGTGTATACACCTTGCAGGTAAGACCATAAACAATACTATCATAATGAATCAATAACATGTTCAAATCTGAAATCATGGCACTCGGGCCCTAGTGACAAGCATTAAGCATAACAAGTTGCAACAAAGTCAAAAAACACAAATCATAGATACTAGGAACCATGCCCTAACAATCCGATGCCATTACATGAATGATCTCATCCAATCCCTACCATCCCCATATCCTACAGCGGGGGATTACTCACTCATAGATGGGGGAAACATGGATGGTTGATGGAGAAGCGATGGTGATGATGATGGCGATGATCTCCTCCAATTCCCCGTCCTGGCAGGGTGTCAAAACGGAGTTTCTGGTTCCGAATCGCGGAATTTGGTGGTGGTGGCACAACAGAACTCTTTTGGGAAAAAGTCGAACCCCCCCTTGGTTTTTAGGTCAAGAGGCAACTTATAGGCGAAGAGGGAGACCGAGGGGGTGGCTGGGCTGGCCAGACCACCCCCTGGCGTGGCCAGGTGGTGTGGCTAGGCCCCAGCCCCTCTCCGTCTCGTATTCTAGCTCCTTGAGTCTTTTGGTGAAATCGGATTTTTGGCATATTTTCCGGGATTTTTCCTCATAGTTGATTTTGAGCACAAAAACTAGACACCAAGGTAATTCTGCTGAAAACAGCGTCAGTCTATGTTAGTTGTATCCAAATCACACAAGTTTAGAGGAAAAACAATAGCAAAAGTGTTCGGGAAAGTAGATACATTTTGAACGTATCACCAAGTTACCATAGCCTCTATGATCATTTAATTTTCGACTTGTAATATCACTTTATGCTTTAATTAACAATGTTTTGTCGCTCTACATGATTATGGCCATTATTTCTCTCTTAGTTGGTCGCTCTCAGTCTTTTGCTAGCCCCCACATGTACCAAGTATGAGTTCCACTCATCCATCCAACTCCAAATAAAACCAAGTTATTCCAAAGTCCACCATGCCTTCCTATTAGCATTATTGCTATTCCAAGTATATTCATGTTTTTATCTACCTTCTGAATTAAACTTGTTATGTGAAAATTAGTGATTAAAGCTCTCACAAACTTGATGGCAGACTTTACTTTCTTGCACTTAATAAACTTGAACCATTGTGCCCATCTATGTTGCGTATATGCTTGCGCTTTATGAGTTGTGAATTAGCAGAACCATGCTACCATGGGGAACGCTTTCAACATTTCACTTTATTTAGTTGATATCATGTTCTTTTCCTTATGGATCTCAGCAGTGTGAAATAAAAGGGGAGCTTGTAAGCTCATGGAGTTTGTATATGTGTTAGAGAAATGCCTGGGCAGCTAGCCTAAGCCATGCCTAATCATGGTGGAAAGTTGCAACATAACAATAGTGAGCAATCTGTGAAGCATCCTCAACAAAAACCTATGCAAATAGTAAATAAAAAGATCGCTGAGATGCTCATTCTCTAATGCCTTTTCATTTTGATATGGGATATATCATGTATCATGGGGCAAGGGTACCCCGTTGGTGGTTCTCCGTGATACACATGTACTTACAATGACAAGAACTTACTCATGACTAAAGTTGAGAACCATGAGGTTCGGTACTCGTAAGCAAGGGTCATGAGATTTCAACTTATAACTTTTCAAGAATATCCTCATATTTGTTCACTTTAACCTTAGTCACCTAAAGATGCTTATGATAGGGCAATGAGAGCTGAAAGCTAATAAGTACCATAATTTTTGGAAGCTCTTTATGAATCTTGAATACCTGCTTCCTTCTATGAAGGGCCTTTCTTTTACTTTTATGTTGAGTCTCCATCTTCTATATTTATGGACCTATTGAGAGAGCATAATGGCCATTCTTAGTATACTGTGCATTCTCCCAAGACTTGTTGATTGATTCGTAACTTTGATATTGCTTGTTCTTAAACTCTTTGTATCTAGTCACCCTTATGAACTTTGAAGGTGTCCTATGCATTTATGTTTTGCTACACTATGAGGGACAAGCTGAATACCATTATCATTATGTTTTCTATGTATGAAACAAACAAACGGCATGCAAGACATTGTTGTTCATGAATCTTTTATCTGTACCTTTTCATGTTAGAACATAGTTGCTATGTCTTATTGTTAGAACTATATCTTTCATGTCTATGTTAGAGTACTATGATCCCAGCTATCAATGTTTTACAAATACCTTGATCAAGATTGTGATGGTGCATGTCACCTCAAAATTTGTTCTTTTTATCACTTACCTACTTGAGGACAAGCAGGAGTTAAGTTTGGGGATGTTGATACGTCGTAAACGTATCTATAATTTTTGATGTTCCATGCTTGTTTTATATCTACTTTCTTATGTTTTGTCTAGACTTTGGAGTATTTTTACACATTTTCTAGAACTAACCTATTAACAAGATGCCACAGTGCCAGTTGCCTATTTTTTCTATTTTTGGTTTTAGAAAAGCTAGTAAGGAAATATTCTCGGAATTGGACCGGACAAAAGCCAAAGTTAATATTTTACCTGAAGCAACACGGATTCCCGAGGGGAGACGAAGAGGGGCCACGAGGCAGCCACACCATAGGGTGGCGCGGGCAGCCCTAGGCGCGTCGCCACCTGGTGTGGGCCCCTCGAGCCTCCACCGACCTTGCCCCTTCGCCTATAAAAGCCTCCCGGGACGAAAACCCTAACTACCCGATCAAAATTCCACGAAAGAGTCTGTAGCCGCCATCATCTCCATCCCTAGACCGGGAGGGATCTGAAGCTCTTCTTGGCACCCTACCGGAGGGGAGAGATCACCCTGGAGGCCTACTTCATAAGCATGCCTGCCTTCGATGTTGGGGATATACTTTCCGGGTATCCTTATTGTACCTCACTGACCAGGGTGGCCCACTTCGGGTTAGAGCTTTGCTTCACGGGCGGCCTAGTTAGGGAGAAGAGACGGAGTTCGGTCTGGCTACAGGAAGGCCCAGAAGACTTACCGACATAGGCACATAGTGTTACTTGTAGTTCAAGATGTACTCTATAACCGACTCTTAGTCGTAGCCGTATAGATCTGTCCTGTAAACCCTAGGTCGGATATCTATATAAGCCGACCTAGGGAGAGCCTTTAGGGCACACCTCAATAGTCTACAATATCAACTCGCACAGGAAAAACCATTGTAACCCATATTCTGGCTCTACCGTATTATTGGATTACTAGCAGGAATAGGATCCGTCCAAAGCCGGCGGATTCGAACCTGGGTAAACTTGTGTGCTCACCGTCCCAGAATACCGTACGTCTCAAACCCCTCTCTTCCACGCACCTCGAGTACGCCCTCATGGCATACTTGTCATCAATCCAACGACAGTTGGCGCCCACCGTGGGATAAGTGTGCTTCAGATCTATGTTCCGAACGGAATCTGCAAGAATTGGAATCGGTGAGACCATCGCCGTCGGTCGCATCCTCTACGCCAGCGATGTCCCGCTCATCATTCTCGACGAAACCTGGATTCCGGCTAGGGAGGCCATGACTGCTGACACCATCATGTCTTTCGGCAAGATCGATGTGTACATCGGATTCGCTGAACCTGTCCCACCCACCCCAGCGGTGATGATAGAGGTAGAAGAAACTTCTAGGTCCCCTCTGTCCGTGTAGGCGGCATGGTTCCGGATCTCAGAAAACCCTAATCCCACCCAGCCCGCACATGTTGCGGAGATAGTGGATAAATCCGAGCCTGAAGTAGACCTTGCAGTTCAAATCGAATCTAGAGTGGATCTCCTTAGCGATGCCGAATCCCAGATCGATCCACCCGCCGAGGTCGAAATCTAGGAGGATCACAGCAACAACCTTGGTTCCGGCTCTGCCAACGCCGGAACAGATCAACCGTTCCTGAAGCACACGTTCAGGCGCATGAGGATGCAAGATGCAAGCGTGGATGAGGTCCTCAAAACCATCCGAATCTTTGAGGAAGCCCACGAGGAAAGCAGCAACTACCTCAGGACCCACACATTGCACTTCGTTGGATACGTTGGATCCGGATCCGGCTCTGCCAATGCTGGAGACAACACTGACTCGGTGCTGGAGGCAATCGGAACAAACACCGACTTACCTGCATCCTCGGATGACTTGATGACGTCGATGGATTTCCGAAAGTTCTCTATGGAGTATGAAGAGGAGTACAACTCCAAAGCTGCAGAAGAAGGAGAAGCCATGGATGAAGGATCATGGGAAAACTCTCCCAAAGCACAGGATGACATGGATATCAGAGATAACCCCGAGCTCCCGATGTCTGAAAGTACCGATCAGTGTTTGACTCCGGGAAATGGACCTAGAGCCGTCTTTGCTACCGACGCTGCTAAGAAGGCAAAGAAGAGGAACAAGACGAACTTCCAGCAGAGGTGGTGATTGTCGAGGAGTACGAGGAATACTCGGATGGAGCACTTATCCTAGAAGAGCCCAAAGAAGAATCAGTGGATGGACACGTGGTCACCGTAGGTGCGCGTAAACTCATCGATGCTGCATTAACCACACCTATCCCTACTGCAGCAGAGCTAATTGCTGCGGAATTGGACGAAAGGGCCCAAGCCCTTGAAGCGCGTCGCCAAGTACTCCTGGATGAAGCTATGAACATCGAGGAAGAAAAGAAACGCATTGCCAAGGCGGAGAAGCTCATCTCTCTACAACATCAGAAGAACCGGAAATCACATACACATGACAGTCAATTTCTGGAAGTACGTAAGGTTCTCTTTGACGGAGATCCTGGGATGCCTCGGCTCGATAGCAAGGGACATCTGGTGTATCCAACACCGGTGGAGAACACTACCGCTGCTCGAGACATCCTGGCAAATAATCCAGGTCCAGAACAGGTTCAACTGGGCATTAAGCTACTCACCAAGGGCCTGGAGCAGCAGAAGGCCGCGAAGTCCGGAAGCGGAAAACTGGTCTCCCAATCCGACCAATGTCACATGGATCCGGCCTGGAATGACGTAAGACCCTAATGTGCTCCGGAACAGCATCACCGTTCCGACCGTCGGGAAGACAACTACTCAAGAACCGGATCTTCAGGATAGCATCACAAAACTGCACGTGACTGGCGCAATGTTACCCCAGCTGCTGAGCAAGAGGCAATTGTTGCACTATATCCGAAGAATCCTCCCCGACGAGAGTCGAAAGAATCACAGGGAAGAAGACAAAGAGAAACGTCGGGAGGAGGACCGTCAAAGAATGCCACCTCCTAGACATACAAGCCGTCCAGCTGACGGACGAAGGAACGACGGACACCGTGCTGAGTCAAGCCAGTAGGGGGCTCGGCATAATGAAGACCCTCCCTGTATCCGGAATAATGACGCTCCGGACGGAGGTCGGCGATCATCTAGAAACAATCCAGCTGCTCCACCCTCTCCACCAAGGAGCCATCACAACGGCTCCCAAGGAGGCCAAGGAGGGCGTCGTGGTGGAGGTGGTGGTGGCAGAAGCTGAAGTCCGGCTCTAAGGCACCACAGCCATAGCCGTCATTCAGGGCGATCTCTGTCCCCAAGTAACGCGAGGAACAGGATTAACTCCAACATAGAGGCGTGGCGCTACGAAAATAATGATATATACGTGGGCACAAAATGCTTCGGACCACGCATAAGAGCAACAAAATTCCCAAAAGGATTTGCTATCTCAAAACACATTCAAGCCTACGAAGGTATAGCTCGGCCAGATACTTGGCTCCAGGATTTTTTCCAGGCTCGCTGTATCGCCAAAGGCGGAAACAACATGGTTGCGACCCAATATCTCCCACTCATGTTGTGGAAGACGGCACGATCATGGCTCAATGAACTTCCGGAGAACACCATTCACAACTGGTATGACATGCAAAGCACGTTCTTTCGGAATTTCGAAGGCACATATCGGAGGCCCTGTACGGTAGGAGACCTACAACGTTGCACCCAGAAAGCTAGATAAACTTGGCAAGATTATGTCGGACAATGGATCGACACTAAAGACTCCTGTGAAGGGGTAAATGACCAAACTGCGATTGAAGCTTTCATTGCAGGACTTCCAATTGGTTTACTACGTCATCACTTGAAGTGCGACAAAGTAACTGATTTGGGAGAGATGATAGAAATAGCAAGCAAGTATAGAGATGCGGACGATGACGCAGAGGGACTACTTAACGCCCTAGCTGGGCCACAGTTGGCAAAACAACCAAAGCAGCAAGCTCAGAAGCGGAAGAACACCTCGGAAGAAAAACCCAACGCAGAAAAGGTAGTGGTCACTGCTACTTTTGGGTTTGGAGGACGAAGAGGGCACGGTGGGGGCCGTGGACGCGGTCGTGGGACATCTAGAGTCCAGGGTAGAGGAGACCAGCAACCTGGCAAAACCTACTCTTGGGCCGACATTGCCAATAACCCGTGTGTGCATCACTTAGATGCCAACGGGGGCTCGTCTCACACAAACACCGAGTGTCGGTTTAATGACGACATCAAGAAAGACGATACCGCTGGCTATAGGGCTAAGCAGAAGAAGGGAAAGAAGAATCCTGAAAAAGATAAAGAGACCAAGGACGACTCCGACATGGAGGAATCTGATGCTTCAAATCCCAAGCTGGAAGGGAAGAAGAACTTCCCAACAAAGAAGGACACTTACGACACCTTCCTCGGATCTCAACCAGCTAAGGTCAAGAAAGTAGTTCTACATGAGCTCAACACAACAGTTCCAGTTGTCCCTCAATTCTTGGACTGGTCGAAAGTGGCTATCACCATTGACTGTGCTGATCATCCGCCTAAGTTGCACAGATGAGGAAAATATGCCTTAGTCATCAATCCACTCATTGATGGATATGGTTTCTCCAAGACTCTCATGGACGGCGGCAACAGCATTAACATTCTATATGTTGAAACGCTACGTCGGATGAATATTTTGGAGACCCAGCTGAATTACAGCTATGTGATCTTTCACGGAGTTGTCCCAAGAAGACAAGCAAATTCCCTAGGAGAAATCACTTTGGATGTGACCTTTGGAACTCCAAAGAATTATCGGACGGAAGCACTTTCCTTCGTAGTGGTCTTGTTCAAGAGCGCATACCACGCTATATTTGGACGTCCAGCTTACTAGAGTTTTATGGCTCGTCCGTGTTACATTTACAATATGATGAAAATTCCAGGTCCCAACGGCATGATCACCATCAAGGGATACCCGAAGAAGGCGCGAGAGTGCGAGGATGGAAATGCCGCCTTTGCTGACGCCGTGCTGCACGCCCAGGAGTACCAGGAGATCAAGAAGACCATAGATTCGTCCGAGATGCCCGCGACAAAGGAGGTGACAAAGCCGAATCCAGAGTTCAAGGCATCGGAAGAGATGAAGAAGACGCTGTTGAAGGATGATGACCCCTCCATGGCAGCCGTGTGACATGACTGGAGTACCTAGTGAACTTGCCGAGCACTGTTTAAATGTACACCCGAACGCTAAACCCATCAAACAGTCCCTACGACGTTTTGGCAATGAAAAGCATAAGGCAATAGCTAAGGAACTAGTCCGGCTCGAGTTAGCCAGTTTCATAGAAGAGGTCATCCACACTGAGTGGTCGGCCAATCCTGCAATGGTCCCTAAAGTGCACACCACTAATTTAAGGTTGTGTGTTGATTATACTGCCTTGAAAAAGGCTTGTCCCAAAGATCCGTTCGCTCTGCCTAGGATTGATCAAGTTATCGATTCTATGGCAGGCTTGGAACTCCTATGTTTTCTCAATGCATATTTCGGTTATCACCAAATCCAGGTGAAGGAATCTGACAAAGTGAAAACTTCATTCATAACCCCCTTTGGAACCTTCTGTTTCGTTACGATGCCCTTTGGGCTCAAGAACGCAGGAGCTACGTACCAACGCACTATGGAGCATTGCCTTCACGATCAAATCGGACGCAATGTACATGCATATGTGGACGATATTGCGGTGATGTCCAAAAAGAAGGAAACCTTGATTTCCGACTTGGAGGAAATGTTCGCCAATCTACAAAAATATAACATAATGCTTAACCCGAAGAAATGTTTCTTTAGAATCCCAACCGGAAAATTGTTAGGTTTTATCGTGTCTCAAAGAGGCATAGAGGTAAACCGAGACAAAATCAAGGCTATACTCAATATTTCCAGGCCAACTCACTTGAAGGACGTTCAAAGACTAACTAGTTGCATTGCTGCAGTAAGTCGGTTTGTAAGCCGGCTCGGTGAAAGAGCTGCTCCACTATACAAGCTCCTAAAAAGACCAAGAAATTCGTTTGGACCGACGAAGCTGAAGCTGCACTACAAGACCTGAAAGCAGTACTCTCATCTGCTCCTATCCTTGCAGCACCAGAACACAGGAACCGATGTTTCTCTATCTCGCTGCAACAAACAAGGTCGTCAGTATCGTCATGGTGGTGGAGAGACCGGAGGAAAATCAGGAACACCTGGTGCAGCGTTCAACTTACTATCTCAGCGAGGTCTTAACTGAATCAAAATAGCGGTATCCGCACTATCAAAAGTTGGCCTGCGGTGTGTTCTTAGCATCTTGTAAGTTACGACATTATTTTCAGGAACATCAAATTGCCGTGGTGAGCACAGCTCCCATGCGAGATATAATCAACAATAGTGACGCCATAGGACGCTTTAAATCCCAAACCTCGCTGACTTTGTCACTGATTGGACAACGACAACAGAGAATATGACCCTGCCAGAGTCAGAATACTGGACTTTGCATTTTGACGGGTCTAAAGCGCTAGGGGGCTCGGGGGCTGGCGTGGTGCTTGTATCACCCCAAGGAGATACACTTTTCTATGTATTGCAGATACACTTCACCCGACAAATAACATTGTCGGGTATGAAGCATTACTGCATGGAATCCGGATTGCTAAGGATATCAGCATCTGACGTTTAATGTGTTATGGAGATTCGGATCTTGTTGCCCAACAAGTGTCGGATATCCGTAAGGCAAACAAGCACATGGCGGCATATAGGGCTGTCGTGGATGAACTATCTAAATCGTTTGAAGGGTTTGAAGTTCAACACATCCCTCGAACAGAAAATGAGGAAGCAGATGCACTATCTCGAATAGGCTCTGCCCGGAAAAAGGTCCCGGATGACGCTTTTTTAGAGCACCTCAAAGTTCCCTCTATAAAAGGAGTGGAAGAGGAATATCCGACCAAATCCGACTCACCTTTAGTAACAGTTTTGGCTATGATTCCTAGCTGGACTCAACCCTACCTTGATTACTTGGTAGACGGAAAATTACCCGAAGACGAAGTTCTGAGCCGAAAGATCGTCCGACGAGCAAAATCCTACACTATAGTTAGTGGTGAGGTCTATAAGCGGAGTGCATCTAGGGTCTTTCAGCATTGTGTATCTCCGGAAGAAGGAGTGGAAATCTTACGAGAGATCCACGAAGGCGAGTGTGGTCACCACGCTGCAGCCAAATCTCTAGTGGCAAAAGCTTTCCGACATGGTTTTTTCTGGCTTACAGCTAAGGCAGATGCCGAACGGCTCGTCAAGACGTGCAAGGGCTGCCAAAAATATGCCAAAAAAGCTCACGTTCTGGCTGATCAGCTGCGAATAATACCTATAACATGGCCTTTTGCGGTATGGGGGCTTGACATGGTACGACCGTGTAAATGGGCTCCAAGTGGATTTACTCACCTCTTAGTGATGGTGGATAAATTCACAAAATGGATTAAGGCTAAACCCGTCACTAGTTGTGATGGAGCAACAGCCAGAAGATTTGTCGAGGATGTCATAATCTGATACGGTTATCCGCATAGCATTGTCATGGACAATGGGAGTAACTTCTCTATGGGAGAACTTGCCGAATTCTGCAATGAACAAAATATACGGCTTGACATTGCGTCACTCGCACATCTACAGGCTAATAGACAAGTCGAAAGAGAAAATGGTTTAATCCTACAAGGCCTAAAACCAAGACTTAAAGCACCACTGTGACGTGTTGCGGGGGCTTGGGCAGAGGAATTACCTTCTGTAATATGGAGTTTGCGAACAACTCCAAACAAACAGGAGACACACCTTTCTTCTTGATCTATGGCACAGAATCAGTTCTTCCTAGTGATTTGATTCACACTTCTCCTAGAGTGGCCGCGTATATTGAAGAGGATGCCGAAATTTCTCGACAAAATGATCTCGACTTAGTCGAAGAAGTTCGCGTCGTTGCTGAAATGAGATCAACAGCCTATCAGTAGAAGTTACGCAAGTATCATAGCCAGAGAGTCAGAAAACGGTCTTTCAGTAAGGGTGATTCGGTTCTCCGGCTTGTGCAGCAAAGAATGCACAAACTTTCCCCAATATGGGAAGGGCCATTTTTAGTATTGCACAATGGTTCATACTACCTAACTAATATGGGGCCAGTCAAAGAAAGTCCTGCTACTAAGAAGAGAAAGAGAGCTGGATGCAATACAAACCCGGATGAATTAGACAGACCATGGAATATTGCTCAGCTACGTCCCTTTTATTCTTAGTTTATTTTTCTTTGTAATCATATATGTGTACATGTTCCATGAGAAATGAAGTCTTGGTTGCCTCAAATTTTTTCTGAGATGTTTTTACCATCTTATTTCCGAATGACCATGTCAGAGTCGAAAATCCCAGAATACTTGAAAGTACTTTATGCTCATGTTTGTTCTGGTTTAGATTTCCGATTCTAAAATTGCTACCTTTGGGTATAAATCTAAATTTTCTAAAATTGCTACCTTCGGGTATACTTGAAAGTACTTTGCTTATTTGTCTGATTGCTGGATGCGGGCATTTTCCGAGTAGTGAATTGTTGGTACTAGAGGCCGGCTTTGTTTCCGAGTTTAAACTGGTTTAGCAATTGATCTCCGTTGCTCGGTAAAGTTTCCGTGCTAAAAGTTTGCCGGCTCACGAAAGGGACGAGGCGGAAAGCCAAATAAACGAAAAGTGCAGACAAGAAATACAAGTGCTTATGAAAACATTTCAGGCACATAATGTTAAAGCTAGAAAGTGCTGAATAGATAAAATAAAGCTTAGCACTAGCAAAAGTATTATACTACATATTTACAGAACCAAATTGTTTTCCGAATAACACATTGTTCTTTCTGATACTCTATGATGCAGGCGGAGACGTACGAGCTGCCGACTCGCTGGATACATCAGCCTCGTTTTGATAATGTTCCGAGATGTTCGAACCCGATATGGTTTGACCATCGTCGGAAACATCAGCTGTTTCTTTGGAAGGCGGAGGTGGCGTGTCCACGCGGGTGAAGAAGGGAGTGTCGTATCTCATCAAATCAACTATGTGGCACCCATATCCGGTGCAAGAGTCCATGATAGCCTTGATGTCTTGCTCATGTCCATCTTCGTCCACCTTGTAGTACCCTCTGATTACTTGCCAGATTTCCATGTTTCCATGGTGGCCCATAACCATGGTGAGAGCGTTTTGTGCTCCGGTTCGCGCATAGGACATGTTCCAGTCCTAGACAAGCTGCAGCATATCCTTCGCCTTATCTCGCACCTCAAAGCCGGACATGCTACGCATGTCCAGAACCTTGAGAACTTCGCGAATATCTTGAAGGGATTGGCGGAAGTCATGCAGCAAATCACCAACTTGGGTAAGCCGGTTGGTGCAAGATTCGGAAGAGGCTGAGTCCATTATGTTCAGAGGACCTGCGTATATAATGCAAAGAGTAAGTCAAGTAAACCCGGACTCCAAAGAGTCAGAAGATTTAGATAAGTCAGAAAAAGGGAAACATACCAAAGATGACATCGTCGACTTTGGCCTTCTCTTCCCAAAGACTCTGGAGTTCAACCCAGAGTGCCTCGGTATTGTCCCTCTCTCTGAAAAGATCATTGCTGAGATCCGAGATTTTCTTATCTTGAAGCGTGATCTTACGCTCCTCGGTGTCCATGGAGGTGGATTCAGGAATTTGAGCAATGCTCTTCTCATGATCTGCCTTAAGCTTATCCAGCTCTTGGCGGAGTTCCTTGTTTTCCACCACCAGGGTTTTAAGATTCTCGCTCTTCAATCATATCACACGACTGCTTTACCAGTGCTGTAGTCAAAAGAACAATAGTTGAACAAAAAATTCCACTATGAAATACAAGACAAGATTTGAGTTTCGGAATGTTTACCTTCGGCCTCATCCCTAGAAACTTTCAATTGAGCATTTTCAAGTGGAGAGCTCTGATTTCTTTCCCCTTGTTCAAACATTCTTCAATAAATCCTCGTTATAGGAATATACTTTCTGTAAGTCAGAATACCTAGAGTCAGAAGTCTACTAAAGACTCGGGCTAATATTTTTACTAATATCAGCACGAGCCTTGAGAGCTACACTAGTTCATTCTTTCGCATCTTAGGGAAGCATAAAACTAGATTTGATTGTGCAACTTCATGCTTGGAGGCTAGAGGATATGATATGAAATAAGGAAAAATGAGAAGTTGGAATTCCGACTTACGTATTGTTCACGAGTGAGTTTGTTCAAACTCGCATTCACTTCGGTGGCAACCTTCTCGGCGAGGGTTAGGGGGACCACTGTCGCAGTTGGAAGTTCGCCGGTCCTCAGCTTCTCTTCGCAAAGAGGAACTTGTTCAAGAAGATCAGAGTGCTTGATATCCTCTACTTCTTACGCTTCTTCTTCGACAGAGATAGTCTGGCTTTCCAGGCATTGCCGGGCTAGCTGTTGGATCTCCTCCACAGACTTCCGAGATAATCCAAGTTTGGCAAGTCCCGAATGTCCAGGAGATTGTCGGCGAAGGTATTTGCCGAGGGATCATTACCCAAAGAGGGTTCACCTTTATCAAAATTTGAGTCACCCATGGTGACGTCAGTCTGTGATCCAAGTATCACTGGCTCTGCTGGTTGAGCTGGATCTTCTGCAACAATCGGAGATGGAGTAATCTCTAGCACTGCAGAAGGCTGAGGGGCAGGCGTTGGAGGAGCTACGGCAGGAGAAGTCAAGTTGAGCTTCGACTGGCGTAGAGGCTTTGAGATAACCCCTTTCCCTTTGCCCTTGGTGAGCTGTTTAGCTCTGAGAAGGTAATAGAACAAAGAACATTACATCTCAGAAAAAGAATTACGAGAAAAATACATAGACCTTGTGAGGAAAGATTACCTCTTCACAACGGGCACTTCATTTATGCCGATGGCCACTGTCGGAGCTTTCCGCATCCGAGGAACATCCAGCAGTGGAACTAATTCTCCTTCGTCCTGCGAAAACTCAGGAGGATATCCCTCGACCGGAGCAAGCTCCAACTCGGGGAGGTCGGCAAGCTAAAAACAAGAAGCATATAAGTATTGCGAAATATTATAAAGATGAGCACATGAAAAGAGTTGCTTCTGAGGCTTACCGGCACAACGGGATCTTCCGACGTATGCATGTCCAAGGACAGCTCCAGAATCTTCCTCTCAATCTGCTCCCTTATCAGCCATTTGATTTGGCTTACATAATCTTTTGGCTCGTAGGTTTTGGGGCTGATGCGGAGGGAATCCTTCTTTGACGACGTGATGGAATGCATCAGTCGATCTCCATAATGTTGAAGAGGTTGGATCCGGCGTGCCACCCAACATTGAATTAAGTCAGACCTCTCAGGCCCTTGTGTTTCATCAGATACTCGATCCGCCTCTTGGCAAGGAGCAGATCGTCACTGAGAGCCGGAGCGACCTCATCCTAGGATTTTTGAGGCGTGGCGGCTCCATCGACGAAAGCCAGCAAATCAGTATCTTTGCCAGGAGTGGGAATATCCTTGTGATACAAAAAAGTGGACGTCCATTGCTTGACCGACTCACTAGCCATGATCCGAGGATAGACGCGCTCTCACCTAACCGAAAAACTAATAGTACCGGCAATATAAGGATTACCGGTAGTAATGGAATTTCTCCGGACATGGAAGTAATATCGGAGGAGAGTAAGGCTCGGCCTAATGCCGAGATACCCCTCGCACAAAGAGGCGTACACACTCATCTCTAAGATGTAGTTCGGGGGAGATGATGGAGATGAACTCCGTAATGACCTATGACCTTGGAAAAGGAATCTGAGGGAGGAAAAATCAGACCTCTGTCAAGGTGAGTGCCAAATTGCACTCGCTCGTCATGGCGGGGGTTGGGGATGGTTTCGCTGAAGCCGCTCCGCCAGTCGCCGGTGCGGAGGAGCCCTTCTTCTTCAACAACACGGAGCATGGGATCATCGAGGACGCACGGGATCCAAACCACGCGGTTGCTCTCCTTCTCCACTACCCCCGCCGTCGCTGCCGTCGC
Organism: Avena sativa; assembly: GCA_916181665.1. Classification (NCBI taxonomy): domain Eukaryota; kingdom Viridiplantae; phylum Streptophyta; class Magnoliopsida; order Poales; family Poaceae; genus Avena; species Avena sativa. The sequence goes on along the minus strand of OV702289.1, from coordinate 410,227,606 downwards.
CGCCGTGCCAGAGGATGATGCAGAAGCCATTTTTCCGGTGTGCCGGTGACCTTGGATGGGAGGCGCTGGAGATTTTCGGGGAGAAGAGGAGCTCTAAGTTTGTGGGAGGCATAAGGGAGAAGGAAACAACGCAAAGTGCTGGTGAGAAGAGATGAGGAATAGGATCTTCACCGCTTATATCCATCGGCCGCGTCAAGATTCATGTAAACGCTACAGTGAATGTGCCACGCATTGTCGAAAGGACTGGGAAACCTCCACGCGATGATTGCGTCGCCTCGATCTCCACGCACGCACTGAACCGGCGCCTCGGTGCCGTGAAAGGCGGACCCACCAATGGTCGTGCTGACAGTAAATGTCTGTCAGTGATGTGACTTGACCATGACTAGTGTCAGGTTACGTCAGAGACCAAGTTCTGGCTTATTTTGAATTTTGAGCTGGAAACACGAATAACGCATTTATAGGTGCGAATCATTTTTGAGACCCAAATCGTATCTTTTATTTTGAAGTCTTAGGAACCCTTCAAGATTCTGAAGGCCGCAGATCAAGATAGATGATGATGAATCCGACTTTGGATCTTGGAGGCCTCCGGGGGCTGCTGTTGGGGATATACTTTCCGGGTATCCTCGCTGTACCTCACTTACCAGGGTGGCCCACTTCGGGTTAGAGCTTTGCTTCATGGGCGGCCCAGTCAGGGAGAAGAGACAGAGTTCGGTCCGGCTATAGGAAGGCCCAGAAGACTTACCGACATAGGCCCATAGTGTTACTTGTAGTTCAAGATGTACTCTGTAACCGACTCTTAGTCGTAGCCGGATAGATCTCTCCTGTAAACCCTAGGCCAGATATCTATATAAGCCGACATAGGGAGAGTCTTTAGGGAACACCTCAATAGTCTACAATCTCAACTCGCACAGGCAAAACCCTTGTAACCCATATTCCGGCTCTGCTGTATTATTGGATTGCTAGCAGGAGTAGGATCCGTCCAAAGCCGGCGGATTTGAACCTGGGTAAACTTGTGTGCACACCGTCCCGGAATACCGTACGTCTCACACCCCTCTCCTCCACATGCCTCGAGGACCCCCTCATGCCGTACTTGTCATCAATCCGACGACATCCGGTGTGATGCGTGAGTGGTTCATCCCTGGACTATGGGTCCATGTAGTAGCTAGATGGTTGGTTCTCCTCCTTTGTGCTACAATGTTGAGGTCTTATCAGCTCCGTTCATGATCAAGATTATCTATTTGTAATCTTACAGGTTGTGTTTGCAGGATCCGATGGATATTGAGATGCTATTTTAGATTGATTATTGATTCTATCATGTCTATGTATTTGTGATCTTGCATGATTTCCGTTGTTAGTAGCTATCTTGGCCAAGTAGATGCTAGTAACTCCAAGAGGCAGTATTTATGCTCGATAGTGGGTTCATGCCTCTAGTAATCTGGGGAAGTGACAGAAATCTCTAAGGTACTAAATGTGTTGTTATTACTAGGGAGAAAACAGCAATCCTTTGTACATGGGGCAATTATATTGTTTACTTTACACATTTTCCTTAATGCAATTATCTGTTTCTTGCAACTTAATACGGGAGGGGGTTCGGATGATAACTTGAAGGTGGACTATGTATAATGTTGTAATGCCCAATCAAATCTCATAGGAGTCAATATGATTAGTATATGCATGATGCTTTCTCGGTGTCTGTTAATTTCCCCGCTGTAATTTGTTCACCCAACATGTCATCTATCTTAAGGAGAATCACCTCTAGTGAACTATGGACCCCGGTCCATTCTTTTAGCATCAATCTACAATCTACTATTTACTGTTTACTTTCTGCAAGCAATTACTATCTTCCGCACAATACGTTTAATCTTTTGTTTTCAGCAAAACCTGTGAGATTGACAACCTCACTTAAGTTGGGGGAAAAGTTCTGTGGTTGTGTTGTGCAGGATTCCAAGTTGGAACCAACACCTTGGAGGTGTTTCCTTGCTCCTACTGGTTCGATAACCTTGGTTTCATAACTAAGGGAAAACTTGTTGTTGTGCTCATCAGACCTTCCTCTCGGGGTTCCCCAACGAGCTCGATATATTTTGAGCCACACAGCCCAGCCGACTCAAATGTCGCGTCACAGTGGGCGGGTGTCGAGGATTCAAACGGCCTAGAGAGGGGTTCGCTCATTGGTGGCTAGTGGCGTTGACAAGGTATGGGGAGATTAGAGACGTAAGATCTAGTCGCCATCGCCTATTGTCCTTTTTCTTCTTCCTTTGGCTGAAGTGAACATAACCCAAACCCTAGGTCGGGTTGGGACACATGGGGAGCTCACCTGGGGCCCTGGGAGGCGACAGGGATGGTCCGAGAGGATGTTGTTTTTGACGGCGGTCCTAACAAGGGGCGGCAATGACTAGTACAGCGAATGGAGACCACTCGCACAGGCACCAGAGGAGGAGCTCGGGAGCTCGCCGGGGCTATTGCTTGAGGCTCCCCTAAGCAAGGAGGGAGGTGGGGTTAGCTAGTACCTGCCAAGGGCATGACATGCAAGTGGAAATTGGAAGGTAGAGGCGGGAAAATGACCTCCACCTCAAGGTTTTGAGGGGAAGGCCAAGAGGGCAAGCCCATCCTCTCTAGCGACACACGGGGTAGGGGCTCGGTGAGGGAGCTGCAGGGGTGAGTGGAGGTGGAGAGGAGAGAATGAAGGATGGAGAAGAAGAAGGCTCGGGTGGCCTAGGGCCTTATAACAAGAGGTGATGGTGTACCATGGACATGGTCCTTGTGAGGGCCTGAAGGGAATTGCAGGCCACGGATTGGGTGTCAAGGGCGGTGGTTGTTATGTGTGAGAGCTATGGGAGGTCGGAGAGGGGGAATAGGGTAGTGTCCTATAGTTTTTCTTCTTATGGCAATGTGAGGGAGATGAGAGGAAGAGTAGGAACTAGGGTGTCTAGGGCAGCTCCACTTGGCATGAGAGGGAGGGGATGCAGGGTATAGGACATGTGCATGACTAGAAGGAGTGGGGTAGGGGTTCTGCAACAACTTTTTAAAATTTATGGCATGATATAGTTGTCTCTCTATGTTTCTTTTCTTCCAAACACTAGAGGACAAAGGGCCAAGGTTTGCTACAATACCACCTACAGTGTAGCTCGACTAGAGAGTGATGGTGGTTGTTGTGTGGTGATCAAATGTCCAAGTTTGGTGAAGGGTGGAGGGTTTTGTTAGTAGTTTTTGTATTAAGAACAAAAATGACTATAAAGGGGATGATTTAATACATTCAAAAACTTGTACATGAGAAGATGATTTAAAGGTGCTGGTGGATGGGTATGGTCAAGATATACCCCAGGGAACTATTATTTTATTTTTCATATGATTTTTGGTCGACTTTATATCAATTATCCAAAAGTGTTGAATCTATTTTATTGAATTCATTTGAGATTTTTGATCATGACAAGGTGAGTTTTTGGTTTGGGATGGTCCCAAATACCATTTCACACATTGGAGAGTTGTCCCAAGGTTTATTGAGAAGGAAAAGTATTTAAAACATTTAATTTTTCCTTTCTACCATTTAATCAAGGGATTTATATTTTCTTGCCCCTGGTTCATTAGTTGTACTATGTTTTCCCCAGCCGCTTAGTTTTTCCTCACATTTCCCCTCCCACCATTACCGAAACCCTCACATGCTCTTGGACAGGTCGATGCCGTCAGGTCAAAGTCTTGACCGTTACATGCTGACAGGTGGGACCGTGTTGGGCGGGTCCTGCGTTGAGCGTTACGTTACGTCGCCTCCACTGTTACATGATGATAGGTGGGTCTGTGATACATGGCAGACCAGCCATCCGTCTCTCGCTGACTTGTTGGCCCCGTTTTTCCTGATTGTGTGGCCGGTGCAGCCAATGACAAATGGGGCCGTTCTGTGTGGCCATCGAAGCCAGTGAACGATGGGCCCACTATGTGGAGCCGTTCTATGGGGCCTTCATAGCCAATGACCGGTGGGGAAGTCATGCGGGGCTATAGGGGGATTTGCATATTTTCCACGTTTTACTTTGCAACTTGCATATTTGCCTTTTTGTGTGTCACTAGCATGTGGTGGTTATGTGGCAAATATGCAAATTTCAAAGAAAAAGTTTGGGAGATATGCAAAATTGGACAATATGAAATAATTGATAGGTGGGGTCATGTATGACACGTCGGCTCTCTCTCTCATCTACTCTCAGCCCCCAGCCTCAAGCTCCTATCCCACCGGCAGACATAGAAGCAATCGTCGGCGCGTCGCGGGATCTGTCCTAAGGCGGTATCGGACGGACTGTTGCACTTCACCTCAACCACAACTCCAACTCCTGCTTCATCCGCACGCATTGTATGTTGGGGCAGTACCGACCGCAGGTAGGTCCACCGCCCACGACGACGTTATTTGGTTCCGCCGCCATAGCTCGACGAACAGTCGCAACAATTGCTAGTAGTGTTTGCTAAGACCTCCGCTCCAGCTCCGCCCACCCTAATCAATTTGGTTCCCGTAATTTCCTCGATATTGTAGGTGCAAATTAGTCTTCAATGTCTAGTCGTAGCGGGTACACCAGCGAGGGTGGGGAATCGATCATGTCGTGGACACATTCTCCTTCTCCTACCACATCAGAAGTGCATGTAGGTCCTTCTCTTTGTACTACCGTTGTGTTCTACCTACCCTTATCGATTCGGTTCCCGTAATTTCCTCGATATTGTAGGTGCAAATTAGTCCTCAATGTCTGGTTGTAGCGAGTACACCGGCAAGGGTGGGGAATCGATCATGTCATGGACACATTCTCCTTCTCCTGCCACGTCGGAAGTGCATATAGCTCCTTCTCTTTGTACTACTGTTGAATTTGAAGTGCTGACATGGCCTATCAGACTGATTCCAATTTAGTTTGTTTTGAGATTGTTACAGTGTGCTATGCAGGCCGATGATCCATGGTACATTACATATCAAGATGAATCAACTCAGTGGTCTAGCCATATGATGGATTTGGAGGAGATGGTTGCCAAGTTAGGTGATGAATTAGCCCGTAAAAACTTGTTAATATTCGAGCTTAAGCGTACTGTCGAGGAAGAATTTAGAGGTTATTCGCAAAGAGAAATTTACACCTAATGTTGATCTTGCCGTACCTGATCAAGTCGTAGAAAATCTAAAACGTGAACTTCAAGTGAAACGGGGGGGGGTTGAGAGTAGAATTGTTATTAAGTAGATGATTGTTAGTTCCTGCTAATTTAGTCACTTTGCGGTCCCAGAGTTGTCGAGAGAGTGCATTGCGGTGCCCGAGTTGATTTCCATTAGATCTAGCGGTCCCAAAATGGTCGACACAATGCATTGCGGTACCCGAGTTGCTTTCCATTGGATCTATTGGTCCCAAAGTTGTCGACATAATGCATTGTGGGGCCCGGGTTGCTTGCCATTGGATCTAGCTGCCCATAGTTGAAGTGCCAAATGCCTAGAGGGTCAAGTTGGGGCCTATCAGTTTTGACTGTTCTATCGTTGCCATCGTGGCTGCTAGGTAAAGTTGCAGCATTGGCGGCATCATCCATTCCCTGTTCCAAATTAGTGGCTGAGATTGTCAATCCAAGTTAGTTGACTCAAATTCCTCAAGATACAATCGAATCTAGTCAAATCTAAATCAACTAATTTGGGTCGGAGGGAGTACTACTTATGAATCAGTTTTAGAGCATATCCACCGTCCTCACTGCTCAAATACATATCAAATTTGATTCAAATCATACATATTTCGATCAAATACAAGCCCACCGGAGATTGTCAAAGCAAGTACTACTACTTATGAATCAGCTTTAGAGCATATCCACCGGTCTCACAGCTCAAATACATGTCAAATTTATTCAAATCATACATATATTTTAAGTCACGGAATTTTGGTTCAAATTGGGCTTAAATTTGTCCCAATTTTAAGTGGATGGTGAGCTAGCCGCCCTCCCTGCCGTATATGTACTCCAAGAAGTACGGGAAAAGTGCTCCCATCCGGCCTTCACCGTTGAATGCACCTCGACGTGTTGGCCGCCGCCACGGCCTGCCTCCCACAGCTTCGGTTAACGAGGGATTGATCTGCACCATCATAGTTATGTTGCGGATGATGGCTTAAATCGTCTTCGCATCGATGACCACTGTCGGCACCATAGCCGTAGATGTTGCGGATGATGGCTTTAATCATCATCGCATCTATGAACACTGTCAGTACCACAGCCATAGATGTGAACGGATGATGGCTGCCATCGGGGTATTTCATTGATGGCCACTATCGGCACCACCGCTGTCGCACTGATGTTACGGATGATGGCTTCCATCGGTGTGTTTCAGATAGTTAGATCCTCACCCCCACACGCTGTTCTAGCAGCTGCGCTTAGATCTGCGCCGCCACAAGCCGTTCTGACCCCCACGTGTAGGTTCACACCGCCGTACATCGATTGGAGGGGACGAAGATGCCTCTGGTATCCGTGCGACAGGGAAAGGGAGGTAGAGACCTCCAGCCCGTCGAATCATGTTGTATCCAACAGTGGTTGTCCAAGATCCGTGTGACATACATCTCGACCAATCAGAGCACAACCAAACTGAGCGCTGGTTGATGCGGCTGGTATACATGTGACAGGGAAATGTAGGGAGAGACATCTAGCCTGTCGGGCTCTCCTCGCCATACAAGGTTAGGTGCACCCATCGGGAGAGAGAGACCTCTAGCCCGTCGAATCGTGATGTATCCAATGGTGTCTGGCCAAGATCTATGTGACATACATCTCAACCAATCAGAGGGCTAGCCAAACTGAGACATGAGAGAGGGGAAAAGTGAGGAAAACTTTAGTGAGAGGGGAAAACTGAGGAAAACTTTAGCCAGAGGGGAAAATTGAGTAGAGCTAAGGAAAACAAGGGTGCTCAGATAAAAAAATGACTAAGGGAAATTCAAGATTTTGGCATAACAAATGGAAAATTTGTTATTTGAACAAAATAATCCATTTTGTCCAACATTATATTGTTTGCAACTCAAACATACACAAGTGTGCCAAATTTGGCCTCATTTAGAGAAAGTATGTTTTGGGATGGGTTATCTTGGAGGTTGACCGAGTAGAAAGCCATGCATCTTCATAGCTAGTAGCTCATTCCAATAAGTGGTTCAGGGGAGAATTTTATTTCTCTTTATTTCCTTCTCCTTTACTATTCATGCTAGGTTTTAGTTAACATAACAAGACTCAATGCAATGATTGCACTATGTTTTGACTTCTTTTTTGAATTAAAATAACCCTAATACGATTTATTTGAATTTAATCACTTAGAAAAAGAAAAATGTGGCTGATTATAAGTAAATCCAAAAATTCCTATTTCATATGATAAATCAATCCAGTATACACAAGTGTGGCAAATTTTGGATCAATTGCAAAACGCTTGCTATGGTTTAAGCCATGAACGAGCTAAACCCCATGTGTTGACCACATGTCGAGGGTAAAACTGAGCAGTGCTAAGAAACTAGGTGCATGACAATAGAAACTTGCAATAACACATATATTATGGGGTTATCCAACATACAAACTTGTAAACGTCACAAACATTGGCAGTAGTTCAAATTCAATACAAACATTGACATTAGTTCAAATTCATCATACAAATTCAAATTCATTTTTTTCTTGCTCCTAGTGTTTTTTGCTGGAATATTCTCGGAGTTCACCACCTTGCTTCGGGTGATCCTGGCTAGAATATTCTCGGAGTCCACCATCAGCTTCTTATGTTTGTTATTTTTCTCTTCATCAAATGAATCAAGTGCTTCAATCTGTCATACAATTGGTTCAACCACGTTTTGATTCATTGGTTCATATGGTTCAAAACGCATTGGCATCATTTCTTCAATATCCTCTTGTGTAATTCTTTACTTTTGAACTTTGCTTCTAATGAATAAATTGCGTCAATCTCCCATGCATTTGGTGCAATCTCCCCTTCATTTGGTTCAATCTCATCTCGATCCATTGGTTCAATCGCCCCTGCATCTAGTTCAATCACCACTTCATTTGGTTGAATCTCCCCTACATCTGGTTCAATCTCCTCTCGATATGTTAGTTCAATCTACGATGTATCCATTGCTTCATTATACTCTCGTTCAAATACTTCATTCTCATCTTCATTTGCTGCTCCCGCCTGATCATCCATTCCATAAGCTGGATCCACTACATTTTTACAAAGCCTAGCAATGTTCCCTAGGATCCCACAACGTTTGCACTTACGTCATCGAGGTGGTGCACCACCCTCTGCACTATCTCTCATCCTATTCCTCCTTTTCCTACCTGCTAGTCTAGTAAAAACCGGAGGGTATAGCTTGAAGCCTGGATTCACTTCCATCCATTGGTCTTTTCCCAACAAGGCTGGAACATTCTGAGCATATGCTGCCGTAAATTTGGCAACGGGGAAATACTCTGATACATACTGATCAACTTCACCCTCTTCATCTCCTAGAACACCCATGAAAAACAATGCATGTATGCAGGGTTTCCCACGGAGCTGCCATTGCCTGCAATGGCATGTCCTATTAGCCAAACTCACTAGATACCTCCATTGCCTATCATTACTGTCAGTGTACGTTACCTCAGCCTCCGTTCCTATTCTAATGCATTTCATCTTCAATTGTTTTGCCCTGGCATGCAATGCCTTAATCAAAGATGGGAGGATGAGATGGCCAGCATATACTGTTGATGCAATTCTTTGATGCAAATCGATCTTTATCATGATCATATGCCTAATCTTATCAAATACTTGCCACAGCATAAGCCCTTTTAATGACTTGAACTTTGCATTGAAACTCTCTCCAAGGTTACTTGTCACATAGTCTACCTTGCAAATTTCATTGAATTGGCTTCTTGACCACATCATTCCATGATGTGCATCCAAGTACTCCTTCACCGCGGGTTTTTGTTTATACAACACTTCCAAATGATATAGATGCTTCCTCAAACTGCATGTGTATGAAGCTGGCCATAGGTTGTCAGTATAAAATTTAGCCTTGAATTTCTTTGTAAAATTCTGCACTAAGTGTGGCATACATTCCCTATGCTCCACTCTAGGGAATACTGCTTCTACAGCTTTCTCCAAACCTTTGCAAGCGTCCGTGTGGATAGTAAGTCCTGGTGGATGACCTATAAGGTCACGCAAATTCTCTAGAAACCAAGTCCAACTTTTCTCTCACTCAATCTCCAAAACTCCAAAAGCAACAGGGAACATCCAATTGTGGCCATCAACTGCAGTAGCAGCTAATAGTTGTCCTTTAAATCTGCCATGAAGAGTTGTTGCATCCACTGCCAAATAAGGCCTGCAACCATCCAGAAACCCTTGCCAGCAAGCTTTGAAACAAACAAAAGCCCTTCTAAAACACTCCTTCTCCATTGGCTTCCCTCCTATTTTGTACTGAACTGTATGCCTGTCTATCTGTACAACACTACATGGACTAGCCATCTCCACTTCAGCTTTGAAGCTGTAAAGCAACTCAAAACTTTCATTCCATGGATCATTGATCTTATCAAGAGCCATTTCCTTTCCATAGAACATCCTCATGTAAGGTACTGTAATATTAAAAAATTTAGAAACATTTTTTATCAGCGATGTTGCCCAAAGTGATGGGTTCGATCTCATCCAATCCATGCTTGCATCTGCAACCACCTAGGCTTTGCTAGTTTTGTTTTGTCCTTTGGATGTCCCCCTTGAGGTGGACAAGAATGTTCGAACCAGTTACCTTTTATCTGAAACATAATGAAAATGTCAGGTACCATTAACAAATTCTACACAATGATCTAAAATACACAACTGGATTTAATACCTAAACCAAACTACTCCTAAGCATAGTGGATGCATGCATCCTCCACCTACACCTCTTGTATGGGCACTTCGCTGTGAACCTTGCTAGCTCATTCTTAATAACAACATAATCATTATTGGTGCAGATGCAATATGTAGTAAGGGCATTATGACAGTCCCGCATCGTTTCAAATACGGTGCCTTCTGAAATCTTAGGATCGTTCCTGTCCCACTCAATTACTGGCAAGTCCTCACCATCGTACTGGGCTAAAACGAGACTGTCACTGTTCTCCTTGTTCTCTTCATCATCAGTGTCATCAAATCAGGCACTGTGAGCCAATTCCTTCGTGTATTGATCCTCTAGTTCCTATTTACTGAATCTATCTACCAATTCAGGAAACATCAACTCATCCTCATCATCTAGAGGAGGCGCTCCCTCGGAAAGCTCTACTTCATCTCCACATAGGGCGCCCGAGCGATTTGGCTTACACTCGCAGTGCCAATTGATGGTACTAATGTGGACGTACAAGGAGCATGGAGGCACACACTATTAGCTGAGACAGTAGAGACACACGATGCCTGACCACCAAATAATGCTTTAGACCTCTTTCCCGTGTATTCATCTTAGGTTACACATAAAGACGAATTCGACCAAAACGCTCGATAGCATTCAAAGATAAAAGCATTACCAGATCATCTTCGCTAGTTAGTGGGAGCAATCTTTTCTCACTAATGTTGAAACATTGCAAATCAACTGAATCGCCATTGCTCTAGGCGAATTTAGAATATATTTTATCTTTCAAATCTCTGAGAGTTATGGAGGTTGCAACCACCGCTGGGAAGTAAAATCCAGAGAGATACCATTCACAACCATGGATTACGCTAGTATCCAGTTTAACCGTCAGCCGAAATGCCAGCATTGGATCAATCCTATTCAAAAAACAAGGAAGTTAGCTGAGCACCTACGATTTGCGCTCAATTACTGCCTATAATCAATACACAAAGGGAAACAATGCTTACCCAGATGGAATCCATGCGTTAGATCCCTCCGATTCCACCCAATCTTCTCCGCGCTTGACGGGGAGGACGGTACACCCTCCAACATTCCATAATGATCCGTGAAAGGCGTAGATCTAGCGGGGGAGGAAGCGGAGCCGGAGTGGGCTCAGGGGCTAGGGGACAGGGTGGCTCGGGGGCCGAGGATGACATAAGGTAGGAGGGGCTCTCAGGTAGGAGGGCACGATGGCGGGGGAGCGGAGCAGAGGGGCAGTGTGGGAGCTGTTCTAGGCTCGGAGCAAGAATGGCCAGTAGGACATGTCTCCATGTGGCACCAACCTTCACCACTTATGCAAGACCCGTCCCAACACGGCCCCACCCTTTATGACGTATGCCGGACCCGTCCCAACATGACCCCACCTGTCAACATGTAATGGTCGAGGCGACGTAACATAACACTCAACGCAGGACCCACCCAACGCGTTCCTACCTATCAGCATGTAACGGTCAAGCCTTTGACCTGACGGCATCCACCCGTCTGAGCGCATGTGAGGGTTTCAGAATTGTGGGAGGGGAAAGTGAGGAAAAACTAAGTGGTTGGGGAAAACTGAGTACAACTAACGAACCAGGGGCACGAAAATAGAAATCCCTTAAATCAAATAGGCAAAAATAATTATCAAAACTCTTCAAAACTATATATTTTTAATGTGGGATGATAGGGACCAAAATACAGGCCTCAATTGTCCCTAAATATCCAGAGGTGTTCTGTAGAAAAACAAACTTTCTTTTATTGATGGAGATTTGAGGTTTTTGTAAAAGAAAAGAAATAAATAGTTTTTGGGCCAAAATAATTGTGGGAAACATTTTCTAAATTTTTATCTTAAAGGTACATGAAGGCCACATAGTGTAGCTATCATTTAAAACCTTGGGTATTGATAATCAAACTTGATTTTGGAAGAAAACATGGAATAAAGGATCTTCAGTACTAATATTTTTATACTATCAAAACCTTATTGGATTAAGGAGCTCTGAGATCCCCTTGGGTCATGGGCTAGATGGATAGATAGACCAAGTGAAGTAGATCACCATGGTATAGAATGTTGGGGTTCATCATTGTTAATATTTCTTAGGATTGAAGCCAAAGTTGGCTAAAAATAAGAGTGCCAAAGCAGATTATTATTTAGACTCAAAAACCATGTGGGTTTTATAAGAATAGAGCTCCAACTGAAACAAGTGAAGTATGGGTGAATAGAAACTCATGAGTATAGCACATTCATGTAAATATTTTGTCAAAATAAGGTAACATGGACATGTGAGATTCTGCCAAAGTAGGGATGTTGATAATATTTGAAGAAAAGTATATTTTCTTACCCGCAAAACCATCAAGAGTAAGTGGGTTAGAGAATGATTTATTCAAGGGAAAGAGTGGGATTTTAAAGTACTTAGCATGGTATACAAGATGATTTAAGTGTATGTCTGAAAGTGCACAAGGGTTGAGAAAGAGCGGGACTCAATGATGTGATGTTGATAACAGTTCCAAACTTTGGATGAATATAAGAGGGGATGATTTTGAAAGGATGAAAGGTTCTAAACTCCTCATCAAGTGGATGAGGTTGAAGCATAGATTGAGTAGAAGGTATCCATGCTTATAGTTGGTCTTTATTGACTTGGCAGTTACTAGAAAGGATTAGCCCTAAATTGATCTAGTTAAGATGTTAGATGGTCACTCTAGTGTCCAGAGTTCAGATCAAGCTTGGATAACTTGTTTAGGGTTTGTAATAATAAATTTGATTGATCCTAGTGTATGATATCATAAGGTAGCTCACTCTACTTCCTAAGAAAGTCAAACAGTAGATCAAGGCAATTCATCTTAACAAGTAACTCAACTAATACTAGGCATGCCAGAGGAGTGGGAAATCATAATGCCTTACAACATTCTGCATCGGCTCTGGCATGAGGCGTGTGTGTGGTTTGACGGGTTCCACTTTGAACTAACCCTCAACATGGACCTTCAGTAAATCGGCAACCTGCCGGCTCTTCAAGACAGTTGATACTACGTTGAGCAGGAGGACGGCCACTTCAGCATATTCACGTAGCCATTGTCGAAGCGCACAATAGTCTGTCTCCAGGGATGCAACGATGCATACCACCGCAAGTGCATCTTCAATTGGTTTGAGACCAACGCTAGATGTCCTATCTATCGAGACAATGTGCTTGCCCATCTCTACCGATGCCATATGCATATGCTCCCTTCTATATGAAACCTAGTCCTTTGGTTGCGAAACACATCGCTACAATTCTGGAATTATCAATTAAATTATTAATTCCATCCTCCACCTTCAACCAAATCCAGAACTTTTCCTTGTTTGGAAAGTTATCATCGTCGTTCCGCTGAAGATTCCTCAAGACTACTAAATCTCTCTCGAGTCTTCTCAAGAAGGACAAGAAAGTTCTATTGGTCGTCTGCTCATGAGGAAACCTTTTGAAACCCTCTCACTTTATCTTCTATCCTTAATCTGATGGAGGCCATGAAGACTTTCCAGATCTTTCAGAACTCTTCTTTTGATATATTTGGTTGCTATTCTTAATATGTCTATTGAATCTTTCATGTGTCTTCGTGATATTTGTTCATATATTTTCCGATGGCTTGGGACTTCTGGCATGACGACAACATCGACATCTTTATCTACTTTGGACACGATGAAGTGTTGGCATCACCTCCTTGTTTTCCATGAAGCTTTATGAGTTCTTATGAAGATCTTCAGTCTGAAATTCGAGAGTTAGGTTGCATGATTTTCTTATTCATGTATGGAGTAATGTTTTGGGTGCGGGATGGATTCATGACAATACCACTACTCTTATCATTCGCTCTTGTACATGGAATTGGTGTATTAATGCGATTTTATTCATTCCATGGAAGCTAGAAGCGGCATTTATCTCTTGATACTTTTACTTCCGTTCTTGTTTTTCCAGAGTGTTCTCTCAAGAATGTGATCAATTCCTCTTGTTGGTGGTCTCGTCTATTTCAAGATGGAGAAAAATCTTTAATGATCCGGTGGAAACAAATGTAAAATCTTCACCGATACTCTTCTTTTCTACCGACGTTCTACATCGTCAAACAAGATGGATGGAATATATATCTGTTACTTCAAGTTGTCAATTCTTTTCTGTTGGTAACACTAGTTATGGCCGATGCCATCAATAACAAAATCTATTGCAATAACCTCATGGTTAAGGAAATCAATAGGCATCTCTACAATAACTCCAGATATTCAACATTCAACTTCTTCCTCAAAATTCCACTATAAACTTGGGTCAATCCTTATCATGAAGATAAATCAGCACCAAGATTGCGTGATCGTTTGGTTCTTACCGCACAAGAAGAATCTAATACGAGAACTCCTGACCCAACTCTTTTCCATCGATAGCAAGGAACACTGTTGTTGGAAGGGAATATTATTTCCGAACTTCATTCCTTTAATCAATCGGAAGATACAATACTATTTTTCATAGTGGTTGATAACTTCTCCAAAGTCACTCTTTTCTTCTGGCGAAACAATGAATCATCCTCACTTGCAGCTTTTCATCTTGAATCCTAGCAATGTGTCTTTTCTTTCTCCTCGATACACCATCTTTCATAATTTTTTCAAGAAGTGTTCCTATTCTTTTATCATGTTTCTCGAGAGCACCGGAAATATGTTCATCCCATATTTCTCGCCTCACAACAATCCTCTAGGTTCTTCAAATTCCTTGTTTTGAAGAAGCAAAAAAGACTCGCAACAAGTCTAGGAAGTTTTGCATGGTGTAGTGGTCGCACCATTCTGTTGATAAATCAACTTAGGAACATGAGGAACACCTTCGTTCTGAACACCAGCCTCTCCTTGTGTCTTTTTCTTTTTCCTTGGAATCTCGGGGCGAGATTCTTGTTTAGTGGGGAGAGTTGTAGCATCCCAATTGTCTAACTATTGTAATGTTACTTGCCTAGTCTATATATTGCTACTTCCTACATGTCATTTATTGCATCATCATTATATCATGCTCATGTCACCATGTCACATTGCATTTGAGCATCATATGTCACCATGCCACATCCCAAAGTGTTAGCAATCACAAAAAAATTAAATATTGAATAGCAGGGTGATCAATTTAGTTCCCCTTGGGTGTGTTTCCACAAATCTTCATTAAATTAAAGGTATTGTAAAGGGGAAGGATTTAAAACAAAGGTAGTTATATGCATACATTGGTGATGTTGTTGGAAAACCCAAAGCATTGAGCTCATTGGCTGAGTGTTAAGGTGTACTCACAGTTCATAAGGCAGAACTTCATGCGATCAACTCCTAGCCTTTGTTCCTTGGTACAACCGTAAGGATCCACTGTGTGTCAAGATTCTGAAGAACTAAAGCGTCAAGCGGTGATACGTGGCAACATCCTGAAAGAAAAATTCATACAAACCAACATTTTTGCAAAGTAAATCAAAATCAGCATGAATGCCAAGTTGGTTTAGGATATAAGGACATGCTCGGTTGGTGGACTTGATTTCTCGGAGCTTGAGACGATTGAAACAGTTCAGCTAGAACGCCTCGGTGAACTCGATACCAAGTGACTCGGGGGTCAATGTATCAAGAGGTGGTGCGGAGGATTCCACAGCCATCTCATGTGTATGGATCCTCGTATTCATCTAGAAATAAAAATAGGATAAAGTAAATAAATTGCTAATAATTTTTTTGGTCCAATAGAAACATAGCATAAGTGATTCTCTACATTAACTACAAAAGAAACTCCTCTAAGCATGCTCAATATCAAGATTGAATCAAGAACAAGACCTAAATCTAGATTGACAATGATGACAGATTGAGTGAAGCTTTTGCACAAATAAGTTGAGGATCGGAGGAGAATCATACCTTAGATCAAATGAGTGCGAGGAATCAAAGAAATATTAAGTAAATTTGAAGATCCAATGGAGTTGGTTTTGAGTTTGGAGGAAGAAGAAAGAGAAAGATTTGTTTTGGGGAATTTTGGGTTACCTCCTTGGGCTGAATATAGCAGCTGTGTACGTGGTATGGGCTGGCAGTGTGGCCAGAGCCCGCCCGTATCGGGTGACATACCTTGGGGCGATGGATGATCCCAAGCGGTGCACTTGGAACGAGCGCGCAGTATGGTCGCGTGCACCCGTACTGCTGGTCCTTATCGGTTCTGAGTCTTCGCTTGAAATCTGATGTTTGCTCGACGGTATGGTACGAGTGCGGATTACGGGCATGTCCGGCCATACCAGTGGTCATTAAGAGCACGGATCCCTTCGGCAAAATTCACAATTTCTATCTTCCTTCAGTTCGATGTGGTACGGGCGTACGGTACAGTCACTTCCGGCCGTACTAGTTGTTGCTAAGAGCACTGTCAGCTAAAAAACTTAAAATTTTGATTAGAAGCTCTGTGTGTGTTTGCACATCTTATCAAAGGAAAAAATAACACCAAATATACTATATAAAGAACCAATAATAATTCTTAGGCCATGTGTTAGTAAAATAAAATATAGATGATTGCCTTATTTCTTCTTCTCTCTCTAGAGGTCTTCTTGAAAACTCTTTATTAAAATAAAAAACTAAACTAAACTAAACTAATCTAACACATAAATTTTTTATTCACATGGGTTGCCTCCCTATGAAGAGCTTCTAGTTAAGGTTAATTAGCTTGACCATGATGGAAATCATTTACGATTAAGAAGTGGAATACCCACTCCAAAATAGTTGAATTTTAAAGTAATTACACCATCATCATTATGCTTGTCCTTCTTTTTCCTAGGGAAGTGGACTATAAAAGGATCTCTAGATGGTAGTCCTATTATCACATTCCTGATGACCCACAAGTATAGGGGGTGTATCGCAGTATTTTCGATAATTACGAGTGTCAAACCCAACGAGGAGAAGAAGGTGCTGGCTAGTGGTATGGATTAGAAATTCTCTGCAAATACTTAGCAAACAAATTTTTAGGTGTTTTTTATAAAGAAAGTAAACAAAGTACGAGTAAATAAAAGACAGTAGGAATAAATGCAGCAAGTGGCCGAATCCTTTATGCAGCAAAGGACAAGCCGGTTGTATTACTTAAGATGACCAAACGTACTCGAGGACACATGGGAAGACTGTCAAGTGCTTTCGGTTCATATAGTTGATTAATCTTCTTTAGCATGCTAAGTGTTGTGTGGGTGAACCTATGCTAATGTACCGACCTTCCTAGGACTAATACATACTTGTGATTATACCACTTGCAAACATCTTTAAGTACAAGAAAGGAATTAAGGTAGAAACCTAACCACGGCTTTAAACTCTAAGACCCTTACGTCCCTTGTGCAATGGTTTCCTAACGGGGGTTCAGGTTTCTGTCACTCCGGCAACCCCTACGATTAGTAGCCAAATACACAATGCATTCCTCTAGGCCCATATAGGTGAAGTGTCATGTTGTCGACGTTCACATGAAACCACTAGAAGAAGTACACCACAAGTTAAATAACAAACTGTTGAATCTTTCTCAACACAACTCCGCTACTAACAACATGACTTCTCCCATGTCATCAAGAACAAAATGAACTACTCACAAGAAATCACATGGATCATGATCAGAGATGGAATAATGATGTATAACAATCTGAACATAAACAATAATTCAATGGTTCACTCAATAGCATCAACTACAAAGAGTAATCAACGCCGGGAAAGTTTCCCCTAGGAACTATGCAAGATTCAACGCAATTGTTACAGAAATATGGATATGGTGACGAGGGTGATGATGGTGATGATGGTGGTGGTGGTGATGATGATGATGATCCCGATGAAGTCCAGCTTGATGGTGGTGTTGATGGCGACAATCTCCCCTCTCCGAGAAGGAATTCTCCCGACAGAAATCTGTCTGCCGGAGAGATCTTTCTCTCTTGCTGTTTTCCGCCCCGCAGAGGCGGCGGAATCTTTCTGTGGTCACTCCCCTAGTCTTAGGGTTTCGGGAGGATAGTATACGCAAGAGGGGAGAGCGTGGAGTGAGCCAGGGCGGCCACACCACCTGCTAGCGCGGCCTAGGGCTGCCCGCGCCAGGGGGTGGTGTGGGCCCCCTGTGGCCCATCTCCAGCCCCCCTTCTGGCTTCCTTCGTCTTCTGGAAAAATAGGATTTTCCGTATATTTTCCCGGATTTTCTGATCTTCGTGAATCTTTCTTCCAAACAGCACCTTTTCCATCAGAATCCTCACTGCATTGGTCCATGCTCCAAAATTCATCAACCATGCAAAAACAGATGAAATAACATAAGTATCACCTCTTGATACGAAATATATGAATGAATACTAGTGAATTATGACATAGAATAGTGATGCAAAATGGACATATCAACTCCCCCCAAGCTTAGACTTCGCTTGTCCGCAAGCGAAACTAAGCTCAATAAACATGGCCTCAGGTTTATGGAGTGAAGAGTCGATAAAAGAATACGGACAAGAAGCATCACATTCATCAAATACATAGATCATAATAGAAGACAACTCACTATTATATAACTCAACTTGTAATGAGTAAAGGAAACACAATAAAGATACACAAAGTGAATCATAATTGGTAATGGCAAACTTAGCTCTTGGTCGAAGAATAGTTGATAATTTGCTGGAGTTCACAAATAACTGGTTTTTCCATGATAGATTTCAAAGTAGTAAACATCAAGATAAGAGCAATGTGCCAAACAAGGACCATAAGGAACATGATTGAATAAATCATCATATGAATGAATGAAACACAAAAACTCAAAATACTTGCTGAGATAGAAGGGAATAGGTTTACTGACTCAACTACAAAGTAAAAGAAAGGCCCTTCGTAGAAGGAAGCAGGGATTGCAAGTCTCATAAAGAGCTCCCAAAAATTAGGATACTTACTAGCTTTCAGCTCTCATTGCCCCTATCATAGGCATCTTTAGGTGATTAAGGTTAAAGTGATCAAATATGAGGATATGCATTGACAAGTTGTAAATTGAGAATCTCATGTCCCTTGAATACAAGGGTCGCTCCTCATGCTACTCAAGTTTAGTCACCGGTAAGTTCTTGTCATCGTAAGCATATGTGTATCATAGAGAACCGCCAACGGGGTACCCCTTGCCCAATGATACGGAAGAATCCCCATATCAAAATGACAAGGCAAGCAGACAACAAGTATCTTAGCAATCTTCTTATTTACCATGGGAATATGGTGCCTTTTTCTCTCTTTCCTCTTTTCATAATATCTCTTTTTATTCTTTTCTCTTTTTCTCAATATCTATCTCTTTTTTTATAAGAAGAATGCTTCATAGATACTCATTATGGTTACGCTGCAGGTTTCCACCATATCAGCATGGATTAGACCAGCAGCCCAGGCGTTTCTCTAACACATATGCATAACTCCATGGACTTACAAGCTCCCCTTTCATTTCACACCGACTACATCCATAGACAAAAGAACATGATATCAACTTGGTGAAAAGTACCAGTGCAATGTTGAAAGCGTTCCCCATGACAGCAAGGTTCTGCTAATTCACAACTTACAAAGAGCAAGCATATACGCAACATAGGTGAGCACAATGGTTCAAGTTTATTAAGTGCAAGAAAGTAAAGTGTGCCATCAAGTTCATGAGAGCTTTAATCACTAATTTTCACATAACAAGTTTAATTTGGGAGGTAGATAAAACAAGAATTTACTTGGAATAGCAATAATGTTAATAGGTAGGTATGGTGGACACAAATGCATGGGTTTTGGTTTAAAGGAGTGGATGCACAAGAAGAATTCCCTCTCAGTACAGGTTTTTGGCTAGCAAGGATGGGTAGCAAGTACAAGAGTTGAAGGAGACAAACAAACATACAAGTGATAAAGACAAACATGCAATCTTCCTTGGAAGCACAAAAGATCTTAACTAGAGAATACTAAACTTATGAGCAAATCAAGAAAGAAAGAAAGATGATGAAATTATTTTTCTTTAGAGTACTTTTATCTTTTTCATTGAACTCTCAAAAATAGTGTTGCTACTGACCGAGCCAGGTTTGCCAAAACCAACTAAATTAACTCAATGATCCCAAAGTGATAACAATACTAACAACAAGATCAATCATATAACCACGAATTGAAACCTAATATAAGCTATGCAAAAGAGTGAATGATAGAACTTCTCATTAATAATCCATAACGGCAACTCACACCAAGGGATACACATCTAACGAGAGAGGGGACACTTCCATAATGCAAACCATACTACATAATAACTCCTCTATTCATGATATGACTCCATTAATAAGGTAAAAAGATAGAAGATAGTGATGTGATACCGTGACACTCCCCCAAGCTTGGAACAAACCAAGGGGATGCCAAACCTGGTGACGACTTACTCCTTTGGTGGTGGTAATATTTTCTTAGTTGACGTGACGAAATCTTCCAGCATCTTGCGAAGCCTACTATTCTCCCATTGAACCATGTCCACCTTCCTCTACAAGTCCTGGTACTTATCATAGAACTCCTTAGTGACTCGTAGGGCTTCCGTTGATCTAGGGCAAGAGACTAAAGGTACCAGCCCCTGCTTGGGGTCTTGGAGATTTTCCTCCATGGGCTCCTTCCCTTTATTCTTGGCGGACACCATTGTGCTTCTAAGCTTTCAAAGATAGTTCCTGGCAGAAACAGATCGAAAAAAAAACACGGCGAAAACACGATATACGAACCTCGGGGGCTCCGGGGGATTATATATTACAAAGTTTCAAGAAGAAAGGAAGGTACTGGGAGAAAACGAGTCAGAGGCGGAGTCCGGGGTGGACTCACCACCTGGTGGCACGGCCAGGGGAGGGCCCACGCCACAGGATGGTGTGAGCCACCCTGGCTCTGTTTGCGTCCCTCTTTCGCTTTGTAGCTTTACTTATTGACTGAAAACTGCAAAAATATAGTTGGATAGTATTTTTTGCAGAACTTTTCTTACCAGAACTATTACCTATTTGAAGTCAGACTCTGCGGGTCTCTGAATTTGGTATCTAGTAGATTCTTCTGGAGTCATCACCTTAATATCATCGATATCTTCATCTTCATACACTTATTACTTGAGTCATAGAACCCTTGTCTTCCTTATTACACCATTATCCCCACTACCTGGAAATTTCTTTCACACAAAACTTCACACAGTTCTTATTAGCAACATTAATATAAGTGAAGTGATAAAACCTTTTGAGTCCAACTTCAACTGAAAACCATCAAAACATAAGCTACTGAAACAACTCCTTCCGAACACCCAAAAATAATTCAAAAAGTAAATCGAATAAAGAAGCAAATGCAAGAGTGGCAAAATCTGTCAAAACAGACCAGAAGATAAAGATCAATTTTTTAGAAAATCTTATGTTGCTCAAATCAAAAAGTGCAAAACTAATGAAAGTTAAATAACAACCTGGGGCAGAAGCACAAAAAATTACAGCTCAATCCGACAAACAGAGATCTCTCACGAATTTTTACGGTGAAGCACAAAAATCTGTTTCGGGACAGCAACTTTCCCAAATCTTACTTCTCTCTCATTAGAGGTTGATCTTAACACAAAAACCAAACAAAACGTACAAGGAGCGGTTATTACCGAAGTAATAACTTCCAAGACTCAAATAAACAAAAACAAACTGAAAGAAAAAAAAACAAATTGGGTTGACTTCCAAAAAGCTGTTTCTTTATAGCCATTAAGATGGGCATGATAATTTTGAAGATGCTCACATAGGGATATGAATTGAAGTGAAAGAGAGCAGTAAGAAGCAAAAATACACACATTTAAGTCTAATCCACTTCCTATGCAAGGGAATTTTTTAAACAAACAAGTTGTTGAAACCAGAGGCCACTTGCATAAGAAGGCAAAAGAAGTGCAACATAAAAACTTTCAGCATAAAACGAGCAAATTTGATATTATTGAGATGCATGAGAACACTTTTTCCTCATTCATAATAACTTTCAGTATCATGCATAAACTTAACAATATAACTATCACAAGAACCATCATAACAATGATCACTTATTCTAACAGAAAACACAGGAATACTAGCTCTCATAAAACTACTTCGTGAAACAATATTAGAGGTATCCTTACAAAGGATAGTGTATCCCTCTTCTTCATAAATAGTGACAAAGTCTTTCACATTTGCTATAATAGGTTCATCAACCATTTGTTTATCAGGTTCAACAACTTTATTTGTAATTTCATTAACCATACTAGCTATCATAGAATGTTCCCTTATCTTACATGGGAAAGGGATTTTCTCAATGTAAGGTTTAGGTAAGACATGAGTAGTAGTATAAACTTCAGTATTTCTTGCAGGAACACTCTTAGCAACATCTTTATAAGGTTCATGATACTTATTCCACTTCTTTTTAGGCACTTCAATGTAGGAAGCAAAAGCCTTAAAATAAGAAGCAATAGCTTGAGAGTCTAAACCGTAATCATTTTTAATATTTTGAAAGTCATCAGTTCCCATAAAAGATTCAATGCATTCATAATCATAATTTTTACCTGACTTTCTACCTTTGTCATTCTCCCAAGCTTCAGCATTGTCTTGAATACGGTCCAGAAGATCCCATTTAGCTTCTTCTTCCATGCGAGTGAATGATCCAGCACAAGAAGCATCCAATAAATCCTTGTCATGTAGAGGGAGCCTTGCATAAAAGTTATTAATAATAATATTGTTGGGGAGCTCATGAATGGGACATTTGAGCATTAGTATCTTCAATATCCCCCAAGATTGAGTTGTACTCTCTCCATCGAGAGGCCAAAAATTGTATATTTGATTCCGATCTTTATGAATCTCACTAGGAGGATAAAACTTTGAATAAAAGAGAGGTACTATTTCCTCCCATTCTAGAGCTTGACCATTCTTCAGCAGCTTATACCATTCCTCAGCTCTTCCTTTTAGTGATAATGAGAATAACTTCTTCTTAACTTGATCTGTAGTAATACCTGCACACTTGAAAAACCCGCATAATTCGTGTATAAAGAGTAAATGATCACTGGGATGGACAGTTTGATCCCCAACATAGTAGTTATCCATAACATGATCAATAATTCTTGTAGGTATTTTGAAAAAGTCATTCTCAGCAGGTGGTGGCTTATCTACTACCTTAGCAGCGGTAGTAGCATTACCAAATAAGAAACTCAGCAAATTATCTATAACGAAAATAAAGCAACTAACAGAAGTAAACAATACTCACAATAGAAGTTTCCTTTACCAGTTCCACTCTCCAATAGCGCTTCCCTCCCTGGCAACGGTGTCAGAAAATAGTCTTGATGACCCACAAGTATAGGGGGTGTATCACAGTATTTTCGACAAGTAAGAGTGTCGAACCCAACGAGGAGCAGAAGGTGTTGGCTAGTGGTATGGATCAGGAATTCTCTGCAAATACTTAGCAAATGGATTTTTAGGGGTTTTTGATAAAGCAAGTAAACAAAGTACGGGTAAATAAAAGACAGTAGGAATAAATACAGCAAGTGGCCCAATCCTTTATGCAGCAAAGGACAAGCCGGTTGTATTACTTAAGATGACCAAACATTCTCGAGGACACATGGGAAGACTGTCAAGTGCCTTCGCTTCATATAGTTGATTAATCTTCTTTAGCTTGCTAAGTGTTGTGTGGGTGAACCTGTGCTAATGTACCGACCTTCCTAGGACTAATACATACTTGTGATTATACCCCTTGCAAACATCCGTAAGTACAAGAAAGTAATTAAGGTAGAAACCTAACCACAGCTTTAAACTCTAAGACCCTTACGTCCCTTGTGCAATGGTTTCCTAACGGGGGTTCAGGTTTCTGTCACTCTGGCAACCCGTACGATTAGTAGCCAAATACACAATGCATTCCCCTAGGCCCATATAGATGAAGTGCCATGTAGTCGACGTTCACATGCCACCACTAGAAGAAGTACACCACAACTTAAATAACAAACTATTGAATCTTTCTCGACACAACTCCACTACTAACAACATGACTTCTCCCATGTGCTCAAGAACAAAATGAACTACTCACAAGACATCATATGGATCATGATCAGAGATGGAATAATGATGTATAACAATCTGAAAATAAACAATAATTCAATAGTTCACTCAATAGCATCAACTACAAAGAGTAATCAACACCGGGAAAGTTTCCCCTATGAATTATGCAAGATTCAACGCAATTGTTACAGCAATATGGAGATGATGATGAGGGTGCTGATGGTGATGATGGTGGTGATGATGATGATCCCGATGAAGTCCAGCTTGATGGTGGTGTTGATGGCGACGATCTCCCCTCTCCGGGAAGGAATTCCCCTAGCAGAAATCTGTCTACCGGAGAGATCTTTCTCTCTCGGTGTTTTCCGCCCCACAGAGGTGATGGAATCTTTCTGTGGTATCTCCCCTAGTCTTAGGGTTTCAGGAGGATAATATACACCAGAGGGGAGAGCCTAGAGTGGGCCAGGGCGGCCACACCACCTGCTGGCGCGGGCTAGGGCTGTCGGCGCCAGGGGGTGGTGTGCGCTACCTGTGGCCCATCTCCAGCCCCCGTTTTGGCTTCGTTCGTCTTCTGCAAAAATATGATTTTCCATATATTTTCCCGGATTTTCTGATCTTCGCGAATTTTGCCTCCAAACAACACCTTTTCCATCAGAATCCTGACTGCAGCGGTCCATGCTTCAAAAGTCATCAACCATGCAAAAACAGATGAAATAACATAAGTATCACCTCTCAATACGAAATATATCAATGAATAACAGTGAATTATGACATAGAATAGTGATGCAAAATGGATGTATCAATTCCCCTCATGTAAATTAATCACAGCTTTAATAGTTATTAGGAATGGAATACCTAGAATTATAGGTGCTATGGTATTTTCAAGCATGTCCACGATAACAAGATCAATAAGAGCAGGACTACCTTTAAGTTCAACAACTATATTTTCTTTAATCCCAAACAACTTGTTTATAAGTTGAATCAGCTAATGGAGTCTCAGTTCAGTAGTAACAAATGGCCCCAAGTTTCATTTGTCGAATAAGCTTTTGGAAATTTTTGAGACGCTTGCACCAAGATCACAAAGTTCGGATATCTCATTGACTCCCAACTTAATTTTAATAGTGGGTTCAAATATATCATCTAGCTTAGTTGGAAGCTTATCAGCTAGTCTTTTATACGCCATCTCTAAATCTGGAACTTTAGATGCTATTTGTTGTATAACTTGATGGTACATAGCATCATTACCTTGTTCTATACCTAGATTCTTCACGGTGATCATCTTTAGTAGAACTTCCACGATATATTTCAGTGTTGGCGTGTTGATATTGTCCAGCTCTTCAGATTTCTCTTCATTCGTTACCACCCTCATCACTTTGAGGTCTTCTAACGGATTTGGCTCGGATTTTCTAGCAAACTTTGCTAGTATGAGATCTTGGCTCTCAGCTACCTTACCTAGCTGAGCCTCCACGGTGTTTGTCGTTTCCTATAGAGCCTACACATCATTTCTAATTGCAACGACCTGGTTAGATAATTTTGCTACACTACTTTCATGGTTCTCCGTGATTTTAATAAACATATTATTTTGCTCGGTTTGAGATTGTATAAAGGTTCTAACAGTTTTCTCAAATGAGAGATTGCCATGATTTGCTCCATTAGTGTTATCATAATTATTATAAGGAGCTCCTATAGGATTAGGATGATATTTTTGAACATTAGAAGCATAATTATTTTTCCATGCAGGATTAAAAGGAGTGCGAGCCATAAAATTAACATCATTAACATCAGTAGCGATAGCATTAACTTGGGTATCTTCTTTACCTTCTACTGTGCGAAGCAGCTCGTTTACCTTAGTTCTAGGCTCTTCATTATTTACCTCGGTAATTGAACTTACTCTCTTCGAGGTTCTTTCCACATGCCATTGGGCATGGTTGTTTTCTATATCATCAAGTAACTTCTTTGCAACACTCACTTGCTTTCCTATGATTGTTCCTCCTACTAAGTATCTAGCATACACTTAGACACTGGGTTAAGACCATTATAAACCAAATGTAATATAATCCACTCTTCCATCCCATGACAAGGATAGTTCATTACGGCTTAGTTCATCCTTTACCACGCAAGCGCCAGTGGCTCATGGTATTCTTGTCTAAAGCTTGTAATGTTGGATCTTAGCTGCATAGTCTTAGCGGGGGAAATTAGTCATAAACAAGTTAGTACATTCCTCCCAAGATTTAATAGTGCCCTTTGGTAGAGCTACCAACCAATCCTTAGCCTTTCCTCTAACAGAGGAAGGAAACAATATTCATTTAACAACATTTGGATCTACATCCTTAATACACATCATGTCGCAAATTTCTATGGAAGTGTTTATTTGCAAACCCGAATCTTCAGCAGATGAACCCCCAAATTGGTTTTGTGGAACCAAACTTAAAAGGTTTGGCTTTATTTCATATGTTTCCGCATCAACTGCGGGTTGAGTGATAGGTGCATGAATAAAAACATCAATGGCAGTAGCATACTCCCCTAATCTCTTTTGAGTCTTCGCTCTTATATTTTTGGTATTTTTTAAGTAATGAAAACAAATAACAAGTAACTAATTTTTTGGGTTTTCAAATAGATGACAAGAGAGTAAGCTAATAACAACAATTAAACTACAAACTAATAATAAAACAAAAAACAAGGTCTCCAGTGTCCTCACCAGGATAGATAAATTGCTTCCCTAGGAATGACGCTAGAAAAAGGGTTGATACCTTCGATCCGGATTCACAGATGTAGTATAATAGCTTTTTTCGCTAGAATACATAGGTTTAATCGAACCTTGGACATGTCTACAAGACTTTGTTTGTTCGTTTTACCTTAGTTTACCGGACCAATCTAGTTTACTTTATAATGGGTTGAATCAATAGATGGAGATAGGCCAGGGTTAAAGATCCACCTACAGCTGCACATCATATGGGATAAAAAATAATAATAAGCATAGTCATGTGTTATGTTTGAACGGAGATAATCTCTTGTGGGCAACACATCCTAATATACTAGAGCCCCCATGATGTAGTGGGCATAGCAATAGTCTTTTAACCCAACCAAGTGCACACTGAAGCAACATGATACAAATGATTATTAGGTGTAAAACAAAGATCAAAGGTTTAAGTGGTGATGTTGTTGTGATCCCGAATGGGTCGCTAAGCAAAGACCGTACTACCCTTTCTGTCACTGGGGTTCCTATGAGATCTCCACTAGCCAAGTATATCACCTCAAGTCTTTATCAATCTATGGGATCTTGGGCACATACAAGTCCACAGATCGAGACAAGAGACATAGAAAAAAAGATACAAATCTCAATTGCAAATGAAATACAATACGCCCATGAATTAGATGCACATAATCGCTGCGAGGTTTCTGCCCAACCCGTAGCCCATGAGGACTACTCACTCAAAACAAATAGATCGGAGATAGAAAACATCATACAAATACTTAGATTGAAACCAAATATTCTTACAATGGTCGCCAAATCACAAGGAGTTCTAAAGTACAAAGCAATGGCTATGGCTAGTGGATGGGATGGATGGTGGAAGTGATTAACAATGGATGAATAATGATGTGGATCTCCTTTGGTGGTGTTGTGATGTAATCTGAGAATGGCGGCTCTTTGGCCGGTTGCTAGAGCCTCAAAACATATAGGCGTCTTCATTAAAGTCGTAGGGTTTGATGAGACAAGGCCAACGCCACCTGGTACAGGCGGACGTTGTGGGGGGCCCTGCTCGTACCAATGGTCGTTAAACATGCTAACAACCTGGAATGGCTTCCCAATTACTTGGTTGTGTGGACTTCCTCAAAAACCTTCATTATGACTCCTGATTTCGCATTAAAAATCGTGATTTCCTGCACAACATAATTCAAATAGAGGTTTTGCATATCTCTATAATTATTAATCATTAGTGTCAAGGATTGAGAGTTTCTTGTCAATTGCTTGACCAAAAACAATGTTTAAACATAGTGGAAGATGACAAATTTCGGAGCCATCGGCTATGCAACCTCTTTTAAACTTGTGCTCCATTGCATATGGAAGTGGAATTCCAACATGTTCCTAGGGTTTCTAACCATGGATTAAAACATATTGGAGTGTCATTGCATGTGTTCTTTTCCAAACCACAATGATCCACATGGCCATGCACACTCAAGGGGTGTGGTGATGCAACGTCTTTCAAACAAGTGCTTCATTGGAAGTGAAAGTTGAATTCCCACATGTTCCTAGGCTTTCTGACCATGGTTTGACACAAATTGCAGTGTCATTGTATGTTTTCTTTTCCAAACCACAATGATCCACATGGCCACAAACACTCAAGTGGGTGTGGTGATGCAACCTCTTTCAAACTGTTGCTCCATTGCATGTGGCAGTGGAACTCCAACATGTTCCTGGTGTTTCTAACCATGGTTTGACACATATTGGAGTGTCATTGCATGTGTTCTTTTTCAAACCACAATGATCCACATGTCCACACACACTCAAGTGGGTGTGGTGATGCAACCACTTTCAAACTAATGCTACAATGCATGTGGCTGTTGAATTCCAACAAGTTCCTGACGTTTCTGACCATGGTTGGACACATAATGA
This sequence comes from Avena sativa, assembly GCA_916181665.1. Lineage (NCBI taxonomy): Eukaryota > Viridiplantae > Streptophyta > Magnoliopsida > Poales > Poaceae > Avena > Avena sativa. Next base: position 410,199,226 of record OV702289.1, on the reverse strand, counting down.
AGTGTCATTGCATGTTTTCTTTTCCAAACCACAATGATCCACATGGCCAGACACACTCAAGTGGGTGTGGTGATGCAAACTCTTTCAAACAAGTGCTCAATTGCATGTGGCAGTTGAATTCCAACATCTTCCTAAGGTTTCTGACCATGGTTTGACACATATTTTAGTGTCATTGCTTGTTTTCTTTTCCAAACCACAATGATCCACATGGCCACACAAACTCAAGTGAATGTGGTGATGCAACCTCTTTCAAACTGTTGCTCCATTGCATGTGGTAGTTGAATTCCAACATGTTGCTGGGGTTTCTGACCATGGTGTGACACATATTGGAGTGTTATGGCATGTGTTCTTTCCCAAACCACAATGATCCACATGGCCACGCACACTCAAGGGGTTTGGTGATGCAAACTCTTTCAAACTGGTGCTCAATTGCAAGTGGAAGTTGAATTCCCACATGTTCCTAGGGTTTCTGACCATGGTTAGACACAAATTGTAGTGTCATTGCATGTTTTCTTTTTCAAACCACAATGATCCACATGGCCACACACACTCAACTGGGTGTGGTGATACAACCTCTTTCAAATTGGTGCTCCATTGCATGTGGCAGTGGAACTCCAACATGGTCCTGGTGTTTCTAACCATGGTTTAACACATATTGGAGTGTCATTGCATATTTTATTTTCCAAATCACAATGATCCACATGGCCACACACACTCAAGTGGGTGTGTTAATGCAAGCTCTTTCAAAATTGGTGCTCCATTTCATGTGGTAGTGGAATTCCCACACGTTCCTGGGGTTTCCGACCATGGATTAACACATATGGGAGTGTCATTGCATGTGTTCTTTTCCAAACCACAATTATCCACATGGCCACTCAACCGCAAGTGGGTGTGGTGATGCAACCTCTTTCAAACTAGTACTCCATTGCATGTGGCTGTTGAATTCAACATGTTCTAGGGGTTTCTGACCATGATTTAACACATATTAGAGTGTCATTGCATGTGTTCTTTTGCAAACAACAAACATCCACGTGGCCACACAGACTCAAGTGGGTGTGGTGATGTAACCTCTTTTAAACTAGTGCTCCATTGCATGTGGTAGTTGGATTCCAACATGTTCCTAGGGTTTTTGACCATGGATTGACACATATTGTAGTCTCATTGCATGGTTTCTTTTCCGAACCACATTCATCCACATGGCCAGGCACACTCAAGTGGGTGTGTTGGTGTAAACTCTTTCAAACTGGTGCTCCGTTGCATATGGTAGTTGAATTCCAACATGTTTTTGGGGTTTCTGACCATGGTTTGACACATATTTTAGTGTCATTGCATGTTTTCTTTTCCAAACCACAATGATCCACATGGCCACAAATACTCAAGTGGGTGTGGTGATGCAACCTCTTTCAAACTGGTGTTCCATTGCATGTGGTAGTTGAATTCCAACATGTTGTTGGGGTTTCTGACCATGGTGTGACACATATTGGAGTGTTATGGCATGTGTTCTTTCCCAAACCACAATGATCCACATGGCCACGCACACTCAAGGGGTGTGGCGATGCAAACTCTTTCAAAGAAGTGCTCAATTGCTGGTGGAAGTTGAATTCCCACATGTTCCTAGGGTTTCTGACCATGGTTAGACACAAATTGTAGTGTCATTGCATGTTTTCTTTTCCAAAGCACAATGGTCCACATGGCCACACACACTCAACTAGGTGTGGTGATACAACCTCTTTCAAATTGGTGCTCCATTGCATGTGGTCGTGGAACTCCAACATGGTCCTGGTGTTTCTAACCATGGTTTAACACATATTGGAGTGTCATTGCATATTTTATTTTCCAAATCACAATGATCCACATGGCCACACACACTCAAGTGGGTGTGGTAATGCAACCTCTTTCAAAATTGGTGCTCCATTGCATGTGGTAGTGGAATTCCCACACGTTCCTGGGGTTTCCGACCATGGATTAACACATATTGGAGTGTCATTGCATGTTTTCTTGTCCAAACCACAATTATCCACATGGCCACTCAACCGCAAGTGGGTGTGATGATGCAACCTATTTCAAACTAGTACTCCATTGCATGTGGCTGTTGAATTCGAACATGTTCTAGGGGTTTCTGACGATGATTTAACACATATTAGACTGTCATTTCATGTGTTCTTTTGCAAACAACAAACATCCACGTGGCCACACAGACTCAAGTGGGTGTGGTGATGTAACCTCTTTTAAACTAGTGCTCCATTGCATGTGGTAGTTGGATTCCAACATGTTCCTAGGGTTTTTGACCATGGATTGACACATATTGTACTCTCATTGCATGGTTTCTTTTCCAAACCACATTCATCCACATGGCCAGGCACACTCAAGTGGGTGTGTTGGTGTAAACTCTTTCAAACTGGTGGTCCGTTGCATATGGTAGTTGAATTCCAACATGTTTTTGGGGTTTCTGACCATGGTTTGACACATATTTTAGTGTCATTGCATGTTTTCTTTTCCAAACCACAATGATCCACATGGCCACAAATACTCAAGTGGGTGTGGTGATGCAACCTCTTTCAAACAGGTGTTCCATTGCATGTGGTAGTTGAATTCCAACATGTTGCTGGGGTTTCTGACCATGGTGTGACACATATTGGAGTGTTATGGCATGTGTTCTTTCCCAAACCACAATGATCCACATGGCCACGCACACTCAAGGGGTGTGGTGATGCAAACTCTTTCAAACAAGTGCTCAATTGCAAGTGGAAGTTGAATTCCCACATGTTCCTAGGGTTTCTGACCATGGTTAGACACAAATTGTAGTGTCATTGCATGTTTTATTTTCCAAACCACAATGGTCCACATAGCCACACACACTCAACTAGGTGTGGTGATACAACCTCTTTCAAATTGGTGCTCCATTGCATGTGGCAGTGGAACTCCAACATGGTCCTGGTGTTTCTAACCATGGTTTAACACATATTGGAGTGTCATTGCATATTTTATTTTCCAAATCACAATGATCCACATGGCCACACACACTCAAGTGGGTGTGGTAATGCAACCTCTTTCAAAATTGGTGCTCCATTGCATGTGGTAGTGGAATTCCCACACGTTCCTAGGGTTTCCGACCATGGATTAACACATATTGGAGTGTCATTGCATGTGTTCTTTTCCAAACCACAATTATCCACATGGCCACTCAACCGCAAGTGGGTGTGGTGATGCAACCTCTTTCAAACTAGTACTCCATTGCATGTGGCTGTTGAATTCGAACATGTTCTAGGGGTTTCTGACCATGATTTAACACATATTAGAGTGTCATTGCATGTGTTCTTTTGCAAACAACAAACATCCACGTGGCCACACAGATTCAAGTGGGTGTGGTGATGTAACCTCTTTTAAACTAGTGCTCCATTGAATGTGGCAGTTGGATTCCAACATGTTCCTAGGGTTTTTGACCATGGATTGACACATATTGCAGTCTCATTGCGTGGTTTCTTTTCCAAACCACAATCATCCACATAACCAGGCACCCTCAAGTGGGTGTGTTGGTGTAAACTCTTTTAAACTGGTGCTCCATTGCATATGGCAGTTGAATTCCAACATGTTTTGGGGGTTTCTGACCATGGTTTGACACATATTTTAGTGTCATTGCCTATTTTCTTTTCCAAACCACAATGATCCACATGGCCACAAACACTCAAGTGGGTGTGGTGATGCAACCTCTTTCAAACTGGTGCTCCATTGCATGTTGCAATTGAATTCCAACATATTCCAGGGGTTTCTGACCTTGGTTTGACACATATTGGAGTGTCATTGCATCTTTCTTCTCCAAACCACAATGATCCACATGGCCACTCACACTCAAGTGGGTGTGGTGATTCAACATATTTTAAATTGGTGCTCCATTGCAGGTGGCAGTTGAATTCCAACATGTTCCTAGAGTTACTGACCATGGTTTGACACATATTGGATTGTCATTGCATGTGTTCTTTTCCAAACCACAATGATCCACCTGGCCAGACACACTCAAGTGGGTGTGGTGATGCAACCTCTTTCAAACTGGTGCTCCATTGCATGTGGCAGTTGAATTCCCACATGTTCCAAGGGTTTCGGACCATGGATTGACACACATTGGAGTGTCCTTCCATGTTTTCTTTTCCAAACCACAATGATCCACATGGCTACACACACTCAAGTGGATGTGGTGATGCGACCTCTTTCAAAATAGTGCTCCATTGCATGTGGTAGTTGAATTCCAACATGTTACTAGGGTTTCTAACCATGGTGTGACACATATTGAAGTGTCATTGCATGTTTTATTTTCCAAACCACAATGATCCACATGGCCACACACACTCAAGTGGATGTGGTTATGCAACCTCTTTCAAACTGGTGCTCCATTGCATGTGGTAGTAGAATTCCAACATGTTGCTAGGGTTTCTGACCGTGGTGTGAGACATATCGGTGTGTCATTTCATGTGTTCTTTTCCAAACTACAATGATCCACATGGCCATGCACACACAAGGGGTATGGTGATGCAACGTTTTTCAAACAAGTGCTCCATTGCAAGTGGAAGTTGACTTCCCACATGTTCCTAGGGTTTCTAACCATGGTTTGACACAAATTGCAGTGTCATTGTATGTTTTATTTTCCAAACCACAATGATCCACATGTCCACACACTCTCAAGTGGGTGTGGTGATGCAATCTCTTTCAAACTAGTGCTCCATCGCATGTGGCAGCAGAACTCCAACATGTTCCTGGTGTTTCTGACCATGGTTTGACACATATTGGAGTGTCATTGCATGTTTACTTTTCCAAACCACAATGATCCACATGGCCACACAACCTCAAGTCAGTGTGGTGATGCAACCTCTTTCAAACTGGTTCTCCATTGCATGTGGCAATGGAACTCCAACATGTTACAGGTGTTTCTGACCATGGTTTGACACATATTGGAGTGTCATTGCATCTTTCTTTTCCAAACCACAATGATCCACACGGCCACGGACACTCAAGTGGATGTGTTGATGCGCCATCTTTCAAACTAGTGCGCCATTGCAGGTGGTAGTTGAATTCCAACATGTTCCTGGTGTTTCTGACCATGGATTAACACATATTGGAGTGTCATTGCATGTTTTATTTTTCCAAACCACAATGATCCACATGGCCACACACACTCAAGTGGATGTGGTGATGCAACCTCTTTCAAACTGGAGCTCCATTGCATGTGGTAATTGAATTCCAACATGTTGCTAGGGTTTTTGACGATGGTGTGACACATATTGGAGTGTCATTGCATCTGTTCTTTTCCAAACCACAATGATCCACATCGCCACGCACACTCAAGGGGTATGGTGATGCAACTTCTTTCAAACAAGTGCTCCATTGCAAGTGGAAGTTGAATTCCCACATGTTCCTAGGGTTTCTGACCATGGTTTGACACAAATTGCAGTGTCATTCCATGTTTTCTTTTCCACACAACAATGATCTACATGGCCACACACACTCAAGTGGGTGTGGTGATGCAACCTCTTTAAAACTGGTGCTCCATTGCATGTGGCAGTGGAACTCCAACATGTTCCTGGTGTTTCTGACCATGGTTTGACACATATTGGACTATCATTGCAAGTTTTCTTTTCCGAATCACAATTATCCACGTGACCACACACTCTCATGTGGGTGTGGTGATGCAACCTCTTTAAAAATTGGTGCTCCATTGCATGTGGCAGTCGAATTCCCACATGTTCCTAGGGTTTCGGACCATGGATTGACACATATTGGAGTGTCATTGCATGTGTTCTTTTCCAAACCACAATGATCCACATGGCCACACAACCTCAAGTGGGTGTGGTGATACAACCTCTTTCAAACTGGTGCTCCATTGCATCTGGCAATGGAACTTCAAAATGTTCCAGCGGTTTATGACCATGGTTTGACACATATTGGAGTGTCATTGCATCTTTCTTTTCCAAACCACAATGATCCACATTGCCATAGACACTCAAGTGGATGTGGTGATGCACCATCTTTCAAAATTGGTGCTCCTTTGCATGTGGTAGTTGAATTCCAACATGTTCCTGGTGTTTCTGACCATGGTTTGACACAAATTGGAGTGTCATTGCATGTGTTCTTTACCAAACCAAAATGATCCACATGGCAAGAAACACTCAAGTGGGTGTGGTGATGCAACCTCTTTCAAACTGGTGCTCCATTGCATGTGGCAGTTGAATATCCACATGTTCCTGGGGTTTCGGACCATGGATTGACACATATTGGAGTGTCATTGCATGATTTCTTTTCCAAACAATAGTGATCCACATGGCCGCACACACTCAAGTGGATGTGGTGATGCAACCTCTTTCAAACTGGTGCTCCATTGCATGTGGTAGTTCAATTCCAACATGTTGTTAGGGTTTCTCACCATGGTGTGACACATATTGGAGTGTCATTGCATGTGTTCTTTTCCAAACCACAATGATCCACATGGCCACGCACACTAAAGGAGTATCGTGATGCAACTTCTTTCAAACAAGTGCTCCATTGCAAGTGGAAGTTGAATTCGCACATGTTCCTAGGGTTTCTGACCATGGTTTGACACAAATTGCATTGTCATTGTATGTTTTATTTTCCAAACCACAATGATCCACATGGCCACACACACTCAAGTGGGTGTGGTGATGTAACCTCTTTCAAACTGGTGCTCCATTGCATGTGGCAGTGGAACTCCAACATATTCCTGGTGTTTCTGACCATGGTTTGTCACATGTTGGAGTGTCATTGCATGTTTTCTTTTCCGAATCACAAAGATCCACATTGCCACACACACTCAAGTGGGTGGGGTGATGCAACCTCTTTCAAAATTGGTGGTCCATTACATGTGGCAGTCAAATTCCCACATGTTCCTAGGGTTTCGTACCATGGATTGACACATATTGGAGTGTCATTGCATGTGTTCTTTCCAAACCACAATGATCCACATGGCCACACAACCTCAAGTGGGTGTGGTGATGCAACCTCTTTGAAACTGGTTCTCCATTGGATGTGGCAATGGAACTCCAACATGTTCTAGGTGTTTCTGACCATGGTTTGACACATATTGGAGTGTCATTGCATCTTTCTTTTCCAAACCACAATGATCCACATGGCCACAGACACTCAAGTGGATGTGGTGATGCGCCATCTTTCAAACTAGTGCTCCATTGCATGTGGCAGTTGAATTCCAACAGGTTCCTGGTGTTTCTGACCATGGATTAACACATATTGGAGTGTCATTGCATGTTTTATTTTCCAAACCACAATGATCCACATGGCCACACACACTCAAGTGGATGTGGTGATGCAACCTCTTTCAAACTGGTGCTCCATTGCATGTGGTAGTTGAATTCCAACATGTTTCTAGGGTTTCTGACGATGGTGTGACACATATTGGAGAGTCATTGCATGTGTTCTTTTCCAAACCACAATGATCCACATGGCCACGCAACCTCAAGTGGGTCTGGTGATGCAACCTCTTTCAAACTGGTGCTCCATTGCATGTGGCTATGGAACTCCAACATGTTCCAGGGGTTTCTGACCATGGCTTGACACATATTGGAGTGTCATTGCATCCTTCTTTTCCAAACCACAATGATCCACACGGCCACAGACACTCAAATGGATGTGGTGATGCACCATCTTTCAAACTACTGCTCCATTGCATGTGGCAGTTGAATTCCAACATGTTCCTGGTGTTTCTGACCATGGTTTGACACATATTGGAGCGTCATTGCATGTGTTCTTTTACAAACCACAATGATCCACATGGCCAGCCACACTCAAGTGGGTGTGGTGATGCAACCGCTTTCAAACTGTTGCTCCATTGCATGTGGCAGTTGAATTCCCACATGTTCCTGGGCTTTCGGGCCATGGATTAACACATATTGGAGTGTCATTGCCTGTTTTATTTTCCAAACCACAATGATCCACATGGCCACACACACTCAAGTGGATGTGGTTATGCAACCTCTTTCAAACTGGTGCTCCATTGCATGTGGTAGTTGAATTCCAACATGTTGCTAGGGTTTCTGACCATGGTGTGACCCATATTGGAGTGTCATTTCATGTTTTCTTTTCCAAACTACAATGATCCACCTGGCCACGCACACTCAAGAGGTATGGCGATGCAACGTTTTCCAAACAAGTGCTCCATTGCAAGTGGAAGTTGAATTCCCACATGTTTCTAGGGTTTCTAACCATGGTTTGACACAAATTGCAGTGTTATTGTATGTTTTCTTTTCAAAACCACAATGATCCACATGGCCACACACACATGCAACCTCTTTCAAACTGGTGCTCCATCGCATGTGGCAGTGGAAGTCCAACATGTTACTGGTGGTTCTGACCATGGTTTGACACATATTGGAGTGTCATTGCATGTTTACTTTTCCAAACGACAATGATCCACATGGCCACACAACCTCAAGTGGGTGTGGTGATGCAACCTCTTTCAAACTGTTTTTCCATTGCATGTGGCAATGGAACTCCAACATGTTCCAGGTGTTTCTGACCATGGTTTGACACATATTGTAGTGTCATTGCATCTTTCTTTTCCAAACCAAAATGATCCACACAGCCACGGACACTCAAGTGGATGTGGTGATGCGCCATCTTTCAAACTAGTGCTCCATTGCATGTGGCAGTTGAATTCCAACATGTTCCTTGTGTTTCTGACCATGGATTAACACATATTGGAGTGTCATTGCATGTTTTATTTTCCAAACCACAATGATCCACATGGCCACACACACTCAAGTGGATGTGGTGATGCAACCTCTTTCAAACTGGTGCTCCATTGCATGTGGTAGTTGAATTCCAACATGTTGCTAGGGTTTCTGACGATGGTGTGACACATATTGGAGTGTCATTGCATGTGTTCTTTTCCAAACCACAATGATCCACATGGCCACGCACACTCAAGGGGTATGGTGATGCAACTTCTTTCAAACAAGTGCTCCATTGCAAGTGGAAGTTGAATTCCCACATGATCCTAGGGTTTCTGACCATGGTTTGACACAAATTGCAGTGTCATTCCATGTTTTCTTTTCAAAACAACAATGGTCCACATGGCCACACACACTCAAGTGGGTGTGGTGATGCAACCTCTTTGAAACTGGTGCTCCATTGCATGTGGCAGTGGAATTCCAACATGTTCCTGGTGTTTCTGACCATGGTTTGACACATATTGGAGTGTCATTACACGTTTTCTTTTCAAAATCACAATTATCCACGTGACCACACACTCTCATGTGGGTGTGGTGATGCAACCTCTTTCAAAATTTGTGCTCCATTGCATGTGGCAGTCGAATTCCCACATGTTCCTAGGGTTTCGGACCATGGATTGACACATATTGTAGTGTCATTGCATGTGTTCTTTTCCAAACCACAATGATCCACATGGCCACACAACCTCAAGTGGGTGTGGTGATACAACCTCTTTCAAACGGGTGCTCCATTTCATCTGGCAATGGAACTCCAAAATGTTCCAGCGGTTTATGACCATGGTTTTACACATATTGGAGTGTCATTGCATCTTTCTTTTCCAAACCACAATGATCCACATTGCCACATACACTCAAGTGGATGTGGTGATGCACCATCTTTCAAACTAGTGCTCCCTTACATGTGGTAGTTGAATTCCAACATCTTCCTGGTGTTTCTGACCATGGTTTGACACATATTGGAGTGTCATTTAATGTGTTCTTTTCCAAACCAAAATGATCCACAAGGCAAGACACACTCAAGTGGGTGTGGTGATGCAACCTCTTTCAAACTGGTGCTCCATTGCATGTGGCAGTTGAATATCCACATGTTCCTGGGGTTTCGGACCATGGATTGACACATATTGGAGTGTCATTGCATGATTTCTTTTCCAAACAATAGTGATCCACATGGCCACACACACTCAAGTGGATGTGGTGATGCAACCTCTTTCAAACTGGTGCTCCATTGCATGTGGTAGTTCAATTCCAACATGTTGTTAGCGTTTCTGACCATGGTGTGACACATATTGGAGTGTCATTGCATGTGTTCTTTTCCAAACCACAATGATCCACATGGCCACGCACACTAAAGGAGTATCGTGATGCAACTTCTTTCAAACAAGTGCTCCATTGCAAGTTGAAGTTGAATTCACACATGTTCCTAGGGTTTATGACCATGGTTTGACACAAATTGCATTGTCATTGTATGTTTTCTTTTCCAAACCACAATGATCCACATGGCCACACACACTCAAGTGGGTGTGGTGATGTAACCTCTTTCAAACTGGTGCTCCATTGCATGTGGCAGTGGAACTCCAACATATTCCTGGTGTTTCTGACCATGGTTTGTCACATGTTGGAGTGTCATTGCATGTTTTCTTTTCCAAATCACAATGATCCACATGGCCACACACACTCAAGTGGGTGGGGTGATGCAACCTCTTTCAAAATTGGTGGTCCATTACATGTGGCAGTCGAATTCCCACATGTTCCTAGGGTTTCAGACCATGGATTCACACATATTGGAGTGTCATTGCATGTGTTCTTTCCAAACCACAACGATCCACATGGCCACACAACCTCAAGTGGGTGTGGTGATGCAACCTCTTTCAAACTGGTGCTCCATTGCATGTGGCTATGGAACTCCAACATGTTCCAGGGGTTTCTGACCATGGTTTGACACATATTATAGTGTCATTGCATCTTTCTTTTCCAAACCACAATGATCTAGATGGCCACACACACTCAAGTGGGTGTGGTGATTCAACATCTTTCAAATTGGTGCTCCATTGTAGGTGGCAGTTGAATTCCAACATGTTCCTGTGGGTTTTGACCACGGTTTGACACATATTGGAGTGTCATTTCATGTTTTCTTTTCCAAACCACAATGATCCACATGGCCACACACACTAAAGTGGGTTTGGTGATTCAACCTCTTTCAAACCGGTGCTCCATTACATGTGGCAGTTGAATTCCAACATGTTCCTAGGGTTCGTGACCATGGTTTGACACATATTGGAGTGTCATTGCATGTGTTATTTTCCAACCCACAATCATCCACATGGCCACACACACTCAAGTGGGTGTGGTGGTTCTACATCTTTCAAATTGGTGCTCCATTGCAGGTGGCAGTTGAATTCCAACATGTTCTAGGGGTTTCTGACCATGGTTTGACACATTTTAGAGTGCCATTGCATGTGTTCTTTTCCAAACCACAAACATCCACGTGGCTACACACACTCAAGTGGGTGTGGTGATATAACCTCTTTTAAACTAGTGCTCCATTGCATGTGGCAATTGGATTCCAACATCTCCTGGGGTTTTTTACCATGGTTTGACACATATTCGAGTGTCATTGCATGTTTTCTTTTCCAAATCACAATGATCCGCATGTCCACGTACACTCAAGTGGGTGCGTTGGTGCAACCTCTTTCAAATTGGTGCTCCATTGCATATGCCAGTTGAATTCCAACATATTTTTTTTTGGGTTTCTGACCATGGTTTGACACATATTGGCGTGTTACTGCCTGTTTTCTTTTCCAAACCGCAATGATCCACATGGCCACACACGCTCAAGTTGGTGTGGTGGTGCACCATCTTTCAATGTAGTGCTCCATTGCATGTAGCAGTTGAATTCCAACATGTTCCTAGTGTTTCTGACCATGGTTTGACACATATTGGAGTGTCATTGCATGTGTTCTTTTCCAAACCACAATGATCCACATGGCCAGACACACTTAAGTGAGTGTGGTGATGCAATCTCTTTCAAATTGGTGCTCCATTGCATGTGGCAATGGAACTCCAACATGTTCAAGGGGTTTCTGGCCATGGTTTGACACATATTTGGGTGTCATTGCATCTTTCTTTTCCAAACCACAATGATCCAGATGGCCACACACACTCAAGTGTGTGTGGTGATTAAACATCTTTCAAATTGGTGCTCCATTGCAGGTGGCAGTTGAATTCCAACATGTTCCTATGGTTTTTTACCACGGTTTAACACATATTGGAGTGTCATTGCATGTTTTCTTTTCCAAATAACAATGATCCACATTGCCACACACACTCAAGTGGGTTTGGTGATTCAACCTCTTTCAAACCGGTGCTCCATTGCAAGTGAAAGTTGAATTCCCACATGTTCCTAGGCTTTCTGACCATGCTTTGACACAAATTGCAGTGTCATTGCATGTTGTCTTTTCCAAACCACAATGATCCACATGGCCACACACACTCAAGTGGGTGTGGTGATGCAACCTCTTTCAAACTGGTGCTCCATTGCATGTGGCAGTGGAACTCCAACATGTTCCTGATGTTTCTGACCATGGTTGACACATATTGGAGTGTCATTGCATGTGTTCTTTTCCAAACCACAATGATCCACATCGCCAGACACACTCAAGTGGGTGTGGTGATGCAACCTCTTTCAAACTGGTGCTCTATTGCATGTGGCAATGGAACTCCAACATGTTCCAGGGGTTTCTGACCATGGTTTGACACATATTGGAGTGTCATTGCATCTTCCTTTTCCAAACCACAATGATCCAGATGGCCACACACACTCAAGTGGGTGTGGTGAATCAACATATTTCAAATTGGTGCTCCATTGCAGGTGGCTGTTGAATTCCAACATGTTCCTTTGGTTTTTTACCACGGTTTAACACATATTGGAGTGTCATTGAATGTTTTCTTTTTCAAACCACAATGATCCACATGGCCAGACACACTCAAGTGGGTTTGGTGATTCAACCTCTTTCAAACCGGTGCTCCATTGCATGTGGCAGTTGAATTCCAACATGTTCCTGGGGTTTGTGACCATGGTTTGACACATATTGGAGTGTCACTACATGTGTTCTTTTCCAAACACAATGATCCACATGGACACACACACTCAAGTGGGTGTGGTGATTCAACATCTTTCAAATTGGTGCTCCATTGCATGTGGCAGTTGAATTCCAACACGTTCTAGGGGTTTCTGACCATGGTTTGACACATTTTAGAGTGTTATTACATGTGTTCTTTTCCAAACCACAAACATCCACGTGGCTACACACACTCAAGTGGGTGTGGTGATCTAACCTCTTTTAAACTAGTGCTCCATTGCATGTGGCAGTTGGATTCCAACATGTTCCTGGGGTTTTTCACCATGGTTTGACACATATTGGAGTGTCATTGCATGTTTTATTTTCCAAATCACAATGATCCACATGGCCAGACACACTCAAGTGGGCGTGGTGATACAACCTCTTTCAAACTGGTGCTCCATTGCATGTGGTAGTTGAATTCCAACATGTTGTTGGGGTTTCTAACCATGGATTGACACATATTGCAGTGTCATTGCATGTTTTCTTTTCCAAACCACAATGATCCACATTGCCACACACACACTCAAGTGGATGTGGTGATGCAAGCTCTTTCAAACTGGTGTTCCATTGCATGTGGTAGTTGAATTCCAACATGTTGCTGGGGTTTCTGACCTTGGTGTGACACATATTGGAGTGTCATTGCATGTGTTCTTTTCAAACCACAATGATCCACATGGCCACGCACACTCAAGGTGTCTGGTGATGCAACCTCTTTCAAACAAGTGCTTCATTGCAAGTGAAAGTTGAATTCCAACATGTTCCTAGGCTTTCTGACCATGGTTTGACACAAATTGCAGTGTCATTGCATGTTTTGTTTTCCAAACCACAATGATCCACATGGCCACACACACTCAACTGGGTGTGGTGATGCAACCTCTTTCAAACTGGTGCTCCATTGCATGTGGCAGTGGAACTCCAACATTTTCCTGGTGTTTCTGACCATGGTTTGACACATATTGGAGTGTCGTTGCATGCTTTCTTTTCCAAATCACAATGATCCACATGGCCACACACATTCAAGTGGGTGTGGTGATGCAACCTCTTTCAAAATTGGTGCTCCATTGCATGTGGCAGTCGAATTCCCACGTGTTCATGGGGTTTCGGACCGTGGATTGACATATATTGGAGTGTCATTGTATGTGTTCTTTTCCAAACCACAATGATCCACATGGCCACACAACCTCAAGTGGGTGTGGTGATGCAACCACTTTCAAACTGGTGCTCCATTGCATGTGGTTGTTCAATTCCAACATGTTCGAGGGGTTTTTGACAATGGTTTAACAGATATTAGAGTGTCATTGCATGTCTCCTTTTCCAAACCACAAACATCCACGTCGCCACACAGACTCAAGTGGGTGTAGTGATGTAACCTCTTTCAAACTAGTGCTCCATTGCATGTGGTAGTTGAATTCCAACATGTTGCTGGGGTTTCTGACCTTGGTGTGACACATATTGGAGTGTCATTGCATGTGTTCTTTTCCAAACCACAATGATCCACATGGCCACGCACACTCAAGGTGTGTGGTGATGCAACCTCTTTCAAACAAGTGCTTCATTGCAAGTGAAAGTTGAATTCCCACATGTTCCGAGGCTTTCTGACCATGGTTTGACACAAATTGCAGTGTCATTGCATGTTTTGTTTTCCAAACCACAATGATCCACATGGCCACACACACTCAACTGGGTGTGGTGATGCAACCTCTTTCAAACTGGTGCTCCATTGCATGTGGCAGTGGAACTCCAACATTTTCCTGGTGTTTCTGACCATGGTTTGACACATATTGGAGTGTTGTTGCATGCTTTCTTTTCCAAATCACAATGATCCACATGGCCACACACATTCAAGTGGGTGTGGTGATGCAACCTCTTTCAAAATTGGTGCTCCATTGCATGTGGCAGTCGAATTCCCACATATTCATGGGGTTTCGGACCGTGGATTGACATATATTGGAGTGTCATTGCATGTGTTCTTTTCCAAACCACAATGATCCACATGGCCACACAACCTCAAGTGGGTGTGGTGATGCAACCACTTTCAAACTGGTGCTCCATTGCATGTGGTTGTTCAATTCCAACATGTTCTAGGGGTTTTTGACAATGGTTTGACAGATATTAGAGTGTCATTGCATGTCTCCTTTTCCAAACCACAAACATCCACGTCGCCACATAGACTCAAGTGGGTGTAGTGATGTAACCTCTTTCAAACTGGTGCTCCATTGCATGTGGTAGTTGAATTCCAACATGTTGCTGGGGTTTCTGACCTTGGTGTGACACATATTGGATTGTCATTGCTTGTGTTCTTTTCCAAACCACAATGATCCACATGGCCACGCACACTCAAGGTGTGTGGTGATGCAACCTCTTTCAAACAAGTGCTTCATTGCAAGTGAAAGTTGAATTCCCACATGTTCCGAGGCTTTCTGACCATGGTTTGACACAAATTGCAGTGTCATTGCATGTTTTGTTTTCCAAACCACAATGATCCACATGGCCACACACACTCAACTGGGTGTGGTGATGCAACCTCTTTCAAACTGGTGCTCCATTGCATGTGGCAGTGGAACTCCAACATGTTCCTGGTGTTTCTGACCATGGTTTGACACATATTGGAGTGTCATTGCATGTTTTCTTTTCCAAATCACAATGATCCACATGGCCACACACATTCAAGTGGGTGTGGTGATGCAACCTTGTTCAAAATTGGTGCTCCATTGCATGTGGCAGTCGAATTCCCACATGTTCATGGGGTTTCGGACCATGGATTGACATATATTGGAGTGTCATTGCATGTGTTCTTTTCCAAACCACAATGATCCACATGGCCACACAACCTCAAGTGGGTGTGGTGATGCAACCACTTTCAAACTGGTGCTCCATTGCATGTGGCTGTTGAATTCCAACATGTTGTAGGGGTTTCTGACCATGGTTTGACACATATTAGAGTGTCATTGCATGTGTTGTTTTCCACACCAGAAACATCCACGTGGCCACAAAGACTCAAGTGGGTGCGGTGATGTAACCTCTTTTAAACTAGTGCTCCATTGCATGTGGCAGTTGGATTCCAACATGTTCCGAGGGTTTTTGATCATGGTTTGACACATATTGTAGTGTCATTGCATGTTTTCTTTTCCGAACCACAATGATGCACATGGCCACGCACACTGAAGTTGGTGTGTTGGTGCAACCTGTTTCAAACTGCTGCTCCATTGCACATAGCAGTTGAATTCCAACATGTTTTTGGGATTTCTAACCATGGTTTGACACATATTGGAGTGCCATTGCCTATTTTCTTTACCAAACCACAATCATCCATACGGCCAGACACACTCAAGTGGGTGTGGTGATGCAACATCTTTCAAACTAGTGCTTCATTGCATGTAGCAGTTGAATTCGAACATGTTCCTGGTGTTTTTGACCATGGTTTGACACATATTGGAGTGTTATTACATGTGTTCTTCTCCAAACCACAATGTTCCACATGTCCAGACACACTCAAGTGGGTGTGGTGATACAACCTCTTTCAAACTGGTGCTACATTGCATGTGGCAATTGAATTCCAACTTGTTCCTGGGGTTTCTGACCATGGTTTGACACATATTGAAGTGTCATTGCATGTTTTCTTTTCCAAACCACAATGACCCACATGGCCACACACACTCAAGTTGATGTGGTGATGCAACCCCTTTCAAACTGGTGCTCCATTGCATGTGGTAGTTGAATTCCAACATGTTGCTGGGGTTTCTGACCATGGTGTGACACATATTGGAGTTTCGTTACATGTGTTATTTTCAAAACCACAATGATCCATATGGCCACGCACACTCAACGGGTGTGGTGATGCAACCTCTTTCAAACAAGTTCTTCATTGCAAGTGAAAGTTGAATTCCCACATGTTCCTTGGCTTTCTGACCATGGTTTGACACAAATTGCTGTGTCATTGCATGTTTTGTTTTCCGAACCACAATGATCCACATGGCCACACACACTCAACTGGGTGTGGTGATGCAACCTCTTTCAAACTGGTGCTCCATTGCATGTGGCTGTGGAACTCCAACATGTTCCTGGTGTTTCTGACCATGGTTTGACACATATTGGAGTGTCATTGCATGTTTTCTTTTCCAAATCACAATGATCCACATGGCCACACACACTCAAGTGGGTGTGGTGATGCAACCTCTTTCAAATTTGGTGCTCCATTGCATGTGGTAGTCGAATTCCCACATGTTCCTGGGGTTTCGGACCATGGATTGATACATATTGGAGTGTCATTGCATGTGTTCCTATCCAAACCACAATGGTCCACATGGCCACACAACCCCAAGTGGGTGTGGTGATGCAACCTCTTTCAAACTGGTGCTCTATTGCATGTGGCTGTTGAATTCCAACATGTTGTAGGGGTTTCTGACCATGGTTTGACACATATTAGAGTGTCATTGCATGTGTTGTTTTCCACACCAGAAACATCCACGTGGCCACAAAGACTCAAGTGGGTGCGGTGATGTAACCTCTTTTAAACTAGTGCTCCATTGCATGTGGCAGTTGGATTCCAACATGTTCCGAGGGTTTTGGACCATGGTTTGACACATATTGTAGTGTCATTGCATGTTTTCTTTTCCGAACCACAATGATGCACATAGCCACGCACACTGAAGTTGGTGTGTTGGTGCAACCTGTTTCAAACTGCTGCTCCATTGCACATAGTAGTTGAATTCCAACATGTTTTGGGGGTTTCTAACCATGGTTTGACACATATTGGAGTGCCATTGCCTATTTTCTTTACCAAACCACAATCATCCACACGGCCATACACACTCAAGTGGGTGTTGGTGATGCAACATCTTTCAAACTAGTGCTCCATTGCATGTAGCAGTTGAATTCGAACATGTTCCTGGTGTTTTTGACCATGGTTTGACACATATTGGAGTGTCATTACATGTGTTCTTTTCCAAACCACAATGTTCCACATGTCCAGACACACTCAAGTGGGTGTGGTGATACAACCTCTTTCAAACTGGTGCACCATTGCATGTGGCAATTGAATTCCAACATGTTCCTGGGGTTTCTGACCATGGTTTGACACATATTGAAGTGTCATTGCATGTTTTCTTTTCCAAACCACAATGATCCAAATGGCCACACACACTCAAGTGGATGTGGTGGTGCAACCTCTTTCAAACTGGTGCTCCATTGCATGTGGTAGTTGAATTCCAACATATTGCTGCGGTTTCTGACCATGGTGTGACACATATTGGAGTGTCATTACATGTGTTATTTTCAAAACCACAATGATCCACATGGCCACGAACACTCAAGGGTGTGGTGATGCAACCTCTTTCAAACAAGTGCTTCATTGCAATTGAAAGTTGAATTCCCACATGTTCCTAGGCTTTCTGACCATCGTTTGACACAAATTGCAGTGTCATTGCATGTTTTCTTTTCCAAAGCACAATTATCCACATGGCCACACACACTCAAGTGGGTGTGGTGATGCAACCTCTTTCAAACTGGTGCTCCATTGCATGTGCCAGTGGAACTCCAACATGTTCCTACTATTTCTGATCATGGTTTGACACGTATTGGAGTGTCATTGCATGTTTTCTGTTTCAAATCACAATGATCCACATGGCCACACACACTCAAGTGGGTGTGGTGATGCAACCTCTTTCAAATTTGGTGCTCCATTGCATGTGGTAGTCGAATTCCCACATGTTCCTGGGGTTTCAGACCATGGATTGATACATATTGGAGTGTCATTGCGTGTGTTCCTATCCAAACCACAATGATCCACATGGCCACACAACCCCAAGTGGGTGTGGTGATGCAACCTCTTTCAAACTGGTGCTCCATTGCATGTGGCTGTTGAATTCCAACATGTTGTAGGGGTTTCTGACCATGGTTTGACACATATTAGAGTGTCATTGCATGTGTTGTTTTCCACACGAGAAACATCCACGTGGCCACACAGACTCAAGTGGGTGCGGTGATGTAACCTCTTTTAAACTAGTGCTTCATTGCATGTGGCAGTTGGATTCCGACATGTTCCGAGGGTTTTTGACCATGGTTTGACACATATTGTAGTGTCATTGCATGTTTTCTTTTCCGAACCACAATGATGCACATGGCCACGCTCACTGAAGTTGGTGTGTTGGTGCAACCTGTTTCAAATTGCTGCTCCATTGCACATAGCAGTTGAATTCCAACATGTTTTTGGGGTTTCTAACCATTGTTTGACACATATTGGAGTGCCATTGCCTGTTTTCTTTTCCAAACCACAATGATCCACACGGCCAGACATACTCAAGTGGGTGTGGTGATGCACCATCTTTCAAACTAGTGCTTGATTGCATGTGGGAGTTTAATTTCTACATGTTCCTGGTGTTTCTGACCATAGTTTGACACATATTGGAGTGTCATTGCATGTGTTCTTTTCCAAACCACAATGATCCACATGGCCAGACAACCTCAAGTGGGTGTGGTGATGCAACCACTTTCAAACTGGTGCTCCATTGCATGTGGTTGTTCAATTCCAACATGTTCTAGGGGTTTTTGACAATGGTTTGACAGATATTAGAGTGTCATTGCATGTCTCCTTTTCCAAACCACAAACATCCACGTCGCCACACAGACTCAAGTGGGTGTAGTGATGTAACCTCTTTCAAACTGGTGCTCCATTGCATGTGGTAGTTGAATTCCAACATGTTGCTGGGGTTTCTGACCTTGGTGTGACACATATTGGAGTGTCATTGCATGTGTTCTTTTTGCAAACCACAATGATCCACATGGCCACGCACACTCAAGGTGTGTGGTGATGCAACCTCTTTCAAACAAGTGCTTCATTGCAAGTGAAAGTTGAATTCCCACATGTTCCGAGGCTTTCTGACCATGGTTTGACACAAATTGCAGTGTCATTGCATGTTTTGTTTTCCAAACTACAATGATCCACATGGCCACACACACTCAACTGGGTGTGGTGATGCAACCTCTTTCAAACTGGTGCTCCATTGCATGTGGCAGTGGAACTCCAACATGTTCCTTGTGTTTCTGACCATGGTTTGACACATATTGGAGTGTCATTGCATGTTTTCTTTTCCAAATTACAATGATCCACATGGCCACACACATTCAAGTGGGTGTGGTGATGCAACCTCGTTCAAAATTGGTGCTCCATTGCATGTGGCAGTCGAATTCCCACATGTTCATGGGGTTTCGGACCATGGATTGACATATATTGGAGTGTCATTGCATGTGTTCTTTTCCAAACCACAATGATCCACATGGCCACACAACCTCAAGTGGGTGTGGTGATGCAACCACTTTCAAACTGGTGCTCCATTGCATGTGGTTGTTCAATTCCAACATGTTCTAGGGGTTTTTGACAATGGTTTAACAGATATTAGAGTGTCATTGCATGTGTCCTTTTCCAAACCACAAACATCCACGTGGCCACACAAACTCAAGTGGGTGTAGTGATGTAACCTCTTTTAAACTAGTGCTCCATTGCATGTGGCAGTTGGATTCCAACATGTTCCTAGGGTTTTTGACCATGGTTTGACACATATTGTAGTGTCATTGCATGTTTTCTTTTCCGAACCACAATGATGCACATGGCCACGCACACTGAAGTTGGTGTGTTGGTGCAACCTGTTTCAAACTGCTGCTCCATTGCACATAGCAGTTGAATTCCAACATGTTTTTGGGATTTCTAACCATGGTTTGACACATATTGGAGTGCCATTGCCTATTTTCTTTACCAAACCACAATCATCCACACGGCCAGACACACTCAAGTGGGTGTGGTGATGCAACATCTTTCAAACTAGTGCTCCATTGCATGTAACAGTTGAATTCGAACATGTTCCTGGTGTTTTTGACCATGGTTTGACACATATTGGAGTGTTATTACATGTGTTCTTCTCCAAACCACAATGTTCCACATGTCTAGACACACTCAAGTGGGTGTGGTGATACAACCTCTTTCAAACTGGTGCTCCATTGCATGTGGCAATTGAATTCCAACATGTTCCTGGGGTTTCTGACCATGGTTTGACACATATTGAAGTGTCATTGCATGTTTTCTTTTCCAAACCACAATGACCCACATGGCCACACACACTCAAGTGGATGTGGTGGTGCAACCTCTTTCAAACTGGTGCTCCATTGCATGTGCTAGTTGAATTCCAACATATTGCTGGGTTTTCTGACCATGGTGTGACACATATTGGAGTGTCATTACATGTGTTATTTTCAAAACCACAATGATCCACATGGCCACGAACACTCAAGGGGTGTGGTGATGCAACCTCTTTCAAACAAGTGCTTCATTGCAATTGAAAGTTGAATTCCCACATGTTCCTATGCTTTCTGACCATGGTTTGACACAAATTGCAGTGTCATTGCATGTTTTCTTTTCCAAAGCACAATGATCCACATGGCCACACACACTCAAGTGGGTGTGGTGATGCAACCTCTTTCAAACTGGTGCTCCATTGCATGTGCCAGTGGAACTCCAACATGTTCCTGCTATTTCTGATCATGGTTTGACACATATTGGAGTGTGATTGCATGTTTTCTGTTTCAAATCACAATGATCCACATGGCCACACACACTCAAGTGGGTGTGGTGATGCAACCTTTTTCAAATTTGGTGCTCCATTGCATGTGGTAGTCGAATTCCCACATGTTCCTGGGGTTTCGGACCATGGATTGATACATATTGGAGTGTCATTGCGTGTGTTCCTATCCAAACCACAATGATCCACATGGCCACACAACCCCAAGTGGGTGTGGTGATGCAACCTCTTTCAAACTCGTGCTCCATTGCATGTGGCTGTTGAATTCCAACATGTTGTACGGGTTTCTGACCATGGTTTGACACATATTAGAGTGTCATTGCATGTGTTGTTTTCCACACGAGAAACATCCACGTGGCCACACAGACTCAAGTGGGTGCGGTGATGTAACCTCTTTTAAACTAGTGCTCCATTGCATGTGGCAGTTGGATTCCGACATGTTCCGAGGGTTTTTGACCATGGTTTGACACATATTGTAGTGTCATTGCATGTTTTCTTTTCCGAACCACAATGATGCACATGGCCACGCTCACTGAAGTTGGTGCGTTGGTGCAACCTGTTTCAAACTGCTGCTCCATTGCACATAGCAGTTGAATTCCAACATGTTTTTGGGGTTTCTAACCATTGTTTGACACATATTGGAGTGCCATTGCCTGTTTTCTTTTCCAAACCACAATGATCCACACGGCCAGACATACTCAAGTGGGTGTGGTGATGCACCATCTTTCAAACTAGTGCTTGATTGCATGTGGGAGTTTAATTTCTACATGTTCTTGGTGTTTCTGACCATAGTTTGACACATATTGGAGTGTCATTGCATGTGTTCTTTTCCAAACCACAATGATCCACATGGCCAGACAACCTCAAGTGGGTGTGGTGATGCAACCACTTTCAAACTGGTGCTCCATTGCATGTGGTTGTTCAATTCCAACATGTTCTAGGGGTTTTTGACAATGGTTTGACAGATATTAGAGTGTCATTGCATGTCTCCTTTTCCAAACCACAAACATCCACGTCGCCACACAGACTCAAGTGGGTGTAGTGATGTAACCTCTTTCAAACTGGTGCTCCATTGCATGTGGTAGTTGAATTCCAACATGTTGCTGGGGTTTCTGACCTTGGTGTGACACATATTGGAGTGTCATTGCATGTGTTCTTTTCCAAACCACAATGATCCACATGGCCACGCACACTCAAGGTGTGTGGTGATGCAACCTCTTTCAAACAAGTGCTTCATTGCAAGTGAAAGTTGAATTCCCACATGTTCCGAGGCTTTGTGACCATGGTTTGACACAAATTGCAGTGTCATTGCATGTTTTGTTTTCCAAACCACAATGATCCACATGGCCACACACACTCAACTGGGTGTGGTGATGCAACCTCTTTCAAACTGGTGCTCCATTGCATGTGGCAGTGGAACTCCAACATGTTCCTGGTGTTTCTGACCATGGTTTGACACATATTGGAGTGTCATTGCATGTTTTCTTTTCCAAATCACAATGATCCACATGGCCACACACATTCAAGTGGGTGTGGTGATGCAACCTCGTTCAAAATTGGTGCTCCATTGCACGTGGCAGTCGAATTCCCACATGTTCATGGGGTTTCGGACCATGGATTGACATATATTGGAGTGTCATTGCATGTGTTCTTTTCCAAACCACAATGATCCACATGGCCACACAACCTCAAGTGGGTGTGGTGATGCAACCACTTTCAAACTGGTGCTCCATTGCATGTGGCTGTTGAATTCCAACATGTTGTAGGGGTTTCTGACCATGGTTTGACACATATTAGAGTGTCATTGCATGTGTTGTTTTCCACACCAGAAACATCCACGTGGCCACAAAGACTCAAGTGGGTGCGGTGATGTAACCTCTTTTAAACTAGTGCTCCATTGCATGTGGCAGTTGGATTCCAACATGTTCCGAGGGTTTTTGATCATGGTTTGACACATATTGTAGTGTCATTGCATGTTTTCTTTTCCGAACCACAATGATGCACATGGCCACGCACACTGAAGTTGGTGTGTTGGTGCAACCTGTTTCAAACTGCTGCTCCATTGCACATAGCAGTTGAATTCCAACATGTTTTTGGGATTTCTAACCATGGTTTGACACATATTGGAGTGCCATTGCCTATTTTCTTTACCAAACCACAATCATCCATACGGCCAGACACACTCAAGTGGGTGTGGTGATGCAACATCTTTCAAACTAGTGCTCCATTGCATGTAGCAGTTGAATTCGAACATGTTCCTGGTGTTTTTGACCATGGTTTGACACATATTGGAGTGTTATTACATGTGTTCTTCTCCAAACCACAATGTTCCACATGTCCAGACACACTCAAGTGGGTGTGGTGATACAACCTCTTTCAAACTGGTGCTCCATTGCATGTGGCAATTGAATTCCAACATGTTCCTGGGGTTTCTGACCATGGTTTGACACATATTGAAGTGTCATTGCATGTTTTCTTTTCCAAACCACAATGACCCACATGGCCACACACACTCCAGTGGATGTGGTGGTGCAACCTCTTTCAAACTGGTGCTCCATTGCATGTGCTAGTTGAATTCCAACATATTGCTGGGTTTTCTGACCATGGTGTGACACATATTTGAGTGTCATTACATGTGTTATTTTCAAAACCACAATGATCCACATGGCCACGAACACTCAAGGGGTGTGGTGATGCAACCTCTTTCAAACAATTGCTTCATTGCAATTGAAAGTTGAATTCCCACATGTTCCTAGGCTTTCTGACCATGGTTTGACACAAATTGCAGTGTCATTGCATGTTTTCTTTTCCAAAGCACAATGATCCACATGGCCACACACACTCAAGTGGGTGTGGTGATGCAACCTCTTTCAAACTGGTGCTCCATTGCATGTGCCAGTGGAACTCCAACATGTTCCTAGGGTTTCTGACCATGGCTTGACACATATTGGAGTGTCATTGCATGTTTTCTTTTCCAAATCACAATGATCCACATGGCCACACACATTGAAGTGGGTGTGGTGATGCAACCTCTTTCAAAATTGGTGCTCCATTGCATGTGGCAGTCGAATTCCCACATGTTCATGGGGTTTCGGACCATGGATTGACATATATTGGAGTGTCATTGCATGTGTTCTTTTCCAAACCACAATGATCCACATGGCCACACAACCTCAAGTGGGTGTGGTGATGCAACCACTTTCAAACTGGTGCTCCATTGCATGTGGCTGTTGAATTCCAACATGTTGTAGGGGTTTCTGACCATGGTTTGACACATATTAGAGTGTCATTGCATGTGTTGTTTTCCACACCAGAAACATCCACGTGGCCACAAAGACTCAAGTGGGTGCGGTGATGTAACCTCTTTTAAACTAGTGCTCCATTGCATGTGGCAGTTGGATTCCAACATGTTCCGAGGGTTTTTGATCATGGTTTGACACATATTGTAGTGTCATTGCATGTTTTCTTTTCCGAACCACAATGATGCACATAGCCACGCACACTGAAGTTGGTGTGTTGGTGCAACCTGTTTCAAACTGCTGCTCCATTGCACATAGCAGTTGAATTCCAACATGTTTTTGGGGTTTCTAACCATGGTTTGACACATATTGGAGTGCCATTGCCTATTTTCTTTACCAAACCACAATCATCCACACGGCCAGACACACTCAAGTGGGTGTTGGTGATGCAACATCTTTCAAACTAGTGCTCCATTGCATGTAGCAGTTGAATTCGAACATGCTCCTGGTGTTTTTGACCATGGTTTGACACATATTGGAGTGTCATTACATGTGTTTTTTTCCAAACCAAAATGTTCCACATGTCCAGACACACTCAAGTGGGTGTGGTGATACAACCTCTTTCAAACTGGTGCTCCATTGCATGTGGTAGTTGAATTCCAACATGTTGCTGGGGTTTCTGACCATGGTGTGACACATATTGGAGTGTCATTACATGTGTTATTTTCAAAACCACAATGATCCACATGGCCACGAACACTCAAGGGGTGTGGTGATGCAACCTCTTTCAAACAAGTGCTTCATTGCAATTGAAAGTTGAATTCCCACATGTTCCTAGGCTTTCTGACCATGGTTTGACACAAATTGCAGTGTCATGGCATGTTTTCTTTTCCAAAGCACAATGATCCACACGGACACACACACTCAAGTGGGTGTGGTGATGCAACCTCTTTCAAACTGGTGCTCCATTATATGTGCCAGTGGAACTCCAACATGTTCCTGCTGTTTCTGACCATGGTTTGACACATATTGGAGTGTCATTGCATGTTTTCTGTTTCAAATCACAATGATCCACATGGCCACACACACTCAAGTGGGTGCGGTGATGCAACCTCTTTCAAATTTGGTGCTCCATTGCATGTGGTAGTCGAATTCCCACATGTTCCTGGGGTTTCGGACCATGGATTGGTACATATTGGAGTGTCATTGCGTGTGTTCCTATCCAAACCACAATGATCCACATGGCCACACAACCCCAAGTGGGTGTGGTGATGCAACCTCTTTCAAACTGGTGCTCCATTGCATGTGGCTGTTGAATTCCAACATGCTGTAGGGGTTTCTGACCATGGTTTGACACATATTAGAGTGTCATTGCATGTGTTGTTTTCCACACCAGAAACATCCACGTGGCCACACAGACTCAAGTGGGTGCGGTGATGTAACCTCTTTTAAACTAGTGCTCCATTGCATGTGGCAGTTGGATTCCAACATGTTCCGAGGGTTTTTGACCATGGTTTGACACATATTGTAGTGTCATTGCATGTTTTCTTTTCCGAACCACAATGATGCACATGGACACGCACACTGAAGTTGGTGTGTTGGTGCAACCTGTTTCAAATTGCTGCTCCATTGCACATAGCAGTTGAATTCCAACATGTTTTTGGGGTTTCTAACCATTGTTTGACACATATTGGAGTGCCATTGCCTGTTTTCTTTTCCAAACCACAATGATCCACACGGCCAGACATACTCAAGTGGGTGTGGTGATGCACCATCTTTCAAACTAGTGCTTGATTGCATGTGGGAGTTTAATTTCTACATGTTCCTGGTGTTTCTGACCATAGTTTGACACATATTGGAGTGTCATTGCATGTGTTCTTTTCCAAACCACAATGATCCACATGGCCAGACACACTCAAGTGGGTGTGGTGATGCAGCCTCTTTCAAACTGGTGCTCCATAGCATGTGGCAGTTGAATTCCAACATGTTCATGGGGTTTCTAACCATGGTTTGACACATATTGAAGTGTTATTGCATGTGTTCTTTTCCAAACCACAATGATCCACATGGCCACGCACACTCAAGCGGTGTCGTGATGCAACCTCTTTCAAACAAGTGCTCCATTGAAAGTGGAAGTTGAATTCCCACATGTTCCTAGGGTTTCTGATCATGGTTTGACACAAATTGCAGTGTCATTGCAAGTTTTCTTTTCTAAACCACAATGATCCACATGGCCACACAGACTCAAGTGGGTGTGGTGATGCACCATCTTTCGAACTAGTGCTCCATTGTATGTGGCAGTTAAATTCCAACATGTTCCTAGTGTTTCTGACCATGGTTTGACACATATTGGAGTGTCATTGCATGTATTCTTTTCCAAACCACAATGATCCACATGGCCAGACACACTCAAGTGGATGTGGTGATGCAACCTCTTTGAAAATTGGATGTGTTATTGCATGTGGCAGTCGAATTCCCACATGTTCCTGGTGTTTCGGACCATGGATTGACACATATTGGAGTGTCATTGCATGTGTTCTTTTCCAAACCACAATGATCCACATGGCGAAATAACCTCAAGTGCGTGTGGTGATGCAACCTCTTTCAAATTGGTGCTCCATTGCATGTGGCTGTTGAATTCCAACATGTTCTAGGGGTTTCTGACCATGGTTTCACACATATTAGAGTGTCATTGCATGTGTTCTTTTCCAAACCACAAACATCCACGTGGCCACACAGACTCAAGTGGGTGTGGTGATGTAACCTCTTTTAATCTAGTGCTCCATTGCATGTGGCAGTTGGATTCCAACATGTTCATAGGCTGTTTGACTATGGTTTGACACATATTGGAGTGTCATTGCATGTTTTCTTTTCCAAACCACAATGATCCAGATGGACATGCACACTCAAGAGGGTGTGGTGATGCAACCTGTTTCAAATTGGTGCTCCTTTGCATGTGGCAGTGGAACTCGAACATGTTCCTAGTGTTTCTGACCATGGTTTGACACATATTGGAGTGTCATTGCATGTGTACTTTTCCAAACCACAATGATCCACATGCCCACACACACTCAAGGGGCGTGGTGATGCAACCTCTTTCAAACAAGTGCTCCATTGCAAGTGGAAGTTGAATTCCCATATGTTCCTAGGTTTTCTGACCATGGCTTGACGCAAATTGCAGTGTCATTGCAAGTTTTCTTTTCCAAACTACAATGATCCACATGGTCACACACACTCGAGTGGGTGTGGTGATGCATCCTCTTTCAAACTGGTGCGACATTGCATGTGGCAGTGGAACTCCAACATGTTACTGGTGTTTCTGACCATGGTTTGACACATATTGGAGTGTCATTGCATGTTTTCTTTTCCAAATCACAATGATCCACATGGCCACACACACTCAAGTGGGTGTGGTGATGCAACATCTTTCAAAATTGGTGCTCCATTGCATGTGGCAGTCAAATTCCCACATGTCCCTGGGGTTTCAGACAATGGATTGACACATATTGGAGTGTCATTGAATGTGTTCTTTTCCAAACCACATTGATCCACATGGCCACAAAACCTCAAGTGGGTGTGGTGATGCAACCTCTTTCAAACTGGTGCTCAATTGCATGTGGCAATGGAACTCCAACATGTTCTAGGGGTTTCTGACCATGCTTTGACACATATTGGAGTGTCATTGCATCTTTCTTTTCCAAACCACAATGATCCACATGGCCACAGGCACTCAAGTGGGTGTGGTGATTCAACATCTTTCAAACTGGTGCTCCATTGCAGGTGGCAGTTGAATTCAAACATGTTCCTATGGTTTTGACCACCTTTTGACACATATTGGAGTGTCATTGTATGTTTTCTTTTCCAAACCACAATGATCCACATAGCCACACACACTCAAGTGTGTTTGGTGGTTCAACCTCTTTCAAATCGGTATTCCATTGCATGTGGCAGTTGAATTCCAACATGTTCCTTGGGTTCCTGACCATGGTTTGACACATATTGGAGTGTCATTGCATGTGTTCTTTTCCAAACCACAATGATCCACATGGCCACACACACTCAAGTGGGTGTGGTGATTCAACATCTTTCAAATTGGTGCTCCATTGTAGGTGGCAGTTGAATTCCAACATGTTCTAGGGGTTTCTGACCATGGTTGGACACATTTTAGAGTGTCATTGCATGTGTTGTTTTCCAAACTACAATGATCCACATGGCCATGCACACTCAAGTGGGTGTGGTGATCCAACCTCTTTCAAATTGGTGCTCCATTACATGTGGCAGTGGAACTCCAACATGTTCCTAGTGTTTCTGACCATGGTTTGACACATATTGGAGTGTCATTGCATGTTTTATTTTCCAAACCACAATGATCCACATGGCCACACACACTCAAGGGGCGTGGTGATGCAACCTCTTTCAAACAAGTGCTCCATTGCAAGTGGAAGTTGAATTCCCATATGTTCCTAGGTTTTCTGACCATGGCTTGACGCAAATTGCAGTGTCATTGCAAGTTTTCTTTTCCAAACTACAATGATCCACATGGTCACACACACTCGAGTGGGTGTGGTGATGCATCCTCTTTCAAACTGGTGCGACATTGCATGTGGCAGTGGAACTCCAACATGTTCCTGGTGTTTCTGACCATGGTTTGACACATATTGGAGTGTCATTGCATGTTTTCTTTTCCAAATCACAATGATCCACATGGCCACACACACTCAAGTGGGTGTGGTGATGCAACATCTTTCAAAATTGGTGCTCCATTGCATGTGGCAGCCAAATTCCCACATGTCCCTGGGGTTTCAGACAATGGATTGACACATATTGGAGTGTCATTGAATGTGTTCTTTTCCAAACCACATTGATCCACATGGCCACAAAACCTCAAGTGGGTGTGGTGATGCAACCTCTTTCAAACTGGTGCTCAATTGCATGTGGCAATGGAACTCAACCATGTTCTAGGGGTTTCTGACCATGCTTTGACACATATTGGAGTGTCATTGCATCTTTCTTTTCCAAACCACAATTATCCACATGGCCACAAGCACTCAAGTGGGTGTGGTGATTCAACATCTTTCAAACTGGTGCTCCATTGCAGGTGGCAGTTGAATTCAAACATGTTCCTATGGTTTTGACCACCGTTTGACACATATTGGAGTGTCATTGTATGTTTTCTTTTCCAAACCACAATGATCCACATAGCCACACACACTCAAGTGTGTTTGGTGGTTCAACCTCTTTCAAATCAGTATTCCATTGCATGTGGCAGTTGAATTCCAACATGTTCCTTGGGTTCCTGACCATGGTTTGACACATATTGGAGTGTCATTGCATGTGTTCTTTTCCAAACCACAATGATCCACATGGCCACACACACTCAAGTGGGTGTGGTGATTCAACATCTTTCAAATTGGTGCTCCATTGTAGGTGGCAGTTGAATTCCAACATGTTCTAGGGGTTTCTGACCATGGTTTGACACATATTGGAGTGTCATTGCATGTTTTCTTTTCCAAACCACAATGATCCAGATGGACATGCACACTCAAGAGGGTGTGGTGATGCAACCTGTTTCAAATTGGTGCTCCTTTGCATGTGGCAGTGGAACTCGAACATGTTCCTAGTGTTTCTGACCATGGTTTGACACATATTGGAGTGTCATTGCATGTGTACTTTTCCAAACCACAATGATCCACATGCCCACACACACTCAAGGGGCGTGGTGATGCAACCTCTTTCAAACAAGTGCTCCATTGCAAGTGGAAGTTGAATTCCCATATGTTCCTAGGGTTTCTGACCATGGCTTGACGCAAATTGCAGTGTCATTGCAAGTTTTCTTTTCCAAACTACAATGATCCACATGGTCACACACACTCGAGTGGGTGTGGTGATGCATCCTCTTTCAAACTGGTGCGACATTGCATGTGGCAGTGGAACTCCAACATGTTACTGGTGTTTCTGACCATGGTTTGACACATATTGGAGTGTCATTGCATGTTTTCTTTTCCAAATCACAATGATCCACATGGCCACACACACTCAAGTGGGTGTGGTGATGCAACATCTTTCAAAATTGGTGCTCCATTGCATGTGGCAGTCAAATTCCCACATGTCCCTGGGGTTTCAGACAATGGATTGACACATATTGGAGTGTCATTGAATGTGTTCTTTTCCAAACCACATTGATCCACATGGCCACAAAACCTCAAGTGGGTGTGGTGATGCAACCTCTTTCAAACTGGTGCTCAATTGCATGTGGCAATGGAACTCCAACATGTTCTAGGGGTTTCTGACCATGCTTTGACACATATTGGAGTGTCATTGCATCTTTCTTTTCCAAACCACAATGATCCACATGGCCACAGGCACTCAAGTGGGTGTGGTGATTCAACATCTTTCAAACTGGTGCTCCATTGCAGGTGGCAGTTGAATTCAAACATGTTCCTATGGTTTTGACCACCTTTTGACACATATTGGAGTGTCATTGTATGTTTTCTTTTCCAAACCACAATGATCCACATAGCCACACACACTCAAGTGTGTTTGGTGGTTCAACCTCTTTCAAATCGGTATTCCATTGCATGTGGCAGTTGAATTCCAACATGTTCCTTGGGTTCCTGACCATGGTTTGACACATATTGGAGTGTCATTGCATGTGTTCTTTTCCAAACCACAATGATCCACATGGCCACACACACTCAAGTGGGTGTGGTGATTCAACATCTTTCAAATTGGTGCTCCATTGTAGGTGGCAGTTGAATTCCAACATGTTCTAGGGGTTTCTGACCATGGTTGGACACATTTTAGAGTGTCATTGCATGTGTTGTTTTCCAAACTACAATGATCCACATGGCCATGCACACTCAAGTGGGTGTGGTGATCCAACCTCTTTCAAATTGGTGCTCCATTACATGTGGCAGTGGAACTCCAACATGTTCCTAGTGTTTCTGACCATGGTTTGACACATATTGGAGTGTCATTGCATGTTTTATTTTCCAAACCACAATGATCCACATGGCCACACACACTCAAGGGGCGTGGTGATGCAACCTCTTTCAAACAAGTGCTCCATTGCAAGTGGAAGTTGAATTCCCATATGTTCCTAGGTTTTCTGACCATGGCTTGACGCAAATTGCAGTGTCATTGCAAGTTTTCTTTTCCAAACTACAATGATCCACATGGTCACACACACTCGAGTGGGTGTGGTGATGCATCCTCTTTCAAACTGGTGCGACATTGCATGTGGCAGTGGAACTCCAACATGTTCCTGGTGTTTCTGACCATGGTTTGACACATATTGGAGTGTCATTGCATGTTTTCTTTTCCAAATCACAATGATCCACATGGCCACACACACTCAAGTGGGTGTGGTGATGCAACATCTTTCAAAATTGGTGCTCCATTGCATGTGGCAGCCAAATTCCCACATGTCCCTGGGGTTTCAGACAATGGATTGACACATATTGGAGTGTCATTGAATGTGTTCTTTTCCAAACCACATTGATCCACATGGCCACAAAACCTCAAGTGGGTGTGGTGATGCAACCTCTTTCAAACTGGTGCTCAATTGCATGTGGCAATGGAACTCAACCATGTTCTAGGGGTTTCTGACCATGCTTTGACACATATTGGAGTGTCATTGCATCTTTCTTTTCCAAACCACAATTATCCACATGGCCACAAGCACTCAAGTGGGTGTGGTGATTCAACATCTTTCAAACTGGTGCTCCATTGCAGGTGGCAGTTGAATTCAAACATGTTCCTATGGTTTTGACCACCGTTTGACACATATTGGAGTGTCATTGTATGTTTTCTTTTCCAAACCACAATGATCCACATAGCCACACACACTCAAGTGTGTTTGGTGGTTCAACCTCTTTCAAATCGGTATTCCATTGCATGTGGCAGTTGAATTCCAACATGTTCCTTGGGTTCCTGACCATGGTTTGACACATATTGGAGTGTCATTGCATGTGTTCTTTTCCAAACCACAATGATCCACATGGCCACACACACTCAAGTGGGTGTGGTGATTCAACATCTTTCAAATTGGTGCTCCATTGTAGGTGGCAGTTGAATTCCAACATGTTCTAGGGGTTTCTGACCATGGTTTGACACATATTGGAGTGTCATTGCATGTTTTCTTTTCCAAACCACAATGATCCAGATGGACATGCACACTCAAGAGGGTGTGGTGATGCAACCTGTTTCAAATTGGTGCTCCTTTGCATGTGGCAGTGGAACTCGAACATGTTCCTAGTGTTTCTGACCATGGTTTGACACATATTGGAGTGTCATTGCATGTGTACTTTTCCAAACCACAATGATCCACATGCCCACACACACTCAAGGGGCGTGGTGATGCAACCTCTTTCAAACAAGTGCTCCATTGCAAGTGGAAGTTGAATTCCCATATGTTCCTAGGGTTTCTGACCATGGCTTGACGCAAATTGCAGTGTCATTGCAAGTTTTCTTTTCCAAACTACAATGATCCACATGGTCACACACACTCGAGTGGGTGTGGTGATGCATCCTCTTTCAAACTGGTGCGACATTGCATGTGGCAGTGGAACTCCAACATGTTACTGGTGTTTCTGACCATGGTTTGACACATATTGGAGTGTCATTGCATGTTTTCTTTTCCAAATCACAATGATCCACATGGCCACACACACTCAAGTGGGTGTGGTGATGCAACATCTTTCAAAATTGGTGCTCCATTGCATGTGGCAGTCAAATTCCCACATGTCCCTGGGGTTTCAGACAATGGATTGACACATATTGGAGTGTCATTGAATGTGTTCTTTTCCAAACCACATTGATCCACATGGCCACAAAACCTCAAGTGGGTGTGGTGATGCAACCTCTTTCAAACTGGTGCTCAATTGCATGTGGCAATGGAACTCCAACATGTTCTAGGGGTTTCTGACCATGCTTTGACACATATTGGAGTGTCATTGCATCTTTCTTTTCCAAACCACAATGATCCACATGGCCACAGGCACTCAAGTGGGTGTGGTGATTCAACATCTTTCAAACTGGTGCTCCATTGCAGGTGGCAGTTGAATTCAAACATGTTCCTATGGTTTTGACCACCTTTTGACACATATTGGAGTGTCATTGTATGTTTTCTTTTCCAAACCACAATGATCCACATAGCCACACACACTCAAGTGTGTTTGGTGGTTCAACCTCTTTCAAATCGGTATTCCATTGCATGTGGCAGTTGAATTCCAACATGTTCCTTGGGTTCCTGACCATGGTTTGACACATATTGGAGTGTCATTGCATGTGTTCTTTTCCAAACCACAATGATCCACATGGCCACACACACTCAAGTGGGTGTGGTGATTCAACATCTTTCAAATTGGTGCTCCATTGTAGGTGGCAGTTGAATTCCAACATGTTCTAGGGGTTTCTGACCATGGTTGGACACATTTTAGAGTGTCATTGCATGTGTTGTTTTCCAAACTACAATGATCCACATGGCCATGCACACTCAAGTGGGTGTGGTGATCCAACCTCTTTCAAATTGGTGCTCCATTACATGTGGCAGTGGAACTCCAACATGTTCCTAGTGTTTCTGACCATGGTTTGACACATATTGGAGTGTCATTGCATGTTTTATTTTCCAAACCACAATGATCCACATGGCCACACACACTCAAGGGGCGTGGTGATGCAACCTCTTTCAAACAAGTGCTCCATTGCAAGTGGAAGTTGAATTCCCATATGTTCCTAGGTTTTCTGACCATGGCTTGACGCAAATTGCAGTGTCATTGCAAGTTTTCTTTTCCAAACTACAATGATCCACATGGTCACACACACTCGAGTGGGTGTGGTGATGCATCCTCTTTCAAACTGGTGCGACATTGCATGTGGCAGTGGAACTCCAACATGTTCCTGGTGTTTCTGACCATGGTTTGACACATATTGGAGTGTCATTGCATGTTTTCTTTTCCAAATCACAATGATCCACATGGCCACACACACTCAAGTGGGTGTGGTGATGCAACATCTTTCAAAATTGGTGCTCCATTGCATGTGGCAGCCAAATTCCCACATGTCCCTGGGGTTTCAGACAATGGATTGACACATATTGGAGTGTCATTGAATGTGTTCTTTTCCAAACCACATTGATCCACATGGCCACAAAACCTCAAGTGGGTGTGGTGATGCAACCTCTTTCAAACTGGTGCTCAATTGCATGTGGCAATGGAACTCAACCATGTTCTAGGGGTTTCTGACCATGCTTTGACACATATTGGAGTGTCATTGCATCTTTCTTTTCCAAACCACAATTATCCACATGGCCACAAGCACTCAAGTGGGTGTGGTGATTCAACATCTTTCAAACTGGTGCTCCATTGCAGGTGGCAGTTGAATTCAAACATGTTCCTATGGTTTTGACCACCGTTTGACACATATTGGAGTGTCATTGTATGTTTTCTTTTCCAAACCACAATGATCCACATAGCCACACACACTCAAGTGTGTTTGGTGGTTCAACCTCTTTCAAATCGGTATTCCATTGCATGTGGCAGTTGAATTCCAACATGTTCCTTGGGTTCCTGACCATGGTTTGACACATATTGGAGTGTCATTGCATGTGTTCTTTTCCAAACCACAATGATCCACATGGCCACACACACTCAAGTGGGTGTGGTGATTCAACATCTTTCAAATTGGTGCTCCATTGTAGGTGGCAGTTGAATTCCAACATGTTCTAGGGGTTTCTGACCATGGTTTGACACATTTTAGAGTGTCATTGCATGTGTTCTTTTCCAAACTACAATGATCCACATGGCCATGCACACTCAAATGGGTGTGGTGATCCAACCTCTTTCAAATTGGTGCTCCATTACATGTGGCAGTGGAACTCCAACATGTTCCTAGTGTTTCTGACCATGGTTTGACACATATTGGAGTGTCATTGCATGTTTTCTTTTCCAAACCACAATGATCCACATGGCCACACACACTCAAGGGGCGTGGTGATGCAACCTCTTTCAAACAAGTGCTCCATTGCAAGTGGAAGTTGAATTCCCATATGTTCCTAGGTTTTCTGACCATGGCTTGACGCAAATTGCAGTGTCATTGCAAGTTTTCTTTTCCAAACTACAATGATCCACATGGTCACACACACTCGAGTGGGTGTGGTGATGCATCCTCTTTCAAACTGGTGCGACATTGCATGTGGCAGTGGAACTCCAACATGTTCCTGGTGTTTCTGACCATGGTTTGACACATATTGGAGTGTCATTGCATGTTTTCTTTTCCAAATCACAATGATCCACATGGCCACACACACTCAAGTGGGTGTGGTGATGCAACATCTTTCAAAATTGGTGCTCCATTGCATGTGGCAGCCAAATTCCCACATGTCCCTGGGGTTTCAGACAATGGATTGACACATATTGGAGTGTCATTGAATGTGTTCTTTTCCAAACCACATTGATCCACATGGCCACAAAACCTCAAGTGGGTGTGGTGATGCAACCTCTTTCAAACTGGTGCTCAATTGCATGTGGCAATGGAACTCAACCATGTTCTAGGGGTTTCTGACCATGCTTTGACACATATTGGAGTGTCATTGCATCTTTCTTTTCCAAACCACAATTATCCACATGGCCACAAGCACTCAAGTGGGTGTGGTGATTCAACATCTTTCAAACTGGTGCTCCATTGCAGGTGGCAGTTGAATTCAAACATGTTCCTATGGTTTTGACCACCGTTTGACACATATTGGAGTGTCATTGTATGTTTTCTTTTCCAAACCACAATGATCCACATAGCCACACACACTCAAGTGTGTTTGGTGGTTCAACCTCTTTCAAATCGGTATTCCATTGCATGTGGCAGTTGAATTCCAACATGTTCCTTGGGTTCCTGACCATGGTTTGACACATATTGGAGTGTCATTGCATGTGTTCTTTTCCAAACCACAATGATCCACATGGCCACACACACTCAAGTGGGTGTGGTGATTCAACATCTTTCAAATTGGTGCTCCATTGTAGGTGGCAGTTGAATTCCAACATGTTCTAGGGGTTTCTGACCATGGTTTGACACATTTTAGAGTGTCATTGCATGTGTTCTTTTCCAAACTACAATGATCCACATGGCCATGCACACTCAAGTGGGTGTGGTGATCCAACCTCTTTCAAATTGGTGCTCCATTACATGTGGCAGTGGAACTCCAACATGTTCCTAGTGTTTCTGACCATGGTTTGACACATATTGGAGTGTCATTGCATGTTTTCTTTTCCAAACCACAATGATCCACATGGCCACACACACTCAAGGGGCGTGGTGATGCAACCTCTTTCAAACAAGTGCTCCATTGCAAGTGGAAGTTGAATTCCCATATGTTCCTAGGTTTTCTGACCATGGCTTGACGCAAATTGCAGTGTCATTGCAAGTTTTCTTTTCCAAACTACAATGATCCACATGGTCACACACACTCGAGTGGGTGTGGTGATGCATCCTCTTTCAAACTGGTGCGACATTGCATGTGGCAGTGGATCTCCAACATGTTCCTGGTGTTTCTGACCATGGTTTGACACATATTGGAGTGTCATTGCATGTTTTCTTTTCCAAATCACAATGATCCACATGGCCACACACACTCAAGTGGGTGTGGTGATGCAACATCTTTCAAAATTGGTGCTCCATTGCATGTGGCAGCCAAATTCCCACATGTCCCTGGGGTTTCAGACAATGGATTGACACATATTGGAGTGTCATTGAATGTGTTCTTTTCCAAACCACATTGATCCACATGGCCACAAAACCTCAAGTGGGTGTGGTGATGCAACGTCTTTCAAACTGGTGCTCAATTGCATGTTGAAATGGAACTCCAACATGTTCTAGGGGTTTCTGACCATGCTTTGACACATATTGGAGTGTCATTGCATCTTTCTTTTCCAAACCACAATGATCCACATGGCCACAAGCACTCAAGTGGGTGTGGTGATTCAACATCTTTCAAACAGGTGCTCCATTGCAGGTGGCAGTTGAATTCAAACATGTTCCTATGGTTTTGACCACGGTTTGACACATATTGGAGTGTCATTGTATGTTTTCTTTTCCAAACCACAATGATCCGCATGGCCACACACACTCAAGTGTGTTTGGTGGTTCAACCTCTTTCAAATCGGTATTCCATTGCATGTGGCAGTTGAATTCCAACATGTTCCTTGGGTTCTTGACCATGGTTTGACATATATTGGAGTGTCATTGCATGTGTTCTTTTCCAAACCACAATGATCTACATGGCCACACACACTCAAGTTGGTGTGGTGATTCAACATCTTTCAAATTGGTGCTCCATTGTAGGTGGCAGTTGAATTCCAACATGTTCTAGGGGTTTCTGACCATGGTTTGACACATTTTAGAGTGTCATTGCATGTGTTCTTTTCCAAACTACAATGATCCACATGGCCATGCACACTCAAGTGGGTGTGGTGATCCAACCTCTATCAAATTGGTGCTCCATTACATGTGGCAGTGGAACTCCAACATGTTCCTAGTGTTTCTGACCATGGTTTGACACATATTGGAGTGTCATTGCATGTGTTCTTTTCCAAACCGGAATGATCCAGATGGCCACACACACTCAAGGGGCGTGGTGATGCAACCTCTTTCAAACAAGTGCTCCATTGCAAGTGGAAGTTGAATTCCCATATGTTCCTAGCGTTTCTGACCATGGCTTGACGCAAATTGCAGTGTCATTGCAAGTTTTCTTTTCCAAACGACAATGATCCACATGGCCACAAAACCTCGAGTGGGTGTGGTGATGCATCCTCTTTCAAACTGGTGCGACATTGCATGTGGCAGTGGAACTCCAACATGTTCCTGGTGTTTCTGACCATGGTTTGACACATATTGGAGTGTCATTGCATGTTTTCTTTTCCAAATCACAATGATCCACATGGCCACACACACTCAAGTGGGTGTGGTGATGCAACATCTTTCAAAATTGGTGCTCCATTGCATGTGGCAGCCAAATTCCCACATGTCCCTGGGGTTTCAGACAATGGATTGACACATATTGGAGTGTCATTGAATGTGTTCTTTTCCAAACCACATTGATCCACATGGCCACAAAACCTCAAGTGGGTGTGGTGATGCAACGTCTTTCAAACTGGTGCTCAATTGCATGTTGCAATGGAACTCCAACATGTTCTAGGGGTTTCTGACCATGCTTTGACACATATTGGAGTGTCATTGCATCTTTCTTTTCCAAACCACAATGATCCACATGGCCACAAGCACTCAAGTGGGTGTGGTGATTCAACATCTTTCAAACAGGTGCTCCATTGCAGGTGGCAGTTGAATTCAAACATGTTCCTATGGTTTTGACCACGGTTTGACACATATTGGAGTGTCATTGTATGTTTTCTTTTCCAAACCACAATGATCCACATGGCCACACACACTCAAGTGTGTTTGGTGGTTCAACCTCTTTCAAATCGGTATTCCATTGCATGTGGCAGTTGAATTCCAACATGTTCCTTGGGTTCTTGACCACGGTTTGACATATATTGGAGTGTCATTGCATGTGTTCTTTTCCAAACCACAATGATCTACATGGCCACACACACTCAAGTGGGTGTGGTGATGCATCCTCTTTCAAACTGGTGCGACATTGCATGTGGCAGTGGAACTCCAACATGTTCCTGGTGTTTCTGACCATGGTTTGACACATATTGGAGTGTCATTGCATGTTTTCTTTTCCAAATCACAATGATCCACATGGCCACACACACTCAAGTGGGTGTGGTGATGCAACATCTTTCAAAATTGGTGCTCCATTGCATGTGGCAGCCAAATTCCCACATGTCCCTGGGGTTTCAGACAATGGATTGACACATATTGGAGTGTCATTGAATGTGTTCTTTTCCAAACCACATTGATCCACATGGCCACAAAACCTCAAGTGGGTGTGGTGATGCAACGTCTTTCAAACTGGTGCTCAATTGCATGTTGCAATGGAACTCCAACATGTTCTAGGGGTTTCTGACCATGCTTTGACACATATTGGAGTGTCATTGCATCTTTCTTTTCCAAACCACAATGATCCACATGGCCACAAGCACTCAAGTGGGTGTGGTGATTCAACATCTTTCAAACAGGTGCTCCATTGCAGGTGGCAGTTGAATTCAAACATGTTCCTATGGTTTTGACCACGGTTTGACACATATTGGAGTGTCATTGTATGTTTTCTTTTCCAAACCACAATGATCCACATGGCCACACACACTCAAGTGTGTTTGGTGGTTCAACCTCTTTCAAATCGGTATTCCATTGCATGTGGCAGTTGAATTCCAACATGTTCCTTGGGTTCTTGACCATGGTTTGACATATATTGGAGTGTCATTGCATGTGTTCTTTTCCAAACCACAATGATCCACATGGTCACACACACTCGAGTGGGTGTGGTGATGCATCCTCTTTCAAACTGGTGCGACATTGCATGTGGCAGTGGAACTCCAACATGTTCCTGGTGTTTCTGACCATGGTTTGACACATATTGGAGTGTCATTGCATGTTTTCTTTTCCAAATCACAATGATCCACATGGCCACACACACTCAAGTGGGTGTGGTGATGCAACATCTTTCAAAATTGGTGCTCCATTGCATGTGGCAGCCAAATTCCCACATGTCCCTGGGGTTTCAGACAATGGATTGACACATATTGGAGTGTCATTGAATGTGTTCTTTTCCAAACCACATTGATCCACATGGCCA
This sequence comes from Avena sativa, assembly GCA_916181665.1. Taxonomy (NCBI): domain Eukaryota; kingdom Viridiplantae; phylum Streptophyta; class Magnoliopsida; order Poales; family Poaceae; genus Avena; species Avena sativa. The sequence continues at coordinate 410,158,795 of OV702289.1, read as the reverse complement.
CAAAACCTCAAGTGGGTGTGGTGATGCAACGTCTTTCAAACTGGTGCTCAATTGCATGTTGCAATGGAACTCCAACATGTTCTAGGGGTTTCTGACCATGCTTTGACACATATTGGAGTGTCATTGCATCTTTCTTTTCCAAACCACAATGATCCACATGGCCACAAGCACTCAAGTGGGTGTGGTGATTCAACATCTTTCAAACAGGTGCTCCATTGCAGGTGGCAGTTGAATTCAAACATGTTCCTATGGTTTTGACCACGGTTTGACACATATTGGAGTGTCATTGTATGTTTTCTTTTCCAAACCACAATGATCCGCATGGCCACACACACTCAAGTGTGTTTGGTGGTTCAACCTCTTTCAAATCGGTATTCCATTGCATGTGGCAGTTGAATTCCAACATGTTCCTTGGGTTCTTGACCATGGTTTGACATATATTGGAGTGTCATTGCATGTGTTCTTTTCCAAACCACAATGATCTACATGGCCACACACACTCAAGTTGGTGTGGTGATTCAACATCTTTCAAATTGGTGCTCCATTGTAGGTGGCAGTTGAATTCCAACATGTTCTAGGGGTTTCTGACCATGGTTTGACACATTTTAGAGTGTCATTGCATGTGTTCTTTTCCAAACTACAATGATCCACATGGCCATGCACACTCAAGTGGGTGTGGTGATCCAACCTCTATCAAATTGGTGCTCCATTACATGTGGCAGTGGAACTCCAACATGTTCCTAGTGTTTCTGACCATGGTTTGACACATATTGGAGTGTCATTGCATGTGTTCTTTTCCAAACCGGAATGATCCAGATGGCCACACACACTCAAGGGGCGTGGTGATGCAACCTCTTTCAAACAAGTGCTCCATTGCAAGTGGAAGTTGAATTCCCATATGTTCCTAGCGTTTCTGACCATGGCTTGACGCAAATTGCAGTGTCATTGCAAGTTTTCTTTTCCAAACTACAATGATCCACATGGTCACACACACTCGAGTGGGTGTGGTGATGCATCCTCTTTCAAACTGGTGCGACATTGCATGTGGCAGTGGAACTCCAACATGTTCCTGGTGTTTCTGACCATGGTTTGACACATATTGGAGTGTCATTGCATGTTTTCTTTTCCAAATCACAATGATCCACATGGCCACACACACTCAAGTGGGTGTGGTGATGCAACATCTTTCAAAATTGGTGCTCCATTGCATGTGGCAGCCAAATTCCCACATGTCCCTGGGGTTTCAGACAATGGATTGACACATATTGGAGTGTCATTGAATGTGTTCTTTTCCAAACCACATTGATCCACATGGCCACAAAACCTCAAGTGGGTGTGGTGATGCAACGTCTTTCAAACTGGTGCTCAATTGCATGTTGCAATGGAACTCCAACATGTTCTAGGGGTTTCTGACCATGCTTTGACACATATTGGAGTGTCATTGCATCTTTCTTTTCCAAACCACAATGATCCACATGGCCACAAGCACTCAAGTGGGTGTGGTGATTCAACATCTTTCAAACAGGTGCTCCATTGCAGGTGGCAGTTGAATTCAAACATGTTCCTATGGTTTTGACCACGGTTTGACACATATTGGAGTGTCATTGTATGTTTTCTTTTCCAAACCACAATGATCCACATGGCCACACACACTCAAGTGTGTTTGGTGGTTCAACCTCTTTCAAATCGGTATTCCATTGCATGTGGCAGTTGAATTCCAACATGTTCCTTGGGTTCTTGACCATGGTTTGACATATATTGGAGTGTCATTGCATGTGTTCTTTTCCAAACCACAATGATCTACATGGCCACACACACTCAAGTTGGTGTGGTGATTCAACATCTTTCAAATTGGTGCTCCATTGTAGGTGGCAGTTGAATTCCAACATGTTCTAGGGGTTTCTGACCATGGTTTGACACATTTTAGAGTGTCATTGCATGTGTTCTTTTCCAAACTACAATGATCCACATGGCCATGCACACTCAAGTGGGTGTGGTGATCCAACCTCTATCAAATTGGTGCTCCATTACATGTGGCAGTGGAACTCCAACATGTTCCTAGTGTTTCTGACCATGGTTTGACACATATTGGAGTGTCATTGCATGTGTTCTTTTCCAAACCGGAATGATCCAGATGGCCACACACACTCAAGGGGCGTGGTGATGCAACCTCTTTCAAACAAGTGCTCCATTGCAAGTGGAAGTTGAATTCCCATATGTTCCTAGCGTTTCTGACCATGGCTTGACGCAAATTGCAGTGTCATTGCAAGTTTTCTTTTCCAAACTACAATGATCCACATGGTCACACACACTCGAGTGGGTGTGGTGATGCATCCTCTTTCAAACTGGTGCGACATTGCATGTGGCAGTGGAACTCCAACATGTTCCTGGTGTTTCTGACCATGGTTTGACACATATTGGAGTGTCATTGCATGTTTTCTTTTCCAAATCACAATGATCCACATGGCCACACACACTCAAGTGGGTGTGGTGATGCAACATCTTTCAAAATTGGTGCTCCATTGCATGTGGCAGCCAAATTCCCACATGTCCCTAGGGTTTAAGACAATGGATTGACACATATTGGAGTGTCATTGAATGTGTTCTTTTCCAAACCACATTGATCCACATGGCCACAAAACCTCAAGTGGGTGTGGTGATGCAACGTCTTTCAAACTGGTGCTCAATTGCATGTTGCAATGGAACTCCAACATGTTCTAGGGGTTTCTGACCATGCTTTGACACATATTGGAGTGTCATTGCATCTTTCTTTTCCAAACCACAATGATCCACATGGCCACAAGCACTCAAGTGGGTGTGGTGATTCAACATCTTTCAAACTGGTGCTCCATTGCAGGTGGCAGTTGAATTCAAACATGTTCCTATGGTTTTGACCACCGTTTGACACATATTGGAGTGTCATGGTATGTTTTCTTTTCCAAACCACAATGATCCACATAGCCACACACACTCAAGTGTGTTTGGTGGTTCAACCTCTTTCAAATCGGTATTCCATTGCATGTGGCAGTTGAATTCCAACATGTTCCTTGGGTTCCTGACCATGGTTTGACACATATTGGAGTGTCATTGCATGTGTTCTTTTCCAAACCACAATGATCCACATGGCCACACACACTCAAGTGGGTGTGGTGATTCAACATCTTTCAAATTGGTGCTCCATTGTAGGTGGCAGTTGAATTCCAACATGTTCTAGGGGTTTCTGACCATGGTTTGACACATTTTAGAGTGTCATTGCATGTGTTCTTTTCCAAACTACAATGATCCACATGGCCATGCACACTCAAGTGGGTGTGGTGATCCAACCTCTTTCAAATTGGTGCTCCATTACATGTGGCAGTGGAACTCCAACATGTTCCTAGTGTTTCTGACCATGGTTTGACACATATTGGAGTGTCATTGCATGTTTTCTTTTCCAAACCACAATGATCCACATGGCCACACACACTCAAGGGGCGTGGTGATGCAACCTCTTTCAAACAAGTGCTCCATTGCAAGTGGAAGTTGAATTCCCATATGTTCCTAGGTTTTCTGACCATGGCTTGACGCAAATTGCAGTGTCATTGCAAGTTTTCTTTTCCAAACTACAATGATCCACATGGTCACACACACTCGAGTGGGTGTGGTGATGCATCCTCTTTCAAACTGGTGCGACATTGCATGTGGCAGTGGAACTCCAACATGTTCCTGGTGTTTCTGACCATGGTTTGACACATATTGGAGTGTCATTGCATGTTTTCTTTTCCAAATCACAATGATCCACATGGCCACACACACTCAAGTGGGTGTGGTGATGCAACATCCTTCAAAATTGGTGCTCCATTGCATGTGGCAGCCAAATTCCCACATGTCCCTGGGGTTTCAGGCAATGGATTGACACATATTGGAGTGTCATTGAATGTGTTCTTTTCCAAACCACATTGATCCACATGGCCACAAAACCTCAAGTGGGTGTGGTGATGCAACGTCTTTCAAACTGGTGCTCAATTGCATGTTGCAATGGAACTCCAACATGTTCTAGGGGTTTCTGACCATGCTTTGACACATATTGGAGTGTCATTGCATCTTTCTTTTCCAAACCACAATGATCCACATGGCCACAAGCACTCAAGTGGGTGTGGTGATTCAACATCTTTCAAACAGGTGCTCCATTGCAGGTGGCAGTTGAATTCAAACATGTTCCTATGGTTTTGACCACGGTTTGACACATATTGGAGTGTCATTGTATGTTTTCTTTTCCAAACCACAATGATCCACATGGCCACACACACTCAAGTGTGTTTGGTGGTTCAACCTCTTTCAAATCGGTATTCCATTGCATGTGGCAGTTGAATTCCAACATGTTCCTTGGGTTCTTGACCATGGTTTGACACATATTGGAGTGTCATTGCATGTGTTCTTTTCCAAACCACAATGATCTACATGGCCACACACACTCAAGTGGGTGTGGTGATTCAACATCTTTCAAATTGGTGCTCCATTGTAGGTGGCAGTTGAATTCCAACATGTTCTAGGGGTTTCTGACCATGGTTTGACACATTTTAGAGTGTCATTGCATGTGTTCTTTTCCAAACTACAATGATCCACATGGCCATGCACACTCAAGTGGGTGTGGTGATCCAACCTCTTTCAAATTGGTGCTCCATTACATGTGGCAGTGGAACTCCAACATGTTCCTAGTGTTTCTGACCATGGTTTGACACATATTGGAGTGTCATTGCATGTGTTCTTTTCCAAACCAGAATGATCCAGATGGCCACACACACTCAAGGGGCGTGGTGATGCAACCTCTTTCAAACAAGTGCTCCATTGCAAGTGGAAAATGAATTCCCATATGTTCCAAGCGTTTCTGACCATGGCTTGACGCAAATTGCAGTGTAATTGCAAGTTTTCTTTTCCAAACTACAATGATCCACATGGTCACACACACTCGAGTGGGTGTGGTGATGCATCCTCTTTCAAACTGGTGCGACATTGCATGTGGCAGTGGAACTCCAACATGTTCCTGGTGTTTCTGACCATGGTTTGACACATATTGGAGTGTCATTGCATGTTTTCTTTTCCAAATCACAATGATCCACATGGCCACACACACTCAAGTGGGTGTGGTGATGCAACATCTTTCAAAATTGGTGCTCCATTGCATGTGGCAGCCAAATTCCCACATGTCCCTAGGGTTTCAGACAATGGATTGACACATATTGGAGTGTCATTGAATGTGTTCTTTTCCAAACCACATTGATCCACATGGCCACAAAACCTCAAGTGGGTGTGGTGATGCAACGTCTTTCAAACTGGTGCTCAATTGCATGTTGCAATGGAACTCCAACATGTTCTAGGGGTTTCTGACCATGCTTTGACACATATTGGAGTGTCATTGCATCTTTCTTTTCCAAACCACAATGATCCACATGGCCACAAGCACTCAAGTGGGTGTGGTGATTCAACATCTTTCAAACAGGTGCTCCATTGCAGGTGGCAGTTGAATTCAAACATGTTCCTATGGTTTTGACCACCGTTTGACACATATTGGAGTGTCATTGTATGTTTTCTTTTCCAAACCACAATGATCCACATAGCCACACACACTCAAGTTTGTTTGGTGGTTCAACCTCTTTCAAATCGGTATTCCATTGCATGTGGCAGTTGAATTCCAACATGTTCCTTGGGTTCTTGACCATGGTTTGACACATATTGGAGTGTCATTGCATGTGTTCTTTTCCAAACCACAATGATCCACATGGCCACACACACTCAAGTGGGTGTGGTGATTCAACATCTTTCAAATTGGTGCTCCATTGTAGGTGGCAGTTGAATTCCAACATGTTCTAGGGGTTTCTGACCATGGTTTGACACATTTTAGAGTGTCATTTCATGTGTTCTTTTCCAAACAACAATGATCCAGATGGACATGCACACTCAAGAGGGTGTGGTGATGCAACCTGTTTCAAATTGGTGCTCCATTACATGTGGCAGTGGAACTCCAACATGTTCCTTGTGTTTCTGACCATGGTTTGACACATATTGGAGTGTCATTGCATGTTTTCTTTTCCAAACCACAATGATCCACATGGCCACACACACGCAAGGGGCGTGGTGATGCAACCTCTTTCAAACAAGTGCTCCATTGCAAGTGGAAGTTGAATTGCCATATGTTCCTAGGTTTTCTGACCATGGCTTGACGCAAATTGCAGTGTCATTGCAAGTTTTCTTTTCCAAACTACAATGATCCACATGGTCACACACACTCGAGTGGGTGTGGTGATGCATCCTCTTTCAAACTGGTGCGACATTGCATGTGGCAGTGGAACTCCAACATGTTCCTGGTGTTTCTGACCATGGTTTGACACATATTGGAGTGTCATTGCATGTTTTCTTTTCCAAATCACAATGATCCACATGGCCACACACACTCAAGTGGGTGTGGTGATGCAACATCTTTCAAAATTGGTGCTCCATTGCATGTGGCAGCCAAATTCCCACATGTCCCTGGGGTTTCAGACAATGGATTCACACATATTGGAGTGTCATTGAATGTGTTCTTTTCCAAACCACATTGATCCACATGGCCACAAAACCTCAAGTGGGTGTGGTGATGCAACGTCTTTCAAACTGGTGCTCAATTGCATGTTGCAATGGAACTCCAACATGTTCTAGGGGTTTCTGACCATGCTTTGACACATATTGGAGTGTCATTGCATCTTTCTTTTCCAAACCACAATGATCCACATGGCCACAAGCACTCAAGTGGGTGTGGTGATTCAACATCTTTCAAACAGGTGCTCCATTGCAGGTGGCAGTTGAATTCAAACATGTTCCTATGGTTTTGACCACGGTTTGACACATATTGGAGTGTCATTGTATGTTTTCTTTTCCAAACCACAATGATCCACATGGCCACACACACTCAAGTGTGTCTGGTGGTTCAACCTCTTTCAAATCGGTATTCCATTGCATGTGGCAGTTGAATTCCAACATGTTCCTTGGGTTCTTGACCATGGTTTGACACATATTGGAGTGTCATTGCATGTGTTCTTTTCCAAACCACAATGATCTACATGGCCACACACACTCAAGTGGGTGTGGTGATTCAACATCTTTCAAATTGGTGCTCCATTGTAGGTGGCAGTTGAATTCCAACATGTTCTAGGGGTTTCTGACCATGGTTTGACACATTTTAGAGTGTCATTGCATGTGTTCTTTTCCAAACTACAATGATCCACATGGCCATGCACACTCAAGTGGGTGTGGTGATCCAACCTCTTTCAAATTGGTGCTCCATTACATGTGGCAGTGGAACTCCAACATGTTCCTAGTGTTTCTGACCATGGTTTGACACATATTGGAGTGTCATTGCATGTGTTCTTTTCCAAACCAGAATGATCCAGATGGCCACACACACTCAAGGGGCGTGGTGATGCAACCTCTTTCAAACAAGTGCTCCATTGCAAGTGGAAGTTGAATTCCCATATGTTCCTAGCGTTTCTGACCATGGCTTGACGCAAATTGCAGTGTCATTGCAAGTTTTCTTTTCCAAACTACAATGATCCACATGGTCACACACACTCGAGTGGGTGTGGTGATGCATCCTCTTTCAAACTGGTGCGACATTGCATGTGGCAGTGGAACTCCAACATGTTCCTGGTGTTTCTGACCATGGTTTGACACATATTGGAGTGTCATTGCATGTTTTCTTTTCCAAATCACAATGATCCACATGGCCACACACACTCAAGTGGGTGTGGTGATGCAACATCTTTCAAAATTGGTGCTCCATTGCATGTGGCAGCCAAATTCCCACATGTCCCTAGGGTTTCAGACAATGGATTGACACATATTGGAGTGTCATTGAATGTGTTCTTTTCCAAACCACATTGATCCACATGGCCACAAAACCTCAAGTGGGTGTGGTGATGCAACGTCTTTCAAACTGGTGCTCAATTGCATGTTGCAATGGAACTCCAACATGTTCTAGGGGTTTCTGACCATGCTTTGACACATATTGGAGTGTCATTGCATCTTTCTTTTCCAAACCACAATGATCCACATGGCCACAAGCACTCAAGTTGGTGTGGTGATTCAACATCTTTCAAACTGGTGCTCCATTGCAGGTGGCAGTTGAATTCAAACATGTTCCTATGGTTTTGACCACCGTTTGACACATATTGGAGTGTCATTGTATGTTTTCTTTTCCAAACCACAATGATCCACATAGCCACACACACTCAAGTGTGTTTGGTGGTTCAACCTCTTTCAAATCGGTATTCCATTGCATGTGGCAGTTGAATTCCAACATGTTCCTTGGGTTCCTGACCATGGTTTGACACATATTGGAGTGTCATTGCATGTGTTCTTTTCCAAACCACAATGATCCACATGGCCACACACACTCAAGTGGGTGTGGTGATTCAACATCTTTCAAATTGGTGCTCCATTGTAGGTGGCAGTTGAATTCCAACATGTTCTAGGGGTTTCTGACCATGGTTTGACACATTTTAGAGTGTCATTGCATGTGTTCTTTTCCAAACTACAATGATCCACATGGCCATGCACACTCAAGTGGGTGTGGTGATCCAACCTCTTTCAAATTGGTGCTCCATTACATGTGGCAGTGGAACTCCAACATGTTCCTAGTGTTTCTGACCATGGTTTGACACATATTGGAGTGTCATTGCATGTTTTCTTTTCCAAACCACAATGATCCACATGGCCACACACACTCAAGGGGCGTGGTGATGCAACCTCTTTCAAACAAGTGCTCCATTGCAAGTGGAAGTTGAATTCCCATATGTTCCTAGGTTTTCTGACCATGGCTTGACGCAAATTGCAGTGTCATTGCAAGTTTTCTTTTCCAAACTACAATGATCCACATGGTCACACACACTCGAGTGGGTGTGGTGATGCATCCTCTTTCAAACTGGTGCGACATTGCATGTGGCAGTGGAACTCCAACATGTTCCTGGTGTTTCTGACCATGGTTTGACACATATTGGAGTGTCATTGCATGTTTTCTTTTCCAAATCACAATGATCCACATGGCCACACACACTCAAGTGGGTGTGGTGATGCAACATCTTTCAAAATTGGTGCTCCATTGCATGTGGCAGCCAAATTCCCACATGTCCCTGGGGTTTCAGACAATGGATTGACACATATTGGAGTGTCATTGAATGTGTTCTTTTCCAAACCACATTGATCCACATGGCCACAAAACCTCAAGTGGGTGTGGTGATGCAACGTCTTTCAAACTGGTGCTCAATTGCATGTTGCAATGGAACTCCAACATGTTCTAGGGGTTTCTGACCATGCTTTGACACATATTGGAGTGTCATTGCATCTTTCTTTTCCAAACCACAATGATCCACATGGCCACAAGCACTCAAGTGGGTGTGGTGATTCAACATCTTTCAAACAGGTGCTCCATTGCAGGTGGCAGTTGAATTCAAACATGTTCCTATGGTTTTGACCACGGTTTGACACATATTGGAGTGTCATTGTATGTTTTCTTTTCCAAACCACAATGATCCACATGGCCACACACACTCAAGTGTGTTTGGTGGTTCAACCTCTTTCAAATCGGTATTCCATTGCATGTGGCAGTTGAATTCCAACATGTTCCTTGGGTTCTTGACCATGGTTTGACACATATTGGAGTGTCATTGCATGTGTTCTTTTCCAAACCACAATGATCTACATGGCCACACACACTCAAGTGGGTGTGGTGATTCAACATCTTTCAAATTGGTGCTCCATTGTAGGTGGCAGTTGAATTCCAACATGTTCTAGGGGTTTCTGACCATGGTTTGACACATTTTAGAGTGTCATTGCATGTGTTCTTTTCCAAATTACAATGATCCACATGGCCATGCACACTCAAGTGGGTGTGGTGATCCAACCTCTTTCAAATTGGTGCTCCATTACATGTGGCAGTGGAACTCCAACATGTTCCTAGTGTTTCTGACCATGGTTTGACACATATTGGAGTGTCATTGCATGTGTTCTTTTCCAAACCAGAATGATCCAGATGGCCACACACACTCAAGGGGCGTGGTGATGCAACCTCTTTCAAACAAGTGCTCCATTGCAAGTGGAAGTTGAATTCCCATATGTTCCTAGCGTTTCTGACCATGGCTTGACGCAAATTGCAGTGTCATTGCAAGTTTTCTTTTCCAAACTACAATGATCCACATGGTCACACACACTCGAGTGGGTGTGGTGATGCATCCTCTTTCAAACTGGTGCGACATTGCATGTGGCAGTGGAACTCCAACATGTTCCTGGTGTTTCTGACCATGGTTTGACACATATTGGAGTGTCATTGCATGTTTTCTTTTCCAAATCACAATGATCCACATGGCCACACACACTCAAGTGGGTGTGGTGATGCAACATCTTTCAAAATTGGTGCTCCATTGCATGTGGCAGCCAAATTCCCACATGTCCCTAGGGTTTCAGACAATGGATTGACACATATTGGAGTGTCATTGAATGTGTTCTTTTCCAAACCACATTGATCCACATGGCCACAAAACCTCAAGTGGGTGTGGTGATGCAACGTCTTTCAAACTGGTGCTCAATTGCATGTTGCAATGGAACTCCAACATGTTCTAGGGGTTTCTGACCATGCTTTGACACATATTGGAGTGTCATTGCATCTTTCTTTTCCAAACCACAATGATCCACATGGCCACAAGAACTCAAGTGGGTGTGGTGATTCAACATCTTTCAAACTGGTGCTCCATTGCAGGTGGCAGTTGAATTCAAACATGTTCCTATGGATTTGACCACCGTTTGACACATATTGGAGTGTCATTGTATGTTTTCTTTTCCAAACCACAATGATCCACATAGCCACACACACTCAAGTGTGTTTGGTGGTTCAACCTCTTTCAAATCGGTATTCCATTGCATGTGGCAGTTGAATTCCAACATGTTCCTTGGGTTCCTGACCATGGTTTGACACATATTGGAGTGTCATTGCATGTGTTCTTTTCCAAACCACAATGATCCACATGGCCACACACACTCAAGTGGGTGTGGTGATTCAACATCTTTCAAATTGGTGCTCCATTGTAGGTGGCAGTTGAATTCCAACATGTTCTAGGGGTTTCTGACCATGGTTTGACACATTTTAGAGTGTCATTACATGTGTTCTTTTCCAAACTACAATGATCCACATGTCCATGCACACTCAAGTGGGTGTGGTGATCCAACCTCTTTCAAATTGGTGCTCCATTACATGTGGCAGTGGAACTCCAACATGTTCCTAGTGTTTCTGACCATGGTTTGACACATATTGGAGTGTCATTGCATGTTTTCTTTTCCAAACCACAATGATCCACATGGCCACACACACTCAAGGGGCGTGGTGATGCAACCTCTTTCAAACAAGTGCTCCATTGCAAGTGGAAGTTGAATTCCCATATGTTCCTAGGTTTTCTGACCATGGCTTGACGCAAATTGCAGTGTCATTGCAAGTTTTCTTTTCCAAACTACAATGATCCACATGGTCACACACACTCGAGTGGGTGTGGTGATGCATCCTCTTTCAAACTGGTGCGACATTGCATGTGGCAGTGGAACTCCAACATGTTCCTGGTGTTTCTGACCATGGTTTGACACATATTGGAGTGTCATTGCATGTTTTCTTTTCCAAATCACAATGATCCACATGGCCACACACACTCAAGTGGGTGTGGTGATGCAACATCTTTCAAAATTGGTGCTCCATTGCATGTGGCAGCCAAATTCCCACATGTCCCTGGGGTTTCAGACAATGGATTGACACATATTGGAGTGTCATTGAATGTGTTCTTTTCCAAACCACATTGATCCACATGGCCACAAAACCTCAAGTGGGTGTGGTGATGCAACGTCTTTCAAACTGGTGCTCAATTGCATGTTGCAATGGAACTCCAACATGTTCTAGGGGTTTCTGACCATGCTTTGACACATATTGGAGTGTCATTGCATCTTTCTTTTCCAAACCACAATGATCCACATGGCCACAAGCACTCAAGTGGGTGTGGTGATTCAACATCTTTCAAACAGGTGCTCCATTGCAGGTGGCAGTTGAATTCAAACATGTTCCTATGGTTTTGACCACGGTTTGACACATATTGGAGTGTCATTGTATGTTTTCTTTTCCAAACCACAATGATCCACATGGCCACACACACTCAAGTGTGTTTGGTGGTTCAACCTCTTTCAAATCGGTATTCCATTGCATGTGGCAGTTGAATTCCAACATGTTCCTTGGGTTCTTGACCATGGTTTGACACATATTGGAGTGTCATTGCCTGTGTTCTTTTCCAAACCACAATGATCTACATGGCCACACACACTCAAGTGGGTGTGGTGATTCAACATCTTTCAAATTGGTGCTCCATTGTAGGTGGCAGTTGAATTCCAACATGTTCTAGGGGTTTCTGACCATGGTTTGACACATTTTACAGTGTCATTGCATGTGTTCTTTTCCAAACTACAATGATCCACATGGCCATGCACACTCAAGTGGGTGTGGTGATCCAACCTCTTTCAAATTGGTGCTCCATTACATGTGGCAGTGGAACTCCAACATGTTCCTAGTGTTTCTGACCATGGTTTGACACATATTGGAGTGTCATTGCATGTGTTCTTTTCCAAACCAGAATGATCCAGATGGCCACACACACTCAAGGGGCGTGGTGATGCAACCTCTTTCAAACAAGTGCTCCATTGCAAGTGGAAGTTGAATTCCCATATGTTCCTAGCGTTTCTGACCATGGCTTGACGCAAATTGCAGTGTCATTGCAAGTTTTCTTTTCCAAACTACAATGATCCACATGGTCACACACACTCGAGTGGGTGTGGTGATGCATCCTCTTTCAAACTGGTGCGACATTGCATGTGGCAGTGGAACTCCAACATGTTCCTGGTGTTTCTGACCATGGTTTGACACATATTGGAGTGTCATTGCATGTTTTCTTTTCCAAATCACAATGATCCACATGGCCACACACACTCAAGTGGGTGTGGTGATGCAACATCTTTCAAAATTGGTGCTCCATTGCATGTGGCAGCCAAATTCCCACATGTCCCTAGGGTTTCAGACAATGGATTGACACATATTGGAGTGTCATTGAATGTGTTCTTTTCCAAACCACATTGATCCACATGGCCACAAAACCTCAAGTGGGTGTGGTGATGCAACGTCTTTCAAACTGGTGCTCAATTGCATGTTGCAATGGAACTCCAACATGTTCTAGGGGTTTCTGACCATGCTTTGACACATATTGGAGTGTCATTGCATCTTTCTTTTCCAAACCACAATGATCCACATGGCCACAAGCACTCAAGTGGGTGTGGTGATTCAACATCTTTCAAACTGGTGCTCCATTGCAGGTGGCAGTTGAATTCAAACATGTTCCTATGGATTTGACCACCGTTTGACACATATTGGAGTGTCATTGTATGTTTTCTTTTCCAAACCACAATGATCCACATAGCCACACACACTCAAGTGTGTTTGGTGGTTCAACCTCTTTCAAATCGGTATTCCATTGCATGTGGCAGTTGAATTCCAACATGTTCCTTGGGTTCCTGACCATGGTTTGACACATATTGGAGTGTCATTGCATGTGTTCTTTTCCAAACCACAATGATCCACATGGCCACACACACTCAAGTGGGTGTGGTGATTCAACATCTTTCAAATTGGTGCTCCATTGTAGGTGGCAGTTGAATTCCAACATGTTCTAGGGGTTTCTGACCATGGTTTCACACATATTAGAGTGTCATTGCATGTGTTCTTTTCCAAACCACAAACATCCACGTGGCCACACAGACTCAAGTGGGTGTGGTGATGTAACCTCTTTTAATCTAGTGCTCCATTGCATGTGGCAGTTGGATTCCAACATGTTCATAGGCTTTTTGACTATGGTTTGACACATTTTAGAGTGTCATTGCATGTTTTCTTTTCCAAACCACAATGATCCAGATGGACATGCACACTCAAGAGGGTGTGGTGATGCAACCTGTTTCAAATTGGTGCTCCTTTGCATGTGGCAGTGGAACTCCAACATGTTCCTAGTGTTTCTGACCTTGGTTTGACACATATTGGAGTGTCATTGCATGTGTTCTTTTCCAAACCAGAATGATCCAGATGGCCACACACACTCAAGGGGCGTGGTGATGCAACCTCTTTCAAACAAGTGCTCCATTGCAAGTGGAATTTGAATTCCCATATGTTCCTAGGGTTTTTGACCATGGCTTGACGCAAATTGCAGTGTCATTGCAAGTTTTCTTTTCCAAACTACAATGATCCACATGGTCAAACACACTCGAGTGGGTGTGGTGATGCAACCTCTTTCAAACTGGTGCGACATTGCATGTGGCAGTGGAACTCCAACATGTTCCTGGTGTTTCTGACCATGGTTTGACACATATTGGAGTGTCATTGCATGTTTTCTTTTCCAAATCACAATGATCCACATGGCCACACACACTCAAGTGGGTGTGGTGATGCAACATCTTTCAAAATTGGTGCTCCATTGCATGTGGCAGTGAAATTCCCACATGTCCCTAGGGTTTCAGACAATGGATTGACACATATTGGAGTGTCATTGAATGTGTTCTTTTCCAAACCACATTGATCCACATGGCCACAAAACCTCAAGTGGGTGTGGTGATGCAACGTCTTTCAAACTGGTGCTCAATTGCATGTTGCAATGGAACTCCAACATGTTCTAGGGGTTTCTGACCATGCTTTGACACATATTGGAGTGTCATTGCATCTTTCTTTTCCAAACCACAATGATCCACATGGCCACAAGCACTCAAGTGGGTGTGGTGATTCAACATCTTTCAAACTGGTGCTCCATTGCAGGTGGCAGTTGAATTCAAACATGTTCCTATGGTTTTGACCACCGTTTGACACATATTGGAGTGTCATTGTATGTTTTCTTTTGCAAACCACAATGATCCACATAGCCACACACACTCAAGTGTGTTTGGTGGTTCAACCTCTTTCAAATCGGTATTCCATTGCATGTGGCAGTTGAATTCCAACATGTTCCTTGGGTTCCTGACCATGGTTTGACACATATTGGAGTGTCATTGCATGTGTTCTTTTCCAAACCACAATGATCCACATGGCCAGACACAATCGAGTGGATGTGGTGATGCAACCTCTTTGAAAATTGGTTCTCCATTGCATGTGGGAGTCGAATTCCCACATGTTCCTGGGGTTTCGGACCATGGATTGACACATATTGGAGTGTCATTGCATGTGTTCTTTTCCAAACCACAATGATCCACATGGCGAAATA
This sequence comes from Avena sativa, assembly GCA_916181665.1. Lineage (NCBI taxonomy): Eukaryota > Viridiplantae > Streptophyta > Magnoliopsida > Poales > Poaceae > Avena > Avena sativa. Next base: position 410,143,469 of record OV702289.1, on the reverse strand, counting down.
ACCTCAAGTGCGTGTGGTGATGCAACCTCTTTCAAATTGGTGCTCCATTGCATGTGGTTGTTGAATTCCAACATGTTCTAGGGGTTTCTGACCATGGTTTCACACATATTAGAGTGTCATTGCATGTGTTCTTTTCCAAACCACAAACATCCACGTGGCCACATAGACTCAAGTGGGTGTGGTGATGTAACCTCTTTTAATCTAGTGCTCCATTGCATGTGGCAGTTGGATTCCAACATGTTCATAGGCTTTTTGACTATGGTTTGACACATATTGGAGTGTCATTGCATGTTTTCTTTTCCAAACCACAATGATCCAGATGGACATGCACACTCAAGAGGGTGTGGTGATGCAACCTGTTTCAAATTGGTGCTCCTTTGCATGTGGCAGTGGAACTCGAACATGTTCCTTGTGTTTCTGACCATGGTTTGACACATATTGGAGTGTCATTGCATGTGTTCTTTTCCAAACCACAATGATCCACATGGCCACACACACTCAAGGGGCGTGGTGATGCAACCTCTTTCAAACAAGTGCTCCATTGCAAGTGGAATTTGAATTCCCATATGTTCCTAGGGTTTTTGACCATGGCTTGACGCAAATTGCAGTGTCATTGCAAGTTTTCTTTTCCAAACTACAATGATCCACATGGTCACACACACTCGAGTGGGTGTGGTGATGCATCCTCTTTCAAACTGGTGCGACATTGCATGTGGCAGTGGAACTCCAACATGTTCCTGGTGTTTCTGACCATGGTTTGACACATATTGGAGTGTCATTGCATGTTTTCTTTTCCAAATCACAATGATCCACATGGCCACACACACTCAAGTGGGTGTGGTGATGCAACATCTTTCAAAATTGGTGCTCCATTGCATGTGGCAGTGAAATTCCCACATGTCCCTGGGGTTTCAGACAATGGATTGACACATATTGGAGTGTCATTGAATGTGTTCTTTTCCAAACCACATTGATCCACATGGCCACAAAACCTCAAGTGGGTGTGGTGATGCAACCTCTTTCAAACTGGTGCACCATTGCATGTGGCAATGGAACTCCAACATGTTCTAGGGGTTTCTGACCATGCTTTGACACATATTGGAGTGTCATTGCATCTTTCTTTTCCAAACCACAATGATCCACATGGCCACAAGCACTCAAGTGGGTGTGGTGATTCAACATCTTTCAAACTGGTGCTCCATTGTAGGTGGCAGTTGAATTCAAACATGTTCCTATGGTTTTGACCGCGGTTTGACACATATTGGAGTGTCATTGTATGTTTTCTTTTCCAAACCACAATGATCCACATGGCCACACACACTCAAGTGTGTTTGGTGGTTCAACCTCTTTCAAATCGGTATTCTATTGCATGTGGCAGTTGAATTCCAACATGTTCCTTGGGTTCCTGACCATGGTTTGACACATATTGGAGTGTCATTGCATGTGTTCTTTTCCAAACCACAATGATCCACATGTCCACACACACTCAAGTGGGTGTGGTGATTCAACATCTTTCAAATTGGTGCTCCATTGTAGGTGGCAGATGAATTCCAACATGTTCTAGGGGTTTCTGACCATGGTTTGACACATTTTAGAGTGTCATTGCATGTGTTCTTTTCCAAACTACAATGATCCACATGGCCATGCACACTCAAGTGGGTGTGGTGATCCAACCTCTTTCAAATTGGTGCTCCATTACATGTGGCAGTGGAACTCCAACATGTTCCTAGTGTTTCTGACCATGGTTTGACACATATTGGAGTGTCATTGCATGTGTTCTTTTCCAAACCAGAATGATCAAGATGGCCACACACACTCAAGGGGCGTGGTGATGCAACCTCTTTCAAACAAGTGCTCCATTGCAAGTGGAATTTGAATTCCCATATGTTCCTAGGGTTTTTGACCATGGCTTGACGCAAATTGCAGTGTCATTGCAAGTTTTCTTTTCCAAACTACAATGATCCACATGGTCACACACACTCGAGTGGGTGTGGTGATGCATCCTCTTTCAAACTTGTGCGACATTGCATGTGGCAGTGGAACTCCAACATGTTCCTGGTGTTTCTGACCATGGTTTGACACATATTGGAGTGTCATTGCATGTTTTCTTTTCCAAATCACAATGATCCACATGGCCACACACACTCAAGTGGGTGTGGTGATGCAACATCTTTCAAAATTGGTGCTCCATTGCATGTGGCAGTGAAATTCCCACATGTCCCTGGGGTTTCAGACAATGGAGACACATATTGGAGTGTCATTGAATGTGTTCTTTTCCAAACCACATTGATCCACATGGCCACAAAACCTCAAGTGGGTGTGGTGATGCAACCTCTTTCAAACTGGTGCACCATTGCATGTGGCAATGGAACTCCAACATGTTCTAGGGGTTTCTGACCATGCTTTGACACATATTGGAGTGTCATTGCATCTTTCTTTTCCAAACCACAATGATCCACATGGCCACAAGCACTCAAGTGGGTGTGGTGATTCAACATCTTTCAAACTGGTGCTCCATTGTAGGTGGCAGTTGAATTCAAACATGTTCCTATGGTTTTGACCGCGGTTTGACACATATTGGAGTGTCATTGTATGTTTTCTTTTCCAAACCACAATGATCCACATGGCCACACACACTCAAGTGTGTTTGGTGGTTCAACCTCTTTCAAATCGGTATTCTATTGCATGTGGCAGTTGAATTCCAACATGTTCCTTGGGTTCCTGACCATGGTTTGACACATATTGGAGTGTCATTGCATGTGTTCTTTTCCAAACCACAATGATCCACATGTCCACACACACTCAAGTGGGTGTGGTGATTCAACATCTTTCAAATTGGTGCTCCATTGTAGGTGGCAGATGAATTCCAACATGTTCTAGGGGTTTCTGACCATGGTTTGACACATTTTAGAGTGTCATTGCATGTGTTCTTTTCCAAACTACAATGATCCACATGGCCATGCACACTCAAGTGGGTGTGGTGATCCAACCTCTTTCAAATTGGTGCTCCATTACATGTGGCAGTGGAACTCCAACATGTTCCTAGTGTTTCTGACCATGGTTTGACACATATTGGAGTGTCATTGCATGTGTTCTTTTCCAAACCAGAATGATCAAGATGGCCACACACACTCAAGGGGCGTGGTGATGCAACCTCTTTCAAACAAGTGCTCCATTGCAAGTGGAATTTGAATTCCCATATGTTCCTAGGGTTTTTGACCATGGCTTGACGCAAATTGCAGTGTCATTGCAAGTTTTCTTTTCCAAACTACAATGATCCACATGGTCACACACACTCGAGTGGGTGTGGTGATGCATCCTCTTTCAAACTTGTGCGACATTGCATGTGGCAGTGGAACTCCAACATGTTCCTGGTGTTTCTGACCATGGTTTGACACATATTGGAGTGTCATTGCATGTTTTCTTTTCCAAATCACAATGATCCACATGGCCACACACACTCAAGTGGGTGTGGTGATGCAACATCTTTCAAAATTGGTGCTCCATTGCATGTGGCAGTGAAATTCCCACATGTCCCTGGGGTTTCAGACAATGGAGACACATATTGGAGTGTCATTGAATGTGTTCTTTTCCAAACCACATTGATCCACATGGCCACAAAACCTCAAGTGGGTGTGGTGATGCAACCTCTTTCAAACTGGTGCACCATTGCATGTGGCAATGGAACTCCAACATGTTCTAGGGGTTTCTGACCATGCTTTGACACATATTGGAGTGTCATTGCATCTTTCTTTTCCAAACCACAATGATCCACATGGCCACAAGCACTCAAGTGGGTGTGGTGATTCAACATCTTTCAAACTGGTGCTCCATTGCAGGTGGCAGTTGAATTCAAACATGTTCCTATGGTTTTGACCGCGGTTTGACACATATTGGAGTGTCATTGTATGTTTTCTTTTCCAAACCACAATGATCCACATGGCCACACACACTCAAGTGTGTTTGGTGGTTCAACCTCTTTCAAATCGGTATTCTATTGCATGTGGCAGTTGAATTCCAACATGTTCCTTGGGTTCCTGACCATGGTTTGACACATATTGGAGTGTCATTGCATGTGTTCTTTTCCAAACCACAATGATCCACATGTCCACACACACTCAAGTGGGTGTGGTGATTCAACATCTTTCAAATTGGTGCTCCATTGTAGGTGGCAGATGAATTCCAACATGTTCTAGGGGTTTCTGACCATGGTTTGACACATTTTAGAGTGTCATTGCATGTGTTCTTTTCCAAACTACAATGATCCACATGGCCATGCACACTCAAGTGGGTGTGGTGATCCAACCTCTTTCAAATTGGTGCTCCATTACATGTGGCAGTGGAACTCCAACATGTTCCTAGTGTTTCTGACCATGGTTTGACACATATTGGAGTGTCATTGCATGTGTTCTTTTCCAAACCAGAATGATCAAGATGGCCACACACACTCAAGGGGCGTGGTGATGCAACCTCTTTCAAACAAGTGCTCCATTGCAAGTGGAATTTGAATTCCCATATGTTCCTAGGGTTTTTGACCATGGCTTGACGCAAATTGCAGTGTCATTGCAAGTTTTCTTTTCCAAACTACAATGATCCACATGGTCACACACACTCGAGTGGGTGTGGTGATGCATCCTCTTTCAAACTGGTGCGACATTGCATGTGGCAGTGGAACTCCAACATGTTCCTGGTGTTTCTGACCATGGTTTGACACATATTGGAGTGTCATTGCATGTTTTCTTTTCCAAATCACAATGATCCACATGGCCACACACACTCAAGTGGGTGTGGTGATGCAACATCTTTCAAAATTGGTGCTCCATTGCATGTGGCAGTGAAATTCCCACATGTCCCTGGGGTTTCAGACAATGGAGACACATATTGGAGTGTCATTGAATGTGTTCTTTTCCAAACCACATTGATCCACATGGCCACAAAACCTCAAGTGGGTGTGGTGATGCAACCTCTTTCAAACTGGTGCTCCATTGCATGTGGCAATGGAACTCCAACATGTTCTAGGGGTTTCTGACCATGCTTTGACACATATTGGAGTGTCATTGCATCTTTCTTTTCCAAACCACAATGATCGACATGGCCACATGCACTCAAGTGGGTGTGGTGATTCAACATCTTTCAAACTGGTGCTCCATTGCAGGTGGCAGTTGAATTCAAACATGTTCCTATGGTTTTGACCACGGTTTGACACATATTGGAGTGTCATTGTATGTTTTCTTTTGCAAACCACAATGATCCACATGGCCACACACATTCAAGTGTGTTTGGTGGTTCAACCTCTTTCAAATCGGTATTCCATTGCATGTGGCAGTTGAATTCCAACATGTTCCTTGGGTTCCTGACCATGGTTTGACACATATTGGAGTGTCATTGCATGTGTTCTTTTCCAAACCACAATGATCCACATGGTCACACACACTCGAGTGGGTGTGGTGATGCATCCTCTTTCAAACTGGTGCGACATTGCATGTGGCAGTGGAACTCCAACATGTTCCTGGTGTTTCTGACCATGGTTTGACACATATTGGAGTGTCATTGCATGTTTTCTTTTCCAAATCACAATGATCCACATGGCCACACACACTCAAGTGGGTGTGGTGATGCAACATCTTTCAAAATTCGTGCTCCATTGCATGTGGCAGTCAAATTCCCACATGTCCCTGGGGTTTCAGACAATGGATTCACACATATTGGAGTGTCATTGAATGTGTTCTTTTCCAAACCACATTGATCCACATGGCCACAAAACCTCAAGTGGGTGTGGTGATGCAACCTCTTTCAAACTGGTGCTCCATTGCATGTGGCAATGGAACTCCAACATGTTCTAGGGGTTTCTGACCATGCTTTGACACATATTGGAGTGTCATTGCATCTTTCTTTTCCAAACCACAATGATCCACATGGCCACAAGCACTCAAGTGGGTGTGGTGATTCAACATCTTTCAAACTGGTGCTCCATTGCAGGTGGCAGTTGAATTCAAACATGTTCCTATGGTTTTGACCGCGGTTTGAGACATATTGGAGTGTCATTGTATGTTTTCTTTTCCAAACCACAATGATCCACATGGCCACACACACTCAAGTGTGTTTGGTGGTTCAACCTCTTTCAAATCGGTATTCCATTGCATGTGGCAGTTGAATTCCAACATGTTCCTTGGGTTCCTGACCATGGTTTGACACATATTGGAGTGTCATTGCATGTGTTCTTTTCCAAACCACAATGATCCACATGGCCACACACACTCAAGTGGGTGTGGTGATTCAACATCTTTCAAATTGGTGCTCCATTGTAGGTGGCAGTTGAATTCCAACATGTTCTAGGGGTTTCTGACCATGGTTTGACACATTTTAGAGTGTCATTGCATGTGTTCTTTTCCAAACTACAATGATCCACATGGCCATGCACACTCAAGTGGGTGTGGTGATCCAACCTCTTTCCAATTGGTGCTCCATTACATGTGGCAGTGGAACTCCAACATGTTCCTAGTGTTTCTAACCATGGTTTGACACATATTGGAGTGTCATTGCATGTGTTCTTTTCCAAACCAGAATGATCCAGATGGCCACACACACTCAAGGGGCGTGGTGATGCAACCTCTTTCAAACAAGTGCTCCATTGCAAGTGGAATTTGAATTCCCATATGTTCCTAGGGTTTTTGACCATGGCTTGACGCAAATTGCAGTGTCATTGCAAGTTTCTTTTCCAAACTACAATGATCCACATGGTCACACACACTCGAGTGGGTGTGGTGATGCATCCTCTTTCAAACTGGTGCGACATTGCATGTGGCAGTGGAACTCCAACATGTTCCTGGTGTTTCTGACCATGGTTTGACACATATTGGAGTGTCATTGCATGTTTTCTTTTCCAAATCACAATGATCCACATGGCCACACACACTCAAGTGGGTGTGGTGATGCAACATCTTTCAAAATTGGTGCTCCATTGCATGTGGAAGTGAAATTCCCACATGTCCATGGGGTTTCAGACAATGGAGACACATATTGGAGTGTCATTGAATGTGTTTTTTTCCAAACCACATTGATCCACATGGCCACAAAACCTCAAGTGGGTGTGGTGATGCAACCTCTTTCAAACTGGTGCTCCATTGCATGTGGCAATGGAACTCCAACATGTTCTAGGGGTTTCTGACCATGCTTTGACACATATTGGAGTGTCATTGCATCTTTCTTTTCCAAACCACAATGATCCACATGGCCACATGCACTCAAGTGGGTGTGGTGATTCAACATCTTTCAAACTGGTGCTCCATTGCAGGTGGCAGTTGAATTCAAACATGTTCCTATGGTGTTTACCACGGTTTGACACATATTGGAGTGTCATCGTATGTTTTCTTTTGCAAACCACAATGATCCACATGGCCACACACATTCAAGTGTGTTTGGTGGTTCAACCTCTTTCAAATCGGTATTCCATTGCATGTGGCAGTTGAATTCCAACATGTTCCTTGGGTTCCTGACCATGGTTTGACACATATTGGAGTGTCATTGCAAGGGTTCTTTTCCAAACCACAATGATCCACATGGTCACACACACTCGAGTGGGTGTGGTGATGCATCCTCTTTCAAACTGGTGCGACATTGCATGTGGCAGTGGAACTCCAACATGTTCCTGGTGTTTCTGACCATGGTTTGACACATATTGGAGTGTCATTGCATGTTTTATTTTCCAAATCACAATGATCCACATGGCCACACACACTCAAGTGGGTGTGGTGATGCAACATCTTTCAAAATTCGTGCTCCATTGCATGTGGCAGTCAAATTCCCACATGTCCCTGGGGTTTCAGACAATGGATTCACACATATTGGAGTGTCATCTAATGTGTTCTTTTCCAAACCACATTGATCCACATGGCCACAAAACCTCAAGTGGGTGTGGTGATGCAACCTCTTTCAAACTGGTGCTCCATTGCATGTGGCAATGGAACTCCAACATGTTCTAGGGGTTTCTGACCATGCTTTGACACATATTGGAGTGTCATTGCATCTTTCTTTTCCAAACCACAATGATCCACATGGCCACAAGCACTCAAGTGGGTGTGGTGATTCAACATCTTTCAAACTGGTGCTCCATTGCAGGTGGCTGTTGAATTCAAACATGTTCCTATGGTTTTGACCGCGGTTTGACACATATTGGAGTGTCATTGTATGTTTTCTTTTCCAAACCACAATGATCCACATGGCCACACACACTCAAGTGTGTTCGGTGGTTCAACCTCTTTCAAATCGGTATTCCATTGCATGTGGCAGTTGAATTCCAACATGTTCCTTGGGTTCCTGACCATGGTTTGACACATATTGGAGTGTCATTGCATGTGTTCTTTTCCAAACCACAATGATCCACATGGCCACACACACTCAAGTGGGTGTGGTGATTCAACATCTTTCAAATTGGTGCTCCATTGTAGGTGGCAGTTGGATTCCAACATGTTCTAGGGGTTTTTGACCATGGTTTGACACATTTTAGAGTGTCATTGCATTTGTTCTTTTCCAAACTACAATGATCCACATGGCCATGCACACTCAAGTGGGTGTGGTTATCCAACCTCTTTCAAATTGGTGCTCCATTACATGTGGCAGTGGAACTCCAACATGTTCCTAGTGTTTCTAACCATGGTTTGACACATATTGGAGTGTCATTGCATGTGTTCTTTTCCAAACCAGAATGCTCCAGATGGCCACACACACTCAAGGGGCGTGGTGATGCAACCTCTTTCAAACAAGTGCTCCATTGCAAGTGGAATTTGAATTCCCATATGTTCCTAGGGTTTTTGACCATGGCTTGACGCAAATTGCAGTGTCATTGCAAGTTTTCTTTTCCAAACTACAATGATCCACATGGTCACACACACTCGAGTGGGTGTGGTGATGCATCCTCTTTCAAACTGGTGCGACATTGCATGTGGCAGTGGAACTCCAACATGTTCCTGGTGTTTCTGACCATGGTTTGACACATATTGGAGTGTCATTGCATGTTTTCTTTTCCAAATCACAATGATCTACATGGCCACACACGCTCAAGTGGGTGTGGTGATGCAACATCTTTCAAAATTGGTGCTCCATTGCATGTGGCAGTGAAATTCCCACATGTCCCTGGGGTTTCAGACAATGGAGACACATATTGGAGTGTCATTGAATGTGTTCTTTTCCAAACCACATTGATCCACATGGCCACAAAACCTCAAGTGGGTGTGGTGATGCAACCTCTTTCAAACTGGTGCTCCATTGCATGTGGCAATGGAACTCAAACATGTTCTAGGGGTTTCTGACCATGCTTTGACACATATTGGAGTGTCATTGCATCTTTATTTTCCAAACCACAATGATCCACATGGCCACATGCACTCAAGTGGGTGTGGTGATTCAACATCTTTCAAACTGGTGCTGCATTGCAGGTGGCAGTTGAATTCAAACATGTTCCTATGGTTTTGACCACGGTTTGACACATATTGGAGTGTCATTGTATGTTTTCTTTTCCAAACCACAATGATCCACATGGACACACACACTCAAGTGGGTTTCGTGGTTCAACCTCTTTCAAATCGGTATTCCATTGCATGTGGCAGTTGAATTCCAACATGTTCCTTGGGTTCCTGACCATGGTTTGACACATATTGGAGTGTCATTGCATGTGTTCTTTTCCAAACCACAATGATCCACATGGCCACACACACTCAAGTGGGTGTGGTGATTCAACATCTTTCAAATTGGTGCTCCATTGTAGGTGGCAGTTGAATTCCAACATGTTCTAGGGGTTTCTGACCATGGTTTGACACATTTTAGAGTGTAATTGCATGTGTTCTTTTCCAAACTACAATGATCCACATGGCCATGCACACTCAAGTGGGTGTGGTGATCCAACCTCTTTCAAATGGGTGCTCCATTATATGTGGCATTGGAACTCCAACATGTTCCTGGTGTTTCTAACCATGGTTTGACACATATTGGAGTGTCATTGCATGTGTTTCCAAAGCACAATGATCCACATGGCCACACACACTCAAGTGGGTGTGGTGATGCAATCTCTTGCAAAATTGCTGCTCCATTGCATGTGGCAGTTGAATTCCAACATGTTCCTGGGGTTTCGGACCATGGATTGACACATATTGGAGTGTCATTGCATGTGTTCTTTTCCAAACCACAATGATCCACATGGCCAAACAACCTCAAGTGCGTGTGGTGATGCAACCTCTTTCAAATTGGTGCTCCATTGCATGTGGCTGTTGAATTCCAACATGTTCTAGGGGTTTCTGACCATGGTTTGACACATATTAGAGTGTCATTGCATGTGTTCTTTTCCAAACCGGAAACATCCATGTGGCCACACAGACTCAAGTGGGTGTGGTGATGTAACCTCTTTTAAACTAGTGCTCTATTGCATGTTGCAGTTGGATTCCAACATGTTCCTAGGATTTTTGACCATGGTTTGACACATATTGGAGTGTCATTGCATGTTTTCTTTTCCAAACCACAATGATCAACATGGACATGCACACTCAAGTGGGTGTGGTGATGCAAGCTGTTTCAAATTGGTGCTCCATTGCATGTGGCAGTGGAACTCCAACATGCTCCTAGTGTTTCTGACCATGGGTTGACACATATTGGAGTGTCATTGCATGTGTTCTTTTCCAAACCACAATCATCCACATGGCCACACACACTCAAGGGCGTGGTGATGCAACCTCTTTCAAACAAGTGCTCCATTGCAAGTGGAAGTTGAATTCCCATATATTCCTAGGGTTTCTGACCATGGCTTGACGCAGATTGCAGTGTCATTGCAAGTTTTCTTTTCCAAACTACAATGATCCACATGGTCACACACACTCAGGTGGGTGTGGTGATGCATCCTCTTTCAAACTGGTGTGACTTTTCATGTGGCAGTGGAACTCCAACATGTTGCTTGTGTTTCTGACCATGGTTTGACACATATTGGAGTGTCATTGCATGTTTTCTTTTCCAAATCACAATGATCCTCATGGCCACACACACTCAAGTGGGTGTGGTGATGCAACATCTTTCAAAATTGGTGCTCCATTGCATGTGGCAGCCAAATTCCCACATGTCCCTGGGGTTTCAGACAATGGATTCACACCTATTGGAGTGTCATTGAATGTGTTCTTTTCCAAACCACATTGATCCACATGGCCACAAAACCTCAAGTGGGTGTGGTGATGCAACCTCTTTCAAACTGGTGCTCAATTGCATGTGGCAATGGAACTCCAACATGTTCTAGGGGTTTCTGACCATGCTTTGACACATATTGGAGTGTCATTGCATCTTTCTTTTCCAAACCACAATGATCCACATGGCTACAAGCACTCAAGTGGGTGTGGTGATTCAACATCTTTCAAACTGGTGCTCCATTGCAGGTGGCAGTTGAATTCAAACATGTTCCTATGGTTTTGACCACGGTTTGACACATATTGGAGTGTCATTGTATGTTTTCTTTTCCAAACCACAATGATCCACATGGACACACACACTCAAGTGGGTTTCGTGGTTCAACCTCTTTCAAATCGGTGTTCCATTGCATGTGGCAGTTGAATTCCAACATGTTCCTTGGGTTCCTGACCATGGTTTGACACATATTGGAGTGTCATTGCATGTGTTCTTTTCCAAACCACAATGATCCACATGGCCACACACACTCAAGGGGCGTGGTGATGCAACCTCTTTCAAACAAGTGCTCCATTGCAAGTGGAAGTTGAATTCCCATATGTTCCTAGGGTTTCTGACCATGGCTTGACGCAAATTGCAGTGTCATTGCAAGTTTTATTTTCCAAACTACAATGATCCACATGGTCACACACACTCGAGTGGGTGTGGTGATGCATCCTCTTTCAAACTGGTGCGACATTGCATGTGGCAGTGGAACTCCAACATGTTCCTGGTGTTTCTGACCATGGTTTGACACATATTGGAGTGTCATTGCATGTTTTCTTTTCCAAATCACAATGATCCACATGGCCACACACACTCAAGTGGGTGTGGTGATGCAACATCTTTCAAAATTGGTGCTCCATTGCATGTGGCAGTCAAATTCCCACATGTCCCTGGGGTTTCAGACAATGGAGAGACGTATTGGAGTGTCATTGAATGTGTTCTTTTCCAAACCACATTGATCCACATGGCCAGAAAACCTCAAGTGGGTGTGGTGATGCAACCTCTTTCAAACTGGTGCTCCATTGCATGTGGCAATGGAACTCCAACATGTTCTAGGGGTTTCTGACCATGCTTTGACACATATTGGAGTGTCATTGCATCTTTCTTTTCCAAACCACAATGATCCACATGGCCACATGCACTCAAGTGGGTGTGGTGATTCAACATCTTTCAAACTGGTGCTCCATTGCAGGTGGAAGTTGAATTCAAACATGTTCCTATGGTTTTGACCACGGTTTGACACATATTGGAGTGTCATTGTATGTTTTCTTTTGCAAACCACAATGATCCACATGGCCACACACATTCAAGTGTGTTTGGTGGTTCAACCTCTTTCAAATCGGTATTCCATTGCATGTGGCAGTTTAATTCCAACATGTTCCTTGGGTTCCTAACCATGGTTTGACACATATTGGAGTGTCATTGCATGTGTTCTTTTCCAAACCACAATGATCCACATGGCCACACACACTCAAGTGGGTGTGGTGATTCAACATCTTTCAAATTGGTGCTCCATTGTAGGTGGAAGTTGAATTCCAACATGTTCTAGGGGTTTCTGACTATGGTTTGACACATTTTAGAGTGTCATTGCATGTGTTCTTTTCCAAACTACAATGATCCACATGGCCATGCACACTCAAGTGGGTGTGGTGATCCAACCTCTTTCAAATTGGTGCTCCATTATATGTGGCAGTGGAACTCCAACATGTTCCTGGTGTTTCTAACCATGGTTTGACACATATTGGAGTGTCATTGCATGTGTTTCCAAAGCACAATGATCCACATGGCCACACACACTCAAGTGGGTGTGGTGATGCAACCTCTTTCAAAATTGCTGCTCCATTGCATGTGGCAGTTGGATTCCAACATGTTCCTGGGGTTTCGGACCATGGATTGACACATATTGGAGTGTCATTGCATGTGTTCTTTTCCAAACCACAATGATCCACATGGCCAAACAACCTCAAGTGCGTGTGGTGATGCAACCTCTTTCAAATTGGTGCTCCATTGCATGTGGCTGTTGAATTCCAACATGTTCTAGGGGTTTCCGACCATGGTTTGACACATATTAGAGTGTCATTGCATGTGTTCTTTTCCAAACCGGAAACATCCATGTGGCCCCACAGACTCAAGTGGGTGTGGTGATGTAACCTCTTTTAAACTAGTGCTCTATTGCATGTGGCAGTTGGATTCCAACATGTTCCTAGGCTTTTTGACCATGGTTTGACACATATTGGAGTGTCATTGCATGTTTTCTTTTCCAAACCACAATGATCCACATGGACATGCACACTCAAGTGGGTGTGGTGATGCAACCTGTTTCAAATTGGTTCTCCATTGCATGTGGCAGTGGAACTCCAACATGTTCCTAGTGTTTCTGACCATGGTTTGACACATATTGGAGTGTCATTGCATGTGTTCTTTTCCAAACCACAATCATCCACATGGCCACACACTCAAGGGGCGTGGTGATGCAACCTCTTTCAAACAAGTGCTCCATTGCAAGTGGAAGTTGAATTCCCATATGTTCCTAGGGTTTCTGACCATGGCTTGACGCAAATTGCAGTGTCATTGCAAGTTTTCTTTTCCAAACTACAATGATCCACATGGTCACACACACTCAAGTGGGTGTGGTGATGCCTCCTCTTTCAAACTGGTGTGACATTGCATGTGGCAGTGGAACTCCAACATGTTGCTGGTGTTTCTGACCATGGTTTGACACATATTGGAGTGTCATTTCATGTTTTCTTTTCCAAATCACAATGATCCACATGGCCACACACACTCAAGTGGGTGTGGTGATGCAACATCTTTCAATATTGGTGCTCCATTCCATGTGGCAGTCAAATTCCCACATGTCCCTAGGGTTGCAGACAATGGATTGACACTTATTGGAGTGTCATTGAATGTGTTCTTTTCCAAACCACATTGATCCACATGGCCAAAAAACCTCAAGTGGGTGTGGTGATGCAACCTCTTTCAAAGTGGTGCTCAATTGCATGTGGCAATGGAACTCCGACATGTTCTAGGGGTTTCTGACCATGCTTTGACACATATTGGAGTGTCATTGCATCTTTCTTTTCCAAACCACAAGGATCCACATGGCCACATGCACTCAAGTGGGTGTGGTGATTCAACATCTTTCAAACTGGTGCTCCATTGCAGGTGGCAGTTGAATTCAAACATGTTCATATGGTTTTGACCACAGTTTGACACATATTGGAGTGTCATTGTATGTTTTCTTTTACAAACCACAATGATCCGCATGGACACACACACTCAAGTGGGTTTGGTGGTTCAACCTCTTTCAAATCGGTGTTCCGTTGCATGTGGCCGTTGAATTCCAACATGTTCCTTGGGTTCCTGACCATGGTTTGACACATATTGGAGTGTCATTGCATGTGTTCTTTTCCAAACCACAATGATCCACATGGCCACACACACTCAAGTGGGTGTGGTGATTCAACATCTTTCAAATTAGTGCTCCATTGCAGGTGGCAGTTCAATTCCAACATGTTCTAGGGGTTTCTGACCGTGGTTTGACACATTTTAGAGTGTCATTGCATGTGTTCTTTTCCAAACTACAATGATCCTCATGGCCATGCACACTCAAGTGGGTGTGGTGATCCAACCTCTTTCAAATTGGTGCTCCATTACATGTGGCAGTGGAACTCCAACATGTTCCTGGTGTTTCTAACCATGGTTTGACACATATTGGAGTGTCATTGCATGTGTTTCCAAAGCACAATGATCCACATGGCCACACACACTCAACTGGGTGTGGTGATGCAACCTCTTTCAAAATTTCTGCTCCATTGCAAGTGGAAGTTGAATTCCAACATGTTCCTGGGATTTCGGACCATGGATTGACACAAATTGGAGTGAAATTGCATGTGTTCTTTTCCAAACCACAATGATCCACATGGCCACACAACCTCAAGTGGGTGTGGTGATCCAACCTCTTTCAAACTAGTGCTCCATTGCATGTGGTTGTTGAATTCCAACATGTTCTAGGGGTTTCTAACCATGGTTTGACACATATTAGAGTGTCATTGATGTGTTCTTTTCCAAACCACAAACATCGACATGGCCACACATAATCAAGTGGGAGTGGTGATGTAACCTCTTTTAAACTAGTGCTCCATTGCATGTGGCAGTTGGAATCCAACATGTTCCTGGGGTTTTTGACCATGGTTTGACACATATTGGAGTGTCATTCCATGTTTCCTTTTCCAAACCACAATGATCCACATGGCCACGCACACTCAAGTGGGTGTGTTGGTGCAACCTCTTTCAAACTGGTGCTCCATTGCACTTGGCAGTTGAATTCCAACATGTTACTGGGGTTTCTGACTATTGTTTGACACTTATTGGAGTGTCATTGGATGTTTTCTTTTCCAAACTGTTGGGGATATACTTTCTGGGTATACCAACTATGACTCGCTGTCCAGGGTGGCCCACTTCGGGTTAGAGCTTTGCTCCACGGGCGGCCCAGTGAGGGAGAGACAACGAAGGTCCATTTGGCTATGAAAAGGCCTAGAAGACTTACCGACTTAGGCTTGTTTAGTTACTTGTAGTCCAAGATGTACTCTATAACCGACTCTTAGTCGTAGCTGGATAAGTCTCTCCTGTAAACCCTAGGCCGGATATCTATATAATCCGTCCTAGGGACCAGCCTTTAGAGCAGCCCAATATTCTACAATCTCAACTCGCACAGGCGAAACTCTTGTAACCCATATTCCGGCTCTGCCGTATTACTGGATTGACAGTAGGAGTAGGATCTATCCAAAAGCCGATGGATTCAAACCAGGGTAAAGCTTGTGTGCTCACCTTCCCAGAATACCGTCGCCTCACATCCCCTTTCTCCACACGCCTCGAGGATCCCCTCTCAGCGTACATGTCTTCAATCCGACGGCATTTGGCGCCCACCATGGGGCAGGTGAGTTTCGGATCCATCGCCATTGGTCAGATCCTCTATGCTAGCGACGTACCTCTTTTCCTTCTCGACGAGACTTGGATTCTGGCTAGGGAGCATGTGACCACCTACACAATCATGTCTTTCGGCGAGATCGACGTTTACCTCGGTTTTGTTGAACCCGCCCAACCCACCCTAGCGGTGATAATATAGGCGGAATAACTTTCTGGATCCACTTTGTCGGGTACGTCGGAGATAGTGGAGAAGATCGGATCTGAAGAAGATCTCCCCGTGGGGGCTAAACTGAAGCAGATCTCCCCAAGGAGGTCAAATCTCAGGAGGCTCTCCCCAAAGAGGTCAAACCTTAGGAAGATCAAAGTAGCCATAGTTCTGGATCCGTCTCTAGTGATGCCGGAGCGGGACAATTGTTATTTAGGCATTCGTTGAGGCGTATGATGATGCATGACACCTGCATGGAAGAGATCCTTGAAACCATCAAGTGTTTCGAGGAAGCAAACGAAGAAAGCCACAACTACCTCAGGACGCAGGCATCACACTTTGTCGGGTACGTCGGATCTGGATCAAGCTTAGCCGATGCTAGAAATGACAACGAGTCGGTGCTGGATGCAATTGGAACAAACATCGACTTACCGGCATCCTCGGATGACTGATGTCGGCAGATTTCTGAAAGTTCTCCACGGAATATGGAGAGGAATTTAACTCCAAGACCATGGAAGAAGGAGAAGCCATGGATCAAAGCCCGCACATCAGCACGGAGGAGGGGTCCGGAGAAAACTCTCCCAAACCACAATATTACATGGATCTTGGAGATAATCATGACGTCCATATGTCCGAGAGTACTGATAGATGCCTAACTCCAAGACTCGGACCCAAATCCGTCTTTGGTACTGGTGCAACCAAGAAGGCAAAGAAGAAGAAGAATACTCATGTTAAGGACCTTCCAACTGACTAGGTAATAGCGAAAGAATATGAAGAACACTCAGATGGATCTCTGATCCTAGATGAGCCTAAGGATTCTCTATTCGATGGACACGGTGTCACCCCTGGTGCCCATAAACTCCTTGGAGAAGCCATTACCACCCCCATCCCGACGGCTGCGGGAATTACACCTGCGGAGTTGGAGGATAGAGCCCAAGCCCTAGAACCGCATTGTCAAGCACTCCTCGAGGAAACAACAATTATCCTTGAGGAAAAGAAGCGCATCGAAGCTCTAGGGTAGCCTAACACCCGGCATCATCAGAAGACCCGGAATGGCCCTATATTGGCCAATAAAAATCCGGATGTCCACAAAACCATTTTCGAAGGAGAAGCAGCCATAGGGAAGCCTCAGATCGACAACAAGGGTAACCGGGTGTATAACACGCCGGTGGAAAATGTTGTTGCGGCTCGAGATCTCTTGGCAAACAATCCAGGTCCAGACTAGGTCTGGCAAAGTGTGAAACTACTGCCAAGGGCCTGGAGCAGCAAAAGGTCGCCACATCCGAAAGCACAAAACTTGTCTCTAAGTCAGACCAATGTCGCACGAATACGGGTCGACATGAAGATGTAAGACCCCGATGCGAGCCGGAACCATGCTACCGTTCCGACTCTCAAGAAGATAACTACTCAAGAACCGAATCTTTAGGACAACAGCACATACTAGCACGTAGCTGGAGTAACGTCGCTCCAGTAGCAGATCGAGACGCTGTTGTGGTGATGGTCCAACCTCCCTGGCGACAGTTGAACAATCACAGGGAAGATGAAGAAGATCAACGTCAGGAGAAGGATTGACAAAGGATGCCCCCTCCTAGACACACTAGCCGTCTGGCTGAGCCACGTCACAATGATGGCAACAATGGGCGAAGGAATGATGGACATCGTGCCGGAACAAGCCGGCATGGTGGCCATCCTAATGAGGCCATAGCTGGGGATACCAATCCACTACCACCTTCTCCGCCAAGCAGCCACCACAGCGGCACTCATGAAGGAAGCCAAGGGGGCGTCATGGTGGTGGTGGTGGTAGAAGAAGCAGGAGTCCGACTGATGGGCATCATATCCGCAGCGATCAACCAAGAAAACATGCCCTATCACTAAGTGACAGTAGGCATAGGATCAACTCAAACATTGAGGTGCGGTGCTACAATTCGGACAATATCTACGTGGGTCCAAAATTCCTCAAACCGCGCGTTCGACAAACAAATTTCCAGAAGGATTTGCCATCTCAAGGCACATTAAACCCTATGACGGTGTAGCTCGGCCAGACACTTGGCTCCAGGACTTCTTCCAGGCCTGCTGGATCGCCAAAGGAGGAAACATCTTAGTCATGACCCGGTATCTCCCGCTCATGCTGAGGAAGACGGCTCGATCATGGATCAATGAACTCCTAGAAAACACCATCCACAATTGGTATGATATGAAAAGTGCTTTGTTTCGGAATTTTGAGGGAACATACAGGAGGCCCTGCACGATCGGAGATCTGCAGCATTGCACTTAGAAACCCGGAGAAACTTGCCATGACTACCTCCGATGATGGATCGACAAGAAGAACTCCTGCGAAGGAGTAAATGACCAAATTTCGATTAAAGCAATCCTCGCGGGACTCCCAATTGGTTTTCTATGTCATCGCTTGAAGTGTGACAAGGTGACTGATTTGGGGGAGATGATAGAGATGACAAGAAAATATGTCGATGCCAACGATAACGCGAAAGGACTGCTCAACGTGCTGTCTGTGCCACAATTGGGAAAATAACCAAACCAGCAAGCCGCAAAACGCAAGAACACCTCGGATGAAAAGCCTAATCCGAAACTGCAGTAGTCGACGCAACTTTCAGGTCTAGAGGACAAGGAGGCCGTGGAGGTAGCCGTGGACGAGGCCGTGGAACTTCAAGAGTCCAAGGTAGAGGAGACCAACAACCTGGTAAAACCTATTCTTGGGCCAACATCGCCAATAATCCGTGTGTGCATCACCTGGATGACAGCAGGGGCTCGTCCCACACCAATGCTAAGTGTCATTTCAATGACAACATCAAGAAAGAAGAATCCGCTGGCTAAAGGGCCAATCGATGAAAAGGAAAGAAGAATTCCAACAAAGATAAAAAGACCAATGAAGATTCTGACATGGAGGAGGCAGAAGGTTCAAATCCCAAGTCGGATGGAAACAAGACCATCCCAACAAAAAAGACACTTACGTCACTTTCCTTGGGTCTCAACCAGCTAAGGTCAAGAAGGCAGTGATGCACGAGCTCAACGCCACTGTTCTGGATGTCCCTCAGTTTCTGGATTCGTCGGAAGTTACAATCACCTTTGACCTAGGTGATCATCCGCCTAGGCTACATAGGCGAGCAAAGTACACTCTAGTCATCAATCCACTTATTGACGGCTATGGGTTCTCCAAGACCCTCATGGACGGTGGTAGCAGCATCAACATCATCTCATGAGGATATCAGAGACGTGCTACGCCAGATGAGGATATCAGAGACGTAGCTGGATCACAGCTCTGTGATCTTTCATGGAGTTGTCCTGGGAAGACAAGAAAATTATCTGGGAGAGATCACTTTGGATGTTACCTTTTGAACTCCATAGATCTTCCAGACGGAAGCACTTTCCTTCCAAGTGGTCCCGTTCAAGAGCGCATGCCATGCTATGTGCGGGGATCCGGCTTACTGGGCTTTTATGGCTCACCCTTGTTATATTTACAAAATTATGAAAATCCCAGGTCCCAATGGCGTGATTATAATCTGGGGAGACCGGAACAAGGCATGGGAATACGAGGATGGAAATGCCGCCTTTGCTGAAGTTGTATTGCCCGCTCAGGAGTACTAAGAGATCAAGAAGAACATAGACCCGTCCGAGATGCCCGCAATGAAGAAGGAGGTGACCAAGCCGACTCCGGAGTTCAAGGCGTCGGAAGATACACAGATGATGTCGTTGAAGGATAATGACCCCTCCAAGGTGACCCAGATAGGTGTAGGATTAGACCGTGCATAAGAAAGCATGCTCGTCGAGTTCCTCAAAGCCAATAAAGATATCTTCGCATGGCAGCCATTTGACATGACCGGAGTACCTAGGGAACTTGCCAAGCACATTCTAAATGTATACCCAAGCGCTAAACCCATCAAACAGTCCTTACGATGTTTTGGCATCAAAAAATTAAAAGCAATAACGAAGGAACTAGCCCAACTCGAGTTAGCCGGATTCAAAGAAGAGGTCATCCATACTAATTGGTTGTCCAACCCTGTAATGGTCCCTAAAAAGGACACCAATGATTTAAGTATGTGTGATGATTATACTGCCTTGAACAAGCTTGTCCCAAAGATCCGTTCGCTCTGCCTAGAATTGATCAAGTGATTTATTCGACTGCAAGCTTGGAACTCCTATGTTTTGTCGATGCATATTCTGGATAGTACCAAATTCGGATGAAGGAGTCATACAAAATAAAAACTTAGTTCATCACACCTTTCGGAATCTTGTGCTATGTTATGATGCCTTTTGGGCTCTAGAACACAGGAGCTACATACCAGCGCACTATGCAGCGTTGCCTCCGTGATCAAATCGGACGCAATGTGCATGCACATGTGGATGACATAGCTGTGATGTCCAAAAATAAGGAAACACTAATTTTTGACTTGTAGGAAACATTCAGCAATCTACGAAAATACAACATAATGCTCAATCCGAAGAAGTGTTTCTTTGGAATCCTAGCGGGAAAATTGTTAGATTTCATTGTGTCTCAAAGAGGCATATAGGTGAATCGTGACAAAATAAAGGCTATATTTAACATTTCTAGGCCGACTCGCATGAAGGACGTACAACGACTAACTGGATGCATTGCTGCAGTCAGTCGGTTTGTAAGCTGGCTTGGTGAAAGAGCCACACCACTATACAAGCTCTTGAAAAAGACCAAGAAATCCGTTTGGACTGATGAAGCTGAGGCTGCAATACAGGATCTGAAAGCCGTACTCTCATCCACCCCTATCCTTGCAGTGTTGGAACCAAAGGAGCCGATGTTGCTATACTTAGCTGTGATAGACAGAGTCATTAGTGTCATCATGGTGGGGGAACAGCCGGAAGAAAGACACGAACACCTGGTGCAGCGTCCGACTTACTATCTCAGCAAGGTATTGACTAAATCAAAGCAAAGGTATCCTCATTACCAGAAGTTAGCCTATGGTGTGTTCTTTGCCTCCAAAAAGCTACGACACTATTTTCAAGAGCACAAGACTACCGTGGTGAGCACATCTCCCATGACAGACATAATCAACAATAGAGATGCCACATGATGCATCGCTAAGTGGGGAATAGAGCTAGCAGGTTTTGATATTGAGTACAAACCACTTACATCAATCAAGTCCTAGATTCTTGCTGACTTTGTTGCTCATTGGATAGAGATAGTCGAAAACACAGGACTCCCAGAGACGGATGTTTGGACCCTACACTTTGATGGGTCTAAAGCGCCCGAGCGCTAGCGTGGTGCTCAAATCACCCAAGGTGATAAACTGTTCTATGTATTGCAGATCCACTTCATAGCAACAAACAACATTGCCGAGTATGACGCCCTGCTACATGGAATTCTAATCGCAAAAGACATCGGCATTCGCTGACTAATGTGTTATGGAGACTCGAATTTAGTTGATCAACAAGTATGTGATATCTGCAACGCTAAGAAGCACATGGCAGCTTATAGAGCCATCATGAAATAACTATCTAAATTGTTTGAAGGGTTTGAAGTCCAAAACATTCCTCGAATAGAAAATGAGGAAACAGATGCTCTATCAAGGATAGGCTATGTGCGGAAACAGGTCCTGGATGGTGCTTTTTTGGAGCACTTAAAAGTTCCCTCTATCACAGGAGTTGATGAGAAATATTTGACCAAATCTCACTCACCACTCATAGAGGTTCTGGCTGTAATTCCTAGCTTGACTAAACCCTACCTTCTTTTCTTGGTAGAGAGAAAACTAACTAAAGACGAAGTTCATCCGACGAGCAAAAGCTTACACAGTAGTGGGAGGTGAGCTCTATAAGCGGAGCGTATCTGGGGTCTTTCAGCGCTGTGTTTCTCCGGAGGAAGGCATGGAAATCCTAAGGGAAATTCACAAAGGCGAATGCGAACACCACGCCATAGCCAAATCTTTAGTGGCAAAGGCTTTTAGACATGGATTTTTATCGCTTACAGCTAACGCAGATGCCGAATGATTGGTCAAGACGTGCAAAGGTTGCCAAAAATACGCCAAACAAGCTCATGTTCCGGCTGATCAGCTACAAAAAATTCCGATTACATGGCCTTTTGCGGTCTGGGGGCTTGACATGGTAGGACCGGTTCGGCGGGCTCATAGTGGATACACTCACCTTCTTGTAATGGTGGATAAATTCAAAAAATGGATTGAGGAAAAACCTGTCACATGTTGTGATGGAGCAACAACTAGAATTTTTGTCGAGGACGTGATCATTTGATTCGGATATCTGCACAATATAATTACCGCCAATGGGAGTAACTTTTCCATGGGAGAAATTGTCGAATTCTGCAATGAATAGGGGATCCGCCTTGATATCACATCAGTCTCAAATCCACAATCCAATGGACAAGTTGAAAGGGCAAATGGTTTAATTCTTCAAGGCTTGCAACCAAGACTCGAAGCACCACTACATCGTGCTGCAGGGGCTTGGGCAAACAAACTACCGTCCATAATATGGAGTTTACGAACAAATCCTAACAAGTCAACTCGATATACACCTTTTTTCTTGGTCCATGATGCAGAAGTTGTTCTTCCGAGTGATCTTATTCACATCTCTCCCTGAGTCGTTGCGTATTTCAAAGAGGATGCCAAAGTTTCTCAACAAGACGACCTCGATATGCTCGAAGAAGTTCGCGTCGTTGCTGAACAGAGATCTACATGCTATTAGCAAAAGTTACGTATATATCATAGTTAGAGAGTCATAAATTAGTCTTTTAGGAAGGGCGATCTGGTTCGTTGGCTTGTGCAAGAAAGAGAGCACAAACTTTCCCTTATACGGTATGGGCCCTTCATGGTTAGTCGAGTATTACATAATGGTTCTTACTACCTAACTGATATGAGGCTAGAAAAAGAGAGACCTGCTACTAAGAAGAGAAAGGGAGCTGGAGGCAGTACAAACCCGGATGAGATAGACCGTCCTTGGAATATAGCTATGTTCCTTTTATTCTTAAAATTTCTTTCTTTGTAACCATATATGTATACATGTTCAAAGTGAAATAATTATTGGTCTCCTCAATGTTTTTACTGAGATATTTTTGTGTACCACCTTATTTCCGAATGATCATGTCACAGTAGAAAAACCCAGAATACTTGAAAGTACTTTATGCTCATGTTTGTTCTGGTTAGATTTCTGATTCTAAAAATGCTACCTCCGTGTATAAGTCTAAATTTTTTCTAGTTTATAATTGGGTTTTTGTCTGATTGCTAGATGCAGGTATTTTCCGAGTAGTGAATTTTTGGTACTGGAAGCCGGCTTTGATTACAGGTTTAAACTAGTTTAGCAATTGAGCTCCATTGCATGACAAAGTTTTAGTGCTCAAGGTTTGCCGACTCATGAAAGGAATGAGGCGGAATGCCAGATAAACAACAAGTATAGACAAAACAAACACGTCCTTATGTAATTTTTTGGGCATATCAAATAGAATCCAAAAGTTCTAAAAGGGAGTAAAGCATAAATTCATACTAACTTATCACTAGCAAAATAATATACTACTTATTACAATAAGACTATTTCAGAATAACACATTGTTTTCTCTGGTACACTCTATGATGCAGGTGGAGAGGCAGGATTTGTCGGCTCGCTCGACACATCACCTGTATCACCCCTATACCTTTCTGAGACAAGTAAGTCAGACTCAGTCTGCTCATCATCTTCAAAAACCTCATAAACTACTTCTTTTGGGGGTGGTGGCGTTTCCACGGGCGTGAGGAATGGCTCTTCATAGTTGGTCAGCTCGGCCACATCAGCGGCATATCCGGCACATGAATCCTAGATTTCCTTGATGTTCTGCTCGTTGCCGTCTTCATCAATAGTCGAATAACCCCTGGTAACTTGTCATATTTCCATACTTCCATGGTGGCTCATTACCATTATCAGGTAATTATGTTCCATTGTGCGTGCATAGGACATATTCCAATCCTTGACGAACTAGGGCATATCCTTTCCCTTGTCTCATAGATGAAAGGCCGACAATGAGTCTAAGACAGAGAGCCGGACAGATTCACCGATTTCCTCTAGTGAATGGCGGAAATCATGGATCAGGTCCCCAATGGCCACAAGCCGGTTGGTACAAGACTCGGATGAAGAGGCATCCATCATGTTGAGATGGCCTATAAGAAAGAAAAGCAACATCGACATTCATATATATCCGAGTCTCACAATTCTGAAAAAGATGATTCAGGGATGGAAAATTTACCAAAGATGGCATCATCTACTTTGGCCTTCTCCTCTTGAAGGCCCCGGAGTTCATTCCGGAGAGCTTCGATGGTGTCCTTCTCCCTGTCCAAGGCATTTTGCAAGTCCGATATTGTTTGGTCCTGCTTGGCTATTTTGAGATAATGCTCTTTGCTAGCCATGTTGCTAGATTCAATAATGTTGTTAATGCTGCGCTCATGATCTACCTTGAGTTTCTCCAACTCAGCACGCAAGTTAACATTTTCAGTTTCATGGACCTTATAACGCTGCTGGAAAATAGCACGTTCGTGGCGCACCGATTTTGGTCATCCATGGGCGCACGTGGGGAGCGACACTAATCTCGCGTCACGGCTAAATGTTAGCCGTGGCGCACTAGCAAGTGTGCCACGCCTATCTCGACAGATCGGTGGTGCGCCACAGTTCTTACAGGACTATTGCTGTTGTGGCGCACTGGCAGGTGCGCCACACTAACCAGGCCTAGTGCGCCACGGTTGTTGGGCGCCATAGAAGCTATTCATGTGCGCCTTGGGCTATATTTTCTGTCATTTTTTTATTAACTAGTCCATACATACATACATGCATCATATATACACAGTTTCCAAGACAGTATAACTACATACATGCATACACAGTTTAGAAAACAACATATAGTACATCCACATCACTAGTGATATATAACGAAATAGCCACAAGCTAGTGTCCAATCATTACACAAGTGGTCACCGTTGCCGTGATCGGTGAGTAGCTAAGTTCACAATCGCTCTAAGTAGTCACCTAAACTACTATCAAATACAATAGAACCACAAACATGGTGAGCAAGATAAAGATTACTATAATGAAGGTTTCGCTCTCTCTTCCTCACGGTCTTGATCTGGTGCCCATCCTCCATCTCTTCCTCATGGAGGTGTTCCATCCACATAGCTTCCGCCACCTCCTTACTCTTGTAGCCTTTGTACCTATTGCCCGGGAACTCGTTCACTTATTTGTGATAGTGTTTCCACTCATCGTAGACGCCTGGAACATGGCCTCTGTACACCAGATACCACTTCTTCTTCGCCATCTCTATAGACAAGACAAATAATATTAGACAAGCGAAAGTTAGAGTTCACATATATAGTGTTCCACGACATTTTAATCATTGGCATTGTCGAAAAAAGACCAAAGTAATTAAAAAAAGAACCAAAAAGTAAGCAAAATAACAACAATGATTCATATCCCTAATAAGTAGAATCAACCACAATTATTAAGTTCAACACATCCATCGAAACTATATAGAGATATAGTTTACAACTACAACTATTGAGGCAAACATCAAGACTCCTGTCTCGGCTTAGAGAACGGGAGTATGCCTTCTTTCTTCATGAACATCCTGAGGTCACCCTGCATCTGTAGGAGATGTTCTATGTCATGGTTAGGTGGTGTGTAGCCTCCACGGTGGAAGATCCCCCCCCCCCGAGGTCATAACATCATGATAGATGACTGTGGAAAACTGCTTCTGGATGCGATAAAACTCTATTCTAAGATCTGAATCTTGGATCTTTGCCTTGGCTTGGGCCCACTACCAGAGATGAGCTGGTAGAGTATAGTGTTGTTGGTCCTGTAGGAAAGCCTGCATGTGATGGAGCATGTAGTAGTCTTCCTTCCGACTGTTATCATTTTGCTCATGCAAGGGAAATTCGTTACGTGGTTGAACGTGTGCTTTCCGGACTTGACCTTTTTGTTCACGAATGTGGTGCCTTCCACTGTGGCATAGCCACTCAGAGCATGATATAGAACATCCTTGATTGTGTTGTATAATATAACAAGGATAGATGGAGCTCTCGAATTCATGTACACATGATCTTTTTTGTTTAATCTAAAATGAAAGTTTATAATGTGAACTATATGTCAGTCTGAGTGTGCAATTCTGAAAATGTTAAATATTCTCCAAAATGAGAAATGCTTATTTGAAATGTAAGGTGTTTGCTGAAAAATTTGAAGTACCTCTTGATATAAAATTTCAAATGTAATGTAGCTTGGCTCGTTGCTGGGAACAACACTAAATTATGTTTCATCACTGCTGGAATCAACAAGTAGTTGCATAGCTGTTTGGTTTGGAAATATGGTTGCCTAATTAACCTTTGTGTGGGTTAAATAATCAGGATTGTGGGTTGCCTTGCTTGCCTATGTTGCAAGATGCAAGATTAAATAGGCGGATTTCTGGGCTAAATAATTGGGTTGTGGGTGGACAACCTAGAGTATAAGTCACACAATTCTTAGTAATACAAACATCATTCAGATAGTTAATACGTAACAAGATCTCACAAATATTTTAGACTACTGTGAAATAACCTTCAGGCTGTAGAACATCTCCATATATTGGCCAAAATTTAGTGTTTGGTGTCCAAGGGAGGGATCCCGTGGAGGGCACTCTGGCGATGGCCAACAGGTGCACGCAGCTGCGAGGGCACAACTGGCACTAGGCTGCGCAAGTTGACAAGGGTGGTGAGTCATGGGTCTCTTGGTGGTGGGAGGAATGATAGATGAGTGAGGATAAGCGGTGTACCTAGTTGTTGATGATCTAGAGGAGTACCGAGAGGAGAAGCGACGGTGACCATAGTGAGATCCTAGCGCGGCGATCTCCTGGTGGCGGTGTCGCTGCCCTTCTCCTCCTGGCGATGGTGGAGCTGACCTTCTCCTGGCGATGGTGGTGCTGCCCTTCTCCTCCTGGCGACGGTGGCGCTTCCCTTCTCCTCCTCCTTGGGATCCTCCTCCTCGGTGGGGAAGGCGACAACGGTGGCAGAGCTAGGGATTGGGGGCGCTAGGGATTGGGAGTGGCCTTCTCCTCCTCCTTGGGATCCTCCTCCTCGATGGCAAAGCTAACAACAGACCATCTTTGGGAGTGCGTCCTCCGCAAAGATCATGCCTGATGTCCATGAATATCAAGTCGTGTCTTGCTTTCAGACGACCTTTCGTCCTATCCGGCATGTTGATCAGGGTGGCGACCAGACTCTCACACACGTTCTTTGTAATATGCATGATGTCAAGGCAATGAGGCGTGCGGAGGAACTTCTAGTATGGGAACTCCCAGAAAACATACCTTGTTTTCCATACCTTCAACAACGACTTATCTGATTGTTGCCTCTTTCGCTTCTTTCTCAGCTTAGGGCACTCTTTCTAGTTTCTCAGTAAATCATCGATTTCTTCGCCACTCATCCAATCTAGGATTCCTCTGATCTCTGCTTTCCCATCGAACGGATCTCCACGTTTTCTCCATGGATCATTCTTGCGAAGCCACCTCCGATGCCCCATGAACACGGTTTATGAAGACCCGTGATCTCTCTCTAGTTGGATATAGGTTGTGTTATCCATGCACCAAATGCATGTGAAGAATCCTTGGATCACTTATGTCAAGCTCACATAAGTAGTGAGCAATAGGCCGCAACCGGGATAGTCTTCCACCGTAGTGAGCAACGTGGCTCTCATAGTGAAATAATCTTGTGTGACAACATCGTAGGTGTTGGGTCCGGCTTCTCATAACATGGCTAGCTCCTGTTTCAACTGGCCGAGATACAGATTGATGTCGGTATCAGGTTGTTTTGGCCCTTGACTTAGCATACTATTTGTATGTACTTCTTCTTCATGCACAACCATGGAGGGAGGTTGTACATCCATACAAATACAGGCCACGTGCTATGCATGCTGCTCTGGCTACCGAACGGATTGACTCCATCGGTGATCGCACCTAGCTTGACGTTCCTTGAACCCCCCCCTCGAATTCTAGAAATTCGAGGTCCAGTGTTTTCCACTGGCTAGCATCTGAAGGGTGCGTCAGCATCTTGTCCTTTTCCGTATCATCATCTGTCTTCTTTCTTTCCATGTGCCAGCGCATGAGCTTTGATTCCTTAGGGTCTATGAAATACTGCTGCAGATGAGGAGTGATGGGAAAGTACCATACCACTTTTCGAGGATCTTTCTTCCCTTTCTTGTATCGACTAACGTCGCACACCGGACATGTACTTCTCTCCGCATCCACACCCCGATAAATGATGCAATCATTGATGCAGACATGGTATCTAACATGCGGTAGATTGAGAGGGCACATGATCTTTTTGGCCGCATCAATACTAGTTGGACACATGTTCCCCTCTGGAATACAATCGTGCCAGAATGCCATCATATCGTTGAAGCTTGCGTCGGTCCATTTGTGTTTTGCATTCATCTCCATAGCCTTGAGAGTTACATTCAAGCGGGTATTATCGGGCTTGCATCCTTCATACAATGGAGTAACCGCGTCTTTATAAAGTTGTGTAAGCTTGGATTTCACTACAAGAAAAGTTTCCTTCCACAACGAAGTGGCCCGATGGTCGTCGTAGAAGGCGCGTCTTCCGCGACGAAATTCTCGGCTCGGCCATGGCCGATGGAAAACTTTTTTTCTGGCTTCGCAGCCTTATACTACGACAGATCTGCTAAAAACATGGAGGAAGCTCGGTTGGCGCGTGGCAGAAGCAAGATTTTCGTTTCCTCGCGTGATGTTGACTCACCGAAGTCTTTTGAGGCATGTGGGTCCCGGACGTTAGTGTCTCTAGCGGACCATACTTTTCGATCGCGCATCCCTGATTTGAACTCGATAATGTTGCTTGAGGCGTCTGACGTTTAGTCAGGATGCTAGGTCCCACGTGTTAGCATCTCATTAGAAGGATTGTGTGTATGATGGAATTTTTTTCTTCGCTCACGCTACCCTGTTTCAAACTTGATAGCGCTGTTCGATGCATCTATCGTCTAATTAACCTCCTGGGACCCACATGTCATCCTCTCATTAGAAGAAACGTGTGTATGCTGGATTTTTTACCCTCTATAGAGCCTTCGTATTTCGAACTTGATAGCTTTGCTCGCTGCATCAGCCGTTTATTCAGGTTGGTGGTTCCCTTATGTCAACATCACATTAGAAGAATCGTGGGTATGATGGAATTTTTTGTTCTCTAGCGCTACCCTGTTTTGAACTAGATAGCTTTGCTCGCTGCATCAGCCGTTTATTCACGCTGCTGGGTCCCCCATTTCAGCCTCACATTAAAAGAAACGTGTACATGCTGAACTTTTTTCTCAGTCGCGCGTCCCTGTCTCGAACTGGCTATGTTGCTCGATGCAGCATCTGTATAAGGTCGCGCTGCTGGGTCCCACATATCAGCCTCTCTGTAAATGAAACGTGCGTATGATGAACTTTTTTGGCCATGTCCGCTGTGTTGACCTTAGCAACTTGCTAGGTCCCAGATGTCAACCACCTCTGTGAAGGAAAAATGTCTATGCTTTGTCCCAGCTGACAGCCTCTATTTGAAAGAAACTTGTGTATGTTGGACTGTTTTTTCGGGTCCCAGATGTCAGCCTTAGAGTACAAAAAATGCTCAGAAAGGCCAAATTAAAAAGATTTTGGGCTAACTCAGGGCGGATGCCCTATTCGTCATGGATTATATTCCATGGGCTCACTCCTAAATTGAATGGGCTATGGTCGGTGGCCACAAGACCACGAAAAGGCCGAATTAGAAGGTATTGGGCTATGCTTGGGGCTGATAGGCTAATTTCATGGGTTATGCTTAGACCTGCTGGGTCCGACATGTCAGCTTCTCTGTAAGTGTAACGTGTGTATGATGGACTTTTTTTCGGCCGCGTCCGTTGTTTTCACCGTGGCAGCCATGTATGGTCTTACTACTTGGGCCCTTATGTTAGCTTCTCTGGCATGTTCTGGCTTGTGGGTCCTCGACACAGCCTTGTATGTTCTGTCTAGTGGGTCTCCAATGCGAGCCTCTCTGTACAAGTATTTAAACTTTTTTCGAACCCGCCCTCAAAACAAACTCCAGGGATGCTGCATGCTGGTGTGTCCGTGATGTCAGCCTCGCCGTAATCTGCTAGGAGAAAATAATGTAAACCCAAGATACACACACACAAAGGCGATTCGAACAAAAGACCTTTAAATCAAATAAACATAAACTGAGTGCCAAATACAACCAAGATATTTATAGAAAAAATATCAAAGGGCAGCGCTAACAACTTCTGTATTAGTCTTCTTAAAATATTTTGTGTGTCTATGTTTATCTCTTTTAAAATATAAAAGGGCAGCGCTCCTGGCATCTCAACTTATAAAATGCCACATAATGGGGTATTTTCTTAAAAACATGGGTAGGCATAATTTTTTTTATTATGAGAGGTGGGGGGCAATGCCCAAAAGGCCGAATTAAAAAGAGTTTGGCTATTGCTCTACGTGGGTTATATTCCATCGGATATGCTCTACGGGATTCATTCTCAAATTTCACTGGGTTGTGCTCAGCAGTCCACTGGCCCGTAAAAGGCCGAACTAATATGTTCTCGACTATGTTCCATGGGCTCCTTTCTAAAATTTCGTTGGGCTGTGGTCAGTAGTACCTGACCCCTAAAAGACTGAATTAAAATGTTCTAGGCTAAAGAGGGGAGGAATGAGCTACTCCCTCCGATCCAAATTAATGTTCTCAGATTTGGCTAGATTCAGACGTATCTAGCACTAAAACATGACTAGATATGTCAGAATCTAGACAAATGTAAGAACATTAATTTGGATCGGAGGGAGTACTAGATTTCTTGTCCTGGTTAATAAAAATTGCATTGTGATGCTGTTGCATCCCAATTGTCTAACAATTGTAATGCTACTTGGTTTAATAAGATAATGGCTACTTCCTACATATAATTGTTGCATCATAATTATATCATGTTGATGTCATCATGCCACCTTGCATTTGAGCATCATATAAACCCTTTTGATTTGGTTCTTCTCTCATATGCATTATTAATTGTATTTGGCTCTTGATATATTGTATTTTAATCTTGATAAATGCTTGATGCCCAAGTTGAGTTGGGGGTATATCTTTTGTTCCACTTCCCCACCTTTCCTTGTCACCACCTTATAATTCCACCATTCTAAATACCCATGGGCTTTTATTTTATTTTAGCATTTAATCTAGCTCATGTGGGATGGGATGGATTCAATTCTAATTTATTTTGCTTGGCCTTTATTCCATCTTTTGGTAATGCATGGGAATCATGCCATGTTTTGTTATTATTGTTTTCACAAAATAAAACAGGGCATTTAATACCCTGCATGGGCCATGCAAAGCTTCACCATCTCTTCTCCTTTGAGTTGTGCCTTGTTTTAAAGTGGGTTTTGTCTTGTATTTACATCCTTAGTGTTCTTGATCTCTTGTTGAGCACCATCTTCTTCCCTCATCTCCTCACCATCTCCATCTCACCACCCTCTCTAGCTTGATCTAGTTTTGTGCATAAAACCCTCACCTCTCCACCTCCTTTCTCTTGTGCTTGGTCTTGGTGGATCACCACCATACCCTAAACCCATCCCTTGCATGACATAATCGAAACCCTAACTCCACCTTACCCTAACCTCCACCAAACCACCACCCCATCTACCCTAACCTAAACCAAACCCTAACCGAGCCTCCCCTCTCCTTTTTCTCTTTACCACCCGAGCCACTCCACCTTCCCTCCCTCTCTCGGCCAGCAAGGGGCCACCACATCACCCCATATAGCCCAACCCTAGCAACCCTAATCCGAGCCACCCCCTCTTCTAAGCCCTATCCGAGGCTAGACCTAGCTCGCCCGAGCCTCCTCTCTCCCCTCTCCTTCTTCCTCCCTGACCGGCAGGTCCCACAGCCACGCCGTCCCCACCTGCCAGGCACCCTGCCTGCCCTGGTCTGGCCTCCCACGGCAAGCACGTGAGGCAGAGGAGAAAAAGGGGCCGAGCCACTTTTCCACCGTCTACCCCACGGCCTCACCCTCCTACCCCGTCCCTATCCTTTCCTCTGTCCTGGTTTCGTTCCAGATATACTAGCGCGAGTGGCCTTCCTCCCCTCTCCTCCCCAGCTACCCCGTACCCCCTCCTTCTCCAACTCCGGCCGCTGATCACCGCCAGCACCACCACAGACTCCTCGTTCCAGCCGGCGTGCGCGACGTGGAGGCGATCAAGTAGGCCGAGAGGGATCCCCTGCGTTGCCCCGTACCCGCCAGCGAGGAGGAGGAGCTCCACTTCCGCCCCAGTACCGCGACGCCCCGACGAAACCCTAGGCCATCGTTCGCCTGCCTCGTCGACGCCCTGCTGCTCCCCAAGCTGACCTGACACCACCGCCCTCTCCTCGGTGAGCCCCTATTCCTTGCTAACATCCTGACGCTCGTTGTCGCCGTCTAGCTCTGCCGTTTGTTTCGTCGAACACTCTACGCGCGCCCTCGGCCACCGCGTTGGCTTGCTCCCGCGTCGCGCAGAACCTTATCTAGCTGCCCGCCGCTCCTCTGTCACCATCCGTTAGCCTACCGCGCTGGTTCCTGCCCGCAGCACGCTCGCCCCGCATCACGGGATCGAACCCCCGCGCCGCGCTCTGTCGCGCTCGGGCACCGACCTGTCGTTCGATTCAGAGAGAAGATCTACAGGGCTCTGTGGTTGTTTTACAATTAGGCCCCCCTTTTTATCCCTCGCTCAACCCGCGGTATTCGCGACCCCACCTGTCGGCCGCCCTAGCAATCTTGCAGAAAAGCCCCCCAGGTTCCACCGCCTCAGCCCGCACTCCCCGGATCCGCGACGTGTCGCCCACTGGCTGGCTACGCGCGCCGTGGACCCGCGAGGCTACCGGCCTCACCTGTCAGCCTCTTGGTCTAGGTCAGCCGCGGTGAGAAAACTCTTTTCTGTGCGCGTGTTGTCCCAGTCAGCAGCTGGCCCACCCGTCAGCGACTGGGGCTGGGTCTGTCTGAGTATAAAACGTCTCCTGCCTTTTTGTTTTTAAATAAACTTTTCAGAAATTGTTTAAATTCAAATTCAAATCTGTTTTTAAATAACTTTTAAAATATAATTCCAAATAATACATATGATATATGTTTTTGAATCAGAAAAATGTGAGGATTTAAAATATGCTATTCAAAATAACGTTTGAGCACTTTAAAAATTCGAGGTAATCAAAATTACAATAAAATGCCCTTTTCCTTAATTAATTAACAACTTTAGTTTTATAACTCCAGATTTGACAAATAATATGTCTAAATCGGTCAGCGAGACAAGCCCGTTCTATCTATGCACTCCATGTTCTGAATTGCAGCATGCATCATATAAATATAAGTTTACAGCAAGTGTTATGAGAGCAAACCGGACTAAAAACTTAATAAAATGCTTTATTCTTGTACCCCACACCTCACCCATGCCATGCTACATTATTGCCATGCAAGTTGTGCATCATTCATCATGGCATGATTGTTTGCTTGTCGCATTTTAATTCCTATGCTTGTGCACTCTATTTATGTAGGCCCTTGTTTGTTTGGTTCTTCTTCGAATAGACGTTGAGCAAGGGATATACCAGGAATCCCAGGAGCACTACCCAGATCCATCCCTCGCTTCAACTGAGCTGCCAGGCAAGCACTACCACATGCTTGCATACATATAGTACCTATTGCCTCTATCTTATTCTTGCATCATTGAGTCGCGATTGCATTAAATTGAATCCCATGTACTGCATAGTCTTTACTTTTAAGCCCCACCGAAGCTTGATCCTCCATCCCATGAGCAATTACTACAGGAGTTGTCTGAGCCATGCGGGTCGTAGAACAACATGTGTAGGGTATGTGAGTGTCTGATGGATAACGAGGTACCCAAACAACTTAACCTGAGTAGTAATGGGATAACTAATGAAAGTGGCACCGGTGAGCAATATCTGTTATTTGGTTTTTCATGCTCACTTGTGTCCCGTAGGACCCCGAGTAATTGATTCCTGTTCCTTGACTATTCACACTATCCATATCCGGGAGGCCTTATGGACCCCCCTGAGCCAGAGCTTGATTCATTCTTATTTCTTGGGGCCACAAAGTAGTTTGGGGCTTAATTACTATCCTGTACTTATGCCATGCTTTACTGCTTTGTTTAAGATTGTGCGAGGAGCACCTGTACTCTTTTGGATGCGGAGTGTTTTCGCGGCATCGACAAGCCCAGTCACACTTTCGGGTTCCCAGTCGTTTACAGCCATTGACGCAAACCTTGGGTCCGTCTCGAAGCCGGCCAACTTCGTTGCGGGTAGCTTAATGGGGTGGCCCCCTGAAACATTTCGGAATCTTGTGATCGCTTTGTCGTGAATGCCTCGTTGGGTTTTGATTTGGTTTTTCCGAGGTTGATCGAGTGTGTGTTGCTTTTTTGTGCACCCCTGCAGGGTAAATCTTTCTGAAAGTCGTGTCCGCGGTTATGGACGACTTGGAGCATAGTTTCTCGATCATAGACAAGTATAACTAAAGTACCGCTTTTAAATTGACTAAGTACCTGACTAGTAAATAGTGCAACACTCATGTAATGGTTAATAAAAATGCCAACGGATGGGGGTTGTTCGTCCGCTTTCTCGTTGGTAAGCGAGAAGGAGGATGGATCTGTTAATATTACTGTTACAACTGTTGTTCTTAATTCATGGACATCCGTCTATCTTTGGTTAGCCGGATGGTTAGCGAGTATCTATAGACTTGTTAGGTATTATCTTTTGCTGCAGTTGCGTCACCCCAGGTTGTGTCCCCTTTAGAGGCATAAAGACTTCCTGAGTACCCCTAGGGTCTCACACGATAAATTGTTTGATTCAGATGAACATGTATACTCGCAAGATGGATACTGGGTGGAGGAGACGGACGATGTTGGCAACGATCACTCGGTGTAGAGATTCCGGGAACGGGGATCCGTGAGATCTGTGGGCGGGATGTGTTTATTTATGTGGCATCTTATGCCGATTTCCTTCTTATACGTACTCGGATCTTGTTTTCCGCTTCCGCCTGATACTCTGATGTTTGATGTATGAGGAGCTATCCTAAATTATTATCTCTATCTAGGATATTTGGATCTTGCCGTATGGCGTTGCAATATTTCTATTTCTTTTTAGATGGAATGGCTCTGAGGACTGTAGTATGTGGCTTGCATACATACTCATTTGTGTATGTAATTGATCCCTTCGCCTGCCGATTGCGCCGCTCGTTCTTGTCCCGATGTTCTGAAAATGGTTAGGACGACCGAAAGGTCTACCTGTGAGTGGCCCTTGGCCCCACCGTACTATTTTAACCATTTTCGCTCATCCAGGCATGTAACTAAGAGCGTAATTCACCGAGGTAGTTACAGATGTGCTCTACCGAATTCGAAACAAAGACCTCGGCAAGGACAGGGGAAAAGTGATAATTCTTTTGGAAGATATTCATGTCAAAATTCAGCAGTATAGAATAACGTAGAAAAATTATCAACAGATTCGAAGTTAATATTCAGGAGCACCTGACCAATTCAGGAGCATTTCAAAAGTGACCAATGCAGCAATACAGACAATGAAATACAATACCAGTACATCAGTATTAGTTGCACAAATGCTTTAGTAATAGCAACGATAAAACATTTGAAAGATTCAGTAGCTTTCCTTCTTGAAATTCAATAGCAGTAAAGAGAGAATCAGTTCCTTTTTCAGCTAAAAAAACCTTGGCCCATGATCAGTTTGGCCTCTTCTCCTAATACACTCAATCATTGGAGCAAGAAAAACTGACGATCAAGTCTGGTTTTCTATGCATGCCTCCTTCTCACATCAATGCAAACCTGGTCAAGATTATGAGTTTATGACAAGGCCAAGTTACAAAAGAAAAGCAATACCTCCTACTGCACTTGATCTAAACAAGTAGCAGTACATCAGTATTAGTTCTATAAAATGCCAAGTTCCAAAAGAAAAGCAAGACCATGTACTGCACTTGGTCTAAACAAGTAGCAATACATCAGTATTAGTTCTATAAAATGCCAAAATCCAAAAGAAACGCAAGACAATCTGCTGCACTTGATCTAAACAAGTACACGTACATCATAGTTAGTTCTACAAAATATTCTCTTATACGTACTAATAGTAACAACAAAACATTTGATAAATTCAGTAGCATTTAAAAGATTCAACAATACAGATTATGACTGAAAAAATATCGACAAATTCCCAGTTCATATTCAGCAGCACTTGACAGATTCCTTGTTCATATTCAGCAGCACTTGATAGATTCAGCAGCATTTCAAACAGATCAAATTAGTAGTACACAGACAATAATTGACAGATTCAACAATGCACACATTGAAATTCAATAGATGTAGCTAGGCCTGATTCAAAAGTAAAGCGAGACCATATTTTGCACTTCATCAATCGATCTGAACAAGCACCAGTACATAGTTATTATTGCAAAATAGATTAGCAGAGGAAGAACTCCATAGAAAATACTCAGAACTACAATAAGCTAGGAACCACGTCTCCCAAAATTGTAAGTACCAGTACATACAGTAGGTATTACTACAAAATACATTAGCAGTAGTTGAACTCATAAAAATACTCCTCAGAACAACTACTAAGAACAGGTAGTAAGTCTTTCTAGCAGTTCAAATAATCCAACGAAAATTAAGATGTGTTTATCTCACTCATGAATCCTTTTAATCCGAAGATAGTATTCCAGGGTGAACACCGACGGTTGACGAGCGACCAGGTGTGACATCGGCACCGGCAGGAGGCACTGCAGCTCTTCGAACGGAATGCCATCGGGTGATGCGCTGCTCTCCGGCACGCATAGCCCAGAATTTTTTATCCTTCTCCCCTCAATCATAGTCTACAACGAAAACTTCACCATGTATCGCGGCGACAAGCACACCGCCGACCTGACGCATACGACGAATATGACGTGTAGAATTTGGCGTGTGTCAAATCGCACCGCGAACACAATATCATCGTCTCCGGATCCGATGATGTCTACTGTCCACAGGCTTGTTGCCGGTAGAGGCTTAGAGGAGTACCTGCGTGTTTTGGCGTAGCGGAAACTGCGCACCCTCATTGAGTGAGCTTCACAGAGGTGGACGGGGAGCACTGCCGACGAGGCGGCGAACATGCAGCCATCCTCCATGTAGTTGCAAGGGCCGTGCACGCACGCACTCTTGTGGTTGTGGACCTGACGGTATGCGACCAATGTCCCGCAACCGTCGTTTGGGCATCTGGTACCTTTTCCGCTGGTGACTCGGAGCTTCAACTCCTTGGAGCATGTGGCCAGCCGGACGGTGATGGTAGTGTCCATACGCATAGCGATCTCGTCGAACACGTCGACACAGATGTTGCTCCATCCACCGTACCACCGGCTGGGCCCCGAATCCACCATCGTGTCCTGATGGTTTTGGGGCGAGTCGGGTCAATCTATGACTATTGGGAGGTTTTGGAGGAGAGGGGTGGCGGCCTGGAAGGACCGATGCTGTAGGCGATATGGCAAGGAAATGAGTGATGCGCGCGTTGGATATGATACCAAATACTGATGGAGATGGGGAAGACGGTATGGCTCTTTGAACGAGGAGTTTTTTGCGTGTTCCTCCGTGGGTCTTCTGCTGTAGGGCGCAGCTGCATCGAGGAAACTTTAATTATTAGCTAGCTAGTGTAGCACGCCAACGCTGTCTAGTACTACTGTAGTAGCGTCGAGGAAACTTTACTAGTAGTAATTAGCTAGCTAGTCTAGCACGCCAACATTGTCTAGTAGAATGAATGCCATATCATCACAATATAAAATTGTACTACTCCATAAACTAGTAATAGGTAAAGGTGAGAAAATAATTATATTTTCGAGTCGCTTCTATAAAGTATCGGGTGTATATTTTGTTCTTGTACTTGTGCATATCGTTCATTGTGCTAAAGTCTAGTACTCCCTCTGACCCAAATTACTTGACTTAGGTTCATTTAGATATGGATGTATCTAGCACTAAAATATGTCTAGATACGGATGTATCTAGACAAATCTAAGTCAATTAATTTGGATCGGAGGGAGTATCAATAGAATCTCCTACTTCCTCCATTTCAAAATATAAGATAGTTTAGCTTTTGTGAAAAAAATGTATCTAGACATCTTTTACTACACACTAAAAGTAGTGTGTAGGTTCGAAGTGAACCACACACTAAAAGTCGTGTAGATACATTCGTTTCGCACAAGTTAAAACAGTTTATATTATGGAAGAGAGTGAGTAGATGCTAGAATATAAAAGAAGATTCGAGGGTTAGCAATGTTAGAATTTGCT
Source organism: Avena sativa (assembly GCA_916181665.1). Classification (NCBI taxonomy): domain Eukaryota; kingdom Viridiplantae; phylum Streptophyta; class Magnoliopsida; order Poales; family Poaceae; genus Avena; species Avena sativa. Next base: position 410,104,848 of record OV702289.1, on the reverse strand, counting down.
AGGCATGATACAACGGTTAATGTTGAAAGTTAACCGTATACTATATAGTGGTAAGATAAGATAAGATAAGATAAATCTCTAAAAAATATGGTCTCGTCATATCAGCTTAACCAGAGACTAGTGCATGAGGCTATAATCGTTCGAGCCAAGGTTGTTTTCATAGAGTACGACCCTTACAAAAGCATGGAGATGATTGTTCAAGTGTATGGCATGTGGTCCGTAACGTCCTGTTGATGCTAAAGTTTCCCTAATTTCTAAAAGAGCTCTAGAATCGGCAGACTAAAGTGCATTATGCTAAAGGTCCAAACAAATATAGTCAAGTTCATACGATTAAATAAACATAGTACTGATATGGGCATGATAATCGGATAGTTCACTCCAAGGAAAAGAGAATATGATCCAAGGTCAACAATCGTTTCCCATGGATTAGCTTGATCAACCTGACAAGTGTTCATTGAGAACACCAAGCAGCCAAACCCGGAAGTATAAGCTGAGATAGTGCAACCACAGTGTACAACACGAGGGTGAGCAGCACTAGTACGATGGCGGCAATGACAAGTAAGACAACTGGGATCATAAGAAGCGCCAAGCGTATAAATATGAATAAGTCTAGAACCATCTACAGATCTTGCTAACCACCAAAAACCAAAAAAGTAGTCGTGCTCGTCTCAAGTAGCATTAAGAAATGAATCCACCAACTCATCCGCGGCAGCTGGTCGCGCCAAGACCAGCGCAGGACCTTAAAAAGGTAGCAAAATGCATTAACTTATGATTCCGGCAGCATGATATAGTGAATCATACTGAAAAATTTCCTTCCAAATGAACTGCATGCAAAGTAGCTCGAACATAGAAAAACAACTACGGCCTAGAATCATACAAAGGAAACAAAGCATTATATAATAGGGAAATTTTCTAGAGAACAGACTCATCTTTTTTTCAACAAGACGGGCAATTTTTGCCTCGTTTTGTCTAAAAAAGGGAAAGATAATTGACCGGTTCATTTGCAGGGGAACTTGCCGAAAACCCATGCAAATGCGGAAAACATAGGATAGGAAAGACACAGAATTTTACATTTGCATGTCCATTTATACTCCTACAGGATTGCGGTTGTGTTGGATTACATTGCACGGAAAAACCATTGAACGAATTCTTTTCAGGAGCTTCAAGTATATCTTAAATTCCTTTCGAATGAACTAAAAGACATCCGGAAAAAACTACTATGCATAATTCAATCCGATGAATCAAACAACTACTATAAGAAAAAATCCTATAGAAAAACTATGATTCGTATCATAGAGTCTAAAATAACTACTCGTATTTTCATTTAAACGAAACACTCCCTATGTCAATTCAGTACAATAGCTTGGGCACATGAGTAATTAAGCCAGTACACTACATATGAAGGAATAATTACCAGGATGCAGAGGATCCCAAACATGAACGTTGCCATACAGAGCTATGGCGAACACCAGACCGTCGTGGGTAAGTCCATCATTGTAACTGTAAGGGCTCAGGGTGTGGTTAAGAGGAAGTGGAAGAACTATCCATCCATCATCACCTCCCTGAAGGATGGAAATTATGACGTTGAAGACTGCAACAAGCGAGAAATCTTTATATCTCCTAGCAGCTATGGGAACTTGGCAAATAGCAATCTTCTGCATTACAGCTGGAAGACCATTATCCAACAAGAACATGGTTGGCTGGTCGGTTGCTTGGAATGACAATGCTGGCAGAGGAATCTTGCGATGAGTGTACACATTGCAAAGCTCCAACTTGCCTCTGAAGCTAGCCGTGGAAATCCAATCTCCATTGGCGCCTACCCACTACCCAGAAGTATAGCCTGGTACCATAGGATCGAAGGAGAACCTGTCCAGCAGTGATATCTTGCACGGGAGGCTATCAATTTTGAAGTAATGCAAGAAATCTAGCGGTCCCTTCGTCAAGGGCGAATTAAAAACACATGGGAGGCCAAATGGCATTGAAGCATCCAGAGTTGCACTAGCTTTCGTAGATTCAAGAAAAAGTTTGGATGAACCGATTAGGCTAGCGGAAATGATGACGTCACATCGGGTTATGAGTTCTTCAAAGGGCCCTTCGGTAAACATGTTGTGAAAAAGCTCAGAATCATGCTCACTGTTCTTGCTCACTGACACCATCGCAAGGCAATGTCTGTATTTCATTGATTGGGGTTTCAGAAGAGAGGGGGAATTGAGGATGGCAACAATCTGAGTGCGACAAGGAAGAGAATCCGAAAGCGGCATATGGCGGCAGCGGTGGCGTGTGGTGCGGAAGGGGAAGACGCTGGGAAGAGAAGGGGGAGATGCCCTAGAGGGGGCGGGGGAATAGGCAAGGGGGGAAAAGCTGGATTACTCAACACGAGCGTGCGCTCCTTAGCTGCATTTCGAGGAGAAAGTGACCCGCTGACTCCCTACTCCCTAGTACTAGTAGACGTTTAGACGGCGGAGTAGTTAATCTGGAGGAGACTGTGACCGGCATGACTCTACTAGACACCTAGGGTACGGGTTGTACTAGATGAGCTCTGTAGTATTTTACTTACATGGACGAGCTCTGTTTTTCTTTTTTCTCGGAACGAGATCTGTATTAGGGCATTCACTATGTTGTCCATAAGAAAAAAGTAGTCCTTATGGATGACCACATACATAGTAGAGCTTCACCTAAGCTTGTGGCTTGTCCATAAGAAATATAAAATTATTTACTCTCTCTTTTGTATCTGTATACTTTTTGCAGACATATGGGTCCTAGCTTATAGATAAGTTTACTTTATCAGTCACAGTGTTGATGTTGTGAAATCTGACACACAACACAATTTAGCATGGGAGGCAAATTTGGCATTAACTCCACAACGTTTGTCTTGCCAAATATCTACATAGTGGGCCCTTACACAGAATAAAACAACATAGTAAAGGGTGTTCTCTCTCCCCATCGCACGAGAGAGAAGTAGTGCACTTCCACATGATCAAATAGAGTAGTACTTGGAATTTGGCATCGGCGCACGGAGTTGCTCCGATTCCCTAGTTTCTCAGATTTGGAACGAACCCAGCAACGTATGGAACTAGTTCCAAAAGCCAAATATCTATTTTGGAACTAGATTTGGCTATACATTGTGGGTGCCTAGGGCATCCACTATGTTGTCTACCCACAAGCCAAAAAGTAGTCCATAAGCCTATCCATATACATAGTAGAGGTTCACTTTAGTGGAATTTCCTTAAGGGTGACCTACAAGCTTATGGGTTGTCCATAAGCAATAAACAATTATTTTACTTTCTCCTCTCTCTTGCATGTGTGTATTTTTAACAAACATGTGGGTCCCAGCTTAAGGTGAACTTGACCTTATACATTGTACTAGCTATTTCTATAAGTTGTGTGGGTCCCATCATATGGCAAAAGTTCACCTTATACATAGGTGATGTTATAGCTACTTCCACAAGCTATGTGGGACCCACCTTATGGCAAAATTTCACCAAGGGCATCCAGTATGTTGTCCACAAGCAAAAAGTAGTCCTTATGGATGACCACATATATATACACATAGTAGAGCTTCACCTTAAGGAAATTTTATTAAGGGTGACCCATAAGCTTGTGTCTTGTCCAAGGGCACCCACAATGTTGCCATTGCCAAATCTGACGTAAAGGTAAATTGGGCTTTTGTGTAAAATATAGCAAGAGCTCCACAATCTACTAGTTCCAAATATTTATAACGTGGGTCCCACCATCTAGCTAAAACAACACATGAAGCAAATATGGAACTACCCTCACAGTGTATTTGAGGTTTGTGCATAAATTTCACTGTGCTAAACACTAACAATAGAATCTTCTAGATCCCATAATGGAAAAGAAGATACAACCTCTAGCAATGTTGGGATTTGACAATCTTGATTCAACAACCAGTGTTCAAAGTTCTCCATACACCATATAGTTGTAAGATGTAAGATAAGATAAGAAAAGCATGGTGAGGGTAATTTATGAGCCCACGCAAGGCATCGTTGTTTACAGAAAAGCCCATGTGCTGAAGCTAAAATCTTGGGAATTTGACATGATATGCGAACAACATATGTCCATGTGCTCATCCAATGTACTTCGCAAGGCTCAACTTGAATCATCACATATAAAACAATTGATGCATATGGATTGTGAAGTGTATAAGAAAATAATTAAATTTGGTTAGATTTCAGCTAACTTGAAACTAACGATGAAATATTGAGTGAAATGCATGCATGTGTAGTTTTCGTTAACTTGAGCATTTCCAGAGGACAGTGTTCAGCCAAGCTAAAATGACATCATTCTACGCAAAAATTCTACATGAACTTTCAAAAGCAATAGAAGTCGTGGAAGGACACCACTTCTAGGCCGGTACTATTTTACTGTCTCAATCGCAAAAAGGCATGATCAGGACAGCTAAACATGTACGAATTTGGTCAAATACGCTCAAATTCGTTTGAAATGAACTGATTTGCACCAGGGGTGCATGCTTTGGGATTGATTTTGTCCACTCTACAAGATATGGGACTAATTTGTACCCCAGGTGCGAGAAGTGGGACTAAATCTATGTTTACCAAGATCTTTGTCAAGAAACAAGTTATACAGATCCTCTAACTTATAGTGTAGAAGAAAAGCTAGAGAAGTCGTTGGACACTAACTTTCCTTCTTCCAAACAATACAATATTAAGGCCTAAATGTCGTAAAATTAATTTGTACTACCTCCACGCTAGAGCTTATTAATTAAGGCTTATATTTTTGTACATGTGTCTTGCCATGTGTACATGTGTGGCCATGTGTACATGTATTTGTACGTGTCTGTCTATGCATGTGTGGTGTGCGGCCATGTACATGTATATGTGTAGCTGTTTGTGCATGTGAGTGATGTGTAAGTGGCCAAGTATCTGTAGGCGTGTACATATACATTTCCATATACATGACATGTTTTAGTATGAGTATATATATGAGAGAGAGCTGTGCTACAAACATATAATCCCTTTGACCCATATTGGTTAGTTTAGATTCATCTAGATATGGATGTATCTAGTCAAGTTTTAGTGCTAGATACATCCATATATATCTAGAGTATGTGCTATTGTGTTGTATGTATGACATACTCGCCCCCTCATCCCGTTAGGACACACACAAAAACATTACGATTGCTATAGCTTATCTTATCTTACCATCTTATCTTATCTTACCACTATATAGTGTACGAATAACTTTGAATATTGACCGTTGGATCAAGACTCGCGAATCCCAACATTTCCAGCTGTTGGATCCTCTTTTCCATTCTAGCATCTAGAAGATTCTATTGATAGTCTTGAGCATAATGAATGTTATGCACAAACCTCAAAACACACTTCTAAATCATACTAGAATCTTCTACCTCGTTGCTAATAATTGTTGACTTCTGCATGATCTTATCTTATCTTACCACTATATAGTATACGAATAACTTTCAATGTTGACCGTTGGATCAAGATTCGTGAATCCAGCATTTCTAGCCGTTGGATCTTCTTTTCTTTTCTAGCATCTAGAAGATTCTATTGATATATAGTCTTCGTCATAATAAATGCTATGCACAAACCTCAAAACACACTTCTCCATCATATTAGAATCTCCTCCCTTGTTTCTCTAGACCATGTTATCAAAAATTGAATCCTTATGGGATTTAATCATTATGGGATTTAATCCTATAAATTTCCCATGTAAATCATTTAAATCAAACATGATGGCCTAGAATGGAAAAGAAGATCCAACGGCTAGAAATGTTGGGATTCACGAGTCTTGATCCAACGGTCAACATTCAAAGTTATTCATACACTATATAAAAAAAGTGGTAATATAATGGAAAGATGAGAAAGTGGTAAGATATACTAATCTTGTTGCTCCATGTTACACCCCGAGAAGCAGAAGCACACACACACACACAAAGAGAGAGACTCACAAAGATTGCTCTTGATGTTATACTATGAAACTTTTTTGAAGGTGTACACTGTGGGTCAATATCTTAAAAACCACCGAGATTTCTGAATGACTCAATATCTTGATATATATGAATTTGCATGCTGGCAACTCTTACATAGATTAAAAAACGAAAGGATATAAAGGAAAATGAATAAACGAAAATGGTCTGCATGACATCCTCTCGTTTGTAGTACCAGCCATGAAAAAATGGTAAACATGAGATTTGAAACATTTAGAAAAGTTGTAGTCACATTAGATATGGCCTGAACACTCGAGGGTTTCTCGAGCGGAATGACCGATTAGGTCATGGCAATATCTGCACCATAGTTCATGATAATGTTCCCATGTTTGGTAGATGGGTGTGACTTGCCATGGTATACAATAATGCTGGGGTGGTAGTTTCAAACTAGTATTAGGAAAAACATGTTCAAGTTTCCGAGTTTTATCTTTAGGGTCCATGTTGTAAAATTATAGGTCCTAGATGTATTTTGGTTTTTTTTTGGACCACTATGTAATTTTCATGCCCACCATTGGATTTTAACGCACACGTTCTTGGTACTTCGAGGCAGATTCCTCGTTAGAAAGAAAAAGAAAAAGTTCCCAGTGACCATAATTATTTTGCGCATGAATATTATCGATCTGAATGCCCCAGACCCAATTTTTAGAAAAAAAGGACTATTGTGCAAAACTTGTGTAGTCCGTACTTCTACTGAACCAGGGGCACCAGAAAATTAACCCCAAAGCTGCCAAAGAAAAAAACAGAAGAAAAAACAAAGAACAAGAAGAGATTATTAACGGGAGGCAGCGCGAGAGCAGCGAAGGAGTTGAAGGCGGTGCAATGTCAGAGTAAAGCTTGTTTGACGGGTTTCTAACATATGGTACATGTACCTACTACTAGTATCACAGTACTACTAGTAGTACTACTATGCTTTATCTCTCCTTCGCTCTCTCTCACCATCCATCCTCTCTCGCCCCTCCTGTGCAGCGCCCCGCGCGCACGGCCGGCTGATCTCTCCCTCGTTCCACTGCGCTGTGCCGCACACGTGTGCCTTGGTACGGCCGTGTTGTGTGTGTGTAGCTTGTTTTTTCCTTTTTTTCTTAACAAGAGTCTCTAGCGTGTTGGTTAGCTACCTTGGTGTATACTCCCTCCGTTCAGAAATATAAGACATTTTAGCTTTATGAAATGAATGTATCTGGACGCTTTTTATTGTATAGGTTCTCTCCAAACTTCTATGAACCTATACACTAAAAGCCGTCTAGATATATTCGATTCACAAAGCTAAAACGTCTTATATTTTGAATGGAGGGAGTACTAGTAAACTGTACGTGCTTCGCACGACTATTTTATTGCGTGCACTCCAATAACTTACCTTATTAAAGCATAATAATATCCTGCATAATATAGAACTTTGGTGCAATACTTGGTCGACTTATTAGAGTTAAACATCTCTCGGATATTTTAGAAGTACTCCCAAACATGTTTCTAGCTTACCAAGATATCGTGTATTTTAATGGATGTAATACTATGGATGGTTTTGCATGACTATCAACATGCACAATTTTGGTTTTGCATTGTCCAGATTTGACGTCCAGGCTGACAATGTACATATACCTCTCCATGAACAACGATTGGAGTCTACACTCAATGTTACGTGTAAGTTTTATCGTTTTTTCCTACTTTCTAAATGTTACATTAAACTACCATCATTTCTAATGATGCATGAAACGACCAAAAAAGGGTTGTGACCTTTTTTTAGTATCTAAAAATATTTTCATTGTTAATAATTATTTTTTATCATTTTACTGAGCATTCTATAAAACGAAACAATGTTTTCACCATCAGGGGAAATGTTTCCATTACATGACAAAAAATAATATCTTTATCACCAAGAATATATATCACAAGAAATGAATTCCAACACAATAACCATATGCAATGACCTGATGTATATAAACCTTAGTGACTTAATGTATGGCGTTTGTGGGTTCCCCGGATTACTCATCCGAGAATCCCTGTTATGCATACATCCACGTTCCCATGATCAGTGAGCCGCGGAACATAACCGACAGGTATCATTACATCATCCGAAACATAACGAATTACAAGACTTACATACATGCCAGTCTGGCTACAACTTCCTTAGTAGCGGAATCAGAGCCCAATTGTGCCTCAACCTACAGGCAGCTAACTGGGAAGACGGCCTAGCCCGATGGACGTCACCTGAATCTTCCGAAGTCGAACCTCTGAAAGTCTGGCCAAGTAAATAGCCAGGGACAAATCCGTGAGTACTTTTGAATGTACTCGCAAAGCCACCAAGATAAATGAAATAAGGAAATGCAATTATGACTATGGCGAGATAGCTCTATCTGGGGTTGTTTTGAAAAGCCTAGACTAACTCTTGAAGTTATGGCATCTCCATATCTTTGTTGAAAAAGAGTTTGAAAACATGCCTCTGTTTTATAAATCAAGACATCTCCATATCTTTGTTGAAAAAGTGTTTTGAAAACAGTTTAGGAGTAAAAACCCTTTTTCTTAAACCTCTTCGACCACCTTGGGTCAAAACAAAGCTTTCGAACTTGGGTTTCCTCGGAACCTTCGTCCTCTTCGTCCTTGTTTCCCAAACAAGCATAGTTTGGGTACTCCTAGCCGACACCTTTATAACCGTACTTGAGCTTGGACACGACTATTCGAATAGATTATACTCTGCAGAGTTTGCGCACTTTCCCCACAAGAATCAATACATTCGCCGCGATACAACCACGACCCGCTACCACTGTAGAAGGGGGTCCGGATAATCAAACCTAACCTTTCGCTTGTCGAACCTAGCAAAGGTATGCTCTTCCTCTTGGGTTTGTTCTCCCCGACAATGAGTATGTGGCTCCCAGCCATAGTCTTGCCTTCCATACACGCGCATACCCAAGCCATAATTTGGCGTATACCTTAAATCTGGTGACTCCACTTCCTTCTGTAATCCAAGTCATACCGTCCGCGGGAGACCCAATTGTTGCACCGGCCTCCTGCTAGTTCAGACTCACTCTTGCCGAAACAAGCAACATGCTTCAGATCTGAGATCTGGTAGCGCCTACCTGGAATTCTAGGGATCTCTCCCTATAAGCATGGTAGAAGTTGCCTCGCCTAATGCGGACAAACTACGAGTTAAGCCCCAGCACCTGGGGTAATGTGGTTGCGCTGATAAAAATTGTTTCGGTAAAGCCGTAGAACATCCCATCACCTTCTCATTGCTCATCATCACCATTTCTTTGTTTAAAACATCCGCTTGGAACGATGCCTCTTCCCAAGGGTTTTATAAAGCAGTTTAAAACCTTTGTAGTGGGGTAAATCCCCAAAACAGTTTATTTTCTCAAGACCGGGGGTTTCCAACAAGGTAGGATGCTAACCATAAAATGGTAGGTACATCGGGGTGGTACCTCGAAGGACACAAAGTCATAACTTGGAGGATCCAAGTTACTATCGCAGTATTTGTAAAACAAGACATGCAGGTGGATAATGCAATTTATAAAGAGGATACAAAACAGATAAAAGAGAGTAGCACATATATCAGAGTTCAGGAATGGTGGCTTTCCTGTGATCATCAATAAGTCCCTTGACTTCTTTAGATAGCCAGAATACCCAATAAACAGTTAATAAGAAGACCCTTCCTGCTTGTCGTGAGACACTCACACTATCGTTGTCATCGGGTACACATACAAGCAGACAAGCCCACAATCAATACAAGGCATACAAACATCATACCATACAACAAGCAAACATAAGGAGTAATACTGAACTTTGGAGGTTTTGGAGATGTTGGGTATTGATAGTGGAATTACTAAATTTCCATTGTAGTGTTTTTCTATTTGGAAGATAGGTGTGTAGGATAGGTATCTTGAACTTGGACTGGGGTTCTGAGGTCTGTAGGATACCAAAGTGCAAAAGTGATATCCTCAGATAGGTCTTGTCAAAACAAAACCCACACAAGTGGTTTCACTTGATTATCAATTTTCTAGGTTTGGTTATGCTTTTTATCGTGGAATAAACTCTAGGTTTGGTTATGCTTTTTACAAGAAATTATCTGGAGCTCAAAAAATTATTTCCTTGGATGGTTTGGTAGTATTTGCTGTATTGAACCACCCAGAGTTGGAATTGTGTCAAAACAATTACCAGAATGTCCTCAGGAAATTCCCAAAGGCAGTTCTATATAGTTTTTCTCCTTTTTACCAGATTAATGCTCCAGAAGATTTTGAGTTGATTCAAAGGGAATATGGTAGGCATTTAGAATACCTTTCTGTAGGAATTGGATTCACTCTGTTTGGATTTGTCAAACTCCTGGAGTGCTTTATTTCGTGAAAATACCCTTTTCAGAACTATTTAAATCACTAAAATTTAACCAGAGCTCAATAAATTCTGACCTGCTAGAATTTGGTAGATACTAATTCTAGGAGGTACTGGGAGTTGGAATCCGGTCAAGACCACATTTGGTTTGGCCTAGACAATTCATTTAAGGAAGATAAATGTTGATCTTGTTATTTTTGTTAAAGACACCCTTCTGTTCACCTTGGCATAGGACATGTGCTGGATGATAGGTATGTCAAATACCTCTCAGTAGGATTTTGGTTCATCTCAAATGGAGATGTGAAACTCTCTAAGGAAATTAATTAGTGTGCCAGATACATTTTAGTTGATTAATTGCCAATAAATAATGAAGATTAATTTTGGCAAGGGACAGGTTCTGCATGTTTGAGAAAACAACTGGTAACTACCAAAATTTTTGAACTTGGCCATTAGATTTTATTTTCATTTTCAAAAGGATTTAAACTGGGGGACAAATTCTGGATCTGGACAGAAATGAATAAAAGAAAAGGTTTGCGGGCTGGGAACTAGGTCTATTGGGCCGCGCTAAGGAGATTCGGCCCACGGCGAGGCGACGCGGCGCGCTGGAGCCAGCGCTCGAACCTGCTAGGCGGGGCCTGGCGGTCAGTGAGAGGGGGAGGCCGAAACGGTACCGGCGGATCCCGGCCGTCCGTTTAATTGGCGATGGACGGCGCAGCGTCGTCGTCCATCTGGGCTCGCCGGCGACGTGAGCTAACCCTAGCAGAGGGTGGCGTGGGGCAGGGAGCTCACCTGAGGGCTCGAGGAGGGTTAGGGAGGCTACAGGGCGATGCGGTCGATGATGCTGAGCAGATCGAGGGGTGGCACGACGGTGGAAGTCCACTTGCAGCAGCTCGCACGACAGCGGCCGAGAGCGACCTTGTCAGAGCTCAATGCCAAAGACGGAGGAGTAGGTCCTGGGCCAAAAGAGAAGTACTGTCAGGTAGAGGACGAGGAGGGGAACACATGAGCTGACATGCAGAGGGAATGGAGTAGGGATAAGGAGCCTTGCTCGATTCGGTGAGGAGGCCGAGAGCTCTCCTTCTTCTTCTTTCGAGCAGCACAGGGCAGGGGAGTGGGAGTGGAGCTAGGAGAGGGTGATTGGAGGTGAGAGGGACTAAATGAGGGGCAGAGGGCTGGCTTGGGTGGCCTCTGGCCTATATACCAAGGAGGGAGGGGTAGATGATGTAAAAGACCCATTTGGACATGGGGGAGAGGGGGTGCTAGCCAGGGATTGGTCCAGGGGTCGGTGGGGAGGGGTATGATTGGTATTTGGTCGTGCTGGATCAGAGAGGGAGGTGGTGGCAGCTGTGGTAATTTAGTAGGGGTAAATCTTTGTAAGATCTTGTTGTCTCTCTCTTTCTACTAGTACAAGGGGAAAATGTGAAGGATGAGGTGGTGCTACAGTGCTGGTTGACCAGGGGTGTGTCTGGTGCTGAGGATAAGCATTGAGCAAGTCTTGATGAATTTTGGAAATGGTTTGATTAATGGATTTGCTTAATTGGCAGTTTTGATCCAATTGATGGTTATGACGAAAGTCCAAAAACTTGCATTGGACCAGAGGAGGAAATGGTACTGGTAGATAGATGAGGTCAAGGAAGACTCCTCGGATTTAATTGAGATTTTTATGTGGGGTTTTAGTCCACTTAAATCCATTTACTCAAAAAGGGCAGAAGTGGTTTCTAGAGGATCATTTGATAAATTTACATTGGACAAGAGTTTATCTTGATTGGAGAGATTCCAAAATGTGAATACACACTCAGGGGAATTTTCCCAAGATTTATTGAGGCATAGAAGTATTTAAAGCAATTATTATTCCAATTCAGCCATTTAAGAAAATGGGCATAAAGAAATACTTAACTTCCTCAAAAATTTGTAATTTTGAGGTGGGAAGGTGAGGTATGATATATGAAACTCACATGAGCCAAAAGTTTGAGAAGTGCTTTGGCAAAAACCAAACTTTACATTATGGAGGGAGTTTTGGAGATTTTGACTATTAAAGGAATTGAATAGATTTGGAGCCACAATAATTATGGATAATATTTGAGAAATCTTGATGATCAAGGTAGAGGAGGTAGACAGGGTTTATCAAGAAGTTGCAACCTTGTGGAATGAAAATCCAACTTGAATAAGATGGAGAACAAGGAGTTGATGATCTAGGGTGATGTTAGTTTTATACCACCAAAACATGTTTGCATCTTGGAGCTCAGAGCTCACGTTGGTGCAAGGGATAGATGGGTGGGTATACCAGGTAATATATATGATCATGGCAGGAGGAGTTTGAATTAATAGCATTCGAGGTGATCTAGAAGTGATGGCAAACTTTGTTGAAATTAAGGTTGCCATGCAAAATGAGTCATGATGCCTTATAAACCATGTGGGTTTAGGCAGCACAGAGATCCACTTGGAGTAAGTGAAGTAGGTTTTGATAGACCTCAATGAGTAGTTCATAGCCATGTAGAGCGTTGGTCCATAGGAGGTTGTATGAGGGTGTGAGCTTCTACCAAAGTAGGCCTGATAACTAGTTTTGCAGGAAATGTTATTTTCTTGTCTACAAAACCATCATTGACAAGTGGGTTTGAGGAGGATCTAACCAGAGGAAAATGTGGGACTTGATAGTCCTTAGGATGTTTAACAACAAGGTTCAAGTGTATTTCCAAAAATGCACATGGTTTGAGAAAAGTATGTATGCAAAAAGGTGATGTTAAAACTGTTTCCAGACTTAGTCAATTTGGCAGTTTTGAAGATTTTGACTAGAGTAAGGGAGGGAATGTTCTTGGAGGAGTTACAAGGTATTTGAGCATTAGCAAGTGGATGATATGGAAGAGTAGATTGAGTGGGAGGGTTCCAAGCTAAATATTGGTCTTCAAGGACTTGGAAACATCTAGAATGGAGATCCTCAGAATTGATCTGGTTAAGGGTTTTAGATGATCACCTAGTGGCTAGGGATCAAATCTAGGTTGGTATTATTGCTTATGGATTGATGATTTGGAAACATATTGATCCTAGTGATGATCTACTAGAGTAGCTCATACTAGTCCTAAGCAAACAAGTCAAACAGCAGATCAAAACAACTCATCAGACAACAGATCAAGGCAACTCATCTTAGAAACTATCCAACTACTACTAGGGTTACTATCAAGCTTAGATTGAGGTAAAGTTGGGGAATTTTGAGGAGGTTGAGTTTTGAATAAGATGAGAGTCCTTGATATCTCTACCAAGAGTAGAATTCAAATGCTTTGAAAAGAGGTTTTGGGGAAACTAGAGATAAGATTAGTTGAGTGTTCTGTCTTAAAAACATAAGGAGATTGTATTATATATCTCTCCATAGTTTTGTCAATAGAAGCTACCAAAATAGTTTTGGTTACATAGGCATCTTGACTCATGTTTTGAAATGCCAGAACGTTTGAGAATAAGTAAAATGAGCCAGGATAGTTTTTGGTAAATAGATTTGGTTAACTGTGGGTGAGGTAAGGAGTATCATAGGATACACTCTCATAAGGACAAGGATAGACAAACAATAAGCAAGAACTGCACCATTGCACAAGAAAAAGTTTTTGTTCCCCCTGCTTTTTGCATTCTGGACAACAAATCAGGGTTGCTAAAATTGGGATGTTACAGACCTTTCCCCCTTAAAAGAATCTCGTCCCGAGATTCGGGAGAGTAAGGTTAGGGGATTTGCTTTAGAGATAGTGCTAGGTGTTTCTTACGTACTAACTTGCTGACTTTGTCTTCGAACAGAAACACTCTGACAGTGAGGTTGATCTTCAATCTTCTTAAAACTCGAGGGTCGAGCTGGCTTCAACCATGACTGCAGGGAGGAATCATCCTTCTGTAAGGGGTCTACGGCGTTTTCTCTTAAGTGGGTTGTTGAATCCAAGACTGTGTCTAAAAATCTGTGTCTTCAGGTCCCATGGTTGGATTTTCTTCTGGCAGAGAGGTAATCTATTTTGCAGGAAAGACGCAGTCCTTCCCCCTTACGATTGTACTTGGGTAGAGCAGGGAGTTACTAGTCGGCGGCATCCTTATAGGGGTGGCAAAAGATGGTTCTTAAGGTAGTGGACATCGACTTAAGAGAGGGTAGCATCACAGGTGTCGTTCCAGGGGAACATGGGCTAGGTTTATTACAAGCTGCACTTGCTGACGTTCAGGGAGTCCTAGGGTGAGTTAAGGAGCTTCTCTCTTGACCTTTACTTCCACGGGTTGTTGTCGCCTATTGAAGCACGGGAAATCTTCAGTCTTGAGCTGCGGGGCAGCGAGCGGTATGGTGACCATCTTTTCTGAAGATAAGAGCCCTGGGTGCTTTCGGGCTTTTGTTTCGTGGAAATCTTGATGGGTTTACCCTCGGGGCATTCTTGGCTGAAGTGACCGGGTAGTCCACACATGAAGCGGTTACCTATACTTCGGCGTAACTGTTTTGACGACTTGCCTTTGCTGGTACCGAGAGGTTGACGGGCCTTGCCAATGAGGGGATATATTGGGCATTTGATGGGGACATGGTCCTGCCCTTCATAGAGGAAACAAGTGATAAGTCGAGTTGGGCAAACTTTGTCCGAATGAGGTTCTCCGCAGTTTGGGCAGTGGCTGGAGCATCTATTGGCTTGGTGTCTTCCATCTCTGCAACGGCTACATGCCTTCTTCGAGCTTCCTGTCTCCATGGCCATCCTGGGGAATTTCCGGTTGATGGTACGCGTTTTGGGTTGGGGTCTGATGCAACGACTTGGGTAAAACACGCAAAAAGGGAAAACAAATCAAGCAAGCATATCAATTCAAGGAAGTCATTACATAACCAACCAATCCTGCACCCGAGGGTGCCAATAGTACTTAAGCATTACAAAACGCATTCAGGGACGATACATGACTCTACCCTATTGCTAAACGGGCGAGTACCGCAACGCGGGTGATTACTCGGAGGGTGCATCTGTGGAGTCGTGGCTGGCTTCTCGCAGATCAGTGGAGGTTCCCTGCGCCTCTTTGATGGGCTTGAATCTATGGAGGTATTGACTAGCGGTGGTGCACTTCCTGCTTTTCTTGGGGGCGGCTTCCCTCGATGTTCCTTCAGTGGCGGTGGTTCGGGCTCGATTCCTTTGCAGGGCTTCCTGAGCTTCCTTACGGGTAAGAATGGCTTGAAGGCTACAGAGCTCCATCTGGGAGTGGCGGTATTCGTCAATGACTATTGTTAACACCTCATTGCTAGAGTAGCTGTAACGGGTCTGGAAGGAGAGAGCAGGGTACTCCAGACTAGGGTCTTGAGATCCTCCGGTGCAGTCGACATTTACCTTCATGGGGAGGTAGAAGGTTGTGGGTTGTCTCATCTCTAGGAGGGAACTACGGATGCACATCAAAGCTTCTCTGGCTACCAAGTCAATATCAAGTACGGGACTAGGCATCCGAGGTCCTGTGGAGTAGATAGGACTTCCATTGCTTCCTGGCTTGGCTAGTATGACAATTTGTCCCACATAATCTCCTGATTCCAGTCCCTTGTGGAGGGTGTAGGTAGGTTTCTGCTGGTAACCGCACAGTTGCATCGAGTCCCATAGGATTTGGAGAAACCCAATCTTGAACCACTCTTCATCAATAGGTTCCATCTACATAAGGGTTTAGGGTCAGGTTGGGTTAGTGACAGGGGTGCATGATTTTGAGATTATGAAATCATATTAATGCCAGTAGTTTTCCAAATCTAGAGGGGAAAAGACATAAGCACTTTTGCAAATAGTCATCTTTTCTCCCTTGTCTTTTAGAAAATAGGTTTGTCGTTTTCCGGTCTAACGTACATGCTAACTAAGGTCTCCTACAGTCAGGATGGCTCTGATACCAAGTCTGTGGGCTCCCCGGATTACTCATCCGAGAATCCCTATTATGCATACATCGACGTTCCCATGATCAGTGAGCCGTGGAACAAAACTGACAGGTATCATTACATCATCTGAAACATAAAGGATTACAAGACTTACATACATGCCATTCTGGCTACAACCTCCTTAGCAACGGAATATCAACATGCGCAGAGCCCAATCGTGCCTCAACTTGCAGGCAGCTAACTGGGAAGACGGCCTAGCCTGATGGACGTCACCTGAATCTTCCGAAGTCGAACCTCTAAAAGTTTGGCCAAGTAAATAGCCAGGGACAAAGCCGTGAGTACTTTTGAATGTACTCGCAAAGCCACTAGGATAAATGAAATAAGGAAATGCAATTCTGGCTGTGGTGAGATAGCTCTATCTGGGGTTGTTTTGAAAACCCTGACTAACTCTTGAAGTTATGGCATCTCCATAACTTTGTTGAAAAAGAGTTTGAAAACATGCCTCTGTTTTATAAATCAAGACATCTCCATATCTTTGTTGAAAAAGAGTTTTGAAAATAGTTTAGGAGTAAAACCCCTTTTTCTTAAACCTCTTCGACCACCTCGGGTCAAAACAAAGCTTTCGAACTCGGGTTCCCCCAGAACCTTCGTCCTCTTCGTCCTTCTTTCCCAAATAAGCACATTTTGGGGTACTCCTAGCCAACACCTTTACAACCGTCCTTGACCGTGGACATGGCTATTTGAATAGATTATACTCTGCAGAGTTTGCGCACTTCCCCCACAAGAATCAATACATCCGTCGGGATACAACCACGGCCCACTACCATCGTAGATGGGGGTCCGGATAATCAAACCTAACCTTTCACTTGTCGACCCTAGCAAAGGCATGCTCTTCCTCTTGGGTTTGTTCTCCCCGGAAATGAGTATGTGCCTCCCAGCCATAGTCCTGCCTTCCATACATGTGCATACCCAAGCCGCAACTTGGCGTATACCTTAAATCTGGTGACTCCACTTCCTTCCGTACTCCAAGTCATACCGTCCGTGGGAGACCCAATTGTTGCACCGGCCTCCTGCCAGTTCAGGCTCACTCTTGCCGAAACAAGCAACAGGCTTCAGATCCGAGATCTGGTAGCGCCTTCTCGGAATTCCAGGGATCTCTCCCTATAAGCATGGTAGAAGTTGCCTCGGCTAATGCAGACAAACTACGAGTTAAGCCCCAGCACCTGGGGTAATGTGGTTGCACGGATAAAAATTTCTACCGTAAAGGCGTAGAACATCCCATCACCTTCTCATTGCTCATCATCACCATTTCTTTTAAAACATCCGCTTGGAATGATGCCTCTTCCCAAGGGTTTTATAAAGCAGTTTAAAACCTTTGTAGTGGGGTAAATCCCCAAAACAGTTTAGTTTCACAAGACCGAGGGTTCCAAGGAGGTAGGATGCTAACCATCATACCCTCGATCTAAAGGGATAAAATGGTAGGTACATCGGGGTGGTGCCTCGAAGGACACAAAGTCATAACTTGGACGAGCCAAGTTACTGTCGCAGTATTTGTAAAACAAGACATGCAGGTGGATAATGCAATTTATAAAGAGGATACAAAAAAGATAAAAGAGAGTAGGACATATATCAGAGTTCAGGAATGGTGTCTTGCCTGTGATCATTAATAAGTCCCTCAACTTCTTTAGATAGTCAGTATAACCAATAAATAGTTAATAATAAGTCCATTCCTTCTTGTCTTCAGACACTCACACTATCGTCGTCATCGAGTACACATGCACGCAGTCAAGCCCACAATCAATACAAGGCATACAAACATCAAACCATACAACAAACAAACATAAGGAGTATTACTAAACTTCGGAGGTTTTGGAGATGTTGGGTATTGATAGTGGAATTACTAAATTGCCATTGTAGTGTTTTTCTATTTGGAAGATAGGTGTCTAGGATAGGTATCTTGAACTTGGATTAGGGTTCTGATGTCTGTAGGATACCAATGTGCAAAAGTGATATCCTCAGATAGGTCTTGTCAAAACAAAACCCACACAAGTGGTTTCACTTGATTATCGATTTTCTAGATTTGGTTATGCTTTTTATCGTGGAATAAACTCTAGTTTAAGGAAATAATTCACCAGGAATTATATGGAGCACCAAAAATTATTTCCTTGGATGGTATGGTAGTATTTTCTGTACTGAACCACCCAGAGTTGGAATTGTGTCAAAACAATTAACAGAATGTCCTCAGGAAATTCCCAAAGGCAGTTCTGTATATTTTTTCTCCTTTTTACCAGATTAATTCTACAGAAGATATTGAGTTGATTCCAAGGGCATGTAGTAGGAATTTAGAATACCTTTCTGTATAAATTGGATTCACTCTGTTTGGAGTTGTCAAACTCCTAGAGTGATTTATTTAGTGAAAATAGCCTTTTCAGAAGTATTTAAATCACTAAAATTCAACCATATCTCAATGAATTCTGAGCTGCTAGCATTTGGTAGATACTGATTCTAGGAGGTACAAGGAGTTGGAATCAGGTCAAGACCTCATTTGGTTTGGCCTAGAAAATTCATCTAAGGCAAATAAAGGCTGATCTTGTTATTTTTGTTAAAGACACGCTTCTATTCACCTTGGCATAGGACCTGTGCTGGATGATAGGTATGTCAAATACCTCTCAGTAGGATTTTGGTTCATCTCAATTGGAGATGTGAAACTCTCTGAGGAGATTAATTAGTGTACCAGATACATTTTAATTGGATAATTGCCAATAAATAATGAAGATTAATTTTGGCAAGGGACAAGTTCTGCATGTTTGAGAAAACAACAGGTAACTACCAGAAAGTTTGATCTTGGCCATTAGATTTTATTTTCATTTTCAAAAGGATTTAAACTGGGGGACAAATTTTGGGTCTGGACAGAAATGAATAAAAGAAAAGGTTTGCGGGCTGGGATCTGGGGCTACTGGGTGCGCTGAGGAGATTCGGCCCACGGCGAGGCGACGCGGCGCGCGGGAGCCGGCGCTCGAACCTGCCAGGCGGGGCCCGGCGGTCAGTGAGAGGGGGAGGCCGAAACGGTACCGGCGGATCCCGACCATATATTTAAGTGGCGATGGACGACGCATCGTCGTCGTCCATCTGGGCTCGCCGGCGACGTGAGCTAACCCTAGCTGAGGGTGGCGCGGGGCGGGGAGCTCACCTGAGGGCTCGAGGAGTGTCAGGGAGGCTGCAGGGCGACACGATCGACGACACTGAGCAGATCGAGGTGCGGCATGACGGCGGAGGTCCACTGGAAGCAGCTCGCATGATGGCGGCCGAGGGTGACCTCGTCGAAGCTCAATGCCGAAGACGGAGGATTAGGTCCTGGGCCAAAAGATAAGTACTGTCAGGTAGAGGAGGAGGGGAACACATGAGCTAACATGCAGAGGGAATGGATCAGGGGAGAAGGAGCCTTGCTCGATTCAGTGAGGAGGCCGAGAGCTCTCCTTCTTCTTCTTTCGAGCAGCACAGGGCAGGGGAGTGGGAGTGGAGCTATGGAGGGTGAGTGGAGGTGAGAGGGAGTAAATGAGGGGCAGAGGGCTGGATGAGGTGGCCTCTAGCCTATATACCAAGGAGGGAGGGGTAGATGATGTAAAAGACCCATTTGGACATGGGGGAGAGGGGGTGCTGGCCAGGGATTGGTCCAGGGGTCGGTGGGGAGGGGTATGTTTGGTATTTGGTCGTGCTGGATCAGAGAGGGAGGTGGTGTCAGCTGTGGTAATTAAGTAGGGGTAAATCTTTGTAAGATCTTGTTGTCTCTCTCTTTCTACTAGTACAAGGGCAAAATGGGAAGGGCTGAGGTGGTGCTATAGTGTTGGTCGACCAGGGGTGTGTCTGGTGGTGAGGATAAGCATTAAGCAAGTTTTGATGAATTTTGGAAGTGGTTTGAGTAATGGATTTGCTTAATTGGTAGTTTTGATCCAATTGATGGTTATGAAGAAAGTCCAAAAACTTGCATTGGACTAGAGGAGGAAATGGTACTGGTAGATAGATGAGGTCAAGGTAGACTCCTAGGATTTAATTGAGATTTTTATGTGGGGTTTTAGTCCACTTAAATCCATTTACTCAAAAAGGGCAGAAGTGCTTTCTAGAGGATCATTTGATAAATTTACATTGGACAAGGGTGGATCTTGATTGGAGAGGGTCCCAAATGTTAATACACACTTAGGGGAATTTTCCCAAGATTTATTGAGGCATAAAAGTATTTAAACCAATTATTATTCCAATTAAGCCATTTAAGAAAATGGGCAGAAAGAAATACTAAAGCTCCTAAAAAATTTGTATTTTTGAGGTGGGAAGGTGAGGTATGATATATGAAAATCACATGAGCCAAAAGTTGGAGAAGTGCTTTGGCAAAAACTAAACTTTACTTTACGGAGGGAGTTTTGGAGATTTTGACTATTAAAGGAATTTAATAGATTTGGAGCCATAATAATTATGGATAATATTTGAGAAATCTTTATGATCAAGGTAGAGGAGGTAGACAAGGTGTAGCAAGCAGTTGCAACCTTGTGGAATGAAAATCCAACTTGAATAAGATGGAGAACAAGGAGTTGATGATCTAGGGTGATGTTAGTTTTATAACACCAAAACATGTTTGCATCTTGGAGCCCAGAGCTCACCTTGGTGCAAGGGTTAGATAATTGATTAGAACAGGTCATATAGATGATCATGGGAGGAGGAGTTTGAATTAATAGCATTCGAGGTGATCTAGAGGTGATGGCAAACTTCGTTGAAATTAAGGCTGCCATGCAAAATGAGTCATGATGCCTTATAAACCATGTGGGTTTAGGCAGCACAGAGATCCAGTTGGAGTAAGTGAAGTAGGTTTTGATATAACTCAATTAGTAGATCACATCCATGCAGAGAGTTGGTCCATAGGAGGTTGTATGAGGGTGTGAGCTTCTACCAAAGCAGGCATGATGACTAGTTTTGCAGGAAATGTTATTTTCTTGTCTGCAAAACCATCATGGACAAGTGGGTTTGAGGAGGATCTAACCAGAGGAAAATGTGGGCCTTGGTATTCCTTAGGATGGTTAACAAGATGGTTCAAGTGCATTTCCAAAAATGCACATGGTTTGAGAAAAGGATGTATGCAAAAAGGTGATGTTGAAACTGTTTCCAGACTTAGTCAATTTGGCAGTTTTGAGGATTTTGACTAGAGTAAGGGAGGGAATGTTCTTGGAGGAGTTGCAAGGTATTAGAGCATTAGCAAGTGGATGATATGGAAGAGTAGATTGAGTGGGAGGGTTCCAAGCTGAATATTGGTCTTCAAGGACTTGGAAACATCTAGAATGGAGATCCTCAAAATTGATCTGGTTAAGGGTTTTAGATGGTCACCTAGGTGCTAGGGATCAAATCTAGGTTGGTATTCTTGATTAGGGATTGATGATTTGGAAACATATTGATCCTAGTGATGATCTCCTAGAGTAGCTCATACTACTCCTAAGCAAACAAGTGAAACAGCAGATCAAAACTACTCATCAGACAACAGATCAAGGCAACTCATGTTAGAAACTATCCAACTACTACTAGGGTTACGATCAATCTTAGCTTGAGGTAAGGTTGGGGCATTTTGAGGAGGTTGAGTTTTGAATAAGATGAGAGTCCTTGGTATCTCTACCAAGATTAGAATTGAAATGCTTTGAAAAGAGGTTTTGGGGAAACTAGAGATAAGATTGTATTATATATCTCTACATAGTTTTGTCAATAGAAGCTACCAAAATAGTTTTGGTTAATAGGCATCTTGACTCATGTTTTCAAATGCCAGAACGTTTGAGAATAAGTAAAATGAGCCAGGATAGTTTTTGGTAAATAGCTTTGGTCAACTTGGGTGAGGTAAGGAGTATCATAGGATACACTCTCATAAGCATAAGGGTAGACAAACAATAAGCAAGAACAACACTATTACACAAGAAAAAGTTTTTGTTCCCCGTGATTTTTGCATTCTGGACAACAAATCAGGGTTGCTGAAATTGGGATGTTATAGCTTTTTTTTCTCTATGAAGACTATTGGTTATTAAAAACATAATGTTTGTTAAACCCACATGTAATCTGTCCATATAAATGACAAAGTGACAGTAACCATGGAGAATCGTCATACGTCTTCCCTTCTCCTTTTTTTGAGAAAAGGATCCTGGAATTAAAAGAAACATTGAACAGTACAAAGCACCTCAACAAAAACTAAAATTACATCGAAATACTTGAGATGCCCTTCGTCTTCAACCTCAGTTGCCTATGCCACGAGGAGTAATGGTACCTGCCAGATTGACATGTTTTTTTACAAAGCTGTCGAGGATATCCCTGCGACGGAGCCTGGCGGCCGTGCGGTCGTAGTTCACGCCCGACATGTCCTAGAATACACACTACTCAAGGAGGCCGATGAAGAGGTCCAGCTCATCGTGCTGGGCAAGATGCTGCGCGATAACATCTACCTCCATGTAGACGTCTGCCGATGCGGCGGGCAAAGCCTCGGAAAGCTGTAGGGCCATCAGTGCGTGGAATAGATCGTCTCTCCAGAGAGACCAGCCAGGGAAGTGGTGAGCGCGGCAACAACCTGTGGAGGAACACCTGGACCAAAATTTGGGGCTAAAAGTCAGTTATAGATAGGCTAGATGAATGAAGTCCATAGAAGAAAACGATATTGCTACCGGTAGCATGCATTGTGCCAAACGTACCTGTTGGGTATACGTCACGGCACATGGCCTTAAGGCGGGAAGTGAGGTCATCCAGCATGCCTGTGAAGATGCCAAAGCTGGTGAGGAAAGAGTCCACCGTCTTCTTGAGCCAGGCTGCAAAGATGGCGTCAGAATGGGTGCATGCCACGACGCGTGCAAGCATGACACGGAGGCGCTGCAAAGAGTCAACCTGGGGGTGGGCATCCCTGGCTTTCTCTATCAGACGGATGGCGCTTGCCCACACAACCTCCATCTTTCCTTCTCTCTCTCTCTCTCTCTCTCTCTCTCTCTCTCTCTCTCTCTCTCTGGATATCGCTTGGCGGCAGACTCCACCGTTGCTCAATCTAGGTACTTTTGGACTCTTGCTTTTGGAAGTGTAGTACATATATATAGTATTACTACAGAGTAGTACTAGTAGTACTACTCGTACAAGAAACCAATGGTAGAAAGCTACCCTCACCGGTATAGTTGACCTTCAAGTATTAAGTACCTACCTAACCAAGACTACATGCTTATCTTGGTAATTGTGCGGGCTCTCGCATAGCCAAATCCCCACTTAGGTTGGTCATAGTGTGAAGTAACATGCATAGTAGTAGTAACATGCATATGTTACTAGTCAGTTACTACCTCCATAGTGGAAAATAACATAGGTGTGGTATCATGCATAGTCTCATTTATTGCAATGTAGACTCATTTTGTCTTGAAATATGTGATGTTATGGTAACATAGCTAGTTACCCCAAGCCTTTGTCTCATCATTTAATTACATGCCATATCATCTAAATGCTTAGTTGGCAATACAAGTAGGACTAGGTTAATCCCACTATTACTAGCCTTAACATGGAGTACTAGTACTGCGTGTTCAAAAAACATGTACTCCCTCCATTTTAAAATACAAGATGTTTTAATTTAGTGAAAAGAGTGTATCTAGACCGCTTTTAGTGTATATGTTCATAGATTGAACATATGCATGTTACTTATGGGTGTATATTTGATCAACATCTATAAAGTATGGGTGTATATTTGGTCCTTGTACTTTGCATGTTATTATGCTGAAGACTATCAATAGAATCTTCTAGATGCTAGAATGGAAAAGAAGATCCAATGGCTAGAAATGTTGGGATTCGCGAGTCTTGATCCAACGGTCAATATTCAAAGTTATTCGTACACTATACAGTGGTAAGAGGTAAGGTAAGATATCTCTATCTCTACTACTATAATGCAGCAGTTTTGAATTGGATCCATAGAACCAATCCTAATCGTTGGGCTGTTAGATCCAATGGTTCAGAGAAGCTGGATTCATGTTGAATAGTACCTAGAGCAAACTCCACCATGCATGTTCTAGAACCATCATGTGTCAACACCCGGATTTTTAATCCGAGATGCCTGTTATGCCATACAACACAATCTCAGGATTACCATTTTTGCGAGACATAACAGATTGGATATCACAGTACATCATCCATTACAAACCATAATAGGGTCTTACACAAATAAAGGATCTCATGATCCAGTCTTAGTACAAACAAGTAGCGGTAATATAAGGGTAGCGGTGGGCTCCATCTTCAGTGTCACAGGCAATGCTGACGATGGGAGATGATCCTAGTTGTCGTAGCTGTCCTGATATCCTTCTTCCGGATAGTCCTCCTCATAGTCTGGCCACGGGAATAACCAGGGATAAAGCCATGAGTACTCTTTAAGTACTCGCAAACTATCACTAACAAGTAAGGTAGTTCTAGTAGGAATGCTAGTTATAAGTTTACTTGTGAAGTTAAGTTTGAGACCTAAGCTGATTTCAGAAACAAAGAAAGATAAAATAAAGTTCTAAATCACCTAAGTGGGAACTTAGTTTTCATAGTCGCAACCCTATTATGGTCAAGTCATGTCATAATTCATTTCATAAGTCATTTGGAAAACATCTGACGACAGAACAGTATGGCCACTCAAACTGTCCATGACCACGGACGCGACTATTCGAATAGTTTGACACTCTGCAGAGATGGTACACTTTCACCACAAAATTCAATAAATCCGTCAGGGATAACCCTGAATCATCATACTTAGTATGCGAATAATCAATCATAACCTTTCCTTTACACACTCTAGTATAAGCACCTCTCCTATGAGCTTGGCCTCCCAGCCATGGCCATCTGCCATCCTGGGCACTGCATAGGTGGACAACATCAAGAGGTAGCCTCAGCTCAAACCTCTTCCACGAGGGAACCAATACGAATGCATATAAACTTCCGGCTAAACCCTACCCAATTCAGGTATTGTGGTTGTACAGTAAAATTGGAATGGTATCGCATGCGAACCCAACCATCAGCTTTTATAAAGGGGTAAGGCTCATGCCTCAACATTTTCATCATCAAAAACTATTTGTGTTTCTCAACACATGTCAAAACCTCTCAATAGAATGACTCATCATTCCAGGGTTTTCATAAGCATTTTCACCAAGTATTCCCATCTAGAGTGATCAAGTCTTTGGTTTAGCTCTAACCACTAAGTTAAGAGTGTTCACTAAGGTGGGATGGTAATCTCAATCTCATGCCATATAATGACATCTTGTATAGGCCATTTTTATACTCTTTATGCTATCTATACTACTTTTTAAAATATCACAAAGCATTACTAGAAGTAAAGAAACTTTGGTAAAGTAAAAGGTAAAACTTGTAGGTAAATCTTGGGATGGTTATAAATCAAGGGGAATAACCAAAGCATGCCTAAAGCATCTTGCTTAGGTTATCTTGTATAATTCTAGCTTGCTAACAATAGCTTGCAAGGGTTAGCTTGAAAGGGCTAACTTGCTTAGTAGTGATGGCTTGCAAGTATTAGCTTACCAATAATAGCTTGCATAGTTAGTAAACTTGCAAGTGTTAGCTTGCCTTGATTTGTGCAGTGGTTGAAATTCTCCTCGTCTTCTTCGGGGTAGAACTCATCCTCCTCGTAGACTTGGTCGGTACTATTGTCTATAAATACATACGGGATACACAATCACCAAACCATACTTAACTAGTCTATTTAGCACACTAAGGCACATATTTGATGATCTAGTATCATCACAATCATCACAAGATTTAATGAACTAGTTTAATTTATTTTATTTGAGAAAAGTAATTTCTACTCATTGAATTTAATTAAGATTAAATATTCTCCAATTAAAATATGGGATCATGCGGACACATGTCATCACCACGTATTCTAATGCATGGCAGTGTGATTTAAATGTTTGATCAGATTTTAATAAGTTTAATATTTAAATGATTTAAAGTGACTAGAAATGCCTATATAGCATTATTTTGGTACTAGTCCAAAGTCACTGCATGCAACCTAAATATTATTACATATTCAGATAGGTATTGTCAAATGTGATTTTTGATAGTTGGAATCAACTCAAAAGCTATTATGGTTGATTTTTGAAAAATGTTTGAATGTAGAAAAGTCTCTGTCTTGTTATTTTTTCTATATGTGATCTATAACTCTAATTGATTTAAATCCAACGGGCTTGGATAGATATTTTAATTATCTTTCTAACAGAATTTGAATCATTCAATTTGGTTCAGTAGAACTCTCTGAATTGATTTTTAAACTAGTGGACATATCCTAGTTTAAACTTAATTAGAAAAATCTTTATTTGAATATGCAGGCTAAGGCGATAAACTAAATGGGCCGGCCTAGTGACGCTCCATGGCACAGAGGGCAACTGACAGGGGGTCCCGCATGCCAGCGGCTGACTCTAACGTGAAGCGATATGGGGCGATATGGGTCGTGCGATTAGAATAGAGATCAACGGTCGTGGCTCATTGTCGACGACAAACAGGTCACCGGTGAGAATGAACCCTAGAGGCTCGATGGGGGCCGATTTGGGGCTTACCAGGGCTCCAGCTAACGTGGCGATGGAGGCAATCGAACTCGTGGATGACGGCGGACTCAAATGTGGTCACGGCGGCTCCTGGGCGGTCGCAATCAGTGGCTCCCTTTCTCCTCTGCTGCGGCGAGCTCCGGCACAATTCCGGTGACTGAGGGCTCGAGCGGCTCCGGGGAAGGTGTGAGGGGATCAGTGGAAGGTGGTAAGTGTTGGAGTGTGGACAAATGGGGTTGGGGAGGTCTCCTTTTATAGCTCGACGAGGGAACCGTGAGGTGCGACGCTGAGCTCGTCGGTGATGATGGTACAGGGGGCTAATGGCATGGGCGAGGTAGGCGGTCATCTACGGCGTAATGGCGCGGCTAGGGACGGTGGCGTTTGGTCGGGCTGGGCTGGCGCTCTGAGCGGGAGCAGCGGCATTCGATGCGGATCACGGCGGGTGCTGGTCGCACGACAGGAAATGGGCATGTCCGGGAGTGCGCTGGGGTCAAGGTAGACCGGCGCGCGCGGGCTGTGGTCGAGGGGCGGCTTGTGCTGCCTTGTCGGGCGAGGCACACTAGCGCGCTCTGGACACGGCACAGAGGCTCGGTGCGCAGGTGCTCTGAGGTGGTCCAGTGCGACATGGTCTCTGGCGCGTCGGTCACGGTTGGCCGGCTACGACCATATTCGGGCGGCACGGTACTGGCGCTGCGGTGAAGGAGGGATGTTGTCTGGGTCAGGGTTAGGCTAAGAGGGGACAGAGGAGTGTAAAGAGGGTCAAATGGGGGACAAGAACTTGATTAGCAACAGTATTAGTTAGGCCAGATTATATTTGCCTGCCAACTGTTCGACACAATGGCCGCAAGAGAATTATTGTTGAATTTTGAAAAGATTTTTGGTGTGGGTGTTAGTCATAATCTTGATCATCTGTGGTTGCTTGGGATTGTCAAGGTGAACTCATTTGAATGGTTTTTGAAAAAGTGGGATCTATTAATATGAAATGGATTCAAATTTCAAATGCCATTTAAAATTAGTGGCTACGGGTTTTTGTAAAATTGTAATGTGGGCCTTGGAAGATCTTTAGTTGTACTAGCAAGGGGTGAAAATAGTTAGAATTATTTCTGTTAAGAATTTACTTCTAGGAACACCTAAAATGGCCTAGTAGGTTAAAATGGCCAAAGTGACCATTTGGTCATTTTATTCTTATTTTATTTATTTTTCTTTGGATTTTATTTTTGAATGATCTAGATGATGTGGCATTCATCTTTGAATCATTTTACAACCATTAGAACAAACAAACATGGCAATTTCAAACAATTCTATATTAATGCAAACACACATGCATTCATAATTGGTTTTAACAATAAAAAGTTTTTGTTAACCCTAAATTGGGTGATTTGGATATTGATAACTTTGATTAAAGTTTTGGGATAGTACAGAACTAGAGCAAACTCCAGCATGTTCTAGAACCATCATGTCACCACCCCCAAAATGCATGAATTAAGTATATTAATAATAACTATCTACACATATTGAGAATACAACCTACTGTGCTATGAAATTTTGGGGGTGGTGACATCCATGATGGTTCTAGAACATGGAGGAGTTTACTCTAGGTACTATTCAACACGAATCCAGCTGCTTTGATCCATTGGATCTAACAGCCCAACGATCAGGTATGATGCTATGGATCCAATTCAAAACTACTCTATTATTATCTTATGTTATCTTACCACTATATAGTGTTCGAATAACTTTGAACATTGACCGTTGGATCAAGACTCGTGAATCCCAACATTTCTAGCCGTTGGATCTTCTTTTCCATTCTAGCATCTAGAAGATTCTATTTTTTTGAACAGTTTAGAAGATTCTATTGATAGTCTTCATGTAACATCCCAAAACATTAATCCAAGCTTATCAAGATCCAAATAATCAAAATTAGGGTTAACAAAAACTTTTCCAAATTAAAAATGAAAGCATTCATGTGTATGAGCATTTAATTTCGGAATTGATTTGAATTGCCATGGTTCTGTGATTCTTTGCTTGTAAAATGTTTCTTAGGTGAAATAAACATCATCTACATCATTCCCAAACTTTTCCCAAAGAAGAACAACTCAAAATGAATAATTAAAGTGAATGGTCATTTTGGCCAAATTAAGTATCATGCCTGCTTTGGCTATTCCTAGTACTCAAAACTTAACAGAAACATGTGTGGATCGTTACACCCCTTGATAGTACACATAATGAGGTACCAAGGCCCACTTTGTGATCTGCAAAAATCTTTCAAATGCTAATTTTAAATGATAGTTTAAAATTGAATCTAATTCATATGGGAAGATCCCACTATTTCAAAAACCACTCAAACAAGCTCAATTTTCAAAACCCAAGCACCCACAGAGTCTCAAGCTTATTCCTAGCAAACCCACCAAAAATCTTTTCAAAATTCAAAAGTTTATTTCATGCGGCCGTTTCATCAAACACTTGGCAGGGTTTTCATAATTTACACCCTAATCCTAGCTCACTGTTTTGAACAGGGTTTTGCCCCCAAATGAACTTCATTTAATCCCTTTGTCGTCCCAGGGTCTAACCAGGCCATTAGCACCCATCCCCTACCCCCCTACTGGCAAAGCCATGCCATGCCGAGCCACCCCTCGCCGGCCGACCATGCACTCGCCCGAGCAGACCACTTCCCTCTCTCTCGCCATGTCTAGGAGGTAGCCAGGACCTCACCGCCACCCTTTTTCCCCTGCCCGAGCCAAGCCCCGCCGTGGACCACCGAGGAGAGCCCGCGCCCAGTGCCACCGAGCCATGCCGAGCACGCGCCAGAGCGCCGCACCCGGCATGAGTGCACAAGCCGCCGCTCGACCGCAGCCCGCGCCCGCCGCTCCGCCACGACCCAGGGAACATGACGGACACGCCCGTTTGCCGCCCAAAGCGCCATAGCCACCGCTCACCGTGGACACCGCTGCCTCTGCCGCTCAGAGTGCCAGCTCGCCCCGACCGCATACCATCGCCCCTATGCCCACATTGAATTCCTAGATCACCGCCAGAAGACCGCCTGTCGATCGCCACCCTCAGCCATGCCTCCAGCCGGCCGTAGCCATGTCACCACCGTCGCCTGCCCATCCCGCTCGGTCTCACCGTGGGGCCTATAAAAGGAGGGCACCCCCAGCCATTTGAAGCACACCACTCCACTCCCCTCACCTCACTGACCATTTCCCACCTCTAGCCGGAGCCGCTCAAGCTCTGCCTCGCCGGAATTTGGCCGGAGTAGCCCGCAACATAGGAGGAAGGGGCGCCGCTGATTGCGACCATCCCCGGAGCTGCCTCGACCGTCCCTGAGATCGCCGTCGACCACCAGTCCGTTTGCCCACCTCACCGACCTTGCTAGAGCCCGGATATGCCCCCTATGCACCCCCACCGAGCCGTTAGGGTTCGAGATCGCCGGCGACAGGTCCGTCGTTGACGACAAGCCACAGCCGTTGATCCTCAGTCTAATATAACTCCCCACATCGCCCCGTACCTCTTCACGCGTTATGAGCTGCTGACCGGTGGACCCCTCCTGTTAGTTGAGCCCCGCGCCGCGAAGTGACACTGGGCCGGCCAATTAGCGTTTCCCGTGCGACCCAGTTAGTTTGAATTAGAATTTTCCTATTTAGTTTAAACTTAGTTCTGGCTTTGAGTTTGAAAATCAATTCAGAGAGATTGACAAATCCAAATTGCATGAAACCAATTTTGCCTGAAAGGTATTGAAATGGTCTATCCAAGCCCGTTGGATTTAATTCAATTAGAGTTATAGATCTCTCCTAGTAAAAATAATAAAACAGAAGCATTTGCACCTTGCAACATTTTTTATAAAATCAACCAATATTAACGTTTACATGCAGTGACTTTGGACTAGTACCAAAATAATGCTATATAGGCATTTCTAGTCACTTTAAATCATTAAATAATGAACTTAAATCAAAGTAATTATGATCCAACCTTTAAATCTCATTCCCACATGTTAGAATACGTGGTGATGACATGTGTCAACATGATCCCATATTTTAAGTGGTGAATATTAAATCTTAGTTAATTTTTCAATGAGTAGAAATTACTTTTCTAATTTAAAAAGAATGAAACTAGTGAATTAAACTTGTGATGCTTGGGATGATAATAGATCATCAAATGTGTGTCTTAGAATGCTAATTAGATTAGTTAAGTATTGTTTGGTGATTGTGTACTCCGTATGTATTTATAGAAGATAGTACCAACCAAGCTTACGAGGAGGAGGAGTGTTACCAAGAAGAAGAAGACGAAAACTTCAACCATTGCACCAACCAAGGTAAGCTAGCACTATCGAAGTTAACCCTTGCAAGTGGTACTTGCAAGCCACCATTAATAGTGCAAGCTATTGTTAGAAAGCTAGAATTAAGAGAGATGAATGAGAAAAGATGCTTTAGGCATGCTTTGGTCACACCACCTTGTTTATTACTACCCCAAGTATTACCTTACCAGCTTTAATTTCTTTAGTTTACACAAAGTCCCTTACTTGTTTTGAAGGTAGCATAAAAAGTATAAAACTTGACCTATTTAGCTAAGATTTAGATGTCATTCTATGGCATGAGATTGAACCCATCATCCTTCCACCTTAGTGAACACTCTTAACTTACTAGTTTAGAGTAGATAAAACTTGAGTCACTTTAGATGGGAACAATTCGTGAAAATGAATTGTGAAAACCTTGGAATGATGAGTCATTCTATTGAGATGTTTTGACATGTGTTGAGAAACACAAATGGTTTATGATGATGAAAATGTTGAGGCATGAGCCTTAGCCCTTTTGTAAACTGATGGTTGGATTCGGATGCGATACCATTCCAAATTTACCGTACAACCACACTACCAGAATTGGGTAAGGCTTAGCTGGAAATTTCTATGCATTAGTATTAGTTCCCTCGCGGGAGAGGTTTGAGCTGGGGCTACCTCTCAATGTTGTCCACCTATGCAGTGCCCAAGATGACTGATGGTCATGGTTGGGAGGCCATGCTCATAGGAGAGGTGCTTATACTAGGGTGTGTAAAGGGAAGGTTATGTTTGATTATCTGCATACTAAATATGGTGATTCGGGGTTATCCCTGACAGATGTATCGAACCTTGTGGTGAAAGTGTACCACCTCTGTAGAGTGTCAAACTATTCGAATAGCCGCGTCCGTGGTTATGGACAGTTGGAATGGCCATATTGTTTCGTTGTCAGATGTTTTTCCAAAAAACTTATGAAATGAATGATGAATCTTGACTTGGCCACAACAGGGTTGTGTTTATGATATTAGCTTCCCACCTCAAGTGATTCTAGAACTTTATTTTATCTTTCTTTCCTTCAGAACTCAGCTTAGGTTTCAAACTTAACCTTTTTATTAAACATAGAGTTTAGCACTTGACTTAGAACTATATTACTTGTTAGTAGTAGTTTGCGAGTACTTAAAGAGTACTCATGGCTTTTGTCCCTGGCTATTCTCATGGCCAGACTATGAAGGAGACTATCAAGATGATGGCCAACAGGACGGCTATGATAACTAGGACTATCTGCCTTCGTCAGCATTTCTTGTGCCCCTAAAGATGGACCCCACCGCTACGCTTATCTTTTATTTCTGCTGCTTGTTGTATTCAGATTGGATCATGAGATCCTTATTTGTGTAAGACCTTATGTATGGTTTGTAATGGATGATGTACTGTGATATCCAATCCGTTATGTCTCGCAAAAATGGTAAACCTGGGATTGCGAGGTATGGCATAACGGGCATCTGGGATTAAAAATCCGGGTGTTGACAAGTTGGTATCAGAGCCATCCTGACCATAGGAGACCCTAGGTAGAATGGACGTCCGAATAAAAACTTAGTTTCAAAACCAAAGTGAGTATTTACGAAAAAATATCTCCTCTCTTATCCTTGGGAATTCTTTCTTTCTCAAAAATTCATGTTCCTCAAAATTCTTGCATTACTACTTAAAATTTGACACACTTGATCACTTCACTAATTTCCTCATCCTTAATTCTTGTAGATGGAGACTCAGTTCAGCAAGTTTTACCAGTTGGGAAACGGAGGTTAGCTGATCTTCGAGAGGGATCTGGATTCACTATCGGAGTTCTTGGGACACCCACATCCGGAGTTTCTTGGAGCTCAACTTCCAGGACCCCCAGGAGGAGACCTACAGTGGCTAGTCACCGCAGATCTTAGAGGAAGCATTGAAGCACCAACTTCTGGGAGAATTCAGTTCTCCGTGAGAGAGAACAACTGGCTAGATGGATTAGCCAGGGCAATGCATGAAGCTCTCGCGCGTCTATGTGCCCTCAGTGTCAACAAGATCCAAGGAACCCGTTTTACTCACTATGCAAGACGTGACTTCATGTGAATGCCGATGGAGATTCCAAGTCACCCCGAGTTGAGGCGTCAAGTGGAGAATCTTGACTTCTTGCTGCATGACAGACAGCAGGAACTGGATAATGCCCGAGAGTTAGCCAACCAGAACCGTGCCATTGCTAACCAGAAGGCCTAGACTCTCACACTGCTCGTCCAATATCACCAGTCTCTTTGCCGCCAGCGTGCCAAGAAGGATCGCACCATCGCCCGTCTTCGCAAGAAGGTGGCCGACCTCGAGAAGACCGTCAAGGAGCAGGAAGCTCAGCTTGCCGCCAAGGAAGAAGAAGATGAGGGTGAAGACATCCAGGGAGACATGGATTCTTACCTCAGCAACGATGATGACTTTCTGGAGGAGGATGTTGTGGACTTCTACACTGACGGTGAGGACTCCGACTTCATCGACGATGAGTAGATGCACTAGAGCACTGTCGTAGCATGAGTTGTATCAGTCCCACTGTATCGTAGCTTACAGAAAGGTTCTTCAAACCATCTGTTTTCCCTTTGTTTGTTGTGGTGTGTGTTGTATCGTGTGCTTGCTTGCATGAATGAAATGGATTTAGTTGAAAAACCTGAGTCTAACTCAAAGTTTTAGCTTTGAAAAACCAAAACCATGAACCTTAGAATTTCCCTCTTACCCCTATACCTATCTCAATCTTCAGATGACTCGTGGAAACCAAGGAGGGAGCAGCTCGTCGCAGGACCCAATGCGGCAGATCTTGCAGAATCTCATCGCCGACCATGAAGGAAGCAGGGCAGAACGCCAAGCCAACTTAGCAACACTACAGCAGATCACCCAGATGGCTCTCAACAACCAAGGACATGGAAATCAGGATCACCATGGATCCAAACTCAAAAAATTTCAGAATACCAATCCCCCAATCTTCAACCAATCTAAAAACCCATTAGATGCTAATGACTGGTTGCAGACGATGGAAAACAACCTAGAAGTTGCAGGAGTTGATGAAAACGAGAAAGTTCTCTTCGCCACCCAATATCTGGCGGGAGATGCAAGAGCTTGGTGGAATAGCATCCGCAATATGAACCATGGTCAAGTGATGACATGGGAAGCATTCAAAGTCAAGTTCAGCCGCACCCACGTGTCGCAAGGTCTCGTCAATAGGATGAGAGATGAATTACGCGAATTGAAGCAAGGAAGAATGACGGTAGTAGAATACCGTGACAGATTCTTGTCACTTTCCAGATATGCACCGGATGAAATCAACACAGAGGCCAAGAAGAAGGAAAGATTCTTGAACGGACTGCATGATGAGATGCAGACTGTCCTCGTCAACATCCGTTTTCAGGATCTCGAAGAGCTAGTCGACTCAGCCATTCAGATGGAAGGGAAGATTAACTAGGCAAACGACAATCGCAAACGTCGTATGATGCAGCAATCAGGATCCAGCAGTCACCAGAAGTACCGTCCCAACCCCTCACCAGGACATGCACAAAGGAACAACCGACCCCCAATGTCTCGCCCAAGCTACCCCAACCGTAGCGGAGACAATGTGAAGTCTGGAGGAAACCATCCCAACTCCGACAACACCAACAATTTCACCCGTGCCCCTCCCAAGAGGAACAACAACAACAACAACACTACACCCAGAACTGGAAGCAATGTTGTGCCTGTCGCAGCCAAGGACAAGTCCCAGATCACTTGTTTCGAGTGTGGAGTGAAGGGTCACTACTCCAATGAGTGTCCCAAGAAGACTGCCGCCAATGCCAATGTGAATGCCCCAGCTCAGCAGCAGCGTCGTGTTCAACCAGGAAGAAGACTTGCCCCAGGGAACCCTCACAACCGCAACGGTCGCCTCTTCCACATGAACGCAGAAGAAGCCCAGGAAGCGCCATATGTAGTGTTGGGTATGTTTTCTGCCAACTCAGTTTTAGCAAGAGTATTGTTTGATTCGGGAGCATCGCATTCATTTGTCACCGAAGAATTTGCATGCACTAGTAAGATTCACCCAACCAACCTGAAGCATGTCATGATAGTTCAAATCCTCGGTTCAACTACAAAAGCTAGAAAAATTTGCAAAGCTGTGCTTATCAGAATACATGGGATAGATTTTTATGCCAACCTAATTGTACTTGGAACCAAAGGATTGGAAGTAGTACTAGGTATGGACTGGATGTCAAGGCATAAAGGACTGATAGACTGTGCTAAGAAAGCCATCACCATGACAAGTAGTTCTGGAGTAACAGTAGAGCATATCTCTGAAACCTTACCTCGTCAATTCAAGTGCAACAAGAGTCTAGCCCTACCCACCATAGACCAAGTCAGAGTAGTCTGTGAATACCCCGACGTATTCCTAGATGAATTGCCAGGTATGCCCCCGAATAGGGATATTGAGTTCATCATCGAACTAATCCCCGGAACCGGACCCATAGCCTAGAGACCCTATAGCATGAACCCCTTAGAGTTAGTGGAACTGAAGAAGCAGTTAGATGATATGTTAGGAACATGCTTGATTCAACCTAGCGCATCGCCATGGAGATCACCAGTGTTATTTGTCGACAAGAAAGATGGAGACAATCGTCTGTGTACAGATTACAGAAAGTTAAATGACGTCACCATCAAAAACAACACTACTAGGAAACATGCTATAGGTGAACCCCTATTCTGTGGCGCACGGAATGCCATGCGCCACAAAAACTAATTTTTGTGGCGCACGTGCGCTAGTGCGCCACAGAAAGCAGCAAATTCTGTGGCGCACGGGCACGGATGCGGCACAGAAAACGCCACTTCTGTGGCGCATCCGTGCCCGTGCGCCACAGAATTCCAGAGGGACCCACTCTAATCATTGCCGCTGCCCAGGCAGCCAACTTCTGTGGCGCATCTGGGCCAGTGCGCCACAGAAATGTGGCTTTTCTGTGGCGCATAACACCACGTGCGCCACAAAAAAGTGCACTTCTGTGGCGCACTGGCCCAGATGCGCCACAGAATTTGCGCACATGGCCCAATATCTATGGCATCTCCCACCTTCTCCCACCCACATGGCCCAATATCTAAAGGCCATTTTGCTCATATTTTTCTTTATTTTGTGTGTTTAACCTAGATTTGTTGGTATATATTTGGTGAGGGTGAGCCTCTCCTTAATCTCCTCCTCTCCCACATCTCACCGACCGCGTTCTCGTCCGGGATCTACTAGGTGAATATAGCTTGGAGAGACACGCATATGCATGTTTTGGCATGGCGGTGTGTATGTATGTGTGTTGTAGGGGAAGAGCTTGTCGCGCGCGGGCGTTTAGCGCGACCGGATTCGTATGGTGATACGATGCTTATGCTATGCAAGAAGCTTTTTGGCGTGGCGCATGTATATTTGGATATGTGCGAATATTCTTTTTGTTGTTGCTTGTGCCGGCGTGGTGCATGGATGTTTGCCGAAATGTTGATTCATTTCCGTTTCAGCAAATTTTTGCACCACCCATATGTCCTAGTTTTAGGGGAGGTTATGCCAAATTTTTCCGGCGACCATGCATATGCATGCGTGTGTGTGTGTCGTTCTGTGGGTGTGTGTGCACACGCATATTGCGGTATTAATAAGCATACTTTCTCGCAGGCAATAATTAACCATGGTTCTCGCGATGGACTTCGGTCGAATCGCTAGATACAAGAAAGACGCGAAGGCAGACATGATTCGGCGGAACATGCGCCAGATAAGATGCCCCTGTCGATCATGCAAACTCGATAGGTGCATTGACCCTTATTCTGGAATATTGGAGCAGCACCTGATCAGACGCAGTTTCTTCGAGCCGACAACAAATGGTGCGGGTGAAGACGAGGGCGGGCGGCGAGAAGACGAAGAGTCTCCTGGACAAGACCATAATAATGATGAAGGAGATGCCAGTGGAGAATATCATCATGATGAAGAAGATGGATCTGCGGACACGGAGATCCCTCGATCGGCCTTTTAGGACATTCATGTTCAAGAACTGCTCCACAAGCAGACGAGCAACGCCAGGGCTGCTGAAAGGGAGAAAGCCAAGCTGGCGCAAATGAAGAAAGATGGGATGACTCCGTTGTTTCCTGGATGCCGGCCCCAGGATACACGCTTGCAAGTAACGCTTGATCCTCTAGAGCTGAAGTCGAATAACAAATGGACCGACACTAGCTTCAGCGAGAACATGGAATTCTGGCACGCCCGTCTTCCGGAGGGGAACACATTGCCACGTAGTATCGAGGAGGCCAAGAAAGTCGTGTGCCCTCTTGACCTACCTCACAAGAGATACCACGCCTGCATCAACGATTGCATAATGTACCGGGACGAGTATGAGAACAGCATGACATGTCCGAAGTGCGGCCACGGGGGGTACAAGGTTGGGAAACAGTAGGTTCATCGAAAGGTGGTATGGTACTTTCCTATCACTCCCCGTCTGCAGCGGTATTACGTGAACCCTAAGGAAGCAAAGCTCATGCAATGGCACACGGAAAGGGAAAAGCCCGAAGAGGATCCTGAGAAGGGCTATATCTTGACACACCCTGCAGACGCCACCCAGTGGCAAGCATTGGACCTCACCTTCCCGCAGAAGTTCGGGGACGACGCAAGGAACGTCAGGCTGGGTATGAGCATTGATGGACTCAATCCGTTTGGCAACCAGAGTAGCACGCATAGCACCTGGCCCGTGTTTGTATGGCCTTACAACCTTCCCCCGTGGTTGTGCACGAAGCAGAAGTACATACACATGTGTATTCTCATTCAGGGGCCGAAACAACCAGGTGTCGACATACATCTTATCTTGGGCTGCTGAAAGAGGAGTTAGAATTGCTGTGGAATAAACCACCCCATACGTGGGACGCCTACAAGGAAGATTATTTTGATATGAGAGTCGCGTTGCTCACGATGGTGCACGACTATCCTGGTTACGCATATGTAGCTTGCTAGGTCGGCCACGTATTCTGCGGCTATGTCAGGTGCATGGATAATACCCCGCATCTCCAGCTACCAAGGGATCCCGGGTCTTCGAAAACCGTGTTCCCAGGTGCTCGAAGGTGGCTTCGCTTGGATCACGCGTGGAGGAAACGCGGTGATCTGTTCAATGGTAAAGAGGAGCCTGACAGAGCCCCGCTGCCGAGGAGTGGCGTAGAAATCGACGAGATTTTGAAAAATTGGGAGGAGTGCCTTTCGCCGGGAAGAATGAAGCGACCGAGGGCGGTAGAGCCGTTGCTGGGTCTATGGAAATCCAGGTCTGTTTTCCACGACTTGGAGTACTAGAAGTACCTCCACACGCCACATTCCCTCGATGTCATCCACATTACAAAGAACATTACGGAGAGTCTGCTTGGCACTCTTTGCAATTCGGAAAAGGGCAAGGATGGGGCGAAAGCAAGATACTACCTGAAATATCTTGGCATTAGGAAAGAACTATAGGACCCCAGTAGTGGTGATGAAGCCGACGATGATGATGATGATCAGACGGAAGGGACTCAACATCTCCGCAAAAGGGCTAAGAAGAACCCTGTGGTGCTTCTAGCTGCATGCTACACGCTTAGTCCGGAGGAGCTCGATCAGTTTTTCAAGTGCCTCCTAGGAGTCAAAGTTCCTCATGGTTACTCATCGAAGATAAGCAGATATCTCGACGCAGCGAAGAAGAGGTTCACCGGGATGAAGTCTCACGACTGTCACGTGCTGATGACGCAGATAGTACCCATCGCGATCCGAGGGATAATGGACGAGCCCGTACGTGATACGCTGTTTGGCCTGTGCAACTTTTTCGATGTCATCACCAGGAAGTCGATCGGTGTGAGGCAGCTCCAAAGGCTACAGGAAGAGATCGTGGTGATACTATGCGAGCTCGGAATTTACTTCCCGCCCGCATTCTGTGATATTTGTGTCCATCTATGTCTCCATGTCGTTGATGACATCAAGCATCTCGGCCCGACGTTCCTGCACAACATGATGCCGTTCGAAAGGCAGAACGGTGTCATGAAAGGATACGTTCGCAGCAGGTCCCGTCCAGACGCAAGCATGGCCAAGGGCTTCCTAACATACGAGTGCATCACCTTCTGCCAGAATTATATAAGGAGCGAGGACGAGGATGTTGGTCTGCCAACCAGGACACACCTTGGTAGGCTCGCTGGAGAGGGTCACCGCGAGGGGTCCCGCTGACTTTGACAGGGCTCACCGGGTCGTGCTACAACACTTGACATTGATCGAACCTTGGGTGAATGAGCACAAACGCGTAGTCGAGTAGAGTAACATC
This sequence comes from Avena sativa, assembly GCA_916181665.1. Classification (NCBI taxonomy): domain Eukaryota; kingdom Viridiplantae; phylum Streptophyta; class Magnoliopsida; order Poales; family Poaceae; genus Avena; species Avena sativa. The sequence goes on along the minus strand of OV702289.1, from coordinate 410,065,562 downwards.
GACCTGGGCCGAACGAGGAAGAATGGACACGTAACCAGAGAGCACAACTCGAGCTTCGCCCACTGGTTCAAGAAAACACAAGAGCTTCTCGCAAATACCATAACACCGTCTATGGAAGAAGAAAAACTCATATTTGCCTTATAACGGGGCCCCGGGCAAAACGTAAAGACCTATCAAGCGTACGACATCAACGGTTACAGATTCGGCACCGAGGAAAAGGACAAGAATAGCGAATACCAAAACTCAGGAGTAACTATGCTATCTTTCGCCGATGACGAGGCTACTATCAAGGAACGGTACTTCGGAAGGATCGAGGAGATTTGGGAGCTCAACTACTATGGAGAGACGGTGCCAATGTTCCGTGTGAGATGGGCCAAGAACGTCGAAAAAGAAGGCCGGTATTTCACCACCATGGTTATACCCGATGCCAAGTCAAAGAACGCATCCGCGAAAAATGAGCCATGGGTACTCGCCAGCCAAGTTGACCAATGCTTCTTCATCACCGACCCGTCAAGACCTAGCCGTGTTGTCGTGAGGAGGGGCAAGAGGAGCATCATCGGAATGCAAGGAGACGCCAACAAGGAAGACATGGATAAGAACGGTGATCCGAAGATCGAGGAGGAATTCGAGAAGCACTTTGACATGCCTACTACTAGTAAAGTAAGAAGACCTCCCTACCCACCAAAGGTTGTCCGTTCACGCGAAGAAATCTCAAGGTGGTTGGCATAAAGTATTCAACCGCCAACAAGAAGAGCAAGAAGATTGCGAAGAGACGCTAAAGCTAGCTAGCTTGGAACCAGGACGAAGAAAGACTTTTTTGTGTATCACATGTGTGTCTATGTGAGGGAACAAGCATATATGTATGTGAGTGATATATGTATGTGAGTGATATTTAAGGATATGGAAATAGAAAATCCCTAGTGTTTTCTATCATTAAATGTAATTAACTAAAATAATTTAAAAAAGTTAAAAAATGTGGGGCAACTAGGATTCGAACCTAGCCACCCCAGGTTCCAGGTTAACAGCAGCAAACCACTGGGTTAGTTCTCTGTTGTTGTCAATATAGCAGTGACTTTCTTTTTATTTAATCTAGTCAAAGAATTCTGTGGCGCATCTATTGGTGGGATGCGTCACAGAAATCTACAATTATGTGGCGCATCTGTTGGTTGGATGCGCCACAGAATGTTTACATTTAGCAAAAAAACGACACCACTCTCCCTTCCCCTCCCCCTCTATCAACATTGCCACTCGATCTGTCGTGTCATCCCACGCCGCCGTCCCGCTCCTGCGCCACACCGGAGGAGCACCGGAGTGGCCCACCACGCCGTCTACGCCGCCACCGGAGGAAGAGCACCACGCCAGGAGGAGGAGGCCCGCACCAGGAGGAGGGCCACGTCGTTGACCTTGTGCCCGCACCCGTGCAGGAGAGAGGAGGAGGAGGCCCGCACCAGGAGGAGGCCCATGCCATCGACATCGCGCCCGCAGCCGGAGCACCAGCCGGTAAGGCCCCCTCCCCCTTCCTCCTCCCCCTCCTCCTACTCATTGGCTAGGGTTCTTTAGGGTAGATTAGGTGATATGATTTCATTGAGTACAACCATTCAGTACAAGATTTGGGACCTCCATTCAGTATAGCCATTCAGTACAAGATTTGATTTCATCAAAACAACACAAGTATCATTCCACCAGCAGTTCATCTCTGTAAAATCTTGCAATAAGCATTGCACCAGCAGTCCCATTGTTCACTTGACCATATGGACATGTACAATAAGCATTGCACCAGCAGTACAATAAGCATTGCAATAACCATATGGACCTGTACCAGAGTAATATAGTACCAGGGTCCCATACATAAGAGGCATTGATAACTTGACTTTGCCATGTATTACACTTTCTACTAGCGCGAAGGCAGCCAATGAGTCCCCACAGCATATGTACATGTGCATCAGAGAATTAACAACTGAAACTGCACTACCAAATTCACACTTGAGGATAAAAGAGTGAACTACTTTGCCAAAGTGCACTTAAACCTTCAGAAATCAGGTCTTTGAACATAGCTTGAGCTTCTATTCCCAGTGTGTCATCTCTTGAGTAACCAGAAAGCATTGCGTTCCAGGAGATCAAGTCTCTTATTGGCATTGTCCTGAATAAAAGGTTGGCAGTAGATGAGTCATCGCATTTCATATACAAATCTAGTAGTTGTTTTCTGATTATACATCCAGAAATTGTATCTATTCATGACCTGGGTTCTACTGAGCACCATATGGGGTGATATATATATGTTGGGGGGGATATGTTTTTGCAGGGATTTCATTGAGTCCCATTTCTCCCGGAATGTTGATTAACTTCCTTTTTGGTTGAGAAATTGGCACTCCTATGTAGTAGAAAAATTAGCAAAGGTCATGCTGAAATTTTGAATTTTTGGGCATGACCTTTGCTAATTATTCTACTACCTAGGAGTGCCCATTTCTCAACTGAAACAGAAGTTAATCAACATTCTGGGAGAAATGGGACTGTACTGTATTTTTTTTGCCTTTTGTGCTAACTTTTTGCCTCATTATATAAAGTGCAAATAAACATGTCGGGAAACGCGGATGAGCCCGGCACTTCTAAGCACATGAGCATTGAAGAACAAGCGAGAGAGCACAACAAGTCATTCTGGAACGAGGAGATGGAGGAGGCGGAGGCCGCTGCCGGAGCTGCTGGTTATGAGGGTGGCCGGGAGGAAGCCGCCGATGATTATGAGGGTGGCCGGGAGGAAACCACCGATGATTACGGCACCACCGATGGCCGGGAGGACGACGACACCACCGATGGCGGCGACCATGACGCAAGTGGTAGCGGCACCAATCCGACCGCCGGGAAGAAGGCGCCGAGGCCAAGGAGGCCCCGGGAGGCGCAAGTGCTCGCCAACGTCACAGACGAGTTCACTTCTGTCTCGGAATCTGGCCTACCATTAGAGCCAAAGAAGGCGGCCTCCGGGTTCAGCATGCAAATAGGATGCATCATCCGGGAGAGTGTTTCAATCAACACTAAGGACATCAGAAGCCCGGAGAATACGGCTATACTCCAAACCATGCTCGATAAGCTTCACCAAAGATACAAGTTCCCGGACGAGGACTCCAAAAAAAGGGCGGAAGCTAATGCCATCACGAAGATGAGCACCGCCTTGAGCAGCTGGAGATTCCCGGTGAAGAAGAAGATTAACAAGGGTGACAGTTGGGAGAAGATAAGTAAGGAAGAGCCGCATCTCCCTAGAGAAGACTTCGATGCATTGAAGGAGTCGTTCAACACGGAGGTGGCTCGAGAATGGACCGCCTGGGGGAGGGAAATGCAAGAGCTGAACATAGGTAAGCACCATCTCGGAAGCGGTGGCTACTGAGGAAAACAGCCGATTTGGGAGAAGGAGGACAACGAGTATATACGTCTGGGAAAAGACAACCCGTGGTACAAAATAACGGTCGTACAGACGAGGAACTATGTCCGGTCCCGCTGCTTCCTCGACTGGAAGACCGGGGAATTTGTTACCAACGATCTGACCGTGAAGGCCTTTGAGGAAAAGCTGGTAAGGAATTTCATTACCGCTTATATCTCGAGTTGATCTAATTAGATAACGGAGACAAAATTCTAATTGGGTTCACCTTAATTTCCTTTTCCTAAAGGACGAAGCGTTGAAGGATTTGGCTAAGAACCCGTAGTCGTCCGAGGGGTCTACGGAGCCGTGGGACACGGCTTTCAACCGGGCGACGAACGCGATGAAGAAAAGGAAGTTAGATCTCCCGCCGACTTCAGTTGGCCGTGTGTCCGGCTTTGGTTTGAACATGAAGGTATGGGACTACTATGATTCGGACGCCAAGTCCAAAAAGGCGAGGAGGGTGACGGGCGTGGCACGCGCCAAGGTTGAGCAGGTGGAGGACCTACAACAGGTCAAAGCACAGTTGCCCGACATAGTGGCGTCCCAGGTCAACGAGACGGTAAAGTCGTTGATCCCCCTAATTTGTGGGAGGGGATAAGTGCTTGGAATGCGAGAGGTCAACTGGGGCCGATACACGTGCCCTCCTGCACCGGCAGCAACTCGAGTAGGAACAGGCCCGCCTCGCCGGAACTCGTGATCCCATAGCCCAACGCCACCGGGCCGCAGCCGCTCCTCCAGTTGGACGCACCCGACCAGCCGGCCGAGGATGATAGGGCGGCGATGCACGATGATGCACCCGAGCAGCCGATGATTGATAGGCTGCATGCCGCCCTTGTCTCCACATTAGCCGAGCTCGACGCCATCATAGTGGTAACTAATTAGTTGGTCTGCGCGTAATTTCTTTAACTATGCCTTTGATGACTGTCATCTCATCATCCCAAACATGTTTTGACTTAGGACACGCCTTGCGTAGTGCTGCATAGCGTGGTGCCCGGCGGCGAGTTGAAGGAGGTTGCGGCGGGCCAGGTGATTCGCCCAAAGAGCACGGAGGTTATGCACAACGTTAAAATGGGCAAAGACATCATGAGGGTCAGATTGACTTACATAGTGGCGGAGTACCGCGACATCCTCCCGCCCTTTAACCCTCCGGGAGCCGAGGACAACACTCCCCTCCACGAATGCACCAATTGGGTCATGCCATGGCCGAACTCCCAGATTCTTCTTGGGGGGGCGGGGGATCTTGTGGGGCCAAAGCTTCCCGCAGGTGGCACCTCGGTCCACCGGCCCATGCCCATCCGGCCCTCGGCGAAGCGCGCCCTGAAGGAACCGGCGGTCGCCGGCGCTACCACCACCCAGAAGAAGCTTAAGGTACCGCCGGTCATCGTCACCCGGGAGGAACCGGTTCTTGTCGCCAACACCAACCGCCACCAAGAACTGTTGGGACGAAAACCGTTATCGCGCAGACCATCAAAAACCAAGGCCGTTGCACCTCAACCGCCGGCATCGCAACCGCTGCCAGTAACTAAGGACGTTGACATGGCACCACTTGATCATGATGACGGCCACTACCATGACAATGATGACCACAACTATGACAATGATCAGGATGAGGATGTCGAGGTCGATGCCTACATCATCACTGGCGCCTGCAGCAAGGATGTGTATATGCCTCCTATTGAGGTTGATGAAGAAGCCTTCCATGGTCACGACGATGAACCTAGGCGTCCCAATGAAGTACCCTTGCAGCGCCAGCTAGTCTTCAAGGGTTTATCTCAGGAAGAAGACACGCCTCCGGAGGCCGGCGATGCAGCTATACAAAAACCGGCTACCATTTTCATCCCTACCACGCTGAAAAAGACGGTCAACGAGGTAGGGGTAGCACCCCCAGAACAAGCTGACAAGAAGAAGAAGGCCGGGAAGAGGAAACCTAAAACTGCCCCGGGTGCCTCTATGAGCCAGCTAGCTCAGAAGATACGACATGACAGCGTGATACCACCCCGTCCAGATGGCTTGACGCGAGTTCATGAAGCTGGGAAACCGATACTACCTCCTGATCTGCTACGCTTGGCAAGTGGATCAATGCACTCTTTGCATAGTCATATCTTATATGTTGAGCAAACCCTTCTCAAGGAGAAAGATCCAACTTACCCGGTGTGCGTCGTCAACGTGCCAGAGGACCCAGACTTTGTCCATGAGGAACCCGCAAGTCTGTTCTTCATAGCGTACGAGGACGTCTTCAAACTGTTTCACCTCAGACGGCTGGACTATAACTTGGTCCGCCTATTATCGATCAATCAACAGTTGAAGATCAAGAGAGAGTTACTCCCGCAAGTCGCTGTAGCGGATCCCTACTACATGCGCGACAACCAGCTGGTGGAAGGATCAGCGACACGAACCCGGGCGGTGGAGTACCTTCAGAATTTCATGCTCAGATACAAAGAGAACACCATTCTTCTGTCCGTCTTTCCCGAGTAAGCACACACATCCGTTCATCGCCATCGTAACTAATGCTTTCTTGTAGATTTCTTCCATTGCTTATCCTTTCCAACATTCATTTCAATTGTGTTGAGCAGGGACTACTACTCTGTAACCATCGCCATTTACCCGACGTATTCAGTAGCCCAGTATTTCGACTCGTCGAATACCACGTACAAGAAAAACTGGGTCAGAATAAAAGCTGTTCTCGATGATGCTATGGAGGGATACTTCCAAAAGGGAGGCACCTTCGTAAAGAAAGGGGAATTTGTCAAGACGGATAAAAGACACGGGTTCAAGCACGTGACCGAGTTCCCCTGCATCAAGCAGCCGGCTGGCAGCGTGAGGGATAGCTTCTACGCCCTCCATCACCTTCACGGGTTGGTCCAGGATACAGAGCAGATCAAGTGCCCAGACACTGTCCGAGAGTGGTCTGCAGGATATATAGGGGAAATCAGCGATGCTGATCTTAGAGAACACTTCCATCGCATCCAAAGGAAGTTATCGGAAATAATCAAGGAAGATGTCGAAACCATGGGGGGGTGCTTAAACATACGCTGGAAGCCGTCTAAGAGGGCGATCGAAAAACTCCTAGATGCGCAGGGTGATCGAAGGACGTGGACGACGAAAGACTGCTACAAACCATTCTCGGCACCGTCCGGCAAGTAAGCTCATTGATCATGGACACATGTGTGTATTGTGTCGTGTTCCCAGGTGTCGTGAACTATAATTGTTTTGTAATAATTTGTATCGAGGGATGTGTGTGTGTTTTGTCGTATTTTATCGTTGAACTTGCTTCTGTGATATCGATGCAATATGTCTTATATGTTGCATTATGCACTAATATATGACTTGTGTCTATAGAGATGACGTACTACGTGGTGTTCGAGGGTCGGGTTCCAGGGAGCTACGAGGAGTGTGAGGACTGTAAGAAACAGGTACACAAGTTCAGCGACAACTGCTACAAAGGATACGCGACTAGAGAGGAGGCGGAGGCGAAGTGGAGGAACTACCGGTCGAGGAAGAACAAGAACAAGATGAAGACCACGGTCGTGCTCATGCTCTTGCTCACCATCGTCGCGGCTCTACTATATTTCATCATAGTGTAGGCGGCGGTGACCACTTCATTTGTAACTTTAGATGATGAACTAATTTATACTTGTGTAAAAATGTGGCACTTATGACTATATGTATGCATGTATGTTGGGATCTAATATTTGATGACATAGTAATGTATATGTTTGCATCTACTATTTGTCCAGATTATTATTTACTATCTATGTATAAATCCTGTATAAAACCTGTATATGCACTGTATTTTGGGCTGTGTTAGAAATTAAAAAAAATACCAAAAAAACATTCTGTGGCGCATCTTGTAACGTTTCTGTGGTGCACAGCATTCTGTGGCGCATGTGCGCATATGCGCCACAGAAAGCACACTTCTGTGGCGCACGGGACCACATGCACCATAGAAAGCCCAAATTCTATGGCGCACGGCTCGTGCGCCACAGAATTACCAATTTAGTGGCGCAAATTCTGTGGCGCACGAGGCATGCGCCACAGAAACCAATTTACGTGCGCCACAAATAAGGGTTTCCCTAGTATTGCAAGTACCCTTTGCCAAAGATAGAGGATCTATTTGGTCAGTTGACTGGAGCCCAGGTATTCTCAAAGATTGATCTTAGGACTGGTTATCACCAACTTAAGATACGTGCAATGGATATTTCGAAGACCGCCTTTACTACTCGCTATGGTTTATACGAGTATACGGTTATGTCTTTCGGATTAACCAATGCCCCTTCTTATTTCATGAATCTCATGAATAAGATCTTTATGAATTTCCTAAATAAATTTGTAGTTGTGTTTATCGACGACATCCTTATCTACTCCAAGTCAGAAGAAGATCATGAGCAACATCTGAGAATCATCCTAGAAACCCTGAGAGAGCATCAGTTATATGCCAAGTTCAGCAAGTGTGAGTTTTGGATAAAAGAAGTAGGATTCCTAGGACATAGTGTGTCTGCCGGAGGAGTCTCTGTTGATTCCGCCAAGATCAAAGATGTCGAAGAATGGGAAGCCCCAACCACTCAAACCCAAGTCCGCACATTTCTCGGATTAGGGGGATACTACCGCAAGTTCGTAGAAGGATTCTCGAGCATCGCCCGACCCATGACCCAATTATTGAAGAAGGACAAGAAGTTTGAATGGACAGACAAATGTGAAGCCAGTTTTTAGGAGTTGAAGAAATTGATATCAGCCCCAATTTTGATCATGCCAGACATCAAGAAGCCGTTTGATGTATATTGTGATGCATCCAAGATTGGTCTAGGATGTGTATTGATGCAAGATGGCAAAGTCATCACGTATTTTTCTTGACAACTGAAGCAGCATGAGAAGAACTATCCGACCCATGATCTTGAGCTAGCAGCCGTGGTTCTAGCTTTAAACACATGGCGTCATTATTTGATGGGAAATCGCTATGAGATTTACTCATATCACAAGAGCTTAAAGTATATTTTCACTCAGAAGGAGCTGAATATGAGGCAAAGGAGATGGATAGAGTTAATCAAGGATTATGACCTTGACATTCACTATCACCCCAGCAAAGCCAATGTGGTAGCGGATGCTCTTAGCAGATTGCCGTGTAGGGTAAATACCATGATAAAGGAGAAGCAACCAAGTTTGTATGAGGAGTTGGAGCAGTTCAGGACTGAATTAGTTAGCCAAGGATTCTTAGCTAGCATTGAAGTTCAACCCACTTTGATTAGCCAAATCAAGGAAGCCCAGAAAGGGAATGAAAGTATCGACGGAATCAAATGTCGTATTGGTATAGGAAAGGTACCTGGATTCACTTAAGACGAAGAAGGAGTACTGTGGTAGAAAGGACGTATCTGTGTGCCAGCAGATTCGGAGCTAAAGGAAATTATCATGAAGGAAGCTCATGATACGCTTTATTCTATCCACCGCGGAGGAACAAAGATGTATCAAGATTTGAAAGAGCAATTTTGGTGGCACAAGATGAAGAGAGAAATCGGAAGCTACATCGTCAAGTGTGACATCTGTCAAAGAGTCAAAGCAGAGCATCAGAGACCTACAGGATTGTTGCAACCATTGCAGATTTCGGAATGGAAATGAGATTCCGTAGGAATGGACTTTATCACCGGTTTGCCTACTTCCAGTAGAGGAAATGACTCAATCTCGGTCATAGTTGATAGACTGTCCAAGGTAGCCCACTTCATAACTATCAAGACAACCTACCAGAGTGTAAAGTTAGCAGAACTATACATTGCTAGGATTGTTAGTTTGCATGGGTCCCCCAAGACCATCGTATCATATCGAGGAACCCAGTTTACCTCGAGATTTTGGAAGAAAGTTCAAGAAGGATTAGGAACCAAGTTGAACTTCAGCACCACGTATCACCCACAAACAGATGGACATACTGAGAGAGTCAACCAGATCTTAGAGGATATGCTTACAGCTTGTGTGTTGGAATACGGATCAAAATGGGAAGACTGCCTGCCTTCCACAGAATTCTCATATAACAACAGTTATCAAGCTAGTTTGCAGATGGCACCATTTGAATTCCTATACAGAAGAAAGTGTCGTACCCCTTTGAATTGGTCGCAAGTAGGAGAGAGTCAGATCTTTGGACCGGACATTCTCCGGGAAGCAGAAGAGAAGGTTCACAAAGTCCGTGAGCACCTCAAGACCGCTCAATCCAGACAGAAGAGTTATGCTGACAAGAGAAGGAGAGACCTGACTTTCAATGTCGGAGATTTTGTATATCTCAAGGTTTCACCATTGAAGGGAACTCAATGCTTTAGTGTGAATGGAAAGTTAGCCCCTAGATATATCAGACCTTTCAAGATTCTGAACCGTCGAGGAGAAGTATCATATCAACTGGAACTGCCCGAAGAGATGTCAGTCATCCATAATGTGTTCCATATCTCGTTACTTCGCAAATGCTTGGAAGTGCCGGAGAAGACTGAAGTTTTCAAGAACATCGATCACAGAGCTGTAGAGATCAACAATGATCTGACCTATCGAGAAGTGCCCGTCCGTATCTTAGAAGAAGCCTACAGAACCACCAGGACCAGGAGCATCAAGTTGCTCAAGATTCAGTGGAGCAACCGTACTGAGGAGGAAGCCACTTGGGAGCACGAAGATTACATGAGGACAGAGTTCCCAGATCTCTTTAGTTCCTAGTTTTCTTTGTAAATCTCGGGACGAGATTTTCTTTAAGGGGAGAAGGTTTGTAACATCCCAAAACATTCATCCAAGCTTATCAAGATCCAAATCATCAAAATTAGGGTTAACAAAAACTTTTCCAAATTAAAAATGAAAGCATTCATGTGTATGAGCATTTAATTTAGGAATTGATTTGAATTGCCATGGTTCTGTGATTCTTTTCTTGTAAAATTTTTCTTAGGTGAAATAAACATCATCTACATCATTCCCAAACTTTTCCCAAAGAAGAACAACTCAAAATGAATAACTAAAGTGAATGGTCATTTTGGCCAAATTAAGTATCATGCCTACTTTGGCTATTCCTAGTACTCAAAACTTAATAGAAACATGTGTGGATCTTTACACCCCTTGATAGTACACATAATGAGGTCCCAAGGCCCACTTTGTCATCTGCAAAAATCTTTCAGCTGCTAATTTTAAATGATAGTTTAAAATTGAATCTAATTCATATGGGAAGATCCCACTATTTCAAAAATCACTCAGACAAGCTCAATTTTCAAAACCCAAGCACCCACAGAGTCTCAAGCTTATTCCTAGCAAACCCACCAAAAATCTTTTCAAAATTCAAAAGTTTATTTCATGCGGCCATTTCATCAAACACTTGGCAGGCATAATTTACACCCTAATCCTAGCTCACTGTTTTGAACAAGGTTTTGCCCCCAAATGATCTTCATTTAATCTCTTTGTCGTCCCAGGGTCTAACCAGGCCATTAGCACCCATCCCCTACCCTCCTACTGGTAAAGCCATGCCATGCCGAGCCACCCCTCGTCGGCCGACCAGGCACTCGCCCCAGCAGACCACTTCCCTCTCTCTCGCCATGTCTAGGAGGTAGCCAGGACCTCACCGCCACCCTTTGTCTCCTTCCCGAGCCAAGCCCCGCTGTGGACCACCGAGGAGAGCCCGCGCCCAGTGCCACCAAGCCATGTCGAGCTCGCTCCCGAGCGCCGCATCCGGCATGCGTGCACAAGCCACCGCTCGACCGCAGCCTGCGCCCGCCGCTCCGCCATGACCCAGGGAACACGACGGACATGCCCGTTCGCCGCCCAACGCACCACAACCACCACTCGCCGTGGACACCGCCGCCTCTGCCGCTCGGAGCGCGAGCTCACCCCGACCGCATACCATCGCCCCTATGTCCGCACTGAATTCCTAGAGCACCTCCAGGAGACCGCCTGTCGATCGCCACCCTCAGCCATGCCTCTAGCCGGCCGTAGCCATGTCGCCACCGTCGCCTGCCCATCCCGCTCGGTCTCACCGTCGGGCCTATAAAAGGAGGGAACCCCTAGCCATTTGAAGCACACCACTCCACTCCCCTCACCTCACTGACCATTCCCCACCTCTAGCCGGAGCTGCTCAAGCTCTGCCTCTTCGGAATTTGGCTGGAGTAGCCCGCAGTAGAGGAGGAAGGGGCGCCGCTGATTGCGACCACCCCTTGAGCTGCCTCGACCGTCCCTGAGCTCGCCGTCGACCACTAGTCCGTTTGCCCGCCTCGCCGACCTTGTTGGAGCCCTGATACGCCCCCTATGCACCCCCACCGAGCCGTTAGGGTTCGAGCTCGCCGGCGACAGGCCCGTCGTCGACGACAAGCCACAGCCGTTGATCCTTAGTCTAATCTAACGGCCCACATCGCTCGATACCGCTTCGCGCGTTATGAGCCGCTGGCCGGTGGACCCCTCCTGTCAGTTGAGCCCTGCGGCACGGAGTGACACTGGGCCGGCCCGTTTGAGTTTCCCGCGCGACCCAGTTAGTTTGAATTAGAATTTTCCTATTTAGTTTAGACTTAGTTCTAGCTCTGAGTTTGAAAATCAATTCAGAGAGTTTGACAAATCCAAATTGCATGAAACCAATTTTGCCTAAAAGGTATTGAGATGATCTATCCAAGCCCGTTGGATTTAATTCAATTAGAGTTATAGATCTCTCCTAGTAAAAATAATAAAACTGAAGCATTTGCACCATGCAACATTTTTATAAAATCAACCAAGATAGGTTTTGAGTTGATTCCAACTCTCAAAAATCACAATTCATCATATCTATCTAAATATGTAATAATATTAAGGTTTACGTGCAGTGACTTTGGACTAGTACCAAAATAATGCTATATAGGAATTTCTAGTCACTTTAAATCATTAAATAATGAACTTAAAACAAAGTAATTATCATCCAACCTTTAAATCTCATTCCCACATGTTAGAATATGTGGTGATGACATGTGTCAACATGATCCCATATTTTAAGTGGTGAATATTAAATCTTAGTTAAGTTTTCAATGAGTAGAAATTACTTTTCTAATTTAAAAAGAATGAAACTAGTGAATTAAACTTGTGATGCTTGTGATGATAATAGATCATCAAATGTGTGTCTTAGAATGCTAATTAGATTAGTTAAGTATTGTTTGGTGATTGTGTTCTCCGTATGTACTTATAGAAGGTAGTACCGACCAAGCTTATGAGGAGGAGTGCTACCAAGAAGAAGAAGAAAACTTCAACCATTGCACCAATCAAGGCAAGCTAGCACTATCCAAGTTAACCCTTGCAAGTGGTACTTGCAAGCCACCATTAATAGTGCAAGCTATTGTTAGCAAGCTAGAATTAAGAGAGATGAATGAGCTAAGATGCTTTAGGCATGCTTTGGTCACACCACCTTGACTATTACTACCTCAAGTATTACCTTACCACCTTTAATTCCTTTAGTTTACACAAAGTCCCTTACTTGTTTTGAAGGTAGCATAAACGGTATAAAACTTAACCTATTTAGCTAAGCTTTAGATGTCATTCTATGGCATGAGATTGAACCCATCATCCTTCCACCTTAGTGAACACTCTTAACTTAGTAGTTTAGAGTAGATAAAACTTGAGTCACTTTAGATGGGAACAATTGGTGAAAATGAATTGTGAAAACCTTGGAATGATGAGTCATTCTATTGAGATGTTTTGACATGTGTTGAGAAACACAAATGGTTTATGATGATGAAAATGTTGAGGCATGAGCCTTAGCCCTTTTATAAAACTTATGGTTGGATTTGGATGCGATACCATTCCAAATTTACCGTACAACCACACTACCTGAATTGGGTAAGGCTTAGCTGGAAATTTATATGCATTAGTATTAGTTCCCTCACAGGAGAGGTTTGAGTTGAGGCTACCTCTCAATGTTGTCCACCTATGCAGTGCCCAAGATGACTGATGGTCATGGTTGGGAGGCCATGCTCATAGGAGAGGTGCTTATACTAGGGTGTGTAAAGGGAAGGTTATCTTTGATTATCTACATACTAAGTATGATGATTCAGGGTTATCCCTGACAGATGTATCGAATCTTGTGGTGAAAGTGTACCACCTCTGCAGAGGGTCAAACTATTCGAATAGCCACGTCCGCGGTTATGGACAGTTGGAATGGCCATACTGTTTCGTTGTCAGATGTTTTCCAAACAACTTATGAAATGAATGATGAATCTTGACTTGACCACAACAGGGTTGTGTTTATGATATTAGCTTCCCACCTTAAGTGATTCTAGAACTTTATTTTATCTTTCTTTGCTTCAGAACTCATCTTAGGTTTCAAACTTAACTTTTTAGTTAAACATAGAGTTTAGCACTTGAATTAGAACTATATTACTTGTTAGTAGTAGTTTGCGAGTACTTAAAGAGTACTCATGGCTTTTGTCCCTGGCTATTCTCATGGCCAGACTATGAAGGAGACTATCAAGATGATGGCCAACAGGACGGCTATGATAACTAGGACTATCTGCCTTCGTCAGTATTGCCTGTGCCCCTAAAGATGGACCCCACCGCTACGCTTATCTTTTATTTCCGTTGCTTGTTGTATTCAGACTGGATCATGAGATCCTTATTTGTGTAAGACCTTATGTATGGTTTGTAATGGATGATGTACTGTGATATCCAATCCGTTATGTCGTGCAAAAATGGTAATCCTAGGATTGCGAGGTATGGCATAACGGGCATCTAGGATTAAAAATCCGGGTGTTGACACTTCATCACAATGAATGCTATGCACAAAACTCAAAACACACTTCTCCATCATTCTAGAATCTTCTCCCTCATTTATCTAGACCATGTTACCAAAAATTCATGTTTTAGATCTCCACTGCTATAATGGAGCAGTTTTGATTGGATACATAGTACAAGTCCTGACCATTGGGCTATTAGATCCAATGATTCATAGCAGCTGGATTCATGTTGAATAGTACCTAGAGCAAACTCCACCATGTTCTATAGAACCATCATGTCATCACCTCCAAAATTTCATAGCACAGTAGGTTGTGTTCTCAATATGTGTATATAGTTATTATTAATAGACTTAATTTATGCATTTTTTCTCTAATGTATGAAATGTGATTTAACAAATATTAAGTTATTATTAACCAATAGTCTTGTTAGAGAAAAAATTCATACTCCCTCCATCCCAAATTAAGTGACGTGAGTTTGTCTAGATTCAGATGTATCTAGACACGTTTTAATATATATGTACATGCGAATCTAGACAAATTTAAGTCACTTATTTTGGGACGGAGGGAGTACATTAAGTATATTAATAATAACTATCTACACATATTGAGAATACAGCCTACTATGCTATGAAATTTTGTGGGTGGGGACATCCTAATGGTTCTAGAACATGGTGGAGTTTGCTCTATAGTTACTATTCAACATGAATCTAGCTGCTCTCAACCATTGGATCTAACAGCCCAATGTTCTATATGAAATGTGATTTAAAAAACATTAAGTTGTTACTAACCAATAGTTTTGTTAGAGAAAAATGCATACTTTAAGTCTATTAATAATAACTATCTACACATAATGAGAATATAGCCTACTGTGCTATAAAATTTTGGGGGTGGTGACATGATGGTTCTAGAACATGGTGGAGTTTGCTCCAGGCTGGTACTATTCAACACGAATCAAGCTACTCTGAACCATTGGATCTAACAGCCCAACGGTCAGGATTGGTGCTATCGATCCAATTCATTCAAAACTGCTCCACTATCTTATCATATCTTACCACTATATAGTGTACGAGTAACTTCTAATATTGACCGTTGGATCGAGACTCGCGAATCCAAACATTTCTAGCCATTATTGGATCTTCTTTTCCATTCTAGCATCTAGAAGATTCTATTGATAGTCTTGAACACAATGAATGCACTGTGCATAAACCTCTCGAAACACACTTCTCCATCATACTAGAATACTCTCCCTTGTTTCTCTAGACCATGTTACCAAAAAATTTAATGTTAGGTAGCTAATAATCTTTGACTTCGACACATGATGATACAAAGTAGAAGAACCAAATATAGACCCATACTTTATCGATGTTGATCAAATTTATATGTTTCCACTTTACCTATTATAATTTTATATAGTGATGACATGTCAGACGTCTATTATCTGAGCCTCACGTGCAACTTACTAGTAGTAGTAGCGAGAATACAACATACTATGCTATGAAATTTTGGGGGTGGTGACATGATGGTTCTAGAACATGCCGAAGTTTTCTCTAGGTACTATTCAACACGAATCCAGCTGCTTTGAACCATTGGATCTAACAACCCAATGGTCAGGGGTGCTATGGATCCAATTCAATACTGCTCTATTCTTATCTTATTTTATCTTATCTTATCTTACCACTATATAGTGTATGAATAACTTTGAACATTGACCGTTGGATCAAGACTCACGAATCCCAACATTTATAGCCATTGGATCCTCTTTTCCATTCTAGCATCTAGAAGATTCTATTTTTTTGAACGGTCTAGAATATTCTATTGATAGTCTTCATCACAATGAATGCTATGCACAAAACTCAAAAGACACTTCTCCATCATTCTCGAGTCTTCTCCCTAGCTCGTTTCTCTAGACCATGTGTTACCGAAAATTTCATGTTTTGGTAGATAGCTAATAATCATTGACTTCTACATGATCTTACCACTATATAGTGTACGGACAACTTTGAATATTGCCCGTTGGATCAAGACTAGAAAATCTCAACATTTCCAGACATTGGATCTTCTTTTCCATTCTAGCATCTAGAAGATTCTATTGATAGTCTTCATCACAATGAATGATATACACAAAACTCAAAACACACTTCTCCATCATTCTAGAATCGTATCCCTCATTTCTCTAGACCATGTTACCAACATTTTAAAGTTTTAGATAGCTAATAATCATTGACTTCTACATGATATGCCAAGTATAAGAATGAAATATACACCTGAGAAGATTATTCTACTCCCTCCGATCCAAATTATTGTTCTGAGATTTGTCTTGATTCGGTTGTATCTAGTCATGTTTTAGTGTTAGATACATCCGAATCTAGAAAAATCTAAGAACAATAATTTGGATCGAAGGGAGTAGAATGATGGAGTTGTGTTTTTTGAGGTTTGTGCATTGCATTCATTGTGCTAAAGACATAGTATCCATAATGTATTCTAGTAGAGATGCTAACTAGTAGAATGGAAAGGAAGATCCAACAACTAGCAATGTTGGGATTCACGAGTCTTAATCCAAGGATCAATATATTCAAAGTTATTCATACACTGTATAGTGGTAAGATAAGATAAGATAAACAATAGTATTTTTTAGAGATGATGCTACAATGGAATAGTAGATCCAACGGCTAGCAATGTTGGGATTCACGAGTTTTGATCCAACCGATCAGTATTAAAAGTTATTTGCAAAAACTATAGTGGTAAGATATGATAAGAAATACTATCAATTGTATCTACTAGATGCCAGAATGGAAAAGAAGATCCAACTGGTTGGCAATGTTAGGATTCATGAGTCTTGATCCAATGGTCAAAATTCTAAGTTATTCGTATACTATAGTGGGTAAAATAATGTACTATTGATAGTGTGTCTTCCATTTAGATGCTAGCTAGAATGGACTAGTAAAAGGCACGTGCCACGCACGTATATATTGTATGAAATGTGATTTAGCAAATATTAAGTTGTTATTATTAACCAATAGTCTTGTTAGAGAAAAAAGGGCATACATTAAGTCTAATAGTAAAAGGCATGAGCCAGACACGTATATACTGTATGAAATGTGATTTAGCAAACATCAAGTTGTTATTATTAACCAATAGTCTTGTTAGAGAAACAAGCCATATATTAAGTCTACTAGTAAAAGACATGAGCCGCACATGTATATGCTGAATGAAATGTGATTTAGCAAACATTAAGTTGTTATTATTAACCAATAGTCCCGTTAGAGAAAAAGGAATACATTAATTCTATTAATAATAACTATCTACACACATTGAGAATACATCCTACTGTTCTATGATTATTTTTTTTGGGGGGGAAGGGGTTACATGGTGGAGTATGCTCTAAACCATTGGATCTAATAGCCCAATCGTCAAGATTGGTGCTACTAATAATAACTATCTACATATATTTAGAATATAGCCTACTCTGCTATGAAATTTAGGAAGGGGGGTGTTGACATAAGGGTTCTAGAACATGGTGGAGTTTGCTCTAGGTACATACTAGCTGTTCAACACGAATCTAGCTTCTCTGAACCATTGGATCTAACATCCCAACAGTCAGGATTTGTGCTATGTATCCAATTCAAAACTGCTCTATTATAGTAGTAGAAGAAAAGAAGATAACATTGTATAGTGTATGATACAAATAACTTTGAACTTTGACCATTGGATCTATACTCGTGAATCCCAACATTGCTAATTAACCATTGGATCTTCTATCCATTCTACTCCCTCCGTCTAGAAATATAAGACATTTTAGCTTTGTGAAACGAATGTATCTAGATGGTTTTAGTCTATAGGCCGACATCTAGATACATTCCTTTTACAAAGGTAAAATGTCTTATACTTGTGAACGAGGGAGCAACATCTAGAAGATTCTATTGTTAGTCTTCAGCATAATGAACGCTATGCACAAATCTCAAAACACACTTTTGAATAATTCTAGAATCTTCTCTAGAGCACGTGGAGTATTAGGTAGGAGTAGCTAGGTTTGATTTCTACATGATACAATACAAAGTAGAAGAACCAAATATACACCTAATACTTTATGGACGTGGCTCGAAATTAAAATTATTTTTTGAGCTTCACCTATCCCGTGCAAGGCACGTTCAACTTTATAGTGGATGTCCAGACCATGCTGGGGGTGACAACTGCTTACGGCTGTCTCTTCGATTTCTGCGTCAAGTATTGTATCTGAATGGAAATGGTTTTTTTACTTGCTTGGAGACCAGAAGGCCACCTCGCACGGACTCGACCTTCTTCCTCCTCCTCTTCGCTACTGTAGCTCTTCTCTGCCAGATGGCTTTGCCTATTTTCATTCCTTTTTGCTGTGCTATTTCACCCGCATGACCAGGAACAAGTCCCGCCATAGAAGGGATCGTGTCGCGATGACGAAGCTCGAAGAAGAGAAGAAGTCGGCTTGCCGTTCTGCCATTATGTTGCTACCGGTACCAGGCGATGCGATGATCAAAGGGTCCTAGTCGAATCCCTCACCTGTAGGAGAGAGGTCTTCAACTCAAGGTTCTTCGAAGCCGCCGCAACCAGGGACAGATACCTTCAGGTAAATCTCCGTTCTTGCGCAACTTTCCAGGTCTTTGACCGTTTCTTGTTTTCTTGTTTACCTAAAAAATAGCACGTTCTTCCTCAATGGTGTTTTTAGGTCGGGCGGTTTCGAATTCTATCAGCACTCCTGCTTGCAGAATCATCTTCACTGTCGCTGATGGAGACTGATACCTTCAGGTAAATCTCCGTTCTTGGGCAACTTTCCATGTCTTTGACCGTTTCTTGATTCGCTCATTTCCCTATTAGTACATTTTTCTCAATGTTGTTTTAGGTCCAGTGGACTTCACATTCTCGCGGCACTCCTTCCTGCAGAATCATCTTCACCACCGCCGATGGAGGCCGATCGGTACAGCCGCAAGGTAAGAAATCATTCGAATTGTGATTCCGTGTCTCTCTTCCATAGTTCTCTGGGTACACTTCTGAATTTACGCTCCATGTTCATCTAACAGAATATTGGCTTCGAGATCAAGTTTATGGTGAAAAAGATGATGGTCGATTTCTGCGTCAAGACAGCGAACATAAGCGCCCTCGTCAACGAGTGCACTAGACTTTACTCCAAACTCACGGCTGACAAGGTTGGGCTTAGCCTCCTCAGGAATCTCGGCATGGAATACTTGATTGAGTGTGACGATCTGAAGCAGCGGAACATCAGCATGATGGAGATGCTGGGCATAAGCTTCGAACAGGTCCAGGACCACGAGGACCAGAAGGACAAACTCCTGGCCGAGCTGGCAAAGCTGAAGCGTGAAACTGTCGTCGATGTCCATCAATGAGCCGGCACGTGGAAGATCTTAGTTAGTACTCCGTCCGTTTTCACAATATAAGCCTATTTACAGCGCTAAAACCGCTTACAAAAAAGGCAATATTGCACCAGTAAATTGGAGGGACTAGTCGATGATCGGATATATAGATTGCAATATTGCACCAGTAAATTGAAAAACCTTTATTACTAGTATGAATTTATGATCGTGTACTTGTTGGTAAAATATTTGGTTATTTGGTGAATGTGATATGCATCAGCATCACTAGCCATAATGTTGTCAGAGCCAATTTTGGGTGTGATTATCTTTCCTACTGTACTATAGTAGTAATTATTAGTTATTATCGCTTCCGTTCAGAGCGGTAGCTACATTTCCGTCGTTGTCATGCTGCATCTCACCAACTTCACTTGCTCAAAGCCTCCATTCTCATTTACTCCAAAAAAAAGAGCCTCCATTCTTCCGCCATCTTAGGTTTTGGTCCTGCTGATGGCAGTGGCAGCGGTATCCCATTGATGGTGACTTTAGATTAGGACCCCAACTTTCTCTCTATACAGTGGCAGTGTAGTATAATCATTGCGCCAATGCTTACATGGGAAGGACGAGGTAACTGCTGAGGATCCCTCCTGAACATATGTACACTCTCCACAATTTATACATTGAAGGGATAACCACTTTTGTAGCCATTGAAAAGAGTTTCAGGTGATATTGTCAAATTAATTAGACCTTTAACTTGATGTGTGCTATTTGGTCGACAATTAGAAAACACTATTTAGTCATTTAGTAGTAGTATATAGATTCTTCCAATTTTTGACAAACTTGTGACATCTATTTTGATACGATGGGAGTAGGATTATGCGTTAGCTACACACATGGCCTTTATTCTGCATAGTGTCAACCTGGTGAGATAATTCTCTCCTGAGGAGAGAGGCCTACACATTAAAAGGTGTTTAGATATATTTGTTTCACAAAAGCTATAACATCTTATATTTTGGAATAGAGGGAGTACATAGGATCTAATAAAGAGGTAGAGAGGTACATATATGAGTAAAAAATGAGAGTTGCAAGAACAGGATGATGAATGAATATTCTATCAATGGTCTTCCTGACAATTTGTCACTCTGTTACGGAAAAATGCTACAAATCAATGAAAAATGAAAAAAAAACGTGTGTATTAGTTTTTATGTGACAACGACTATGCCCATTGTTCCTTGGCACACACCTAGAAAATATGTGGTATTTCTTGGACTGACTCAACTGCAGCGAATCCGTCACAAAAAGAAAAAGGAAACTATAGAAAAAGGAAACGATGTCGTGAAACTAGGTCAAACTTTCTTATCTTATCTTATTACTACTATATAGTTTACAAATAACTTTTAAGGTTGACCGCTGGATGAAGACTGGCAAAATCGTAACATATCTAACCTCTGGATATTTACCATTCTAGCATCTACAAGATTCAATGGATAGTCTTTAGCACAATGAACGCTATGCTAAAACTTCAAAACACAATTCTCCGCCATTCTAGAATCTTCTCTGTCATTTCTCTAAGCATGTTACAATTTTTTTTTGAGTATTATTATGTACCAAGAACCAAGTATACACCTAATAATTTATGGATATGATGTGGCTCAAAATTCTTTAATAGTCTTTTGAGCTTTACCTATTATAATTTTATAAGTCATGACATGTCTTACTTTCCATCTCATAGCTAGAGATGACATGATAGTCTTTTATTTGAGTCTCACGTTTGTTTTTTTGAAATGAGGATACCGCAGCCTCTACACTCAAAGGATGCACAAATCCCTTTTATTAAAAACCAAGTACCAAGTACAGTTTACGGATCAGATAAGGTTGATACAAACACCAACCATGTGAACAAAGTTAAAGGTCTCACAAGAGAACGCACGCATCTCATGTGCAAATTATTATGCAAATACTTACTTCAAGAACATAGTTTGACCGTAAATCTGGTCAATAATATATAATTATATTTAATAATTTTTAACCAATTTATTTATATTCGAAAGACGATTCCAATGGTACAATTATTGTGACATACAATTCATAAATTGGTGACCAAATTTATGGTCAAATTATTTTCTTCGAGTACGTATTTTTCGAATGAACCGGAATGGAGGTAGTATACGAAATTCCTAGGCAAATACTTTGAATCAAACGGACCCTAGAGTAGGAGTGCTTGATGTAGAGTCCCTGCTCGTGACTGCGCATAGCTTTTCGCAGTAGGGACTACACAGAGTCTGCACCTAGGAAAGGCTGCTGGTGAATTCATACCTCCCATCGCATTTGATGCACTTCCTCTAGCTCGGCTCCTGGCTAGTGTAGCAATAATAATAGAGTAGAGATCGCCAATTTTTTTGGCGGGTTCATCTTGTTCTAAAGTGACATCACTAAAATTTGAATGACATTGGCGGGTTTTTCTTTGAACTAACCGGCGCGACGCAATTCAAAAGGTTCGAACCTACCACCGGTGCCCTTGTGATAGATATAAAACATGCCGTATCCCACATCTCTCACTCGACCTTAGAGCTGGAGCATCTCCCACGAACGTGGTCTTCCACCTCCCTCCCTCCCCACCACCGTTGCCTCCTCATCAGGTACCATTGTGACCGAAGGCAGCACTCCCTTGTTTAGCAAGACGGAGCGGCTTCCCCACGCACCGTGCCGGAGCGTGCACAGCATCGCTGGCAAACACGGTACGATCGCCACAAAGTCCCATCTACTTCACTGACTCCCTGGTCTCCGGCACTAGAGAGATGGGAAAACGATGCCCCCTACCCCCGTTCGAACGCACCAACGTGAAGCGTAAAATCGTCTCCTCCCCATACAAATGTTGTTGCACACTTTATGCTTCCTTTCGTTATGCACCTTATTACTATCAAAAGTACTTCCTCGTTTGTTGTAGTGTACTGCATCTTGCTCATATACTCGATCGTTACTGAAGTTTTCTAGATCCTTCATTACCATCATTATGAAGCTCCTCTAACATCTATGGAATATCTACAAAAATGATTCTAGTTGGGGCATACAGGTTTATAGATAGCACAACTAGTATACGTCAACTCTAGCTGACGTCCTAAGCCGAATTAGTATGTCATGGCTCCTTGTTTAGAGTATAACCAGGCAGGACCTGCTAGTTATGTTATCAGTATTATAGTCAAGCCTGCCGGTTAGTCGATTTTATTGGAACTTCATGTGTTTTCTTCTCACTTAGGGTTACATATGGTTAGAGTACTCATAGCGGAAGTATTGTACTAGAGTTGTGATGGGAATCATTGCTTTTCGAGCCATCAACCTCTGCAAGAACTCCTAATAATTTCTTATTTTTTCACACGATTCCATGATAAGTACGAAAAGCTATTTGCTTCCAATGCAGGAAACAGAGTCAGCACAAGGTCTCAGACTCTACTTAATCTAGTTTAAAATGACAACCAGGGAAAAAAAGACAATAATGCAAAACATCAGCATAAAAAGTTTCATCCTAATGCCACACCAGTTGGTCCAGTTGCACTGGTGGCTACAAATACAAAAATACACATCCCACAGCCACCAGTAGCCCATACGGTTACCTAGGAAGAATTGGCAGAAGAACCAGTTTCAACACCAGGTTCTCATCTATAAACTGGTTATGATCTCCCAACGACCTTTAGTACTGACAGAGACATATACTCCCTTGCAAATGAGCTTGACACCATATTTGTTATATGTTCAGATACTAGTAGTAGCATGCCCTTTTATATGTAATATGTATACATTGATATTTTGATGTAAATTTTTTTAGTTGCACTAGGACGATGATTAACAAGGGGGGTGATGATGGGAAAAAATCTTCTTATATTGCATCGATCACAACTATAGAAGGATTCAGAAGGCCACTAGATCCACATGAATCTTCTTATATTGCATCGATCACATGCATTTTCGTGAGAAATGATATTCCCATCTTGCCCTCATGGAAACACCATCGAAATACCCCTGAGCATTTTGAAGGTTTACTAAAGAAGTTACATGTAAGTCCTCTGTCTATTGGACATACTCCATTGCTCTGTCCCTTGTCTTCTTAGCTTGTCATTTGTTATATATGCTCCTAATTGTTGTTTACAGAGATTTTTCATGTTTGATGAGAATAGCGAGGAAGTAAATTTTGTTCTCAAAAGCATATTCTCCGCATGTTTGCACCAATAGCGCCACAGGCTAAAGAAGCAACACTTCTCTAGCAAGTGTTTTAAGGATGTTACAAGAACGTCTCCTGTGGATCACATGACTGACAATCAGTGGGGTAATCTTCTCCACCACTGCCTTGATCAAAAGAATGAGGTATGCTTTGAGAAGACTGAGACTAGATCGCATTGTCTATTCGTATTTATGCACGTGTTCTACAAGTCTCATTTTGTAGGCCATCGCTCAAAGGAACTGTTCCAACCGTAATAAAGTATGAGTACTAAGTCGCATAGGATCCCGCAGCGTAATTGGGCTCCTCTACCAATTCGTAAGGACTTGTTGTTATGTACTGTATATTTTAAATAAGTATGTAATCCATGTTGTGTAATATGTATGTATCTTATCTTTCAACCTCCATTTCCACCATGTGATGCAATTTATTTTTGCCCGTCCAAATGTAGACGAAGTCTAATGGGGTTCAAAAAAATAGTTGACTATGCTGGAGAAATTTGAGGGATGCCAGATGGATAAATATGGTGTCATTGTAAATAAACTTGTTGTAAGTCTTCTCTGCATTTTGTGATGTTGCACTTGTAGTGATTTGTACGTATAAGTTTGATATGCAACCTTGCTTGGACTGCTTCTCAGTTTTGTTTTCGTTTTCCTTTATAATTTGCAACTAAAGTCAGTTTCAGTTATGAATTGTACAAACCGTTGGCATATCATGCACCTCACAGTGTTTACACAGGAAGCCACATTTTTAGTCTTGTTAGTAAATGACATCAAAAAAAGATACACGACAAAAAGATCTTTTTACTGAAGTGTATAAGATGCGTTATCAGCACTGCCAATTATAGCAGTTCATGCACATGATAAAACTGTCTGCATGTTTCTCTATAGTAACTTCACTTCTCTTACACATGTCTATCAACTGAAATCTTTCTAGGTTGAATTGAAAGAGGAGCTGGCAAATCCTGGGAAAGACTATTCAGTAAAAAATCCAAAAGAATGTGTGGATTTATTTTCCAAGGTACTACAACGCGGTGCTATAGCCAATAATATGTTGATGTCTAATGCTGGGTTCCCAGCGAGCTCGTCAAATTCTAAGTTCAACTTTGAGTCCAACTACAAGGCCATTTCTTTGCATATTCAAGTTCTAGAGGAACAACTCCAAGCTAAACAATCGTTATCATCTGCCCTAAGTGTATACAATGAAAGTTTGATCGCAAAGTTAGAAGAAATTTTAATTCGGCTGGAGCACTCCATAGAAAATAAGGAGAAAGTCATGAAGATGCTCTGTATTTGTGGTTGAGCACTAACAGCTGAGGTCAGTCCCTTTGTCGTGAAATGGAACTTGAAGGTGAAAGTATTTGTTAGTGCACTAGTCTGCACTTGTTATGAACTTGGGTTGTTTCGTTGTTGAGACATGTCTTTAATTTGTATGGTAGATGCACCAATATGTACTGGTGTGATACAGTACATTATGTTACAAGTGCTGATGTCCTGGATCATTGATCATAAGGTTCAGGTTCCCAAAACAATGCCTTAGGCCTTTGTTGCACACCATATTCATATGCATCATGTGATAAATGGAAATACATTTTTGAAACGGAGCTCAACATTTTCTTTCACGTCTGAATGGATTGATGAACAGATGGAGTACGACCCGCAAAAAAAAGGCCTTATAAAATTTTTCTGTTCTGTTACTTGGAGTAGTCACATTCAAACCGTACTGGAGCCACAAATCCTCCCGCCGTCCTTGTAATACTTTTGAATCCGAGATTATGGTATCCAATTTTCTACCCCTCCGTCCAAAAAAAGGCTACTTTGAGCAAGGTCCTGGATGATCAGTTGATGTGACCAGGCCTTGGATTCGTGAATAGAGGGAAGTACGGTCTACTAGCAGTTATTACTTGGACTATCACCAAATTCAAATTCTAAATCGAGAGGCAAAAGCTCCCGCCTACACGAAATATTTGGGCCCCATGTTTAATCTTTCGTATACTACGAAATTTCGTTTGACCTATCCTACTGATGACCAATGGCGATTGTGAAATTTCTGGGTTGGGTGGTGGGGTTCGCTTGTAATTTTTGTTACTAAGACTATAGCCAAATTCAAAATCTTAATCAAGGGTAAAAACCTACAGCCCAAACAATTTCACAGATTGAGTCAACATTATTTTTGCTATGGGAATATTTTTTATTTCTAAAAATAGGGAGTAGCATTTTTTTCAAATTATTATTTTACTCTAGACAAATTCAAAATCTCAGTTGAGCAGCAAAATTTACCAATGTTCTGCGCAATTATGTAATGGATGGTTAGTTGATGTGACTCTCGGCCTTCAATTCCTGACTAGAAAGCGTACTAGTCTACAGCTATCGTTTTCTATTATTACTTTGTCGCTAGCCAAATTCAAAATCGTTAAATCGAGCGGCAAAATCCCAATCGACTCATATGTATTTCGCGCCCCTCCATTTCAAACATTTTCAGCCAAAATCTCCCACCGATGGAGTACCATTTTCCTAGTATTACTTGGACTCTTGCCAACTTCAAAATCTCAATCGAGCGGCCAAATCACACACCAACCTTCAAGCATTTCCTGCCCCACTGTTTCAAAAACTTTGAACAAAATATCGGACCGGGGAGTGCCATTTTTCTATTATTATTATTTATCCTGTATCCAAATTCAAAATCTCTATCGAGCGGCAAAACACACACCAACCTTGAGAATTTCCCACCCCACCATTTCAAAAACTTTGAGGCAAAATATCCCATCATGGAGTACCATTTTTCTATTACAGTATTATTATTTGCCTGGTAGCCAAATTCAAAATCTCAATCGGGCGACAAATTCACACACCAACCTTGAAGCATTTCCTGCCCCGGCATTTCAAAAACTTTGAGGCAAAATCTCCCACCGTGCAGAATCATTTTTCTATTATTATTTGTCCGGTAGCCAAATTCAAAATCTCGGTGGAGTGGCAAAGTCATAGACCAACCTTGAAGCATTTCCCGCCCCACCGTTTCAAAAACTTTGAGGCAAAATCTCCCATCGAGGGATTACCATTTTTCTATTATTAGCCAAATTCAAAATCTCAATCGAGCAGCAAAACCAGAGACCAACTTTGAAGCATTTCGTGCCCCTCCATTTCAAAAACTTTTGACGTTAAAATTCCTTTTCTACCCATTGTTTTGACGCCCTATGGCACGCTAAAGTCGGTAGCTTGGGGGCACGATCGTAATTATTTTTCTGTTCACCTCCATAGACCCGATTCGCGCAGTTTTTCCAGCTGTCCCTCCCAAAATCCTAGGCTTATCTCCCACACCCTCACCTCCACGACCATCGCGTGCACCACCCGGCGGCAATTCCACGGCTGCCGGACCCGCTTCATCGATGCCCACCAAATCAGATCTAGTTCACCGGGTCTCTCTGCCACTCCACCAGAGCTGTGGTCTCGCTGACCACGCCTATGGTGTTGTCGACCGCCCACGCTCTGCTTCCCTGCCACCGAAAGCTACCCAACCGTACCAGAGCAGCTTCACCATTGTCCACCAGATGAGATCTAATTCAACAAGTTCCAGTTCCACTGCGCTAGACCAGGTACACGGTCGTTGTCGTTGACTGCACCGGCATCGACCTCCCAAGACCTGCTTCCCCGACACCAACAGCCACTGCAACCGCAGCACCCTCGGTGACCTGGACGTCACTCGCACGCTACCGGCGATGCTTAGACGCCTCTCCGACCATGGTAACCAGATCTCCAACCCGTTTTTGTTTTGTAAGCGGTATAGCAGGTTCAAGCCCGTCGCAGTGAACTGCATTATTGTAATCGTGCTAGTACATACAAGTCATTGGGAACACATGTTCTTCGTGCTAGTACATACAAGGTCATTAGACATGTTGTTTTGCATTCGCTGCTCTACAAATATCAAGTCATGCACATGTCTGTTATTTTGTCATGCGCATGTTCTTATCTTAGCAGCCCCGTACACCAGTAAATGCCTGCTATTGTGTAGTTCTTGCAAAATGTAATGTCAGTGGAAAATATTAGTGTGGATTCCCTGCTACACAGTTACTGACTCGATCTGGTTATTCCTGAGCTAAGTTCCTGCTATTATTTCCTCCCTGGCATCATTCTGCTATCCTGTGGAACCCGTTCAAACTCTCTGTACTAGTTTGATTATAATTTTGTTGTTGTCATCTGGTTTTTCAAAAGCTGCAACACTGACTATTTTTGTTTTCTTTTTAAAGATCTCAAAAAGGCAACACTGAACATGTTGGTTTGCACAGCCTACAGGTCCACCAGCGATGCCATTATATATTTTCTATATCTGGTGCTGGTTCGTCCTAATCAACGGCATAATTATTCTTTACTGTATAGTTCATTCTGTTTTCCATTCCTGCTCAACAAGTTCTGGTATGATGCGGTTATAATTTCTATGTGGTTCATTCTTAGCTATGATAGTAACTGCATGCCATTGTGTAGCGCACCGCAAATCCCGAGTCACCCAATGTCTCTTGCATTCCAGGAGATACCACTGCTTCCATATATATTTGGTGAAATGACCTGGCTAGTTTATACTTTGTAATATTTTCTTTCAATTTTGTTCATATTTTGTAATATTTTTAAGAAGTTTGCAGCTGATGTAATATCTAGATAACTCGCATAGGCCATGTAGGCATTTAGTTGATGTCGTCCATGCATGGCGGTACCATAACTGCGCCAGCCAGGTCGATCAAGTTTCAGAATTACCGAAACAGTAACGGTAACTGGGCAAAACAGTAACATGACAAAATAGTAACAAATAAAAATAGCAACGGTAACTAGCTAAAACAGCAACATGCCAAAATAGTAATAGACCGAAATAGTAACAGGCCGAAATAGTAACGGGTCGAAACAGTAACGGGCCAAATAGTAGCAGCCCAAATCACCAGCAGACCAGAACAGTGGCAATCCAGCACAGTAACAGGCCAGAATACTAACATGCCAGAACAGTAATGGGCCTAAATAGTAACAGGCCAGAACAGAGCAACCAGCATAGTAACAGGCCAGAATAGTAAAGGACCACAACAGTAATGGACATGAATAGTAGACAGCCAGAATAGTAATGAGCCAGAATAGTAAAAGGACAGAACAGTATCGGACCTTCTCAAAAGTGGGCCATTCATAGGCGGCCCATGATGAGCTGTGAGAACAGTGACAGGTTGACCGTGGGCTTTAACAGTATCGGGCCTACTTGATGCAGCCAGTTAACGGGCCACATAGTATTCGAAAAGTGTGGGCTTTTGTAGGCCGAAACAGTAATAGGCCTAACATTCGCGGGCTGCTGCTGGCCACATCTTTGGGCCCATTTCAAACATTGTCCGACGAAATAGTAAAGGGACGTAATGTTATTGGGCTCTCTTGATGGGTCGGCCCACTTAATTATGAGCAGGCCTTGGCTGGGCCTGGCTTCTACCACGATTTATGTGGCTATTAACGGCGGTAACTAGTCGTTAACGGTGTTTGCCATGTGGCATTTTGCATGACGTCAACAGTCAATGCGGCTGGTGAACAGATCTACGATGGAACAAGTTTTCGTGGCTGAAGGGTGCAATCCGCCATGGTCAGGAAAAAAACCGTGGTAGATTCTTTTGTGATGGGGCTTTTACCATGATGGGCATCCGTCGTAGAAGACTTTTTAGCCACGAAAAACGGGCCTTCAACCACGAAAATCGTCCGTTGTAAAAGCCAACTTTTCTTGTAGTGTTTCTCTCTAGCGGAAGCTCCTCCATTACTCGTCTGCTTGAGTAGAAGTTCTTGAACATAAGGGTCATGTACCCAGCCTGGCGATATTGGTCCATCTGCTCTGACGATGTCTAGATCTTCATGATCATCCTGATGATCTGCTTCCGCATCTTGATCTTGGCCGGGATATCCTTCATCATGTCTGTTATTATCTTGTTGTATTTCCTTGTTTCCTTCCGCCCCATCATTCACACCATCATCATCGTCTTCATCACTTATCCAGCGAGTGTAGCATCCATGAAACCATGACGGAGCAGGTGCGCCTGAAGTTGTCCGGAATCAGGATCGATCAACCACTTGAGTTTGCATCTTCTACACAGACATCTTCTCTCCGTCATGTTATTCCATATCATGTCGGCCATCGTGCATTGCAAATATCTAGCCACAATGCCTACACTCATTATGCGGACCATGGTTGCCCTAGAAGTTATTACACACAACAGTGATCAGCGCAATAGAAGTTTAGAACCACGCATACAAGGCATGCATATGCATGCAATGCAAAAAAGGTCGCCCGAAAATTTCAGCATGACCTATCCTGAAAGTACCACCTTGGCGAGAAATGCCAAAAATGTACCGAAATGGAAATGAATCAACATTTCGGCAAAACATTGGCAACTCGTTCACACACACATACACATGAGATATACAAACACATGAGAATCCTCCATACACATGCACATAATTAATCCTCTTACACACATGTGAGAGCATCATACACACAAATGGGCATTCATCAACTCCATATACACACATTCACATCCTCCATACGCATATAATAATCCTCTTACACTACACACAAGAGAGCATCATACAAACACATGAGCATCCTCCATACACATGGATAACTTACCGAAATGATAGGTTGAGAAGATCGAAGGAGAGGTGAGTAGTAGAGATTTTCTCTTATGTATATGTAGCATCCAAGTTAAGTTTAGCAAACTATTAACTGGTGAAAAAGATGAAGAAATAAGGCGGGAAGGAGGAGGAGCTCGAACAAATCTAAGAAGGAAGAGGGGAAAGTGAAGAAGAAGAACAGGGGAAAGTGAGGTGGGGTGGCCATGCATGTGCTGATCTATAGTGGGAAACACAGTCATGGCGTACATGCGCCCATGCGCCACAGATGATATTCGTATCTGGGGCGCACATCCCAACAATGCGCCACAGGCAAGTTGGCCCAGACTCGCGGGTTGGCCACACCCACTTTCCCGTGGCGCATGGACAAGATGTGCGCCACGGATACGAAGATAGGCGTGGCACACATGTGGACTATGCGCCACAGGGAAGTGGAGTGCGGTCGCACGCACCCTGGCCCACATGTAGTGGTGGCGCACTGATAGCTGTGAGATTCGACACATTTTTGATGGTTTTTATTGATGGTTTTCTCCCGGATTTGATCATTTTCTAGCTTTACCTAACGCTAATACTTAGGTAGCAAAGAAAACTTGGTCTTTAATGTGTGTTTCAGGCTCTGAATGTCAACATAAGGTTTTAACAAGAGAAACACAATATTCAGGTGAAAACAAGCAAGTCTATCTTTTGAAGCAATCGAGGGAAACACACAAAGGCTTTAACGAGCAACTATACGGCGGGAACATTTTTCTAGCTGTATAGTTCCCGCCGTATAGCTGCCGCCGCCTCCTTCTTGTCAAAAGGGAAAACTTCCGTGAAGAGTCCATATGCGAAATCATAACACAGCAGCAGCCATCCCATCGAGAAGGGAGAAAGAAGAGATCCGTAGAAGAAGGAGAAGACGTTCTTCATCTCGCTCCACAATCTTCGACCTCCTAGCCATCACACCCCCATAGCCATTACTTGTACTTGAGAGAGAGAGAGATCTTCATCTTGCAAGATTACGGTTTGAGATTGTTTCTTCCTATCTTGAATTAGGGTTTGAGTCACTATCACCATGAACTGTATTTCCCCGCGCCTTTTCCGTCATGTGCAGAAAACAACAAACAACCAAAACATTCTTTACTTTGATGCTTTTTATTTCTGAAGTTTACATTTTAGTTTTATTTAAATACATCTAGTTTAATCCAAATCTCATTCTTATTTCACACTTGCAGTCAATTCACTCGAAGACCTGTGACAACTTTTAGTGTGAAAGAGACTTCACCCATAAACACTTAGCTTTGGGCTCCCTGTGGGATCGATATCTATACTTCGAAACTAGCTAGAAACGTTATGTGCACTTGCAGACATCACGCACCTAGCACATGTGTGCCACGACTATGTTTCCAACTCGTTGGGCACTCCAGGATGGTGCGCCATGGCTATTTGCCCATGGCACACTATCCCACATGTGCGCCACGACCGCGCGGATTACCTATACCTGTTTTCCTAGTAGTGTAATCTTCGACCTGTTGGATCATTTTGGAGGACTGCCTCACAAGTTCTAGAAAGATATAAAAGCCATATAAATATTTAGCTACAAGATTGATAACAAACTATACAAAGGTAGTCTGAAAAGTTTACCTTCAGCCTCATCCTTAGAAATTTTTAGTTGAGCATTTTCAAGCCAGAGAGCTCGGATATCTCTCCGCTTGTTGCAAATAGTCTTCAGTAATTCCTAGTTATAAGCATTAACTTTCTGTAATTCAGAATGGTATCTAGAGTCAGAAGTCTACTAGGACTAAGGCTAATATTTTAACTAAGTAAAATATCAGCACGAGGCTTGGGGGGCTATATTGGTTCATTCTTTGGCATCCTATAAAAGCATAAATCCGTATTTCCTATCCATCTTCATGCTTGGGAGCTAGAGGATATGATATAAAATACAATAAAAAGAAGAGTCAGAATATGACTTACATAATGTTCATGAGTTAATTTATTGAGGCTCATGTGCACTTTAGAAGAAACCTTCTGGTGAGAGTCAGAGGAATAACTGGTGGTGGTAGAGCCACACCAGCCTTCAAATTATCATCGCAGAGACGAACTTGATCAATAAGGTTGACGAGTTTAATGTCTTCACTTCTTGTGACTCCTCCTCCCCTGTGATATTCCAGCTCTCCAGTCAATGGAGAGCCATCTTCTGGACTTCTTCTGCACTTTTCCTAGTGAGGCCAAGTTTCGCGAAGCCCGGATTTTGCAGAAGGTCATCTGTGAAGGTCTCAGCCGAGGTATCATTACCCTTTGAGGGTTCACCCTTATCAAGTCCCGAGTCACCAAAGGTGACATCGGTTTGTGAACCTAGGTTCGTTGGCTCTAATGTATGAGACGAAACATCTTCGATGCATGGAGAAGAAGTATTTTCCAGCAATGATGATGGCCTTGAGGTAGGAGTCAGAGGTGGGACAGTAGCAGATCCAAGAGTTAACTTCTGCTAGTGCAGAGTCTTCCCCTGTTTTCCTGGCCCCTTGCGCTTGGCAAGTGTTTTGGCCCTGGATGGTAAAAGAATAATATCGTTGCAATTCAGGGAGGAAATACAAGTTAATATTTGAAACCTTGTAAAGGAGGTTACCTCTTTACAACTAGCACCTTTTGGGCGCCCATGGAAACCGTCGGAGCCTTGCGCTTTCGGGTAAGCGCGTCCGGCAATGGAACAACTTCTTCATCCTCCTAAGGACCCAATCTCTTAGGTGGATATCCCTCGAGAGGAGCAGGCTCCGACTTGGGGAGGTCAGCAAGCTGAAAGAGACATTATCTCAGTATTGTGAAACTATGACATAGTACGGATGAGCACATATTCAAATATGAAAGTAACAACTAGAAAACTTACTGGTGTCAAAGGATCATCAGTAGTGTACATGTCCAGAGGGAGATCTAGAATCTTCCTCTCGACTCACTCTTTGATCAGCCATTTAATCTGGGACTAATATTCTTTGTCCAAGATTGGTTGCAAGCTAATCCTGAGGCTATCCGTCTTGCTACTGTGATCATGTGCATAAGTCGGTCACCATGGTGCTGGAGGGGTTGAATCCGGCGTGCCAGCCAGCAGTGGATCAAGTCGGATCCTATCAGACCCTTGTGCTTCATCAGGTACTCGATCTGTCTCTTGGCAAGAATCAGATCAGTAGGAAGAGACGGAGCTTCTGCATCTCAAGACTCTTGGGGCATGGTAGCACCGTCAATGAAAGCCGGCAAAGCAGTTTCTTTGCTGGGAGCCGGTCTGTTCTTATGATAAAAGATCGTGGATGGCCACTTTTTCACAGACTCACTAGCCTTAATCTTAGGGTAGACTCGGTCTCTCCTAAGAGTCAGGCTAAGAGTTCCAGTAATGTAAGGATTACCGGAAGTGATAGAATTTCTCCAGGTACCGGTAATGAGACTCGGCTTAATTCAGAGATAACCCTCACATAAAGAAGTGTAAGCGCTAAGTTCTAAGATTGTGTTCGGGGGGGAAGTTGTGGAGTTGATCTCTGTAATGATCTATAACCTTATAGAAGAACTCTGAGGGGGGAAAGATCAAACCTTTATCGATGTGAGTGCTGAAATGCACCATGTCGTTGGCATGAGGGGTGGGGATGATCTGGTTGAAGCTGCTATGCCAGTCGCCAGCGTAGAGGAGACCCTCCTTCTCGAAGAAGCACAGTTTCTTATCATCGAGGATGCACGAGATCCATACTCTGCGAAAGTTCTCCTTCTCCACCACTGCATATGTCGCCGCCATGGTCTCCGCCGTGCCGGAAGAGGAGGCGTCAGCCATTTTGGGGTAAACGGGACCATACATGGGTGACGTTGTGTTGGTTTGGAGAGGAATGGAGGAGCTAGCATGGTGTCGCCAGAAGGAAGAAGGAAGCATGGGCGCTGGTAAGCAAGAAAGAGGAGATATGAACCCCTTATATCCCTCGCCTGCACCAAGATTCGTGTGAACTAAATAGTAAACCATGCCACGCGTCGTGGAAGGAGCTGGGTAACCTCCTTGTGAGGATTACGCCTCCTCGATCTCCGCGCATGCATTAAAACGGTGCCTCGGTTCCGCAATAAGCAGACCCACCAATGGTCGCCCTGTCAGGAATGTCTGTCAGCGACATGACTTGACCTTGACTGGTGCCAGGTTACGTCAGAGGCCAAGTTCCGACTTGATTTGAATTTCATGTTGGAAAACTAAATAATGTACTTGTAGGTCCGACTCGATTTGAGACTCGGATCCTACTTTTCTTTTGAGATTTAGGAACCCTTTAAGATTCTGCGAGCCAAAGATAGATCAAGCCAGACGGCGGAATCCGACTCTAGATCTTGGAGCCCTCCGGGTGCAACTGTTGGGGATATACTTTCCGGGTATACCAACTGTGACTCGCTAACCAGGGTGGCCCACTTTGGGTTAGAGCTTTGATCCACGGGCAGCCTAGTAAGGCAAAGAATATGGAGGTCCATCCGTTTATGAAAAGGCCTAGAAGACTTCCCGACTTAGGCATGTTTAGTTACTTGTAGTCCAAGATGTACTCTCTAACCGACTCTTAGTTGTAGCCGGATAGGCCTCACCTATAACTCTAGGCCATATATCTATATAAGACGTCCTAGGGACTTGCCTTTAGGGTAACCTAATATTCTAGAATCTCAACTCGCACAGGTGAAACCCTTGTAACCCATATTCTAGCTTTGCTGTATTACTAGATTGACAGCGGGAGTAGGATCCATCCAAAGCCAGCGGATTTGAACCTAGGTAAAGCTTGTGTCCTCATCGTCCCTAAATACCGTCGCCCCACACCCTCTTTCTCCACACGCCTCGAGCACCCCCTCTCATCGTACATGTCTTCAATCCGACGACACAAACCACAATGATCCACATGGCCACGCACACTCTAGTGGGTGTGTTGATGCAACCTCTTTCAAATTGGTGCTCCATTGCATATGGCAGTTGAATTCGAACATGTTCCTAGGGTTTCTGACCATGGATTGACACATATTGGAGTTTAATTGCATATTTTATTTTCCAAACCACAATGATCCACATGTCCACACACACTCAAATGGGTGTGTTGATGCAACCTCTTTCAAACTGGTGCTCCATTGCATGTGGTAGTGGAACTCCAACATGTTACAGGGGTTTTTGACCATGGTTTGACACATATTGGAGTGTCATTGCATGTGCCCTTGTCCAAACAATAATGATCCATATGGCCACGCACACTCAAGTGGGTGTGGTGATGCAACCTATTTCAAATTGGTGCTCCATTGCACGTGGCAGTTGAATTCTAACATGTTCTTGGAGTTTCTGACCATGGTTTGACACATATTGGAGTGTCATTGCATGTTTTCTTTCCAAAACCACAATTATCCACATGGCTACGCACACTCAAGTGCGTGTTTTGGTGCAACCTCTTTCAAACTGGTGCTCCATTGCAAATGGTAGTTCAATTCCAACATGTTGTTTGGGTTTTTGACCATGGTTTGACACATATTGGATTATCATGGCATGTTTTCTTTTCCAAAACACAATGATCCA
Source organism: Avena sativa (assembly GCA_916181665.1). Taxonomy (NCBI): domain Eukaryota; kingdom Viridiplantae; phylum Streptophyta; class Magnoliopsida; order Poales; family Poaceae; genus Avena; species Avena sativa. The sequence goes on along the minus strand of OV702289.1, from coordinate 410,029,739 downwards.
CATGGCCACACACACTCAAGTAGGTGTGGTGGTGCAACTTCTTTCAAAGTGGTGCTCCATTGCATGTGGCAATGGAACTCCAACATGTTCTAGGGGTTTCTGACCATGGTTTGACACATGTTCGTGTGTCATTGCATGTGTTGTTTTCCAAACCACTATGATCCACATGGCCACACACACTTAAGTGGGTGTGGTGATGAAACCTCTCAAACTGGTGCTCCATTTCATGTGGCTGTTGAAATCCAACATGTTCCTAAGGTTTCTGACCATGGTTTGACACGTATTGGAGTGTCATTGCTTGTTTTCTTTGTAAACCACAATGATCCACATGGCCACACACACTCAAGTGGGTGTGGTGATGCAACCTCTTTCAAATTGGTGCTCCATTGCATGTGGCAGTTGAATTCCGACATGTTCCTGGGTTTTCGGACCATGGTTTGACACATATTGGAGTGTCATTGCATGGGTATAAGAGCAATAATAAAGTAAAGAAAAATAACTTAATACAAAAAGTAAGTATCGCGTATGTAAAGAAGACTGGAACTGTAGTAGGGAAAAGGCGTTCTTAGGGAGTAGCGGATACACCACTAGTATTGTAAATATCTAAGATAAAGATTATCATCATGAACATCCTCAACTGTGTATGTGTGGGAGGAACTCCGTATGTGGACGAATAGGCAACAACCGCTGCTCACATCATCCTCATAAGCACAAAATTCAGAAATCAACATCAATCGAATTATTGCGCTATTAAGGGACATAATCCCGTAGGACGTATCCCATGGCATGGATAGAGTTCCGTGAGTTTCCTCGATTTACCAAGTCGATACGCAAGGAGTGCCAATAGCTTTATAGTTACTGTAAGTTCTAGCACGCCTCCATCTACCAACAAGTAGTACCCTCCGTCAAGTCCCCGCAAGAGGCAAATATTGAGAGGTCGACTTCTCTCAACATCAAGATGTACAGAATCGAACACATTGTCACAACGATGAATATCATAATAGACTTTTTCTTATTTCAATCTCATACTAGGGTTTTTCCATCTCCCCAAGAACTAATGATCTACTCAGACATTGAGGAAATCAATATCATGGCAACGATAATGGAAACAATCATAGATGAATAGTACTTGTATAAATCCATAAAGAGTATAGGAATTTCAACAAGGTCTAGACAATATGTAGATGGGATGGATGGAGATGGTGGTGATGTAGCGGTGGATGATGAAGATCGATGCCTTAGCCTCCTAAATCTGCACAGGGCGAAGCTGGATCCTCTATGGATGAGTTCCCCCTCAAGATGCCTTCCGAAGGTGAGGTTTCTGTGATTTCTGGGTGTTTTGTATGTCATCTCCCTAAACCAATTGCATGGGGTGAAAATATTTGACGAGGCGGAGGCGGCACCAACTATACGGCCTGATCTATACAGGCGAAAGAATTGCTCCCGCCGTATAGTTGGTCGTTGGGCTCTCTTCCTCCCTTGTTCGCTTATGGTTTTCTTCTGGTATTATTAATATTACCCAAATAAGCGATTTATGTTGTTTTTGACTCCTTTTCTCCATAGTACAACTGCTTCAGTAATTGTATCCATTGGTTCCATCATCTGCCCTGATCCTAATGAAAATAGACATAAAATGTACGTGCGAGTCCCATAAAATACCAAGATCCTACATCTACAATGCAAAATAATAATGTAAAACATGATGCAAATATACACTCATCAACAGGTTCCTGGGGTTCCTGACCAAGGTTTGACACTTATTGGAGTGTCATTGCATGTTTACTTTTCCAAACCACAATGATCCATATAGCCACACACACTCAAATGTGTGTGGTGATGCAACCTCTTTCAAACTGATGATCCATGGGTAGGTGGAAGTAGAATTCCAACATGTTCCTAGGGTTTCTGACCATGGTTGGGCACTTATTGGAGTGGCATTACATGTTTTCTTTTCCAAACCACAATGCTCGACATGTCCACACACACTCAAGTGGGTGTGTTGATGCAACCTCTTTCAAACTGGTGCTCCATTGCATGTGGTTGTTGAATGCCAACATGTTCCAGGGGTTTCTGACCATGGTTTGACACTTATTAGTGTGTCATTGCATGTGTTCTTTTCCAAACCATAATGATCCACATGGCCACACACACTCAAGTGGGTGTTGTGATGCAACCTCTTTCAAACTGGTGCTCCATTGCTTGTGGCTGTTGAATTCCAATATGTTGGGGTTTTTGACTATGGTTTGAAACATAATGGAGTGTCATTGCATGTTTTATTTTCCAAACCATAATAATCCACATGGCCACAAACACTCAAGTGGGTGTGGTGATGCAACCTCTCTCCAACTAGTTCTCCATTGCATGTGGAAATTGAATTCCAACATGTTCCTAGGGTTGCTGACCATGGTTTGATACATATTGGAGTGTCATTACATGTGTTCTTTTCCAAACAACAATGATCCACATGGCTATGGACACTCAAGTGGGTTTGGTGATGCAATCTCTTTCAAACAGGTGTTCCATTGCATGTGGCAGTTCAAATACAACATGTTCCTTGGGTTTCTAACCTTGGATTGACACATATTGGTGTTTCATTGCATGTGTTTATTTTCCAAACCACAATGATCCACATGGCCACACACACACTCAAGTGGGTGTGGTGATGCAACCTCCTTCAAACTGGTGCTCCATTACATGTGGCAATTGAATTCCAACATGTTCCTAGGGTTTATGACCATGGATTGACACATAATGGAGTGTCAATGGAAGTTTTCTTTTCCAAACCACAATCATCCACATGGCCACACACACTCAAGTGGGTGTGGTGATGCAACCTCTTTCAAACTGGTGCTCCATTGCATGTGGCAGTTGAATTTCAACATGTTCCTGGGGTTTCTGACCATGGTCTAATACATGTTGGTGTGTCATTGCATGTTTTCTTTTCCAAACGACAATGATCAACATGGCCACACACACTCAGGTGGGTGTGGTGATGCAACCACAATGATCCACATGTCCACGCACACTCAATCCTATGACACAAACAACAATGATCCACATGGCCACGCACACTCAATCCGACAACACAAAACACAATGATCCACATGGCCAAGCACACTCAATCGGACGACACAAACCACAATGATCCACATGGCCACGCACACTCAAGTGGTTGTGTTGATGTAACCTCTTTCAAATTGGTGCTGCATTGCTTCTGGCAGTTGAATTCCAACATGTTCCTGGCGTTTCTGACCATGGATTGACACATATTGGAGTTTCATTACATGTTTTCTTTTCCAAACCACAATGATCCACATGTCCACACACACTCAAATGGGTGTGTTGATGCAACCTCTTTCAAACTAGTGCTCCATTGCATATGGAAGTGGAACTCCAACATGTTCTAGGGGTTTTTGACCATGGTTTGACACATATTGGAGTGTCATTGCATGTGTTCTTGTCCAGACAATAATGATCCACATGGCCACGCATACACAAGTGGGTGTGGTGATGCAACCTCTTTCAAACCGGTGCTCCATTTCATGTGGAAGCTAAAATCCAACATGTTCCTGGGGTTTCTGACCATGGATTGACACATATTGGTGTTTCATTGCATGTGTTCTTTTCCAAACCACAATGATCCACATGGCCACACACACTCAAGTGGGTGTGGAGATGCAACCTCCTTCAAACGGGGGCTCCATTGCGTATAGCAGCTAAATTCCAACATGTTCCTAGGGTTTCTGACAAGGGATTGACACATATTGGAGTGTCGTTGTATGTGTTCTTTTTCAAACCACGATCATCCACATGGCCGCACACACTAAAGTGGGTGTGGTGATGCCACCTCATTCAAACTGGTTCTCCATTGCATGTGGCAATTGAATTCCAACATGTTCCTAGGATTTCTGACCATGGATTGACACATAATGGAGTGTCAATGCATGTTTTCTTTTCCAAACCACAATCATCCACATGGCCACACACACTCAAGTGGGTGTGGTGATGCAATCTCTTTCAAACTGGTGCTCCATTGCATGTGGCAGTTAAATTTCAACATGTTCCTAGGGTTTCTGACCATGGTTTGACACATGTTGGAGTTTCATTGCATGTTTTCTTTTCCAAACCACAATTATCCACATGGCCACACCCACTCAAGTGGTTGTGGTGATGCAACCTCTATCAAACTGGTGCTCCATTGCATGTGGCATTGGAATTCCAACATTTTCTAGGAGTTTCTGACCATGGTTTGACACATATTGGAGTGTCATTGCTTGTTTTATTTTCCAAACCACAATCATCCGCATGGCCACACACACTCAAGTGGGTGTTGTGATGGAACCTCTTTCAAACTGGTGCTCCATTGCATGTGGCAGTTGAATTGCAACATGTTCCTAGGGTTTATGACGAGGGTTTGGCACTTATTGGAGTGTCATTGCATGTTTTGTTTTGAAAACCAGAATTATCCACATGACCACACACACTCAAATGGGTGTGTTTATGCAACCTCTTTCAAACTGGTGCTCCATTGCATGTGGAAGTGGAACTCCAACATGTTCTAGGGGTTTCTGTCCATGTTTTGACACATAGTGGTGTGTCATTGCATGTTTTCTTTTCCAAACCACAATCATCCACATGGCAACACACACTCAAGTGGGTGCTGTGATGCAACCACAATGATCCTCATGGCCATGCACACTCAATCCGACGACACAAACCACAATGATCCACATGGCCACGCACACTCAATCCAACGACACAAACCTCAATGATCCACATGGCCACGCACACTCAAGTGGGTGTGTTGATGCAACCTATTTCAAATTGGTGCTCCATTGCTTATGGATGTTGAATTCCAACATGTTCCTGGGGTTTCTGACCATGGATTGACACATATTTGAGTTTCATTGCATGTTTTATTTTCCAAACCACAATGATCCACATTTCCATACACACTCAAATGGGTGTGTTGATGCAACCTCTTTCAAACTAGTGCTCCATTGCATGTGGAAGTGGAACTCTAACATGTTCCAGGGGTTTTTGGCCATGGTTTGACACAGATTGGAGTGTCATTGCATGTGTTCTTGTCCAAACAATAATGATCCACATGGCCACACATACTCAAGTGGGTGTGGTGATGTAACCTCTTTCAAATTGGTGCTCCATTACACGTGGAAATTGAATTCCAACATGTTCCTAGGGTTTCTGACAAGGGATTGACACATATTGGAGTGTCGTTGTATGTGTTCTTTTCCAAACCACAATCATCCACATGACTACACACACTCAAGTGGGTGTGGTGATGCAACCTCTTTCAAACTGGTGCTCCATTGCATGTGGCAGTTGAAATCCAACATGTTCCTGGGTTTTCTGACCATGGATTGACACATCTTGGTGTTTCATTGCATGTGTTCTTTTCCAAACCACAATGATCCACATGTCCACACACACTCAAGTGGGTGTGGTGATGCAACCTCTTTCAAACTGGTGCTCCGTTGCATGTGGCAGTTGAATTCCAACATGTTCCTAGGGTTTCTGACCATGGTTTGACACATATTGGAGTGTCATTGCATGTTTTGTTTGCCAAAACACAATGATCCACATGGCCACAGACACTCAAGTGGGTGTGGTCATACAACCTCTTTCAAACTGGTGCTCCATTGCATGTGGCATTGGAATTCCAACATTTTCCAGGAGTTTCCGACCATGGTTTGACACATATTGGAGTGTCATTGTTTGTTTTAGTTTCCAAACCACAATCATCCGCATGGCCACACACACTCAATTGGGTGTTGTGATGGAACCTCTTTCAAACTGGTGCTCCATTGCATGTGGCAGTTGAATTACAACATGTTCCTGGGGTTTATGACCAAGGTTTGACACTTATTGGAGTGTCATTTCATGTTTTGTTTTGCAAACCAAAATTATCCACATGACCACACACACTCAAATGGGTGTGTTTATGCAACCTCTTTCAAACTGGTGCTCCATTGCATGTGGCAGTGGAACTCCAACATGTTCTAGGGGTTTTTGTCCATGTTGACACATAGTGGTGTGTCATTGAATGTTTTCTTTTCCAAACCACAATCATCCACATGGAAACACACACTCAAGTGGGTGTTGTGATGCAACCACAATGTTCCACATGGCCACGCACACACAATCCGACGACACAAACCACAATGATCCACATGGCCACGCACACTCAATCCGACGACACAAACCACAATGATCCACATGGCCACGCACACTCAAGTGGGTGTGTTGATGCAACCTCTTTCAAATTGGTTCTCCATTGCTTATGGTAGTTGAATTCCAACATGTTCCTGGGGTTTTTGACCATGGTTTGACTCATATTGGAGTGTCATTGCATGTGTTCTTGTCCAAATAATAATGATCCACATGGCCACGCATACTCAAGTGGGTGTGGTGATGCAACCTATTTCAAACCGGTGCTCCATTTCATGTGGAAGCTAAAATCCAACATGTTCCTGGGGTTTCTGACCATGGATTGACACATATTGGTGTTTCATTTCATGTGTTCTTTTCCAACCCACAATGATCCACATGGCCACACACACTCTAGTGGGTGTGGAGATGCAACCTCCTTCAAACTGGTGCTCCATTGCGTATAGCAGCTAAATTCCAACATGTTCCTAGGGTTTCTGACAATGGATTGACACATATTGGAGTGTCCTTGTATGTGTTATTTTTCAAACCACAATCATCCACATGGCCACACACACTAAAGTGGGTGTGGTGATGCAACCTCATTCAAACTAGTTCTCCAATGCATGTGGCAATTGAATTCCAACATGTTCCTAGGATTTCTGACTATGGATTGACACATAATGGCGTGTCAATGCATGTTTTCTTTTCCAAACCACAATCATCCACATGGCCACACACACTCAAGTGGGTGTGGTGATGCAACCTCTTTCAAACTGGTGCTCCATTGCATGTGGGAGATGAATTTCAACATGTTCCTAGGGTTTTTGACCATGGTTTGACACATGTTGTAGTGTCATTGCATGTTTTCTTTTCCAAACCACAATTATCCACATGGACACACACACTCAAGTGGGTGTGGTGATGCAACCTCTTTCAAACCGGTGCTCCATTGCATGTGGTAGCTGAAATCCAACATGTTCCTGGGGTTTCTGACTATGGATTGACACATATTGGTGTTTCATTGCATGTGTTCTTTTCCAAACCTCAATGATCCACATGGCCACACACACTCAAGTGGGTGTGGTGATGCAACCTCTTTCAAACTGGTGCTCCATTGCATGTGGCAGTTGAAATCCAACATGTTCCTGGGGTTTCTGACCATGGATTGACACATCTTGGTGTTTCATTGCATGTGTTCTTTTCCAAACCACAATGATCCACATGTCCACACACACTCAAGTGGGTGTGGTGATGCAACCTCTTTCGAACTGGTGCTCCGTTGCATGTGGCAGTTGAATTCCAACATGTTCCTAGGGTTTCTGACCATGGTTTGACACATATTGGAGTGTCATTGCATGTTTTGTTTTCCAAAATACAATTATCCACATGGCCACAGACACTCAAGTGGGTGTGGTGATGCAACCTCCGTCAAACTGGTGCTCCATTGCATGTGGCATTGGAATTCCAACATTTTCCAGGAGTTTCCGACCATGGTTTGACACATATTGGAGTGTCATTGCTTGTTTTATTTTCCAAACCACAATCATCCGCATGGCCACAGACACTCAAGTGGGTGTGGTGATGGAACCTCTTTCAAACTGGTCCTCCATTGCATGTGGCAGTTGAATTGCAACATGTTCCTGGGGTTTATGACCAAGGTTTGACACTTATTGGAGTGTCATTTCATGTTTTGTTTTGCAAACCACAATTATCCACATGACCACACACACTCAAATGGGTGTGTTTATGCAACCTCTTTCAAACTGGTGCTCCATTGCATGTGGCAGTTGAATTGCAACATGTTCCTGGGGTTTATGACGAGGGTTTGACACTTATTGGAGTGTCATTGCATGATTTGTTTTGCAAACCACAATTATCCACATGACCACACACACTGAAATGGGTGTGTTTATGCAACCTCTTTCAAACTGGTGCTCCATTGCATGTGGCAGTGGAACTCCAACATGTTCTAGGGGTTTCTGTCCATGTTTTGACACATAGTGGTGTGTCATTGCATGTTTTCTTTTCCAAACCACAATCATCCACATGGCAACACACACTAAAGTGGGTGTTGTGATGCAACCACAATAATCCACATGGCCACGCACACTCAATCCAACGACACAAACCACGATGATCCACATGGCCATGCACACTCAATCCGACGACACAAACCACAATGATCCACATGGCCACGCACACTCAAGTGGGTGTGTTGATGCAACCTCTTTCAAATTGGTGCTCCATTGCTTATGGAAGTTGAATTCCAACATGTTCCTGGGGTTTCTGACCATGGATTGACACATATTGGAGTTTCATTACATGTTTTATTTTCCAAACCACAATGATCCACATGTCCACACACACTCAAATGGGTGTATTGATGCAACCTCTTCAAAACTAGTGCTCCATTGCATGTGGCAGTTGAACTCCAACATGTTGTAGGGTTTTTGACCATGGTTTGACACATATTGGAGTGTCATTGCATGTCTTCTTGTCCAAACAATAATGATCCACATGGCCACGCATACTCAAGTGGGTGTGGTGATGCAACCTCTTTCAAATTGGTGCTCCATTGCACGTGGCAGTTGAATTCTAACATGTTCTTGGGGTTTCTAACCATGGTTTGACACATATTGGAGTGTCATTGCATGTTTTATTTTCAAAACCACAATTATCCACATGGATACGCACACTCAAGTAGGTGTGTTGGTGCAACCTCTTTCAAACTGGTGCTCCATTTCATATGGCAGTTCAATTCCAACATGTTGTTTGGGTTTTTCACCATGGTTTGACACATATTGGATTATCATGGCATGTTTTGTTTTCCAAAACACAATGATTCACATGGCCACACACATTCAAGTAGGTGTGGTGGTGCAACTTCTTTCAAAGTGGTACTCCATTGCATGTGGCAATGGAACTCCAACATGTTCCAGGGGTTTCTAACCATGGTTTGACACATGTTCGCGTGTCATTGCACGTGTTCTTTTCCAAACCACTATGATCCACATGGCCACACACACTCAAGTGGGTGTGGTGATGAAACCTCTCAAACTGGTGCTCCATTGCACGTTGTTGGTGAATTCCAACATGTTCTTGAGGTTTCTGATCATGGTTTGACACATATTGGAGTGTCATTGCATGTTTTCTTTTTAAACCACAATGATCCACATGGCCACACACACTCAAGTGGAAGTGGTGATGCAACCTCTTTCAAATTGGTGCTCCATTGCATGTGGCAGTTGAATTTCGACATGTTCCTGGGTTTTCTGACCATGGTTTGACACATATTGGAGTGTCATTGCATGGGTATAAGAGCAATAATAAAGTAAAGAAAAATAACTTAATATAAAAAGTAAGTATCGCGTATGTAAAGAAGATTGGAACTGCAGTAGGGAAAAGGCGTTCTCAGGGAGTAGCGGATACACCACTAGTATTGTAAATATCTAAGATAAAGATTATCATCATGAACATTCTCAACTGTGTATGTGTGGGAGGAACTCCGTATGTGGACGAATAGGGAACAACCGCTGCTCACATCATCCTCATAACCACATAATTCAGCAATCAACATCAATCGAATTACTGCGCTATTAAGGCACATAATCCCGTAGGACGTATCCCATGGCATGGATAGAGTTCCGTGAGTTTCCTCGATTTCCCAAGTCGATACGTAAGGAGTGCCAATAGCTTTATAATCACTGTAAGTGCTAGCACCCCTCCATCTAAAAAAAAGTAGTACCCTCCGTCAAGTCCCCGCAAGAGGAAAATATTGAGAGGTCGACTTCTCTCAACATCAAGATGTAGAGAATATAACAGATTGTCACAACGATGAATATCATAATAGACTTTATCTTATTTCAATCTCATATTAGGCTTTTTCCATCTCGCCAAGAACTAATGATCTACTCAAACATGGAGGAAATCAATATCATGGCAACAATAATGGAAACAATCATAGATGAATAATACTTGTATAAATCCACAACGAGTATAGGAATTACAACAAGATCTAGACAAGATGTAGATGGGATGGATGGAGATGGTGGTGATGCAGTGGTGGATGATGAAGATCGATTCCTTAGCCTCCTGGATCTACGCAGGGCAAAGATGGATCCCTTGTGTATGAGTTCCCCCTCCAGATGCCTTCTGAAGGTGAGGTTTCTGCGATTTCTGGGTGTTTTGTATGTCATCTCCCCAAACCAATTGCACGGGGTGAAACTATTTGACGAGGCGGAGGCGGTGCCAACTATACGGCCAGATCTATACGGGCGGAAGAATTGCTCCCACCGTATAGTTGGTCGTTGGGCTCTCTTCCTCCCTTGTTCTCTTCTGGTTTTCTTTTGGTATTATTAATATTTCCCAAATAAGCGATTTACATTGTTTTTGACTCCTTTTCTCCACAGTACAACTGCTTCAGTAATTGTATCCATTGGATCCATCATCTACCCTGATCCTAATGAAAACAGACATAAAATGTGTGTGCAAGCACCGTAAAATACAAAGATCCTACATCTACAATGCAAAATAATAATGTAAAACATGATGCAAATATACACTCATCAACAGGTTCCTAGGGTTTCTGACCAAGGTTTGAAACTTACTGGAGTGTCATTGCATGTTTTGTTTTCCAAACCACAATGATCCATATAGCCACACACACTCAAATGTGTGTGGTGATGCAACCTCTTTCAAACTGGTGATTCATTGCAGGTGGCAGTTGAATTCCAACATGTTCGTAGGGTTTCTGACCATGGTTGGGCACATATTGGAGTGGCATTACATGTTTTCTTTTCCCAACCACAATGCTCCACATGTCCACACACACTCAACTGGGTGTGTTGATGCAACCTCTTTCAAACTGGTGCTCCATTGCATGTGGCTGTTGAATGCCAACATGTTCTAGGGGTTTCTGCCCATGGTTTGACACTTATTAGTGTGTCCTTGCATGTGTTCTTTTCCAAACCAAAATGATCCACATGGCCACACACACACAAGTGGGTGTTGTGATGCAACCTCTTTCAAACTGGTGCTCCATTTCTTGTGGCACTTGAATTCCAACATGTTGTTGGGGTTTTTGACCATGGTTTGAGACATAATTGAGTGTCATTGCATGTTTTGTTTTCGAAACCATAATAATCCACATGGCCACACACACTCAAGTGGATGTGGTGATGCAACCTTTCTCCAACTAGTGCTCCATTGCATGTGGAAATTGAATTCCAACATGTTCCTAGGGTTGCTAACCATGGTTTGACACATATTGGAGTGTCATTGCATGTGTTATTTTCCCAAACAACAATGATCCACGTGGCTATGGACACTCAAGTGGGTGCGGTGATGCAACCTCTTTCAAACTGGTGTTCCATTGCATGTGGCAGTTCCAATCCAACATGTTCCTTGCGTTTCTAACCATGGATTGACACATATTGGTGTTTCATTGCATGTGTTTCTTTTCCAAACCACAATGATCCACATGGCCATACACACACTCAAGTGGGTGTGGTGATGCAACCTCCTTCAAACTGGTGCTCCATTGCATGTGGCAATTTAATTCCAACATGTTCCTGGGGTTTCTGACCATGGATTGACATATAATGGAGTGTCAATGCATGTTTTCTTTTCCAAACCACAATCATCCACATGGCCTCACAAACCCAACTGGGTGTGGTGATGCAGCCTTTTTCAAACTGGTGCTCCATTGCATGTGGCAGTTGAATTTCAACATGTTCCTGGGATTTCTAACCATGGTTTGACACATGTTGGAGTGTCATTGCATGTTTTATTTTCCAAACCACAATGATCCACATGGCCACACACACTTAAGTGGGTGTGGTGATGCAACCTCTTTCAAACTGGTGCTCCATTGCATGTGGCAGTTGAAATCCAACATGTTCTTGGGGTTTCTAACCATGGATTGACACATATTGGTGTTTCATTGCATGTCTTCTTTTCCAAACCACAATGATCCACATGGCCACACACACTCAAGTGGGTGTGGAGATGCAACCTCCTTCAAACTGGTGCTCCATTGCATGTAGTAGCTGAATTCCAACATGTTCCTAGGGTTTCTGACCAGGGATTGACACATATTGGAATGTCGTTGTATGTGTTCTTTTCCAAACCACAATCATCCACATGTCCATACACACTCAAGTGGGTGTGGTGATGCAACCTCTTTCAAACTGGTCCTCCATTGCATGTGGAAGTTGAAATCCAACATGTTCCTAGGGTTTCTGACCATGGATTGACACATCTTGGTGTTCCATTGCATGTGTTCTTTTCCAAACCACAATGATCCACGTGGCCACACACACTCAAGTGGGTGTTGTGATGCAACCTCTTTCAAACTGGTGCTCCGTTGCTTGTGGCAGTTGAATTCCAACATGTTCGTGGGTTTTCTGACCATGGTTTGACACATATTGGAGTGTCATTGCATGGGTATAAGAGCAATAATAAAGTAAAGAAAAATAACTTAATACAAAAATTAAGTATCGCGTATGTAAAGAAGATTGGAACTGCAGTAGGGAAAAGGCGTTCTCAGGGAGTAGCGGATACACCACTAGTATTGTAAATATCTAAGATAAAGATTATCATCATGAACATTCTCAACTGTGTATGTGTGGGAGGAACTCCGTATGTGGACAAATAGGCAACAACCGCTGCTCACATCATCCTCATAACCACAGAATTCAGCAATCAACATCAATCGAATTACTGCGCTATTAAGGGACATAATCCCGTAGGACGTATCCCATGGCATTGATAGAGTTCCATGAGTTTCCTCGATTTCCCAAGTCGATACGTAAGGAGTGACAATAGCTTTATAGTCACTGTAAGTGCTAGCACCCCTCCATCTACCAACAAGTAGTACCCTCCGTCAAGTCCCCGCAAGAGGAAAATATTGAGAGGTCGACTTCTCTCAACATCAAGATGTAGAGAATATAACAGATTGTCACAACGATGAATATTGTAATAGACTTTATCATATTTCAATCTCATATTAGACTTTTTCCATCTCGCCAAGAACTAATGATCTACACAAACACGGAGGAAATCAATATCATGGCAACAATAATGGAAACAATCATAGATGAATAGTACTTGTATAAATCCACAACGAGTGTAGGAATTACAACAAGATCTAGACAAGATGTAGATGGGATGGATGGAGATGGTGGTGATGCAGTGGTGGATGATGAAGATCGATTCCTCAGCCTCCCGGATCTGCGCAGGGCAAAGATGGATCCCCTGTGTATGAGTTCCCCCTCCAGATGCCTTTTGAAGGTGAGGTTTCTGCGATTTCTGGGTGTTCTGTATGTCATCTCCCCAAAACAATTGCACGGGGTGAATCTATTTGACGAGGCGGAGGCGGTGCCAACTATACGGCCAGATCTATACGGGCGGAAGAATTGCTCCCACCGTATAGTTGGTCGTTGGGCTCTCTTCCTCCCTTGTTCGCTTCTGGTTTTCTTTTGGTATTATTAATATTTCCCAAATAAGCGATTTATGTTGTTTTTGACTCCTTTTCTCCACAGCACAACTGCTTCAGTAATTGTATCCATTGGATCCATCATCTACCCTGATCCTAATGAAAACAGACATAAAATGTGTGCGCAAGCACCATAAAATACAAAGATCCTACATCTACAATGCAAAATAATAATGTAAAACATGATGCAAATATACACTCATCAACAGGTTCCTAGGGTTTATGACCAAGGTTTGAAACTTACTGGAGTGTCATTGCATGTTTTCTTTTCCAAACCACAATGATCCATATACCCACACACACTCAAATGTGTGTGGTGATGCAACCTCTTTCAAACTAGTGATCCATTGCAGGTGTCAGTTGAATTCCAACATGTTCGTAGGGTTTCTAACAATGGTTGGGCACTTATTGGAGTGGCATTGCATGTTTTCTTTTCCCAACCACAATGCTCCACATGTCCACACACACTGAAGTGGGTGTGTTGATGCAACCTCTTTCAAACTGGTCCTCCATTGCATGTGGCTGTTGAATGCCAACATGTTCTAGGGGTTTCTGCCCATGGTTTGACACTTATTAGTGTGTCCTTGCATGTGTTCTTTTCCAAACCAAAATGATCCACATGGCCATACACACACAAGTGGGTGTTGTGATGCAACCTCTTTCAAACTTGTGCTCCATTTCTTGTGGCACTTGAATTCCAACATGTTGTTGGGGTTTTTGACCATGGTTTGAGACATAATGGAGTGTCATTGCATGTTTTGTTTTCGAAACCATAATAATCCACATGGCCACACACACTCAAGTGGATGTGGTGATGCAACCTTTCTCCAACTGGTGCTCCATTGCATGTGGAAATTGAATTCCAACATGTTCCTAGGGTTGCTAACCATGGTTTGACACATATTGGAGTGTCATTGCATGTGTTCTTTTCCAAACAACAATGATCCACGTGGCTATGGACACTCAAGTGGGTGCGGTGATGCAACCTCTTTCAAACTGGTGTTCCATTGCATGTGGCAGTTCAAATCCAACATGTTCCTTGTGTTTCTAACCATGGATTGACACATATTCGTGTTTTATTGCATGTGTTTCTTTTCCAAACCACAATGATCCACATGGCCACACACACACTCAAGTGGGTGTGGTGATGCAACCTCCTTCAAACTGGTGCTCCATTGCATGTGGCAATTTAATTCCAACATGTTCCTGGGGTTTCTGACCATGGATTGACATATAATGGACTGTCAATGCATGTTTTCTTTTCCAAACCACAATCATCCACATGGCCACACAAACCCAAGTGGGTGTGGTGATGCAACCTTTTTCAAACTGGTGCTCCATTGCATGTGGCAGTTGAATTTCAACATGTTCCTGGGGTTTCTAACCATGGTTTGACACATGTTGGAGTGTCATTGCATGTTTTATTTTCCAAACCACAATGATCCACATGGCCACACACACTCAAGTGGGTGTGGTGATGCAACCTCTTTCAAACTGGTGCTCCATTGCATGTGGCAGTTGAAATCCAACATGTTCTTGGGGTTTCTAACCATGGATTGACACATATTGGTGTTTCATTGCATGTCTTCTTTTCCAAACCACAATGATCCACATGACCACACACACTCAAGTGGGTGTGGAGATGTAACCTCCTTCAAACTGGTGCTCCATTATATGTAGCAGGTGAATTCCAACATGTTCCTAGGGTTTCTGACCAGGGATTGACACATATTGGAATGTCGTTGTATGTGTTCTTTTCCAAACCACAATCATCCACATGTCCATACACTCAAGTGGGTGTGGTGATGCAACCTCTTTCAAACTGGTCCTCCATTGCATGTGGAAGTTGAAATCCAACATGTTCCTGGGGTTTCTGACCATGGATTGACACATCTTGGTGTTCCATTGCATGTGCTGTTTTCCAAACCACAATGATCCACCTGGCCACACACACTCAAGTGGGTGTTGTGATGCAACCTCTTTCAAACTGGTGCTCCATTACTTGTGGCAGTTGAATTCCAACATGTTGTTGGGGTGTTTGACCATGGTTTGAGATATAATGAAGTGTCATTGCATGTTTTCGTTTCCAAACCATAGTAATCCACATGGCCACACACACTCAAGTGGATGTGGTGATGCAACCTTTCTCCAACTGGTGCTCCATTGCATGTGGAAATTGAATTCCAACATGTTCCTAGGGTTGCTGACCATGGTTTGACACATATTGGAGTGTCATTGCATGTGTTCTTTTCGAAACAACAATGATCCACATGGCTATGGACACTCAACTGGGTGTGGTGATGCAACCTCTTTCAAACTGGTGTTCCATTGCATGAGGCAGTTCAAATCCCACCATTTCCTTCCGTTTATAACCATGGATTGACACATATTGGTGTTTCATTGCATGTGTTTCTTTTCCAAACCACAATGATCCACATGGCCACACACACACTCAAGTGGGTGTGGTGATGCAACCTCCTTCAAACTTGTGCTCCATTGCACGTGGCAATTTAATTCCAACATGTACATAGGGTTTGTGACCATGGATTGACATATAATGGAGTGTCAATGCATGTTTTCTTTTCCAAACCACAATCATCCACATGGCCACACAAACTCAAGTGGGTATGGTGATGCAACCTTTTTCGAACTAGTGCTCCATTGCATGTGGCAGTTGAATTTCAACATGTTCCTGGGGTTTCTGACAATGGTTTGACACATGTTGGAGTGTCATTGCATGTTTTATTTTCCAAACCACAATGATCCACATGGCCACACACACTCAAGTGGGTGTGGTGATGCAACCTCTTTCAAACTGGTGCTCCATTGCATGTGGAAGTTGAAATCCAACATGTTCCTAGGGTTTCTAACCATGGATTGACACATATTGGTGTTTCATTGCATGTCTTCTTTTCCAAACCACAATGATCCACATGGCCACACACACTCAAGTGGGTGTGGAGATGCAACCTCCTTCAAACTGGTGCTCCATTGCTTGTAGCAGCTGAATTCCAACATGTTCCTAGGGTTTCTAACCAGGGATTGACACATATTGGAGTGTCGTTGTATGTGTTCTTTTCCAAACCACAATCATCCACATGTCCATACACACGCAAGCGGGTGTGGTGATGCAACCTCTTTCAAACTGGTCCTCCATTGCATGTGGAAGTTGAAATCCAACATGTTCCTGGGGTTTCTGACCATGGATTGACACATCTTGGTGTTCCATTGCATGTGTTCCTTTCCAAACCACAATGATCCACATGGACACACACACTCAAGTGGGTGTTGTGATGCAACCTCTTTCAAACTGGTGCTCCATTGCTTGTGGCAGTTGAATTCCAACATGTTGTTGGGGTTTTTGACCATGGTTTGAGACATAATGGAGTGTCATTGCATGTTTTCTTTTCCAAACCATAATAATCCACATGGCCACACACACTCAAGTGGATGTGGTGATGCAACCTTTCTCCGACTAGTGCTCCATTGCATGTGGAAATTGAATTCCAACATGTTCCTAGGGTTGCTGACCATGGTTTGACACATATTGGAGTGCCATTGCATATGTTCTTTTCGAAACAACAATGATCCACATGGCTATGGACACTCAAGTGGGTGTGGTGATGCAACCTCTTTCAAACTGGTCCTCCATTGCATGTGGAAGTTCAAATCCAACATGTTCTTGGGGTTTCTGACCATGGATTGACACATCTTGGTGTTCCATTGCATGTGTTCTTTTCCAAACCACAATGATCCTCGTGGCCACACACACACAAGTGGGTGTTGTGATGCAACCTCTTTCAAACTGGTGCTCCATTGCTTGTGGCAGTTGAATTCCAACATGTTGTTGGGGTTTTTGACCATGGTTTGAGACATAATGGCGTGTCATTGCATGTTTTCGTTTCCAAACCATAATAATCCACATGGCCACACACACTCAAGTGGATGTGGTGATGCAACCTTTCTCCAACTGGTGCTCCATTGCATGTGGAAATTGAATTCCAACATGTTCCTAGGGTTGCTGACCATGGTTTGACACATATTGGAGTGTCATTGCATGTGTTCTTTTCGAAACAACAATGATCCACATGGCTACACAAACTCAAGTGGGTGTGGTGATGCAACCTTTTTCAAACCGGTGCTCCATTGCATGTGGCAGTTGAATTTCAACATGTTCCTAGGGTTTCTGACCATGGTTTGACACATGTTGGAGTGTCATTGCATGTTTTATTTTCCAAACCATAATGATCCACATGACCACACACACTCAAGTGGGTGTGGTGATGCAACCTCTTTCAAACTGGTGCTCCATTGCATGTGGCAGTTGAAATCCAACATATTCCTGGGGTTTCTAACCATGGATTGACACATATTGGTGTGTCATTGCATGTCTTCTTTTCCAAACCACAATGATCCACATGGCCACACACACTCAGGTGGGTGTGGAGATGCAACCTCCTTCCAACTGGTGCTCCATTGCATGTAGCAGCTGAATTCCAACATGTTCCTAGGGTTTCTGTCCAGGGATTGACACATATTGGAGTGTCGTTGTATGTGTTCTTTTCCAAACCACAATCATCCACATGTCCATACACACGCAAGCGGGTGTGGTGATGCAACCTCTTCCAAACTGGTCCTCCATTGCATGTGGAAGTTGAAATACAACATGTTCCTGGGGTTTCTGACCATGGATTGACACATCTTGGTGTTCCATTGCATGTGTTCTTTTCCAAACCACAATCATCCACATGGACACACAAACTCAAGTGGGTGTTGTGATGCAACCTCTTTCAAACTGGTGCTCCATTGCTTGTGGCAGTTGAATTCCAACATGTTGTTGGGGTTTTTGACCATGGTTTGAGACATAATGGAGTGTCATTGCATGTTTTCTTTTCCAAACCATAATAATCCACATGGCCACACACACTCAAGTGGATGTGGTGATGCGACCTTTCTCCAACTGGTGCTCCATTGCATGTGGAAATTGAATTCCAACATGTTCCTAGGGTTGCTGACCATGGTTTGACACATATTGGAGTGTCATTGCGTGTGTTCTTTTCGAAACAACAATGATCCACATGGATATGGACACTCAAGTGGGTGTGGTGATGCAACCTCTTTCAAACTGGTGTTCCATTGCATGTGGCAGTTCAAATCCAACATGTTCCTTCCGTTTCCAACCATGGATTGACACATATTGGTGTTTCATTGCATGTGTTTCTTTTTTCCAAACCACAATGATCCACATGGCCACACACACACTCAAGTGGGTGTGGTGATGCAACCTCCTTCAAACTGGTGCTCAATTACATGTGGCAATCGAATTCCAACATGTTCCTGGGGTTTCTGACCATGGATTGACACATATTGGTGTGTCATTGCATGTCTTCTTTTCCAAACCACAATGATCCACATGGCCACACACACTCAAGTGGGTGTGGAGATGCAACCTCCTTCAAACTGGTGCTCCATTGCATGTAGCAGCTGAATTCCAACATGTTCCTAGGGTTTCTGTCCAGGGATTGACACATATTGGAGTGTCGTTGTATGTGCTCTTTTCCAAACCACAATCATCCACATGTCAATATACACGCAAGCGGGTGTGGTGATGCAACCTCTTTCAAACTGGTCCTCCATTGCATGTGGAAGTTGAAATCCAACATGTTCCTGGGGTTTCTGACCATGGATTGACACATCTTGGTGTTCCATTGCATGTGTTCTTTTCCAAACCACAATCATCCACATGGCCACACAAACTCAAGTGGGTGTTGTGATGCAACCTCTTTCAAACTGGTGCTCCATTGCTTGTGGCAGTTGAATTCCAACATGTTGTTGGGGTTTTTGACCATGGTTTGAGACATAATGGAGTGTCATTGCATGTTTTCTTTTCCAAACCATAATAATCCACATGGCCACACACACTCAAGTGGATGTGCTGATGCAACCTTTCTCCAACTGGTGCTCCATTGCATGTGGAAATTGAATTCCAACATGTTCCTAGGGTTGCTGACCATGGTTTGACATATATTGGAGTGTCATTGCATGTGTTTTTTTCGAAACAACAATGATCCACATGGATATGGACACTCAAGTGGGTGTGCTGATGCAACCTCTTTCAAACTGGTGTTCCATTGCATGTGGCAGTTCAAATCCTACATGTGCCTTCCGTTTCCAACCATGGATTGACACATATTGGTGTTTCATTGCATGTGTTTCTTTTCCAACCCACAATGATCCACATGGCCACACACACACTCAAGTGGGTGTGGTGATGCAACCTCCTTCAAACTGGTGCTCAATTACATGTGGCAATCGAATTCCAACATGTTCCTAGGGTTTCTGACCATGGATTGACATATAATGGAGTGTCAATGCATGTTTTCTTTTCCAAACCACAATCATCCACATGGCCACACAAACTCAAGTGGGTGTGGTGATGCAACCTTTTGCAAACCGGTGCTCCATTGCATGTGGCAGTTGAATTTCAACATGTTCCTAGGGTTTCTGACCATGGTTTGACACATGTTGGAGTGTCATTGCATGTTTTAATTTCCAAACCAAAATGATCCACATGGACACACACACTCAAGTGGGTGTGGTGATGCAACCTATTTCAAACTGGTGCTCCATTGCATGTGGCAGTTGAAATCCAACATGTTCCTGGGGTTTCTAACCATGGATTGACACATATTGGTGTTTCATTGCATGTCTTCTTTTCCAAACCACAATGATCCACATGGCCACACACACTCAGGTGGGTGTGGAGATGCAACCTCCTTCAAACTGGTGCTCCATTGCATGTAGCAGCTGAATTCCAACATGTTCCTAGGGTTTCTGACCAGGGATTGACACATATTGGAGTGTCGTTGTATGTGTTCTTTTCCAAACCACAATCATCCACATGTCCATACACACGCAAGCGGGTGTGGTGATGCAACCTCTTTCAAACTGGTCCTCCATTGCATGTGGAAGTTGAAATCCAACATGTTCCTGGGGTTTCTGACCATGGATTGACACATCTTGGTGTTCCATTGCATGTGTTCTTTTCCAAACCACAATGATCCACATGGCCACACACACTCAAGTGGGTGTTGTGATGCAACCTCTTTCAAACTGGTGCTCCATTGCTTGTGGCAGTTGAATTCCAACATGTTGTTGGGGTTTTTGACCATGGTTTGAGACATAATGGAGTGTCATTGCATGTTTTCTTTTTCAAACCATAATAATCCACATGGCCACACACACTCAAGTGGATGTGGTGATGCAACCTTTCTCCAACTGGTGCTCCATTGCATGTGGAAATTGAATTCCAACATGTTCCTAGGGTTGCTGACCATGGTTTGACACATATTGGAGTGTCATTGCATGTGTTCTTTTCGAAACAACAATGATCCACATGGATATGGACACTCAAGTGGGTGTGGTGATGCAACCTCTTTCAAACTGGTGTTCCATTGCATGTGGCAGTTCAAATCCAACATGTTCCTTCCGTTTCCAACCATGGATTGACACATATTGGTGTTTCATTGCATGTGTCTCTTTTCCAAACCACAATGATCCACATGGCCACACACACACTCAAGTGGGTGTGGTGATGCAACCTCCTTCAAACTGGTGCACAATTACATGTGGCAATCGAATTCCAACATGTTCCTAGGGTTTCTGACCATGGATTGACATATAATGGAGTGTCAATGCATGTTTTCTTTTCCAAACCACAATCATCCACTTGGCCACACAAACTCAAGTGGGTGTGGTGATGCAACCTCTTTCAAACTGGTGCTCCATTGCATGTGGCAGTTGAATTTCAAGATCTTCCTGAGGTTTCTGACCATGGTTTGACACATGTTGGAGTGTCATTGCATGTTTTATTTTCCAAACCATAATGATCCACATGGCCACACACACTCAAGTGGGTGTGGTGATGCAACCTCTTTCAAACTGGTGCTTCATTGCATGTGGCAGTTGAAATCCAACATATTCCTGGGGTTTCTAACCATGGATTGACACATATTGGTGTGTCATTGCATGTCTTCTTTTCCAAACCACAATGATCCACATGGCCACACACACTCAGGTGGGTGTGGAGATGCAACCTCCTTCAAACTGGTGCTCCATTGCATGTAGCAGCTGAATTCCAACATGTTCCTAGGGTTTCTGTCCAGGGATTGACACATATTGGAGTGTCGTTGTATGTGTTCTTTTCCAAACCACAATCATCCACATGTCCATACACACGCAAGCGGGTGTGGTGATGCAACCTCTTCCAAACTGGTCCTCCATTGCATGTGGAAGTTGAAATCCAACATGTTCCTGGGGTTTCTGACCATGGATTGACACATCTTGGTGTTCCATTGCATGTGTTCTTTTCCAAACCACAATCATCCACATGGACACACAAACTCAAGTGGGTGTTGTGATGCAACCTCTTTCAAACTGGTGCTCCATTGCTTGTGGCAGTTGAATTCCAACATGTTGTTGGGGTTTTTGACCATGGTTTGAGACATAATGGAGTGTCATTGCATGTTTTCTTTTCCAAACCATAATAATCCACATGGCCACACACACTCAAGTGGATGTGGTGATGCGACCTTTCTCCAACTGGTGCTCCATTGCATGTGGAAATTGAATTCCAACATGTTCCTAGGGTTGCTGACCATGGTTTGACACATATTGGAGTGTCATTGCGTGTGTTCTTTTCGAAACAACAATGATCCACATGGATATGGACACTCAAGTGGGTGTGGTGATGCAACCTCTTTCAAACTGGTGTTCCATTGCATGTGGCAGTTCAAATCCAACATGTTCCTTCCGTTTCCAACCATGGATTGACACATATTGGTGTTTCATTGCATGTGTTTCTTTTTTCCAAACCACAATGATCCACATGGCCACACACACACTCAAGTGGGTGTGGTGATGCAACCTCCTTCAAACTGGTGCTCAATTACATGTGGCAATCGAATTCCAACATGTTCCTGGGGTTTCTGACCATGGATTGACACATATTGGTGTGTCATTGCATGTCTTCTTTTCCAAACCACAATGATCCACATGGCCACACACACTCAAGTGGGTGTGGAGATGCAACCTCCTTCAAACTGGTGCTCCATTGCATGTAGCAGCTGAATTCCAACATGTTCCTAGGGTTTCTGTCCAGGGATTGACACATATTGGAGTGTCGTTGTATGTGCTCTTTTCCAAACCACAATCATCCACATGTCAATACACACGCAAGCGGGTGTGGTGATGCAACCTCTTTCAAACTGGTCCTCCATTGCATGTGGAAGTTGAAATCCAACATGTTCCTGGGGTTTCTGACCATGGATTGACACATCTTGGTGTTCCATTGCATGTGTTCTTTTCCAAACCACAATCATCCACATGGCCACATAAACTCAAGTGGGTGTTGTGATGCAACCTCTTTCAAACTGGTGCTCCATTGCTTGTGGCAGTTGAATTCCAACATGTTGTTGGGGTTTTTGACCATGGTTTGAGACATAATGGAGTGTCATTGCATGTTTTCTTTTCCAAACCATAATAATCCACATGGCCACACACACTCAAGTGGATGTGCTGATGCAACCTTTCTCCAACTGGTGCTCCATTGCATGTGGAAATTGAATTCCAACATGTTCCTAGGGTTGCTGACCATGGTTTGACATATATTGGAGTGTCATTGCATGTGTTTTTTTCGAAACAACAATGATCCACATGGATATGGACACTCAAGTGGGTGTGCTGATGCAACCTCTTTCAAACTGGTGTTCCATTGCATGTGGTAGTTCAAATCCTACATGTGCCTTCCGTTTCCAACCATGGATTGACACATATTGGTGTTTCATTGCATGTGTTTCTTTTCCAACCCACAATGATCCACATGGCCACACACACACTCAAGTGGGTGTGGTGATGCAACCTCCTTCAAACTGGTGCTCAATTACATGTGGCAATCGAATTCCAACATGTTCCTAGGGTTTCTGACCATGGATTGACATATAATGGAGTGTCAATGCATGTTTTCTTTTCCAAACCACAATCATCCACATGGCCACACAAACTCAAGTGGGTGTGGTGATGCAACCTTTTGCAAACCGGTGCTCCATTGCATGTGGCAGTTGAATTTCAACATGTTCCTAGGGTTTCTGACCATGGTTTGACACATGTTGGAGTGTCATTGCATGTTTTAATTTCCAAACCACAATGATCCACATGGACACACACACTCAAGTGGGTGTGGTGATGCAACCTATTTCAAACTGGTGCTCCATTGCATGTGGCAGTTGAAATCCAACATGTTCCTGGGGTTTCTAACCATGGATTGACACATATTGGTGTTTCATTGCATGTCTTCTTTTCCAAACCACAATGATCCACATGGCCACACACACTCAGGTGGGTGTGGAGATGCAACCTCCTTCAAACTGGTGCTCCATTGCATGTAGCAGCTGAATTCCAACATGTTCCTAGGGTTTCTGACCAGGGATTGACACATATTGGAGTGTCGTTGTATGTGTTCTTTTCCAAACCACAATCATCCACATGTCCATACACACGCAAGCGGGTGTGGTGATGCAACCTCTTTCAAACTGGTCCTCCATTGCATGTGGAAGTTGAAATCCAACATGTTCCTGGGGTTTCTGACCATGGATTGACACATCTTGGTGTTCCATTGCATGTGTTCTTTTCCAAACCACAATGATCCACATGGCCACACACACTCAAGTGGGTGTTGTGATGCAACCTCTTTCAAACTGGTGCTCCATTGCTTGTGGCAGTTGAATTCCAACATGTTGTTGGGGTTTTTGACCATGGTTTGAGACATAATGGAGTGTCATTGCATGTTTTCTTTTTCAAACCATAATAATCCACATGGCCACACACACTCAAGTGGATGTGGTGATGCAACCTTTCTCCAACTGGTGCTCCATTGCATGTGGAAATTGAATTCCAACATGTTCCTAGGGTTGCTGACCATGGTTTGACACATATTGGAGTGTCATTGCATGTGTTCTTTTCGAAACAACAATGATCCACATGGATATGGACACTCAAGTGGGTGTGGTGATGCAACCTCTTTCAAACTGGTGTTCCATTGCATGTGGCAGTTCAAATCCAACATGTTCCTTCCGTTTCCAACCATGGATTGACACATATTGGTGTTTCATTGCATGTGTCTCTTTTCCAAACCACAATGATCCACATGGCCACACACACACTCAAGTGGGTGTGGTGATGCAACCTCCTTCAAACTGGTGCACAATTACATGTGGCAATCGAATTCCAACATGTTCCTAGGGTTTCTGACCATGGATTGACATATAATGGAGTGTCAATGCATGTTTTCTTTTCCAAACCACAATCATCCACTTGGCCACACAAACTCAAGTGGGTGTGGTGATGCAACCTCTTTCAAACTGGTGCTCCATTGCATGTGGCAGTTGAATTTCAAGATCTTCCTGAGGTTTCTGACCATGGTTTGACACATGTTGGAGTGTCATTGCATGTTTTATTTTCCAAACCATAATGATCCACATGGCCACACACACTCAAGTGGGTGTGGTGATGCAACCTCTTTCAAACTGGTGCTTCATTGCATGTGGCAGTTGAAATCCAACATATTCCTGGGGTTTCTAACCATGGATTGACACATACTGGTGTGTCATTGCATGTCTTCTTTTCCAAACCACAATGATCCACATGGCCACACACACTCAGGTGGGTGTGGAGATGCAACCTCCTTCAAACTGGTGCTCCATTGCATGTAGCAGCTGAATTCCAACATGTTCCTAGGGTTTCTGTCTAGGGATTGACACATATTGGAGTGTCATTGTATGTGTTCTTTTCCAAACCACAATCATCCACATGTCCATACACACGCAAGCGGGTGTGGTGATGCAACCTCTTTCAAACTGGTCCTCCATTGCATGTGGAAGTTGAAATCCAACATGTTCCTGGGGTTTCTGACCATGGATTGACACATCTTGGTGTTCCATTGCATGTGTTCTTTTCCAAACCACAATCATCCACATGGCCACACAAACTCAAGTGGGTGTTGTGATGCAACCTCTTTCAAACTGGTGCTACATTGCTTGTGGCAGTTGAATTCCAACATGTTGTTGGGGTTTTTGACCATGGTTTGAGACATAATGGAGTGTCATTGCATGTTTTCTTTTCCAAACCATAATAATCCACATGGCCACACACACTCAAGTGGATGTGGTGATGCAACCTTTCTCCAACTGGTGCTCCATTGCATGTGGAAATTGAATTCCAACATGTTCCTAGGGTTGCTGACCATGGTTTGACACATATTGGAGTGTCATTGCATGTGTTCTTTTCGAAACAATAATGATCCACATGGATATGGACACTCAAGTGGGTGTGCTGATGCAACCTCTTTCAAACTGGTGTTCCATTGCATGTGGCAGTTCAAATCCTACATGTGCCTTCCGTTTCCAACCATGGATTGACACATATTGGTGTTTCATTGCATGTGTTTCTTTTCCAATCCACAATGATCCACATGGCCACACACACACTCAAGTGGGTGTGGTGATGCAACCTCCTTCAAACTGGTGCTCAATTACATGTGGCAATCGAATTCCAACATGTTCCTAGGGTTTCTGACCATGGATTGACATATAATGGAGTGTCAATGCATGTTTTCTTTTCCAAACCACAATCATCCACATGGCCACACAAACTCAAGTGGGTGTGGTGATGCAACCTTTTTCAAACCGGTGCTCCATTGCATGTGGCAGTAGAATTTCAACATGTTCCTAGGGTTTCTGACCATGGTTTGACACATGTTGGAGTGTCATTGCATGTTTTAATTTCCAAACCACAATGATCCACATGGACACACACACTCAAGTGGGTGTGGTGATGCAACCTCTTTCAAACTGGTGCTCCATTGCATGTGGCAGTTGAAATCCAACATGTTCCTAGGGTTTCTAACCATGGATTGACACATATTGGTGTTTCATTGCATGTCTTCTTTTCCAAACCACAATGATCCACATGGCCACACACACTCAGGTGGGTGTGGAGATGCAACCTCCTTCAAACTGGTGCTCCATTGCATGTAGCAGCTGAATTCCAACATGTTCCTAGGGTTTCTGACCAGGGATTGACACATATTGGAGTGTCGTTGTATGTGTTCTTTTCCAAACCACAATCATCCACATGTCCATACACACGCAAGCGGGTGTGGTGATGCAACCTCTTTCAAACTGGTCCTCCATTGCATGCGGAAGTTGAAATCCAACATGTTCCTGGGGTTTCTGACCATGGATTGACACATCTTGGTGTTCCATTGCATGTGTTCTTTTCCAAACCACAATTATCCACATGGCCACACACACTCAAGTGGGTGTTGTGATGCAACCTCTTTCAAACTGGTGCTCCATTGCTTGTGGCAGTTGAATTCCAACATGTTGTTGGGGTTTTTGACCATGGTTTGAGACATAATGGAGTGTCATTGCATGTTTTCTTTTCCAAACCATAATAATCCACATGGACACACACACTCAAGTGGATGTGGTGATGCAACCTTTCTCCAACTGGTGCTCCATTGCATGTGGAAATTGAATTCCAACATGTTCCTAGGGTTGCTGACCATGGTTTGACACATATTGGAGTGTCATTGCGTGTGTTCTTTTCGAAACAACAATGATCCACATGGATATGGACACTCAAGTGGGTGTGGTGATGCAACCTCTTTCAAACTGGTGTTCCATTGCATGTGGCAGTTCAAATCCAACATGTTCCTTCCGTTTCCAACCATGGATTGACACATATTGGTGTTTCATTGCATGTGTTTCTTTTTTCCAAACCACAATGATCCACATGGCCACACACACACTCAAGTGGGTGTGGTGATGCAACCTCCTTCAAACTGGTGCTCAATTACATGTGGCAATCGAATTCCAACATGTTCCTAGGATTTCTGACCATGGATTGACATATGATGGAGTGTCAATGCATGTTTTCTTTTCCAAACCACAATCATCCACTTGGCCACACAAACTCAAGTGGGTGTGGTGATGCAACCTCTTTCAAACTGGTGCTCCATTGCATGTGGCAGTTGAATTTCAACATCTTCCTGAGGTTTCTGACCATGGTTTGACACATGTTGGAGTGTCATTGCATGTTTTATTTTCCAAACCATAATGATCCACATGGCCACACAAACTCAAGTGGGTGTGGTGATGCAACCTCTTTCAAACTGGTGCTCCATTGCATGTGGCAGTTGAAATCCAACATGTTCCTGGGGTTTCTAACCATGGATTGACACATATTGGTGTGTCATTGCATGTCTTCTTTTCCAAACCACAATGATCCACATGGCCACACACACTCAAGTGGGTGTGGAGATGCAACCTCCTTCAAACTGGTGCTCCATTGCATGTAGCAGCTGAATTCCAACATGTTCCTAGGGTTTCTTTCCAGGGATTGACACATATTGGAGTGTCGTTGTATGTGTTCTTTTCCAAACCACAATCATCCACATGTCCATACACACGCAAGCGGGTGTGGTGATGCAACCTCTTTCAAACTGGTCCTCCATTGCATGTGGAAGTTGAAATCCAACATGTTCCTGGGGTTTCTGACCATGGATTGACACACCTTGGTGTTCCATTGCATGTGTTCTTTTCCAAACCACAATCATCCACATGGCCACACAAACTCAAGTGGGTGTTGTGATGCAACCTCTTTCAAACTGGTGCTCCATTGCTTGTGGCAGTTGAATTCCAACATGTTGTTGGGGTTTTTGACCATGGTTTGAGACATAATGGAGTGTCATTGCATGTTTTATTTTCCAAACCATAATAATCCACATGGCCACACACACTCAAGTGGATGTGCTGATGCAACCTTTCTCCAACTGGTGCTCCATTGCATGTGGAAATTGAATTCCAACATGTTCCTAGGGTTGCTGACCATGGTTTGACATATATTGGAGTGTCATTGCATGTGTTCTTTTCGAAACAACAATGATCCACATGGATATGGACACTCAAGTGGGTGTGCTGATGCAACCTCTTTCAAACTGGTGTTCCATTGCATGTGGCAGTTCAAATCCTACATGTGCCTTCCGTTTCCAACCATGGATTGACACATATTGGTGTTTCATTGCATGTGTTTCTTTTCCAATCCACAATGATCCACATGGCCACACACACACTCAAGTGGGTGTGGTGATGCAACCTCCTTCAAACTGGTGCTCAATTACATGTGGCAATCGAATTCCAACATGTTCCTAGGGTTTCTGACCATGGATTGACATATAATGGAGTGTCAATGCATGTTTTCTTTTCCAAACAACAATCATCCACATGGCCACACAAACTCAAGTGGGTGTGGTGATGCAACCTTTTTCAAACCGGTGCTCCATTGCATGTGGCAGTTGAATTCAACATGTTCCTAGGGTTTCTGACCATGGTTTGACACATGTTGGAGTGTCATTGCATGTTTTAATTTCCAAACCACAATGATCCACATGGACACACACACTCAAGTGGGTGTGGTGATGCAACCTCTTTCAAACTGGTGCTCCATTGCATGTGGCAGTTGAAATCCAACATGTTCCTGGGGTTTCTAACCATGGATTGACACATATTGGTGTTTCATTGCATGTCTTCTTTTCCAAACCACAATGATCCACATGGCCACACACACTCAGGTGGGTGTGGAGATGCAACCTCCTTCAAACTGGTGCTCCATTGCATGTAGCAGCTGAATTCCAACATGTTCCTAGGGTTTCTGACCAGGGATTGACACATATTGGAGTGTCTTTGTATGTGTTCTTTTCCAAACCACAATCATCCACATGTCCATACACACGCAAGCGGGTGTGGTGATGCAACCTCTTTCAAACTGGTCCTCCATTGCATGTGGAAGTTGAAATCCAACATGTTCCTGGGGTTTCTGACCATGGATTGACACACCTTGGTGTTCCATTGCATGTGTTCTTTTCCAAACCACAATCATCCACATGGCCACACAAACTCAAGTGGGTGTTGTGATGCAACCTCTTTCAAACTGGTGCTCCATTGCTTGTGGCAGTTGAATTCCAACATGTTGTTGGGGTTTTTGACCATGGTTTGAGACATAATGGAGTGTCATTGCATGTTTTATTTTCCAAACCATAATAATCCACATGGCCACACACACTCAAGTGGATGTGCTGATGCAACCTTTCTCCAACTGGTGCTCCATTGCATGTGGAAATTGAATTCCAACATGTTCCTAGGGTTGCTGACCATGGTTTGACATATATTGGAGTGTCATTGCATGTGTTCTTTTCGAAACAACAATGATCCACATGGATATGGACACTCAAGTGGGTGTGCTGATGCAACCTCTTTCAAACTGGTGTTCCATTGCATGTGGCAGTTCAAATCCTACATGTGCCTTCCGTTTCCAACCATGGATTGACACATATTGGTGTTTCATTGCATGTGTTTCTTTTCCAATCCACAATGATCCACATGGCCACACACACACTCAAGTGGGTGTGGTGATGCAACCTCCTTCAAACTGGTGCTCAATTACATGTGGCAATCGAATTCCAACATGTTCCTAGGGTTTCTGACCATGGATTGACATATAATGGAGTGTCAATGCATGTTTTCTTTTCCAAACCACAATCATCCACATGGCCACACAAACTCAAGTGGGTGTGGTGATGCAACCTTTTTCAAACCGGTGCTCCATTGCATGTGGCAGTAGAATTTCAACATGTTCCTAGGGTTTCTGACCATGGTTTGACACATGTTGGAGTGTCATTGCATGTTTTAATTTCCAAACCACAATGATCCACATGGACACACACACTCAAGTGGGTGTGGTGATGCAACCTCTTTCAAACTGGTGCTCCATTGCATGTGGCAGTTGAAATCCAACATGTTCCTAGGGTTTCTAACCATGGATTGACACATATTGGTGTTTCATTGCATGTCTTCTTTTCCAAACCACAATGATCCACATGGCCACACACACTCAGGTGGGTGTGGAGATGCAACCTCCTTCAAACTGGTGCTCCATTGCATGTACAGCTGAATTCCAACATGTTCCTAGGGTTTCTTTCCAGGGATTGACACATATTGGAGTGTCGTTGTATGTGTTCTTTTCCAAACCACAATCATCCACATGTCCATACACACGCAAGCGGGTGTGGTGATGCAACCTCTTTCAAACTGGTCCTCCATTGCATGTGGAAGTTGAAATCCAACATGTTCCTGGGGTTTCTGACCATGGATTGACACACCTTGGTGTTCCATTGCATGTGTTGTTTTCCAAACCACAATCATCCACATGGCCACACAAACTCAAGTGGGTGTTGTGATGCAACCTCTTTCAAACTGGTGCTCCATTGCTTGTGGCAGTTGAATTCCAACATGTTGTTGGGGTTTTTGACCATGGTTTGAGACATAATGGAGTGTCATTGCATGTTTTATTTTCCAAACCATAATAATCCACATGGCCACACACACTCAAGTGGATGTGCTGATGCAACCTTTCTCCAACTGGTGCTCCATTGCATGTGGAAATTGAATTCCAACATGTTCCTAGGGTTGCTGACCATGGTTTGACATATATTGGAGTGTCATTGCATGTGTTCTTTTCGAAACAACAATGATCCACATGGATATGGACACTCAAGTGGGTGTGCTGATGCAACCTCTTTCAAACTGGTGTTCCATTGCATGTGGCAGTTCAAATCCTACATGTGCCTTCCGTTTCCAACCATGGATTGACACATATTGGTGTTTCATTGCATGTGTTTCTTTTCCAATCCACAATGATCCACATGGCCACACACACACTCAAGTGGGTGTGGTGATGCAACCTCCTTCAAACTGGTGCTCAATTACATGTGGCAATCGAATTCCAACATGTTCCTAGGGTTTCTGACCATGGATTGACATATAATGGAGTGTTAATGCATGTTTTCTTTTCCAAACAACAATCATCCACATGGCCACACAAACTCAAGTGGGTGTGGTGATGCAACCTTTTTCAAACCGGTGCTCCATTGCATGTGGCAGTTGAATTCAACATGTTCCTAGGGTTTCTGACCATGGTTTGACACATGTTGGAGTGTCATTGCATGTTTTAATTTCCAAACCACAATGATCCACATGGACACACACACTCAAGTGGGTGTGGTGATGCAACCTCTTTCAAACTGGTGCTCCATTGCATGTGGCAGTTGAAATCCAACATGTTCCTGGGGTTTCTAACCATGGATTGACACATATTGGTGTTTCATTGCATGTCTTCTTTTCCAAACCACAATGATCCACATGGCCACACACACTCAGGTGGGTGTGGAGATGCAACCTCCTTCAAACTGGTGCTCCATTGCATGTAGCAGCTGAATTCCAACATGTTCCTAGGGTTTCTGACCAGGGATTGACACATATTGGAGTGTCGTTGTATGTGTTCTTTTCCAAACCACAATCATCCACATGTCCATACACACGCAAGCGGGTGTGGTGATGCAACCTCTTTCAAACTGGTCCTCCATTGCATGTGGAAGTTGAAATCCAACATGTTCCTGGGGTTTCTGACCATGGATTGACACACCTTGGTGTTCCATTGCATGTGTTCTTTTCCAAACCACAATCATCCACATGGCCACACAAACTCAAGTGGGTGTTGTGATGCAACCTCTTTCAAACTGGTGCTCCATTGCTTGTGGCAGTTGAATTCCAACATGTTGTTGGGGTTTTTGACCATGGTTTGAGACATAATGGAGTGTCATTGCATGTTTTATTTTCCAAACCATAATAATCCACATGGCCACACACACTCAAGTGGATGTGCTGATGCAACCTTTCTCCAACTGGTGCTCCATTGCATGTGGAAATTGAATTCCAACATGTTCCTAGGGTTGCTGACCATGGTTTGACATATATTGGAGTGTCATTGCATGTGTTCTTTTCGAAACAACAATGATCCACATGGATATGGACACTCAAGTGGGTGTGCTGATGCAACCTCTTTCAAACTGGTGTTCCATTGCATGTGGCAGTTCAAATCCTACATGTGCCTTCCGTTTCCAACCATGGATTGACACATATTGGTGTTTCATTGCATGTGTTTCTTTTCCAATCCACAATGATCCACATGGCCACACACACACTCAAGTGGGTGTGGTGATGCAACCTCCTTCAAACTGGTGCTCAATTACATGTGGCAATCGAATTCCAACATGTTCCTAGGGTTTCTGACCATGGATTGACATATAATGGAGTGTCAATGCATGTTTTCTTTTCCAAACCACAATCATCCACATGGCCACACAAACTCAAGTGGGTGTGGTGATGCAACCTTTTTCAAACCGGTGCTCCATTGCATGTGGCAGTAGAATTTCAACATGTTCCTAGGGTTTCTGACCATGGTTTGACACATGTTGGAGTGTCATTGCATGTTTTAATTTCCAAACCACAATGATCCACATGGACACACACACTCAAGTGGGTGTGGTGATGCAACCTCTTTCAAACTGGTGCTCCATTGCATGTGGCAGTTGAAATCCAACATGTTCCTAGGGTTTCTAACCATGGATTGACACATATTGGTGTTTCATTGCATGTCTTCTTTTCCAAACCACAATGATCCACATGGCCACACACACTCAGGTGGGTGTGGAGATGCAACCTCCTTCAAACTGGTGCTCCATTGCATGTAGCAGCTGAATTCCAACATGTTCCTAGGGTTTCTGACCAGGGATTGACACATATTGGAGTGTCGTTGTATGTGTTCTTTTCCAAACCACAATCATCCACATGTCCATACACACGCAAGCGGGTGTGGTGATGCAACCTCTTTCAAACTGGTCCTCCATTGCATGCGGAAGTTGAAATCCAACATGTTCCTGGGGTTTCTGACCATGGATTGACACATCTTGGTGTTCCATTGCATGTGTTCTTTTCCAAACCACAATTATCCACATGGCCACACACACTCAAGTGGGTGTTGTGATGCAACCTCTTTCAAACTGGTGCTCCATTGCTTGTGGCAGTTGAATTCCAACATGTTGTTGGGGTTTTTGACCATGGTTTGAGACATAATGGAGTGTCATTGCATGTTTTCTTTTCCAAACCATAATAATCCACATGGACACACACACTCAAGTGGATGTGGTGATGCAACCTTTCTCCAACTGGTGCTCCATTGCATGTGGAAATTGAATTCCAACATGTTCCTAGGGTTGCTGACCATGGTTTGACACATATTGGAGTGTCATTGCGTGTGTTCTTTTCGAAACAACAATGATCCACATGGATATGGACACTCAAGTGGGTGTGGTGATGCAACCTCTTTCAAACTGGTGTTCCATTGCATGTGGCAGTTCAAATCCAACATGTTCCTTCCGTTTCCAACCATGGATTGACACATATTGGTGTTTCATTGCATGTGTTTCTTTTTTCCAAACCACAATGATCCACATGGCCACACACACACTCAAGTGGGTGTGGTGATGCAACCTCCTTCAAACTGGTGCTCAATTACATGTGGCAATCGAATTCCAACATGTTCCTAGGGTTTCTGACCATGGATTGACATATGATGGAGTGTCAATGCATGTTTTATTTTCCAAACCAAAATCATCCACTTGGCCACACAAACTCAAGTGGGTGTGGTGATGCAACCTCTTTCAAACTGGTGCTCCATTGCATGTGGCAGTTGAATTTCAACATCTTCCTGAGGTTTCTGACCATGGTTTGACACATGTTGGAGTGTCATTGCATGTTTTATTTTCCAAACCATAATGATCCACATGGCCACACACACTCAAGTGGGTGTGGTGATGCAACCTCTTTCAAACTGGTGCTCCATTGCATGTGGCAGTTGAAATCCAACATGTTCCTGGGGTTTCTAACCATGGATTGACACATATTGGTGTGTCATTGCATGTCTTCTTTTCCAAACCACAATGATCCACATGGCCACACACACTCAAGTGGGTGTGGAGATGCAACCTCCTTCAAACTGGTGCTCCATTGCATGTAGCAGCTGAATTCCAACATGTTCCTATGGTTTCTGTCCAGGGATTGACACATATTGGAGTGTCGTTGTATGTGTTCTTTTCCAAACCACAATCATCCACATGTCCATACACACGCAAGCGGGTGTGGTGATGCAACCTCTTTCAAACTGGTCCTCCATTGCATGTGGAAGTTGAAATCCAACATGTTCCTGGGGTTTCTGACCATGGATTGACACACCTTGGTGTTCCATTGCATGTGTTCTTTTCCAAACCACAATCATCCACATGGCCACACAAACTCAAGTGGGTGTTGTGATGCAACCTCTTTCAAACTGGTGCTCCATTGCTTGTGGCAGTTGAATTCCAACATGTTGTTGGGGTTTTTGACCATGGTTTGAGACATAATGGAGTGTCATTGCATGTTTTATTTTCCAAACCATAATAATCCACATGGCCACACACACTCAAGTGGATGTGCTGATGCAACCTTTCTCCAACTGGTGCTCCATTGCATGTGGAAATTGAATTCCAACATGTTCCTAGGGTTGCTGACCATGGTTTGACATATATTGGAGTGTCATTGCATGTGTTCTTTTCGAAACAACAATGATCCACATGGATATGGACACTCAAGTGGGTGTGCTGATGCAACCTCTTTCAAACTGGTGTTCCATTGCATGTGGCAGTTCAAATCCTACATGTGCCTTCCGTTTCCAACCATGGATTGACACATATTGGTGTTTCATTGCATGTGTTTCTTTTCCAATCCACAATGATCCACATGGCCACACACACACTCAAGTGGGTGTGGTGATGCAACCTCCTTCAAACTGGTGCTCAATTACATGTGGCAATCGAATTCCAACATGTTCCTAGGGTTTCTGACCATGGATTGACATATAATGGAGTGTCAATGCATGTTTTCATTTCCAAACAACAATCATCCACATGGCCACACAAACTCAAGTGGGTGTGGTGATGCAACCTTTTTCAAACCGGTGCTCCATTGCATGTGGCAGTTGAATTTCAACATGTTCCTAGGGTTTCTGACCATGGTTTGACACATGTTGGAGTGTCATTGCATGTTTTAATTTCCAAACCACAATGATCCACATGGACACACACACTCAAGTGGGTGTGGTGATGCAACCTCTTTCAAACTGGTGCTCCATTGCATGTGGCAGTTGAAATCCAACATGTTCCTGGGGTTTCTAACCATGGATTGACACATATTGGTGTTTCATTGCATGTCTTCCTTTCCAAACCACAATGATCCACATGGCCACACACACTCAGGTGGGTGTGGAGATGCAACCTCCTTCAAACTGGTGCTCCATTGCATGTAGCAGCTGAATTCCAACATGTTCCTAGGGTTTCTGACCAGGGATTGACACATATTGGAGTGTCTTTGTATGTGTTCTTTTCCAAACCACAATCATCCACATGTCCATACACACGCAAGCGGGTGTGGTGA
This sequence comes from Avena sativa, assembly GCA_916181665.1. NCBI lineage: Eukaryota > Viridiplantae > Streptophyta > Magnoliopsida > Poales > Poaceae > Avena > Avena sativa. The sequence continues at coordinate 409,993,592 of OV702289.1, read as the reverse complement.
TGCAACCTCTTTCAAACTGGTCGTCCATTGCATGTGGAAGTTGAAATCCAACATGTTCCTGGGGTTTCTGACCATGGATTGACACATCTTGGTGTTCCATTGCATGTGTTCTTTTCCAAACCACAATCATCCACATGGCCACACAAACTCAAGTGGGTGTTGTGATGCAACCTCTTTCAAACTGGTGCTCCATTGCTTGTGGCAGTTGAATTCCAACATGTTGTTGGGGTTTTTGACCATGGTTTGAGACATAATGGAGTGTCATTGCATGTTTTATTTTCCAAACCATAATAATCCACATGGCCACACACACTCAAGTGGATGTGCTGATGCAACCTTTCTCCAACTGGTGCTCCATTGCATGTGGAAATTGAATTCCAACATGTTCCTAGGGTTGCTGACCATGGTTTGACATATATTGGAGTGTCATTGCATGTGTTCTTTTTGAAACAACAATGATCCACATGGATATGGACACTCAAGTGGGTGTGCTGATGCAACCTCTTTCAAACTGGTGTTCCATTGCATGTGGCAGTTCAAATCCTACATGTGCCTTCCGTTTCCAACCATGGATTGACACATATTGGTGTTTCATTGCATGTGTTTCTTTTCCAATCCACAATGATCCACATGGCCACACACACTCAGGTGGGTGTGGTGATGCAACCTCCTTCAAACTGGTGCTCAATTACATGTGGCAATCGAATTCCAACATGTTCCTAGGGTTTCTGACCATGGATTGACATATAATGGAGTGTTAATGCATGTTTTCTTTTCCAAACAACAATCATCCACATGGCCACACAAACTCAAGTGGGTGTGGTGATGCAACCTTTTTCAAACCGGTGCTCCATTGCATGTGGCAGTTGAATTCAACATGTTCCTAGGGTTTCTGACCATGGTTTGACACATGTTGGAGTGTCATTGCATGTTTTAATTTCCAAACCACAATGATCCACATGGACACACACACTCAAGTGGGTGTGGTGATGCAACCTCTTTCAAACTGGTGCTCCATTGCATGTGGCAGTTGAAATCCAACATGTTCCTGGGGTTTCTAACCTTGGATTGACACATATTGGTGTTTCATGGCATGTCTTCTTTTCCAAACCACAATGATCCACATGGTCACACACACTCAGGTGGGTGTGGAGATGCAACCTCCTTCAAACTGGTGCTCCATTGCATGTAGCAGCTGAATTCCAACATGTTCCTAGGGTTTCTGACCAGGGATTGACACATATTGGAGTGTCGTTGTATGTGTTCTTTTCCAAACCACAATCATCCACATGTCCATACACACGCAAGCGGGTGTGGTGATGCAACCTATTTCAAACTGGTCCTCCATTGCATGTGGAAGTTGAAATCCAACATGTTCCTGGGGTTTCTGACCATGGATTGACACATCTTGGTGTTCCATTGCATGTGTTCTTTTCCAAACCACAATTATGCACATGGACACACACACTCAAGTGGGTGTTGTGATGCAACCTCTTTCAAACTGGTGCTCCATTGCTTGTGGCAGTTCAATTCCAACATGTTGTTGGGGTTTTTGACCATGGTTTGAGACATAATGGAGTTTCATTGCATGTTTTATTTTCCAAACCATAATAATCCACATGGCCACACACACTCAAGTGGATGTGGTGATGCAACCTTTCTCCAACTGGTGCTCCATTGCATGTGGAAATTGAATTCCAACATGTTCCTAGGGTTGCTGACCATGGTTTGACACATATTGGAGTGTCATTGCGTGTGTTCTTTTCGAAACAACAATGATCCACATGGATATGGACACTCAAGTGGGTGTGGTGATGCAACCTATTTCAAACTGGTGTTCCATTGCATGTGGCAGTTCAAATCCAACATGTTCCTTCCGTTTCCAACCATGGATTGACACATATTGGTGTTTCATTGCATGTGTTTCTTTTTTCCAAACCACAATGATCCACATGGCCACACACACACTCAAGTGGGTGTGGTGATGCAACCTCCTTCAAACTGGTGCTCAATTACATGTGGCAATCGAATTCCAACATGTTCCTAGGGTTTCTAACCATGGATTGACATATAATGGAGTGTCAATGCATGTTTTCTTTTCCAAACCACAATCATCCACTTGGCCACAAAAACTCAAGTGGGTGTGGTGATGCAACCTCTTTCAAACTGGTGCTCAATTGCATGTGGCAGTTGAATTTCAACATGTTCCTGAGGTTTCTGACCATGGTTTGACACATGTTGGAGTGTCATTGCATGTTTTATTTTCCAAACCACAATGATCCACATGGCCACACACACTCAAGTGGGTGTGGTGATGCAACCTCTTTCAAACTGGTGCTCCATTGCATGTGGCAGTTGAAATCCAACATGTTCCTGGGGTTTCTAACCATGGATTGACACATATTGGTGTTTCATTGCATGTCTTCTTTTCCAAACCACAATGATCCACATGGCCACACACACTCAAGTGGGTGTGAAGATGCAACCTCCTTCAAACTGGTGCTCCATTGCATGTAGCAGCTGAATTCCAACATGTTCCTAGGGTTTCTGACCAGGGATTGACACATATTGGAGTGTCGTTGTATGTGTTCTTTTCCAAACCACAATCATCCACATGTCCATACACACGCAAGCGGGTGTGGTGATGCAACCTCTTTCAAACTGGTCCTCCATTGCATGCGGAAGTTGAAATCCAACATGTTCCTGGGGTTTCTGACCATGGATTGACACATCTTGGTGTTCCATTGCATGTGTTCTTTTCCAAACCACAATTATCCACATGGCCACACACACTCAAGTGGGTGTTGTGATGCAACCTCTTTCAAACTGGTGCTCCATTGCTTGTGGCAGTTGAATTCCAACATGTTGTTGGGGTTTTTGACCATGGTTTGAGACATAATGGAGTGTCATTGCATGTTTTCTTTTCCAAACCATAATAATCCACATGGACACACACACTCAAGTGGATGTGGTGATGCAACCTTTCTCCAACTGGTGCTCCATTGCATGTGGAAATTGAATTCCAACATGTTCCTAGGGTTGCTGACCATGGTTTGACACATATTGGAGTGTCATTGCGTGTGTTCTTTTCGAAACAACAATGATCCACATGGATATGGACACTCAAGTGGGTGTGGTGATGCAACCTCTTTCAAACTGGTGTTCCATTGCATGTGGCAGTTCAAATCCAACATGTTCCTTCCGTTTCCAACCATGGATTGACACATATTGGTGTTTCATTGCATGTGTTTCTTTTTTCCAAACCACAATGATCCACATGGCCACACACACACTCAAGTGGGTGTGGTGATGCAACCTCCTTCAAACTGGTGCTCAATTACATGTGGCAATCGAATTCCAACATGTTCCTAGGGTTTCTGACCATGGATTGACATATGATGGAGTGTCAATGCATGTTTTCTTTTCCAAACCAAAATCATCCACTTGGCCACACAAACTCAAGTGGGTGTGGTGATGCAACCTCTTTCAAACTGGTGCTCCATTGCATGTGGCAGTTGAATTTCAACATCTTCCTGAGGTTTCTGACCATGGTTTGACACATGTTGGAGTGTCATTGCATGTTTTATTTTCCAAACCATAATGATCCACATGGCCACACACACTCAAGTGGGTGTGGTGATGCAACCTCTTTCAAACTGGTGCTCCATTGCATGTGGCAGTTGAAATCCAACATGTTCCTGGGGTTTCTAACCATGGATTGACACATATTGGTGTGTCATTGCATGTCTTCTTTTCCAAACCACAATGATCCACATGGCCACACACACTCAAGTGGGTGTGGAGATGCAACCTCCTTCAAACTGGTGCTCCATTGCATGTAGCAGCTGAATTCCAACATGTTCCTAGGGTTTCTGTCCAGGGATTGACACATATTGGAGTGTCGTTGTATGTGTTCTTTTCCAAACCACAATCATCCACATGTCCATACACACGCAAGCGGGTGTGGTGATGCAACCTCTTTCAAACTGGTCCTCCATTGCATGTGGAAGTTGAAATCCAACATGTTCCTGGGGTTTCTGACCATGGATTGACACACCTTGGTGTTCCATTGCATGTGTTCTTTTCCAAACCACAATCATCCACATGGCCACACAAACTCAAGTGGGTGTTGTGATGCAACCTCTTTCAAACTGGTGCTCCATTGCTTGTGGCAGTTGAATTCCAACATGTTGTTGGGGTTTTTGACCATGGTTTGAGACATAATGGAGTGTCATTGCATGTTTTATTTTCCAAACCATAATAATCCACATGGCCACACACACTCAAGTGGATGTGCTGATGCAACCTTTCTCCAACTGGTGCTCCATTGCATGTGGAAATTGAATTCCAACATGTTCCTAGGGTTGCTGACCATGGTTTGACATATATTGGAGTGTCATTGCATGTGTTCTTTTCGAAACAACAATGATCCACATGGATATGGACACTCAAGTGGGTGTGCTGATGCAACCTCTTTCAAACTGGTGTTCCATTGCATGTGGCAGTTCAAATCCTACATGTGCCTTCCGTTTCCAACCATGGATTGACACATATTGGTGTTTCATTGCATGTGTTTCTTTTCCAATCCACAATGATCCACATGGCCACACACACACTCAAGTGGGTGTGGTGATGCAACCTCCTTCAAACTGGTGCTCAATTACATGTGGCAATCGAATTCCAACATGTTCCTAGGGTTTCTGACCATGGATTGACATATAATGGAGTGTCAATGCATGTTTTCATTTCCAAACAACAATCATCCACATGGCCACACAAACTCAAGTGGGTGTGGTGATGCAACCTTTTTCAAACCGGTGCTCCATTGCATGTGGCAGTTGAATTTCAACATGTTCCTAGGGTTTCTGACCATGGTTTGACACATGTTGGAGTGTCATTGCATGTTTTAATTTCCAAACCACAATGATCCACATGGACACACACACTCAAGTGGGTGTGGTGATGCAACCTCTTTCAAACTGGTGCTCCATTGCATGTGGCAGTTGAAATCCAACATGTTCCTGGGGTTTCTAACCATGGATTGACACATATTGGTGTTTCATTGCATGTCTTCCTTTCCAAACCACAATGATCCACATGGCCACACACACTCAGGTGGGTGTGGAGATGCAACCTCCTTCAAACTGGTGCTCCATTGCATGTAGCAGCTGAATTCCAACATGTTCCTAGGGTTTCTGACCAGGGATTGACACATATTGGAGTGTCTTTGTATGTGTTCTTTTCCAAACCACAATCATCCACATGTCCATACACACGCAAGCGGGTGTGGTGATGCAACCTCTTTCAAACTGGTCGTCCATTGCATGTGGAAGTTGAAATCCAACATGTTCCTGGGGTTTCTGACCATGGATTGACACATCTTGGTGTTCCATTGCATGTGTTCTTTTCCAAACCACAATCATCCACATGGCCACACAAACTCAAGTGGGTGTTGTGATGCAACCTCTTTCAAACTGGTGCTCCATTGCTTGTGGCAGTTGAATTCCAACATGTTGTTGGGGTTTTTGACCATGGTTTGAGACATAATGGAGTGTCATTGCATGTTTTCTTTTCCAAACCATAATAATCCACATGGCCACACACACTCAAGTGGATGTGCTGATGCAACCTTTCTCCAACTGGTGCTCCATTGCATGTGGAAATTGAATTCCAACATGTTCCTAGGGTTGCTGACCATGGTTTGACATATATTGGAGTGTCATTGCATGTGTTCTTTTCGAAACAACAATGATCCACATGGATATGGACACTCAAGTGGGTGTGCTGATGCAACCTCTTTCAAACTGGTGTTCCATTGCATGTGGCAGTTCAAATCCTACATGTGCCTTCCGTTTCCAACCATGGATTGACACATATTGGTGTTTCATTGCATGTGTTTCTTTTCCAAACTACAATGATCCACATGGCCACACACACACTCAAGTGGGTGTGGTGATGCAACCTCCTTCAAACTGGTGCTCAATTACATGTGGCAATCGAATTCCAACATGTTCCTAGGGTTTCTGACCATGGATTGACATATAATGGAGTGTCAACGCATGTTTTCTTTTCCAAACCACAATCATCCACATGGCCACACAAACTCAAGTGGGTGTGGTGATGCAACCTTTTTCAAACCGGTGCTCCATTGCATGTGGAAGTTGAATTTCAACATGTTCCTAGGGTTTCTGACCATGGTTTGACACATGTTGGAGTTTCATTGCATGTTTTAATTTCCAAACCACAATGATCCACATGGACACACACACTCAAGTGGGTGTGGTGATGCAACCTCTTTCAAACTGGTGCTCCATTGCATGTGGCAGTTGAAATCCAACATGTTCCTGGGGTTTCTAACCTTGGATTGACACATATTGGTGTTTCATGGCATGTCTTCTTTTCCAAACCACAATGATCCACATGGTCACACACACTCAGGTGGGTGTGGAGATGCAACCTCCTTCAAACTGGTGCTCCATTGCATGTAGCAGCTGAATTCCAACATGTTCCTAGGGTTTCTGACCAGGGATTGACACATATTGGAGTGTCGTTGTATGCGTTCTTTTCCAAACCACAATCATCCACATGTCCATACACACGCAAGCGGGTGTGGTGATGCAACCTATTTCAAACTGGTCCTCCATTGCATGCGGAAGTTGAAATCCAACATGTTCCTGGGGTTTCTGACCATGGATTGACACATCTTGGTGTTCCATTGCATGTGTTCTTTTCCAAACCACAATTATGCACATGGACACACACACTCAAGTGGGTGTTGTGATGCAACCTCTTTCAAACTGGTGCTCCATTGCTTGTGGTAGTTCAATTCCAACATGTTGTTGGGGTTTTTGACCATGGTTTGAGACATAATGGAGTTTCATTGCATGTTTTCTTTTCCAAACCATAATAATCCACATGGCCACACACACTCAAGTGGATGTGGTGATGCAACCTTTCTCCAACTGGTGCTCCATTGCATGTGGAAATTGAATTCCAACATGTTCCTAGGGTTGCTGACCATGGTTTGACACATATTGGAGTGTCATTGCGTGTGTTCTTTTCGAAACAACAATGATCCACATGGATATGGACACTCAAGTGGGTGTGGTGATGCAAACTATTTCAAACTGGTGTTCCATTGCATGTGGCAGTTCAAATCCAACATGTTCCTTCCGTTTCCAACCATGGATTGACACATATTGGTGTTTCATTGCATGTGTTTCTTTTTTCCAAACCACAATGATCCACATGGCCACACACACACTCAAGTGGGTGTGGTGATGCAACCTCCTTCAAACTGGTGCTCAATTACATGTGGCAATCGAATTCCAACATGTTCCTAGGGTTTCTAACCATGGATTGACATATAATGGAGTGTCAATGCATGTTTTCTTTTCCAAACCACAATCATCCACTTGGCCACAAAAACTCAAGTGGGTGTGGTGATGCAACCTCTTTCAAACTGGTGCTCAATTGCATGTGGCAGTTGAATTTCAACATGTTCCTGAGGTTTCTGACCATGGTTTGACACATGTTGGAGTGTCATTGCATGTTTTATTTTCCAAACCACAATGATCCACATGGCCACACACACTCAAGTGGGTGTGGTGATGCAACCACTTTCAAACTGGTGCTCCATTGCATGTGGCAGTTGAAATCCAACATGTTCCTGGGGTTTCTAACCATGGATTGACACATATTGGTGTTTCATTGCATGTCTTCTTTTCCAAACCACAATGATCCACATGGCCACACACACTCAAGTGGGTGTGAAGATGCAACCTCCTTCAAACTGGTGCTCCATTGCATGTAGCAGCTGAATTCCAACATGTTCCTAGGGTTTCTGACCAGGGATTGACACATATTGGAGTGTCGTTGTATGTGTTCTTTTCCAAACTACAATCATCCACATGTCCATACACACGCAAGCGGGTGTGGTGATGCAACCTCTTTCAAACTGGTCCTCCATTGCATGTGGAAGATGAAATCCAGCATGTTCCTGGGGTTTCTGACCATGGATTGACACATCTTGGTGTTCCACTACATGTGTTCTTTTCCAAACCACAATGATCCACATGGCCACACTGTAACTACCTCGGTGAATTACGCTCCTAGTTACAAGCCTGGATGAGCAGAAATGGTTGAAATAGTACGGTGGGGCCCAAATGCCACTCACAGGTAGACCTTTCGGCCGTCCCAACCATTTCCAAACATCAGGACAAGAACGGGCGGCGTAATCGGCAGGCGAAGGGATCAACTACATACACAAATGAGTATGTATGCAAGCCACCATACAATAGTACATCAGAGCCATTCCATCTAAAAGAAAGGAAATATAGCAACGCTATACGGCAAGATCCAAATATCCTAGATAGATATAATAGTTTAGGATATCTCCTCATACATCAAACATCAGAGTATCAAGCGGAAGCGGAAGACAAAATCCGAGTACGGATAAGAAGCAAATCGGCATAAGATGCCCCATAAATAAGCACATCCCGCCCACAGATCTCACGGATCCTCGTTCCCGGAATCTCTACACCGAATGATCGTTGCCCACATCGTCCGTCTCTTCCACCCAGTATCCATCTTGCGAATGTACCTGTTCATCTGAACCAATAATTTATTGTGTGACACCCTAGGGGTACTCAGCAAGTCTTTATGCCTCTAAAGGGGACACAACCTGGGGTGACGCAATTGCAGCAAAAGATAAACCATAACAATTCTAGAGATACTCGCTAACCATCCGCCTAACCATAGATAGACGGATGTCCGTGAATTAATAACAACAGTTGTAATGGTAATGTCCACAGATCCATCCTCCTCCTCGCTTACCGACGAGGAAGCGGACGAACAACCCCCCCCCCCCATCCGTTGGCAGTTTTATTATCCATTCCATGAGTGTTGTACTATTTACTAGCCAGGTACCTAGTCTAGTCAAATTAAAAGTGGTACTTTAGTTATGCTTGTCTATGATCGAGAAACTGTGCTCCAAGTCGTCCATAACCGCGGACACGGCTTTCAGAAAGTTTTACCCTGCAGGGGTGCACAAATAGCAACACACACTCGATCAACCTCGGAAAAACCAAATCAAAACCAACGAGGCAGTCACGACAAAGCGATCACAGGATCCAGAATTATTTCAGGGGGGCACCCCATTAAGCTACCCGCAACGGAGTTAGTGACTCCGAGACGGACTCAAGGTTTGCATCAATGGCTGTAAACGACTGGGAACCCGAAAATGTGACTGGGCTTGTCGATACCGCGAAAACACTCCACACTCCTAAACAGTACAGTGTACAGTACCTCGCACAATTTAAATAAAGCAGTAAAGCATGGCATAAGTACAGGATAGTAAATAAAACCTCAAACTAGTTTATGGCCCCAAGAAATAAGATTGAATCAAGCTCTGGCTCAGGGGGGTCCATAAGGCCTCCCGGATGTGGATAGCGCGAATATTCAAGGAACAGGAATCAAGTACTCGGGGTCCTACGGGACACAAGTGAGCCTGAAAAACCAAATAGCAAATATGGCTCACCGGTGCCACTTTCATTAGTTATCCCATTACTACTCAGGTTAAGTTGTTTAGGTACCTCGTTATCCATCAGACACTCACATACCCTACACATGCTGTTCTACGACTCGCATGGCTCAAACAACTCCTGTAGTAATGGCTCATGGGATGGAGGAACAAGCTTCGGTGGGGTTTAAAAGTAAAGGCTATGCAATACTTGGGATTCAGATTAATGCAATCGCGACTCAATGATGCAAGAATAAGAAAGAGGCAATAGGTACTATATGTATGCAAGCATGTGGTAGTGCTTGCCTGGCAGCTCAGTTGAAGCGAGAGAAGGATCTGGGTAGTGCTCCTGGTTCTCTTGGTATATCCCCTGCTCAGCGTCTATTCGAGAAGAACCAAACAGACAAGGGCCAACATAAATAAAGTGCACAAGCATATGAATAAATGCGACAAGCAACCAATCATGCCATGATGAATGATGCACAATTTGCATGGCAATATAGTAGCATGGCATGGATGAGGTGTGGAATACAAGAATAAATCATTTTATTGAGTTTTGGCCCCATTTTATCCTCATAATAGTTGCTGTACCCATTAAATTTATATGATGCATGCTGCAAAACAGATGATGGAATGCATAAACAGAAAGGTCTCGTCGAGCTAATCATTTTAGACATATTATTTGTTAAATTTGGAGTTATAAAACAAAAGTTATTAATTATTTAAGTCAAAAGGGCATTTTATTTGTAATTTAAATCAACTTGAAATTTTAAGTGTCCAACATATATTTTGAAGGCCATATTTGAATTCCTCATATTTTTCTGATTTGAAAACATATATTATTTGCATTATTTGGATTTATATTTTAAAAGTTATTTAAAAACAGAATTAAATTTGAATTTGAATTGATTTTGAAAAAGTTTGAATTAAAACAGATATGCAGAAAATACTTTTCGCACACACTCAGAACTAGCCACAGTCAATGACCAGTGGGTCCACTGGCTGACTCAGCGCAGTGAGCTGGCGATGAAGGGGTGGGGGTCTTCTCTGGATTTTCTCACCGAGGGGAATCCCAACCACCGAGGCTGACGTGCGCGCCCAGAGGTTGGCGGGGCCACAGCGCGCGCGACCCAGCCAGGGCGTGACACGTGGGCGATCCCAGGCGCGGGGAGGGACTGGTCTGTGATGGCCATGTTCTTTCAGGGGGTTTCCTAGCAGAAGGGGGCCGAGGCCGACAGGTGGGGCACTAGGGAGCTCGGGTTGAGGCGGGAAAAACTATAGGGGGTTTTCTGGAAAAGCGTCGCCGACGCCGGCTGTCTGCTGCACGCCGTCTGCAGAAAACAGGGGAACAGGCCGGAGTTTCGACGATGATGGCGACTAAACGACGGCGTATCTCGCCACGCCGCAAAAAGGAAAGACGCAGAGGGGACATCGGGCTACGAGTTTCGTGCAGGGAGTGACTACGGGGGTGGGATGTAGCGCGCGGGGCAGGGCGAGGAACAGGGCGGTCGGTGCTGCGTTTGCTGCAGTCTGCCAGCGCGCGATGCGCGGCGCGCGCGCAGAGCGCTCGACGGAAGGCGGCGGCGGTGCAAGATGAGAGGGGGCGGGAGACGATGTCTAGGGGGGTCGATGTGCTCACCAGGGACTCGTCGGTGTGGTCGCCGGAGCTGGAGGTGGCTCAGGTCGGAGCAGAGGCAGGGGCTCTGCGAGCTTCGGCTCCGGTGGCTGCGGCGTGTCCGGGGAGCTTCGGAGGGCTTCGGGGAGACATGGCCGGGGCAGGGCGATGTGGAGGAGACAGAGGGGGGTCCTGGTGCTCCTGGATCGCCTTGTGGAGCAGCAGGCTGCGCAGATCGAGATCAAGGCTGAAGTAGCTAGGGTTTAGGACATGATGGAAAACTTGCATGGCTTGGGGAGGAAGAAGGGAGGTAGAGGAGGACCTGGGCGCCTCCCAGATCCGACCTGAGAGGGATAAGGTGAGCTGGGGTGGTTGGGGAGATAAGGGAGAGAAGAGAGAGGCACATGGGGTGGTGGTGGCTTTGGAAAAAAGGGAGGAGGGTGATCGGGCTCCCTCTTTCTCCTCTTTGTCTTGTAGCCAAAGAAAGGGGGAGGGCAGAGAGGCTGCCAGGTGGGGCCAGGTGGTCAGGTGGGGCCAGCAAAGAAGAGAGAAGAGAGAGGCCGAGAGAGAGGGGGTATAGATAGCATGGGCTCGGTCTAGGGTTAGAGAGGACTCGGGTTAGGGTTTGGAGGGATAGGGTAGATCATGGGTTAGGTTTAGGGTTTAAATAGCTTTAGAGAGAGAGGTTAGAAAAAGGGGTGGAGAGGTGGTTTTGTAGATGAGCACAAGGTGGTGGTAAGGAGACCACAAAGAGAGAGAGAGAGGGGGGGGATGGTGATGATGGGGTAGGTGATATGAGTGGCATGGTTTAGGGTTTTAGGGAGAGATAGATGGAGTGGCTTTCTTTTGACAAGACCAAGCGAGAACATGACAAGCTCCAACAAGATCAAGGCAAGAAAAAGAGAGGGATGTGGTGATAGGGTTTAAGCAAGATCGAAATAGATCAAGCCAAAAGAAGGGATAGAGATAGAGATGATCCACTCAAAATTCAAATAAAATCCAAATGACAAGCAAAAGGTGGTACTTGCATGGCCCATGCAAAATATTTATTGCCATGCTGATTCTTGTGAAAACAATATTATTACATGGCATTATTATTATGCATTCCCAAAATTGGAATAAAAGCCAAGCAAAAAGAATTAAAAGGATGCTCCATGTGGAGTAGTTGGTGATGACCATATTTGAGTAAAAATGGGACATGCTAGTGTGTATGTGCCACTAGGTATTTAGTAAGCCCAAAATATCCAAACATGAAAATACCCCAAAACAATACATATGGAAGCTAGAAAGGGTTCCACTCACAAGGCATGCAAAGATGGCCATGTGGCTCTCATATACCAATAATGTGAAAACAACATGGTTCATATATGAGAGCATGTGGAGACGGAATGGATCCACACCAACACATATGAGCTAGAGGTAAAACCAAATAAGTTGCAAGGCTCATATATGGTGGAATGGTGGAAGTATAAGGTGGTGACAGAGAAAGGTAAAGGAGTTTAATAAAAGATATGCCCCCAACTCAGCTTGGGCATTAAACAATATATCAAGAACCAAATACAATATCAAGAGGCAAATACAATTAACAATGCATATGAGAGAAGAACCAAAACAAAAAGGGTTTTATATGATGCTCAAATGCAAGGTGGCATGATGACATGAGCATGATATAATTATGATGAAACAATTATATATTTGAAGTAGCCATTATATTACTAGACCAAGTAGCATTGCAATTGTTAGACAATTGGGATGCTACAACTCTCCCCCACTAAACAGGAATCTCGCCCCGACATTCTAGGAAAAAGAAAACAACACCAGGAGAGGCGGGTGTTCGAACGAAGGTGACCCTCACGTTCCCAAGATGATGAAGAACGGAATGATGCGACCACTACACCATGCAAAACTTGCTAGACTTGTTGCGAGTCTTGCGTTTTGCCTGAGAAACAACGGTTAGAAGAGTTGAAGGATTGTCGTGAGACAAGAAGGATAGGATGGACATAGCTCCGGTTTTCTCAAGAAACATGATAAAAGAAAAAGAACCACTTGTGAAAGAAAGGACAAGATGATGTATCATGGATAAAGAAAGACACGCCATTAAGATTAAAGATTTACTGGTACTAGAGAGGATGGATCTTTGTCTCGCCGGAAGGAAAGAGCTAGATTGGAGAGGTTTTGAACCACTATGACGATAGCATTGTATCCTCTCTCGGATTTGAGAAATGTAAAACGGAAACAATATTGCCTTCAAACAATAGAGTCCCTTGATATCAATAGAAAGATTTAGTTAGACATCGTCGGGTTAGATTCTTCTTGCGCCGGTAAGAACCCAAGGATCACGCAATTGAGGTGCGCGGATATAACTTCCAGAGACGGATGTGAAGCTAGATCATGGTGGAATCCCGAGAAGCAAAGAGTATGGAGGATCTGGAGTTTATTGTGGAGATACTTATTGCTTTCTTTAGCCTTGAGGCTAACGCAATAGATTTGCGACTGATGGTCTCAACCATAATTGGCTTTACCACAGAAAAAGAATTGATGAAACAAAGAGAGAGATAGCTTCCTTTCATCTTGTTTGGGGATATGAAGCACCGGTAGAAAGACGAGGATAGAAAAGAGTTTGCGTTTGTTTCCACCAGATAATTGAAGATTTTGCTCCGTGTAGGAAAAGACGAGATCACCAACAAGAGATTATTGATTACTTTCTTCGAGAGAGCACTCCGGAGAACAAGGACGGAAGTAAAAGTATCAAGGGATAAAGGCCACTTCTAACTTCCGTGGAAGGAGTGAAATCACATTAATTCACCAATTCAATGTACAAGAGCGAATGATAAGAGTAGTGGTATGGTAGCTACTCCATCCCGCACTCAAAGCATTACTCCGCACATGAATAAGAAAACCATGCAACCCAACTACCGAAACAGACTGAAGGTATTGACAAGAAGAGCTCATGGAACTCCGTAAGAAAACAAGGATAGATGCAAACGATTCTCCGGATCCAAGATAGATAAGAGTGATGATGTTGTCGTCATATCTGAAGTACCAAGCCACCAGAAAGATATGAAGGAAGGATACGGAGAAGAACTGCAAGATTCCACAGGCAAAGAAAAAGATAGCACCACTTGAACAGAAGGAAAACAAGATCTGGAAGGTCTTCATGGCCTCCGGTGGATTGAGCATAGACGATAGAGCGAGAGGGTTTCAAGAGATTACTTGACGAGACTGAGGTGAAAGAACTCCATGTTCTTCTTGAAATGATTGAGAGAGATTAGCTGTCTTGAGGAAAACTTCGGCGGGACGACGATGATACTTGCCAACAAGGAACAACTCTGGATTGGTTGAATATGAAGGATGGAATTAACAATGGACTTGATAATTCCAGAATTGAAGCAATGCATTTGGCAGAAGGACGTTGCCGAGATAGGTGACTTCGAAAAGTCAGAGCTCTCACTTTGAGACTTTGTACATAGGTAGTGCTCACGAAGCTTGAGAGAAAGAGACACAGATGATCTTCCATGTCCTTCCGTTGATATCGAATAGGCAAGCATATTATCAACATATACCACCATGGATTAACAAGATATTCCCAGAATACCAAGTTCAAAAAGGCGAGAGAAACGAACAAATGCTCGAACACTTCCTGAGCTCAACGCTCTTAGAAAGATCAATATTAAGAGCACGGGTTCGTGTTGAAGAAGATGCACTGGAAGAATAGATTATCTGGTCCTTCGGAAGGAAAAGAGATGTCACCTGGTTCACATTGTCGATCGGATCACCGGTTATAAAGATAAAGAGATCTTGGATCAAGAAAAGATGATAGATCATACCTTAAGCAAAGCTATCAGAGACCAAAAGATGCAATCCCCTCGTCCCAAAGAGAATTTTGCAGATATGGAGTTCAAAAGATGTGCAGCATGATGAACAGATGATAGACCGCCGTAGTGCTTCGAGAAACTCCGGATTGCCAAAGATGCTTGAATATGCATAGATATGATCACGGTGTACTCAAAATCACAGGAGATAACCTTATCCTCCAGATGGTGACGGTTGATAGCATTTTTCCATATTCCAATCGACACTCATCATGAGTGGAATATAGCTATGCCGAGAGCCAAATTACATTCACCAGCATCGGATCGACACATGTTATGTAACTAGCCGAAGAGAAAAGGAGGTGAAACAAACTCCAGGATTAAGCGCCGGTGACAAAAGAATGAGTTAGCATGGACATGCTGATAAAAGGGAGATAGATAATGTTTCACACACGACTGAAAAGGAGTGTGGAAACACAGATGTATCAAAGAAAAAAAATTCCGCATTTTTCGGCATTAAAATACCGATAGATGCGCAAAAATCACTTATCAGGTAGCGATTAGCTACTGATGGTTTCACAGAATGTGGAGTTGCTAGAAGGAAGGACACCCTTAAGAAGATGGCACCGGTTAACAAGGAGTCAGATAGATCGCGCCGGTTTGCAAAAGCCTGTCGGTATGGAATGTACCAACAGTTGATAACCAAAAGGCAGATAGAGATAACAAGTTGGATACAACAGATAGACAAGGGATTACACACACACACACACTTTCTATGGTACTACGGAAACCCAGAACACGTGAATCCTAGTTTGAATTTTAAGAAGAGGATTGAAAACGTTACACTTCCTTACCAGAAAAGGGTGGGTGGTTGGGTAAGAAGAAAAGTGGAAGCAGTCCTACTCTCACGTTGTTGTTTTTCCCAAGTATACATAGCTACCAAAAATATTTGCTAGACTGACAACGACCATTTGGCTGAGACCCTGAAGGTCGGGATGGCTCTGATACCAATTGTAACTACCTCGGTGAATTACGCTCCTAGTTACAAGCCTGGATGAGCAGAAATGGTTGAAATAGTACGGTGGGGCCCAAATGCCACTCACAGGTAGACCTTTCGGCCGTCCCAACCATTTCCAAACATCGGGACAAGAACGGGCGGCGTAATCGGCAGGGGAAGGGATCAACTACATACACAAATGAGTATGTATGCAAGCCACCATACAATAGTACATCAGAGCCATTCCATCTAAAAGAAAGGAAATATAGCAACGCCATACGGCAAGATCCAAATATCCTAGATAGATATAATAGTTTAGGATATCTCCTCATACATCAAACATCAGAGTATCAAGCGGAAGCGGAAGACAAAATCCGAGTACGGATAAGAAGCAAATCGGCATAAGATGCCCCATAAATAAGCACATCCCGCCCACAGATCTCACGGATCCCCGTTCCTGGAATCTCTACACCGAATGATCGTTGCCCACATCGTCCGTCTCTTCCACCCAGTATCCATCTTGCGAATGTACCTGTTCATCTGAACCAATAATTTATCGTGTGACACCCTAGGGGTACTCAGGAAGTCTTTATGCCTCTAAAGGGGACACAACCTGGGGTGATGCAATTGCAGCAAAAGATAAACCCTAACAATTCTAGAGATACTCGCTAACCATCCGCCTAACCATAGATAGACAGATGTCCGTGAATTAATAACAACAGTTGTAATGGTAATGTCCACAGATCCATCCTCCTCCTCGCTTACCGACGAGGAAGCGGACGAACAACCCCCCCATCCGTTGGCAGTTTTATTATCCATTCCATGAGTGTTGTACTATTTACTAGTCAGGTACCTAGTCTAGTCAAATTAAAAGTGGTACTTTAGTTATGCTTGTCTATGATCGAGAAATTGTGCTCCAAGTCGTCCATAACCGCGGACACGGCTTTCAGAAAGTTTTACCCTGCAGGGGTGCACAAATAGCAACACACACTCGATCAACCTCGGAAAAACCAAATCAAAACCAACGAGGCAGTCACGACAAAGCGATCACAGGATCTAGAATTATTTCAGGGGGCCACCCCATTAAGCTACCCGCAACGGAGTTAGCTGACTCCTAGACGGACTCAAGGTTTGCGTCAATGGCTGTAAATGACTGGGAACCCGAAAATGTGACTGGGCTTGTCGATACCGCGAAAACACTCCGCAATCCTAAACAGTACAGTGTGCAGTACCTCGCACAATTTAAATAAAGCAGTAAAGCATGGCATAAGTACAAGATAGTAAATAAAACCTCAAACTAGTTTGTGGCCCCAAGAAATAAGAATGAATCAAGCTCTGGCTCAGGGGGGTCCATAAGGCCTCCCGGATGTGGATAGCGCGAATATTCAAGGAACAGGAATCAAGTACTCGGGGTCCTACGGGACACAAGTGAGCCTGAAAAACCAAATAGCAAATATGGCTCACCGGTGCCACTTTCATTAGTTATCCCATTACTACTCAGGTTAAGTTGTTTAGGTACCTCGTTATCCATCAGACACTCACATACCCTACACATGCTGTTCTACGACTCGCATGGCTCAAAAAACTCCTGTAGTAATGGCTCATGGGATGGAGGAACAAGCTTCGGTGGGGTTTAAAAGTAAAGGCTATGCAATACTTGGGATTCAGATTAATGCAATCGCGACTCAATGATGCAAGAATAAGAAAGAGGCAATAGGTATTATATGTATGCAAGCATGTGGTAGTGCTTGCCTGGCAGCTCAGTTGAAGCGAGAGAAGGATCTGGGTAGTGCTCCTGGTTCTCTTGGTATATCCCCTGCTCAGCGTCTATTCGAGAAGAACCAAACAGACAAGGGCCAACTTAAATAAAGTGCACAAGCATATGAATAAATGCGACAAGCAACCAATCATGCCATGATGAATGATGCACAATTTGCATGGCAATAAAGTAGCATGGCATGGATGAGGTGTGGAATACAAGAATAAATCATTTTATTGAGTTTTGGCCCCATTTTATCCTCATAATAGTTGCTGTACCCATTAAATTTATATGATGCATGCTGCAAAACAGATGATGGAATGCATAAACAGAAAGGTCTCGTCGAGCTAATCATTTTAGACATATTATTTGTTAAATTTGGAGTTATAAAACAAAAGTTATTAATTATTTAAGTCAAAAGGGCATTTTATTTGTAATTTAAATCAACTTGAAATTTTAAGTGTCCAACATATATTTTGAAGGCCATATTTGAATTCCTCATATTTTTCTGATTTGAAAACATATATTATTTGCATTATTTGGATTTATATTTTAAAAGTTATTTAAAAACAGAATTAAATTTGAATTTGAATTGATTTTGAAAAAGTTTGAATTAAAACAGATATGCAGAAAATACTTTTCGCACACACTCAGAACTAGCCACAGTCAATGACCAGTGGGTCCACTGGCTGACTCAGCGCAGTGAGCTGGCGATGAAGGGGTGGGGGTCTTCTCTGGATTTTCTCACCGAGGGGAATCCCAGCCACCGAGGCTGACGTGCTGGCCCAGAGGTTGGCGGGGCCACAGCGCGCGCGACCCAGCCAGGGCTTGACACGTGGGCGATCCCAGGCGCGGGGAGGGACTGGTCTGTGATGGCCATGTTCTTTTAGGGGGTTTCCTGGCAGAAGGGGGCCGAGGCCGACAGGTGGGGCACTAGGGAGCTCGGGTTGAGGCGGGAAAAACTACAGGGGGTTTTCTGGAAAAGCGTCGCCGACGCCGGCTGTCTGCTGCACGCCGTCTGCAGAAAACAGGGGAACAGGCCGGAGTTTCGACGATGATGGCGACTAAACGACGGCGTATCTCGCCACGCCGCAAAAAGGAAAGACGCAGAGGGGACATCGGGCTACGAGTTTCGTGCAGGGAGCGACTACGGGGGTGGGCTGTAGCGCGCGGGGCAGGGCGAGGAACAGGGCGGTCGGTGCTGCGTTTGCTGCAGTCTGCCAGCGCGCGACGCGCGGCGCGCGCGCAGAGCGCTCGATGGAAGGCGGCGGCGATGCAAGATGAGAGGGGGCGGGAGACGATGTCTAGGGGGGTCGATGTGCTCACCAGGGACTCGTCGGTGTGGTCGCCGGAGCTGGAGGTGGCTCAGGTCGGAGCAGAGGCAGGGGCTCTGCGAGCTTCGGCTCCGGTGGCTGCGGCGTGTCCGGGGAGCTTCGGAGGGCTTCGGGGAGACGTGGCCGGGGCAGGGCGATGTGGAGGAGACAGAGGGGGGTCCTGGTGCTCCTGGATCGCCTTGTGGAGCAGCAGGCTGCGCAGATCGAGATCAAGGCCGAAGTAGCTTGGGTTTAGGGCATGATGGAAAGCTTGCATGGCTTGGGGAGGAAGAAGGGAGGTAGAGGAGGACCTGGGCGCCTCCCAGATCCGACCTGAGAGGGATAAGGTGAGCTGGGGTGGTTGGGGAGATAAGGGAGAGAAGAGAGAGGCACATGGGGTGGTGGTGGCTTTGGCAAAAAGGGAGGAGGGTGGTCGGGGCTCCCTCTTTCTCCTCTTTGTCTTGTAGCCAAAGAAAGGGGGAGGGCAGAGAGGCTGCCAGGTGGGGCCAGGTGGTCAGGTGGGGCCAGCAAAGAAGAGAGAAGAGAGAGGCCGAGAGAGAGGGGGTATATATAGCATGGGCTCGGTCTAGGGTTAGAGAGGACTCGGGTTAGGGTTTAGAGGGATAGGGTCGATCATGGGTTAGGTTTAGGGTTTAAATAGCTGTAGAGAGAGAGGTTAGAAAAAGGGGTGGAGAGGTGGTTTTGTAGATGAGCACAAGGTGGTGGTAAGGAGACCACAAAGAGAGAGAGAGAGAGGAGGGATGGTGATGATGGGGTAGGTGATATGAGTGGCATGGTTTAGGGTTTTAGGGAGAGATAGATGGAGTGGCTTTCTTTTGACAAGAACAAGCTAGAACATGACAAGCTCCAACAAGATCAAGGCAAGAAAAAGAGAAGGATGTGGTGATAGGGTTTAAGCAAGATCGAAATAGATCAAGCCAAAAGAAGGGATAGAGATAGAGATGATCCACTCAAAATTCAAATAAAATCCTAATGACAAGCAAAAGGTGGTACTTGCATGGCCCATGCAAAATATTTATTGCCATGCTGATTCTTGTGAAAACAATATTATTACATGGCATTATTATTATGCATTCCCAAAATTGGAATAAAAGCCAAGAAAAAAGAATTAAAAGGATGCTCCATGTGGAGTAGTTGGTGATGACCATATTTGAATAAAAATGGGACATGCTAGTGTGTATGTGCCACTAGGTATTTAGTAAGCCCAAAATATCCAAACATGAAAATACCCCAAAACAATACATATGGAAGCTAGAAAGGGTTCCACTCACAAGGCATGCAAAGATGGCCATGTGGCTCTCATATACCAATAATGTGAAAACAACATGGTGCATATATGAGAGCATGTGGAGACGGAATGGATCCACACCAACACATATGAGCTAGAGGTAAAACCAAATAAGTTGCAAGGCTCATATATGGTGGAATGGTGGAATTATAAGGTGGTGACAGAGAAAGGTAAAGGAGTTTAATAAAAGATATGCCCCCAACTCAGCTTGGGCATTAAACAATATATCAAGAACCAAATACAATATCAAGAGGCAAATACAATTAACAATGCATATGAGAGAAGAACCAAAACAAAAAGGGTTTTATATGATGCTCAAATGCATGGTGGCATGATGACATGAGCATGATATAATTATGATGCAACAATTATATATTTGAAGTAGCCATTATATTACTAGACCAAGTAGCACTGCAATTGTTAGACAATTGGGATGCTACACACACACTCAAGTGGGTGTTGTGATGCAACCTCTTTCAAACTGGTGCTCCATTGCTTGTGGCAGTTGAATTCCAACATGTTGTTGGGGTTTTTGACCATGGTTTGAGACATAATGGAGTGTCATTGCATGTTTTCGTTTCCAAACCATAATAATCCACATGGCCACACACACTCAAGTGGATGTGGTGATGCAACCTTTCTCCAACTGGTGCTCCATTGCATGTGGAAATTGAATTCCAACATGTTCCTAGGGTTGCTGACCATGGTTTGACACATATTGGAGTGTCATTGCATGTGTTGTTTTCGAAACAACAATGATCCACATGGCTATGGACACTCAAGTGGGTGTGGTGATGCAACCTCTTTCAAACTGGTGTTCCATTGCATGTGGCAGTTCAAATCCAACATGTTCCTTCCGTTTCTAACCATGGATTGACACATATTGGTGTTTCATTGTATGTGTTTCTTTTCCAAACCACAATGATCCACATGGCCACACACACACTCAAGTGGGTGTGGTGATGCAACCTCCTTCAAACTGGTGCTCCATTGCATGCGGCAATTTAATTCCATCATGTTCCTAGGGTTTCTGACCATGGATTGACATATAATGGAGTGTCAATGCATGTTTTCTTTTCCAAACCACAATCATCCACATGGCCACACAAACTCAAGTGGGTGTGGTGATGCAACCTTTTTCAAACTGCTGCTCCATTGCATGTGGCAGTTGAATTTCAACATGTTCCTAGGGTTTCTGACCATGGATTGACACATGTTGGAGTGTCATTGCATGTTTTATTTTCCAAACCACAATGATCCACATGGCCACACACACTCAAGTGGGTGTGGTGATGCAACCTCTTTCAAACTGGTGCTCCATTGCATGTGGCAGTTGAAATCCAACATGTTCCTAGGGTTTCTAACCATGAATTGACACATATTGGTGTTTCATTGCATGTCTTCTTTTCCAAACCTCAATGATCCACATGGCCACACACACTCAGGTGGGTGTGGGGATGCAACCTCCTTCAAACTGGTGCTCCATTGCATGTAGCAGCTGAATTCCAACATGTTCCTAGGATTTCTGACCAGGGATTGACACATATTGGAGTGTCGTTGTATGTGTTCTTTTCCAAACCACAATAATCCACATGTCCATACACACGCAAGCGGGTGTGGTGATGCAACCTCTTTCAAACTGGTGCTCCATTGCATGTGGAAGTTGAAATCCAGCATGTTCCTGGGGTTTCTGACCATGGATTGACACATCTTGGTGTTCCATTGCATGTGTTCTTTTCCAAACCACAATGATCCACATGGCCACACACACTCAAGTGGGTGTGGTGATGCAACCTCGTTCAAACTGGTGCTCCATTACATGTGGCAATCGAATTCCAACATGTTCCTAGGGTTTTGACCATGGTTCGAGACATAATGGAGTGTCATTGCATGTTTTCTTTTCCAAACCATAATAATTCACATGGCCACACACACTCAAGAGGATGTGGTGATGCAACCTTTCTCCAACTGGTGCTCCATTGCATGTGGAAATTGAATTCCAACATGTTCCTAGGGTTGCTGACCATGGTTTGACACATATTGGAGTGTCATTGCATGTGTTGTTTTCGAAACAACAATGATCCACATGGATATGGACACTCAAGTGGGTGTGGTGATGCAACCTCTTTCAAACAGGTGTTCCATTGCATGTGGCAGTTCAAATCCAACATGTTCCTTCCGTTTCCAACCATGGATTGACACATAATGGTGTTTCATTGCATGTGTTTCTTTTCCAAAACACAATGATCCACATGGCCACACACACTCAAGTGGGTGTGGTGATGCAACCTCCTTCAAACTGGTGCTCAATTACATGTGGCAATCGAATTCCAACATGTTCCTAGGGTTTCTGACCATGGTTTGACATATAATGGAGTGTCAATGCATGTTTTCTTTCCCAAACCACAATCATCCACTTGGCCACACAAACTCAAGTGGGGGTGGTGATGCAACCTCTTTCAAACTGGTGCTCCATTGCATGTGGCAGTTGAATTTCAACAAGTTCCTGAGGTTTCTGACCATGGTTTGACACATGTTGGAGTGTCATTGCATGTTTTATTTTCCAAACCACAATGATCCACATGGCCACACACACTCAAGTGGGTGTGGTGATGCAACCTCTGTCAAACTGGTGCTCCATTGCATGTGGCAGTTGAAATCCAACATGTTCTTGGGGTTCCTAACCATGGATTGACACATACTGGTGTTTCATTGCATGTCTTCTTTTCCAAACCACAATGATCCACATGGCCACACACACTCAAGTGGGTGTGGAGATGCAACCTCCTTCAAACTGGTGCTCCATTGCATGTAGTAGCTGAATTCCAACATGTTCCCAGGGTTTCTGACCATGGATTGACACATGTTGGAGTGTCGTTGTATGTGTTCTTTTCCAAACCACAATCATCCACATGTCCATACACACGCAAGTGGGTGTGGTGATGCAACCTCTTTCAAACTGGTCCTCCATTGCATGTGGAAGTTGAAATCCAACATGTTCCTGGGGTTTCTGACCATGGATTGACACATCTTGGTGTTCCATTGCATGTGTTCTTTTCCAAACCACAATGATCCACATGGCCACACACACTCAAGTGGGTGTTGTGATGCAACCTCTTTCAAACTGGTGCTCCATTTCTTGTGGCAGTTGAATTCCAACATGTTGTTGGGGTTTTGACCATGGTTTGAGACATAATGGAGTGTCATTGCATGTTTTCTTTTCCAAACCATAATAATCCACATGGCCACACACACTCGAGTGGATGTGGTGATGCAACCTTTCTCCAACTGGTGCTCCATTGCATGTGGAAATTGAATTCCAACATGTTCCTAGGGTTGCTGAGCATGGTTTGACACATATTGGAGTGTCATTGCATGTGTTCTTTTCGAAACAACAATGATCCAGATGGCTATGGACACTCAAGTGGGTGTGGTGATGCAACCTCTTTCAAACTGGTGTTCCATTGCATGTGGCAGTTCAAATGCAACATGTTCCTTCCGGTTCTAACCATGGATTGACACATATTGGTGTTTCATTGCATGTGTTTCTTTTCCAAACCACAATGATCCACATGGCCACACACACACTCACGTGGGTGTGGTGATGCAACCTCCTTCAAACTGGTGCTCCATTGCATGTGGCAATTGAATTCCAACATGTTCCTAGGGTTTCTGACCATGGATTGACATATAATGGAGTGTCGTTGTATGTGTTCTTTTCCAAACCACAATCATCCACATGTCCATACACACTCAAGTGGGTGTGGTGATGCAACCTCTTTCAAACTGGTGCTCCATTGCATGTGGAAGTTGAAATCCAACATGTTCCAGGGGTTTCTGACCATGGATTGACAAATCTTGGTGTTCCATTGCATGTGTTCTTTTCCAAACCACAATGATCCACATGGCCACACACACTCAAGTGGGTGTTTTGATGCAACCTCTTTCAAACTAGTGCTCCATTGCTTGTGGCGGTTGAATTCCAACATGTTGTTGGGGTTTTTGACCATGGTTCGAGACATAATGGAGTGTCATTGCATGTTTTCTTTTCCAAACCATAATAATCCACATGGCCACACACACTCAAGTGGATGTGGTGATGCAACCTTTCTCACACTGGTGCTCCATTGCATGTGGAAATTGAATTCCAACATGTTCCTAGGGTTGCTGACAATGGTTTGACACATATCTGAGCGTCATTGCATGTTTTCTTTTCGAAACAACAATGATCCACATGGCTATGGACACTCAAGTGGGTGTGGTGATGCAACCTCTTTCAAACTGGTGTTCCATTGCATGTCGCAGTTCAAATCCACATGTTCCTTCCGTTTCTAACCATGGATTGACACATATTGGTGTTTCATTGCATGTGTTTCTTTTCCAAACCACAATAATCCACATGGCCACACACACACTCAAGTGGGTGTGGTGATGCAACCTCGTTCAAACTGGTGCTCCATTACATGTGGCAATCAAATTCCAACATGTTCCTAGGGTTTCTAACCATGGATTGACATATAATGGAGTGTCAATGCATGTTTTCTTTTCCAAACCACAATCATCCACATGGCCACACAAACTCAAGTGGGTGTGGTGATGCAACCTCTTTCAAACTGGTGCTCCATTGCATGTGGCAGTTGAATTTCAACATGTTCCTGCGGTTTCTGACCATGGTTTGACACATGTTGGAGTGTCATTGCATGTTTTATTTTCCAAACCACAATGATCCACATGACCACACACACTCAAGTGGGTGTGGTGATGCAACCTCTTTCAAACTGGTGCTCCATTGCATGTGGCAGTTGAAATCCAACATGTTCCTGGGGTTTCTAACCATGGATTGACACATATTGGTGTTTCATTGCATGTGTTATTTTCCAAACCACAATGATCCACATGGCCAGACACACTCAAGTGGGTGTGGAGATGCAACCTCCTTCAAACTGGTGCTCCATTGCGTGTAGCAGCTGAATTCCAACATGTTCCTAGGGTTTCTGACCAGGGATTGACACATATTGGAGTGCCGTTGTATGTGTTCTTTTCCAAACCATAATCATCCAAATGTCCATACACACTCAAGTGGGTGTGGTGATGCAACCCCTTTCAAACTGGTGCTCCATTGCATGTGGAAGTTGAAATCCAACATGTTCCTGGGGTTTCTGACCGTAGATTGACATATCTTGGTGTTCCATTGCATGTGTTCTTTTCCAAACCACAATGATCCACATGGCCACACACACTCAAGTGGGTGTTGTGATGCAACCTCTTTCAAACTAGTGCCCCATTGCTTGTGGCAGTTGAATTCCAACATGTTGTTGGGGTTTTTGACCATGGTTTGAGACATAATGGAGTGTCATTGCATGTTTTCTTTTCCAAACCATAATAATCCACATGGCCACACACACTCAAGTGGATGTGGTGATGCAACCTTTCTCACACTGGTGCTCCATTGCATGTGGAAATTGAATTCCAACATGTTCCTAGGGTTGCTGACCATGGTTTGACACATATCTGAGTGTCGTTGCATGTTTTCTTTTCCAAACAACAATGATCCACATGGCTATGGACACTCAAGTAGGTGTGGTGATGCAACCTCTTTCAAACTGGTGTTCCATTGCATGTGGCAGTTCAAATCCAACATGTTCCTTCCGTTTCTAACCATGGATTGACACATATTGGTGTTTCATTGCATGCGTTTCTTTTCCAAACCACAATGATCCACATGGCCACACACACACTCACGTGGGTGTGGTGATGCAACCTCCTTCAAACCGGTGCTCCATTGCATGTGGCAATTGAATTCCAGAATGTTCCTAGGGTTTCTGACCATGGATTGACATATAATGGAGTGTCAATGCATGTTTTCTTTTCCAAACCACAATGATCCACATGGCCACACAAACTCAAGTGGGTGTAGTTATGCAACCTCTTTCAAACTGGTGCTCCATTGCATGTGGCAGTTGAAATCCAACATGTTTCTGGGGTTTCTAACCATGGATTGACACATATTGGAGTTTTATTGCATGCGTTTTTTCCAAACCACAATGATCCACATGGCCACACACACTCAAGTGGGTGTGGAGATGCAACCTCCTTTAAACTGGTGCTCCATTGCGTGTAGCAGCTGAATTCCAACATGTTCCTAGGGTTTCTGACCAGGGATTGACATATATTGGAGTGTGGTTGTATGTGTTCTTTTCCAAACCACAATCATCCACGTGTCCATACACACTCAAGTGGGTGTGGTGATGCAACCTCTTTCAAACTGGTGCTCCATTGCATGTGGAAGTTGAAATCCAACATGTTCCTGCAGTTTCTAACCATGGATTGACACATCTTGGTGTTCCATTGCATGTGTTCTTTTCCAAACCACAATGATCCACATGGCCACACACACTCAACTAGGTGTGGTGATGCAACCTCTTTCAAACTGGTGCTCCATTGCATGTGGCAGTTGAATTTCAACATGTTCCTGGGTTTCTGACCATGGTTTGACACATGTTGGAGTGTCATTGTATGTTTTATTTTCTAAACCACAATGATCCACATGGGCACACACACTCAAGTGGGTGTGGTGACGCAACCTCTTTCAAACTTGTGCTCCATTGCATGTGGCAGTTGAAATCCAACATGTTCCTGGGGTTTCTGACCATGGATTGACACATCTTGGTGTTCCATTGCATGTGTTATTTTCCAAACGACAATGGTCCACATGGCCACACACACTCAAGTGGATGTCGTGATGCAACCTCTTTCAAACTGGTGCTCTATTGCATGTGGCATTGGAATTCCAACATTTTCCAGCAATTTCTGACCATGGTTTGACACATATTGGAGTGTCATTGCTTGTTTTCTTTTCCAAACCACAATGATCCACCTGGCCACACACACTCAAGTGGGTGTGGTGATGCAACTTGTTTCAAACTGGTGCTCCATTGCATGTGGCAGTTGAATCCCAACATGTTCCTGGGGTTTCTAACCTAGGTTGACAGTTATTGGAGTGTCATTGCATGTTTTCTTTTCCAAACCACAATGATCCATATAGACACACACAATCAAATTTGTGTGGTCATGCAACCTTTTTCAAACCGGTGATCCATTGTAGGTTGAAGTTGAATTCTAACAAGTTCTTGGGGTTTCTAACCATGGTTTAACACTTATTGGATAGGCATTACATGTTTTATTTTCTAAACCACAATGATCCACATGGCCACGCGGCCTCAAGTGGGTGTGTTGATGCAACCTCTTTCAAACTGGGGCTCCATTGCATATGGTTGTTGAATTCCAACATGTTCCAGGGGTTTCTCACCATGGTTTGACACTTATTGGTGTCTCATTGCATGTGGTCTTTTCCAAACAATAATGATCCACATGGCCACACACACTGAAGTGGGTGTTGTGATGCAACCTTTTTCAAACTGGTGCTCCATTGCTTGTGGCAGTTGAATTCCAACATGTTTTTGCGGTTTCTGACCATGGTTTGACACATAATGGAGTGCCATTGCATGTTCTCTTTTCCAAACCACAATGATCCATATGGCCACACACACTCAAGTGGGAGTGGTGATGCAACCTCTCTCAAACTGGTGCTCCATTGCATGTGGCGGTGGAATTCCAACATGTTCCAGGGGTTTCTGACCATGGTTTGACACATATTGGAGTGTCATTGCATATGCTTTTTTCCAAACAATAATGATCCACATGGTCAAGGACACTCAAGTGGGTGTGGTGATACTACCTCTTTCAAACTGGTGATCGATTGCATGTGGTAGTTGAAATTAAACATGTTCCTGGGGTTTCTGACAATGGATTGACACATATTGGTGTTTCATTGAATGTGTTATTTTCCAAACCTCAATGATCCACATGGCCAGACACACTCAAGTGGGTGCGCTGATGCAACCTCCTTCAAACTGGTGCTCCATTGCATGTGGTAGTTGAGTTCCAACATGTTCCTAGGGTTTCTGACCATGGATTGCCACATATTGGAGTGTCGTTGCATGTGTTCATTTCCAAATGACAATCATCCACATGGCCACACATAGTCAAGTGGGTGTGGTGACGCAACCTCTATCAAACTAGTGCTCCATTGCATGTGGCAGTTGAATTCCAACATGTTCCTAGGGTTTCTGACCAAGGTTTGACACATGTTGGAGTGTCATTGCATGTTTTCTTTTCCAAACCATAATGATCGACATGGCTACAGACACACAAGTGGGTGTGGTGATGCAACCTCTTTCAAACTGGTTCTCCATTGCATGTGGCATTGGAATTCCAACATGTTCCAGGAGTTTCTGACCATGGTTTCACACATATTGTTGGGTGCGTAGCATAGAAAACAAAAAAATTACTAAGATGGGAACTAATATACGCCAAGATCTATCTACTAGATACAAGCAATGGGTGGATATACATCCATAGAGAACATACCCTTTAAGATTGACAAAGCATTGTTAACGAAACTGATTTCGTGGTTGATGTAGTCGTACCCTGGCCGACCCAAAATCGTGACGAAGTCCAGCGAGTCCAGCAGGTCCAGCGCCAACACATATAGTAGGTCCAGCACCAGCAAGTCCAACACCTTAAAGCAGCGGTGCATCCGTGAGCAGACACAGATCCGGTACCCCTAAAACCTCCATCCCTCGCTCTAGCAAAGCAGCAGAAGCAGCAACTCCTTTCCAGATAAATCCACTGGGAACATATATCTCGCTAATCTGTGACCATGGGGAATAATTTCTAGAGGGGGAGAGAGATCCTTCACAAGGATGTGTGAGATGAGAGGAGGGAGTGGGGGCCTTTTATAGGCAGAGGGGGCAGCCCCTCAGCATGTCCGGTGGCCAAGAGAGGTGCCCCCACCTCTTCCACATTCATGTGGGTGGAGCTCCCACTCACATAATTAGCCTCCCACACAAAATTCTAATAACCTCCAATTAATTTCCACCAAATTTAATGCAAACTTTCATTTAATAAAACTCTTTTATTTATTTTATTAAGAATTTTGTTAATTACTTTAATTAACAAACATTCACATAAAATCCCCTGCAACATTTCAATATCAGATGTTGAACCAGTTTCTGCAATTTCACCGAAACAATTCCGTTTTCCATCGAAATAATTCCAACACTTTATTAAATCTTTATCCAAAACATAATTGCTCCAAATGGTGTCGGTATCCCTTAAGTGTGTCACCCTACAGTTCGTGAATAATGTAGACATGATCGAGACCTTTCTCCGATCAATAATCAGTAGCGGGACCTCAAGATCCGTGCTGACTCCCACACATTCAACGATGACTCTAGTGATCGTGTGAACCTTTAATGTCGTAACTAAATCCCTTTGTCTCGTGATATATTACATGTCCGAGATTTGATCATCGGTATCTCAATACCTAGTTTTATCTCGTTACCAAAATGCACCCTTTTCTTGTTCCCGTGATATAACATTCTAGTGATCACATCACTTGCTTGCAAGCTATCTCAATGTGATATCACCGAGAGGGCCCTGAGTATATCTATCCGTCATTGGGATGGAAAAATCCCACTCTTCATCCATGATCCTCAACATAACACTTCTAGAGTACCCAAACTCACCTTTACAGTCACCCTGTTACGGTGTGACATTTGATGTTATCAAAGTACTCTTCCGGTGTTAGCAATTAACATGATCTCACGGTCTAAGTACTAAGATTACTTCGTATGATGTTATAGCAATATAAACATAAGGAATTTTATCGTAATGCTATACCTCGGATGAATGTTCATCACATCATTCCACCAATGTTGTGACCTTGTTATTAACAACATCCAATGTCCATGATCAGGAAATCATGATCATCTTGTTAATCAACGAGCTAGTTTATAAGAGAGGCATAACTAGGAACCCTTTATTTGTTTATGAAACACACATGTATTAACATTTCCAATTAGTACAATTATAGCATGCAAAATAAACATTTATCATAAAAATGAATAAGATAATAACCACTTTATTATTGCCTCTCGGGCATATTCCCTCTAGTCTCCCACTTGCACTAGATGCAATAATCTAGTATGTAAACTTGTGCATTGAACACCTATGGCTTTCTGGTGTTGTATATACGCGTTTGCTAGTGGTTAACATAATCTCCGGATCTGACATTTTTAGGTTCGTGTGTATTTGTATATCTTTGCATCTCTACGCATCATTCATTCTCTAATGAGATGGAATTGTATATATTTAGTCCTTTAGTGAGACCTTTGGTTCCTTTTGGGTTAAAACATGTTGATAGCATTGCCGTACAATATATCTTCATAGTACTAGCCCACTGTGAACCACACCTAGTTTGATAACAAACCACTTAACCAAATTCCCTCCTTTGTTGCTACTATAGTAGTCATATACTTAGCCTTTTGTTGTAGTATCCGTCACAATGTATCAACATTGGAACTCATCCAAACCCATCATCGAAGTTCCTTTCCATTACATTGTGCCACCCATATTTTAAATTGAGATAAATTTAATTTTTATCTTGTGACAAAATAGTATCAATGTAACACTTTACAACAAACTATTTGTAACTATTTGTCACTTATACATGATATATTCTTAGTTCTTCCAAAACTCATAAGAATATCTTTACTATCTTCCAGTGATCATCTTATGAATCATTCTGGTATATGCTCACAACATTTAGAGCATATGACATATCTGGATATGTACATATCATGGTATTATTGATCAAAATATTCATGTGATTTCACTCACCAAGTGTCGATACACTTGAATCTTGATTTAATCCTTTCCATGCAGCAAGAACCTTTCTTGTCGTTTCCATATTGAACCCTTTCAATATCTCATATATGTACGTCTGGCACTACCATATTAGCGCCTCAATCTATCCATATAGACATTGATGCCAAATATTATGGTTTTGCCCATGTCTTCCATCGAAATCCAATTTTAATGAAATTCTTAACTTGTGTAAATAAAATATACATCATTTCCAATCAATACGATGTCTTCTAAATAATGTATTAGAAAGATGTCTCAGTGCTCCCATTTAATTTCTTTCAAATGAAAGCATCTTCATCATCTCCGATGAAATTAAACCTTTTAAGAGTTTCATCATGGGGAAGATTCCAACTCCGCTATGCTTACTTCAACTATTGAAGTTTGCATGCCCTTTTAGCATATTTGAATTAACAAAACCCTTCAGACCATGCCATGTACACATCCTAGGTAACCATTCTATTAGAAGAACTTTGTTTTGTTTGTTCAACTACCATATAGCAAATTATATGTAGTGGTTGCTACATTAAACCGTCAAGACTAAATATCGCTATGAAAGAACAAATATTTTCATAGTTAACTCCTTGAACATTGTCGTAAACTCATTTCCGACATGTTGACTATTTCATAGATGTCAAACATCCATGTCTATTTATTTATAGATCCAAACACAACCGATAGGCTTCACGCCTTTCCGGAGGGTCTTCCAAGTTCAGAAACTTGATTTCTCGTGTATGGATACTATCACGGATATTCTAGTCATTTTATGGAGACATGGCCCATCATTGCTTCTTTGCATGCAGTCGGTTCAACATTGTCAAAACCATAACAACTTCTGTTTCAAATCTTACTATTTTATTCTTACAGACCCACACGATTCAATAGGAACTCTAATCTATGAGATAACAACCTTTGTAATCATGGGAGCCATGAATATTTTAGCTACCTCTAGGACAATTTCTGGCGCTGTGCTACTTAGCATATGTTGCTTAGGTTCATCAACCTAATCAAAGTTCTATTGTCCTCCCAATAACTTTTGTGAAAAAATCCTTCTTTAAAAAACTTCATGCTCCAAGCGACAAAATCTTCTGTCTTCGGTGTTATGGAGGAATACCCAACAAATTCTTTGGGATAACCTACAAAGACGTTCTTATCCGACTTTGGTTGTAAACATTTTACTTATGCCTATCATATTAAAATTTAAGAAAAGACAAATCCGGTATTTATGCCGAACCATAACCCATATGGTGTCATTTCAACAGATCACGATGGTGCTCTTTTCAGTGTAAAAGCGGTAGTCTCTAAAGCTTTAATCCTTAAACCATAATGGAAGTTTTATAAATGACACCTTTAATCTTACCATGTCAAACAAGGTTTGATTTGATCTCTCGAACATACCATACTCCTATGGTTTATCGGGAAACACAAATCCATGGAACAATTCCTCGAATCTTAGGTGTTTTGCTAAACATGTAACTCAAATATCTTCCTTCATGATCGAATCATAAATTCTTTATTTTCTCGCTACAATGATTTTTTATTTCATCTTGAAAATCTTTGAACAATTTTCAAATGTTTCATACTTCTTCCTTATTAAGTAAATATATAGATATATTAACTCAGATTTTGGGAGAAAGCATAATCGAAATATCCACCGCACATGGCTACATATAATGGACTATATACATCAATATGCATAATTTCCAATAAGTTAGTCACATGTTCCCTTCTGTCCTATGAACGGGGTTTCAATTATCTCGAGGAATGTCTCACAAGTGTCATTTGATCAAAATCAAAGACTCCAAAAATCCATCAACATGGAGTTTCTTCATGTTTTCTTTCCAATATAATTTAAACGGTGATGTCACTTCATAAGTGATCTTTCAATCGTTTGTCTTGTGACATTTTAGCATTAGTTTTATGGATGTGATTTCTCCAACTAGACTTGTAAAAGTTCATCCATCTTCTATGGAATACGGTAATTGTTTGAACAACCATTGACGAGGGTTTAACTCATCAATGCCCATTGTTATGGACTTGGGTTTTGGAGAAGGAGGGAGCACTTGAGGCATCAATCGGCTAGCAAACAAGCACACAGGAACACAAGGTTTACCTAGGTACAGGCCTGTAGAGGTCCCTACTCCTGCTTGTCTGCTCTTGGAATTATCAAGGGAGTCGAAATTTATAGGGGTGCGTAGATGCAATCTGGCAATGGTTGTGGAAACTAGGGTTGTGATTGTCCTCCTCGCCGCCCCCTCCTAGCCATTATATAGATAGGCTAGGTCTCGGGTAGCAAGTCGAGTCGGTTACAAGTTAGGGTTTGTCTCTTTAAACTTTCTATCTTAAGCTTTGTCTTGTGCCGCAAGCAATTGGTGTCTCCGTGAGTCACATGAATCCTGTATTGGGCCCTAGTAATGCCGTTGGCTTCTATCATACCTGGACCGTATATGCCAAACTCGAGTACCTGTAAGGTATGCCTACGTCAGTAGTCCTCGAGTGTCCAGTTGAATCGCAGATTCGACCGGAGACTTATGAAGTCTTTCGAGTGCATAGATGAGCATATTTTCGAGTGTTTGATTGATGTCATAGGGATTGTTGATATACGTGCCTGATTCATCCGATGCATCCGGATCAGTTAACTGCCTTAGGGAAAAACAACGCAATCTACTCAAACTTGAGTCCCCGTACTCGAATTCGGAAAAGTGCTGGTGTAATTCGACTCAGGACGCGGAGGTTGTATAGAGTTCGAATCCTAGTGCATAAGTGTAAGCACTTGACGCGTCCGTCAAGGCATATTTCATCGTACCTGTAGGCACGGATAGTTTCCAGTAGAGCGTAGTAGATGCGTTGCGATGCCTTATTCAAGTCTTATCTTCACGTTGTAAACGCGACATCCGAATTTTATCATCGCGGAGATGATTCGGGTGACCCAGCAGACGTAGTCTCTTTGCAGGGAAAATATGAGGCAGAGTCACCGATGCTTTCGAGTGTAGACATAGTCAACACGCAGTATTGTGTAAGAAAAATTAATAGGGTGCGCGACCAGCACTACCTATGGGAGTAGTCCCCGAGTGCCTATTCGAGTCGCAGACTCGAGTGGGATTATAAGTGCTTTGCGACTGCTATCGTCTTTTGCTTGTTTTAGTCGAATGGTCTTTCAACGCTCCCTATGGGAGTAACCCGAAATCCTTAGTCGAATCGTAGATTTGAGTGAAGGGTTTTTCGTGATACTTGGATGTCCTGGGAAAAAAATTCCTTGAGTGCGAGGCCAGCGCTCCTATTAGGAGTAGCCCCCGAGGGCTTGGTTGAGTCCAAGACTCTAGTAAGGACTAAAGCAGTCAAAAAAGGTGCTCCTGTGGAGTTGATGACGTCAGTGCTGACGATGAGATGACCTCAGTTACCCGCGTGAGCGGCTTTGATGGGACGTGACGAGTAGTGGATCCCACTCTCTGAATGGATTTGACCAGGCGTGTGTATTCTTCTGGTTTAACTGTGTCTCCTCGATTCCCATGCATAGTGGGCGGAGTGCGGCGATGGTTCGTGGGTTACCCTTGCCACGCATTGAAGTCAATGTGTGCCATGTGCTGGATTGATTTTCTCCTGGCCGTTGGATGGCATCTGCTGTGAGGTTAAGTAGGGGTTCACCGTGCGGTAATTTCCCCACATCTTCTTCTCGCTCGTGCACCTCTACCATTTATGTTCTTGATGTTCCATTGCGCACATCTCCTCTGCGGTGCTAGACCAACTCTGTACCTTCCTGCGCTCACACCGCCAGCGCAAGGTGGGTAAGAAGATGGGAGGCTCCGCCTCCGAATCTATGGCTGCCATTGCAGCGTACAAGAAGAAGGGCGCCGCCACCACGGGCACCAATGCTACCACCACGGCAGAGAAGAAGAAGGGTGCGGGAACTCGCGTCACCAATGTGTCATGGTGCTCGTCCACCATCAAGCCATCAGAGTTGTTCACATAGCACCAGGATGGAGCGCTTCCTGCCATCGAGGATGACTCTAGCGTTCCCGGCGATGAGGTAATCCCCAGTCCACCTGCGGGTTTTCGAGTGATGTTCCTTGTGTTCATCATTCGTGGGCTTTCTCTTCCCCTTCATCCGTTTGTTAGGGGTCTTCTCTGCTTCTACGGGCTCCAGCTGCACCAGTTGTCCGAAACTCTATCCTCCACATCGCTTGCTTTATCACTCTTTGCGAGTGCTGGCTCAGAATCGAGCCACACTTCGGCCTCTTCAAAAAACTCTTCAAGCTCAAACATTATTCGGGGTCAGGTTCATTAGTCTATGATGTAGGAGGCTATGGGATCCACGTCGACTCCAATGTCACTTATTTCACCATCAAGCTCACCGCGTCTGTCCAAGGGTGGAGGGATAACTGGTTCTACATCCGTGACCAGAAGGCCGATGGAGAGCACTACGGACTCGCGCCCTTTGATTCGGTGGCAATCTGCAAGAGGAGCGATCCTGGAAGAATGTCATGATGCCCGGCAAAGTAGAGGAAATAGAGATGCCATATCAGCGTGTCTGCGACCTCGAACGCTGCATAGGCAAGGAAGAAGGTGGCACCGGACTCATTCGCACGTGGTTGCGCCACTGCATACAGCCTCTGTAGGCCAGGGTGCATCCGATGTATCGTTGGATTGGTGTTGGTGATGTCACTCGTATTTCTGCGGAGGGCATTTCTTCTAGCGAAGTGGACAGGAGATTGCGGCTAGTGACCAAGTACACCACCAAGGAGGATCTCCCAAGCGACTCATTCATGCCTCCATTATGCGCCAGCAATCCTCCATCTGAGGTGGATTTCTTCTACGAAGTTTTCTTGATTTTCGATTGCTTGATATAATGGAGTTTTTGACCATGGTTTGACACATAATGGAGTGACATTGCATGTTTTATTTTCCAAACCACACTGATCCACATGGCCACACACACTCAAGTGGGTGTGGTGATGCAACCTCTCTCAAACTGGTGCTCCATTGCATGTGGTTGTTGAATTCCAACATGTTCCTGGGGTTTCTGACCATGGTTTGACACTTATTGATGTGTAATTGCATGTGCTCTTTTCCAAACCATAATTATCCACATGGCCACAGACAATCAAGTGGGTGTGGAGATGCAACATGTTTCAAATTGGTCCTCCATTGCAGGTGGCAGTTGAATTTCAACATGTTCCTGGGGTTTCTGACCATGGATTTACACATATTGGTGTTTCATTGGATGTGTTATTTTCGAAACCACAATGATCCACATGGCCACGCACACTCAAGTGGGTGTGGTGATGCAAACTCTTTCAAATTGGTGCTCCATTGCGTGTGGTCGTTGAATTCGAACATGTTCATGGGGTTTCTGACCATGAATTGACACATATTGGTGTATCATTGCATGTGTTCTTTTCCAAACCACAATGATCTACATGGCCACACACACACTCAAGTGGGTATGGTGATGCAACCTTGTTCAAACTGGTGCTCCATTGCATGTGGCATTGGAATTCCAACATGTTCCAGGGGTTTCTGGCCATGGTTCCACACATATTGGAGTGTCATTGCTTATTTTCTTTTCCGAACCACAATCATCCACATGGCCACACACACTAAAGTGGGTGTGGTGATGAAACCTCTTTCAAACTGGTGCTCCAAATGGATGTGGTAGTTGAATTCCAACATGTTCCTATGGTTTCTGACAAAGGTCTGACACTTATTGGAGTGTTATTGCATGTTTTGTTTTCCAAACCACAATGATCCACATGACCACACACACTCAAATGGGTGTAGTGATGCAACCTCTTTCAAACTGGTGCTCCATTGCATGTGGCAGTAGAACTCCAACATGTTCTAGGGGTTTCTGACCATGGTTTGACATATATTGGTGTGTTAGTGCATGAGTTCTTTTTCAAACCATAATCAGCCACATGGCCACACACACTTAAGTGGGTGTTGTGATGCAACCTCTTTCAAACTTATGCTCCATTGCATGTGGCAGTTGAATTCCAATATGTTACTGGGGTTTCTAACCATGGTTTAACACATATTGGAGTGTAATTGCATGTTTTAGTTTCTAAACCACAATGATCCACATGGCCACACACACTCAAGTGGGTTTAGGGATGCAACCTCTTTCTAACTGGTGCTCCATTGCATGTGGCAGTTGAATTCGAACATGTTCCTAGGGTTTCTGACCAAGGTTTGACACTTATTGGAGTGTCATTGCATGTTTTCTTTTTCAAACCACAATGATCCATATAGCCACGCACACTCAAATGGGTGTGGTGATGCAGCCTCTTTGAAACCGGAGATCCATTATAGGTGGCAGTTGAATTCCAACATGTTCCTGGGGTTCTGACCATGGTCTGACACATACTGGAGAGTCATTGCATGTTTTGTTTTCCATACCACAATGATCCTCATGGCCACACACACTCAAGTGGGTGTGTTGATGCAACCTCTTTCAAACTAGTGCTCCATTACATGTGGTTGTTGAATTCCAACATGTTCCAGGGGTTTCTGATCATGGTTTGAAACTTATTGGTGGTTCATTGCATGTTTTCTTTTCCAAACCATAATTATCCACACGGCCACACACACACTCAAGTGGGTGTTGTGGTGCAACCTCTTTCAAACTGGTGCTCCATTGCTTGTGGCAGTTGAATTCCAACATGTTGTTCATGTTTTTGACCATGGTTTGACACATAATGGAGTGTCATTGCATAATTTCTATTCCAAAGCACAATCATCCACATGGCCACACACACTTAAGTGGCTGTTGTGATGCAACCTCTTTCAAACTGGTGCTCCATTGCATGTGGCAGTTGAATTCCAACATGCTCATGGTGTTTCTGGCCATGGATTGACACATATTGGTGTTTCATTGCATGTGTTCTTTACCAAACTACAATGATCCACATGGCCAGCCACACTCGAGTGGGTGTGGTGATGCAACCTCTTTCAAACTGGTACTCCATTGCATGTGGTAGTTGAATTCCAACATGTTCATGGGGGTTTCTAACCATGGATTGACACATATTGGTGTTTCATTGCATGTGTTCTTCTCCAAACCACAATGATCCAAATGGCAACACACACTCATGTGGGTGTGGTTATGCAACCTCCTTCAAATTGGTGCTCCATTACATGTGGCAGTTGAATTCCAACATGTTCCTGGGATCTCTAATCATGGACTGGCACATATTGGGGTTTCATTGCATGCGTTCTTTTCCAACCCACAATCATCCACATGGCCACACACAGTCAAGTGGGTGTGGTGATGCAACCTCTTTCAAACTGGTGCTCCATTGCATGTGGTTGTTGAATTCCAACATGTTCATGGGGTTTCTAACAATGGATTGACACATATTGGTGTTTCATTGCATGTGTTCTTTTCCAAACAACAATGATCCATATGACCAGACAAACTCAAGTGGGTGTGGTGATGCAACCCCGTTCAAACTGTTTCTCCATTGCATGAGGCAGTTGAATTCCAACATGTTCCTGGGGTTTCTAACCATGGACTAACACATATTGGAGTGTCATTGCATGTGTTGTTTTCCAAACCACAATCATCCACATGGACAAACAGAGTCAAGTAGGTATGGTGATGCAACCTCTTTCAAACTGGTGCTCCTTTGCATGTGGCAGTTGAATTTCAACATGTTTAAGGGGTTTCTGACCATGGATTGACACATATTGGAGTATCATTGCATGTTTTCTTTTAAAAACCGCAACGATCGACATGGGCACACACACCCAAGTGGGAGTGGTGATGCAACCTCTTTCAAAGTAGTGCTCCATTGCATGTGGCATTGGAATTCCAACATGTTTCAGGGGTTTCTGACCATGGTTTTACACATATTGTAGTGTAATTGCTTGTTTTCATTTCGGAAGCACAATCATCCACATGGCCGCACACTCTAATGTGGGTGTGGTGATGTAACCTCTTTCAAACTGGTGCTCCATTACATGTGGCAGTCGAATTCCAACATGTTCCTGGGGTTTCTGACCAAGGTTTAACACTTATTGGAGTGTTATTGCATGTTTTCTTTTC
Source organism: Avena sativa (assembly GCA_916181665.1). Lineage (NCBI taxonomy): Eukaryota > Viridiplantae > Streptophyta > Magnoliopsida > Poales > Poaceae > Avena > Avena sativa. The sequence goes on along the minus strand of OV702289.1, from coordinate 409,954,456 downwards.
CAAGCTACAATGATCCATATTACCACACACACTCAAATGGGTGTGGTGATGCAACCTCTTTTAAACTGGTGCTCCATTGCGAGTGGTAGTGGAACTCCAACTTGTTCCAGGGGTTTCTAACCATGGTTTGACACATATTGGTGTGTCATTGCATGTGTTCTTTTCCAAATCACAATCATCCACATGGCCACACAAACTTAAGTGGGTGTTGTGATGCAACCTCTTTCAAACTGGTGCTCCATTCCATGTGGCAGTTGAAGTCCAACATGTTACTGGGGTTTCTGACCATGGTTTGACACATTTTGGAGTGTAATTGCATGTTTTCTTTTCCAAACCACAATGATACACATGTCCACACATACTCGGGTGGGTGTGGTGATACAACCTCTTTCAAACTGGTTCTCCATTGCATGTGGCAGTTGAATTCCAACATGTTCCTAGCGTTTCTGACCAAGGTTTGGCACTTATTGGAGTGTCATTGCATGTTTTCTTTTCCAAACCATAATGATCCATATAGCCACACACACACTCAAATGGGTGTGGTGATGCAACCTATTTCAAACCAGAGATCCATTGCAGGTGGTAGTTGAATTCCAACATGTTCCTAGGGTTTCTGACCATGGTTTGACACATAATGGAGTGGCATTGCATGTTTTCTTTTCTATACCACACTGATCCACATGGCCACACACACTCAAGTGGGTGTGGTGATGCAACCTCTCTCAAACTGGTGCTCCATTGCATGTGGTTGTTGAATTCCAACATGTTCTTGGGGTTTCTGACCATGGTTTGACACATATTATTGTGTCATTGCATGTGTTCTTTTGCAAACCATAATTATCCACATGGCCACACACACTCAAGTGGATTTTATGGTGCAACCTCTTTCAAACTGGTGCTCCATTGCCTGTGGTAGTTGAATTCCAACATGTTGTTGGTGTTTTTGACCATGGTTTAACACATAATGGAGTGTCATTGCATATTTTATTTTCCAAACCACAATCATCCACATGGCCACGCACACTTAAGTGGGTGTTGTGATGCAACCTCTTTCAAACTGGTGCTCCATTACATGTGGTAGTTGAATTCCAATATGTTCATGGGGTTTCTGAACCTGGATTGACAAATATTGGTGTTTCATTACATGTGTTCTTTGCCAAACCACAATGATCGACATGGCCACACACACTCAAGTGGTTGTGGTGATGCAACCTCTTCAAAACTGGTGCTCCATTGCATGTGGCATTGCAATTCTAACATGTTCCAGGGGTTTCTGGCCATGGTTCGACACATATTGGAGTGTCATCACTTATTTTCTTTTCCGAACCACAATCGTCCACATGGCCACACACACCCTGACTTGGGTGTGGTGATGCAACCTCCTTCAAACTGGTGCTCCAAATGGATGTGGTAGTTGAATTCTAACATGTTCCTGGGGTTTCTGACCAAGGTCAGACACTTATTGGAGTGTTATCGCATGTTTCGTTTTCCAAACCACAATGATCCACATGACCACATACACTCAAATGGGTGTGGTGATGCATCCTCTTTCAAACTGGTGCTCCATTGCATGTGGTAGTGGAACTCCAACATGTTCTAGGGGTTTCTGACCATGGTTTGACATATATTGGTGTGTCATTGCATGTGTTCTTTTTCAAACCATAATCAGCCACATGGCCACACACACTTAAGTGGATGTTGTGATGCAACCTCTTTCAAACTTGTGCTCCATTGCCTGTGGCAGTTGAATTCCAATATGTTACTAGGGTTTCTAACCATGGTTTAACACATATTGGAGTGTAATTGCATGTTTTAGTTTCCAAACCACAATGATCCACATGGCCACACACACTCAAGTGGGTTTGGGAATGCAACCTCTTTCAAACTGGTGCTCCATTGCATGTCGCAGTTGAATTCCAACATGTTCTTGGGGGTTTTGACCTTGGTTTGACACTTATTGGAGTGTCATTGCATGTTTTCTTGTTCAAACCACAATGATCCATATAGCCACGCACACTCAAATGGGTGTGGTGATGCAGCCTGTTTGAAACCGGAGATCCATTACAGGTGGCAGTTGAATTCCAACATGTTCCCGGGGTTTGTGACCATGGTTTGACACATACTAGAGAGTCATTGCATGTTTTGTTTTCCAAACCACAATGATCCTCATGGCCACACACACTCAAGTGGGTGTGTTGATGCAACCTCTTTCAAACTAGTGCTCCATTGCATGTGGTTGTTGAATTCCAACATGTTCTAGGGGTTTCTGACCATGGTTTGACACTTATTGGTGTTTCATTGCATGTGTTCTTTTCCAAACCATAATTATCCACATGGCCACACACACTCAAGTGGGTGTTGTGGTGCAACCTCTTTCAAACTGGTGCTCCATTGCTTGTGGCAGTTGAATTCCAACATGTTGTTTGTGTTTTTGACCATGGTTTGACACATAATGGAGTGTCATTGTATAATTTCTTTTCCAAACCACAATCATCGACATGGCCACACACACTTAAGTGGGTATAGTGATGCAACCTCTTTCAAACTAGTGCTCCATTGCATGTGGTAGTTGAATTCCAACATGTTAATGGGGTTTCTAACCATGGATTGACACATATTGGTGTTTCATTGCATGTGTTCTTTTCCAAACCACAATGATCCACATGGCAACACACACTCAATTGGGTGTGGTTATGCAACCTCCTTCAAACTGGTGCTCCATTGCATGTGGCAGTTGAATTCCAACATGTTCCTGGGGTCTCTAATCGTGGACTGGCACATATTGGGGTTTCATTGCATGCGTTCTTTTCCAAACCACAATCATCCACATGGCCACACATATTCAAGTGGGTGTGGTGATGCAACCTCTTTCAAACTGGTGCTCCATTGCATGTGGCTGTTGAATTCCAACATGTTCATGGGGTTTCTGACCATGGATTGACACATATTGGTGTTTCATTGCATGTGTTCTTTTCCAAATCACAATGATCCATATGACCAGACACACTCAAGTGGGTGTGGTGATGCAACCTCGTTCAAAGTGTTTCTCCATTGCATGAGGCAGTGGAATTCCAACATGTTCCTGGGGTTTCTAACCATGGACAAACACATATTGGATTGTCATTGCATGTGTTGTTGTCCAAACCACAATCATCCACATGGACAAACAGAGTCAAGTAGGTATGGTGATGTAACCTCTTTCAAACTGGTGCTCCAAAGCATGTGGCAGTTGAATTTCAACATGTTCCTACAGGTTTCTGACCATGGATTGAAAAATATTGGAGTATGATTGCATGTTTTCTTTTAAAAACCACAATGATCAACATGGCCACACACACTCAAGTGGGAGTGGTGATGCAACCTCTTTCAAAGTAGTGCTCCATTGCATGTGGCATTGGAATTCCAACATGTTTCAAGGGTTTCTAACCATGGTTTTACACATATTGGAGTGTAATTGCTTGTTTTCTTTTCGGAACCACAATCATCCACATGGCCACACACTCTAAAGTGGGTGTGGTTATGCAACCTCTTTCAAACTGGTGCTCCATTACATGTGGCAGTCGAATTCCAACATGTTCCTAGGGTTTCTGACCAAGGTTTAACACTTATTGGAGTGTTATTGCATATTTTCTTTTTCAAGCCACAATGATCCACATTACCACACACACTCAAATGGGTGTGGTGATGCAACCTCTTTTAAACTGGTGCTCCATTGCATGTGGCAATGGAACTCCAACTTGTTCCAGGGGTTTCTAACCATGGTTTGACACATATTGGTGTGTCATTGCATGTGTTCTTTTCCAAATAACAATCATCCACATGGCCACACAAACTTAAGTGGGTGTTGTGATGCAACCTCTTTCAAACTGGTGCTCCATTCCATGTGGCAGTTGAATTCCAACATGTTACTGGGGTTTCTGACCATGGTTTGACACATATTGGAGTGTAATTGCATGTTTTCTTTTCCAAACCACAATGATACACATGGCCACACAGACTCAAGTGGGTGTGGTGATACAACCTCTTTCAAACTGGTTCTCCATTGCATGTGGCAGTTGAATTACAACATGTTCCTAGCGTTTCTGACCAAGGGTTGGCACTTATTGGAGTGTCATTGCACGTTTTCTTTTCCAAACCATAATAATCCATGTAGCCACACACACACACTCAAATGGGTGTGGTGATGCAACCTCTTTCAAACCAGAGATCCATTGCAGGTGGTAGTTGAATTCCAACATGTTCCTGGGGTTTCTGACCATGGTTTGACACATAATGGAGTGGCATTGCATGTTTTCTTTTCTAGACCACACTAATCCACATGGCCACACACACTCAAGTGGGTGTGGTGATGCAACCTCTCTCAAACTGGTGCTCCATTGCATGTGGTTGTTGAATCCCAACATGTTCCAGGGGTTTCTGACCATGGTTTGACACTTATTGGTGTGTCATTGCATGTGTTCTTTTGCAAACCATAATTATCCACATGGCCACACACACTCAAGTGGATTATATGGTGCAACCTCTTTCAAACTGTTGCTCCATTGCTTGTGGCAGTTGAATTCCAACATGTTGTTGGTGTTTTTGTCCATGGTTTAACACATAATGGAGTGTCATTGCATATTTTATTTTCGAAACCACAATCATCCACATGGCCACACACACTTAAGTGGGTGTTGTGATGCAACCTGTTTCAAACTGGTGCTCCATTGTATGTGGTAGTTGAATTCCAACATGTTCATGGGGTTGCTGACCATGGATTGACACATATTGGTGTTTCATTGCATGTGTTCTTTTCCAAACCACAATGATCCACATGGCAACACACACTCAATTGGTGTGGTTATGCAACCTCCTACAAACTGGTGCTCCATTGCATGTGGTAGTTGAATTCCAACACGTTCCTGGGGTCTCTAACCATGGACTAGCACATATTGGGGTTTCATTGCATGTGTCTTTTCCAAACCACAATCATCCACATGGCCACACACAGTCAAGTGGGTGTGGTGATGCAACCTCTTTCAAACTGGTGCTCCATTGCATGTGGCAATTGAATTCCAACATGATAATGGGGTTTCTGACCATGGATTGACACATTTGGTGTTTGATTGCATGTGTTCTTTTCCAAACCACAATGATCCGCATGGCCAGACACACTCTAGTGGGTGTTGTGATGCAACCTCGTTCAAACTGTTTCTCCATTGCATGTGGCAGTTGAATTCCAACATGTTCCTGGGGTTTCTAACCATGGACTGACACATATTGGAGTGTCATTGCATGTGCTGTTTTCCAAACCACAATCATCCACATGGCCAAACAGAGTCAAGTAGGTATGGTGATGCAACCTCTTTCAAATTGGTGCTCCATTGCATATGGCAGTTGAATTCCAACATGTTCAAGGGATTTCTAACCATGGATTGACACATATTGGAGTATCATTGCACATTTTCTTTTATAAACCACAATCATCCAAATGTCCACACACACTAAAGTGGGAGTGGTGATGCAACCTCTTTCAAACTGGTGCTCCAGTGCATGTGGCAGTTGAATCCCAACATGTTTTTGGGGTTGCTGACCAAGGTTTAACACTTATTGGAGTGTTATTGCATGTTTTCTTTTCCAAACCACAATTATCCACATGACCACACACACTCAAATGGGTGTGGTGATGCAACCTCTTTTAAACTAGTGCTCCATTGCAGGTGGTAGTGGAACTCCAGCTTGTTCCAGGCGTTTCTGGCCATGGTTTGACACATATTGGTGTGTCATTGCATGTGTTCTTTTCCAAACCACAATCATCCACATGGACACACACATTTAAGTGGGTGTTGTGATGTAACATCTTTCAAACTAGTGCTCCATTCCATGTGGCAGCTGAATTCCAACATGTTATTGGGGTTTCTGATCATGGTTTGACACATATTGGGTTGTAATTGCATGTTTTCTTTTCCAAACCACAATGATCCACAGGTCCACACACACTCAAGTGGGTGTGGTGATACAACCTCTTTCAAACTGGTTCTCCATTTCTTCTCACAAACCACATAAGGATCCACCAGTGCTATTGCATGTGTGTTCTTCTCAAGAACCACATCTAGAGTCATTACATGTGTGTTCTTTTCACAAACCACATATCACCAGTGTCATTGCATGTATGTTCTTCTCATAAACCACATATGGACCCACCCAGTGTGATTGCATGTGGAAGTTGAATTCCAACATGTTCCTAGGGTTTCTAACCAAGGTTTGACACTTATTGGAGTGTCATAGCACGTTTTGTTTTCCAAACCATAATGATTAATATATCCACACACACTCAAATGGGTGTGGTGATGCAACCACATTCAAACCAGCGATCCATTGCAGGTGGCTGTTGAATTCCAACATGTTCCTGGGGTTTCTGTGCATGGTTTGAAACATAATGTCATTGCATGTTTTCTTTTCCAAACCACACTGATCCACATGGCCACACACACTGAAGCGGGTGTGGTGATTCAACCTCTCTCAAACTGGTGCTCCATTGCATGTGGTTGTTGAATTCGAAGATGTTGCAGGGGTTTCTGACCATGGTTTGACACTTATTGGTGTGTCATTGCTTGTGTTCTTGTGCAAACCATAATTATCCACATGGCCACACACAATCAAGTGGATGTTTTGGTGCAACCTCTTTCAAACTGGTGCTCCATTGCTTGTGGCAGTTGAATTCCAACATGTTGTTGGTATTTTTGACCTTGGTTTGACATATAATGGAGTGTCAATGCATGTTTTCTTTTCCAAACCACAATGATCCACATGGCCACACACACTCAAGTGGGTGTGGTGATGCAATGTCTCTCAAACTGGTGCTACATTGCATGTGGCAGTTGAATTCCAACATGTTCCAGGGGTTTCTGACCATGGTTTGACACCTATTGGAGTGTCATTGCATGTGTTGTTTTCCAAACAACAATCATCCACATGGCCACGCACACACAAGTGGGTGTGGAAATGCACCCTCTTTCAAATTGGTGCTCCATTGCAGGTGGCAGTTGAATTTCAACATGTTCCTCGGGTTTCTGACCATGGATTTACAAATATTGTTGTTTCATTGCATGTGTTCTTTTCCAAACCACAATAATCCACATGGCCACGCACACTCAAGTGGGTATGGTGATGCAACCTCGTTCAAACTGGTCCTCCATTTCATGTGGTAGTTGAATTCCAACATGTTTCTGGGGTTTCTAACCATGGACAGACACATATTGGAGTGTCATTGCATGTGTTGTTTTCCAAACCACAATCCTCCACATGGCCAAACGGAGTCAAGTAGGTATGGTGATGCAACCTCTCTCAAATTGGAGCTCCATTGCATATGGCAGTTGAATTCCAACAAGTTCAAGGGATTTCTGACCATGGATTGACACATATTGGAGTATCATTGCACGTTTTCTTTTATAAACCACAATCATCCAAATGTCCACACACACTAAAGTGGGAGTGGTGATGCAACCTCTTTCAAACTGGTGCTCCATTGCATGTGGCAGTTGAATCCCAACATGTTTTTGGGGTTGCTGACCAAGGTTTAACACTTATTGGAGTGTTATTGCATGTTTTCTTTTCCAAACCACAATTATCCACATGACCACACACATTCAAATGGGTGTGGTGATGCAACCTCTTTTAAACCGGTGCTCCATTGCAGGTGGTAGTGGAACTCCAGCTTGTTCTAGGCGTTTCTGGCCATGGTTTGACACATATTGGTGTGTCATTGCATGTGTTCTTTTCCAAACCACAATCATCCACATGGCCACACACATTTAAGTGGGTGTTGTGATGTAACATCTTTCAAAGTAGTGCTCCATTCCATGTGGCAGCTTAATTCCAACATGTTATTGGGGTTTCTGATCATGGTTTGACACATATTGGGTTGTAATTTCATGTTTTCTTTTCCAAACCACAATGATCCACATGGCCACACACACTCAAGTGGGTGTGGTGATACAACCTCTTTCAAACTGGTTCTCCATTGCATGTGGCAGTTGAATTCCAACATGTTCCTAGGGTTTCTGACCAAGGTTTGAAACTTATTGGAGTGTCATAGCACGTTTTCTTTTCCAAACCATAATGATTAATATATCCACACACACTCAAATGGGTGTGGTGATGCAACCTCATTCAAACCAGCGATCCATTGTAGGTGGCTGTTGAATTCCAACATGTTCCTGGGGTTTCTGAGCATGGTTTGACACATAATGGAGTGTCATTGCATGTTTTCTTTTCCAAACCACACTGATCCACATGGCCACACACACTGAAGTGGGTGTGGTGATGCAACCTCTCTCAAACTGGTGCTCCATTGCATGTGGTTGTTGAATTCGAAGATGTTGCAGGGGTTTCTGACCATGGTTTGACACTTATTGGTATGTCATTGCTTGTGTTCTTGTGCAAACCATAATTATCCACATGGCCACACACACTCAAGTGGATGTTTTGGTGCAACCTCTTTCAAACTTGTGCTCCATTGCTTGTGGCAGTTGAATTCCAACAAGTTGTTGGTATTTTTGACCTTGGTTTGACATATAATGGAGTGTCAATGCATGTTTTCTTTTCCAAACCACAATGATCCACATGGCCACACACACTCAAGTGGGTGTGGTGATGCAATGTCTCTCAAACTGGTGCTACATTGCATGTGGCAGTTGAATTCCAACATGTTCCAGGGGTTTCTGACCATTGTTTGACACCTATTGGAGTGTCATTGCATGTGTTGTTTTCCAAACAACAATCATCCACATGGCCACGCACACTCAAGTGGGTGTGGAAATGCAACCACTTTCAAATTGGTGTCCATTGCAGGTGGCAGTTAAATTTCAACATGTTCCTCGGGTTTCTGACCATGGATTTACAAATATTGTTGTTTCATTCCATGTGTTCTTTTCCAAACCACAATAATCCACATGGCCACGCACACTCAAGTGGGTATGGTGATGCAACCTCGTTCAAACTGGTCCTCCATTTCATGTGGCAGTTGAATTCGAACATGTTTCTGGGGTTTCTAACCATGGACAGACACATATTGGAGTGTCATTGCATGTGTTGTTTTCCAAACCACAATTCTCCACATGGCAAAACAGAGTCAAGTAGGTATGGTGATGCAACCTCTTTCAAATTGGTGCTCCATTGCATATGGCAGTTGAATTCCAACATGTTCAAGGGATTTCTGACCATGGATTGACACATATTGGAGTATCATTGCACGTTTTCTTTTATAAACCACAATCATCCAAATGTCCACACACACTAAACTGGGAGTGGTGATGCAACCTCTTTCAAACTGGTGCTCCATTGCATGTGGCAGTTGAATCCCAACATGTTCTTGGGGTTGCTGACCAAGGTTTAACACTTATTGGAATGTTATTGCAAGTTTTGTTTTCCAAACCACAATTATCCACATGACCACACACACTCAAATGGGTGTGGTGATGCAACCTCTTTTAAACTGGTGCTCCATTGCAGGTGGCGGTGGAACTCCAGCTTGTTCCAGGGGTTTCTGGCCATGGTTTGACACATATTGGTGTGTCATTGCATGTGTTCTTTTCCAAACCACAATCATCCACATGGCCACACACATTTAAGTGGGTGTTGTGATGTAACATCTTTCAAACTAGTGCTCCATTCCATGTGGCAGCTGAATTCCAACATGTTATTGGGGTTTCTGATCATGGTTTGACACATATTGGGCTGTAATTGCATGTTTTCTTTTCCAAACCACAATGATCCACATGGCCACACACACTCAAGTTGGTGTGGTGATACAACCTCTTTCAAACTGGTTCTCCATTGCATGTGGCAGTTGAATTCCAACATGTTCCTAGGGTTTCTGACCAAGGTTTGACACTTATTGGAGTGTCATAGCACGTTTTCTTTTCCAAACCATAATGATCCATATAGCCACACACACTCAAATGGGTGTGGTGATGCAACCTCATTCAAACCAGCGATCCATTGCAGGTGGCTGTTGAATTCCAACATGTTCCTTGGGTTTCTGACCATGGTTTGACACATAATGGAGTGTCATTGCATGTTTTCTTTTCCAAACCACACTGATCCACATGGCCACACACACTCAAGTGGGTGTGGTGATGCAACCTCTCTCAAACTGGTGCTCCATTGCATGCGGTTGTTGAATTCCAAGATGTTGCAGGGGTTTCTGACCATGGTTTGACACTTATTGGTGTGTCATTGCTTGTGTTCTTGTGCAAACCATAATTATCCACATGGCCACACACACTCAAGTGGATGTTTTGGTGCAACCTCTTTCAAACTGGTGCTCCATTGCTTGTGGCAGTTGAATTCCAACATGTTGTTGGTATTTTTGACCTTGGTTTGACATATAATGGAGTGTCAATCAATGTTTTCTTTTCCAAACCACAATGATCCACATGGCCACACACACTCAAGTGGGTGTGGTGATGCAATGTCTCTCAAACTGGTGCTACATTGCATGTGGCAGTTGAATTCCAACATGTTCTAGGGGTTTCTGACCATGGTTTGACACCTATTAGAGTGTCATTGCATGTGTTGTTTTCCAAACAACAATCATCCACATGGCCACGCACACTCAAGTGGGTGTGGAAATGCAACCTCTTTCAAATTGGTGCTCCATTGCAGGTGGCAGTTCAATTTCAACATATTCCTGGGGTTTCTGACCATGGATTTACAAATATTGTTGTTTCATTGCATGTGTTCTTTTCCAAACCACAATAATCCACATGGCCACGCACACTCAAGTGGGTATGGTGATGCAACCTCGTTCAAACTGTTCCTCCATTTCATGTGGCAGTTGAATTCCAACATGTTCCTGGGGTTTCTAACCATGGATTGACACATATTGGTTTATCATTGCATGTGTTGTTTTCCAAACTACAATCATCCACATGGCCAAACACAGTCAAGTGGGTATGGTGATGCAACCTCTTTCAAAATGGTGCTCCATTGCATGTGGCAATTGAATTCCAACATGTTCCAAGGGTTTCTGACCAGTGATTGACACATGTTGGAGTATAATTGCATGTTTTCTTTTAAAAACCATAATGATCGACATGGCCACACACACTCAAGTGGGTGTGGTGATGCAACCTCTTTAAAACTGGTGCTCCATTGCATGTGGCATTGGAATTCCAACATGTTCCAGGGGTTTCTGGCCATGGTTCGACACATATTGGAGTGTCATTGGTTATTTTCTTTTCCGAACCACAATCATCCACAAGGCCCACACACTAAAGTGGGTGTGGTGATGAAACCTCTTTCAAACTGGTGCTACATTGCAAGTGGCAGTTGAATTCCAACATGTTCTAGGGGTTTCTGACCATGGTTTGACACCTATTAGAGTGTCATTGCATGTGTTGTTTTCCAAACAACAATCATCCACATGGCCACGCACACTCAAGTGGGTGTGGAAATGCAACCTCTTTCAAATTGGTGCTCCATTGCAGGTGGCAGTTCAATTTCAACATGTTCCTGGGGTTTCTGATCATGGATTTACAAATATTTTTGTTTCATTGCATGTGTTCTTTTCCAAACCACAATAATCCACATGGCCACGCACACTCAAGTGGGTATGGTGATGCAACCTCGTTCAAACTGTTCCTCCATTTCATGTGGCAGTTGAATTCCAACATGTTCCTGGGGTTTCTAACCATGGATTGACACATATTGGTTTATCATTGCATGTGTTGTTTTCCAAACTACAATCATCCACATGGCCAAACACAGTCAAGTGGGTATGGTGATGCCACCTCTTTCAAACTGGTGCTCCATTGCATGTGGCAATTGAATTCCAACATGTTCCAAGGGTTTCTGACCAGTGATTGACACATGTTGGAGTATAATTGCATGTTTTCTTTTAAAAACCATAATGATCGACATGGCCACACACACTCAAGTGGGTGTGGTGATGCAACCTCTTTAAAACTGGTGCTCCATTGCATGTGGCATTGGAATTCCAACATGTTCCAGGGGTTTCTGGCCGTGGTTCGACACATATTGGAGTGTCATTGGTTATTTTCTTTTCCGAACCACAATCATCCACAAGGCCACACACACTAAAGTGGGTGTGGTGATGAAACCTCTTTCAAACTAGTGCTCCATTGCATGTGGCAGTTGAATTCCAACATGTTCCTGGGGTTTCTGACCAATGTCTGACACTTATTGGAGTGTTATTGCATGTTTTCTTTTCCAAACCAAAATGATCCACATGACCAGAGACACTTAAATGGGTGTGGTGACGCAACCTCTTTCAAACTGGTGCTCCATTGCATGTGGCACTGGAACTCCAACATGTTCTGGCGGTTTCTGACCATGGTTTGACATATATTGGTGATGGGGATATGCCGAATGAGGTATGCCTAGCAGGACGTTCCGATCGAGCCGAAAGCCTAGCGAGTGGGCCTACAGGATGGCGACTGGAATCCGACTGAGGAGAAGGCCTGGCGATTGGAGACTGGAAGCCCAGAAACATACTTGAGGCCTAGTCGGATTAGGTCAAAGCCTCTAATCCATATCTTGTTCGGTTGTAAACTGTAAACCCTAGCGAGGTGCCTCCTATATAAGCCTCCCTAGGGTACTCTGAGCACTTACGTTCCATCATAATCTAGCAGGAGTAGGTGTTTACCCTCCGGGGGGGCGAACCTGGGTAAATCCATGTGCATCTGCCCCCATCTTGCACCGCAGATGGCCGCCAGCTCTCGCCCTCGATTCTATCAACCGCTGCACATGGCAGCGACTGCCGTGGCCATTTCCACAATAGTGGCGCCCACTGTGGGGCCTAGCCGTACTGGCCTGAGTTCTGCGGCGAGACCCTCCTCGCTGATCGCCACCGATCGCATGATCGCCACTGACAGGATGTTACAGATCCTGCCTAGCAGCTACATCCCGGCGTCGCGCCCAATCACCCACAGCGCGATAATGCTAGTTGGCACCATCAACCTGTTCGTCGGCTTCACCGACGAAGTCGACCTGGCGGCAACGATGATTGTCGACGGATCACCGCCAACAACGCGGCCATCAGCCGCCTTGCCACCGAATACGACTCGGCCGCCAACAACACGGTCGAGACCAACGCCACCGCGGATGACGCGGCCCTCCACAACAACGCTGACTCCACGACCCCTGCCTTGGTCAACGGATCCATCACCGCAGCATCATGGGTGGACTCCATCACGCGGGTCTCCAACCCTGAGGACATCGAGGATTCGTCCATCCTTGGGATCTTCGATTCCAACTCCGTCCCGGAGTACCCCGAGGACTTCTGCGCCAGATCCAATTGCTTCAACGCGATCTACATGGCGGGCAGCACGGTCGCCCCGCCAGATCCATTCTCCACAGCGATCTCTCCAACCGCCACGGCCACAGAGGTGGAGGAAGCCTGTCTGTGACTGGAGGAGGAGCAGCGCAAGGAGCTAGCCAAGCGCGAGAAATTCCGCCTCGAGCGGGCAACGGTGCAGGAACTTTCACTCTACCACCAGCGTCGCATCAGGACCCGCCTGAACTCCAACGTCCAGGGTCACGTCCTAAACTTCAACGATGAAAGCGACCCTGCACGCGCGGCTAAGCCGAGTATTGCAAGAATGCGCCACCAGGTGGCAGCAACCGACCAGCACCAGGTGCACCGGCTACTGGGGCCCACCGCCACCCATTGGTCGTGCGACACCACCGGACCAGCCACGGATCATAATCTCGCCAAAGGCCCGCGACGCTAACGGGCTCCCACTGTACTCCATTCCAATGGACAACTTCATTGCGGCCGACGCCGCAGTCGCCCACCTCGACGTCCAAGGAGAAGGCACGCTACAGATCCAGTATGCCAAGGCCCTACTCTCCAGGGTCGTCGAGCAGCAAGCCGTGGGAGTCGACCCGCGGGGGTGGATGTATTCCCGCTCATCGGCAAGCAGGGAGACCTCTAACCCCGCGCTCTCCACCAACGAGCCGCGACCGGTGAACAACACGGTCACCGCCAATGGGCAACCCATCGACGCCCGAACGCATATCATCAACAACCAGGCTTGGCGGGCGCGCCAGCCCAACGACTTGAGGCACACCCTCACCAACCGTGGCGATCCTAAACCCAGGGGCTCGCTCAGCCGAGTCGGTCCCTAGTGCTTCGGACCTATGATCCGAGGCGCGAAGTACCCTGCCAACTTCAAGGTGCCCAAAGAGATCGAGAAGTACGACCCAACGTACGAGCCAGCGTTGTGGCTAGACACATACATCATGGCAATGGGAATCACTGGTCACACCGACCTGGTAGCCGTTCGCTAGCTCCCCCTGATGATGGAGGGTGCGACCCGGCAATGGATCAACACCCTCCCCGCCGACAGCATCGACTCGTGGGAAGTGATGTGGGATGCCTTTGTCAGGCACTTTGAGGGATCCTACACCCATGCCACCACCATCGAGGACCTAGAACGATGCATCCAGGGACAACGCGAGTCGACCCGCCACTGGATCCAAAGGTGGCAGGAACTATGGATCAATGCCTCCGGCATCCACCCGGACATGGCGATACACTGCTTCAAGAACACGTGTCGATATGAACCCCTGGTCCCTAAGATCAAGAGGGTCTACCAGAAGCTCGACAACATCCTTGACCTCCTCGAGATCGCCAAGCGCTACGCGGTAGAGGACCCCAACCAGGACTCCGACGACGAGTCAGGAGGAAGACGCCGCATCAGCGGGCGACAGCAGGCGACAGCGTGACATGCGCTACAGCAACACTCGCATCACCAGCAAGCGCCGCGGTGATGGGCGAGTCGACTTCTTCGCCAATCCCGGCTACGGCCAACGCAACCCGAAGAACTTCTGCTGCGACAGAGGAAACTACCGCGCCAACAACACGGCGAGGCCGAAATTCGACCCTGCCGCCCTGCTCAACCAACCCTGTGTCTACCACAACAGGGAGGGAAATCCCGCCACCCACACTACCGCAGACTGCCACTCCCTCATCGAAATAGAAAAGGCAAGGCGGGCACGGGATGACCCCAACAACAACCCGCCAAGGGACAATGGAAACGCCGGCGGCTTCGGCAACACCGGCGGATCACTCCACACCTTCACCGGGCTCGGCACCAAGCGCGAGAAGAAGGTGCTCGCCCATGTAGTCCCTGTCAATGCGGTGAAACAGGTCGATATCCCCCGCTTCCTCAACTGGTCTGAGCAAAGCAACACCTGGAGTCGCCAGGACCACGCACCCAAGATCGAGTACCCAGGGCGAGTCGCCCCGGTGGTTAGGCCCAAAGTGGCCGACTACTGGCTACCCAAGACACCGATGGACAACGGGAGCTCCATCAATATCATGTACTTGGATACGTTCAAGAGGCTCCGTCTCCTAGAATCAGCAATCGAGCCCGGTTGGAAGGCATACCCGATTGGAAAAGTAACGCTGCCAGTCACCTTCGGCACACCAACAAACTACCACACCGAGCGGATCGTGTTCTAGCTGGTGAACATCCGCAGCCCCTACCACTATGTCCTAGGATGCCAAACATTCGCCAAATTCAAGGTGACCCCCCACTATGCCTACAACATGATGAAGCTTCCAGGGCCAAGCGGCATCATCACCGTCCACGGCGACCCTGATATGGCCGTGGAATGCAAAGACAAAGGCGCTGAGCTCGCTGATGCCGTCATCACAGCTGAGACTGACCACGCAGAGGAACTCGCGAAATACGCGGGCAACATCAACAAGGACAACCCCACCATCCTGAAAAAGCCAACTGACACGAGCTCCACGTTCATGAGCCCTGCATAGGAAAGCGCACTCATCGAGTTTCTCCATGAGAATCGTGACATCTTCACATGGAAACCATCTTATATGTCCTGTGTCCCGAGGGAACTCGGTGAGCACAAGCTCAACGCTGACCCCGAAGCACGACCAGTAAAGTAGTCGCTGCGGCCTTTCAATGAAGAGCGCCACCGAGCAATCACCGAAGAAGTACAGTGCCTGCTAGCCGCAGGCTTCATTCAGCCAATAAAATACTCCAAGTGGCTGGCAAACCCAGTCCTGGTCCTGAAAAGGAACAACACATGGAGAATGTGTATCAACTACACCAACCTCAACAGCGCATGCCCGAAGGAGGAGTTCTTCCTACCACGCATCGACCAGATCATCAAATCGACCGCGGGATCGGAGTCGCTGTGCTTACTCGACGCGTATTCTGGCTACAACCAGATCAAAATGGTGGTCAAGGATGAGGAGAAGACGGCGTTCATCATGCCATTCGGCGCCTTCTTCTACACGGCCATGACGTTTGGCCTCAAGAATGCCGGCGCCACCTACCAAAGGTGCATGCAGGAGTGCCTCCCGAGCCAAATTGGCGGCAACATACATGTCTACATCGATGACGTGGTGGTAAAATCCACCCGCCAGGACGACCTGCTCGCCGCCCTGGCCGAAACCTTCGCAAACTTGCGGAGGTACAACATCAAGATCAACCTAGGAAAATGCACTTTTGGCATCCCCACCGGACAGCTCCTTGGATACATGGTATCCAAACGAGGCATCGAGGCCAACCCCACCAAGATCGACACCATTGCGCAACTCGGGAAACCCGAGTGCCTGCGTGACGTCCAGAAGTTGGCCGGGCGAGTCGCGGCTCTCAGTCGCTTCATTCCCCGGCTCGGGGAGAAGGTAATGCTCCTCTACCACCTGATGCGCAAGAACCCCACGTTCCAATGGGACGCAGAGGCGGACAACACACTCAAAGCACTCAAAGAAGTGCTACTCGCGGCTCCACTCCTCATCGCCCCAATCAATAAAGAGCCAATGCTCGTCTATGTGGCGGCCTCCACTCGAGTCGTCAGCGCCATGATGGTCGTCGAACGGCTAGAGGAGGTCAAGGAGCGCCCTGTGCAGCGCCCCATCTACTACATCAGTGAAGTCCTGACAGACTCAAGACAACGCTACCCGTAGTACCAGAAACTGGTATATGTGGTATTCCGAGCTCAACGGCGACTCCCTCACTAGTTCCAGGATCACCCATCACGATCGTCTCCTCCGCGCCACTGCAGGACATCATACGCAATCGCAAGGCAACTGGGCGAGTCACCAAGTGGGCCGTCGAAATCGGCGTCCACAACATTAAATATGAACCCCGCAAAGTGATCAAGTAGCAAGCCCTGGCTGATTTCCTCGCATACTGGGAAGAAGCACAGTAGCCGGAGAATCTCCCATACCTCCACTACTAGTCGCTCCACTTCGACGGGTCCAAGAACGCCGATGGTGCTGGGGCCGGGGTCATACTGACCTCCCCCAAGGGAGACAAGCTCCGGTACGTGCTCCACCTCAACTTCAAGCCCTGCACCAACAACGTGGCAGAGTACGAGGCCCTCCTTCACGGCATGCGGGCCGCCAAGGAGATGAAGATCAACCACCTACGATGCTACGGCGACTCTGACCTAGTCGCCGGGACCTGCGACGCCGTCTCCCCGACAATGATAGCATACCACCAAGCGGTAGACTTGATGGGAGGACAGTCGACAGTTACTCAGTTGAGTGGATTGACAGGCGAAAGAATGAGGAGGCAGACGCCCTCTCCTGCATCAGGTCGTCTCAGCAAACGCCACCCGCAGGCGTCTTCCTCGACATCATCCACAAGCCTTCGGTCTCCCCGCCAAAGGAGATCAACATCGGGATACCACTGCAACCCGAGCCAGCCCTAGTCGCCATGATCATGGAGCCCAGCGACTGGACGACACCATACGTCGCCTTCCTCGAGCACAAGATCCTCCCAAGCAACGAGATGGAAGCGTGAATGATCGTGTGTCGCTGCAAATCCTTTGTCATCATCAACGGCGAGCTCCACAAACGCAACGTGACCGGCATGTTCTAGGGCTCCGTACAACCAGCATAAGGACACAAGATCCTCCAGGACATCCACGCCAGCGACTGCGGCCATCACGCCGGCGCCAAGTCGCTGGTCACCAAGGCCATGCGGCATGGCTTCTATTGGCTCACCGTGCATGTCGACGCCACCGACATCGTCCAACGATGCATCGGGTGGCAGAAGTACGCCAACTAGACGCATCTCCCTAGTTCGGCACTCAAGACCATCCCCCTCACCTGGCCATTCGCCGTATGGGGCATGGACATGGTCGACCCATTCAAAAAGGCCCCATCCAGCTTCACCCACCTCTTGGTCGCGGTCGACAAGTTCACCAAATGGGTCGAAACCAAGCCGTTCAAAAAGTGTGACGACAAGATGGCCACCAAGTTCCTCCGCGAGCTCATCTACCGGTACGGCTACCTGTACAACATCATAATGGACAACGGCACCAACTTCGCCAAGGGTGCCATGGAAGACTTCTGCGAAGAGCATAGCATCAGTCGCCCACCCGGAGTCGAATGGCCAAGCAGAACGATCCAATCAGAGCGTCCTCCATGGGCTCAATCCACGACTCCAAGTGCCCCTTGAGCAAACCCCAGGATGCTGGGTCGAAGAGCTCCCCTCCGTAATATGGGGGACCCGCAACTACGTCAACCGCTCCACGGGGTTCACGCCCTTCTTCATGGTGTATAGCGCTGAAGCCGTAATGCCAACCGACCTGGAGCACGACTCACCTCGAGTCGCCAACTATGTCGAGGCGACAAACCAGATCGCCCGCCAAGACAGCATCGACCAGCTCGACGAGGCAAGCGACCTGGCTCGCTCCCGCACCGCCATCTACCAGTAGGGACTCCGCCGCTACCACAGCCGCCGAGTCCGGACCCGCACCTTCCAGGATGGTGACTTGGTCCTTCGATTGGCCCAGGACAAGAAGAGCATGCACAAGCTCTCCCCCCATGGGAGGGGCCATTCTCCATAGGGCGCGTCCTCAGTAACGACGCCTACTACCTCATCTACATACGAGGCAATGGCCAGCTTGAGGTCGGGAGGCCATGGAATGTAAACCTCCTCCGAAAGTTCTATACATAGAACTCAAACTTGTACCCAGATGATATATAATGAAATTCATTCGGATCACACAAATTGTGTCTACTCACCATACTCTTGTGCCACTCGCACTCGTACATTTAGCAATATGCTACCTACGAAAGTCAACCCCTTGGTCGAACGACCGGCATGGCTAAGTAGTGCGACCCAAGGGCACCGAAAATATTTGGTGTTTGTGTTGTCCACGAACACGCCAACCCGGAGCCACCATCGGAGTCTCCCTGCTCGATTGGCCCACCGGGACAAGACGACTGACAAACGCTTCCCACAGCGACCTGTCCTCCCCATCCTCGAGCAAAGCGACTCGAACGGTTAAGTACCACGCATGGGGACTTTGCAAAAAGAAACCCTCACACGGCTCGGGAACACACCAAGTAAGAGAGCTGCCTTGGACTCGCCATGCAACTAGCTCTCCGAGCCAGGGGAGGAGACGCGTTACAAACAACGCACCAAACCTTACAATAGGCACCCCTCAAGACGGCTAAGTACCACGCTCGGGGACTCACCTAAACCAACCCCACTCGCGCTCGGGGACTCGCCCCTTCGGAGTCGCAATGCGACTGGCCCCACACACCACAGCAAATCAGTCACAACCAATACAAAAATCCAAAGCAACCACACATGTACACAAATGAGTTATACCCCACTAAAGGGCGGACGCGCTTGGGGACTCGCTCAAACAAAAGTCAAACATACCACATAACTGACTATGCATTGTGAGTCGATTGAATCCTCTTACTTCCATACATAAATATTGTTCATATTACAAATGTGGCCACTTAGCATATCTTACAAAAGGCCCCTTGACACGGACGTATGGCTCCCACAAATTCGTTGGGTAGGTCGACAGCGACTTCGACAACACCGACCGGAAGGGTTGCTCGGGGTCGCCCGACTCCACCATCGTCTCCTGGTACAGCAGCAAGTCCCCCATAGCCAACACCTGATCTATGAAGGGGCAGCCTTGGTGGTGAGCCTCAACACCTTCGAAATCTCCACCGAGCCAGTCGCCGAAGGGTAGCCGCTGGTGACGTCATCGAGGTCGAAGTCGTCAGGGAAATGCGCGAGCCCCAGGCTCAACGCCGTGGTGGCCCCATGCTAGAAAGTCGAACACGCCACCCATTCTACAATGGCGGGTGACTCTTCCAGGTGGCGTCATACTTTAGTCAATCCCCCAGGTATAACCTCGGTGGGAGACATCCCTTGAAGAACCGCCTGGACGCACAACGCTGAGGCGGTGGCCGCGTTCACCACCGTGGTCACGCACTGTGAGGCGTTGATGGTCTGCACCACTGGATCACCTTTCCCTATCAAAGCTGCAACATCAGACGCCCTGTGTCACTAAGGACTCACCCACTCGGGGATTCACAACACATATCAAAGAAAAGAGCAACGACTCACCAAGGAGTTTCCGGCAGTTCTCGGTCACGTTCTTCTAAAAGGCAGCAAGATCGCTCTGCAGCCCAAGGATGATTGAGTCAGCAGCCTTCCGCTCCTCCTCAGTCGCAGCAACTGCAGCCTTGGCCCTATCCTTAGAACAGATCATCGACGCCTTCGCCTCCTCCAATTCCTTCACCAGCAAATCGATACGCCCATTCGCCACGTCTAGCTCTACAACCGGAACATACCCCTCTCGGGCTTTGGTAATGGTAGCCAGAAGACCATCTAAAAGGAACAGCAAAAATAGTTAGCTTACCGTAAACACCAGCAACTCACAATCTCCAAACAAAACAAGTACTCACCGGCAGTCTCCTGGAGTCGCCGGTTAGCCTCCTGCGCCACGCGCGGGTCACGCTCCAGGCGCTCGTTCACGGCCTACCGATCAGCTGATTCCCTCTGCAAGCCCTACAAGCAGAATGAACAATTAGCAACTGCAAAAACACAAATTCAGTGCCTAGCCGCTGAAATTCAGCGAGTAGACACTCGGGGACTAGCGACTAGAAGAAATTCAATGCCTAGCCGCTGAAATTCAGCGACTAGACACTCGAGGACTAGCGACTAGAAGAAATTCAGTGCCTAGATGCTGAAATTCAGTGACTAGACACTTGAGGACTGGTGACTAGAAGAAATTCAGTGCCTAGCTGCTGAAATACAACGACTAGACACTCGGGGACTAGCGGATAGACACTCAGGGACTGGACTTACTTGAATGGCGGCACCAAACATACTGTGAAGCCCACTAGTGTCCATTGAAGGGACCACGAAGGAGGTGCGCCAGCAACGAGGTCCAACATCCTCATCGACGATCTCTGGCATCTGCGGAGACTGGTTTTCCACCACGATCGGAAAACCCTTCGCCATGAAGCGCAGAAACAAAGCGGACGCCCTCGCCGGGGCACTGGTTGCTGGGGCCGGCGGTTCTATCATCAGAGCCCCTCAGCTGGCTCTGATTGAGTGGCCGCCACCTCCTCGCTGTCGGCGACAGGGTCACTCCCCTTAGTGTTGTCTTTTGCTGCAGTATCGTTGGGCTCACCCCTCTGCTTCTTAGCGCCCTCAGTAGGCACAACTTCCGTAGCAGGCTTCCTTTTCCTAGGGGGATCGCCTTCCCCCGTGGTGACGACCGTCGGAATCTTAGGCACTGAAGGGCAACCTATCTTCTTAGCACCAGACCTGCAAAACCACCAAAGTTAGCAAAGAAATCATACAAGAAGGTGCCCAAGAATTGGAAAGGAAAATTCGTGACTCACTTGGCGAGCGGAAGAATGCGTAACCCCGTGTTGATGTGGGCGGGCTTGTCTAGTTCCGGGCCCAGCTTGCGCGTGAGACCCTTCTCGAAGACATGCGAAGCCCATGACACCACTGGCTTCTTTGATGATGAAGCCACGGTCGCGGGAATCTCCGGCTCAGATGACGTGGCCATCCCCGAAGGTTGTGGCGACTTTGATGTCGTAGCTTCAGCAGCCTCTTACTCCGACGCCGCCGAAGCTATCGGTGCGATCGCTGCGAGTGGAACTTCCACCACCACTCCCGCATCTTCAGCCTCCGATGCCATCATCGGAGTCACACCCTCCGGGATCTCATGTGAAGTTTTGGTCACATCATCGTCGGATTCATCGTCCGACTCAAACACCACTACCAATTTGGATGGCGATGATGGCTTTGGAGCCAGCTTCTTCGTGGGCGACTTCGGTTTGCGAGCAGGTTTTGTCGGCGTGGCCGTTCGCCGTAAGCTGTGCTCTTGCAAAATCTCATCATCTTCGTCACGGTCTTCAAGACTACGGCTCGCCTCGAACTCGTGTTGCTTCTGCATGTGAGTCTTGCGAGCCACGGGCACTGGGGGAGGGACCTCCCTCTCTTCCTCTTCTCCCTCGGAGGACTCTCCTTCGGTACCCTCCTCGAGCTCCTTGGGGACCTCTTTTTCGAGCGGGGGAATCCAGCCCTCGAGAACCTACAACAAATGAGAGTGGCCAAGAACAAACATTAAAGGATCCAGTTGCAAATTACACCGCAAGAATCACGACTGAAGATAAACCCAGAGGGAGAGGCTTACCGTAGGAGCTTCATTCTTCTCGGGCATGTACGGGGCGAGCCCGGCCGACATGGTTGTAAATTCCACGTTGGTAATCTTCTTCAAGGCGGCCTTGTAGTCTACAACATCCCACGACTCCTTGCTGGTCCGGGAAGGATCGTTCTTTCCGGTGTACTCGTACATCCAATGGGGAGGGGTCGCCAACAGGACCAAGCGCCGCCTGAGCCAGTAGTTGTACGGATTTATTATGGACAACCCTTGGTCCTTCAACTTCTGGATCCGGTCCATCATCTCCGCGACGGCCATCCTCTAATCATCGGGGAACTTGTTTGCTGCCAGCCGGCAGGGCTCGCTTCTCTGCACGACGAACTCGGGTAGCGCAACTTCACCGGAGGGGGTGGACTCTTTCACATAAAAACAGCTCTTCTTCCATTCGCTCGCGGCCTTCTTCGGCAACAGGAGCTTGATGAAATTGGCCTTCAGCTTCAACTGAAATCTAATGCCTCCGGTCGCCAGGATCGGGCCGCCGGACCCCTCGCGCCCGATGCGGCTGTGGAACAGCTCCAACCATAGTGGGAAGTACGGCCTGCAGCCAAGGTAGCATTCGCAGAAGGCGACAAAGATTGCCATCTGCTCAATGTTGTGCGGGCCAAGATCCGACGGCTTGATCGCGTAGTACGTGTAGAACCGTCGGAAGAATAACGAGGTGGGGAACCCCAAGCCCCTCTCCAAGTGGCTTGGGAAGCAGATGAACTCGCCGGCGCTTGGCTTCGGCTCGACCTTGGAAGATGCAAGGATCCACCAATTTCCCCTTCAGAGGACCCTGCGTCCTCAAATGACTTGAGTTGCACCGTAGTGCACTTAGATTTCCCCCACGGACCTTTCGGAGGAGCCATCAGGAAAGAGGCAAGGTTGCTTGGTATGGAGAATCTAGATCGAGGAGAGACAGAGGGAATGGATGCGCAAAGATGAGGAATGTGGGGAAGGGTCTACAGGACTGATCCGTCACTCCCCTTATGAGTAAGCGTTACCCGCCAACCTCGGGATAGCGGTTACCCGCGGTAATCATGCTGAAGTTACCGTTGGACCACCCAATGGATAGGTTGACCAAGCTAATGGTCCAACTCCTTCCATTCGACTCACCTGCAACTATGCCCTATCCGGTCGACGGGGCAGCGACTCGGTAGTGATTGCATTCGCCAAGGCTGCGACTTGAGACCCGGTGGAAAATTTCCTCGGTTCTCGGTAGAGTCCATCGCCGATTCGACTGGGCGTCCAAATTGGACTCGCCTACTCCGACTGCCAAATGAACATCTGTGTTTCAATCAACGACGGCCTCGGGGACAACTGATGGGGATATGCCGAATGGGGTATGCCTAGCAGGACGTTCCGATCGGGCCAAAAGCCTAGCGAGTGAGCCTGCAGGACGGCGACTAGAATCCGACTGAGGACAAGGCCTGGCGATTGGAGACTGGAAGCCTATAAGCGTACTTGAGGCCTAGTCGGATTAGGTCAAAGCCTCCGAATACATATCTTGTTCGGTTGTAACATGTAAACTCTAGCGAGGTGCTTCCTATATAAGCCTCCCTAGGGTACTCTGAGGACTTACATTCCATCATATACCCCTTCAAGCGACTCGCTCCTTAGACGCCGAGCTCGCCACCCCTGTAACTTGCTCTCCATCAATCTAATCTAGTAGGAGTAGGTCTTTACCCTTCGGGGGCCGAACCTGGGTAAATCCATGAGCATCTGCCGCCATCTAGCACGGCAGATGGCCGCCAGGTCTCGCCCCTGATTCTATCAATCATTGCCCATGGCAGCGGCTATCGTGGCCATTTCCACGACAATTGGTGTGTCATTGCATGTGCTCTTTTCCAAAAAATAATCTTCCACTTGGCCACACACACTTAAGTGGGTGTTGTGATGTAACCTCTTTCAAACTGGTGCTCCATTGCATGTGGCTATTGAATTCCAACATGTTCCAGGGGTTTCGGACCATGGTTTGACACTTATTGGTGTGTCATTGCATGTTTTCTTTTCCAAAACATAATAATCCACATGGCCACACACACAAGTGGGTGTTGTGTTGCAACCTCTTTCAAACTGGCGCTCCATTGCTTGCGGCAGTTGAATTCCAACATGTTGTTGGTGTTTTTAACCATGGTTTGACACATAATGGAGTGTCATTGCATGCTTTCTTTTCAAAACCACAATGATCCACATGGCCACGCACACTCAAGTGGGTGCGTTGATGCAACCTCTTTCAAACCAGTGCTCCATTGCATGTGGTTGTTGAATTCCGACATGTTCCAAGGGTTTCTGACCATGGTTTGACACTTATTGGTGTGTCATTGCATGTCTTCTTTTCCAAACCATAATGATCCACATGGACACACACACTCAAGTGTGTGCTGTGATGCAACCTCTTTCAAACTGGCACTCCATTGCTTGTGGTAGTTGAATTCCAACATGTTGATGGTGTTTTTTACCATGGTTTGACACATAATGGAGTGTCATTGGATGTTTTTTTATCCAAACCACAATGATCCACATGGAAACACACACTCAAGTGGGTGTGATGATGCAACCTCTCTCAAACTGGTGCTCCATTACATGTGGCAGTTGAATTCCAGCATGTTCCTGGGGTTTCTGACCATGGATTGACACATAGTGGTGTTTCATTCCATGTGTTGTTTTCCAAACCACAATGATCCACAGGGCCACGCACACTCAAGTGGGTGTGGTGATGCAACCGCATTCAAACTAGTGCTCCATTGCATGTGGCAGTTGAATTCCAACATGTTCCTAGGGTTTCTGACCATGGATTGACACATGTTGGAGTGTCATTGCATGTTTTATTTTCCAAACCACAATGATCCACATGGGCACACACACTCAAGTGGGTGTGGTGATGCAACCTCTTTCAAACTGGTGCTCCATTGCATGTGGCAGTTGAAATCCAACATGTTCCTGGGGTTTCTAACCAAGGATTGACACATATTGGTGTTTCATTGCATGTGTTCTTTTCCAAACCACAATGATCCACATGGCCACACACACTCAAGTGGGTGTGGTGCTGCAACCTCCTTCAAACCAGTGCTCCATTGCATGTGGCAGTTGAATTCCAACATGTTCCTAGGGTTTCTCACCAAGGTTTGACACCTATTGGAGTATTATTGCATATTTCCTTTTCCAAATCACAATGATCCACATGACCACAAACACTCAAATTGGTGCGGTGATGCAACCTCTTTCATACTGGTGCTCCATTGCATGTGGTAGTGGAACTCCAACATGTTTCAGGGGTTTCTGACCATGGCTTGACACATATTGGTGTGACATTGCATGTGTTATTTTCCAAACCATAATCATCCACATGGCCACACACACATAACTGGGTGTTGTGATGCAACCTCTATCAAACTGGTGCTCCATTGCATGTGGCAGTTGAATTCCAACATGTTACTAGGGTTTCTGGTCATGGTTTGACCCATATTGGGGTGTAATTGCATATTTTCTTTTCCAAACCACAATGATCCACATGGCCACACACACTGAAGTGGGTGTGGTGGTGTAACCTCTTTCAAACTACTACTCCATTGCATGTGGTAGTGGAACTCCAACATGTTCTAGGGGTTTCTGACCATGGTTTAACACATAGTGGTGTGTCATTGCATGTGTTATTTTCCAAACCATAATAATCCACATGGCCACACACACAAGTGGGTGTTGTGATGCCACCTCTTTCAAACTAGCGCTCCATTGCTTGCGGCAGTTGAATTCCAACATGTTGTTGGTATTTTTAACCATGGTTTGACACCTAATGGAGTGTCATTGCATGTTTTGTTTTCCAAACCACAATGAGCCACATGGCCACGCACACTCAAGTGGGTGCGTTGATGCAACCTCTTTCAAACTAGTGCTCCATTGCATGTGGTTGTTGAATTCCGACATGTTGCAAGGGTTTCTGACCATGGTTTGACACTTATTGGTGTGTCATTGCATGTGTTCTTTTCCATAACAAAATGATCCACATGGACACACACACTCAAGTGGGTGTTGTGATGTAACCTCTTTCAAACTGGCGCTCCATTGCTTGTGGTAGTTGAATTCTAACATGTTGTTGGTGTTTTTTACCATGGTTTGACACATAATGGAGTGTCATTGCATGTTTTCTTATCCAAACCACAATGATCCACATGGAAACACACACTCAATTGGGTGTGGCGATGCAACCTCTCTCAAACTGGTGCTCCATTGCATGTGGCAGTTGAATTCCAACATGTTCCTGGGGTTTCTGAACATGGTTTGACCCATATTGGAGTGTCATTGCATGTAATTTTCCAAACAACAATGATCCACATGGCCGTGCACACTCAAGTGGGTGTGGTGATGCAACCTCTTTCAAATTGGTGCTCCATTGCAGGTGGCAGTTAAATTTCAATATTTTCTTGGGGTTTCTGACCATGGATTGACACATATTGGTGTTTCATTGCATGTGTTCGTTTGCAAACCACAATGATCCACATGGCCACTCACACTCAAGTTGGTGTGGTGATGCAACCTCTTTCAAATTGGTGCTCCATTGTATGCGGTAGTTGAATTCCAACATTTCATGGGGTTTCTGACAATGTATTAACACATATTGTTGTTTCATTGCATGTGTTTCTTTCCAAACCACAATGATCCATATGGCCACACACACTCAAGTGGGTGTGGTGATGCAACCGCCTTCAAACTGGTGCTTCATTGCATGTGGAAGTTGAATTCCAACATGTTGTGGGGGTTTCTAACCATGGATTGACACATATTGGAGTGTCATTGAATGTGTTCTTTTCCAAACCACAATCATCCGCATGGCCACACATAGTCAAGTGGGTGTGGTGATGCAACCGCCTTCAAACTGGTGCTCCATTGCATGTGGAAGTTGAATTCCAACATGTTGCTGGGGTTTCTAACCATGGATTGACACATATTGGAGTGTCATTGAATGTGTTCTTTTCCAAACCAAAATCATCCGCATGGCCACACATAGTCAAGTGGGTGTGGTGATGCAACCTCTTTCAAACTAGTTCTCCATTGCATGTGGCAGTTGAATTCCAACATGTTCCAAGGGTTTCTCGCCATGGTTTGACACGTATTGGAGTGTCATTGCTTGTTTTCTTCACCAAACCACAATCATCCACATGGCCACACACAATAAAGTGGGTGTGGTGATGCAACCTCTTCCAAACTGGTGCTCCATTGCATGTGGAAGTTGAATTCCAATATGTCCTAGGATTTCTCACCAAGGTTTGACACTTCCTGGAGTGTTATTGCATGTTTTCTTTTCCAAACCACAATGATCCACATGACCACATACACTCAAATGAGTGTGGTGACGCAACCTCTTTCATATTGGTGCTCCATTGCATGTGGTAGTGGAACTCCAACATGTTCTAGGGGTTTCTGACAATGGTTTAACACATAGTGGTGTGTCATTGCATGTGTTATTTTACAAACCATAATAATCCACATGGACACACACACAAGTGGGTGTTGTGATGCAACCTCTTTCAAAGTGGCGCTCCATTGCTTGCGGCAGTTCAATTCCAGCATGTTGTTGGTGTTTTTGACCATGGTTTGACACATAATGGAGTGTCATTGCATGCTTTCTTTTCCAAACCACAATTAGTCACATGGCCACGCACACTCAAGTGGGTGCGTTGATGCAACCTCTTTCAAACCAGTGCTCCATTGCATGTGGTTGTTGAATTCCGACATGTTCCAAGGGTTTCTGACCATGGTTTGACACTTATTGGTGTGTCATTGCATGTGTTCTTTTCCATAACAATAATGATCCACATGGCCATGCACACTCAA
Organism: Avena sativa; assembly: GCA_916181665.1. NCBI lineage: Eukaryota > Viridiplantae > Streptophyta > Magnoliopsida > Poales > Poaceae > Avena > Avena sativa. The sequence goes on along the minus strand of OV702289.1, from coordinate 409,926,160 downwards.
GTGGGTGTGGTGATGCAACCTCTTTCAAATTGGTCCTCCATTGCAGGTGGCAGTAAAATTTCAATATTTTCTTGGGGTTTCTGACCATGGATTGACACATATTGGTGTTTCATTGCATGTGTTCTTTTCCAAACCACAATGATCCACATGGCCACTCACACTCAAGTTGGTGTGGTGATGCAACCTCTTTCAAATTTGTGCTCCGTTGTATGCGGTAGTTGAATTCCAACATGTTCATGGGGTTTCTGACAATGGATTGACACATATTGGTGTTTCATAGCATGTGTTTCTTTCCAAACCACAATTATCCACATGGCCACACACACTCAAGTGGGTGTGGTGATGCAACCGCCTTCAATCTGGTGCTCCATTGCATGTGGAAGTTGAATTCCAACATGTTGCTGGGGTTTCTAACCATGGATTGACACATATTGGAGTGTCATTGAATGTGTTCTTTTCCAAACCACAATCATCCGCATGGCCACACATAGTCAAGTGGGTGTGGTGATGCAACCGCCTTCAAACTGGTGCTCCATTGCATGTGGAAGTTGAATTCCAACATGTTGCTGGGGTTTCTAACCATGGATTGACACATATTGGAGTGTCATTAAATGTGTTCTTTTCCAAACCACAATCATCCGCATGGCCACACATAGTCAAGTGGGTGTGGTGATGCAACCTCTTTCAAACTAGTGCTCCATTGCATGTGGCAGTTGAATTCTAACATGTTCCAAGGGTTTCTCGCCATGGTTTGACACATATTGGAGTGTCATTGCTTGTTTTCTTCACCAAACCACAATCATCCACATGGCCACACACAATAAAGTGGGTGTGGTGATGCAACCTCTTCCAAACTGGTGCTCCATTGCATGTGGCAGTTGAATTCCAGCATGTTCCTGGGGTTTCTCACCAAGGTTTGACACTTCCTGGAGTGTTATTGCATGTTTTCTTTTCCAAACCACAATGATCCACATGACCACACACACTCAAATGAGTGTGGTGACGCAACCTCTTTCATACTGGTGCTCCATTGCATGTGGTAGTGGAACTCCAACATGTTCTAGGGGTTTCTGACCATGGTTTAACACATAGTGGTGCGTCATTGCATGTGTTATTTTCCAAACCATAATAATCCACATGGCCACACACACAAGTGGGTGTTGTGATGCAACCTCTTTCAAACTAGCGCTCCATTGCTTGCGGCAGTTGAATTCCAACATGTTGTTGGTGTTTTTAACCATGGTTTGACACATAATGGAGTGTCATTGCATGCTTTCTTTTCAAAACCACAATGATCCACATGGCCACGCACACTCAAGTGGGTGCGTTGATGCAACCTCTTTCAAACCAGTGCTCCATTGCATGTGGTTGTTGAATTCCGACATGTTCCAAGGGTTTCTGACCATGGTTTGACACTTATTGGTGTGTCATTGCATGTGTTCTTTTCCATAACAAAATGATCCACATGGACACACACACTCAAGTGGGTGTTGTGATGTAACCTCTTTCAAACTGTCGCTCCATTGCTTGTGGTAGTTGAATTCCAACATGTTGTTGGTGTTTTTTACCATGGTTTGACACATAATGGAGTGTCATTGCATGTTTTCTTATCCAAACCACAATGATCCACATGGAAACACACACTCAATTGGGTCTGGCGATGCAACCTCTCTCAAACTGGTGCTCCATTGCATGTGGCAGTTGAATTCCAACATGTTCCTAGGATTTCTGAACATGGTTTGACCCATATTGGAGTGTCATTCCATGTAATTTTCGAAACAACAATGATCCACATGGCCATGCACACTCAAGTGGGTGTGGTGATGCAACCTCTTTCAAATTGGTGCTCCATTGCAGGTGGCAGTTAAATTTCAATATTTTCTTGGGGTTTCTGACCATGGATTGACACATATTGGTGTTTCATTGCATGTGTTCGTTTCCAAACCACAATGATCCACATGGCCACTCACACTCAAGTTGGTGTGGTGATGCAACCTCTTTCAAATTGGTGCTCCATTGTATGCGGTAGTTGAATTCCAACATGTTCATGGGGTTTCTGACAATGTATTAACACATATTGGTGTTTCATTGCATTTGTTTCTTTCGAACCCACAATGATCCATATGGCCACACACACTCAAGTGGGTGTGGTGATGCAACCGCCTTCAAACTGGTGCTCCATTGCATGTGGAAGTTGAATTCCAACATGTTGCTGGGGTTTCTAACCATGGATTGACACATATTGGAGTGTCATTGAATGTGTTCTTTTCCAAACCACAATCATCTGCATGCCCACACATAGTCAAGTGGGTGTGGTGATGCAACCTCTTTCAAACTAGTGCTCCATTGCATGTGGTAGTTGAATTCCAACATGTTCCAAGGGTTTCTCGCCATGGTTTGACACATATTGGTGTGTCATTGCTTGTTTTCTTCACCAAACCACAATCATCCACATGGCCACACACAATAAAGTGGGTGTGGTGATGCAACCTCTTCCAAACTGGTGCTCCATTGCATGTGGCAGTTGAATTCCAATATGTTCCTATGGTTTCTCACCAATGTTTGACACTTCCTGGAGTGTTATTGCATGTTTTCTTTTCCAAACCACAATGATCCACATGACCACATACACTCAAATGAGTGTGGTGACGCAACCACTTTCATACTGGTGCTCCATTGCATGTGGTAGTGGAACTCCAACATGTTCTAGGGGTTTCTGAAAATGTTTTAACACATAGTGGTGTGTCATTGCATGTGTTATTTTACAAACCATAATAATCCACATGGCCACACACACAAGTGGGTGTGGTGATGCAACCTCTTTCAAAGTGGTGCTCCATTGCTTGCGGCAGTTGAATTCCAAACCATAATGATCCACATGGACACACACACTCAAGTGTGTGCTGTGATGCAACCTCTTTCAAAGTGGTGCTCCATTGCTTGCGGCAGTTGAATTCCAACATGTTGTTGGTGTTTTTAACCATGGTTTGACACATAATGGAGTGTCATTGCATGCTTTCTTTTCAAAACCACAATGAGTCACATGGCCACGCACACTCAAGTGGGTGCGTTGATGCAACCTCTTTCAAACCAGTGCTCCATTGCATGTGGTTGTTGAATTCCGACTTGTTCCAAGGGTTTCTGACCATGGTTTGACACTTATTGGTGTGTCATTGCATGTGTTCTTTTCCATAACAACAATGATCCACATGGCCATGCACACTCAAGTGGGTGTGGTGATGCAACCTCTTTCAAATTGGTCCTCCATTGCAGGTGGCAGTAAAATTTCAATATTTTCTTGGGGTTTCTGACCATGGATTGACACATATTGGTGTTTCATTGCATGTGTTCTTTTCCAAACCACAATGATCCACATGGCCACTCACACTCAAGTTGGTGTGGTGATGCAACCTCTTTCAAATTTGTGCTCCGTTGTATGCGGTAGTTGAATTCCAACATGTTCATGGGGTTTCTGACAATGGATTGACACATATTGGTGTTTCATAGCATGTGTTTCTTTCCAAACCACAATGATCCACATGGCCACACACACTCAAGTGGGTGTGGTGATGCAACCGCCTTCAATCTGGTGCTCCATTGCATGTGGAAGTTGAATTCCAACATGTTGCTGGGGTTTCTAACCATGGATTGACACATATTGGAGTGTCATTAAATGTGTTCTTTTCCAAACCACAATCATCCGCATGGCCACACATAGTCAAGTGGGTGTGGTGATGCAACCTCTTTCAAACTAGTGCTCCATTTCATGTGGCAGTTGAATTCTAACATGTTCCAAGGGTTTCTCGCCATGGTTTGACACATATTGGAGTGTCATTGCTTGTTTTCTTCACCAAACCACAATCATACACATGGCCACACACAATAAAGTGGGTGTGGTGATGCAACCTCTTCCAAACTGGTGCTCCATTGCATGTGGCAGTTGAATTCCAACATGTTCCTGGGGTTTCTCACCAAGGTTTGACACTTCCTAGAGTGTTATTGCATGTTTTCTTTTCCAAACCACATGACCACACACACTCAAATGAGTTTGGTGACGCAACCTCTTTCATACTGGTGCTCCAGTGCATGTGGTAGTGGAGCTCCAACAGGTTCTAGGGGTTTCTGACCATGGTTTAACACATAGTGGTGTGTCATTGCATGTGTTATTTTCCAAACCATAATAATCCACATGGCCACACACACGAGTGGGTGTTGTGATGCAACCTCTTTCAAACTAGCGCTCCATTGCTTGCGGCAGTTGAATTCCAACATGTTGTTGGTCTTTTTAACCATGGTTTGACACATAATGGAGTGTCATTGCATGTTTTCTTTTCCAAACCACAATGAGCCACATGGACACGCACACTAAAGTGGGTGCGTTGATGCAACCTCTTTCAAACTAGTGCTCCATTGCATGTGGTTGTTGAATTCCGACATGTTCCAACGGTTTCTGACCATGGTTTGACACTTATTGGTGTGTCATTGCATGTGTTCTTTTCCATAACAACAATGATCCACATGGCCATGCACACTCAAGTGGGTGTGGTGATGCAACCTCTTTCAAATTGGTGCTCCATTGTAGGTGGCAGTTAAATTTCAATATTTTCTTGGGGTTTCTGACCACGGATTGACACATATTGGTGTTTCATTGCATGGGTTCTTTTCCAAACCACAATGATCCACATGGCCACTCACACTGAAGTTGGTGTGGTGATGCAACCTCTTTCAAATTGGTGCTCCATTGTATGCGGTAGTTGACTTCCAACATGTTCATGGGGTTTCTAACAATGGATTAACACATATTGGTGTTTCATTGCATGTGTTTCTTTCCAAACCACAATGATCCACATGGCCACACACACTCAAGTGGGTGTGATGATGCAACCGCCTTCAAACTGGTGCTCCATTGCATGTGGAAGTTGAATTCCAACATGTTGTTGGGGTTTCTAACCATAGATTGACACATATTGGAGTGTCATTGAATTTGTTCTTTTCCAAACCACAATCATCCGCATGTCCACACATAGTCAAGTGGGTGTGGTGATGCAACCTGTTTTGAACTAGTGCTCCATTGCATGTGGCAATTGAATTCCAACATGTTCCAAGGGTTTCTCGCCATAGTTTGACACATATTGGACTTTCGTTGCTTGTTTTCTTCACCAAACCACAATCATCCACATGGCCACACACAGTAAAGTGGGTGTGGTGATGCAACCTCTTTCAAACTTGTGCTCCATTACATGTGGGAGTAGAATTCCAACATGTTCCTCGGGTTTCTCACCAAGGTTTGACACTTCTTGGAGTGTTATTGCATGTTTTCTTTTCCAAACCACAATGATCCACATGACCACACACACTCAAATGGGTGTGGTGATGCAACCTCTTTCATGCTGGTGCTCCATTGCATGTGGTACTGGAACTCCAACATATTCTAGGGGTTTTTGACCATGGTTTAACACATAGTGGTGTGTCATTGCATGTGTTATTTTCCAAACCACAATCATCCACATGGCCACACACACACATAAGTCGGTGTTGTGAAGCAACCTCTTTCAAACTAGAGATCCATTGCAGGTGGCAGTTGAACTCCAACATGTTGTTGGGGTTTCTGACCATGGTTTGACACATACTAGATTGTAATTGCATGTTTTCTTTTCCAAACCACAATGAGCCACATGGCAACACACACTCAAGTAGGTGTGTTGATGCAACCTCTTTCAAACTAGTGCACCATTGCATGTGGCTGTTGAATTCCAACATGTTCTAGGGGCTTCTGACCATGGTTTGACACTTATTTGTGTGTCATTGCATATGTTCTTTTCCAAACCATAATGATCCACATGGACATACACACTCAAGTGGGTGTTGTGATGCAACCTCTTTCAAACTGGCGCTCCATTGCTTGTAGTAGTTGAATTCCAACATGTTGTTGGTGTTTTTACCATGGTTTGACACATAATGGAGTGTCATTGCATGTTTTCTTATCCAAACCACAATGATCCACATGGAAACACACACTCAAGTGGGTGTGGTGATGCAACCTCTCTCAAACTGGTGCTCCATTGCATGTGGACGTTGAATTCCAACATGTTCCTGGGGTTTCTGACCATGGTTTTATCCATATTGGAGTGTCATTGCATGTGTAATTTTCCAAACCACAATGATCCATATATCTACACACACTCAAATGGGTGTGGTGATGCAACCTTTTTCAAACTAGAGATCCATTGCAGGTGGCAGTTGAATTCCAACATGTTCCTGGGGTTTCTGACCATAGTTTACACATATTGGAGTGTCATTACAAGTTTTCTTTTCCAAACCACAATGATCCACATGGCCACACACACTCAAGTGGGTGTGTTGATGCAACCTCTTTTAAACTAGTGCTCCAATGCATGTTGTTGTTGAATTCCAACATGTTCCAGGATTTTCTGACCATGGTTTGATACTTATTGGTGTGTCATTGTGTGTGTTCTTTTCCAAACCATAATGATCCACATGGCCACACGCACTCAAGTGGGTGTTTTGATGCAACCTCTTTAAAATTGGTGCTCCATTGCTTATGGCAGTTGAATTCCAACATGGTGTTGGTATTTTTGACCATGGTCTGACACATAATGGAGTGTCATTGCATGTTTTCTTTTCCAAACTACAACGATCCACATGGCCACACACACTCAAGTGGGTGTGGTGATGCCACCTCTCTCAAACTGGTGCTCCATTGCATGTGGTAGTTGAATTCTAGCATGTTCCTGGGGTTTCTGACCATGGTTTGACACTTATTGGAGTGTCATTGCATGTTTTATTTTCCGAACAACAATGATCCACATGTCCACGCATGCTCAAGTGGGTGTGGTCATGGAACATCTTTCAAATTGGTGCTCCATTGCAGGTGGTAGTTGAATTTCAACATGTTCCTGGGGTTTCTGACCATGGATTGACACATATTGGTGTTTCATTGCATGTGTTCTTTTCCAAACCACAATGATCCGCATGACCACACACACTCAAGTGGGTGTGGTTATGCAACCTTCTTCAAACTGGTTCTCCATTGCATGTGGCAGTTGAATTCCAACATGTTCCTAGGGTTTCTAACCATGGATTGACACATATTCGAGTGTCATTGCATGTGTTCTTTTCCAAACCACAATCATCCACATGGCCACACACAATCAAGTGGGTGTGGTGATGCAACCTCTTTCAAACTGGTGCTCCATTGCTTGTGGCAGTTGAATTCCAACATGTTGTTGGGGTTTCTGACCATGGTTTGACACATAATGCAGTGTCATTGCATGTTTTCTTTTTGAAACCACAATGATCCACATGGCCACACACACGAAAGTGGGTGTGATGAGGCAACCTCTCTCAAACTGGTGGTCCATTGCATGTGGCAGTTGAATTCCAACATCTTCTGGGGTTTCTGACCATGGTTTGACACATACTCCCTTTGTTCCTTAATCTAAGGTGTATAGTTTTCTTGCACAAATATTAGCGCGCAGGCTGGAAGGGAAATTTTCTTTGCTTTCGTACATGAATACCCAGGTGATTGATGTGATATAGAGGGAAAATAGAAAATCTAGGTACCCTCTCTCTCTCCTGAACGGAGTAATTGCCTCCTAAATAAGAGAAACAAATCCAATAATTCTCTATACATCTTATATTATGGATTTTTTCACAAAAAACTATACACCTTATGTTAAGAAACGGAGGGAGTATTGGAGTGTCATTGCATGTGTTATTTTCCAAACAAATCAATGATCCACATGGCCACACAGTTAAGTGGGTGTGGTGGTGCAACCTCTTTCAAATTGGTGCTCCATTGCATGTGGCAGTTGAATTCTAACATGTTCCTGGGGTTTCTGACCAAGGTTTGACACTTATAGGAATGTCATTGCATGTTTTTTCCAAACGAAAATGATCCACATGACCACACACACTCAAATGGGTGTGGTGATACAACATATGTCAAACTAGTGCTCCATTGCATGAGGCAATGGAACTCCAACATGTTCTAGGGGTTTCTGACCATGGTTTGACACATATCGGTGTGTCATTGCATCTGTTCTTTTCCAAACCACAATCATCCGCATGGACACACACACTAAAGTGGGTGTTGTGATGCAACCTCTTTCAAACTGGTGCTCCATTGCATGTGGCAGTTGAATCCAACATATTACTCGGGTTTTTGACCATGGTTTGACACATATAGGAGTGTAACTGCATGTTTTATTTTCCAAAACACAATGATCTACATGGACACACACAAACACAAGTGGGTGTGGTGATGCAACCTCTTTCTAACTGGTGCTCCATTGCGTGTGGCAGTTGAATTCCAACATGTTCCTGGAGTTTCTGACCAAGGTTTGACACTTATTGGAGTGTCATTGCATGTTTTCTTTTCCAAACCACAATCATCCATCTGTCCACACACTCAAACGGGTGTGGTGATGCAACCTCTTTCAAACTAGTAATCCATTGCAGGTGGCAGTTGAATTCCAACATGTTGCAGGGGTTTCTAACCATGGTGTGAAACTTATTGGTGTTTTGTTGCATGTGTTCTTTTCCAAACCACAATGATCCACATTACCACACACTCAATTGGGTGTTGTAATGCAACCTCTTTCAAACTGGTGCTCCATTGCATGTGTCAATTGAATTCCAACATGTTCCTCGGGTTGCTGACCATGGATTGACACATATCGGTGTGTCATTCTTGTGTTATTTTCCAAACCACAATGATCCACATGGCCACACAAACTCAAATTGGTGTGGTGATGCGACCTCTTTCAAACTGGTGCTCCATTGCATGTGGCATTGGAATTCCAACATGTTCTAGGGGTTTCTGCCCATGGTTTGACACATATTAGAGTGTCATTGCATGCTTTTTTCCAAACCACAATAGTCCACATGGACACACACATAGTCATATGGGTGTGGTGATGCAACCTCTTTGAAACTGGTGTGCCATTGCATGTGGCCGTGGACCTCCAACATGTTCTAGGGTTTTTGACCATGGTTTGAAACATACTGGAGTGTCATTGCATTTTTCTTTTCCAAACCACAATGATACAGATGGCCACATGATGAGTGCATATTTGCATCATATTTTACATTATTATTTTGCATTGTAGATGTAGGATCTTGGTATTTTACGGCGCTCGTGCACACATTTTATGTCTATTTTCACCAACATCAGGACAGATGATGGATCCAATGGATACAATTCTTGGAGCAGTTGTACTGTGGAGAAAAGGAGTAAAAAACAACGTAAATCGCATATTTGGGAAATATTAATAATACCAGAAGAAAACTAGAAGCGAACAAGGGAGGAAGAGAGTCCAACGACCAACTATACGAGCGGAGCGATTTTCCGGCCGTATAGCTCCGGCAGTATAGTTGGTGCCGCCTCCACCTCGTCAAATAGTTTCACCCCGTCCAATTGGTTCGAGGAAACGACATACAGAACACCCAGAAAACATAGAAACCTCACCTCCGGAAGGCATCTGGAGGGGGAACTCATCCACCGGGGATCCAAATTCGCCCTACGCATATCCGGGAGGCTAAGACATCGATCTTCATCATCCACCACTACATCACCACCATGTCCATCCATCCCATCTACATCTTGTCTAGATCTTGTTGTAATTCCTATACTCATTGTGGATTTATACAAGTGATATTCATCTATGATCGTTTCCATTATCATTGCCATGATGTTGATTGCCTCCATGGCTGAGTAGATCATTAGTTCTTGGGAGATGGAGAAACCCTAGTATGAGATTGAAATAAGATAAAGTCTATTATGATATTCATCGTTGTGACCATGTGTTAGATTTTCTACATCTTGATGTTGAGAGAAGTCGACCTCTCAATATTTGCCTCTTGTGGGAACTTGATGGAGGAAACTACTTGTTGCTAGACGGAGGCGTGCTAACACTTACAGTGACTTTAAAGCTATTGGCACCCCTTACGTATCAACTTGGGAAACTCACGGAACACTATCCATGCCATGGGATACGTCCTACAGGATTACGTCCCTTAATAGCACAGTAATTCGATTGATGTCGATTGCTGACTGTTGTCGTTATGAGGATGATGGGAGTAGCGGTTGCTACCTATTCATCCAAATACGGAGTTCCTCCCACACATACATAGTTGAGAATGTTCATGATGATAATCTTTACCTTAAATCTTTACAATACTAGTGGTGTATTCGCTACTCCCTGAGAATGCCTTTTTTCTACTGCAATTCCAATCTCTCTTACATACATGATACCTACTTTCTGTACTCAGTTGTTTTACTTTAATTTATTGCTTTTATACCCAAAACCCCAAATCACCTTTTTACACAATACTCGTATTTTAACTTGTCACTTAGAAATTTATCTAACATTTCTATCGTAATATTTATTTCAAGAGTTATTAGACTTCAGACTCCTCCTCCTTGTGGGATCGATATCTTTATTTCGAAACTAGCTACAAACGATTTGTGCACTTGTAGTCATCAAGCTATTTTCTAGTGCTCTTGCCGGGGAGCTAAGCGATTTAGGTCTTTTAGTTTTTTCTTATTTATTTTTGTCTTGCTAAATTTTGTTTTGAGTTACAGGTTTCCACCAACATGATGGAATTTGAGCATATGACTAGTGCTAACCCACTCAACCACTTTGGTAAGCCATATGATATTTATAAAAGGGACAACTCCAATGAGAAGACAAGGGGGTTTGAAATAAATCCTCTACTACTTAGTATTTTACATAAGAAGGCGATGAAGAAGATCCTGGTCCATACGAGCATATTGGATGTTTTAAAGATATACGAGGCACTTTTCTATTGACGGGATATACCTCTAATGAGGTAAGGGTTAAAAAATTTAGTCAAACTTTGACAAGTACAACTCTCTCATTGTATAGATCTCTACCCCCTGAAGCCACTACTACTTGGGATAATCTAGCCTGTGAATTTCTATCAAAATATTATCCATTATCAAAATCTTTTGGAATCAGGCGTCTTATAATGACTTGGAAGAATCGTTCTAATGAAGGACTAGTAAGAGGTTATATTAGATTTAAAGATTTACTATGACTATGTCCTCATCATGATTTGCCTGAATGGTATTTACTACATATCTTTTATGGCGGTTTAATTGAACCTAATAAAATTGAACTAGACTCTTTCACGGAAGGAGCCTTTATGAATCGTACTATACCTAAAGCTTGGGCTTTACTTAATAGAATTCGTGATCATAGAGTTTCATGGAATTTTGGCCTAGGAAGTGAAGGAGGCATATAAATAGAGCATGATTGTATTCATGACTATAATAAAAAAGGCCATGTTAAAGAATTATCTAAAGAACTTCATTTGGATTCAGATCTTGTGTTGCAAGTTGTTAAAGATTTTACTTAACATATTAAAGATACAAAGGAGGGTCCAGTCAAGTATGATACACCACCCGATCCAGAAAAGAAAAGAGAAGATAAAGCAACACTTGCCTCCGTAGAACCAATATATGAAGTTCCTTTCCCTAACACTGCACAAGAGCATATTTGTGAATATGAATAGGTCAAAGCAGTAAAGGAAAAGAAGGAAGACGAAAGCATGCCAGGAGTCACGGAACACTTGGAAGAAACCAAAGATGAAGAGGTAACCAACGAAGAAATTATGGCTATGTACTCACACTGTAACATAGTTGAACTTGATGAAGAATATTCCTTATTGGTTGAAGGTAAAATAAAGGTAAAAGATGTGGGTAAGCATATTCTTCCCTGCATATTTAAAGAAACATCTCATTACGGTTTATGTGATCTTGGCACCGAAATTAATGTAATATCTTATGATTTCTACTTAGAAATAAAAGAAGAAATAGAACCGGCTACAATTGAAAATACTGATATAACAATTATGTTAGCCAATAAAAACCATAGAATTCCAATGGGAGTAGTTTGACAATGCAACTTTCACAATTGGCAACACAAACTTTCCTATCGATTTTGTAGTTGTTGATATGCCAGCTGACACTCTTTGCCCAATTATATTTGGAAGGAACTGTTTGGATGATATAGGTGCCTATGTTAACTTCAAGAAGGAGATTGTGTCTCTTAGGCTTGGGGGAACGGAAAATAAATTCCATTTTTCCAAATTTAAAGACATGCCTCCAGAAATACAAGAAGAAGAGAGAACTATTGAGGAAATGGCGGCTCTTTTCTTTAGTAATCAAGAAGAAGAAATAGATGAAGATCCAAATTATGAAGAAATAGTTATGGAGGACATGTCCCTGCGAGAACTAGAAAATGAATTCGATTCACTTCCTGTTTTGGGACCTCCGACCGATGAGGCTTTTGAAGAGCCAGAAAAGAGAGGGGACGAGGAATTACCACCCCCAGAGTTGAAGACTCTACCAGAAAATCTTAAATACAGGTTTTTAGATGATACCAATAAATTCCCTGTTATTATTAGTGCTAAACTTTCAGAAGCAGAAGAAGAAGAAGAAGAAGAAGAAGAAGAACTCATGAGAATAATTAAGGAGCATCGCTAAGCATTTGGGTACTCAATGAATGACTTAAAGGGCATTAGTCCAATGATAGCCATCCATCGAATATTCATGGAAGAAGGTGCTAAACCAGTTGCAGAATTTAATAGAATATTAAAGCCCGAAATGAAAGAAGTGGTAAGAAAATAAATTGTATGCCTACTAGACGCAGGTATAATTTATCTTATTAAAGAGAGTGATTGGGTAAGTCCTATTCATTGTGTACCTGAGAAGGGCGGTTTTACTGTTGTTCCTAATGAAAACAATGAATTGATACCTACTAGAACTATTGTTGGGAACAGGATGTGCATAGACTTCAGGAAATTAAATAAACAAACTAGGAAAGATCACTATCCATTACCATTCATAGATCAAACTTTAGAAAGGTTAGCAAACCATACTCGTTTTTGTTACTTGGACGAATACTCTGGTTTCTCTCAAATAGTTGTTCATCCGGATGACCAACTTAAAACAACTTTCATAATTCCTTATAGTTTACATGCTTACCGACGTATGCCTTTTGGTTTATGTAATGCTCCAGCTACTTTTCAACTATGACTGCTATTTTTGGGGATTTTATAGAACTTATAATGGATGTATTTATGGATGACTTTTCTGTCTATGGAACTTCATTTACTAGGTTTTTGGATAATCTCAAAAGAGTTTTGCAGCGGTGTAAAGAAACTAATCTTGTTCTAAACTGGGAGAAGTGCCACTTTATGGTCAAAGAAGGTATAGTCCTCGGACACAAGGTATCAGGTAAGGGAATTGAAGTTGATATAGCTAAGGTTGAAGCAATAGAGAGAATGCCGCAACCTAGGGATATTAAAGGTATAAGAAGTTTTCTTGGTCATGTGGGTTTTACAGAAGGTTCATTAGAAATTTCTCTAGGATATCTAAACCTTTGACTAACCTCTTGCAAAAGGGAATGATATTTAATTTTGATGATAAGTGTCTTGAAGCCTTTGATAAACTCAAAAATGCTTTAACTCGTGATCCACCATTAAACCACCTATCTGGGATACAACCTTTGATTTAATATATGAAGCTAGCAATGATATTGTAGGAGTAACTCTTGGACAACATATTGGTCGTAGATTTAATATTATACATCATGCTAGTAGAACTCTCAATGGTGCTCAAAAGAATGACCCTCAGGAAGAAAAGGAACTTTTTGCTGTATTTTTCTCTTGTGATAAATTTCGTTCTTATATACTTGATGCAAAGGTGAGAGTTCACACGGATCATGATGGCTTAAAAGAACTCCTTGAAAGGAAAGACCATAAGCCAAGGCTGATCCGTTGGATTCTTTTACTTCAAGAATTTGTGTTGCAGATTATGCAGAGGCCATAAATAAAAATGTTAGATGCGGTGTCCATGTTTTCCTAGGAAGACACCAATCTTATTGAGAGGAACTTTAGTCCTGGTGATTTTTGTTTACGGGAATTATTTAATGAACTAAAGTCAATTCCTCCAAAAGAGAAAGAGTCCTTGTTGTGGGAGGAACTTTTCATCCCCAAATAAGAAATGGTAAGTGCAAGGTAAGAGTTCTTACCCAAATAAGTGATTTGTTTTCACAATCTTTACTTTTGAAAATTCTGCCTTCGAATTCCTTGTGTTTTTTTGAAGTTTTAAAGGGGTTTTACCAACTATACGAACGGAACTATACGACCGGAGAGGAAGCTCCCGTCGTATAGTTGATCGTTAAACTCTCTGTATCATCTTCGTGAAATTGTTTTCGCTATCCGAGACTATACGGTCGCAACTATACGACCGGAACCAAAAATTCCGACCGTATAGTTGGTCGTTAAACTCTCAGATGGTTTTTCTTTTGATGTCTATATCTATACGGTCGCAACTATACGACCAGAACCAAAAATTCCGGCCGTATAGTTGGTCGTTAAACTCTCAGACACTTTTTCGTTCGATCTTTCATTTATTATTCATCTAAATAATAATAATAATAATAAATATAGTTATTGTCAGTTCCGAGTTGTTATCTAATCGACCTGGACTCAAGATATTTGGAAGTATCTGCTCGGAACCAACTATAGGCCGGAGCTATACGAGCCGCACTCGTATAGTTGGTCATTACACGGCAGGACACTTCCAAATTCACGATTTCTTTCCCTATTTCGTTTGGATTCTTTTATTGGGCGACAATTTGGGGTTTCTCATGAGTTTTACTGACCTCTGACCCCCTTATATACTGCCATTATATCTCTCTAATCATATCACTAGGAACCAATCTAGAAATGTGTTATCCCGTCCTAGGCCGTGGAAAACCCATGGGGCTCATTGCTCCTTTCAGGGACCGCTCTAGTAGCACGTCCATGGGGGACAACGATGAGGAGGTGGAGAGATTTAGCCCGAGGTACAAGGAGTACATCGAGCCAAGCTACTTCAACAACGATTCTGATGAGGACGTGGTTGCCGTCTACATCCACCGTGAAGTCTATGATCCACCGGAGATCGATTGGGCGGCGATGAAGAGAGCTCAACAAGAGACAGATGATCGCAAACCACATGGAAAAAGGCCGTGTGGAGATGGTCAAGTTCATCACTATGGATCAAAGGTCACTCAAGCGTAAGGAATTATCTAATATTGGTGCAGGTACAAGCAAGGTAAGGTTTCCACTTCCCCGATCCATCAATTATGGATGAGGAAGAAGAAGCTATACCTAGGACCAAGGATCGTGTATGGGCGTTGGAGATATATCAGAAGAAGGAACTACTCCATCGTGTCGAAGTCCGCCACCGTCTCAACGAGATGGAGAAGAAGGAAGATCTCCTTCCATTGGTGACTAAGCTCGTAGATAGAGTGGACACTCTGCGGTCTGAATTACGGAGGTGCTACAGCGGCATAACTACTTTGGAGGAGACCAACAAGAAGCTATGCATTGTGGTGTTGCATGCCATGGCACCCCATTGATCTACAACAATGACGGTATCAAATAATCGCAAGGGATTATTTGATCCTGCCTGGCTTGATTCCAAGCTTGGGGAGATCTTTAAGACCTTGTAATCTACCTTATAAGTTTTTATTACTATTTTTGCATTAGTTCAAACTAGAAATAAAGTTTGCATCATTAGAATTCCCTTCAGGAATAGTCGATCCCTTTTATGAAATTCCGAGATTATTATTATATATGGAGCAATATTGGGTTTGTGTTTGCTTTATTGATATATGAATGGCTTGAGTATAATTTTAGTTGCACTTGACGATAACAATAGGAGTCTTCCACACCATTGGTATTAATAGACCACCTAAAGATAATTTAGTCAACATGATCTAAGTCTACGGTTTGATTTACAAAGAAAAATTATCTATACAGTTAAGTTGAAAAAGAAACCTTGAACAAAGGGAAATAGAAGTGCTATTAGAAAAGAGTGGGAACAAGTCGACGTAGAATCTTCAATTCATAAGAATGCTTTCTATACAATTGGAATTTGGTAATTGAGATTGTTAAACTTTGAATTCCTACATAAAGTGGAATGTATGGCTAGCTTCTGTGCACAGCACTTAAACAAAAGTGTGAGCATATATACAAAATAAAAGAAAAAGAAGAATAAAAAGAGCGAGTGTGCAAAGAGCAAGTCGGCATATACCACTGTGTTGTAGTATGACAAGGAGATACTTTTGAGATTCTAAATCCCAAGTGAATACGTTGATCCTAAAACACTTGGGACTACCTCACTAACTCATTCGGTTGAACCGGATTCTTTTACATTATGTTGAGATTCATCTTTTATGAACTATTGATTACTAAGGTGTGGAAGCCTTCTAATACTATTCATATGGTTTGAGTAAGGTACTATTCATGAACTTATTCCCATGTATCGTACATGATAAACACATGCTGTAATTGCCTAATTTATTTTATCGACTCAGCTTCATGAATATGAGGATCACATCCATTAAGCTAAAAACTTGCTCAGGATGAGAAAGAGTCTAAGCTTGGGGAAGTTGATGAGTGCATATTTGCATCACGTTTTACATTATTATTTTGCATTGTAGATGTAGGATCTTGGTATTTTACGACGCTCGTGCACACATTTTATGTCTGTTTTCACCAGGATTAGGACAGATGATGGATCCAATGGATACAATTCTTGGAGCAGTTGCACTATGGAGAAAATGAGTCAAAAACAACGTAAATCGCTTATTTGGGAAATATTAATAATACTAGAAGAAAACTAGAAGTGAACAAGGGAGGCAGAGAGTCCAACAACAAACTATACGAACGGAGCAATTTTCCAGCCATATAGCTCCAGCCCTATAGTTGGCGCCGCCTCCACCTCGTCAAATAGTTTCACCCCATGCAATTGGTTCGAGGAGACGAGATACAGAACACCCAGAAATCACAGAAAACCTCCGAAAGGCATCTAGAGGGGGAACTCATCCACCGGGGATCCAACTTCGCCCTACGCAGATCCGGAAGGCTAAGGTATCGATCTTCATCATCCACCGCTGCATCACCACCATCTCCATCCATCCCATCTACATCTTGTCTAGATCTTGTTGTAATTCCTATACTCATTGTGGATTTATACAAGTGCTATTCATCTATGATTGTTTCCATTATCATTGCCATGATGTTGATTGCCTCCATGTCTGAGTAGATCATTAGTTCTTGGGGAGATGGAGAAACCCTAGTATGAGATTGAAAGAAGATAAAGTCTATTATGATATTCATCGTTGTGACCATGTGTTAGATTTTCTACATCTTGATGTTGAGAGAAGTCGACCTCTCAATATTTTCCTCTTGTGGGGACTTGATGGAGGAAACTACTTATGACTATAAATCTATTGACACCCCTTATGTATCAACTTGGAAAACCGAGGAAACTCATGGAACACTATCGATGCCATGGGATACGTCCTATGGGATTACGTCCCTTAATAACGCAGTGATTCGATTGATGTCGATTGCTTACTGTTGTGGTTATGAGGATGATGTGAGCAGTGGTTATGAGAAAACAATAAATATCACTAAGGCAGTCCCCGAGTTACTGCTCGAGGTGCCAAGATTTCATTGATAAACTCATTGCCAGCATACATACCGACATATGAGAGACTCAGATACACACACTTCTTTGTGAAGTGTAGAATGGACGGAGTAGAGCTACATTCCATGGACGCTTAGATTCCTCATCGGACCTGTCCGCCTTGTTCTTCTCCTGTGGTTTTGCATCGATGAGATAATAAGAGTCATTGTGTAATGCTTTGCTCACAATGAATGGCCCTTCCCATGGGAGGGATAACTTATGCATGCCATCAGTACGTTGTACCAACCAGAGTACCAGATCAGCTTCCCGGAAGACTCGAGGGTTTACTCTCCGGCTATGATACCATCAGAGATTTTGCTGATATATGGTGGATCTGGACAATGCCAATTCTCTCGCTTCTTCCAGCAGATCAACATCATTTTGCCAGGCTTCTTGCACTTCGGTTTCTGTGTATTGGGTGACTCTAGGAGAATCATGCTCTATGTTGGCTGGTAATATAGCTTCTGCCCCATATACCAGAAAGAATGGAGTATAGCATGTTGATCGATTCGGAGTTGTTCTTAAACTCCACAGTACTGCTGGTAGTTCTTCTATACAGCACCCCGCTGATCTTTGCAGCGGCTCAATGAGCCGGGGTTTTATCCCGGATAATACTAATCCGTTGGATCTCTCCACTTGTCCATTCGATGCGGGGTGGGTTACTGAGGCAACGTCCAACCGGATCTTCTTCTCTCGGCAGAATCGTGCAAATGCTCCTTGCTGGCTCGTGGTTGATGTAGAGCTCGTTGGGAACCCCAAGAGGAAGGTATGATGAGCACAACAGCAAGTTTCCCCTCAGTTATGAGACCAAGGTTTAATCGAACCAGTAGGAGCAAGGAAACACCCCAAAGGTGTTACTAGCTGAGCTTTGGCAGGGCACACTACCGGTGCTAGTAGCAACGTGGAGACCTGCACAACACAACCACAGAACTTTGTCCCCAACTTGCGATGAGGTTGTCAATCTCACCGTGTTTTGCGGAAAACAAAGGATTAAACGTATCGAATGGAAAGAAGTAAAAGTTTGCAGAAAGTAAACACAAAGCAGAAACAGTTTATAGATTGTATGTAAAGAAAAGGACCGGGATCCATAGTTCACTAGAGGTGGCTCTCCTTAGATAGATAACATGATGGGTGAACAAATTACTGCGGGGCAATTGACAAACACCGAGAAAGCAATACATGCATATACTAATCATCTTGACTCCTTTGAGACTTGATTGGGCATTACAACATAATACATAGACCGCCATCCAACTGCATCTATGACTAATAATCCACCTTCAGGTTATCATCCGAACCCCCTCTAGTATTAAGTTGGAAGCAACAGATTATTGCTTTACGAATTGCGTGTAAATTAAACAATACAATTGTTCTATGAACAAAGGATCGTTGTTTTATCCCTAGTAGCAACAACACATCTAGTACCTTAGAGATTTCTGTCACTTCCCCAGATTACTAGAGGCATGAACCCACTGTCGAGCATAAATAGTAACTCTTGGAGTTGCTAGCATCTACTTGGCCAAGATAGCTACTAACAACGGAAAGCATGCAAGATCTCAAATAACAAAGACATGATAGAATCAATAATCAATCTGAAATAGCATCTCAATATCCATCGGATCCCCGCAAACACAACATGTATGGATTACAAATAGATGATCTTGATCATGAACGGAGCTCACAAGATCTAAACATGAAAGCACAAAGGAGGAGAAACCAGCCATCTAGCTACTACATGGATCCGTAGTCCAAGGATGAACTACTCACGCATCACACCGGAGGCTCGCATGGTGATGAAGAAGGCCTCCAGGGTGAATTCCCCTCTCCGGAAGGGTGCCGGGAAGAGCTTCAGATCCCTCCCGATCTAGGGATGGAGATGACGGCGGCTACAGACTCTTTCGTGGATTTTTGATAGGGTACTTAGGGTTTTCGTCCCGAGGGCAACTTATAGGCGGAAGGAGAGGCCGAGGGGGTGCCAGGAGCCACCACACCACCCCCTGGCGTGGGCCAGGCCTGGCCGGCGGCTAGGTGGTGTGGCCGACCCCTGGACTCTCTCCGTCTCGTATTCTGGCACTTGATCCCTTCCGGAAAAATAGGCACTTTGGCTTTTGTCCCGTCCAATTCCAAGAATATTCATTTTCTGACTTTCTTGGAACAAAAAATAGCAGAAAACAGGAAGCTGGCACTGTGGCTCTTGTTAATAGGTTAGTCCAAGAAATCATATGAAAAGTACTCCAAAGTTGGAACAAAACACAAGAAAGTGGATAAAACCAAGCATGGAACATCAAAAATTATAGATACATTTGCAATGTATCAACATCCCCAAGCTTAACTCCTGCTCGTCCTCGAGTAGGTAAGTGATAAAAAGAAATAATTTTTGAGGTGACATGCACCATCAAAGACTTGATCAAAGTATTTGCAAAACATTCAAGGCTGGGATCATAGTAATTCAATCATACCATGAAAGACAAAGTTCTAGCAATAAGCAAAGAAACTATGATGCAACATAAAAAGGCACAAACAAAAGATTCATGAATAACAATGCTTTGCAAGAC
Source organism: Avena sativa (assembly GCA_916181665.1). Lineage (NCBI taxonomy): Eukaryota > Viridiplantae > Streptophyta > Magnoliopsida > Poales > Poaceae > Avena > Avena sativa. The sequence continues at coordinate 409,906,030 of OV702289.1, read as the reverse complement.
GTTTGTTTGTTTCACATAGAGAAAACATAGCATAAAAGTATTCAGCTTGTCCCTCGATAGAGTAGAAAATATAAATGCATAGGACACCTTCAAAGTTCATAAGAGTGACTAGATACAATAGTTTCAAACAAGCAATAACAATTTATGCATCAATCAACTAGTCTTGGGACAATGCACATAGAACTAAGAATGGCCACTATGCTCTCAAAGTAGGTGCATAAAGATAGAAGGTGGAGACTCAATATAATGGTGGAAGAAAGGCCTTTGTAAAAGGAAGTAGGGATTCAAGTCTCATAAAGAGCTTCCAAAAATTATGATACTTAAAGATTTCAGCTCTCATTGCCCCTATCATAAGCATCTTGAAGTGATTAAGGTTAAAGTGAACAAACTATGGTGTACATGCTTGACGAAGTATAAGTCAGAAATCTCATGTCCCTTGTATACGAGGGTCGCTCCTCATGCTACTCAAGTTTAGTCACACGTAAGTTCTTGTCATTGTAAGTACATGTGTATCATTGAGAACCGCCAACGGGGTACCCCTTGCCCGATGATATGGAAGAATCCCCATATCAAAATGACAAGGCAAGCAGACAACGAGCATCTCAGCATTCTTCTTATTTACCATGGGAATATGGTGCTTTTTTCTCTCTTTCCTCTTTTCATAGTATCTCTTTTTTCTCAATATAGGACTCTTTTTTTAAGAAGAATGCTTCATAGACAGCTCATTATGGTTACGCTGCAGGTTTCCACCATGTCAGCATGGATTAGACCAGCGGACCAGGCGTTTGTCTAACACATATACATAACTCCATGGACTTACAAGCTCCCCTTTCATTTCACACCGACGACATCCATATACAAAAGGGCATGATATCAACTAGGTACAAGTACCAAGTGCAATGTTGAAAGCATTCCCCTAGAAAGCATGGTTCTGCTAATTCCCAACAAATAAGTGCAAGCATATACAACATAGAAGACACAATGGTTCAAGTTTATTAAGGGCAAGTAAAGTAAAGTGTGCCATCAATTTTGTGAGAGCTTTAATCACTAGTTTTCTCATAACAAGTGGAAGGTAAAGAAAAGCATGAATATACTTGGAATAGCATAAGCTAGTAGGTAGGTATGATGGACTCTTTGGAATAACTTGGTTTAGGGAGTTGGATGCATGAGTGGAACTCATACTTGGTGGTGGAGGCTAGCAAAAGACTGGGAGCAACAAACTAAGAGAGCAATAATGGGCATAATCATGCAGAGTGACAAAACATCATTGATCAAAGCATAAAGTGATACTACAAGTTGAAAACTAAAGGATCATAAATGCTATGGTGACTTGTGACAGTCATAACATGGTGTGAGCATGTGCCAAGTCAACCCAAATAAAGCATCAAAGGAGAATACCACTATACTATGCTTTAATATGCTAAAACAACGCATGATTCATCCAAGGCACATTAAGCAATCTCAATTGTTTATAACAAGTCATGCTACAGCAAAGAATACTAAGCATAAAGCCAAAAAAATATCAAGCATGGCATGACAAAGCATAGGCCACAGTCAAAAACAAGCTCTTTTTACCACATAAGCATGAACATTCCTACTCTTTTCCAAACCAAACCAAACTATTCGCAAACCAAAGTGTGAAAGAGGGGGTCCAACCAATTTATTCAGAAAACTAAACAAACCAAAGCAAACTAAAAACCAAAACAAAAACGAGAAAGAAGACGCTCCAAGAAAAACACAACTGTGCATGAAACAATAAAAATGAAGCGTTTGGAAGAAACCTGGAATTTTTATTGATGAAGAAGGGGAATGCCTTGGGTATCTCCAAGCTTTGACGCTTGTACTTCTTGGATATTTCTTCGGGTGACACGCGTGGCATCCCCAAGCTTGAGCTTTAGTCCATCCTTCATCTCATTACTCATTCCTTCCATACACCTGAAATTTTTCCTTCATACAAAACTTCACACAATCTCATTAGCAATATTAGTGCACTCAAGATAAATAAGTCTCAAGGTTCAGTTCTAACACCAAATAAACTTCCACTAGAACACTAGCTACTATAGCACTTCCCTCAAAAAGCTCAATTCCCCAAAGGAACTCAAGAAGGAACTAACAAGAAGCAAATGCAGAAAATGGCAAAAATCTGTCAAAACAGACCAGCAGGAAACAACGATTTTTTTCGAAGACCTTCTGTTGCTCAAATCAAAACGTGTTGAACTAACGAAAGTTAGATAACAACCTGGGGCAGACGCACAAAAAATTACATCTCAATCTGACATACAGAGCTCTCTCAGGAATTTTTACGGTGAAGCACAAAAATCTGTTTCGGGACAGCAACTTTCCCAATCATTACTTCACTCTCATTAGAGGTTACTCTTGGCACAAAAAGCAAATAAAAAGGATAAGGAGAGGTTATTACAGGGGTAATAACTTCCAAGACACATCTAAAACTCTTGGATTATCTCCCAACAAGTACTTTTCTTTAACGCCTTTAAGTTAGGCATAAGAAGGAAAGAAATAATCAAGTGTTCTCAAATGAAGAAGCATTAAGACCAAATTTTGTTTTCATAGGAGAAGCAAAAGAAATCTTTTCTCTATTTTTAGGGAAGTGTTCTATACCTTTCTTGAGTGGGAGTTGATATTTAATGGTGCCTTCTTTCATATCAATGATGGCACCAACAGTTCTAAGAAAAGGTCTTCCCAAAGTAATAGGACAAGAAGCATTGTATTCAACATCAAAAACATAGAAATCAACGGGGACATAGGAATCATTAACCATAATAAGAACATCATTAAGACTCCCCATGAGTTTCTTTTTAGCATTAGCATCAAGTGGGACATTCAAATAGCAATCTTCAAGAGGAGGCAAATCAAGCATATCATAAATCCTTCTAGGCATAATAGAAACACTACTATCAAGATCACACAAAGCTTTGAAATCAAAGTCATTCACTTTCATATTAATGATGGGTTCTCAACCATCTTCTTGCTTTATAGGAATAGAAGCTTTATGTTTCATCTTTTCTTCTTTAATCTTTATGAGAGCATCAGTAATGTGTTTTGTAAAAGCCATGTTCATAGCACTAGCATTAGGACTTTTAGCAAGCTTTTGTAGGAACTTAATAACTTCAGAGATGTTGCAACCATCAAGATCAAAATCAACTTTATCATCTAAAGTAGTAGAACTATTACTAGCCTCAACACTAGTGGTGGTGATAGTAGAAACACTAATGTTTATAGCAATTTCATCTTCTCTTTCCCACTTAGCATGTAATTCAGCTAATAGTCTAACATTTTCATCAATTCTTACTTGTATGGCATTAGTAGCTGCAAAGGGATTGTCATTAGTTTCAGGTTTAGCAGCCATTTTATTCAAAGAAGATTGAGCTTCAGCCAAAGATGCTATATTTCTTTCATCATTAGAGAGTTTTTCCTCAATAGTTTTATTGAAAGCAGTTTGTTTACTAATAAACTCTTTAAGCATAACTTAAAGTTTAGATGGAGCACTCTTATTATTGTTGTAAGAATTTCCATAAGCATTACCATTGTTGGGAGGATATGGCTTATAATTGTTGTTACCAAAATTGTTCCTATAAGCATATTACCATAAGCATTGTTGCCAAAATTGTTATTTCTTATGAAGTTCACATCAACTTGCTCTTCTTGAGCAACCAAAGAGGCTAAAGGAACATTATTTGGATCAATATGGGCTTTCCCATTAACAAGCATGGACACAATAATATTAATCTTATCACTCAAGGAGGAGGTTTCTTCAACAGAATTTACCTTCTTACCTTGTGGAGCTCTCTCAGTATGTCATTCAGAATAATTAACCATCATAATATCCAATAGTTTTGTTGCAGCACCCAAAGTGATGGTCATAAAGGTATCTCCAGCAGCTGAATCCAATAGGTTCCTTAAAGAATAGTTCAATCGTGCATAAAAAGTTTGGATGATCATCCAAGCAGTCAGTCCATGAGTGGGACAATTCTTTACCAAAGATTTCATTATTTCCCAAGCTTGAGCAACATGCTCATTATAAAGTTGTTTAAACTTCATGATTTCACTTCTCATGGATATAATATTAGCAGGAGGATAGTATTTTCCAATAAAAGCGTCTTTGCATTTAGTCCAAGAATCAATACTATTCCTAGTTAAGCAATTCAACCATTCTTTAGCTTTTCCTCTCAAAGAGAAAGGAAAAACTTTCAGCTTAATAATATCACCATCTATATCCCTATGCTTTTGCATCTCACAAAGTTCAACAAAGTTATTTAGATGGGAAGCAGCATCTTCATTACCAATACCAGAAAATTGTTCTGTCATAACAAGATTGAGCAAAGCAGGTTTTATCTCAAAAAAAGTATTTTCAGCCACAGGTGGAGCAATAGGTGTGCTCATAAAATCATTGTTGTTGGTGCTCGTGAAGTCACACAACTTAGTGTTCTCAAGAGTAGTCATTTTTTTGGGTTTTCAAATAAGAAAGCAAACTAGTAAAACTACTTTTTTTTGTGTTTTTTTGAAGAACAAAACAAGCAAACAAAGCAAAAAGAAACTAAGCAAAACAAAAACAACAAAGTAAAGAGGTAGGTTATGAGGGACTCCCCTTGTGAAGATGTCCTTGACTCCCCGGGAACGGCGCCAGAAAAATCTTTGCTGGCTCGTGGTTGATGTAGAGCTCGTTGAGAACCCCAAGAGGAAGGTATGATGAGCACAACAGCAAGTTTTCCCTCAGTTATGAGACCAAGGTTTAATCGAACCAGTAGGAGAAAGGATTCACCCCAAAGGTGTTACTAGCTGAGCTTTGGCAGGGCGCACTACCGGTGCTAGTAGCAACGTGGAGACCTGCACAACACAACCACAGAACTTTGTCCCCAAGTTGCGATGAGGTTTTCAATCTCACCGTGTTTTGCGGAAAACAAAGGATTAAACATATCGAATGGAAAGAAGTAAAAGGTTGCAGAAAGTAAACACAAAGCAGAAATAGTTTATAGATTGTATGTAAAGAAAAGGACCGGGATCCATAGTTCACTAGAGGTGGCTCTCCTTAGATAGATAACATGCTGGGTGAACAAATTACAGCGGGGCAATTGACAAACACCGAGAAAGCAACACATGCATATACTAATCATCTTGACTCCTTTGAGACTTGATTGGGCATTACAACATAATACATAGACCGCCATCCAACTTCATCTATGACTAATAATCCACCTTCAGGTTATCATCCGAACCCCCTCCAGTATTAAGTTGCAAGCAACAGATTATTGCTTTACAAACTACGTGTAAAGTAAACAATACAATTGTTCTATGAACAAAGGATCGTTGTTTTCTCCCTAGTAGCAACAACACATCTAGTACCTTAGAGATTTCTGTCACTTCCCCAGATTACCAGAGGCATGAACCCACTATCGAGCATAAATAGTAACTCTTGGAGTTGCTAGCATCTACTTGGCCAAGATAGCTACTAACGACGGAAAGCATGCAAGATCTCAAATAATAAAGACATGCTAGAATCAATAATCAATCTAAAATAGCATCTCAATATCCATCAGATCCCCGCAAACACAACATGTATGGATTACAAATAGATGATCTTGATCATGAACGGAGCTCACAAGATCTAAACATGAAAGCACAAAGGAGGAGAAACCAACCATCTAGCTACTACATGGATCCGTAGTCCAAGGATGAACTACTCACGCATCACACCGGAGGCTTGCATGGTGATGAAGAAGGCCTCCAGGGTGAATTCCCCTCTCCGGCAGGGTGCCGGGAAGAGCTTCAGATCCCTCCCGATCTAGGGATGGAGATGACGGCGGCTACAGACTCTTTCGTGGATTTTTGATCGGGTACTTAGGGTTTTTGTCCCGAGGGCAACTTATAGGCGGAAGGAGAGGCCGAGGGGGTGTCAAGAGCCACCACACCACCCCCTGGCGCGGGCCAGGTGGTGTGGTTGGCCCCTGGCCCCTCTCCGTCTTGTATTCTGGCACTTGATCCCTTCCGAAAAAATAGGCACTTTGCCTTTTGTCCCGTCCAATTCTGAGAAAATTCATTTTCTGACTTTCCTGGAACCAAAAACAGCAGAAAACAGGCAGCTGGCACTGTGGCTCTTGTTAATAGGTTAGTCCAAGAAATCATATGAAAAGTATTCCAAAGTTGGAACAAAGAAGAAGAAAGTGGATAAAACCAAGCATGGAACATCAAAAATTATAGATACATTTGCAATGTATCACTCCTTCAGCAAAATTGTGCCATTATCCATTATGATACTGTGAGGATAGCCATATCTCAGAATAATATCTTTGAGGAATGTCACGGCTGTAGCTCCATCACATTTTCTTATCGGTTTTACCTCAATCCACTTTGTAAACTTGTCAACCATAACCAAGATATGAGTCATGTTTCCTCTTGCTGGTTTAAATGGGCCAACCATATCCAGACACCATACGACAAATGGCCAGGTAATTGGTATGGTCTTGAGCTCCGACATTGGCATGTGTGTCTTGGTAGCATACCTCTAACAACCGTTGCATTTTTTCACTAGATCTTCTGCTTGTTCCAAGGCACTTGGCCAGTAGAACCCATGTCGGAAAGCTTTTGCCACTAATGCTCTGGATGAGGCGTGATGCCCACATTCCCCTTGATGTATATATCGGATGATATCAAGCCCTTCTTCTGGGTCAACACATCGCTGCAGGACATTTGTGACGCTCCTCTTGTATAGCTCGGCATTGATAATCGTGTATTCCTTTGCGCGCCTCTGAACTTGCCTTGAAAGCACTTCATCATCAGGCAAGGATCCATCCTTCAGGAACTGGAATATAGGCAATGCCCAAGCTGGTATGGCTCGCACTGGGAACACATCCTCCTCCACTTACATTCGATCTACCGGCATAACCTCTGCTGGGTCAAGCTGCACAGTCCCCGGGTTTTGCGAAGCAGTCCTCGGGTTTACCGAAGCAGTCCCCGGGTCTCCTGAGGCATTTCCCACATCAATGTTCATGGGCACAACTCTGGACTCCGGATTTTCCGGGATATAGATTGACTCAGATTCTGGGGGCGGCCTGATAGATGGCTTTCTGAGGTGCTCCAATGCTACACCTGGTGGAATCGCTTGTCAGGTTGATCCGAGTTTCGACAGTACGTCGGCAGCCTCATTTTCCAGCCGGGGTACATGTTGGAACTCGCATCCCTCGAAGTATCCCGATATTTTCTGCACATGAAATCTGTATAGTGCCATGTGTTCATCCAAGGCATCCCATATCCCCGAGACTTGCTGAACTACCAAATCTGAGACACCAAAGCATTGGATCTGACGTATTCCAATTTCTTTTGCCACTTTGAGCCCATGCACAAGTGCTTCATTCTCGGCGACATTGTTTGATGCTGCGAAGTGGATTTGAAGCACATACTTCAGCTGGTCCTTCTTGGGCGAGGTAAGCACAACTCCGGCGCCTAACCCGGTTTTCGTTTTTGATCCATCAAAGTGCATTCTCCAGTAGTTCGGATCTGGCAATGGTGGCTCATATTGCATCTCGGCCCAATCTACAAAAAAGTCGGCCACAGCCTGAGACTTGATCGCATCTCGCCTGTCGTATTGTGAAGCATAAGGGGTTAGCTCAATTGCCCATTTTGTGATTCGACCGCTTGCATCCTTATTGCTCATTATCTCAGATATGGGGGCTTCACATATCACTTTAATGGGGTGTTCTTCAAAATAGTGTTTCAGCTTCTTTGCTGCCATATATACACCATATGCCATTTTCTGATAGTGAGGATAGTCATGCTTTGATGCTGATAATACCTCGCTCAAGTAATAGACTGGCATCTGCACCGACTTACCCTCTTCGTCGCGCTCTACCACTATTATTGCACTTACAACTCGGTTGGTTGCGGCTACGTAGAGCAACATTGGCTCTTTTGGTAGTGGAGAGGCTAATACTGGTGCAGTGGCTAACATTTTCTTTAGTTCAATGAAGGCTTCATTGGCCTGCGGTGTCCATACGAATTTGTCTCACTTTTCATTAGTTGATAGAGAGGTAATGTCTTCTCTCCCAACCGACATATAAACCGACTTAAGGATGCCAGGCAACTAGTGAACTTCTGGACATCATTAAGACACTTCGACAATTCCATTCATTCTATGGCTCGTATTTTCGTTGGGTTAACTTGGATACCTCAGCTGGAGACAAGAAATCTGAGTAATTTTCTAGCCGGGACACCAAAGGTACATTTGTCTGGGTTAAGCTTCATCCGGAATCTCCTTAGGTTCGCGAATGTTTGCCTGATATCTTCAAGGAGCGTTTTTCTTTCCTTGGTTTTTATGACCACATCATCCACATATACTTGCACATTTCCACCAATTTGATCGTGCAAACATTTTTGCATGCATCTTTGGTACGTTGCCCCTGCATTACGTAAACCAAAAGGCATGGTGCGATAGCAATAAGCCCCATACGGGGTGATAAACACAGTTTTTATCTGATCACTTGGGTTCAGAGGTATCTGGTGGAAACCAGAATATGCATCTATGAATGACAACAGTTCACACCCAGCAGTTGAATCTATGACCTGATCTATCCTTGGCAGTGGGAATGGATCTTTTGTACACGCCTTATTCAGGTTCATGTAGTCGATGCACATACGCCAAACCACTTCCACGTTCGGATCATCTTTCTTATTTTCCACAAGCACCGGATTAGATAGCCAATCCGGATAAAGCAGGTCCATGATAAACCCGGCTGCGAGGAGCCGAGCTATTTCATCCCCAATGACTTTTCTCCTATCTTCGGCGAAGCGGTGGAGAGGTTGCTTCACTGGCTTTGCTCCGGGTCTCACATTCAAAGAGTGCTCGGCCAACTCCCTCGAAACACCTTGCAGGTCCTGTGTGGACCAAGCAAAGATATCCCGATTCTCACAGAGAAAGTTGACGAGCTCGCTTTCCTATTTGTCAGTTAACCCGGCACCAATTGTTACGGTGCGCTCTGGGAACAGATCATCAACAGGCACTTTCTTTGTATCCTTTAGTGCTTGAAATGAGACACTTCCCTGCGGGTTACTCAGTGCCGGCATATACTGTTGTGCGCATTGAGCCAACACCGCTACTTCCTGGATCTTTCTCTTTTCTTGTGCGATCACAAGTGACTCGGCTAGGTTAGACCCGGCCGACGCACACTCAATGGAACATCGAAAATCTCTTGCTATGGTAATTACTCCATTTGGCCTTGGCAACTTCATCTTCAGGTAACTGATGTGACAACTTGCCATGAATTTGTTCAAGGCTGGCCTGCCGAGTAACACGTGATATGCGCTTTCTAAGTTCACAACCTCAAATTCCAAGTTCTCAATTCGGCAGTTATCTCGTGTACCGAATAATACGTCAACCCGGACCTTGCCAATGGGTTCACATGAGATGCCTAGCGCAATACCATGGAAAGTTGTCCTCGTAGCTTGCAGCATGTTCTCTGAGATACCCAACTTTCGCATTGTATCCACATACATGATATTGATGCTGCTTCCATTGTCAAACAATACCTTGGAAGATCTTACATTGATGTTTGGCCCGATGAACGTTGGGTCTAGCACCAGTGCATACGAACCAGGACTTGGAATAAGCTTGGGATGGTCCTTGATACTCCATGTAATTTCCTGATCCAACCAAGGCATTTACCTCGTCACTACGGGCATTACCGCATTCACTTCCATATGTCGGCGCTGCAAGCTCTTCCTATCCGTCTCCTCCTTGGTAAACACACAGTAACTCTGGTGATGCTCCCTGTATTCATTTCTCCCCTCATTTCCAGGGTATCTTTGATCTGGCTGATGCTGATTTTCTACCTGATGCACTGCATCCCTTCTCTCCTAGTTTTCATACCTCGGCGGAGGTGGTGGCAACATTAACTGTTGCGTGTTTGCTCCGGAGAGCAATTGCTGCTGGGGTAACTCCTGCCGAGGTTGATCGTTCCGAGGTGCCTGAGCATTCCCCAAACCACTTTGTTTAATATTCCTCATCCACTCACATTGCCAAGTCGTGTGACCCGCCGGGTTACTCGGATTTGGCATGTGAAATTGGCACGGCTGATCCAGCATTGCCTCATACCTATACCTCGGTGGGTCTTTCTTTTCTTGCCACTGTTTCTTTTGCTCGGGCGTCCAAGTTTTCTTGCCATCATTTATCGGAGTCCATTGTTACCCTCCAGTTTTCTGACGCTGATTACTCCCTGCTCTGGGTTGATCTTGATTTACAGCAGCAACTTGCTGCGAACTGTATCTGTAATCCGGTCTATCATCTCTTCTCTTACCCTGGTAATCATTCCACCGGGATGATCCGGCTCCATCTCGTTGGTAGTACTCCTCATTTGACTCGTTCGACGTAAGTCGGGGTTGAGTCGGATCACCCAAGGCATATGAATCAGCAATCCGGATTGTCTCTGCCAGTGTAGTTGGCATATCCCTTTGTAACCTCTGCCACAGCATGCTCGCATATCTGCACCCTTGAGCAAACCAACCTATGGTCTGTGACTCAATCACGCCCTCACATGAGTTTCGCACAGTGCACCAACGGGTTAAGAACTCCCGGTCTGTCTCATTCGGTCTCTGCTTGCACATGGCTATGGTCTGTGGCCTATTCGGCCTCTGATACGTGCTCGAGAAGTTACTGACAAACATTTCCTCAAAATCAATCTAACAGTTGATACTTCCAGGTGGTAAATTGTTTAGCCATACCCTCACTGGCCCCTCCAGCATCTGAGGTACATATCTCACAGCCCATCTCAAGTTGCCTGTAGCAATTTTTACCGCCGTTGCATAGTTGATCAACCAATCCTCCGGCTTGGTGCTACCGTCATACGTCTTTGTGCCTCTGGGTAACTAGAAGTTCGGTACCGTAGGTTCTTTCATGACCCGGGGCCCAAAACACGCCAGACCCGGAGGACCTTGACACTCAATTTTCTCCGACCTATAAAGTCGATCCAGTTTTAATCTAGCGTCGTCAGGCATCAAGTCCCTGCTCCCCAACCTTGACCCTATCACGTGATAGTCCGACCTAGTGTATCCTGCATTCACCATTTCCGAATCACCATCAATGTATCTGTCTCACTCTTGTGGAGCGCCTCTCTGTTGCATACCTTGGCCGGCACTTCGCTCTTGCCGTGGTATATTCCGCTGCTGCGGTTGCCCTGCACCTGACGAGTTGTGCTATCCGGCATTGCCGTTTATAGCGTTTCCCTAACCGACAATTCCTTGGTCGTGGTTACCTTGGCCAGCTTCACCTCGGCTGACACTATCGATCCTCATTTTCCTACACTACTTTTCCTTTCCCTGCCCTTGCCGGGTCATAGGGGACTATCTGTTTGTTTCTCCTCGCCGAAGTTACCACTTCCTCTCTTCTTGGGCCACCATGAGGGGATGATGCAGCTCCAGCAGATTTCTCCGGGTTACCTACAGCTAAATGAACGACTTTGGAGGCCCCAGCCCTTGCCGGGTTAGCCCTGAGCAACTCTTCATTTTGTCTGTTAGCGATCCGAACTAACTCATTGACCCTTTCCTGCTGTCTTTGTCGGGCTTCACCCGTCAAACCCTCTAACTCGGTCGCAGCTGCATCCGCTGCTCTGACGTTCTTTGCTGGGGTACTATACTTCGGCAGCCCCACAGACAGAAAGTTCTCTGACTCCTCAACTCTAGTATCACCCTCCTTGTTCATTTCACTGATGAGGTTTTTTCCCTTTACTTTTACAGCATCCACCTTATTTGCTCTTGCATACTCGCGCAGTGTCATGTTCAACGACTGTTGAGCCGCGGCTATCTTTTTTGCACCCTCTAGTATTTTCTGCCTAGTTTCCTCTAACTCGGCCTGTGCCTGAGCTGGATCTACTGTGGGTGCTATGGGGCTCTCTAGGCTATCTATCGCCTGCTGTACCATGTTCTCTGGGATCTCTAGTGGAGGACCTCTACTTTTCCTTGGTGCCTTGGGTGTTACCTCCAGGTCTGGTGCCGGATCCTTGCTCGCGCCAGCGCCAGGCGCCGTCATCATCACCTCGGCACGGTCAGGGGAGCGAGTGATACGCACCCCGTGAACCACGCTAAGGGGTGGCTCGCCTCCCTCAAGGAAGTGCCACGGGTGAATGCACGACACATCGACGACGACGTAGATCTTGTGCGCGTCGAGCTTGACGAAGAGGCCGTTGCACGGAAGCGGTTGTTTGCCGAAGCAGACAGCATTGTCGCTGACGAAGTCCAGCGCTCCAAAGCACTGAACGAGCCCAGAGACGATACGCTCGCTGTTGTCGATGAGGTTTCCCGTCCGGATATTCACTCCTGCTAGCGCCGCTAGCCCCACGGTGGGCGCCAACTGTCGTGGTGGTGTCACGGCAGATGCCATGGATAGGCAAAAGGTGGGGACACTATGCACTAGACGAATCCAGAGAGGGATAATGTGGTGATTCCACACACAGATGCTTTGTATTCTTCAAGCTAGATCAGTTTACAAGTGCTCCTTGAGCTGTGTTGGGGAGAGGAGGAAGAAGAAACTCTCTTACTCTCACCTCTACTTTGCTCTCAAGAACCCACTACCCAAAGGCCAATCAACTAGCCCTCAGCCAAGTAAAACTCAACCCTTTCTACAGAGGCCCTAGCCCTCCTTATATAGGGGAGGCTAGGTCTCCAATTAGGGCATACGTGGAGGCATATTCCATGGAATATGCCTCCTCCCAAAATAGCAAACCGACCATGCAGAGGCTACGTGACCCTCGGCGATGCCAGCGTCATCCGACACAGGCAACGTCATCCTTGTTGGCCACGCCTCGGTGGTCCTTCCCTCTGTCCGCTTCGCCCATGCTCTAGCGTACAGTGACCACCTTTTGACTAGCGAGATACCTTCCTTCTCTTGCAAGCCTGATATAACCCAGATCATGCCTGGTTAATCCGGCCCCGTGGATACCTGCATACAACATACATAAATCCTGCCGGCATACGACATACGTCGGCCGGGACTCAGTTAGGTGGACATCCTCCGGTCCGGGTTACTCCGTGTTTCGGCCTGCCTTGAGGTGACTCGGCCAGTACTTGCTTTGACCTTGCCATACCTCGGCTAACTCGGCCTTTATACCCCGGCGTGACCCTACCCGGGGGTATCCCTCCAATAGTTTTTCATAGGATTTATCGATGATTTCGGCTGCCAGATCACCCATGCCATCCTTCGCTGGATATGGTTTGATCTTGTAGAGATTTTGGATGTCGATGTGGTGCCCATCTGGGATTTTATCAACGCACGAGAAAGAATAATGGTGTCATTTGTGATATCCACGCTAGTGAAAGTTATCCCTTTCCTACACAAGAACTCGACCAGAGCCGGACAATGCATTTCAGTTGGTTTACTCCTGCACTTAGATGGTTCTAGGGATGTAAGGGAACAAGGGATGCAGAAGTGGTGATCTCAAATTTAAATTTCACATACCTGCAGAAGTGGTAAACGAGGACCTCCTCATGTATGGTGATTTGCATGACAGCGATCTCTTGTGGAGGATTTTTTCGCTTATTTGCACGGGTGTACTCCAAGTATATCCCCACAAACTTGTGCTTCTATTTCTCAAGCAATTGCTCAAACCTGGCGAGAGTTGTCTCCACGGTCGCTTCATCATTTGTGTGGACCACTATCAAAGTCGTGGTGCCATGGGAACGGACCAAGTTGGTCTCTGTTGTGCATTTTCCATCGTCCATGCCTGCAAGGAAATGGGTGAAAGGAAATGCCTGCAAGGAACTGCCTGATCAGGAAGAAGAAAATAAACCGACGGTTCTAGAACAGAGGAAGAAGAAGCGCCCAGGAAAAACTTCAGAGGAATGACTGAGGAAGATGAATGATTGTAGAAGAAACATGGTAACTGCAACTTTCGGTTCGAGAACTCACCGTGGTAATGTGGAGATCGTGGCAGTGCCACTGGTTCAACAATTGGGGCCAGTTTCTGCGAGAATATGGAATTAGCTGTGCATTTTTCTATGAGAGAAATTGAGAGAAATCATTTATATTTTGTCTTTCATAATTAAACACAATGAAGTTGGTACAGCCCAAGATATTTGAACAAAAGAGATGTGATAGTTTAACATACAACTCCACAAAAGTTTATGAGCATGTATTCTTGAAATTTAAATTCTGATGATTTATTCAGAAGTTCTGAGCTACAACCGACATTACAAAGCCAACGCTCTCGTCTTCATCCTCCTCGTCCTGCTCGTCATTGTCGTCTTCCGCATCCTCTTGTTTCCTCTACCGGACCAGTGACCACCTCAATAATTAGCTTGATATAGTGCCTCATCACCTTGACCTGGATGACGAGCAGATCATCAAGGCAAATTCTATTTTTACCATAGAATTCAGCCCAGGGGTTAGTGAACTCAATGCAATCGTCATATACTTCTGATATGCGATATCGCCCCAAGATTTTCAGGCCTTTGTTACAATTATTCTTCATGCATACACAATAGAACCCTTACATGCCCAACATGGCAGAACCTGAGCTACCACAGAGACCTCGGCAGAGGTGGCAGAATTGGTGTGGGTGCAACCACGACGATGGCGAGCTTGGATTCTAGAGGAGGAAAACAGAACCGAGCATGGTCGACACGGTGATAGATCTCACCGAGAACCAATTCTTGTCCCCACACCATGCCATGGGTGTGTCCACGGTGAGGGAAAGCTCTGACTCGGGATGGGGAGGAGAGCGGGGCCGAGCAGCTTCGTCACGTCCCAGCTCTGCGCCATGGCCGCGACCACAGATTGCCGCTCCGGGGAAGAAGACGTGTAATGGATGTAGGCGCCAACGCTGCAAGCCTACAGGGAGGAGAGCTAGGCCGAGCAGGTTCGTCCACGTCCTAGCTCCACGCCATGGATGCGACGCCCCATAGATTGCCGCTCCAGGGAAGAAGAAGACGCGTAATGGACGCAGGAGTCAACACTACAAGCCTAATGGACACCTAAGCGACGGGAGAGACAGGAGCGACATAACGGCGAGAACTGATAGGGGGGGGCCAACTTGACAGTCGTTAGCCTGATTTTTTGTATTGAAACATAATTTTGAATTCGTGCCGAAAAAGACCCTCTGAGTATTTGGCACACCAACTGTAGTCATCGCGGCTGATTTCAGGGAACTTGGGTACCGTGTTGCCTAGACACCCCAACTTTCGGGCCGCAAAATGATATTCTCCCATATTCCACCACTTGTAAAGTAGATCTCTTCTCCGATTGGTTACATTGTAAGACTATTGCTATTAACCTTATGATTTTTATTACAATGTTTGTGATTATTGATCTCATCTCTATGTGTGAGTAATTCTCCTTGGACGAAGGGCTTCGGCCTAGCCATGTAGCAATTGTGCATGTGATTTATCATAGATGGGATCATGTATTAGTTTGTATAACATGATGATTATTGTATCCTCTCTTGCCTCAATCCAAGGACTTGTCAGGTACCCAAGACCCCGAGGGTTGAGCCAGGTATATGGAGTATGAGTGATGAATGATCTGCAGGTTGGGAACCCCAGTGATAGAAGGGGTAGTACGACTGTTGTGAGGGATTTTCTTGGGATTAACGGTGACATCACTATGCATATGATTAGTTCTCTTTCTTCTATGGAAGAGACTAGCAGGTTATAGCTATAAGCGGTCGCAGAGGTAATAGCAATTATGGATGCACTGCCCATATATAATTTATCCTACCCTAACAAGTACATGCATACTTTGTTTCTATCTTTTATTTCCATCAGATGTTTTGCACAGCTACAGGTGAAACTGAACGCCCTAGGCCCTCTCTCTCCATCTTCGACAACAACAAAAAGACACCAGCTATTGGTCCGATAAAAACACAAAAGGAATTCTAAAACTCCCGAAGGTCCGTTAAAGTAACTTCACTACGCATTCGCTTCCTAAAGATTCGATAACCTGCGTCTAGTAGGGAAAAAGAAACTATAATACATCCATAATCCGGATCGGAGGTATCAACCCTTTTTCTTTCGCTGTTGTCGGGGAAGCAATAGCTACCCTGGTGAGGTTATTAGGAATCTTGCTAGTTTTAATTCTTGTTTTTAATTTTTTTAGTTTGCTTTCAGTCTTTAATTGATAAACCAAAAAAATTAGTTAGTCTTTGAATTCTTGCTTTTACTTTTATAATTCTTTATCTAAGAAAACCCAAAAACATTGGAAGTATGGCTGAAAAGAAGCTTGGGGAGTTTGTTACTCCCGATAATGATAATTTGCATACTCCTATTACTCAGCCAGCAATCGTTGTTGATGACTAAGAAATTAAACCCCATTACTTAAGTTTGGTTCAATAGAATCAATTTGGAGGCTCTACTGTTGAAGACACAGGTATGCACTTGAATAGTTTCACTAAAATATGTGATATGATGCGTATAAAAGATGTTGACCCTGATGCAGTCAAATTGTGTCTATTTCCTTTCTCTCTAAGAGGGAGAGCTAAAGAATGGTTGCTATCTTTGTCTAAAAATACTATTACATCATGGGTGGGATGTACTTCTTTATTTATAACTAAAATTTTCCCACGTGGAAAGAATATGCAACTTCGATCCAATATTACTGGCTTTAGACATGAAGAGCGTGAGCCACTAGTGCTTGCATGGTAGAGGATGAAAGAATGCCTAAGAAACTGTCCTAGTCATGGGATGTAAGATTGGTTAATCCTCCATTTATTTTACAATGCTCTTAATCATGTATCTAAGTCTATGCTTGATACTATAGCTGGAGGAACATTTATGGGTAAACATATTACCGAAGCAAAGCAGCTGCTGGACAATATGCTAGACAACCATGCCCAATGGCATGTGGAAAGATCAAACACAAAGAAGGTGAACTCCATCTCACCACAAGAGAACGAAGATCTCAATGCTAAGTTGGATGAGCTCATACTAGCCATAGAAGGTATGGAAACTTAGTAAGAGCCACCCCCAAAACAAACATTGAAGAAAAAGATGTCATAGCTCGTAATGATTATAACCCTGCTTGGAAGAAGAGTTACAATCCTAACTTTCATAAACATTATGCTAGTCCTGCAGGTAACTCTAATAATAATATGGGAACTATTAATGGTAGTCTCCAAGAAACGCTTAAGTCTTTCATAGACCCACAAAATGAGCAAAATAATATTCTAGTTAAAATTACAGAGAACCATGATTCTATGCTTGGTAAATTATCTAACCAAGTTGTTAGTTTGATAAATGATTTGCAGGCCCTTCAATAAAGAACAAGGATCGTTGAGGCACGGCTAGGTAAGATAACCGAGAGTCAAACTCTCATCCTAGCTAAATTTGCAGGTAAAGCTGAGCCCAATCCTGTTGAAGAACTGAAAATGATGAGGATCCAAAGGGAGGAGCCTGAAGAACTTGACTATAGTAATGCTCCTTCACCAAGTTACACCGTTGACGATCTCATAAAAAGGATCAACGTTAAGATTCCGGTAAGTGAAGGTAGTGAGGAAGCTATGTACCAACATTTTGTCAATCAAGTAGCAATAAAGGTACATGAGCTTGAAGAAGAATACAAGCAAATTGCTGAAAAAATACCTATTAAACTAGATGACATATTTGAACCAACTATTAAGATAAAGATTGGAACCAATGAGATAGATGCACTTTGCGATCTAGGTGCAAGCATCTCAACAATTCCAAAGAGTCTTTTTAACAAGTTAAATCTTGGCTCCTTTGAAATTACTAAGTTAAAATTGCATCTATCAGATTCTACCTACGAACAAGCTGTAAGGATGTCCTGCTCTCATTGATTTCGTTATAGTTGATATGCATGAAGATGCTACTGCTCCTATTATATTAGGCCGTCCTTTCCTAAGAACTATTAAGGATTTGATTAACCTTCATGAAGGGAACGTGAAGTTGCAATTGTCTTTGCGGGATCCTTTTGTTATTCATTTCCGTAGGAAGAAGAAAGCTAAGCATGATGAAAAGGAGGCCATCAGTTTGAAGGCCAATTACTTTGGAGTGGGTGTTCCACTCATCTATCCCAAGTGAGTATCATCAAGGTCAAGATATTGACCAAAAAAGAGCGCTCCATGGGAGGCAACCCATGTGAAATAAAGGTTTGAGTTAATTTTTTAGTTTTAGTTTACGTTAAATAAAGAGTGCTAGAAAACCCCATTCGAGGAGAAGAAGTTCGGTTGTACTTGAAATTCCTCTTTATTCATGCTATTGTTGGTCGACAATATTTACTGTCAAAAACAAGGTATATCACTAAGTTAAAGGAAAATAAATAGTTTACGAAGAAACTGAAATTTTTTGATGCACACAGAGAGTTTAATGACCAACTATACGGCGGGAATAAAAATTTCGGCCATATAGATATCTTTGCCATCGAAAAATTTTCTGCAATATGTACTGAGAACTTAACGACCAACTATACGATAGGAATAAAAATTTCGACCGTATAGTTCTGGTCGTATAGATATCAATGCCTTTGTACAATTTCTTTTCATATGTACTGAGAGTTTAACGACCAACTATACGACGGGAATAAAAAATCCAGTCGTATAGTTCCGGTCATATAGATATCGATGCCTTTGAAAATTTTCTTTTGCAGGGACAGAAACATTAACAACCAACTATATGGCCGGAACATTTTGTTCCGCCCGTATAGTTGTGTCTATATAGCTGCGCCGCCAGGAGGAAACCCTAAATTTCTGACAAAACGCCAACTATACGGCCGGAACACATTGTTCCAACCGTATAGTTTCGCCCGTATAGTTGCGTCCGACCACAAAATCGCACGAGAAGGTACTGCCAACTCCAAAACTTCAATCCTTTTTCTTTCTTCTACCTCCAAACTCTCTCAAAACCTCAAGAGATCTCCATCTCTACTCAATTTTGTTTGATTTCCTCATACACAATTGATCTATGGTATGTTTCTCCTCTGATCCTCCAATTACTTTTTGCAAATTCATCTTCGATCTATTGTCATTGTCAATCTAGGATGAGACCTACTATGAACCAATTGCCATGATTTTCTTACCTAGATTATTATCTTGAGGAGATTCTTTAGTGTGCTATGATGACGAATATGATGCACTTACTATTGTTGGATCAAAAAGTTTTATTTTTTCCTTTCTTCAATGTTTTAGATGATGAACACAAGGAGCCAAACTCGTGCTCGTGCCACCGCTAGCGCTTCTCGGGCTGCCACTCAGGAACGCATGGGGATATGGTTCAGGGATGAGACCCATCGTGATCGCTTCAATAGGATCAAGAACCATGAAGTGAAGGCCACCAAGTGGGCTTGCAACATTATATTAAACCAACTCGGTATTTCTGATGACTTTAATTTACTTTCCAATAGAGTTGGCCTCCAAAACTTTGTGTACAATGATGTACCTACTTATCGCCGCTTAACCATTGAATTCCTAAGTTCGTTACAAAGCACCGTTAAACAATGGCAAGGAGAGGACACTATTTCTTTCCGTCTAATGAACAACAACTACACCTTAACATTAGATGAATGGTGCGCATGCTTTAATTTGCCAAACAATGATATTCATGCTTTATGTGCATACTTTACTGGCTTAGAACCTTCCCCTTAACAATACTATAAAGGAATGAGTTTCACTACTAGAATAAACAAGGGGGAGAATATTCAACATCTTGCAATTCGCTATTTGTTCTATGTTATTGCTAACACCTTGCAGGCACGTAATGAGTTCACGAGACTCAGCGAGGAGGACATCCAAGTCCTCGAAAAGGCTACTTACATCAACTGCAACCTATCACTCAACTTGGGCGCCATCCTTGTGTGCTACTTGGAGCACCAAGCCTCCCAAAGCCAAGGACCAATCACAGGCAGAGGCATCATCACCATGCTTGCCACTGCCCTAGAAACCGACCTAGGTGAGTTGCAACCCTTACTAGGTGAGACATGTGTTGGTTTCTGCACCTTGAGGGCATGTGGAATGCTCACTAGGAGAGGTGGTGCTTATTACCTGCATATTGCTAGAGCTGGGCGTATCTACCCTGCTCCTATGCCTAATGGTCTTTTCTCTATCAAGGAAGGATGTTTGCTATATTATTCACAGGTTGAGCAACACCAACCTGAGGAAGAGATTCCAGAGGAGGATGAGGACCAAGAGGAGGAGCAAGAAGTTCCTTATCAAGAGGAGCAGCCACAAACCCGGTTAGCCACATACCAAGATTTCCAAGGACTCGGAGGGACCGTGGAGAGGATGCATAGACTCTCTTTGAACCTCCGAGTATCAATAATTAACCTCTCAACTCAATTTGCGAACTGGAGTAACGACTTTTTCCTGCCACCACAATGATTTGAAGGGCTTGCAAAAGCCTAAGCTTGGGGAAGTTTCCTCATGTATCTTTATTTGGCATTTATTTGCTTTTATTTATTTCGAGGTTGCGTTTTTATTTGAGTTTATAAGAACTCATGTTGGTTTCCCCAACACTTTATCCTTAGTTCTTTCTATTTTTCTTTCGAAATTTTCTAGCCGAGCTTCGTCGCCAATTTTCTATTCTTTAAAGTTCCTCTCTTAAAAATCACAAAAAGATTTCTCCATTTTTCCTTATTGTCCCTTTTTCTTTTCTTTCCTCCTCGAGGTCTTCATATATTTGCAGGAGAGTGATCAACCTCGAGTTTCCAAGAAACAAATAAAAAAGGAAGAGATAAGTGGAACCAAACATGAGAGGTATGCCTTATGACTCCCCACTTTTGAAGTTTGAGAAACCCATGCTAGTTAGTACTAAATGACGAGTTATTATATTGGTGGAGTGAGTCTTTGTATTGTAGTAAGATTTTTCATTTGCATGGGTATTTAATTGGGCTCATTTTGTTCCAGCTCTCCTAATTAACCAAGTCTTGCCTAATAATTGCTAAACAATTGTAATAAGAAAAAGCCTCACAATTGAAGGCTTGGGTGTTGTAGTGCTTAGTCTTGAAGGTTTATTTCTAGAGACACTCAACACCACTGAAAAAGGTAATTGACTTGATAGCTCTCTTTAAAAGGATTTGTTCGATTGAATTAATGTTTAGCTGTTTTTGTGAGCATGCCAAAGTTTGACTTGTTAATCATAAGAATGATATAGCTTTACGTGTGTCAAACTTCTTGGGATGCCAACAACTCCGCTGTCCTACGAACGATCTTCATGGAGGAAACTCCTAGATTTCGGCTATGAGTTCATTAAACAGTTGTAGCAGCAATGCTATAGTGGGTAAGATTCTTGGCACTCCCGGGTAGCTGTAATTAGGATGGAATCACTCCTATGGATATTATGAGAAATCATTATGCAAAAGGAACAAAACCTTAGTGATGCCATAAGTGTCCATCACAGCCCGATAAACTAATAAAAATCTTTGTCATGCTCTCAATTACTTAAAAACTGGAATTCTTGAAGGACAAAGAATAGAAAAGTAGTGCTTGCAAAGTCTTGATTCATTGATGTGGGAGAATTGAGATATTCTAGTATATATGCTTTTCATGACAACTCTCACACTCTTAAATTACATGATTATAATTTATTGTCAAAGGCAAGCCTATCAGTTGATTACTTGACATGGAATAAAGTTTACTCATTTGAATCATCCATGTTTACAATAATTTTGCTGCACTATAGGGATGCATGAAACCCGTATGATATGCTTGCCATTACTCTATCTATGCTGAAGTTTTTCAAATTTATGAATTGGAGGAAACATGAGACTACTAATCATGAGTAAGATCACCATCTTGTTATTTTAGTTTAAATGCTGAGTTCCTTTTTGATTTTGGTTTTCTTTCTTGGGGATCATCAAGTTTAAGCTTGGGGAGGTTGATGGCTCTGAAATATAGCCATCTACGTCCACATTTAAACTGGATATTAATCATATTCTTGATGAAATATCTCTCTAACCCTGCCATTAATGCTAATATTCAGAGGGGTATGCAATCCTTTCTTTTATATTTTTCCTGCGCAGATAATGTCGTTTAAAGGAGGGAATCACTACATTAAGGTCAAATATACGAGATTTCCAACAACTAGAAGAAACCAGGAGCCGTACAATGGAGACAGACGCTTTAACAACCAACTATACGGGTGGAGCAAAAATTCTGACCGTATAGCTCCGGTCATATAGTTGGCGCCACCACCATTAGGTCAAACAGAACAACTTTCATGAAGGGACCCCTATATAAAGAAGCCTCGGGCAACGAGAAAATAAGCCAAACCTCGCAAAAAGTCTCTGCCACAGATCACCAGCCGCCTCCAGATCTCCAAACCCTTCTCCATCTCCATAGCCATATTCCACCACTTGTAATAATAGTTCTCTTCTCCGATTGGAGACATTGTAAGACTATTGCTATCACCCTTATGATTTTTATTACAATGTTTGTGATTGTTAATATCATCTCTATGTATGAGTAATTCTCCTTGGTATAAGGGCTTCGGCCTAGCCATGTGGCAATTATGCATGTGATTTATCATAGATGGGATCATGTATTAGTTTGTATGACATGATGATTATTGTATCCTCCCTTGCCTCAATCCAAGGACTTTCCAGGTACTCGAGAACCCAAGGGTTAATCCAGGTATAGGGAGTATGAGTGATGACTGATCTACAGATTGGGAACCCCAGTGACAGAAGGGGTAGTACGACTTTATGTGAGGGATTTGATTGGGATTAACGGTGACATCACCATGCATATCATTAGTTCTCTTTCTTCTATGGATGAGACTAGTAGGTTATTGCTATAAGCGGTCGCGAATGCAATAGCAATTATGGATGCACTGCCCACATATAATTTATCTTGCCCTAATTAGTACACGCATACTTTATTTCTATCTTTTATTTCCATCAAATGTTTTGCACAACTACAGGTGAAACTGAACGCCCTAGGCCCTCTCTCTCCATCTTTGACAACAACCAAAAGACGCAAGCTATTGGTCCAGTAAAAACATAAAAGGAATTCTAAAACTTCCAAAGGTCCATTAAAGTAACTTCACTACCAATTCGCTTCCCGAGGATTCGATAACCTAGGTCTACTAGGGAAAAAGAAGCTATACTACATCCGTAATCTAGATCGAAGGTATTAGGCCCCAGCGTTTGGTTTTTTAACATGCACTAGCGTGCGATCCGGAAGCGGGATGGGCCGCGCATCACTGTGCAACCCACTCCAAGGTAGATCCGGCCTAGTGGCCCTCTAATTATTTTTCCTTTTTATAAATCCTTTTTCAAGATCTAAAATTAGGCACCCCAGTCTAAATCAATATGAAAATGAAAAATGGCTAGAAATAATCCTCTCTAAATTTGTACAAGAAACTTAGGGTTTTCTTAAGCATACAAAACAAGTGTTGTAACACAATAATCTTTATTTATTTTATAGTAAAAATAATACCAAAATGTGTCCTTTTCACTATTTATTTCTTTCTGATAGTTTGGTAAACCCAAATGGGTAATTCCAACTCTCTACGGTAGATTTGTAGTAGACCTACCTTTTAACCTTAACCTCCACCCAAAAAGCTTCCTGTTTTGCATGTAGCAAAAATGACAAAAACTAGACAAATCTGCCTTTAGGAATTTCCCTAGGACTAACCAAAAAGGGCTTTAACCAAATTCCAACTCTCAGTACTCCTACTCCATCATACTAACAAACGCTAGCAGCCCAATATTGTTCGAGATTCTGTTAAATTTTGGTGAATTAAGTATCTCTGCCTAGTGTTATTTCAGTAGATAAATCACTACAGGAGTTCTACCACTCCAAAATTAGTACACCCAATTTCTACATAAAGGTATTCAAAGTACCTACCATTTTACCTTGTAATTATATCAAAATCTTCTATAGATTTAATCTAGTGAAAAAGACAAAATAACTGTAGAGCTGAATTAGGGAATTTCCTAAAGTGAAACCACTTTTGTTGGTTTCATATTATCACTACCTATCTGAAGGTAACATTTTTATACAATGGTATCATACATAACTTGGACTTTATATTAAAACCCCTTAATTAATTA
Source organism: Avena sativa (assembly GCA_916181665.1). Classification (NCBI taxonomy): domain Eukaryota; kingdom Viridiplantae; phylum Streptophyta; class Magnoliopsida; order Poales; family Poaceae; genus Avena; species Avena sativa. The sequence continues at coordinate 409,882,035 of OV702289.1, read as the reverse complement.
GTTCTGGCCTCCAAATCATTAAAGAAACCCACAAAGGCATTTCAAGTAATTCCACTTGCATAGAACCCAACTACTCAAAACCTGCTGAATTGTAAACTTGTACTGTTCATTGCTTGCTATATGTATTGATACTTGTATGCCTTGTTTTGATTGTGGCATTTCTTGTTGCATGTATACTCGATGACGGCGATAGTTGCGATTGTATTGACGACAAGAAGAAGAGATCTTATTATTATTGGAATTGGTATTCTTAGTTATCTAAAGAAAAAGTCCAGGGACATATAGCCATATTGCTAATCCTAAGGCAAGCAACCTTCTTTCTCATAAGGCTTGTCCTACTGATTTACTTATGCATGTTTTACCTACTTTTTATGAAACTGCGTTGTTTTATACTATGATAATTTGTATCTGGTAGTGGCTTTGCTCCTCCAAACCATTACACTTTTGTACTATTAAGTACAACCCCCTTTATGACAACTATTGGTCCCTAGTAAGATAGTTGGTGTAGAACACCCTACCCCTTTGGAGACCCCGTTTTAGCCGAAGAAAAACTACAGGATGGGAAGACCCACAAAAAAGTTTTACAAAAATGTTTATGGCAAAACTTTGGTGAGGTTTGACCTACCAGGACAAATTTGAGAAAATAAAAAGGGTTTTGTTTTACAAAATGCTGAAGTAAAGATGGAGGAAAAAGGCTTACAAAAATGCACCCGGTTCTTTGCAGTTTTGCTAGAACAATTAACTCGTGCAACCACATTACTCTAGAATGGGATAGGTCTGGATTTAATGTTTGTTTATTCTGTTATAAGCTGCCTCGCAACTACTACAGGGGGAGATAAAAATCCCTGGAGGGTTGGTCTTCTCCTGTAAGGGTCATGTGAAGCATCGATCCAGAGAAGAAACTAAGGGTCTACGGGCCTCCACGCGTTACTATGAGCCACTCATTGAAAGCGCACACTTTGTGCAGTGGAAAAAGCACTCCGGTTGGCTTGGGAACTATATAGGGCGTCCCGGTTTTGAGGGGAACAACACTCATAGGGTAGGCACTTATATTGGAGTGGGCATCCAGAGAGTCTTGATCGGTTACTCGACCCACGATCGGTGTAGATCAGGGTAGGGTACCCGGATGGTGTGGGTAAAGTGTACAACCTCTACATAGTGTAAATCTATGTGAATAGCCATGTCCGCGGTCTTGGACGGTTGGGAAGGTTGCTATCGACCGGTACTGGTTTTGTTTTCAAAAAGGATTTCAAAAAAGCAATGAATTTGGAAATGTTTTGGCCATGGGATGGTCGGAAAGGATAGATGTTTTGACCATGGGATGGTCGGAAAGGCGGGAAAGGAGTTTGGTCATGGGATGACTGGATGTACGAAACAAATGGGTAACCCCATCCACTTAGTTTACAAGCTTTTAAAATATTCCCAAAAAGGTTTATAAAAGTTTTCAACAAATATATGTAGATCCTATATCTATAAGAGAAACTATTTGAGAAAAGAACCTCGCTTGGAGCCCTCCTATTATCACAGCTATATTGCATATTCCCTTGTTATTATTATTTATCTTAAGGTGATTTGCGAGTAGATTCAAAGTACTCACTGGCAGTGTCCCTGGTATTAACTTGGTCAGATATCGAGAAGAAGGTGATGTTGATGACTATGCGAGCTATGACGTTCTCCCAGTCAGTTGCATGTAGGCTAAGGCATGGCTCGGGCTCTACGGTTGATAAAGTGCCGCTTTTGTTGGATGACATAGCCATAACGGCAAATAAGGTATGACATGTATCCGCTTAAATATGGATGTTTACTTTGATACTTGTCGGTTATGTGCCATGATAGACTAATCATGGGATCGTTGTGTATGCATAACAGGGATTCTCGTAAGATTAATGCGGGGGCCCCACAGACTTAGTATCAGAGCCATCCTGATTGTAGGAGAACCTTAGTTAGCATGGTCGTTAGACAGGAGAACTATTTTGGAAACACCGTCTTTAGAAAAACTACATTCCCAAAAGCTTCATGAAAGGTTCTACTTCTCACCCTCTCCTAATTTAAATGATTTTGAAAATGGTTTCTTCTATTACCTCATCCAAATTCAAACATACGGATTTCAAACAAATAGGACTCGAAAAAGCTAGGTGAAGGAAGTGATGACGAGATGACGACAAGCAACTACCAGCAAACACAAGGAGACTACAAGATCGCCCTACAAGCAGAATCCCTATACCCAGAAGAAATCAAGTACTTCACTATCAAGAAGCGTCCAATGACACAGCGAAGGCTTCATTCGCAAGATTGTGACCCAAACCACAATAACGTGACGTCTAGGATTAGAAGTCCGAAGATAGGATTCCCTTATATAGTGAGTAGTTAACTCCTTGGTCCCGCTAGTTGCCCGTGTTTGCTTTCCTGAGTGCATCATGTGTTTCTTGATGTGTGTTATACGCAAAGGACATTGCGATCCCCTCGCTGTGTTTGCCTTGTACGTGTGTTGTGGCTTGTTTTGACCTTAGTCAAATGTGACTCGAGAATCGATTACCCCACCTAGTACCTCAGGCACACCTGTCTGTTGTCGGTAACAAGAATAATAATAACCTCAGGAGTGATGAGAGGAAAAGCATTGCAAGAACTAAGAGTTCGACATCATCAGGTTAGGACAAGTTGAAGACTTCTCCTTAGTAGGATGGCATACTTCGTCAAACTCACTCCTCAAGACTCGTCATGGACACTGCGTGCCATCATTCATCTGCCAACAATATAGAAAGAGTCCAGTTGAAGCCAGGAGTCTACCACGGAAGGATCCCCACGCTCAACAAGAAACCACCAGACGGGCTAACTAAGAAAAGAATTAAAGACCTGACTACACTAACTTTCGATATATTAGAGTTTCCGACAGCCCCAAAGAGACTAACTATCCTTAGTCAACCCCTCTGCCCAACTGACGGGAAGTTCCTCACCCAAAGTTCAGAAATACCCCTAAATCTGGATGAGAAGGAAGCGAGAAGACTCTGAGTTTACCACGACATAGAACAGAAGCAATGTTAATAGTTCAGGTGAAGACATTTTTCCCTGAAGCTAGCTGTCCTACCTCGACTGAAGATTAGCAAGAAGTGTCGCTAACCACTAATCTACCCTGAGTTAACTCCTTAAGACTTCGTTAGGAAACCACCCCAGACAAGGTTTTCGCAATCATGCGTTTCTCAAAGACCTCGACTCAAGACCTAGGGGAAACACATCCTAACTTTAGTATCACACCATCACTCCTAGACAAAGGATCTACATTAGTCTCGACAGACCTTAGTAAATCTCTAAGGTGGAAAGACTACGTCTTTCCACATAAATCCAGAAGACCGCTTTCCAGAAGTTACTCCATGAAGACCTCCAATCCGATACCCATCTCCAAGCGGCAACTCAAGGGTCAACAAAACAACAGATGATAGACCCCGTCAACAACTGTCAGAAGTTTACTCAATCTTCTAGTACCAAAGAAGCCCGAATCAAGACAACCAGAATACTTGGAAGTCAACAAGACTATGGAAGACGACAAAGTTATCCTCCCAAGGGTTCAAAAGAGACTAAGGAGTCAATATCTAAGAAGATTCCATGAAGATCCTCTATGGCTACCGCAGTTGAAGACCCACCGGAAGGATCGTCCCCCCACTAACCCTTCAGTTCTAACCTTCTTAGAGGACTGGCGACTTAAACTATTCAATAGGCTAAGTACGAATAAGATTAGTATATGACTCTCATAAAACCTAGTTTGTGGAATACATCTGAAGGATTCAACTCCAGACAGAAGGTTGGCAATAGTCTTAAAAGCATCATTCAACGACACTAAGAAAGAAGGACTGACGTATTCCCGAGATACCCTAGTTTAACCCTAGGGGGAAAGACCTGCGTCTTTCCCACAAAAATAGACTAACCATCTGTCAGAAGCAACCGCAGGAGTTACACCCAAAATCGTTAACTAGGATACGATAATCCCTGAAGAGAAAGGCCATAAATCCTTACAGAAGGAAGATCACCCCTCATAATCCTGATCGAAGCCTGCTCAACACTCGTGCATCCAAGAAGATTTAATATCAACCTCACCGTTGTAGTGACCCTGTTCAAAGACGAAGCCGACAAGTTAGTACGCGAGAAACACATGGCACTAACTCCAACACAAAATCCCCTAATCTTACTCTCCCGAATCTCGAGACGAGATTCTTCTAAGGGGGAAAGGTTAGTAACATCCTAATTTCAGCAACCCTGATTAGTTATCCAGAATGCAAAAATTAGGGGGAACAAAAACTTTTTCTTGTTAAGTGATGCAACGTTTGCTTTCTTATTTGTTGATGCTTATGCATTGCGTGTGCAGCAAATGAGATACTGCTTACCTCAACCTCAATTGACCAAAGCTATTTAACCAAAACTGTCTTGGCTCATTTTATATATTCTGAAATGTTCTAGCATTTCAAAACTTGATCCAAGATGCCTCTGCCACCCCAAACTATTTTATTAGCTTCTATTGATCAAACTGTGGAGTGCTATATAATATAATCTCCTTATGTTTTCAAGACAAATCTTTCAACCACTCTTACCTCTAGGTTTTCCAAAACCTTTCTTTTAAGCTTCTGAATTCCACTCTTGGTAGAGATACCAAGGACTCTCACCTCATTCAAACTCCAAACTTTCAAATTTCCCATCCTTACCTCAAGCCAAGCTTGTTGGTAACCCTAGTAGTAGTTTATGTGCTTGTAAGACGAGTTGCCTTGATCTGTTATGATGAATTGCCTTGATCTGCTGTCTAACTTGTTTGATTAGGAACTAAAGTGAGATACTCTAGGAGCTCATCCTCTAGGATCAAGATACTCTAATATCACCAAACCCTAAGCAAAAATACAAGATGGATCTGATCTCTAGCCACTAGGTGATCATCTAAAACCCTTAACCAGATCAATTCTTAATTGATCCATTCTAGAAGTTTCCAAGTCAATGAAGACCAAAATCCAAGCATGGATCCTTTTTACTCAATCTACAATTCAACATCATCCACTTGATGATGCTTTGGTACCTTGCAACCAATCAGAAACTTCCCCTCTTGTACTCTAGTCAAATTCCTGCTGCCAAATTTGACTAAGTCTGGGAACTGTTTCAACATCACTTCTTTGAATACTTCTCTTTCTCAACCCGTGTACATTTTTGGAAATGTACTTGAACCATCTTTTAAATCATCCTAAGGAATACCAAGGACCACTCTTTCCCTTGGCCAGATCACCTTTTCAACCACTTGTTCTTGATAGTTTTACAGGTAGAAAATAACTTTTTCTACAAATCTTATCAACTAGCCTACTTGGTCAGAAGCTCACACCATCATCGTACCTTATTTGGACCAAATCTTTGCATGACTGTGTTGTAATAATAAAGTTCTAGAAATACCTACTTCACTTGTTCCAAATGGATCCTTGTGCTTCAAAAACCCACAAGGTTTTGAAGGCTATTTGATAATCTGCTTTGGCAGGCTTATTTTATTCAAAGTTTGGAATCAACTCTTGAAGATCTCAACCATTATCAACCTCAAACCTCTATACCATGGTGATCTACATCACATGGTCTATCCCTCCATCTATCCCTTGCATCAAGGAGAGCTCTGAGCTCCCTAATCCAACCAAGTTTAGGTGGCATAAAAATATCAATGCCCTAGATCCTCTAATCCTTGTTCTTTTCCAAAACCAAGTCTCTTTTTGCAAATTCAAGATTGCCAATGATAGATACTTAAAGTTGACATCATACACCTTGAATAAAACTATTTTCCAAATAATTTCCATAATTATTTGGAACCTAAAACTATTTAAATTCCTTTTCCTGCAAATTTCTCAAAATCTCTCCTATAAAGGAAAGTTTGTTTTTATCCAAACTACATTGCCAAATAAAGACACGCTTGATGCATATATATCATATCCTACCTCCCCATCTCAAAAATAAATATTTTTGAGATTCCTTATTATTTCTTTTTGCCCTTTTTTCAAATAGCAGAAACAAGAAATAAATCCTTAAAAATACCTTTCCTTCCTAATAAATTCCAAGAAAATTCTCCAATATGAGATATGGTATTTAGGACCATCTCACATAAAAAAACAACCTTTTACAATGTAAAAATATCAAATAAGATTCTAGAAACCATTTCTGCACTATTTGAATAAATGAGATAAACATGATCTAAAATGACCTAATAAATGCCACAAAATTCCTGGAGGTACACCCTGACCATACCTATCTACCAGCACCTTTATCCTATCTTGACAAGATCATGTTAGAGAAATTCCTTCATAACTACTACTATGGCCAAGATTTGACAAAATCTAAAACTATGATCCAAACCAATTCAAACCTTCACCAAACTGGTCCATTGCTACTCCACAGCAACCCCACTCCCCTAGTCGTGCTACATTGTAGCATAGTGCTGCAGAAATCCCCCGCACCTTGCCCACAGAGGTTTGGAAGGAAAGATACATAGCCTTTAAAACAAAAGCATGGAAAGGAGTGAGCAGCAGCACCCCCATCGTCCCTTTGTCCTAGGCACGACCCTAGAGCCCCCCCACCATCTCTCCACCACCCATGCTGCCCAATGGATGGCCACCTCCCTCCCTCCAAGATCACATGGACCTAGACCACCATACACCCTCTCCTCCTTGTTAAGTAGACCACTGGCAAGTACAACCCACCCCTTGGCTCATTCTTACTCCATCACCTACCTAGAAATCACATCGAGTTGTGGCTCCTCCTCTACTCTCCCTTGCCATGGAGAAGGGAGAGATCTTCTCTTGGCCTTCCTCGAAAAGTTAAGCACACCATCGCACCAGGTCCCTACCTTCACCCTCCCTATGCATCCCTAGGACCCCCATTCACTGAACAACCTCACCCCTGTCCTCTTTTGCTGCAGGAGCTCTAGGACCCGGCTGCCGGCGGCATGCCCGAACGAGCTCCTCCAGCCAGCTGGACATCTCACAGCCCCTCCTGCCTTGTTAGTGAACACCCATGGCCTCCTCTATCCTCTCTAGTTCTCCCCGACGCATCTCCGATGACATGAAGTACCCCAGCAAGTTCTTCAGCAAGCACCAAAGTGGGCCCCGCCAGCGCTGATGCCCGTGAAGCTCTCTGACAGAGAACCCCATCCTTCTGCCCCTCGTTGGCCTCACGGCGATGCACCCCGTCGACGTGGGCCATTCCCGTCGCTTCTCCATGCCCCTGGTTAGCTTCCTGAGACCTCCTCGCTGCAGTTAGGGGTCGTGCCACCGCCATGGCTGTTAGATGGAGACGACGAGCAACCATTGTCGATCTCCCCTGGATCGAACGGCCAAGGTGCCTCCATACCCCTTCGTATCGCCCTAAAGCTGACCGACGGGCCCTGACATCCGGTTTTTGAGCGTGCCCTGGTGCGCGATCTGGAAGAAGGATGGGCTGCGCAGCGGCTGTGCAACCCACTCCAAGGTAGATCCAACCTAGTGTCCCTCTAGTTCTTTTTCGTTTTTATAAATCCTGTGTCCAGATCTGAAATTAGGCACCCTAGTTTAAAACAATATGAAAATGAAAAATGGCTAGAAATAATCCTCTTTAATTTGTACAGGAAACTTAGGGTTTTCTTAAGCATATAGAACAAGTGCTGTAAGAAAATAATCTTTATTTATTTTATAGTAAAAATATACCAGAATGTGTCATGTTCACTACTTATTTCTTTATGATAGTTTGGTAAACCCAAATGGGGTAATTCCAACTCTCTACGGTAGAATTGTAGTAAACCTACCCTGTAACCTTGACCTGACCCCTAAAAGCTTCCTATTTTGCATGTAGGAAAAATGACAAAAACAGGACAAATCTGCCTTTAGGAATTTGCCTAGGCGTAAACAAAAAGGTCTTTAACCAAATTCCAACTCTCAGTACTTCTATATCATCATACCTAACAAACCCTAGAAGCCCAATATTGTTTGAGCTTCTGTTAAATTTTAGTGAATTAAGTATTTCTGCCTAGTGTTAATTGAGTAGATAAATAACTACAGGAGTTATACCACTCCAAAATTAGTAAACCAATTTTTACAAAAAGTTATTCAGAGTACCTACCATGTTCCCTTGGAATTATATCAAAATCTTCTGTAGATTTAATCTGGTGAAAAAGACAAAATAACTACAGAGTTGACTTACAGAATTTCCTGAGGGCATTATTTTAAATATTTCTAAGTGATATCTACTCTCACTAAACCATTCCATCAAAACCTACTTAACCATCCAAGGAAATAGTTTTTCGACACACTAAACATTTCCGGTGAATTATTTCCTAAAACTAGACCTTTTATCACTAGAAAATGCATAATAAATCAAAGGAAAATGATAAAATAGTGAAACCACTTTTGTTGGTTTCATATTATCACTACCTATCTGAAGGTAACATTTTTATACAATGGTATCCTACAGAACTTGGACCTTATATTAAAACCCCTTAATTAAGTAGTTCTAGCCTCCAAATCATTAAAGAAACCCACAAAGGCATTTCAAGTAATTCCACTTGCATAGAACCCAACTACTCAAAACCTGCTGAATTGTAAAATTGTATTGTCCATTGCTTGCTGTATGTATTGATATTTGTATGCCTTGTTTTGATTGTGGCATTGCTTGTTGCATGTATACTCGATGGCGGCGATAGTTGCGATTGTATTGATGACGAGAAGAAGAGATCTTATTATTATTGGAATTGGTATTCTTGGTTATCTAAATAAGAAGTCCAGGGACATATAGCCATATTTCTAATCCTTAGGAAATCCACCTTTTGCTCATAAGCCTTGTCCTAGTATTTTACTTATGCATCTTTTACCTACTTTTTATTAAACTGCATTGTTTTATACTATGATGATCTGTATCTGGTAGTGGCTTGGATCCTCCAAACCATTACACTTTTGTACTATTAAGTACCACCCCCTTGATGAAACCTATTGTTCCTTAGTATGATAGTTGGTGTATAACACCCTACCCCTTCGGAGACCCCGTTTTAGCCAAAGAAAAAATAGAGGATGGGCAGACCCGCGAAAAAGTTTTACAAAAATGTTTATGGCAAAACCTTGGTGAGGTTTGACCTACTAGGAGAAGTTTGAGAAAAGAAAAAGGTTTTTGTTTTAAAAAATGGTGAAGGAAAGATGGAGTAAAAAGGTTTTCAGAAACGAACCTGGTGCTTTGCATTTTGCTAGAACAATTAACCCGTGCAACCACATTACTCTGGAATGGGACAGGGATGGATTTGATGTTTGTTTATTATGGTATAAGCTGCCTCGCAACAACTACAGGGGGAGATAAAAATCCCTGGAGGGTTGGTCTTCTCCTGTAAGGGTACATGTGAAGCATCAATCTGAAGAAGAAACTAAGGGTCTACAGTCCTCCACGCGTTACTATGAGCCCCTCATTGAAAGCGCACACTTTGTGCAGTGAAAAAAGCGCTTTGGTTGGCTTGGGAACTATATAGGGCGTCCCAGTGTTGAGAGGAACAACACTCATAGGGTAGGCACTTATATTGGAGTGGGCATCCGGAGAGTCTTGATCGGTTACTCGACCCACGATCGGTGTAGATCAGGGTAGGGTACCCAGATGGTGTGGGTAAAGTGTACAACCTCTGTAGAGTGTAAATCTATTCGAATAGCCGTGTCCGTTGTCATGGACGGTTGGGAAGGTTGCTGTAGAGCGGTGCTGGATTTGTTTTCAAAAAGTATTTCGGAAAAGCAATGGCTTTGCAAAAGTTTTGACCATGGTATGGTCGGAAAGGATACATGTTTTGACCATGGGATGGTCAGAAAGGAAGGAAAGGAGTTTGGCCATGGGATGACCAGAGGTATGAAACAAATGGGTAACCCCATCCACTTAGTTTACAAGCTTTTCAAATGTTCCCAAAAAGGTTTATAAAAGTTTTCAACAAAGATATGTAGATCCTATATCTATAAGAGAAACTGTTTGAGAAAAGAACCTCGCTTGGAGCCCTCCTATTACCACAGCTATATTGCATATTCCCTTGTTATTATTATTTCTCTTACGGTGGTTTGCGAGTACATTCAAAGTACTCACTGGCATTGTCCCTAGCTATTAACTTGGTCAGATATCGAGAAGAAGGTGTTGTTGACAACTATGCGAGCTAGGACGTTCTCCCAGTCAGCTACTTGTAGGCTAAGCCATGGCTCGGGCTCTATGCTTGATAAAGTTCCGCTATTGTTGGATGACATAGCCATAACGGCAAATAAGGTATGACCTGTATCTGCTTAAATATGGAAGTTTACTTTGATACTTGTCGGTTATGTTCCACGACAGACTGATCATGGGATCGTGGTGTATGCATAACAGGGATTCTCGGAGGATTAATCCGGGGGCCCCACTCTACAACTCGTGTGTTCTACTCATACTAGCAATACTACGCATAGATCTAGCTCTGATACCACTGTAGGGGTTCGTGCCTGAAAAGAAAAAAAGTCTTACGCCAAGAACCCTAATGCCAGGACCTATCTATTAGTAATGCAGTAACGGGAGGGGCTTTTCATGAACTTACTCTTGAAGACCAAAAAGCATTGTCAATGCTCGGGAGAGCATGGATGATGTAGTCGTACCGAAGCTGACCTCAGGGTCATGTTGAAGTCCTGATGACTCCAGCAGCTCCAACAAATTCTAATGGCCCAAGTGTTGCACCTCCAAGGGAGTTACACACGTCTGGTGCCTGACGATGACTCGCAACTTTCATCCAGAAGCAGTTGCGAAAGTAGAGCTTCTGGATCCGAATCCCGTAGCGCGACGGTGCTCCGCGCTGAAGAAGACTTATGCTCGCACGATCCTTACTTGGGACCACGGCCACGGGAGAGAGAGAGAGAGAGTATCAACTGGAGGTCTCCCAAAAGAGAGGAAACATTTTATTAATTATTGTGTATTTATTTTGTCAAAATACCTCACAATATATAGGGGAAAACCCACCCCATAGCTAATTAGGTTAGCCATATGGGACGAAACAAAGGAGAGGGGAGAGGGGAAGGGCTGGACAGCCGGCCAAGGCCCTTGTGTGCCCCGCGCGGGGTGCCCAAGGCCCAGCCGGCCACTCCCTCTCTCTCCTCCCTTTGGTCTTTTCCCTCATGGGCCCTTTTCCCTCCAAATTTTGGCCCAATTAGGTATTTGACCTTTTAATTCATTTTTCTTTTATTAAATAATTATGAATAAATGATTAAATCATTATTTAACATTTACTCACATATTATTCAATCCCCATGGCTATGGAACTCCTTCCGCCTCCACTCTGGACATCCTCCGGACTTACCGAAAATCTTCCGGTTTTCTCTCTTTGTTTTCTTCGGTAATTTCGCCGATACCAAAACACTCTCTGAGCATCAGCAAGCCCTTAAGCGTAATACCCCACAGATCAGGGACACTATAGACATGGTCGAGACCCTCTTGTACCAATGATCATTAGCAGGGCTGGCATGGGTATGATTACTCGAGTGCTTATGATTAGCTACCCTGGCTGCATAAAGGCTCACGACCCATGAAGATTCAAGATGATGGCCCAAGAAGCATTCGATGAAAGCCTTTAGTTTTATTAGATAAGGAAATATGAACCAACATTCTGTTGGTGTTGTAATTATAAATATGTAGCCTATCAGTATATGGCTTTAAGACCCGGCCTATTATATATATGACAGGAGAAGCCTACGAGGAGTTATCGGAAAAACTCTGAAGCAATCTGTAATAGCTTTATTGATCAATAATCAGGCGACTTCGACTCCCTTGTTTTCCTGACATCCAGCGAAATCCCCAGCATTCTCTTTTCCATGAAACTCTAAGTCCATAACCATGGGCATTGCCGAGGTTACCCCTCATCAATTGGCGTCATCTGTGGGAAACCTGAACACTGGAGTTGTGGATTTACGGACCCCTTTTCATCAAGCAACAATCCAATGAAAATAGCACCACGCCCGCCCACACCTGTTTTGGTACCCGCCGATTTCAACGCCGACTCCGATCTCATCATTGGAAATTTCCACTTTCAAGTGGACGATTCCAAAAACCTGCACCTCTCGGCTCTGATCCATTCTGGATCGTCGGTCAAAAATGTGCGCCTACGATGATAGCTACACCATCTGTCGGATCACCCGTGGAAGACATGCTGCAAGCAGAGAAAGCCGAAGAAAGAAATGAAAACACAGCATATCTATGGGATCTTGATGGTCTCTAGGACGATCTCCCTTGGGCCAGACCACCATCCAACTATGCCATGAGGATCAAGCTCGATAAATGCAGAACCTAAAGAAAGTGGCGAAAATTGTTGGGTTCGTAGCATAGAAAACAAAAAAATTCCTACGATGGGAACTATACGCCAAGATCTATCTACTAGATGCAAGCAACAGGTGGATATACATCCATACAGAACTTACCCTCGAAGACAACAGTTCTTTGTTAACGAGTTGGACCTCATGGATGATGTAGTCGTACACTTGCCGATCTCAAGATCGTGATGAAGTCCAGCAGGTCCGGCTCAGCACGTCCATCAGATCTATCTCCAGCAAGTCCAGCACCACCAAGTCCAGCACCGCAAAGCAGCGGTGCATCCGTGATCGCACACACGTCCGGTACCCCGATAACCTCCATCCCTCGCTCTAGCAAAGCAGCGGAAGCAGGAACTCCTTTCTAGATAAAGCCACCGGGAACATGTATCTCGCTAATCCGAGACCATGGGGAATAACTAGAGGGGGAGAGAGATCCTTCATGAGGAGGTGTGGTTTGTGAGGAGGAGAGAGGGGACTTTTATAGGGAAGAGGGGAGGCACCCAAGGGCCATGGCGTGGCAGCCATGGTGGTGCCCCACCTCTTCCACATTCATGTGGGTGGAGATCCCACTCCCATAAAAAGTCTCCACTCAAAATTCCACTCACACATGCATTAAATTTCCACCAAATTTAATGCAAGCTCTCATTAAATAAAACTATTTTATTTATTTTATTCAGAATTTTTTTAATTACATTAATTAACAAACATTCACATAAAACCCCCTGCAACATTTCAATATCACATGCAGAACCAGTTTCAACAATTTCACCCGAAACAATTCTGGTTTCCATCGAAATGATTCCAGCGCTTTGATACATTGCAAATGTATCTATAATTTTTGATGTTCCATGCTTGGTTTTATCCACTTTCTTGTGTTTTGTCCACACTTTGGAGTACTTTTCATATGATTTCTTGGACTAACCTATTAACAAGAGACATACTGTCAGCTACCTGTTTTCTGCTATTTTTGGTTCCAGGAAAGTCAGAAAATGAATATTCTCGGAATTGGACGGGACAAAAGCCAAAGTGCCTATTTTTCGGAAGTCATCAGACGCCAGAATACGAGATGGAGAGGGGCCAGAGGCTGGCCACACCACCTGGCCACGCGGCCAGGCTTGGCCCGCGCCAGGGGGTGGTGTGGTGTCCCCTGGCACCCCCTCGGCCTCCCGTTCCGACTATAAGATGCCCTCGGGACGAAACCCCTAAGAGCCCCATCAAAAATGCATGAAATAGTCTATAGCCGCCGTCATATCCATCCCTAGATCGGGAGGGATCGGAAGCTCTACCCGGCACCCTACCAGAGAGGGGAATTCACCCTGGAGGCCTTCTTCATCACCATGCAAGCCTCCGGTGTGATGTGGGAGTACTTCATCCTTGGACTACGGATCCATGTAGTAGCTAGATGGCTGGTTCTCCTCCTTGGACTACGGATCCATGTAATTCTGCATGTTGTGTTTGCGGGGATCTGATGGACATTGAGATGCTATTTCAGATTGATTATTGATTCTATCATGTCTTTGTTATTTGTGATCTTGCATGCTTTCCATTGTTAGTAGCTATCTTGGACCAGTAGATGCTAGCAACTCCAAGAGTTAGTATTTATGCTCAATTGTGGGTTCATGCCTCTGGTAATCCGGGAAAGTGATAGAAATCTCTAAGGTACTAGATGTGTTGTTGCCACTAAGGAGAAAACAACAATCCTTTGTTCATAGAACAATCATATTGTTTACTTTACACGCAGTTTGTAAAGCAATAATCTGTTGCTTGCAACTTAATACTGGAGGGGGTTCGGATGATAACCTGAAGGTTGATTATTAGTCATAGAGGCAGTTGGATGGCGGTCTATGTATAATGTTGTAATGCCCAATCAAGTCTCAAAGGAGTCAAGATGATTAGTATATGCATGTATTTCTTTCTCGATGTTTATCAATTGCCCCGCTGTAATTTGTTCACCCAGCATGTTATCTATCTTAAGGAGAGCCACCTCTCGTGAACTATGGATCCTGGTCCTTTTCTTTACAATCGATCTACAATCTTTTACTGCTTTGTGTTTACTTTCTACAAACTTTTACTTCTTTCCATTCGGTACGTTTAATCCTTTGTTTTCCGCAAAACACGGTGAGATTGACGACCTCATCGCAAGTTGGGGACAAAGTTCTGTGGTTGTGTTGTGCAGGTCTCCACGTTGCTACTAGCACCGGTAGTGCACCCTGCCAAGGCTCAGCTAGCAACACCTTTGGGGTGTTTCCTTGCTCCTACTGGTTCGATTAAACCTTGGTTTCATAACTAAGGGAAACTTCTTGTTGTGCTCATCATACCTTCCTCTTGGGGTTCCCAACGATCTCTACATCAACCACGCTCCAGCATTTTTCTGGCGCCATACACAGAGCCATCAAGCATTTTTCTGGCGCCATTGCCGGGGAGTTAAGGACATCTTCACAAGGGGAGTCCCTCATAACCAATCTCTTTACTTTGTTATTTTTGTTTTGATTAGTTTCTTTTTGCTTTGTTTGCTTGTTTCTTATTCAAAAACACAAAAAAAATTAGTTTCAATAGTTTGCTTTCTTATTTCAAAAAACACAAAAAAATTAGTTTATACTATAGCTGTCATTCTTGTTGGTCTGCTATTGTCTTGCTTTATCATGCTTTCTATCAATGGTTGGTTTCTTTGAAACTGAATCTTATTGGCAAGGTGGGTTCATAGAAGAATAAAAGTATTATTATAAGGAACACCGCTTGTCACAAAAAGGTAAAAACTTATGGGAACAAATTGATAAATTGAATACCATTGCTAGAAATGTGTGCTCTACTTACAATGTTACTTATTGCTTTGATAAATCTTGTTGCTGTAGGAGGTATAAACACCTCCATTTTCATTGTGAGTATAATGATAATGTTACCATATCTTCTTATGTTAAAGGGAATTATGACTTTTATGATGTGGAACAAATTGAAGAATTTATTGCTTGGAAGGGTGCATTTGAACTTGCTAGTTTGCTTGAAAATACTGATGATTCACCTTATAAATATGAGGTTTACGATATACTTAAATTTTGCTTTGATAATTACAAGGTAGAAAATGGCTATATTGTTGAATATCTTAATAGATGCCCTCCAACAATGGAAGAGACTAATGCCTTGCAGGAGCCTATGGAAGAAGAAATTGCTGAAATTGGAAGCTCATTGGATGAAAAAGAGGAGGAGAGTGATGATCAAGAGGAGGAAGAATGTATCTACCCATCCCTACCTTCTAATGAGAGTAACTCTTTACCCCTTACATTATTTGATTGTCTCCCATGCTTACCAAAGGAGGACGAATGTCATGTTCCTGAGGATTCTTTTGAAAATGTTTATAATAAAGCTCTAGTGTTTGTATATCATGAAAAGCATGCTTTATGTGATAGTTATATTGTTGAGTTTATTCATCAGGCTACTGAAAATTATTATGAGAGAGGAAAATATGGTTGTAGAAGTTTTCAAGGTATTGAAATACCTCTCTATGTGCTGAAAGTTTTGAAGTTATTCTCGTTTTATTTTCCTATGCATGTCACTTTGTACTTTGGGAATTTATTTGCATACAATATTCCTATGCATAGAAAGTGGGTTAGACTTAAATGTGTTTTTAATTTTCTTCTTGATGCTCTCTTTTACTTCAATTCATATTTCTTATGTGAGCATCTTCTCAAACTATCATGCCTAACTTAAAGGTGTAAAAGAAAAGTACTTATTGGGAGATAACCCAAAAGTTTTAGATGAGTCTTGGAAGTTATTACCTCTATAATAACCTCTCCTTATCCTTTTTATTTGCTTTTTGTGCCAAGAGTAACCTCTAACGAGAGAGAAGTAATGATTGGGAAAGTTGCTGTCCCGAAACAGATTTCTATGCTTCACCTTAAAAATTCATGTAAAATCTCTGAACGTCTTTTTGTGCTTCTGCCCCAGGTTGTTATCTAACTTTCGTTAGTTCAACACTTTTTGATTTGAGAAACTGAAGGTCTTCGAAAAAATTCGTCTTTACCTTCTGGTCTGTTTTGACAGATTTCTGCCATTTTCTGCATTTTCTTCTTGTTGGATCCTTTTTGAGTTCTTTTGGGGAATTGAGCTTTTTGAGGGAAGTGCTACAGTAGCTAGTGTTCTAATGGAGGTTTATTTGGTGTTAGAACTTAACCTTAAGACCTTTTATCTTGAGTGCAATAATGTTGCTAATAAAGATTGTGTGAAGTTTTGTATGAAGGAAAAATTTCAGGTGGATGGAAGGAATGAGTAATGAGATGAAGGATGGACTAAATCTCAAGCTTGGGGATGCCACGCATGTCACCCCAAGAAATATACAAGAAGTACAAGTTTCAAAGCTTGGGGATGCCCAATGCATCCCCTTCTTCATCAATAAAAATCTCAGGTTTCTTCCAAACGCTTCATTTTTATTGTTTCATGCACAGTTGTGTTATTCTTGGAGCGTCTTCTTTTTCTTTTTTGTTTTGGTTTTAGTTTTCTTGGTTTGCTTAGTTTGCTGAATAAATTGGTTGGACCCCCTCTTTCATACATTGGTTTGCAAATAGTTTTGTTTGGTTTGGAAAAGAGTAGGAAAGTTCATACTTATGTGGTAAAAAGAGCTTGTTTTTGACTGTGGCCTATGCTTTGTCATGCCATGCTTGATATTGTTTTGGCTTTATACTTAGTATTATTTTCTATAGCATGACTTGTTATAAACAATGGAGATTGCTTAATGTGCCTTGGATGAATCATGCATTATCTTAGCATATTAAAGCATAGTATAGTGGTATTCTCCTTTGATGCTTTATTTGGGTTGACTTGGCGCATGCTCACACCATGTTATGACTATCTCAAGTCACCATAGCCTTTATGATCCTTTAGTTTTCAACTTGTAGTATCACTTTATGCTTTGATCAATGATGTTTTGTCGCTCTGCATGACTATGGCCATTATTGCTCTCTTAGTTTGTCGCTCCCAGTCTTATGCTAGCCTCCACAACCAAGTATGAGTTCCACTCATGCATCCAACTCCCTAAACCAAGTTATTTCAAAGAGTCCACCATACCTACCTACTAGCTTATTCTATTCCAAGTATATTCTTGTTTTTGTTTACCTTCCAAATTAAACTTGTTATGAGAAAACTAGTGATTAAAGCTCTCACGAACTTGATGGCACACTTTACTTTTTTGCTTCTAATAAACTTGAACCATTGGGTCCTTCTTTGTTGCGTATATGCTTGTGCTTTATAAGTTGAAATTAGCAGAACCATGTTTCATGGGGACCGCTTTCAACATTGCACTTGTACTTTGTACCCCGTTGATATCATGTTCTTTTGCTTATGGATCCCGGCGGTGTGAAATAAAAGTGGAACTTGTAAGATCATGGTCTTTGTCTGTGTGTTAGAGAAACGCCTGGGCCGCTAGCCTAAGCCATGCCTAATCATGGTGGAAACTTGCAGCATCACCATAGGGAGCACTCTATGAATCATCCTCAATAAAAACCTATGCAAATAGCAAATAAAAAGATTACTGAGATGCTCATTGTCTGCTTGCCTTATCATTTTGATTATGGGAAAGCTCCCGTATCATGTGCAAGGGGTACCCCATTGGCGGTTCTTAATGATACACATGTACTTAGAATGACAAGAGCTTACTCGTGACTGAAGTTGAGTAGCGTGAGGTTCGGTCTTCGTAAGTAAGGGGCATGAGATTTCGGTTTATAACTTGTCAAACATATCCTGTTAGTTGTGTCACTTTAACCTTAATCACCTCAAAGATGCTTATGATAGGGGCAATGAGAGCTGAAAGCTATAAGTACCATAATTTTTGGAAGCTCTTTATGAGACTTGAATCCCTACTTCCTTTTATAAAGGCCTTTCTTCCACCATTATATTGAGTCTCCATCTTCTACCTTTATGCACCTACTTTGAGAGCATATTGGCCATTCTTAGTTCTATGTGCATTGTCCCAAGACTAGTTTATTGATGCATAACTTGATATTGCTTGTTTTAAACTATTGTATCTAGTCACTCTTATGAACTTTAAAGGTGTCCTATGCATTTATATTTGCTACTCTATTGAGGGACAAGATGAATACTAGTATGCTATGTTTTCTTTATTTGAAACAAACAAACGTCTTGCAAAGCATTGTTATTCATGAATCTTTTGTTTGTGCCTTTTCATGTTGCATCATAGTTTCTTTGTCTTATTGCTAGAACTTTGTCTTTCATGTTATGATTTAAGTACTATGATCCCAGCTTTGAATGTTTTACAAATACTTTGATCAAGTCTTTGATGGTGCATGTAAGCTAAAAAATTATTCTTTCTTTTTATCACTTACCTACTCGAGGACGAGCAGGAGTTAAGCTTGGGGATGTTGATACATTGCAAATGTATCTATGATTTTTGATGTTCCATGCTTGGTTTTATCCACTTTCTTGTATTTTGTCCACACTTTGGAGTACTTTTCATATGATTTCTTGGACTAACCTATTAACAAGAGCCATAGTGCCAGCTGCCTGTTTTCTGCTGTTTTTTGTTCCAGGAAAGTCAGAAAATGGATATTCTCGGAATTGGATGGGACAAAAGCCAAAGTGCCTATTTTTTCGGAAGTCATCAGATGCCAGAATACGAGACGGAGAGGGGCCAGAGGCCAGCCACACCACCTAGCCGCGCGGCCAGGCTTGGCCCACGCTAAGGGGTGGTGTGGTGGCCCCTGGCACCCCCTCGGCCTCCCCTTCCGACTATAAGATGCCCTCGGGACGAAAACCCTAAGTGCCCGATCAAAAATCCATGAAAGAGTGTGTAGCCACCGTCATCTCCATCCCTAGATCGGGAGGGATCTGAAGCTCTTCCCGGCACCCTGCCGGAGAGGGGAATTCACCCTGGAGGCCTTCTTCATCACCATGCAAGCCTCCGGTGTGATGTGTGAGTAGTTCATCCTTGGACTACGGATCCATGTAGTAGCTAGATGGTTGGTTCTCCTCCTTTGTGATTTCATGTCTAGATCTTGTGAGCTCCGTTCATAATCAAGATCATCTATTTGTAATTTTGCATGTTGTGTTTGCGGGGATCCGATGGATATTGAGATGCTATTTCAGATTGATTATTGATTCTATCATGTCTTTGTTATTTGTGATATTGCATGCTTTCCGTTGTTAGTAGCTATCTTGGCCAAGTAGATGCTAGCAACTCCAAGAGTTAGTATTTATGCTCGAAAGTGGGTTCATGCCTCTGGTAATCTGGGGAAGTGACAGAAATCTCTAAGGTACTAGATGTGTTGTTGCTACTAGGGAGAAAACAACAATCCTTTGTTCATAGAACAATCATATTGTTTACTTTACACGCAGTTCGTAAAGCAATAATCTGTTGCTTGCAACTTAATACTGGAGGGGGTTCGGATGATAACCTGAAGGTGGATTATTAGTCATAGATGCAGTTGGATGGAGGTCTATGTATAATGTTGTAATGCCCAATCAAGTCTCAAAGGATTCAAGATGATTAGTATATGCATGTATTGCTTTCTCGATGTTTGTCAATTGCCCCGCTGTAATTTATTCACCCAGCATGTTATCTATCTTAAGGAGAGCCACCTCTAGTGAACTATGGATCTCAGTCCTTTTCTTTACAATCAATCTACAATCTTTTACTTCTTTGTGTTTACTTTCTTCAAACTTTTACTTCTTTCCATTCGGTATGTTTAATCCTTTGTTTTTCGCAAAACACGGTGAGATTGACAACCTCATCGCAAGTTGGGGACAAAGTTCTGTGGTTGTGTTGGGCAGGTCTCCACGTTGCTACTAGCACCGGTAGTGTGCCCTGCCAAGGCTCAGCTAGCAACACCTTTGGGGTGTTTCCTTGATCCTACTGGTTCGATTAAACCTTGGTTTCATAACTGAGGGAAACATGCTGATGTGCTCATCATACCTTCCTCTTGGGGTTACCAACGAGCTCTACATCAACCACGCTCCATCATTTTTCTGGCGCCATACACAGAGCCTTCACGCTTTCTTAAATCTTTATCTGAAACATATTTGCTCCTAAATGGTGTCACTATCCCTTAAGTGTGTCACCCTACGGTTCGCGAATAATGCAGACATGATCGAGACCCCTCTCCGATCAATAATCAGCAGTGGGACCTGGACATCCGTACTAACTCCCACATATTCAACGATGACTCTTGTGATCGTGTGAACCTTTAACGTCATAACTAAATCCCTTTGTCTCGCGATATATTACATGCCTGAGATTTGATCATTGTTATCCAAATACCTAGTTTGATCTCGTTACCGACATGCACTCTTTTCTCATTCCCGTGATATAACATTATAGTGATCACATCACTTGCTTGCAAGCTATTTCAATGTGATATCACCGAGAGGGCCCAAAGTATATCTAACCGTCATCGGGATGGACAAATCCCACTCTTGATCCGTGAGCCTCAACATAACACCTTCGTTGCACTGAACCCACCTTTATAGTCACCCTGTTATGGTGTGACGTTTGATGTTATCAAGATACTCTCCCGGTGTTAGCAATTAACATGATCTCATGGTCTAAGGACTAAGATTACTTCGTATGATGTTATAGAAATATAAACATAATGACTCTGATCATAATGCTATACTTCAGATGAATGTTCATCACATCATTCCACCAATGTTGTGACCTCGTTATTAACAACATCCAATGTCCATGATCAGGAAACCTTGATCATCTTGTTAATCAATGAGCTAGTCTATAAGAGAGGCATAACTAGGAACCTTTTATTTGTTTATTAAACACACATGTATTGATGTTTCCTATCAATACAATTATAGCATGAAAAATAAACATTTATCATAAACAAGGAATAAGATAATAACAACTTTATTATTGCCTCTCGAGCATATTCCCTTCAGTCTCCCACTTGCACTAGAGTCAATAATCTAGTTTGAAAAACTTTGCGTATGGAACACCTATGGCTTTCTGGTGTTGCATATAGGCAATTGCTAGTGGTTAACATAATATCCAGATCTGATAGTTTCAGGTCCATGTGTATTTGCATGTCTTTGCGTCTCTACGCATCACTCATTCTCAAATGAGATGGCATTGTATAAATTTGGTCCTTTGGTGTGACCTTTAGTTCCTTCGGGTTAAAATATGTTGATATTATTGTCATACAATATATCTTCATAGTATAAGCCCACTTTGAACCACACCTAGTTTGATAACAAACTACTTAACACAAATGCCCTCCTTTGCTGCTACTATAGCAGTCATATACTTAGCCTTTTGTTGTAGTATCCGTCACAATGTCTCAACTTTGGAACTCATCCAAATCCATCATGGAAAATCCTTTCCATTACATTGTGCTACCCATAGTCTAAATTGAGATAAATTTAATTTGTATCTTGTGACAAAACTAGTATCAATGTAACACTTTACAATGAACTACCTTTAATTATTTGTCACGTATACATGATATATTCTTAGTTCTTCCAAAGCTCATAAGAATATCTTTACTATCATCCAATGATCATCTTATGAATCATTCTGGTATGTGCTCATAACATTTAGAGCATAGGACCTATTTGGATATATACATATCACGGTATAATCGATCAAAATATTCATGTGATTTTACTCACCAAGTGTTGAAACACTTGAATCTTGATACAATCCTTTCCATGCAACAACAAACTTTCTTGTTGTTTCCATATTGAACCCTTTCAATATCTCATATATGTACGTCTGGCATAACCATATTAGCGCCTCAATCTATCCATATAGACATTGATGCCAAATATTCCGGTTTTTCCCAAGTCTTTCATCGAAATCCTATTTTAATGAAATTCTTAACTTGTGTCAATAAAAGATACATCATTTCCAATCAACAATATATACTATGCATAATGTATTGGAAATTTGGCTCATCGCTCCCACTTCATTTCTTGCAAATTCAAGCATCTTCATCATCTGCGATGAAATTAAACTCCTTTAACATTTTCATCATGGTGAAGATTCCAACTCCGCTATGCTCACTTCAACTATTGAAGTTTGCATGCCCTTTCAGCACCCTTTGAATTAACAAAACCCTTCGAACCGTGTCATGTACACGTCCTAGGTAACCATTCTATTAGAAGAACCTTGTTTTGTTTATTCAACTACCATATACCAAATTATATGTAGTGGTTGCTACATTAATCCGTCAAGACTAAATATCGTGATGAAATATCAAATCTTGTCATAGTCAACTCCTTGAACATTGCCGTAAACTTCTTTCCGACATGTCGACTATTTCATAGATGTCAAACATCCATGTCTATTTCTTTATAGATCCAAACACGACCGATAGGCTTCACGCCTTTCCGGAGGGTCTTCCAAGTTCATAAACTTGATTTCTTCTGTATGGATACTATTACGGATTCTATGACTTCTAGTCATTTTATGGAGTCAGGGCCCATCATCGCTTCTTTGCATGCAGTCGGTTCATCATTGTCAAAACAATAACGACTTTTGTTTCAAATCTTACTATTTGATTCTTACCGACCCAAATGGTTCAATAAGAACTCTAATCTCCAAGATCACACCCTTTGTAATCATGGGAGCCATGAGCATTGTGGCCGCCATCGGGACACTTTCCGGCACTGCGCTACTTAGCACATATAGCTAAGGTTCAACAACCTTATCAAAGTTCTATTGTCCTCCCACTTAACTTTCCACGAAAAAATCCTTCTCAAGAAACTTGACGTTCTAAGCGACAAAATCTTTTGTCCTCGGTGTTATGGAGGAATTCCCAACAAATTCTTTGGGATAACCTACAAAGACGTGCTTATCTGACTTTGATTGTAAACATTTTACTTATGCATAGCATACCAAAATTTAAGAAAAGACAATTCGGGTTTTATCCCAAACCATAACTCATATGGTGTCATTTCAACGAATCACGATGGTGCTCTTTTCAGTGTAAAAGCGACAGTCTCTAAAGCTTTAATCCTTAAAACATAATGGCAGTTATATAAATGACACCTTTGATCTTACCATGTCAAACAAGGTTTGATTTGATCTCTCGAACATACCATACTCCTGTGGATTATCAGGAAATGCAAATTCATGGAACAATTCCCGAAATCTTAGGTGTTTTGCTAAACCTGTAACTCAAATATCTTCCTTTATGATCCAATCATAAACTCTTTTATTTTCTTGTTACAATGATTTTTCACTTCATCTTGAAAGTCTTTGAACAATTTTCAAATGTTTCGTACTTCTTCCTTATTAAGTAAATATATAGATATATTCACTCAAATTTCTGGAGAGAGCATATGAAGCAAAAAGATCCATCGCATATGGCTACACATAATGGATTATATACATAAACATACATAATATCCAATAAGTTAGTCATCCGTTCCTCTTTGGCCTATGAACGGAGTTTTAATTATCTCGAGGAGAGTTTCACAATCTTCAATTGATCAAAATCAAAAGACTCCAAAAATCCATCAACTTGGAGTTTCTTCATGTTTACTTTCCAATCTAATTCAAACAGCGATGTCACTTCATAAGTAATCTTCCAATCATTTGTCTTACGACATTTTAGCAATGATGTTTATGGATGTCATTTCTTCAACTAGACATGTAAAAGTTCATCCATCCTTTATGGAATATGGTAATTATTTGTACAACCATTGTTCTCGTAATACCGGAACAAAATAACAATTATTAAAACAAATATTGAAGGCTAGGTTTGACGACAATGAAAAACACAATAACACTTTATTTGTTTTCTATGAACATCATCACTTATTCTTTTGCCAGTTACTTAGGTCGTTGCAGTTCATGAATTGTGTTGTCCTGTATGACACTTCACACCAACCAATTCCTTTGCCAGTTTGACGAGGAAGATGGCATTGATGGCGACGATTCGTGGCGCCACTAAACGATTCCTTTGCTGGGGTTGATCAGCACGGTGAGGCGGAGCTTCCTGCATGCTCAGGTGGTCTCGAGGAGCTATGGAGCAGCGGTGATTCAATGGTGCTCGTCGGCTAGGGTTTCGGGTTTTGAAGAACCGCAGAGAGGGAGGTCGCTGGGAGGGGGAAAGAAGATAGGGATGAGGCAGGGGCTTTGATGTGGCCTTATCTCCTCCTCGGAGCATGACAGACGGCAGCAAGTGAGCGGCGCGGATCGACGGCGGCGGTAGCGACACGGAGCAGCTTGCCAGCGACGGGAAAGACGACGAACAGAAACGTCGAAGAGGTACCGGGTCTTTGCTGCGCGTGGGACGGGAATGGGCCGCGGGGGCTGCTGTCTGTTGCGAGATGAGCGGCAGAAAGAGGAAGAGAAGAAACAGGGCTGCGGCCTGCTCTGCTGTTAGCTCTTTTTTTTAGCTAAACCATTTTTCAATATGTGTTTTCTCTTTTTCTCTTTGTATTTTCATTTCAAAAAAACCAGAACATTTGTAAATATCCAAAATAATGCAGGGACCCCTTTATACTATTTGGGATCCACACTTTTGATCTTTTCAAAATACAAAAACCATTTTGAATTCATTTTAGAGAGAGGGGAAATATTAGGGTTTAGGGTTTTAACATTACTTTCTTTTTCATGCATTTTAAGGGATGATGCTCATGATAATGCACAAGTAAACCCTAATTAACATTTAACTAAAACTGGGGCGTTACAAAGTTCACTGGATGCCTGGCTTCCCTCAGCCGGTTCATCAGTCGGCTGGGCGAGAAAGCACTCCCACTATACCAGCTCATTAAGAAGACGGACAAATTCATCTGGACATCGCATGCGGATGAAGCTTTCCGCGACCTCAAGCGCATGCTCACCTCACCATCTATTCTGGCAGCACGAGCAGCAAAGGAACCCATGTTGATGTACATCGCAGTAACAAATAGGGTTGTCAGTGTAGTGTTGGTAGTGGATAGGCCGGAAGAAGGAAAGGCACAGCCGGTGCAACGACCGGTGTATTACCTGAGTGGGGTGCTCTCGCTCTCGAAGCAGAATTACCCTCATTACTAGAAGCTGGTGTACGGCGTGTACATGGCCGCCAAGAAACTAAAGCACTACTTCCAAGAACATTCCATCTGGGTGGTGGCGCTAGCGCCACTTTCGGAGATCAGTGGCAACAGAGATACCACAGGCCGGATGGCGAAATGGGCCATAGAGCTCTCCGCCCACAACATACAGTACGAGCCAAGAACGGCGATCAAGTCTCAGGCCTTGGCAGATTTCCTCGTCGGTTGGTCAGAAACACAGTACATGCCGCCTTGCCCTGACTCCACGCATTGGAAGATGCATTTCGACAGCTCCAAGATGTATGGAGGACTCGGAGCCAGAGTGGTCATCACCTCTCCAAAAGGAGATCGGCTGGAGTATGTGCTGCAGATCCACTTCCGCGCGTCCAACAACGTCGCTGAGTACGAGTCGCTCATCCACGGCCTCAAGATGGCAAAGGAAATAGGCATTCGACGCATCCTATGCTTCGGCGATTCTGATCTAGTGGTGTAGCAAGTGTCAGGCGATTGGGACGCCAGGGATGCGAACATGGCCCTATATTGTTTCTTCATATAGCAGCTATGCGCCTGTTTCGAAGGGTGCAAGTTTCACCATGTTCCCAGGGTAAACAACGAGGCCGCAGACACGCTCGCCCGCATCGGGTCAACAAGACAACCAATTCCGCTTGGAGTCTCCCTTGAGCACCTGCGCAAGCCATCAATCACACCATCTCCCGAATCCGACTCCATAATATTGGACGCGAACCTGGGGACTGCCGGCTCCAAGACCTCTGTGACGGCTGCACCACACCCGAGGCCTGCTTCGCCGCACCCAGGGACTGCCGGCTCCAAGACCTCCGCGACGGCTGCACCACACCTGGGGACTGCCGGCTCCACTAGGGCGAATGCGGACACCACGCATCGTTGCGAGCCATAGTGGCAAAGGCATTCCGCCACGGGTTCTACTGGCCCATAGCATTAGAAGACGCTGAGAAGATTGTCAAGACATGCAATGGGTGTCAGCGGTTCAGCCAGCAGAAGCACACTCCGTCTACAGCACTCAAGACGATTCCCATCACCTGGTCGTTCTCCATCTAGGGGCTGGACATGGTTGGCCCTTTCAAAAACGGCCAGATCTGGCATGACCCACTTGCTGGTGGCGGTGGATAAGTTCACCAAGTGGATAGAGGCAAAGCCAATAAAGAATCTGGATGGGCCAATGGTGGTCAAGTTCTTCATACACATAATCACACGCTTTAGCTACCCCAACAGCATCATAACCGACAACGGAACAAATTTCGCCAAGGGAGCTTTCATGCGATTCTGCGCAGATAAGGGCATCCACTTGGACCTCACATCTGTGGCACACCCCTAGTCCAACGAGCAGTGCGAGCGAGCAAATGGCCTGGTCCTAACCAGAATCAAGCCTCGGCTGATCGAACCACTGATGCGATCCCTCGGCTGCTGGATTGAGGAGCTGTCGGCTGTACTTTGGAGCCTTCGCACCATGCCAAACCGGTCCATCGGCTACACTCCTTTTTCTTCCTCGTTTACGGGGCGGAGGCGGTTTTGTAAATTGACATCGAGTTCGACACACCCCGTAAACGGCTCTACACAGAACAACAAGTCAAAGAAGCACGGGAAGACAACGTCGATCTCCTAGAGGAAGCACGCGAACTGGCCTTGTCCAGATCCACCATCTGCCAGCAGAACTTGCGCCGCTACCATGCCAGCCGGATACGCGGCGTCTCGTTCCGCGAGGGCGACCTGGTGCTAAGGCTAGTCCAAGACACCAAGGGGATGCACAAGCTGTCTCCACCTTGGGAGGGCCCATTCATAATCAGTCGGGCACTACAGAACAACTCATACTACCTCATCGACGCACGCAAGCCAGAAAAGAACAATATGGACCGCTCAGGCGAAGAAACTGAACGCCCATGGAACGCAAGCATGCTCCGCCCCTTTTACACTTGAGCAAGAAGTGTGTGTACCTTACTTTCATGTAATGAACAAGCATAGGAGCCTCGACACAGTCTCGGGGACTCCAGAATAAATAAGCAAGTCATGCTGCACAAATTGGTTTTTCTGGCTGCATTACTCTAACCCCGGAGCCGGTGATACGTTTCGGGGACTTGCCGGTTGGCCCAGACGGCTGCGCGATCCACGCGGCAAAGTACTGTACGCGTTTCCTAAGGCTTTCTCTTCGGTTCCGGCTGCAGACCGCAAGCCGGCTGACAGATCTGGCAAGAGTAGAATGCTCAAAGGCCCCTACACAAAAATGCCACGAGGAAAACAAAAACGTCCGGACGACCCGGTTGCGCTCGCTCGCTCAAAGACAATGACCCAAACCCGAAGTATCGTGCAGTACGCCTACTAAGCTACTGCTTCTACTTCGGCTAAAAGCCATCAAGGGAACAACATTGAAATTGGCCAATTCTCACTAAGAAAAGGGCAAAGACATTGGATTTGCACGAAACAGCAAAAATTTCAAAAACCAGCCAACCTAAGATTACAGTTCGAACTTGCATATGCTTAACCAGGAAAACAACTTCTTTGTTCCATATGTTTGCATGAGCGAAAGTTTAACGACGTACACCGTCAAGACGGAGGCAGATAGCTTCCAGGCGGCAACAGAGCAGGTCAAGGAGCTTCGACCCGGCTGTATTCTCCAACCAGCCCGAACCTCGGGGACTACACCCTGTGGGTGTGCTCGTGCGCCCCCACACAGAAACTTGCAAACGAAAAACACAAAGGAGCTTCGACCCGGCTGTATCCTCTAGCCGGCCCGAACCTCGGGGACTACACCCTGTGGGTGCGCTCACGCGCCCCCACAAAGAAACAGGCATGCAAAAGGTGCCAAACAAAAAGTGCAAACAAGAGAGCACGAGCAAATAGACGGAGGGAGGCGATGCTCCCACAGAAGTTCAATGATCAGAAGATGGACACTTGTTCACACGGTGCAAAGAAAAGATAAGTGTCTCAAGTCACAAATACTCCCGGCATACCAGGGATCAAGTTCATTGAGGGGCAGAAGGGCCAAAGGCATCAGCTGGAGCACGGCTGCTGGAGGCGACGTCTGTCGAGGCGGTCTGCAGCGCAGCCGGAGCATCAGTGTGTGGCGCATCCGGGCTATGGAAGTACCGCTCTGTGCCAGCTGGGTCGCGGAAGTCCCTGTCCAGCGCAACGAAGCTCCCGATCATCACGCCACAGGAGCGGATGTCGGGGACCTCGGCACGAAGCTGGTCATAACTGGTCCCTTGGCGAAATTCGAGGGAAAGGCTCCGCAGATCCACATCCGGGTACTAGGACTTCAACAGTGCTAGCACCATCTCCGTGCCTCCGCGGGCCGCCCACTCCCGGGCCACATTCATGAGCTCTGGAGTGCCCAGAGACGCTCGGCTAAGACATCCATGGTGGCAGGCGGGATGGCCTCAGGCCAGACGTAGTCAAAGACCTCGAGAGCGGCGGGCCGGTTCACCTCCTCGCTGATGACCGCCACTAGCTCCCCCGGGTGGAGATCCCGTTCCGGATCCGTCTCGGGATTCCGGCCAAGCGCCTGATATGTTGCCTCAGGGTACTGAGCTGTAGTCGGAAAAGGAGGCAGCGATCAGTATGGACCACAAAGGACAAATCCACAAAATTGGCTCAAGTCAAGGGCACTTACTGACAACAATCTTAGTGATCTGGCAAAGCTCCGACAGCGCCGTCGCCTCCTTGGCCTTGGAAGCCTTGAGGGCATCCGCCTGGGTAGCGAAGAGCCCCTCTAGGTTCTTTAGCGCCTCGGCCCAGGTATATGCGGTCTTCTTGGCCCTACCAGCATTGCTCTCCATCTACTGCTGTTGTGCAGTCAGTTGGACGATCTGGTCCTAGCGGGTCTTGTTAGACTCCTCCAGCAGAGCGACCTCCTCCTTCAGCTGGGCCACCTCGCGGTCCCGGTCCGCTAGCAGAGCTGCAGGAGGGTAACCAATACTCAACAAGAAGAGCGAGAAATCGCGCAATTGGGAAGATACGGCAGAGCGAGCAATCTTACGGCCTAGGTCCCGCGAAGTCTTGGCGGCATCAGCAAGAGCCCTCTGTGCAAGAAAGGGGAGATAAGAACTAAAAGAACCAGCTACGTCGCAAGACGGCGACAAAACAAGAAGATTGACCATAGAGTACATACCTCGACGGAAGCCCCCAACACCCGGGCTTGGCCGAGCCCCTGCTCCAGCGCCCCCACCAGCTGGCGGACCTGGCCAACGGCCAGAGGCGCCGCCTCCAACAAATGCGCCAGGAGAGCATCCAGCGGCAGCGCGGCCCGTGCCGGCATCCAGCCGGTGACCTGGAGGTCACCGTCGCTCACCGGAGCCGCGGAGGGACCAACCTCCGGCTAGACAGGGGCAACCGGCGGCGGCACCTCCATCGGCCCCTCCACTCGGTAGGTACTGGAGTCAGCGCCCACCATCGAGCCGGAGGGAGGCATGGCTGTACCGGCACACCCGAAAAGCAAACCCTCAGCAAGCCGGGAGACGGCCCTGGCCCGGTGAAGCGTCGTGGGCTCAGCCTGCGGCACCACCTCCATCGCTGCCGCCTCGGGGGCCGGAGCCGACGCAGCCTCGAGGGCTGGAGCCGACACGGCCTCGGATGCTGAAGCTGGTGCGCTCCCCTCAGTAGCAGGCGGAGGGGAGGATGCGGTGGCGACGGTCGTGGAGCCGGTCAAGGACATAGCCTCGCTGTAGAAATAAAAGGAGTGAGTAACGCAAATACGAGAAAGTCAATACCCGCACCAAGAAGACAAGGGCACCTACCCGGCAACACTCGGCATGGTGTCCGCAGGGCGGGGGCGGCGCGTCTTCTTCGCGTCACCTCCGGCTAGAGTGGCGCTGGTAGGGGCGGCCCGCTTCCCCCTGCCCTGGGCGCGGCGAGCTCGGCCAGGTCCACATCCTCGCCATGGGTGGCTATTCCAAGTGCAAGAAATACGTCAAGATTACGACTACAGGCATAACAAGGGCAAGCATAACAAGAGCAGAGAACAAACTCTCACCGGGTGGGAACTTGCAGCCCTCGTCGGCCCGCATGGCGAACCGCTCCGCCTCCGCCGGCAGAGCCTTCGCCGGCTTGAAGTCTGTAGCGAAGTTGGGGAGCTCGGTGTCCCCCATACCGTCCTGTGCTAGCTGCGCCATAAAAGATACTCAACAAGGGAAGATAAGAGGCACGAAATGGGAGTCCCTCAGGAAAATCCACTCGGAGAAGAGCAAGAAAAACATACCTTCAGCGGAAGCCGGCCTTGGTGGTACGGCCGGCAGGAGAACTCCCACGCCTCCTCCAGCGCCTTCTTCGAGATGGTGGCGAGCCATTTGCGGAGGGCGGCGTACGGCACATCCATTCGGGATACCCGGGTGGGATCCAGATGGCCAGAGAGGTGGCACATCTTGTGCGACCAGTGCTGTAGCGGGAGTGCGCGAGTCGCCATCCAGGACAACAGAATGTCCCGGGCGATGAGCCGCTCCTTCTCCGCGAGGATGGCCAACCGGGCGCCCATCCGATCGATGTCGCCCTGGGCGCCCAAGTGCTGGACGCTCCAAGCCTTCCGGCTGGAGGGGACGTTGGCGAAGGCGGGGACCTTGATCAAGTCCACCTCCGTGTTGTTGTGCACTTAAAAATACGAGCGCTGCTAGAGCTTGACGGTGTCGGGGAGCTCCAGGGAGGGTATGGGTGCTGATGGCCGCGGGTAGATGGCGCAGCAGTCCGTCTCCGTCAACGGGCCGCCCTTCCCCACCACCTAAACCTTGAAGTGGAAGAACTTCAAGAAATTCGCGGCGTCGGGGCAGACGCCGAGGAACGCCTCGTAGCAAACCGCGTGATGCGACAACATCGACATGGTGTTGGCTCCGAGGTGGTGGAGCTGCAGATCGATGGTGACCAGCAGCTCCAAGACGAAGCGGCTCAGCGGAAGCCCAAGGCCACGAGCGAAGTGGGCGAGGAAGACGGCAGCCTCGCCAGGCTGGGGGTTGGGCACACGCTCGCCCTTCTGCGCAAGGTGATGTTTCACCAACCGCTCCAACGGTAGGAACTTCCCCCACCGGTACTTCTTCACCAACTCTTCAGTGACATAAGAGCCGCAACAGCCGCCCGCGACCTCGGGCAGCATGTTTCTTGGAAAGGTAGCCGTGATGGAGGCGTGGGGTCCCGTTGTCGAGGAAGAGGAGCGGCACCGGCGACCAAGAAACGGTGGTGCAGAGGAGCAGTGAGAGGCACATGCATGGAGGCGAAGTGAGGAACCACTGCTCCTTGTGCATGTATTTATATGCGAAAGATAACCGCGCCGGTTCCCCTTCCTCGGCGCCACATGGCAAGCAACGACCCTGCTCCACCACGCCGATTCCCCTCCCACCGTGCCACGTGGCAAAGCAACCATCCCACTACCTCACGGGCGGATCGCATGCTCTAGCGCTGCGTGCACAGAGGATCCCGCAGAAGTTACTGAGGGAGGCAAAATGCGCCCATGATCTCCAAGGAGACACAATGATGAAGGCGTGCGCATGGTTACCAAAAACTGCAGCGGCAGACCAAGAAGTCAAACTGACACGACGTGCGCCAGAAACGGCAGGCATGGCTTACGCAAGCACCAACGACAGCAAACTGGCGATCCCCCTTCCGGCTGGGTGCGGCAGCCGGTCAAGAAGATCACCGCTCACACCCTGTGGGTGGGACCATCGGCTCCATAGCCGGTGAACCCCAGCCAGGAAAACAACACAGAATCTCAAGCCGGTACAGGACAAAGACTGCAAGACAAAGGCTACAAGACAAACAAAAACGACAAGGCATCTGCATCATCAATCATTTCAAATGAGCACGCAAGAACTTCTCCACGAGGCCAAGTCCTAACGCGCTTGGGAACTAGTGTCGGGGGGATGACCCCCGGGTAGGCCAAGACGTGACCAACCGGCCGACTCCAAGGAGCATGTGCCGTCTGGACCTAGATCAAGGAACCACAGCCGGGTGGAATCCCCACCCGGTCCGCATTCAAGTTTCCCCGGCTGGCCCGTCTAGCCGGGTAGCCAGAAGAACCGACTGGGATGCCGCTCCTAGCCGGTCGCCTCGGATCCGCTGGTCATGGTACGACAGGGATGATGCTCCTTGCTGAGCGCACCCTTGACCGGACACGCTGGCTGGCTTGGCTGGCGCTACTAGACAACTGCGCCAAAGTTGGAGGCTGACGAGGAAAGCCCTGGCTTACGCATAATGAACCGACTAACGGATAAAGAGCTCGATGACGAGTAAAGCAGGGACACTGGACAATGAAGCATGGTCCTCCCCTATAGTTGAGGCTTGACTGGACCCGAGCCTACCGTTTGGCCCTGTCCAGCCGGCCCTTTTAGTAAGGCCCATATCCAAACAGTAAACCCTAGAACCCACCTTGTAAGCTACCTCCTCAACCTGTATATAAAGGGGATAGCACTAGGGTTCTAGGTAAGCAGAAAATAGACATCAGAAGAAGGACTTAGACAATTCTGAGTAAGAAGTAGCTAAGGAAACAGCTCAAGGAGCACCTGTACTGGGCATTCGCACCCTTTGATAGTAGATCCTTGTAGGAGTAGGAGTTTTACCTCGCCAAGAGGGCTCCGAACCTGGGTACATCGCTGTGTTTGCAGTGTCTGTGGCCAACCCGTTGTGAGTAGCCACCGATAGCATCCTGATTGTCCCCTTCAAGCCATCCCTGATGGTACTACCGTGTTCCACACCACGATAAGCTAGCATGGAACTTTGGCTGTGAATTTTATCAAATCTATAGTGTTTCGCTTCGGCGTACCAAATAGCATCATCACTGATAATGGAACTAATTTTACTTCCAATGAGTTCAAGTAATACTGCGAGGAGATGGGTATAAAAGTAAGCTACGCCTCAGTATCTCACACGTAAACTAATGGGCAAGTGGAAAATCTAGTGGCCTAGTAACTGTTGGCCTTAAGAAAAGATTACTAGCACCACTCGACAGAGCAAAAGGAGCATGGGTTGATGAGTTACCATCTGTTTTGTGGATGTTGCATACTACTCCAAATAATTTGACACAAGAAACACCCTTCTTTCTGGTCCACGATGTTGAAGCTGTTCTTCTAGTCGAAGTATCGCATGAATCTCCACGAGTCGTAGAATATGATGAAGAAGCATCAAGAGAAGCAATTGAAGATGACGTTGATGCACTTGATGAGCCCGTGACACTGTGCTACAAAGATCTACTATATATCAGCAAAACTTGCGCAACTACCATAGTCGACGGTTGCGTCCTAGGTCCTTTGTTGTAGGGGACCTAGTTCTTCGGCTCAAGCAAGATGGTCATCATAAATTGGAATCGCCTTGGGAAAGGCCTTACATTGTTACAAAACTTATTCCCGGAGGAGCATATTGGCTACAAGACAAGAAGACAGTAGTCAAATACTCTAATCCATGGAACGTCGCACAACTACGGAACTTTTATGCCAAACAATGTATCTTCGGATTCAGAATATAAATAAAAGATAATTTCTTCATACTTTGAGTCTTTATTTATAATTTGTTACCAACAAAACAGGTGATCTTTATTTCTCTGTGAGCATTATTCTAATAAAACTAACAACAGTTATGAGCCTATGTCCAGATAGTCCAGATACAGGCATCCAAACATAGCCTCGGGGACTACTCCCATCGGGAGCGCTGGCGCACACCCGATAGAAATTAAATTGTGCATATCAAGTCAAAGTAGTTTCAACCCAAACCTATGAGTTTTAGTTTGGTGTATTCTCAAAAGATTACACCCATCGAGAGATTCTAGAAAATCATTAAAACAAAAAATCTAATAAATTTCAGAAATTCCAACAGCCAAACAAGGCAGTCGATAAAAATCATACAAAAATCTCGGATCGCACCCGACGCGATAAAACTCCGAATGTCGTGTCCAAGACATGAAAGTAAGACCCCGGGATTCGTCCTGTGTGGCCTGGTAATCGCACAAGAATGCGCTCTGCTAGTAAAATATCCGTATCGACGATACGATGAAAAATCCCGACGGACGCATTGGGTACCCGATAAAATAGAACTGGAATTCAGTATTCGATAAGACCTCAATGGCTCGAACTGAATTATGCCAGGTATAATTCCGAGTTTAGGCCTGGGGATTTGAATTTGATGTAGGTCTAAAGTGTTTCTGCCTGGGAGTAATAAACTGATTCCCGATCCGTCGGATGCATTAGGCATGTTGTACCAAATCCCTATAAATCTAGAAAAATAAAAATAATTCATAAAATCACAAAACATGAAAAACTGAAAATATCTTTGAGACTCAACCAGAATCTACGATTTAGGTAGTCTCGAGGGCTACTAACATGGGTATGATAACTCAGGTGCTTATGATTTGCTACCCTGACTGCATAACTCATGGCCCATGAAGATTCAAGATGATGGCCCAAGAAGCATCTGATGAAAGCCTTAGTTGTATTAGATAAGGAAATATGAACCGACGTTGTGTTGGTGCTGTAATCGTAAATATGTAGCTTATCTGTATATAACTTTGAGACCCAGCATATTATATATAGGATGGGAGAAGCCTATGAGGAGGTACCGAAAAACTCCCAAGCGATCTATAATAGCTTTGTTCATCAATAATCAGGCGACTTCGACTCCCTTGTTTTCCTGACATCCAACAAAATCCTCAGCGTTCTCTTTTCCACGAAACCCTAAGTCCATAACCATGGGAATTGCCGAGGTTACCCCTCGTCAGAGATCTGGATGCTCATGATGACCCCTGTGCATTCCACGAATCTCTCGTTGCTGAACCATGAACGTCATGTCATATTTTTTTTCACTCGATACTTGCATTTCCCGAGATCTGATCATTGACATCTCCATGTTGCGTTCAATCTCATTACTGACAAATGCTATTTGAATCATTCTGATAAATGATATCCTTGTGATCAAATCACACACTGCGCAGCTATTGGATATAACTTCTCCGAGTGGGCCCTGTAGTATCTTTCCATCACGCGGATGGACAAATCCCGCTCTTGACGCATAATGCCTCTACATGTTCCTATGAATACCTGACCACACATTTATGATCATTGCTCCCGCAAATGAGTTTTGATGCTATCTAAGCATTCTCGAGTGACGGTGATTTATATGGCCTCACGGTCTAAGAAATAGGACACTAGGTCTATTCTAATCATCGTAATTTGAACTTCATGACATGATCGGGTCACGATGCTTAGATTGGGTATAGCTAATCATCTCATTCTCGTAATGAGGTGACTCCATTGTCAACTTGCATAAATGCCATATGGAAACCTTGATCATTTGTTGACCAATGAACCAGTGACTAGAGCTTCACCGGGAACTCCTAGTTGTTTATATATCACATATGTATTGAAGTTTCCTTTCAATACAGTTATAGCATGATACAAAACTTAATCATAAAATTTATGAAATATGATAATAATCTATATTATTTTCTGTCTCTAGGGCATATTTCCAACAAACTTTGGCGAACAAGACGCCCGCAACATGTTCGACAGAATGGCAGGCAACTCCTACATGTAGGACATGATCTCCTCCAGTTTCGCAGCGGTCGGCTTCTTCACTGAAGAGCAAACCCGGACCGACACCGAACATGGCCTCGAATCCCAGGATTTTGACAAAGAGGACGCCTTGGCCTAGGTCGACGCAGACCATACGCAAGCCGAAGAGGGCGCCTTGGCGGCGAAGGGCAAGGGCAAGAAGAAGGCGAGGGCGGAGGAGCCCCGCGTCAAGTGGATGACGCTTGAGGACCTTTGCCTCGCCGAAGCATGGAAGTCGGCGAGCATGGACCCCATGACAGACGCAGACCAAAACTCGGATAATTACTTGAAGCGTGTGAAGTTGGCGTTCGATAGCGTAGCCTCATGGACCCGAAGTTCAGCAAAATCCACATGGAGCGCGGCGAGAAGGCCATGACCAATCACCGGGGACTCGTGCAGCAAGCATGCAGCAAGTGGCACGACATTCTCGAAGAGGAACACATACCTCCAGTTCCACTTGGACGGCGAAGACACCTCGATGATGATCCCCCAGGTCAAGGCCTGGTACATGGCGTGCCACTCTGCCATTCTCGGCGAGGACATCACTGCTACGCCTACAATCTCGGACACCACTCCTTCATCAAGCTCTTCCTCCACCTCCTCCAATCCGTCGGTTGCCCCTGTCCTAACCGAGTAATCCATCCCATCGCACCAGACACGCCGGAGGAGGCCATCCTCGTCGACAAATGCCCGTCGGTCTTCATTCTGTTTCATAATAAATTGTTCGCCGAACCTTTTTGGGCGTATTTCTGTCGAACACCTTTAGGCGAGATTTCGCCAGCGGGAACAAGAAATATTCAAATATTTCACAGATTTTGCGTCATCTAGGAACCACACCTAAGAACGTGAGTGGGAGAATTGGTTTCCCCTTTACCTAAAGGGAAAGGCATTCCTTTCCTTATTCTATTCCTTCTTTTGAAGTACATAACTATTAAAGGGAACCTAGGCTACTGAGGAGTAGGCAATGATCTTCTTAAGATCTATCTGTCTTAAAGTGGTCAAGGAAGTATGTATTATAGCGATCCCACTTAGAGTATAAATGAAAGGAGTGAAATAAAGTGTCGCTTCGGAAAACATGGGTATTTAAAATCTTAAAAACCCGTAGGTTCCCAATTTTAAAAGAATTCTAGCCAAGATGACGGATCCAGCCGTAGGTGCCTCTACATGGGCTTTGGGTAACCAAATATGAACTGGTACCATAGGCACTTTGACGGCAAAGAGGCGAAAAAAGAAATCCATGGAAAGATTTGGCGCCGCTCACTAAATTCATTGGTTAATAAAATTTGTAAATCGGTGGTTCCTGTTTGGCGAAGAATCAACAGAATAGCTAATACCATAAAAACGGATCCAAGTAAGGTATATAGGAAAAACGGATCCAAGTAAGGTATATAGGAAAAACTGATATGTTGCCTTGATCTTTCTTTGTCTCGAACCCCGTACCTCTATAATGATGGTAGAGTAAGGGGTGGCCCCAAAGAGGAATTGGTCGGTGGTAGTTGGTCGAAGCTCCAGAGGGTAGCCACTCCCTTCTCAAGGAACCGTACGTGAGACTTCCGCATCATACGGCTCCGTCCCGAGCTTTCGTCATCGGCCCTTGTCATTAGACCACTATGCTTGTCTTTTCCGCCTTGACTCTCTAATATTTTACTTCTCGGGTGGTGGCAAACAATGATGCTTGCATAGCGGGAGATGCCCGCCCGTCGGGCCTGGCCTGCTTCCTAGCCGAAAGAAGGCTAGCTGGACTAGTGGTAGGGGACCCGAGCATAAAAAACCCTACCCTATTCTCGAACCGTGCCGAGCTCTACCATGTCCGCATTTATTTGGAAGTGGGGCAAAGAAATGTCTCCACCTGCTGCCAACAATCTTTCTTCAGAATTCTACTAACTGATAGAAACCCCTCCGTTTGTTTTAGCAACTTATCATAAGGTCTGTTCGCCAACAACTCTTCGGCAACGACATAGGAACTAACCTGCCTGCAGTGGCGGGGCGACCTGTACGATTATTCCTACCCTAGGTAGCTTACGAGTTTACGTCCATCCTGTGGCGCCCCGCAAAAACCACTACTAGAAAATCGCGTTGTTTTTGTGCATTGCATCATCATGACCGCATGCTCATGTCATCATGCCACCTTGCATTTGAGCATCGTCATGTCATCTTGCATTTGACTGCATAAAACTATTTTCAAAAAAGTCCAGTTTTGGTTTTCTAAATACCCCGTCTTTAATTCAAATCAAAAACATCGGGCTTGTCCGGAATATTTTGTTTGTCTATCAACGGTTTGCAAAAGCCTTGTTTTTAATAAATGAAATATTTAAATTATTTTTAGGAGGCAGCCAACCAGGCCCGAAAGCCCAGCCGGCCACCTCCAGATAAAAATCCTATCTAACCCAGATCCCCAAAAACCCTTTTCTACCTAAACCTAATCTACCCAGCCCCCTCCACATCACCACAGCCACTCACGGCTCGCCACATCCCTCTGGCCCAATCCTCCACCCACTCACCCGCTGCCACCTCACCACACACACACACCACACACGCACGTCACCCCAACTCCCTCCCTTTTCCTGCCTAGCACGCCACCTGACCCGCACGCGGACAACCGCCCTGGACCCACCCCACCGACAGCTTTCCCGCTCGCGTGCGCACCCCCACGCGACCGACAACGCGCCCC
The DNA here is from genome assembly GCA_916181665.1 of Avena sativa. Classification (NCBI taxonomy): domain Eukaryota; kingdom Viridiplantae; phylum Streptophyta; class Magnoliopsida; order Poales; family Poaceae; genus Avena; species Avena sativa. Next base: position 409,843,510 of record OV702289.1, on the reverse strand, counting down.
ACGCCGTCGCCCAGCCCCACCCCACGCCCCACCTCGCACCCCGCGCCCGTCCACTCCACCTGCCGCCGACAGCCCCTGGCCCACTTCTCCTGGTCCTCGGCCCCGCTCCCCTCGTGTTCTCCTCCCCGCACGACTCCGCCGCCTGTAGTCGCTGCGCCTCCCCGTGCTCTCCTCGCATCCGCTGGCCTCCTCCCCCACGACGCTGCCGCATGTCTCCCTCCACCGGACCAGGCCCCGGCCGCATCTCTGACGCCGCCCTTGGCCTCCTCCGCCTCGGCCCCGTCCGCCTCTCCACGTCGTCTCTCCCCCGAGCCCGGCCACGACCGCATCGCGCCCCGGCGCCCCTTCCCCGTCTCTGCCGGCGCCTCTCGCCGGAGCGCCATCGCCCGGACAGCCTCGTCCCCGCCGGCCGGCCATCCCCAGGTCACGCCCCTGGAAGCCCCGCGTCGCCCCCTCCGCTGCACCGGCGCTGACCCCGCCGCCTCCGGCCCGGCCCGACCGCCCCTGGTGCCCCTCCGCGTGACCCTGTGCCGAAGGACCCCTCCGGCCGCGCGTGCCCTTCCCTGTTGTGGCCCCTCGTCTCCTGCGCCGGCCACTGATGCCGTTGGCCCGCCTCTGACCCGCCAGAGCCGTCCTCGGCGTCCTCCCCGAGCTCGCCTTCTGCGCCCGTTCCCCATCCCTCGCCGACCGCCCCGCTGACCTCGGCCTACCCTGCGCCGTCTCCGTTCCCTGGCATCCTTCTCCCCGTCGCGTGACCCTGGCGCCGCCTGAGAGCCCGCCCCGAGTCGCATCCGTCGCCATGACCGCCTTCCGCCGCCGGCCGCCTGTCCCGTCGTTGCGTCGTGCTCGTCCACGACCCTGCTGCTGTACCGCGAGGTTGTATTTTGTATGTGGTGCAGCGTTGTGTTGTTGCTGGGACATGTGTGTGGAGATGGGGGCAGTGTGTCACAGACCACTGATGTGGAGATGTTGAAGCGGCTCGAGCAGTACTACTCCGACCACTTCCGCCTTGAGATGACCGAGGCCCGACACCCGATGACCGAAGTGGGACCGATGCCAATCCAAGTACGCCATCAACCACCGGCGCCAAACCCAAGACCGACATCGTCACCCGTGCACTTCGATAAGAACGCCAAGTTCTTCGACCCGAAGGCCACAGATGCGACAAGTACTTCTTCCCGGATCCGATGCCCGAGAACCCGGACGCCCAGGTCGTCGACACGGATACGCCAAGTACTTCCTCGAGGACGCCATGTTCTTCACCCCGAATGCCAAGACCGACTCGGTGGCGCGGACCCGACAAGATCTTCGCGACGACAAGATCGACACCAACCAGGGCGAATCCGATGCGCCCCGACGCCGAACCAAGTCCTTCTTTGCGGAACGCCAAGATCTACTCCGTTATCCGAGAATGATCCCGCCGAGACCGAACCCCAGATCCAGACCCTGAGACCCGACCCCGAACCCCTCGGAGCCCAAGTTCGCCGAACCCTAATGTGATTCCCTATCCGAGACCCCATTATTTTTATAATATGACATTATCGACTGTCGCATATTAAATTGTTCATCTCGCATGCATATCATAATCATGCCGGATCTTTTGCGTAGTATTAAATATTGCATGCGGTATTTCTTCTAGTGTTTGCTTCTTCGCGGATTAGGCCGATGAGTTGATGCGAGTATCGACAAGTTCTCCGGATATGATCCTTTGGTAGTGTTTTCCCAGGCGAGCATCTCTTCCCCTTCTACCTATTTTGCATTTATAGTCTTTATTTCCTCCTGTTGATCTATTGCTATCCGTGTCGCGATGCTTTAGTGTTCCGTACCAGTTATATCCCGTGCAGCCTCTATATTGCCTTGGACACCTCCTATTACCTGTTGTTTGGTAGATAGCTGGCCTTGCGAGTCGTAGTTGCTTGCTCAGGTGCGATCTCGTGTTGTCGAGTGCCACAGTTGTTGGTATGCTGGCAGATGTTTATGGTGGAGATGATCATGACTTTAAATACAACTATTAAAATGCCAGATATAACTAATGCAGAGGCATCGGTGGGCAATAGATGTTATTTGGTTCTTCCACGCCCACTTGTGTCCCGTATGACCCCGACTACTTGATACCTGTTCCTTGATTTTTCGCACTATCCACATCCGGGAGGCCTTATGGACCCTCCCCTGAGCCAGAGCTTGATTCATTCTTATTTCTTGGGGCCACAAAGTAGTTTGGGGATTTATTACTATCCTGTACTTATGCCATGCTTTACTGCTTTATTTAAGATTGTGCGTGGAGCACCTGTACTGTTTTGAATCGCGCCATGTTTTTGCGGTATCGACAAGCCCAATCACACTTTCGGGTTCCCGGTCATTTACAGCCGTCGTCGCAAACCCTGGGTCCGTTTCGGAGCCGGCCAACTTCGTTGCGGGTAGCTTAGTGGGGTGGACCCCTGAAATATTTCTGAATCCTATGATCGCTTTGTCGTGAATGCCTCTTTGGGTTTTGAGTTGGTTTTTCCGAGGTTGATTGAGTGTGTGTTTCTATTTGTGCACCCCTGCAGGGTAGAACTTTCTGAAAGCCGTGTCCGCGGTTATGGACGACTTGGAGCACAGTATCTTGATCATAGACAAGCATAACTAAAGTAGTGCTATAAATTTGACTTAATATGTGACTAGTAATCAGATGCAACTATAACGGAATGGATATTAAAAATGCCAACAACTGGTGGATCTGGGTTGTTCTGTGTCATACTATACCTGCCTAGTAAGTATTGCAACTCCAATGGAATGTGATAAAAGTGCCGACAACTGTTGGGTTTTGGGATTCCTCGGGACAATTATATCTGACTAGTAAATGTTTCCACTACAATGGAATGGAGATTAAAACTGCCCACTACTTATGCTATCAGGATGACTCATGCTATCTATATCTGATTAGTAAGTGCTACAACTATAACGGAATGAATAAAACTGCCAACTGTGGGAGTTCCTCGGTTTGACTTCCTCGTTTGGTCTCGAGGGGGAATACCAGGATGGGTTTGTTGGGTGTTAGCCTCAGATTGGATCCGAGTAGGTCTTTCTTATCCCTCTCTGATAAACGCCAGTTGTATCGAGTCTCTATAGGTTGTTTAGTGCCGCTGCGCTGCCGCTTCAGCCCACCATACCTATGTAGGCGAGAGCCGCCGAATTCTAGCCTCGCCGTGTACTAGCCTCAGTATTGATGCTCCTCTTTTTCCTTTGCCCTTTGTCGGCACCCCTTTTGTTTTAGCAGGTTTGAGATCGTCGTCGTTAGCAGGGTTACCCTTTTGGCTTGGCCTGGGCAGGGTTATGGACGCCATTGGTTATTTTTCAGGGCTCTTAGCCCCATTTGCATCTTTTCCGTAGTCGGACGTTCTATCATTTTCAAGGTGATTTGGATCTTTGTATATTATATCTGTATTCTTGACTCATTGAGTCGCTATTGTATATATATCTGTTCTGTGGGTCCCATCGAGGACTGTTGTGTAATGTTATTACTTCATTTTCCACCCGCATGAAAGTGCCTGGTGGGCGTCCTTGAATCGTTTCTATGCGGGTTTGGCGGGAAGCGCTAAAACTTGCATAGGGCCGATTAGAGGGTGTTACACATCCCTGGTCGGGTACAGTTTCCTTTATTTTTATCCCTTGTAGCCGTTACCCGACCAAAAGGAATGTTGACAGTGAAACTGAAGTCTAGTATCTTCTTCAGCCACTAATTAAGAAGGGCGAGAGACGGAAGTGAACATACCACTTAGTAACGATGCGAGAAATCCTACTCAATCTAAAAAGTAAATATGAATATGATACGTCATTTCTAGGCTAAAAGTTACATCCGTCCGGTGCTAAATAGCGCCGGATTTTAGCCTGGAAACATCCAACGAGTAGAGGTGTTCTTAGGCTGAAAATGGTCAGGATATATAGACAAAAAAATCGAATACCCGTCTTCAGTGACCTGTTGGGGGCTGTTTTTTGTCCATCAAAAAAGGAAAGGAACTAGTACATGCCCCAGTTAGAGTTGCCCTTATCGTGCATCAACTAAGCAACCCCTCTCTCTCCTCTATGCCAAAAACTTCCTCGGTTCATTATCAGGGGATAGAGACCATGCGGATATTTTGTTATGCAAAAAAATTCAATATATTTGAACAAACTAGTTAATTGATACTTCCTTTGTTCCCCATAACGCTTGAATTAAAACCACATCCACTATTTTGGATCCGAAAGAATCGAAACAGTACACTCTCGTCTCTCGTGAGCTTAGTTTAGAACTTAATGACAAGCCATATGTATCGTGAATTCTCCGCTCATTAATCTTTACTACTTACTAAATGAATGCCCGTTTGTTGCTATAGCTCATCTTTTTTCCTCGAGATAACTCGAGGTTTCAAAATTCGGTTAGTCACGCTGCAATGCAAGAACCTTGGTACCATCGACCGACAACAACCGCTCTTCAAAAATGAAGGGCTCTGAGACTGATGCCTTGCCCGAGTGTGGCAACGGTTATAAAATAATTTAATATGTCTTCATGAACCTAGAAAACATTCTAGCACCCAAAACGTCTACATTTCACTTTAGGTTTTGGCTGTACCGTCTAAATAGTTTTTTTTTAGAAACACAGTACAATCTTAGACACTCACAACGCGTATATGCACTCATTCCTATGAACGCACACACGCACACCCTATCCCTATGAGCACCTCCGAGAGGCCGAGCCGGCGAATCGGGTCTCGAGATTGATGAAGTCAACACGGGCGTCTCGCTGTCGACGGGAATGTCGCCTCCCACTAAAAGAATATTCCGCCTTTTATGCAACACACAGTGTCAAACCTGAGATTTGAACTCTGGTGGACTGGGGGTAGAACCACCCTCCTAGCCACCTATAATGCTACACTTATGAAAAAAAATTACGTAAAAGTTTTACAGGATTAGGTGGAAAAAGCCTACTGGTGCAGATACTTCCTCCTGCCGTGATTTGAGCAACCGTAATCAATCCATGATCCCCACGTCAGCCCGTAAGTCACATCACGTAAGAAGAAGCCCGTAAGTGTAGCATTGTTGCCTAGCCACCTAACCATGGATTGGTTTGCACCATCTAAATAATTTCTTCCACACGTCGGATTTATTTCCCTTTGTTACACCATACAATCCTCTCGGCAGAGAAATAAAATGCATGACCTAATCTCAAATCTTCATTGTGTTCCCCATAATTCTCTAGAAGTACAATATATCATGTATACCAAGGAGAAAATTAAGGTAGACCGTTAGCTCTTTTTGCAGACTGGAGACCTCACGAAGCTCCGAACTGCACCATTCTCGCCCATCGCTGGTTGCATCCCGTACCCGGGCTACTTATAATGTGTAACACGTACTAAGTATCAACAGTGTATCGTATCTTAGCCAGTTTCGAACTAATTAAATCAGATTAGCCTAAAACCCTATACATGTAAGCGGGTAACTAACTAAGGCATATGTTAGAATTTGCGCTACAAAGTGTTAAGAAAGATACAATAATTTGCACTATGAATCAAACTTGCCTTTCCACCATGAATCAAACATATCTGGTATAGCTACTTACTCCCTCCGTTTTAAAATATAAGATGTTTTAGCTTTGTGAAATGAGTGTATCTAGACGTCTTTTAGTATGTAGGTTCACTCTAAATCTACATAAATCTACACACTAAAATATGTCTAAATACATTTCTTTCACAAAGCTAAAATATATCTTATATTTTGAAACAGAGAAAGTACATAGTTACATGTAGACCTGCACGAAGTACCTTTGCGATATCAGCCAATGTTCAGTAGTTCATCGAACATTATTGTCATGCTTCCATCTGTAACACACGCATCAAACATAGACGTCACTAATTAACAATGATAAATTAGTACTCCTTTCGATCTATATTATTGTTTCCAACTTTATCTAGATTGGCATGTACCTAGTTAAGAATTTAGATTAGATGTATTCGTATCTAGACAAAGTTAAGAACATTAATATGGACCTAACATCCACTCACTGCTTGGGAGCCGAACGAACCCTCCACTTCAGTGAAGCCAATGGTTCCGGTGGTGCTCCAAATAGCTGAACAGTCTGCCTTCTAAGGTATACTTTATCTTGCTCGCTCCTACACCCGACATGTCAACGATGCATGTCCTCCAAGCCCGGACGTACGCACCTAGGACAACATTTCTCCTCATAAGAATCCACGAGGATCTCGTCCCGGTTCATACCCTCGATCGTGTTGAACTCCATGCCCGCGTGACGAATCACATCCAGGTTTTGATACAAGGACTTCGAGATGTCGACGCGACAGCGGCTGATGCCGGCGCATCGGCCACCCCGTGTAGGCCGGCATTGTTCCAGTACACTGCGAGCTCGCTGAAGTACACCAATGATATGTTACCCCCTGCTTGTAACCATGTAACCTGGACGAAGATCTCGTTTGTTGTGTTGGAGATGCGTTACACGCCTATCGGATGATTTTGATCCTTCCGTTGAACCGGTTGATGTCGTTCCCAGTGGCGTCCACCAATGCTCTACTCGCACCTCCATGCGGGCCTGCGTGCGCGGCCTCATAAATAGGTTCAACACGCGTCCAGGCTGTGGGACGTCGTACCCAGTTGGATGGTGGATTTGTGGTGTCCGACCGAAACAGAGTAGAATCGCCGATTGGCGGAGGTGGCCATGTCAGTGTGGTCATCGTCCTTTCCAGAGTACTGGTCCACATCCTGCATGGCGGGGATGGCCTAGCTGCGGCGGAACACGATGTCTCTTTCGGTCTCTAGTCCGCCATGACTCCTGGCCACCAGACCTGATCTAGTACTTCCTTCGACCCAAATTAATTGACTTAGATTTTAGATTCCAATGTATCTAGACATGTTTTAGTGTTAGATACATCCGAATGTAGGCAAATTTAAGTCAATTAATTTGGGTCGGAGGGAGTAGGTTTATTGTTTGGTTTGCGGGAGACTGTCAGGCGGAAGGGGTAACCGAAACATAGCTAGCGTTGATTTGAGTGAGTTAATGGTAAAAATATATGGTTTCCAATAAAACTGATTAGCAGTAAATCACTATTTGTTGAGCAATTCAGCTGAAAGGACACATGAAGAAAACAATAGTACTCATTTGTCAGAATAAAAATTTAATCAAGAACTAACCAATAGTATATCAAGGCGGAGTTGTTCTACGGGCCCTCGGCCTATCAACAATCAAATCGCATGCTTAACACCATGCACCATATCAAGACGGATTTTTTAGTTGGAGACAACATTATCTTTGGCGGCTAGGCAACTATTCCACAAAAACCTACCTAATGGAGAAGTCGTTGACGAAGTCACAAGGCCCTCTACTTGTCATTATAAAACCGATAAACAAGAAAAAGATGGATTATTTTGCGAAAGAATCTTTGGACCCATAAAAAGCGGAATTTGCGCTTGTGAAAATTCTCGAGCGAGCGGAGCTGAAAATGAAGACGAGAGATTTTGCCAAAAATGCGGGTGGAGTACAAGTCAAGTTTAGGGTTTCGTGGGACGTGTGTATATATATTAGATGATCAGTTAAAAATACATTTGTACATGAGTATGAATATAACTATACATGGCTACCTAGACCGTATATTTAACATGCTCCCTCAATTTGAACTTTGTACAAGATTTAGATTGGTTCTAAACCGGTCTAGCATCTGCCGAGTAGCGGGCTTAGTAAAAACATCCGCCAACTGATCATCTGTCGAATGAAACCTGACATCCAGTGTACCTGCAGCAACTCGTTCTCGCATAAAGTGGAAATCAATCTCGATGTGCTTGGTACGAGCGCCGTTAGATAAGTTTCCCCTAAATTATCACACCACAAAATAGGTATGTGATGTTGTGTGACGCCGAGTTCCCTCAGAACTGACTCATTCCAAATGGCTTCAGCGGCGCCATTAGCCAATGCCTTGTACTCAGCCTCGGTACTAGACCTTGAGATGGTAGGCTGCTTCTTCGAGCTCCAAGAAACAAGGTTTGGCCCAACAAACACAGCAAAGCCGCCAGTGGATCGTTTGTCGTCAACACAGCTTGCCCAGTCTGCATCTATGAATATACTAACACCGGTAGAGGAGGACTTGTGTATTTGAAGTCTTGTATCCAGCGTACCCTTGACATATCTCAGAATGCGCTTAATAGCTTCTCAATGAACCTCAGTTGGCTACGATAGAAACTAGCACACCTTGTTCACAGCAAAGGAAATGTCTGGGCGAGTGAGCGTCAAATACTGAAGTGCTCCAACCACACTACGGTACCGGAAAGAGTCATGGGCACCAAGTAGAGCACCCAACTCATGAGACAGTGGCTCCGACGTGACAAGAGGAGTGGAAGTGGACTTGCAATTCTCCATATTGACTCGATGAAGAAGATCAAGTGCATACTTTCGCTGAGTCAATGTCATACCCCCTGAATGGAAAGACGCTTCCAATCCAAGAAAATACTCCAGCTTGCCCAAATCCTTGATAGGAAAACTAGCTGCCAAGGACAGTACCAGAAGATCAACCATCACAGGTGAAGAGCCAGCAATGACAATGTCATCAACATATATGAGCATGTAAATCTGTGCATCACCGCGAGAGAAGATGAACAACGAAGTATCCGCCTTGGAGGCAACAAATCCAAGCTGAAGAAGAAGCTGACTCAGTCGAACATACCAGGCATGAGGAGACTGCTTGAGGCCATAAAGGGAGTGCTGCAGCTTGCAGACATGCGAGGGGAAGCAGGCGTCCTCAAAACCGGGAGGCTGCTACATATAGACATCTTCATCCAAGTACCCATGTAGAAACGCATTACGGACATCCAGCCGACGAAGCCTTCAGCCGCGAGACACAGCAAGAGAGAGCACCAAACGAATAGTGGCTGGCTTGACAACCGGGCTGAAGGTATCACCATAATCTATACTATGCTGCTGACTGAAGCCACGGGCAACCAAACAAGCTTTATGCTTGTAAATCGAACCGTCGGGGCGGTGTTTGGTCTTGAAGATCCACTTGCTATCAACGACATTAACTCCAGGAGGGCGAGGCACAAAAGTACAGGTGTGCATCTCACGCAGAGCAGTAAACTCCTCAGCCATCGCCGCATACCACGCCGGCTCCTGAAGAGCATCCCGATGGGAGGTGGGCGTGGCAAAAAACGCACGGCGACTGGGGTTATACCAAACAGTGCCATCATGATAAGTCTTCTCGCGTCGTGTCTGATCTCAGTTGTGAGTGGTCATTCCGTGTAGAGGAGCGGGCGATGGAGCCTCCGACGAGTCAGGCGGCAGCTCAACCAGTGGCGTCATGACCAGGGACTCAGAGAGTTTCCCAGTGGAGGGCGATGCGGGTTGGCGTGAGGCGCTAGGCTGGGCCGTCCCAGTAGACGGCGGGGAGGCGAGCGAAGGCGGCGAACCCATGGGCTCGGAAGGCCCAGTGCGCAGAGGCAGGGAGGCGGGCGATGGGGGCGCATTGGGAGACGAGCTCGAGCCATGCACATCGATCGTGTCGACGTCGATCGTACCTGGAGTCGTAGCGCCAGGAGCCGCCTGAGGTACCTGAGAGGGCATCGAATAAACATCGCCTGACACAGGCAGGTCAGTAGACAAATAGGACATGTCGTATTTACGCACAGGTACATCCCGAATCGGTTCATCAATAGGAAACGAAAGTGCATGTTCAAGGTTGGCAATATCAACAGAAACACGGCGGCTAGAAAAGGGAAAAACTTTCTCGTCAAAAACAACATCACGAGAAATATAAATCCTTCCTGAGGCACGATCAAGACACTTATTGCCTTCATGCAATGGACTATGGCTGAGAAAGATGCACATCTTGGAGCGGAACTCAAGTTTGTGAGCATTATATTTGTGAAGACTAGACCAACAAGCACACCCAAAAATCCTAATAGAGGAATAAGTCAGCTGGACACGAAAGAGACGAAACAAGGGTGCCTCTTTGTTGAGAACCGGCGTGGGCATACGATTTATGAGATAGTAGGCCATGAGAAATGCCTCGTCCCAAAACCGGAGAGGAAGGGAGGAGTGCGCAAGGAGAGCGAGGCCAATCTCTACCAAGTGACGGTGTTTGCGCTTGGCAATACCGTTAAGCTGGGAAGTATACGGGCATGATACACGGTGGGAGATACCCATGCGCTAGAAGTAGCAGTGAAGGTTTTGATACTCGCCACCCTAGTAGGACTGAACCGCATTAATCTTATAGTTCAAAAGACGCTCCACGTGAGCTTGGAAGGCATAAAAGACCTGCTCGACATTAGACTTATGTTTAAGCAAATAAATCCAGCAGAAACGAGTGTAGTCGTACCCCGAAAACTAACGTAGTACTTGTACCCTCCCGAAGAAGCAATAGCGGGATCCCAAACATCAGAATAAATTAATTCAAAAGGCATAGTAGAAACACGAATTGACATAGAATAAGATAGTTGATGACTTTTAGCACGCTGACAGGCATCACACACTAATGGTGGTGTATCTAAACTAGTACAGGAAAGCTCATGACTCTTAACAATAGAGTTGACTACATTATTTGCTGGATGACCTATACCCTGATGCCACTGCGAGGACGACACCTTGACACTAGTGGAGGCATGACGAGTGGATGATGATGATGCACGATGGTATGGAGCTAGATAAATTCCTCCATGCCTTCTACCGTGAAGGATTATGTGTTGGGTTGCTTGTCCTTAACAAAGAAAGCATGATGGTGAAACTCAACAAACACGGCATTGTCACAAAGAAGGCGATAAATAGATAGAAGGTGTTTACTAATGGAAGGCACATGCAAGACATTTTTAAGTTGGAGAGATGAACCGGGTAAACGTGAATGACCAATGTGTAAAATAGACAAACCTGCACCATTTTCCACCTGGACCTAGTCGTTCCCTCCATAGCGCTCGTGAACCTGAAGACGCTCAAGCTCACTGGTGAAGTGATCCGTAGCCCCGGTGTCCATCACCTAGGGCTGGTTGTCGGAGGAGGTGGTGGATGTCGCGTTGCCAGCGCAGTTGTTGAATTCGTGGTTAAAGGGTAACAAGCGTAGGCCTCATGGCCCCAGATCTTGCATATCTGGCATCTGGGGCGCTTGTTGCTGTGGCCACCGCCGTTCCCACCGCCATTGTGGCCACCACCGTTACCTCCTGTGTACCCGGCGTTGCCACCATTGCCTCCCTGGCGACTGTTGCCGGTGTAGACGGTATTGCGGCTGTCAGAGCCGCAGCCCTAGTTGTGTCCATTGCCGCCTTGGCGGTTGAGCACGGGCTGGCCGTTGCCAACAGCAGACTGCCCCCCACCATAGGGGGCGGAGAAGATCGCCTGGGACGACGCGCGACTGTCATTGTCGTAGGAACGTGACGCGGTGTTCACAGAAGACGACCACCCCTCCTCCACGTTCTGTTGAGCCTGCATAGCCTCATAAGAGATGACCACCGAGTAAAGTCGGAGTAGGTCATCACGGTGTTGGTAACACCGAGAGAGGCAGCGATGGGGTTAAAGGCCGACCCGAGCCCGGTGAGGATGTGGTCGATGAGCTCGTCGTCGGTAATGGGGGCGCCGGAAGTCGCCATGACATCGGCAAGACCCTTCATCTTATGTATGTACTCCGCCGCGGACAGATCCTCCTTCTGCAGCGACTGAAGCTGCCGCCTGATGTGGCGGATGTTGGCGTGACTCTGCGCGCCAAACATGGCGATGACGGCCGACCAGACGGCCTACGCCGTCGTGCAGCCAACAAGATGACACGCGATGACGTCATCCATCGCGGAGAGGAGGAGGCCCTTGACCTTCTGATCCTGAGTCCACCAGCGGAGGTACTAGGGGTTGTCGACAGTGGTCGCGGCATCGCCGGTGCCCTGGGTTAGGGTTTTGGCCGGGGCTACAGTGGTGCCGTCGAGGTGGCCATGGAGGCTCGCACCAGCGAGGATCGGGATAGCGATCCCCTTCCACAACATGAAGTTCCCCCGTCTGAGCCGCACGGAGATGGCGGTCAAGGAGGAGGAGGCCGCTACCGACGCTCTCGGGGCAGAGACGATCAGACTGATCGGATCGGAGGACGTCATCTCCAGTGGCACGGCGGCGGAGATCAAGAATATAGCGACGGTGATGGCGGCGAGAAGGAGAGAAACACGCCACCGCCGGCGGCGGAAGTAGGGCGACGCGACGGTGGCGGCTTGCGTGGAGAGCACATGAGGTTCTGATACCAACTCAAGTTTAGGATTTCGTGGCGGTCACAGCCTCCTCATGTGTGTATATTTACTATTATTTTCAAAGTTGTGAATGCCCGGTGTCACACTTAATGAAATTACAGCAGAAATGTCACCCCGCGACTAACAACCAGCGCCTCACAGAAAAAAAAAACAGCGTGCCTTTCCTCCCCGTACGGAACAAATCTGGGCGCAATAAGTGGGCCTATTTTGCGTGTGGAACAGTAATTCTACACCTAGGGGAAGTTCATACGGGATAAACTCTACGAACTGACGTGTCAGTCGACGTGGAAGGTCACGAGTCGTAAAATGAGGGGAAAGTGGCGCATGTATGGAATCCCAACAAACTCTCTCTCACTGAATATGTACATTGTCCAACAACCTATCAAATTTTCTCTCTCATCGCTAACACATATATAGACACGTACGTTTTTTTACCATTCCAATCGATCGACTTCACACGTACAACATCACACGCCTATCACATACAACTTCACACGCCTAAAAACAGGCCTCCTCAACAAACTCCACCTCTCTCTCACGTACAACTCAACAAGAAAACAAACAACCATGCTATTCTCAACAACTAACAAGAAAACAAATCAGCAACTAGGCGTTAACGTCCCGCTTACCGTAGATTTTCAAAAAGAACTCATTCTCCTGTCGTCATCTTCATCAGGCCGACAGAACACACTGTCGTCCATCGTCTTCATCGGACACTGCCTCGCCTTGGTCGTCGTCGGTACTGCTGATCATATTCATCATGCTGACAAAAGACAATACCGGTCATCGTCTTCACCGGGAGAACGGTTCTCTGTCCAAGTCTTCATCAAGCAAGGAGACGCACCGCTGTTGTGTTGGTCGTCTTCTTCATCTAGGAGACGCCGCCTCGACGTGGTTATCATCTTCATCAGCTTTATACACGAGGTTCCATTTCGCTGCTTCGGTACCTATATTCATCAGCAAGATTAGTCCTTAAAATATCCAAAGGAAGAAAAAAACCAAACTGTCTCTGTAGAATGAACGGCACAGTCGAGTAATCAACTAATGATGCTCATGCTGATACAAGAATTCTGCTTACCGGTTATACTTCATGTGCAATGAATCCCATGAACACTAAAAGGTCTTTACATGTACAGATTGCAGCTTAACATACACAATTTCAGACTTTCTAATGACTAAAAGTTTTATTATGTTTGCTTGATGCCTATAACTCTTAAAAATATATATTCAGTTAAACTGAATCAGTTTTATTCCCAGATATTAATTAGCGACCCAAAGGATTAGAATTCACTATTTGTTGGTAGGCTACAGATAGTACCCACTTATTAAATAGCATACGAATAGCATGGCATTTCTTCTGGACTAAAATGAATCCTTTTATTTTGTGCGAGGTCAGATATATTTGCTGCGACCTATGTGTATAGCTAGCTGCAAGGAGCTTACCTATTAGGTTATTTGGGATTTCTTTTTTCACTAGGTGCATAAAAAGGTTGTACGTGAATAACCTCAGATTATTATTACTTCAATTCTGGAAGGTTCACATTTATTTATAAATCAAATGAAATATGCTACAAAACATGCATGTTTTCAGTTAAGTAAATTCTATGTAAGCATCAACAACACTGATATGTTTCTCAAGGTTGTCTCGGTGTCCAAATCTATATCTTAATATGTTTATCAAGGTTGTCTCAGTTTCTCAATTACTGGCAGGACATGTTAAAAACCAGTCAATGCTTACTTTATCTCGTTGCCACGAAGGGTGACTACCAGGAGCATTGCCTATTGCATCGACTGACTTGTTGTTCTTATGTACATTTTGTAAAATGTCCAGGCAAATATCCGATAAAGGAAAAAAAAGGTATGTACATCAGTGCACATGTTAAATGGTTTTGAACTTGGTCAATGATAAGTTCATGTGCACATGTTGACGGTGCTTGTCGATGATGAAAATTCAAACCGATCACACGCCATTGGTCCTTCCCATCCACAAATAGGTTCGTTCATACGTGAACATTTGGTAGCTCAAACGCTTGATTCATCGGATGATGATGAACATACACCTCTGGGTGTGACATTTGCAAGTCAAAGTTGCCTCACAATACGAGGAACTCCAGTTGTCAGGGAAAGCTCAAATGGTACGACATTTGACATAGTTTTCTCAACATCTTTACTATTATGATCCATCTGACTCCTAACAGTATATCGTCGATGCAGCAGTACGAACTCAAAGACTGTCCACTCAAAGTACACTCACAATAGTAGATACTCTAGAGCCTGGGGATAGCTCAAGGGGTATGGTATTCAACCCCTTTAAATATTAAAGGTTATTATTGAAATCTAGCTGAATGTATTCATATTATAGGAAAATTCAAACAAAGTGGCTTGCAAACTGAATGTTAAAATTTAAGTGTTTCTCAACATTGCAGATATTCAAGCTCAAAGATGACAAGCATCACATGATCGTCAAAGAGCTCGTCGACAAAGTTTAACTCTTGAAGAGAGGCAAGAGATTAATGCACGTAGACGCTCAAATAGGCGAGTGCTAACAACTGATGAGCGTCAACATGAGAATGCATGTCGAAGAGATAGTAGGCACAATCTAACAAATGAGCAATCACAAGGCATTAGTACAAATCAAAGAGCGCGTAGGGAGAGAATACCTGAAGAAGAGAGGCAGGCACAGCGGGCTCACCGCAATGCAAATACCGCGGCAAGGCGGAACACCCCATGTGTGGGGTCCATTGCAATGCCGCGCCCATCTGAATTAGTGGAGCTGAAGAAACAACTTGATGCTATGTTGGAGAAAGGTCTGATTCGACCAAGGGCATCGCCATGGAGATCGCCCATTATGTTTGTTGATAAGAAGGATGGAGGTAACCTGTGCATGGATTACCGGAAGTTGAATGATGTCACCATCAAGAACAAGTACGCACTGCCCAAGATTGAGGATCTGTTTGATTAGTTGACTGGTGCCAGAGTGTTTTCTACGATTGATCTTAGGACTGGTTATCATCAACTCAAGATTTGTGGAACGAATATTCTTTACCACCAGATATGGATTGTATGAGTATACGGTCATGTCTTTTGGATTAACCAATGCCCCCGCTTATTTCATGAATCTCATGAATAAGATTTTTATAAACTTCCTGGATAAGTTTGTCGTTGTTTTTATCGATGATATTCTAATCTATTCCAAGTCAGAAGAAGACCATGAGCTACACCTGAGAACCATCCTTGAAACCCTTAGAGAGCATCAGTTGTATGCCAAGTTTAGCAAATGTGAATTCTGGTTGAAGGAAGTAGGATTCCTCGGACATATTGTGTCAGTAGGAGGAGTCGCTGTTGATCCCGCGAAGATCAAAGATGTTGAAGAATGGAAAGCCCCAACCATTCAAACCCAAGTCCATGCATTTCTCGGATTATCGGGATATTACCGCAAGTTTGTTCAAGGATTTTCGAGCATCGCAAGACCAATGACCCAATTGTTGAAGAAATATAAGAAGTTTGAATGGACCGACAAATGTGAAGCAAGTTTTCAAGAACTCAAGAAGAGATTGATTTCAGCCCCAATCTTGATTATGCCAGATATCAAGAAGCCTTTTGATGTGTATTGTGATGCATCCAAGATTGGTCTCAGATGTGTGTTTATGCAAGAAGGCAAAGTCATAGCATATGTGTCCCGACAACTGAAGCAGCATGAGCAAAACTACCCTACCCATGATCTTGAACTAGCAGCTGTAGTTTACGCCTTGAAGACATGGCGTCATTACCATATGGATAACCGCTGTGAGATTTATTCGGATCACAAGAGCTTGAAGTATATTTTCACTCAGAAGGAGACGAATATGAGGCAAAGGAGATGGATAGAGTTAATCAAGGATTATGACCTTGACATTCACTATCACCCTGATACATTGCAAATGTATCTGTAATTTTTGATGTTCCATGCTTGGTTTTATCTACTTTCTTATGTTTTGTCCACACTTTGGAGTACTTTTCATATGATTTCTTGGACTAGCCTATTAACAAGATGCCATAGTGTTAGTTGCCTGTTTTCTGCTGTTTTTTGTTCCAAGAAAGTCAGAAAATGAATATTCACGGAATTGGACCGGACAAAAGCCAAATTTGTTATTTTCCCGGAAGACTCACGGAGCCAGAAGGAGAGTCGGAGAGGGGCCACAAGGTGGCCACACCACCCCTAGGCGCGGGCTAGCCCTGGCCGTGCCACCAGGTGGTGTGGGCCCCCTGGCCACCCATCGACCTTCCCTCTTCGCCTATAAGATGCCTCCTGATGCAAAAACCCTAAATAATCAAGCCTCTAGCCACGAAAAGTTCCACATCACCGCCACCACCGAAGGGGAGATTCGGGGGACAGAAAGTCTCTGTTCTGGCACCCTGTCGGGACGGGGAAGTGCCCCCGGAGCCATCTCCATCGATCTCCACCACCATCTCCATCACCATTGCTGATTTCCATGATGAGGAGGGGGTAGTTCTCTCTCGAGGCTAAGGGTTCTACCGGTAGCTATGTGTTCATCTCTCTCTATGCATGATCTTATTGAGATCATGAGCTTGTAATCTATAGATCTACCTTGCTAGTCAAGTGCTTTAATAGATCTCTGCTATCCCCATGTGTGTGAAGTTGACAGTGTGCACACCATGGTGGCATTTAGGCTAGAGATTTCAAATACTTGTTATGAGTTATATTTGGAGTTGGATGTCTTTATGAAATTGTGGTGTTTGTTGGACCCATCTATTGCTCAAGGTGACAGTGTGGGGTTATCTAGAGGGGAAAGGCTTACTTTGAGGTGTGCTGTTATAGCCCTACCATGGATTAGAGTGTCCAACCGGAGAGTAGTTCAACGTAGTATCATAAAGAAGAATATATTTATATGAGAGTGTTCACTAGTGAAAGTATGATCCCTGGGCCTTGTTTCTAAGCATTGAAACACCGTTTGCAATTAGATCTGTTACATGTTTGCTTGCTTCTATCTTTATTTCAGTTTTACTTTAGTCTTTTCCACGCCATCGAGCTATTTTCTATCACCGTTACCACTTATAATTTATCTATACCACTTGTATTTCACTATCTCTTCGCCGAACTAGTGCACCTATACACCTGACAAGTGTATTGGGTGTGTTGGGGACACAAGAGACTTCTTGTATCTTGATTGCAGGGTTGCTTGAGAGGGAATACCTTTGACCACTTCCTCCCTGAGTTGGATAAACCTTGGGTAATCCACTTAAGGGAAAACTTGTCGTTGTTCTACAAACCTCTGCACTTGGAGGACCAACAACTGTCTACAAGAATAGAAGTGCGTAGACACCAAGCTATTTTCTGGCGCCGTTGCCGGGGAGGTAAGGTAAAAGGTACTCACATCCTCCGGTGTGAGTGCTCAAAGTTATTTCCTTTAGATTCTGCAATTTTGTCTTTTTGTTTCTTGTTTTCACTAGTTAGGCTTAATGGAAAACAACAACAAAATAGAGAGCTTTATAGTATTTATCTTGAGTTAGGACATGAAGTGTTTGAAGAGAAAATTAAAAAACCTATGGAACTTTATTTGCATGCTAATAGCAATGTTGTTAGTATGAATTATTTAGACACCATTATTGCTAATGCTATGGAAAAGTCTAAGCTTGGGGAAGCTAGTTTTTATGAAAATGATGTTTTTAGTTCCCCAAGCACGGAGGAGAAAATTTACTTTGATGATATTATGCCTCCAATATATGATGATTACAATGATGAATATGATATTTTCAGTCCACCTACTATTGAGTTTAAAATTAATTATGATTACAATATGCCTCCTATATTTGATGATTATGGTGATGATAATAATAATGATAGCTATTTTGTTGAATTTGCTCCCACTACAATTAATAAGAATGACTATCTTAATGTGGGGAGTATTAATTCTATTATGCATGTGGCTCATGATAAAAATGTTTCTTGTGATAGTTATATTGTTAATTTTATTCATGATGCTACTGAAAAGTATTATGAGAGAGGGAAACATGGCTTTATGTATCTCAATAATATTAAGTTTCCCCTCTTTATGTTAAATGTTTTAAAGTTGCACTTGTTTTGCTTTCCTATGCTAGTTGCTTTGTGCTTTCATGACTTGTTTATTTACAAGATTCCTATGCATAGGAAGTGGGTTAGACTTAAATGTGCTTTGAATTTGCTTTTTGATGCTCTCTTTTACTTCAATTCATATTTCTTATGTGAGCATCTTTTCAAACTATCATGCCTAATTTAAAAGTACTTATTGGGAGATAACCCAAAAGTTTTAGATGAGTCTTTGAAGTTATTACTTCAGTAATACCTGCTCTTTATCCTTTTTATTTAATTTTTGTACCAAGAATAACCTCTAATGAGAGAGAAGTAATGATTGGGAAAGTTGCTGTCTTGAAACAGATTTCTGTGCTTCACCGTAAAAATTCGTGTAAAATCTCCGTACGTTGTTTTGAGGCACGAATTTTTGTGGTTCTACCCCAGGTTGTTATCTAACTTTCGTTAGTTCAACACTTTTTGATTTGAGCAACAGAAGATCTTCGAAAAAATTGGTTTTTACTTGCTGGTCTGTTTTGACAGATTTCTGCCATTATTTGCATTTGCTTCTTATTGGTTCCTTTTTGAGTTCTTTTGGGGAATTGAGACTTTTGAGGGAAGTGCTACAGTAGCTTGTGTTTTAATAGAAGTTTTATTGGTGTTGGAACTGAACCTAAAGACTTATTATCTTAAGTGCACTAATGTTGCTAATAAAGATTGTGAGAAGTTTTGTATGAAGGAAAAATTTCAGGTGTATGGAAGGAATGAGTAATGAGATGAAGAATGGACTAAAGCTCAAGCTTGGGGATTCCACGTGTGTCACCCCAAGAAATATCCAAGAAGTACAAGCGTCAAAGCTTGGGGATGCCCAAGGCATCCCCTTCTTCATCAATAAAAATCTCAGGTTTCTTCCAAACACTTCATTTTTATTGTTTCATGCACAGTTGTGTTGTTCTTGGAGCATCTTCTTTTTCGTTTTTGTTTTGGTTTTTCGTTTGCTTGGTTTGTTTAGTTTGATGAATAAATTGGTTGGACCCCCTCTTTCATACATTGGTTTTCAAATAGTTTGGTTTGGTTTGGAAAAGAGTAGGAAAGTTCATGCTTAAGTGTTAAAGAGAGCTTGTTTTTGACTATGGCCTATGCTTTGTCATGTCATGCTTGATATTGTTTTGGCTTTATGCTTAGTATTATTTGCTGTAGCATGACTTGTTATAAACAATTGAGATTGCTTAATGTTCCTTGGATGAATCATGCGTTGTTTTACCATATTAAAGCATAGTATTGTGGTATTCTCCTTTGATGCTTTATTTGGGTTGACTTGGCGCATGCTCACACCATGTTATGACTATCTCAAGTCACCATAGCCTTTATGATCCTTTAGATTTCAACTTGTAGTATCACTTTATGCTTTGATCAATGATGTTTTGTCGCTCTGCATGATTATGGCCATTATTGCTCTCTTAATTTGTCGCTCCTAGTCTTTTGCTAGCCTCCACAACCAAGTATGAGTTCCACTCTTGCATACAACTCCCTAAACCAAGTTATTCCAAAGATTCCACCATACCTACCTATTAGCATATGCTATTCCAAGTATATTCATGCTTTTGTTTACCTTCCAAATTAAACTTGTTATGAGAAAACTAGTGATTAAAGCTCTCAGGAACTTGATGGCACACTTTAATTTTCTTGCCCTTAATAAACTTGAACCATTGTATCGTCTATGTTGTATATGCTTGCACTTATTTGCTAGGGATTAGCAGAACCATGCTGTCATGGGGAACACTTTCAACATTGCACGGGTACTTTGTACCTAGTTGATATCATGCTCTTTTGTCTATGGATGTCGTCGGTGTGAAATGAAAGGGGAGCTTGTAAGTCCATGGAGTTATGTATATGTGGTAGAGAAACGCCTGGGCCGCTGGTCTAATCCATGTTGTCATGGTGGAAACCTGCAGCGTAACTAAAATGAGATGTCTATGAAGCATTCTTCTTATAAAAAAATAGTCCGATATTGAGAAAAAAGAGAAAAAGAAAAAAAAGAGATTATGAAAAGAGGAAAGAGAGAAAAAAGCACCATATTCCCATGGTAAATAAGAAGATTGCTGAGATGCTCGTTGTCTACTTGCATTGTCATTTTGATATGGGGATTCTTCCGTATCATCGGGCAAGGGGTACCCCATTGGCGGTTCTCTATGATACACACCTACTTACGATGACAAGAACTTACCGGTGACTAAACTTGAGTAGCATGAGGAGCAGCCCTCATATTCAAGGGACATGAGATTCCTGTTCTACAAACCTCTGCACTTGGAGGTCCAACAACTGTCTACGAGAATAGAAGTGCGTAGACATCACACCCCGGCAAATCCAATGTGGTAGTGGATGCTCTTAGCAGATTGTCGTGTAGATTAAACACCATGATTAAAGAAGCCCGGCCAAGTTTGCATGACGAGTTGGAGAAATTTAGAATGGAGCTAGTTAGCAAAGGATTTTTAGCTAGCATTGAACTTCAACCCATGTTGATTAGTCAGATCAAGTAATCCCAGAAGGGAAATGCAAGTATCGACAGAATCAAACATCGTATTGGTACAGGAAAGGTACCTGGATTCACCGAAGATGAAGAAGGAGTTTTGTGGTACAAAGAATATATTTGTGTGCCAGCAGATTCGGAGTTGAAGCAAGTTATCATACAGGAAGCTCATGATACTCTTTATTCTATCCACCCCAGAGGAACAAAGATGTATCAAGATTTGAAGGAGCAATTTTGGTGGCACAAGATGAAGAGAGAAATCAGAAGCTACATAGCTAAGTGTGATATCTGCTAGAGAGTCAAAGTGGAACATCAGAGACCCGCAGGACTGTCGCAACCATTGCAGATTCGGGAATGGAAATGGGATTCCGTTGGAATGGACTTTATCACTGATTTGCCTACTTCTAGTAGGGGAAATGACTCTATCTAGGTCATAGTTGATAGACTATCCAAGGTAGCCTATTTTATACCTGTCAAGACAACCTACCAGAGTTTGAAGCTAGGAGAGTTGTACATTGCTAGAATCGTCAGTTTGCATGGAACCCGCAAGACCATAGTGTCGGATCGAGGAACCCAATTTACCTCGAGATTTTGGCAGAAAGTCCAAGAATGATTAGGAACCAAGTTACATTTTAGCACAGCTTATCACCCGCAAACCGATGGATAGACTGAAAGAGTCAACCAAATCTTAGAAGATATGTTGAGAGCTTGTGTTCTAGAGTATGAATCAAAATGGGAAGATTGTCTGACTTTCGCAGAATTCTCATACAACAACAGTTATCAAGCCAGTTTGCAAATGGCTCCATTTGAATTTATGTATGGAAGGAAGTGTCGTACCCCTTTAAATTTGTCACAAGTAGGAGAGAGTCAGATTTTTAGACCCGGCATCCTACGGGAAGCCGAAGAGAAGATTCACAAATTCCGTGAGCACCTCAAGTCCGCCCAATCTAGATAGAAGAATTATGCCGACAAGAGACGTAGAGACCTGACTTTCAATGTCGGAGATTTTGTGTGTGTCAAAGTTTCGCCATTGAAAGGAATGCAGCATTTTTAGCTAAAACGAAAGTTAGCCCCTAGATATATTGGACCCTTCAAGATTTTGAATCGCCGAGGAAAGTATCTTATCAACTAGAACTGCCAGAGGAGATGTCAGCCATCCATAATGTGTTCCAAATCTCATTACTTCGCAAATGCCTAGAAGTCCTGGAGAAGACCGAAGTTTTCAAGAACATCGATCACCGAGCCATAGACATCAACAAGGATTTGACGTATCGTGAAGTGCCCATTCGTATCTTAGAAGAAGCTTTTAGAACCACCAGGACCCGGAGTATAAAATTTCTCAAGATCCAATGGAGCAACCATACCGAAAAAGAAGCTACTTGGGAGCGAGAAGATTACATTAGGACTGAGTTTCTAGATCTCTTTAGTTCCTAGTTTTTCTTTAAGGAGGGAATGTTTGTAACACCCCAAAACTTATAATCAAGATTATAAAGTTCTAATCACCCAATTTAGGGTTAACAAAAACTTTTATTAAGAAAATGAATATGAATGCATGTGTGTTTGCATTAGTGTAGAATTGAGTGTATATGCAGGCTTGATGGTTCTAAATGATGTGAAGTGGTTTAAAGATGAATACTACATCATCTAGGCCATTTACAAACAAAATCAAAAGAAAAAGAAATCAAATAAGAATAAATATACCAAATGGTCATTTTGACAAAAGTAAACCACTAGCCACTTTAGGTGTTCCTAGAAGAGGATTTCTAACAGAAACATTTCCAACTCTTTTCACCCCTTGCTAGACCAACTAAAAGTGTATCAAGGCCCACTTTACAAACTTACAAAAACATCTTGCAAATAAATTTAATGGACAGTTGAAAATTGAATCTAGTTCATATGTTAAGATCCCACTTTTTCAGAAACCCATCAAATCAATTCCCCTTGATCTCTCCAAGCAAACATAGACTCTCAAGCTTAATTTAAGATCACTCCAAAATTTTGAATCAAAAATTCCACACTTTATTTCATGCGGCCATTTCCACAAACACCTTAACTACATAGATTAACCTTGCCTAACTTCACTGTTTAAACAGTAATCAATCGACCAATTGGTCTCTACTTTACTCCCCTGTCTCCCCTGAGTTTAACCCAACCCCAGACCAGCTCCCCCCTTTGCCATTTGCACAGTGGAGCGCCGCCCGATTGTGGTCATCACCGGCCGACCACGGCCAGCTCGCAACAGACCACCCTGCACCCATCCAGTATGTCCAGGAGGTGCACCATAGTCCATCACCACCCCCTGTCCACCCTACGATCGAAGCCAAGCCCTGGACCACCCGAGCACGCTGTGCCCAAACCTCTCTGCGCCATGCCGAGAGCGCGCTAGTGCACCGCACCCGACCAGCTCGCACAGCTCGTGCCTTGACCTCACCGTGCACGCGCAGCCTCGCCATGATCATAGCACCCCAGCAGACACCCTGTTCGCCGCCGCGCGACCTGCAGCTGCCGCACGCCGCTGCAAACACCTCTGCGTCCGCGCGGAGCACCACACGCTCCCGACCGAACCACGCCGCCCCACGCCTTGCCATTATGCCCGTAAGAACCGCCAGGGAACACCGCACCGTCCACCCACCTCCACCATGACAATAGCCGCCTGTAGTGATGTCACCGTCGAGCTCATGCCGCACCGCTTGATCCCCTCGCCGTGCTATAAAAGGAAGCCACCCCCGCCTCCATTCTACACACCACTCCACTCCCCACTCCTCATAGACACTCCCACACTTCTCCCCGGAGCAAGGCGAGCACCACTGTGCCGGAATTTCACCGGAGCCCGCCACTGCTGGAGGAGAAGGGCGTCGTTGATTCTGACCACCCCAAACCCTGTCGTGACTGCGCCTCGCCTCGCCATCGTCTACAACGTTGATTTCCCCCATCGCCGACCCTAGCTGGAGCCCAGGTGAGCCCCGCGAGACTGCTACCACCGCGTTAGGGTTGATTCCTCGCCGGAGCTATTCGTCGTCGATGATGAACCACGGCCGTTGGATTAGAATTAGATCGTAGGGCTCTGGTTGAAAAAGATACCGTTTCGTTTAGTTAGTCTCGCTAACTAGTGGACCCCATCTGTCAGCAGCCCGCTGTGCCCGTGTAGTGCAGTTGGGCCGGCCCGTTTAGTTTCCCGCGCAGGCTTGGAGATGCAAATATTGATTTTCCAATTTAGTTAAAACTAGTTTCTGTCTAGATTCAAAAATCAATTCAGAGAGTTTCACTGAACCAAATTGCATGATTCCAATTTTGTTAGAAAGATATTTAAATTATCTATCCAAGACCGTTGGATTTAAATCATTTGGAGTTAGAGATAATCTATAGTAAAAATAATAAGACAGAGACTTTTGCAACTTCAAACATTTATCAAAAATCAACCATAATAGCTTTTGAGTTGATTCCAACTCTCAAAAATCACATTTGATAATATCTATCTGAATATGTAAAAATATCTAGGTTTGCATGCAGTGACATTGGACTAGTACCAAAAGAATGCTATTAGGGCATTTCTAGTCACTTTAAATCTATTAAATAATAATCTTAAACTTTATAAAATATGACCAACCCTTTAAATCACATTCCCAAGTATTAGAATATGTGGTGATGACATGTGTCCACCTAAACCCATATTTTAAATGGAGAATGTTAAATCTTAATAAATTTCAATGAGTAAAAATTACTTTTCTCAAATAAACTAAATAAAACTAGTTCTTTAATTCATGTGATGATTGTGATGATGCTAGATCATCAAGTGTGAACCTTAGTTTGCTAAATAGAAGTAGTTAAGTATTGTTTGGTGATTGTGTACCCCGTATTTGTTTATAGATGATAGTACCGACCCAAGCTACAAGGAGGAGGAGTTCTACCCCGAAGAAGAGGAGGGAAACTTCAACCACTGCACCAATCAAGGCAGGATAGAACTATACAAGTTAACCATGCAAGCTTTAACCTAAGCAAGATGCATTAGGCATGCTTTGGTTATATACCTTTGATTATACCAATCCCAAGTTTTACTTGAAAGCTTTATTCTTTTTACTTTACCAAAGTTCTTTACTTTTAGTTAATGCTTTGTGAGGACTTGGAAAGTAGTATAGATAGCATAAAGAGTATAAAACTAGGCCTATATTAGATGTCATTCTATGGCATGAGATTGAGATTAGCATCCCTCATTAGTGAACACTCTTAACTTAGGGGCTAGTTCTAAGCATAAAACTTGATCACTTTAGATGGGAATACTTGGTGAAAATGATTGTGAAAACCTTGGAATGATGAGTCATTCTATTGAAATGTTTTGACATGTGTTGAGAAACACAAATGGATTTGATGATGAAAATGTTGAGGCATGATCCTTATCCCTTTATAAAATCTGATGGTTGGGTTCGGATGCGATACCATTCCAATTTTGCCGTACAACCACAATACCTGAATTGGGTAAGGCTTAGCCGGAAGTTTATATGCATTAGTATGGGTTCTCTTGCGGAAGAGGTTTGAGCTGAGGCTAACTCGTGAGTGTGAATTGTCCACCTATGCAATGCCTAGGATGGCATATGGCCATGGCTGGGAGGCCAAGCTCATAGGGGAGGTGCCTATACTAGAGTGTGTAATTGAAAGGTTATGATTGATTATCCGCATACTAAGTATGATGATTCAGGGTTATCCCTGACGGATGTATCGAATTTTGTGGTGAAAGTATACCACCTTTGCAGAGTGTCAAACTATTTGAATAGCCACGTCCGCGGTCATGAACAGTTGGAGTGGCCATATTGTTCCGTCGTCAGATGTTTTCCAAAATGACTTGTGAAGTGAACTATGATTTTGACTTGACCACAACAGGGTTGTGAGTATGAATACTAGGTTCCCACTTAAAGTGATTTAGAACATTTACTTAGTTTTCTTTACTTCTGAACTCAGTTTAGATAAATCTGGCTTTTTGCAAATAAACTTAGAGCTTAGGATTCCTACTAGAACTACCTTACTTGTCAGTGATAGTTTGCAAGTACTTAAAGAGTACTCATGGCTTTGTCCCTGGCTATTCCTGTGGCCAGACTATGAGGAGGACTATCAGGAAGATGGACAGCAGGATGGCTATGACAACTAGGATCATCTCCCATCGTCAGCATTGCCTGTGACACTGAAGATGGAGCCCACTACTACGCTTATTATTCCGCTGCTTGTTTGTATTAAGACTGGATCATGAGATACTTTATTTGTGTAAGACCTTATTATGGTTTGTAATGGATGATGTACTGTGATATCCAATCTGTTATGTCTCGCAAAAATGGTAATCCTGGGATTGCGATGTATGGCATAACAGGCATCTGGGATTAAAAAACCGGGTGTTGACACAAGCTAGAGACAATGAAAGAGATGTTGACCAAGAAGAATATGCTGGGCGTTGTGAAGGCGTATGTCTATGTGGTAGAGTTCTAGAAGAGGGGCCTACAGCATGCCCATTTCCTGTTGATCATGGATTCAAGACATAAGCTTTTTGTGCCAGAGCAGTATGATCGTGTCATATCTGCCGAGCTCCCAGATAAGCAAAAGTACCTAGAGTTCTACGCCATGGTTGTGAAGCATATGATGCACGGCCCATGTGGTATCCTGAATCCCAACAACGTGTGCATGCAAGATGGGTCGTGCAAGTGCAGGTACCCCCGAGAGTTCAACGAGACCACCGTACAAGGAAAGGACTCATACCCCATTTGTAGGAGACGGAAGGACGGTCATTCAGCGAAGGTCCACCGGCAGACGCTGGAGAATAGATGGGTTGTTCCGTACAACCCTTACCTCTTGCAGATGTTCAACTGCCATATCAATGTGGAGGTGTGCTCCAGCATATAAGTCGTCAAGTACCTATACAAGTACATATACAAGGGCCACGATAAGACTTTGTTCAACATTGACCAGGCCAACGTCCAAGGTAACATAGACGAGATCAAGAGGTTCGTTGATGCGAGGTCGGTTACTCCCCCGGAAGCGATGTGGAGGATTTTCAGCTTCACCCTTAGTGAAAACCACCCGTCGGTCCTAAAGCTGCAACTTCATCTACCAAACATGCATAGAGTCACATTTAAGGCAAGAGAAAACCTGAAAGACGTTGTTGCTAATGATAACGCATCAAAATCTATGTTGACTGAGTATTTTGTGGCTAACTGGGAGCACGCCTGGGCTCGAGATATTCTATACAAGGACTTTCCAGGAAGCTTCACATGGCAAAAATATTTCTGGCAGAAAAGGAAGAATAGTTGTTTCCAAGTAGGCCGAATCGTGTTAGCCAATCCTGCCGAGGGTGAGCGATACTTCCCGAGGGTGCTTCTAAATCACGTACCTGGCTCAACGTCCTTCGAAGACTTGAAAACTATGGAAGGTGTCTATGTGATACCTGGCGTGAGGCCGCCGAAAGGAGGGGTCTCATCGAGGCTGACACCATGCTCGACGAGTGTCTTAGTGAGTCAGCGCAATGGGCCATGCTAGTCTTGCTTAGGAGGCTCTTCGCAATGATCTTGGTATTCTGCGAGCTTGGCGACGTGCGCGGCCTATGGGATAGGCACCAGGCACCTTGATGCGATGTTTGACGACTTTAGGTGGCGGGGCACGTGCCCTATTGCAGTGGAGCAGGAGGTGTTGCTTGACATAAGGGGCATGCTATAGTCCATGGGTAAAGACATAAAGGTGGAGACTCAATATAAAAGTGAAAGAAATGCCTTCATAGAAGGAAGCATGGATTCAAGTCTCATAAAGAGCTTCCAAAAATTATGGTACTTGTTAGCTTTCAGCTCTCATTGCCCCTATCATAAGCATCTTGAAGTGATTAAGGTTAAAGTGTCAAGTTTAGTTACCGGTAAGTTCTTGTCATAGTAAGTACATGTGTATCATAGAGAACCGCCAACACGGTACCCCTTGCACATGATACAGGAGCTATCCCATAGTCAAAATGACAAGGCAAGAAGACAATGAGCATCTCAGCAATATTCTTATTTACCATTGGAAAATGGTGCTTTTTTCTCTCTTTCCTCTTTTCTCATCTTTTTTCTTTTTCTCAATCTCTATCTCTTTTTTATATAAGAAGAATGCTTCATAGATTTCTCACTATGGTGATGCTACAAGTTTCCACCATGATTAGGCATGGCTTAGGCTAGCGGCCTAGGTGTTTCTCTAACACACATACATAACTCCATGGACTTACAAACTCCCCTTTCATTTCACACCGATGACATCCATAAACAAAAGAGCATGATATCAACTGGGTACAATGTACAAGTGCAATGTTGAAAGCGTTCCCCATGACAGCATGGTTCTGCTAATCCCAACGTATAAGTGCAAGCATATATAACATAGATGACACAATGTTTCAAGTTTATTAGAGGCAAAAAATGTAAAGTGTGCCATCAAGTTCGTGAGAGCTTTAATCACTAGTTTTCACATAACAAGTTTAATTCGAAAGGTAGATAAAAACATGAATATACTTGGAATAGCAAATGCTAATAGGTAGGTATGGTGGACTCTTTGGAATAACTTGGTTTTATTTGGAGTTGGATGCATGAGTGGAACTCATACTTGGTACAGAGGCTAGCAAAAGACTGGGAGCAACCAACTAAGAGAGCAATAATGGCCATAATCATGCAAAGCGACAAAACATTATTAATTAAAGCATAAAGTGATATTACAAGTCGAAAACTAAATGATCATAGAGGCTATGGTGACTTGGTATAGTCTTAACATGGTGTGATCATGCGCCAAGTCAACCCAAATAAAGCATTTAAAGGAGAATACCACAATATTATGCTTTTAATATGCTAAAACAACGCATGATTCTTTAAAGGCACATTAAGCAATCTCAATTGTTTATAACATGTCATGCTACAGCAAAAATCACTAAGCATAAAGCCAAAACAATATCAAGCATGACGTGATAAAGTTTAAGTCACAGTCAAAAACAAGCTCCTTTTATACCACTTGAGCATAAAGTTTCCTACTCTTTTCCAATCGAAATCAGCTTTATTTGAAAACTAATGCATGAATGAGGGGGTCCAACCAATTTATTCAAGCAAACTAAGCAAAAGAAAACTAAAAACGAAAACAAAGACACTCCAAGAACAACACAACGGTGCATGAAACAATAAAAACAAAGTGTCTAGAAAGACCTGAGATTTTTATTGATGAAGAAGGGGATGCCTTGGGCATCCCCAAGCTTTGACGCTTGTACCTCTTGAATATTTCTTGGGCTGACACGGGGTGGCATCCCCAAGCTTGAGTTTTTGTCCATTCTTCGTCTCATTACATCATTCTTTCCCTACACCTGAAAATTTCCTTCATACAAAACTTCACACAATCTTCATTAGCAACATTAGTGCATTCAAAAGATAATAAACCTTTGTGGTTTAGTTTTAAAACAACAAAACTTTCATTAAAAACACAAGATACTATAGCAATTCCCTCAAAAAGCTCAATTCACCAAAAGAACCCAAAAAGAAATTGATAAAGAGACAAATGCAAATAATGGCAGAAATTTGTGAAAACAGACTAGCAGGTGAAAATCGATTTTTTCGAAGACCTTATGTTGCTCAAATCAAAAAAGTGTTGAACTAACGATTCTTCACTGGATATCCAAGAAAGCAAAACAAGTGCAACTTAAAAAAATTCAACATAAAGCGGGGAAACTTAATATTATTGAGATACATAAAACCATGTTTCCCTCTCTCATAATAACTTTCAGTAGCATCATGACTAAAATTAACAATATAACTATCACATAAAACATTCTTATCATGAGCCACATGCATAAAACAATTATTACTCTCCCTATAAGAATAGTCATTCTTATTAATCATAGTGGGAGCAAATTCAACAAAATGGCTATCATTATTATCCTCATCACCATAATCATCAAATATAAGAGGCATATTGTAATCATAATTAATTTTCTCCTCAATAGTAGGTGGACTGAAAATATCATATTCATCATTGTAATCATCATATATTGGAGGCATAGTATCATCAAAGTAAATTTTCTCCTCCATGCTTGGGGGACTAAAAATATCATGCTCATCAAAACTAGCTTCCCCAAGCTTAGATTTTTCCATAGCATTAGCAATAATGGTGTTCAAATAATTCATACTAATAACATTGCTATTACCACGCAAATAGAGTTCCATAGGTTTTTTAATTTTCTCTTCAAACACTTCATGTCCTTACTCAAGATAAATACTATAAAGCTCTAATTTTTGTTGTTGTTTTCCATTAAGCCTAACTAGTGAAAATGAAAACAAGAAACAAAAAGATATAATTGCAGAATCTAAAAGAAATAACTTTGAGCACTCACATACCAGCAACAGTACTAGAAGATAGCTTAGTAGCTAGAGGATGTGAGTACCTTTTACCTTACCTCCCCAGCAATGGCGCCAGAAAATAGCTTGATGTCTACGCACTTCTATTCTTGTAGATAGTTGTTGGGTCTCCAAGTGTAGAGGTTTGTAGAACAGTAGCAAGTTTTCCCTTAAGTGGATTACCCAAGGTTTATCGAACTCAGGGAGGAAGTGGTCAAAGGTATCCCTCTCAAGCAACCCTGCAATCAAGATACAAGAAGTCTCTTGTGTCCCCAACACACCCAATACACTAGTCAAGTGTATAGGTGCACTAGTTCGGCGAAGAGATAGTGAAATACAAGTAATATGGATGATTATAAGTGGTAATTGCAATCTGAAATAATAGTGGAAGCAAGCAAACATGTAACAGAACTGATTGTAAATGGTGTTTCAATGTTTAGAAACAAGGCCTAGGGATCATACTTTCACTAGTGGACACTATCATATAAATATATTCTCTTCATGATGCTACCCTGAACTACTCTCCGGTTGGATGATGTAGGGCTATAATAGCACACCTTAAAGTTCGCATTCCCCATCTAGATAACCCCTCACTATCACCTTGAGCGTTAGATGGTTCCAACAAACACCACAATCTCATAGAGACGTCCAACTCAAATTATACTCATGATAAGTATGTATGTAATCTTAGCCAAAGTGCCACACGGTGTGCACACTGTCAACTTCACACACGTGGGGATAAGCAGACATTCATTAAAGCACTTGAGTAGCAGAATAGATCTATAGATTACAAAGATCATGATCTCATAAGATCACGCAGAGAGAGAGAGAGATAAACACATAGCTACCGGTAGAGCCCTTAGCCTCGATAGAGAACTACTGCCTCCTCATCATGGGAGTCAGCAACGATGATGGAGATGGTGGTGGAGTCGATGGAGCTGGCTCCGAGGGCATTTTCCTGTCCCGGCAGGATGCCAGAACAGAGACTTTCTGTCCCCCGAATCTCCCCTTCGGTGGCAGCGGCGCTGCGGAGGTTTTCGTGGTTTTCTCCTACATTATTTAGGGTCTCTGCATCGGAGACTTCTTATAGGCGAAAGGGGAGGCCGAGGGGGTGCCCGAGGCGGCTGCACCCCCCAGGCACGGGCCAGGCCAGGCCGCGCGGCTAGTAGGTGTGGCTCCCTCGAGGCCCTTCTCCGCCTCGTCTTCTGGCTCCGTGTTCCCCTCAGTGAAATAGGCATATTGGCTTTTGTCCCATCCAATTCTGAGAATATTCATCTTTTAGCTTTTCTGAAACCAAAAATAGCAGAAAATAGGCAACTGGCACTGTGGCATCTTGTGAATAAGTTAGTTCTAGAAAGTGTATAAAAATACCTCAAAGTGTAGACAAAGCATAGGACAAATGATATAAAACAAGCATGGAGCATCAAAAATTATAGATACGTTTACGACGTATCAGCTAGGACGTCATCGTTATGCTTCAGACCTCTTTGGCCATTTGTTCAGTTTGATATACTTAATAGCATAATTTGCCTTCCGTTGTTTGATGTTTGTGGTCAGTGACCTATGCTTGTAATAATTTGGTTCTTCGCTTAGTTATGAGCTTGTTGTAATAATTTTTGTGCCGCAGGGTTACTGTTGTATTACTGATTCTTCACTGGATATCCTCGAGCTCTAGGTTAAGCTTATGTCAGGCTAAGGTCTAGATTTGTTTAACCCTAATCCCGGGGGCATCACAGTTTTTGGTATCAGAGCAGTACCGACCGTAGGAAAACCTTGCTATTGGTCGATGTTCAGTCTAGTTCTTGCAAAAACTATTTTAAAGATGAAAAGTATTTGCGAAAACTCTAGTATGCTTCTTTTGTTCCTTATCTGGTATCACTCTAACTCTGGGTCATCTTATCTTGTGTTGATTGGAAAAAGTTTTGATATCTCTTCTAATCTTTCAAAGCTTACGTGCCTTCCAGGCATGTTGTTTCTCAGCCAGTTGTGTTAGTGTATAGTTCTCTAGAGTTGTGTGTGTTGTGAATTCCTTGTTGCCCTTTGCTTTGTTTCAGCTGAGAGATTCATCTTCATCATGATCTCTCTATCTTTTGGATCCACAATATTATATTGTAGGATCCATGATGTTCTATTCTAGGCTTCGAGGTTTCCTTTCTCCTTGTGTGCCTCCTTTTTGTTGTTTGGGTACTTCAGAAGTTCTTTCTTCTCTTGGAAGCTACCTCGTGATTACTATCTCGCAGTGTATGTTGGGTCACTCAAGTAGTAGTTACTTCTTTCTCGGGTTTTCACCCTTGGACTTGAATCGAAGATCCCAGATTGTGCTGGATTCTGGTGTTGTGAATCTTGTGCATGAAGCTGATCTTTAACCCAAGGTCCATTCCTTTGACCCCTGTTGTAAATGTTCACACATTACCTCAGGATGGCTAACTTCAAGTATAGCCTTCAAGCTTGTGGATATTGTTGCGATTGAATTGTGACAATTAAGGACTTTCCCTACCACTAGCTATGGCAGATGTTCTTTAATGGAACCAAATAGATCACGATAAGAGTACTCCTCGATAGTCTCACTTATATATTCATGACTCTGCCACACTTCCCTTCTATGCATTGGTTTTCACAAGATTTATAATCTATGCATCCACATCTCAGGATTCTATTATGAGCATGTTCCTTTTCCCTTTGTAGTTTCCGACCTTTTACTACCAATTGGTAGCCAAGTAGTTAGTGTGCCTTGGTGTCTTCCGATGCAAGATATACTTGTGGTCCGTCAAGACAAACCATTTCGGAATGTTAGGAGAAACAAACTTCGGTACCTCGTCGTATCGAGGACTAGGTCAAAGTATTGTAACCCACAGATCTAGAGGCAATGATTAGCTTCTACCTGTTCTACCCTATGATATCACACTCTTATACACTAAGAGGTTGTGTTGAGTTTCATAACCTTCTTAATGAAGTGATGCTCTTACACATATTACCCACCCTTCCTCTGAGCTTTCGTGCTCGTGAATGATGCGTGTGCGTAATAATGTGGCTATTTGAGATTTTTAGCAATATCTATTGTTTTGAACTCTAAGGACATTTTAGTCACTCTTAGCGTGATTGGTTACCCTATCACTAACTAAAGGATGATTGTGTTACCAAGTCTGTTATTCTGGTATGTTCTCCTCGGTCAAAGAGTTAGGCTTGTTCTGAAGCTCTGAGACTGTGTATTCTTGCCTTACCAAGAAAGTTTCCTCTCGAACTAAGTGGCATACCGGTTGTAGCATCCCAATTGTCTAACAATTGTAATGCTACTTGGTCTAGTAATATAATGGCTACTTCAAATATATAATTGTTGCATCATCATTATATCATGCTCATGTCATCATGCCACCTTGCATTTGAGCATCATATAAAACCCTTTTTGTGTTGGTTCTTATCTCATATGCATCATTAATTGTATTTTGCCTCTTGATATTGTATTTGGTTCTTGATATATTGTTTAAATGCCCAAGTTGAGTTGGGGGCATATCTTTTGTTAACTCCACCACCTTTCTTGTCATCACCCATCATTCCACCATTCCACCATATATGAGCATTGCAACTTATTTGGTTTTACCTCTAGCTCATATGTGTTGGTGTGGATCCATTCTATCTCCACATGCTCTCATATATGCACCATATGGTTTTCACATTATTGGTTTAGGAGAGCCACATGGCCACCTTTGCATGCCTTGTGAGTGGGACCCTTTTTCCTAGCTTCCATATGGATTATTATGGAATTATGCTCATGTTGGGATATTTTTGGGACTATTGAGCATCTAGTGGCACATACACACTAGCATGTCCCATTTTTATTCAAATATGGTCATCTCCAACTACTCCACATGGGGCATCCTTTCACTTCTTCTAGTTTGGCTTATTCCATATTTTGGGAATGCATATGTATAAATGCTATGGATATTATTTTGTTTTCACAAGATGAAACCTAGCATTAATATTATGCATGGGCCATGCAACCATCTCTATATTTTTTGCCTCCTTTGTTTTTATATGGTCTTTTTGAGTGGCTCATCTTCCACCTTCCTCTCTCCCTCTCTTTTGGCTTGATCTAGTTTGGTAGTGCTAGAATCCCCCTCATCTCTCTCTCTCTCTCTCTCTCTCTCTCTCTTTCTTCACCTTCCTCTCCTTCCACCCCATCCATGCATGGCCATGTGGATTATGCCTAAAACCCTAAACCATACCACTCATCTCTCCTCTCTCTTTACCATCCTCTCTAAACCACACCCCCATCTAACCTAACCCGAGCCTTCCTAGCTCTCATCCTCTCTCTCGGCCTCTCTCTTCTCTCTACCTTCCTGGCCCCACCTGGCCACCCTGGCCCACCTAGCTACCACCACACCAAACCCTAACCGAGCCTAGCTCCGACCCGAGCTCCATGCCTCCCCTCTCCTTCTTTCTTCTCTCTCTCTGCCTTGCATGCCCCACCAGCCCGAGCCTCCCCTGCCTGCCTGGCTTCGCCTTGGACCACCTGGACGTCCCTGACCACCCCTCCCCTGCCTGGCCGAGCCGGTCGAGCACATGGGGGTAGAGGAGAAAAAGGTGGCCGAGCCACCTTTTTCCTCCACCACACCTTCCACGGCACCCCTCTCCTCTCCCGTCCCTATCATCTCCCTCTCTCTCACCTGCTACCTCTCCCAGATCTCCCCAGGGTCGTGCCCATCCACTTCTCCCTCCCCATCTACCCCTACCACCGTCTACCGGCCGCCGCTCTCGGTGTCGCCGTCCATCTGTAGAACAAGGAGGCGGGCGTGCAGACGCGGGTGTCGGGGAAGACCATGGCCGTCTTCTGCGTCGCCCTGTACACGGCAACCAGGAGGAGGTGAACCGGGCCACCAGAACCAGCGTCGCCGAAGCGAAACCCTAGCTCCGCCCGGCGTCTGCCTCGTCGCCGATCGACCGCTCCCCTGCCCGAACCAACCGCACCAACAACCTCCCGGTGAGCTGCTGAGCCTCCGTGACATCCCCTTCCTCGCTCTTACCCTCTGCTCGCACCGGTCACTCCGTCGAACGCCCTCGGTGCGCCGGCGTCGTGTTTGGTTCTTCTCGTCGTGGCGTCGCAGAGGCGTATCTAGGCCGCGCCTAACCTTCTAACAACTACCCCTCCCTAGCCCAGCGGTAGCCGCCGCCGCCCGCGCACGCCAGGTCCCCAGTTCGATCCCCCGCGCGCTGCGCTCTGCGCGGGCGAGCACCGTTCGGTCGTCAGTAAGTTCAGAGAAGAACAACAGTGCTGCGACCTCTTTTTGCAGAAAACCCCTTCTGTGTTCTCCCGCTCAACCCGCAATCCTTAGGACCCCACCTGTCGGTCTCGGTGGCAGCTTTGCACAAAGGTACCGCAAGTCTGGGAATCACAACCCGCGGTCCCTGGCTCTGCCGCGTGGCCTCAGCTCGCCCAGCCACTGTCACGTGGACCCCCGTGGCCGCTGGCCCCATCTGTCAGTCGCAGACGCTAGACTAGCTAGCGGTGAGAAAAGTTTTTCTGCGCGCATGTTGCCCAGTCAGCAGCTGGCCCACCCGTCAGCGGCTGGGTCTGGATCTGCCTGGGTACAAAAAGTTTCTGTTTATATCTGTTTTAATTTAAACCTTTTTCGAATTAATTCAAATTCAAATTTAAATCTGTTTTCAAATAACTTTTAAATTATAATTCCAAATAATATATGTTTTCAAATCAGAAAAAAAATGTGAGGAATTCAAATATGCCCCCCAAATTATATTTTGAACATTTAAAATCTCAAGTTGATTAAAATTACAATAAAATGCCCTTTATCTTAATTTATTAATAACTTTTGTTTTATAACTTCAAATTTAACAAATAATATGTCTAAAATGATTAGCTCGACGAGACCTTTCTGTTTATGCATTCCTTGTTCTGTTTTGCAGCATGCATCATATAAATATAATGTATACAGCAACTTAATTGAGGTTAAAACATGATTAAAACTCAACAAAATGAATTATACTTGTATTCCACACCTCACCCATGCCATGCTACATTATTGCCATGCAAATTGTGCATCATTCATCATGGCATGATTGTTTGCTTGATGCATTTTATTCATATGCTTGTGCACTTTATTTATGTTGGCCCTTGTTTGTTTGGTTCTTCTCCGAATAGACGCTGAGCAGGGGATATATCAAGAGACCCAGGAGCACTACCCAGATCCTTCTCTCGCTTCAACTGAGCTGCCAGGCAAGCACTACCACATGCTTGCATACATATAGTACCTATTGCCTCTATCTTATTCTTGCATCATTGAGTCGCGATTGCATTAAATTGAATCCCAAGTATTGCATAGCCTTTACTTTTAAACCCCACCGAAGCTTGTTCCTCCATCCCATGAGCCATTGCTACAGGAGTTGTTTGAGCCATGCGAGTCGTAGAACAGCATGTGTAGGGTATGTGAGAGTCTGATGGATAACGAGGTACCTAAACAACTTAACCTGAGTAGTAATGGGATAACTAATGAAAGTGGCATCGGTGAGCCATATTTGCTATTTGGTTTTTCAGGCTCACTTGTGTCCCGTAGGACCCCGAGTACTTGATTCCTGTTCCTTGAATATTCGCGCTATCCACATCCGGGAGGCTTATGAACCCCCCTGAGCCAGAGCTTGATTCATTCTTATTTCTT
Source organism: Avena sativa (assembly GCA_916181665.1). NCBI lineage: Eukaryota > Viridiplantae > Streptophyta > Magnoliopsida > Poales > Poaceae > Avena > Avena sativa. The sequence goes on along the minus strand of OV702289.1, from coordinate 409,806,667 downwards.
GGGGCCACAAAGTAGTTTGGGGCTTTATTACTATTCTGTACTTATGCCATGCTTTACTGCTTAATTTAAGATTGTGCGAGGAATGCACCTGTACTGTTTAGGTAAGCGGAGTGTTTTCGCGGTATCGACAAGCCCAGTCACATTTTCGGGTTCCCAGTCATTTACAGCCATTGACGCAAACCTTGAGTCTGTCTCCGAGCCGGCCAACTTCGTCGCGGGTAGCTTAATGGGGTGGCCCCCTGAAATATTTCTGAATCCTGTGATCGCTTTGTCGTGACTGCCTCGTTGGGTTTTGATTTGGTTTTTCCGAGGTTGATCGAGTGTGTGTTGCTATTTGTGCACCCCTGCAGGGTAAAACTTTCTGAAAGCCGTGTCCGCGGTTATGGACGACTTGGAGCACAGTTTCTCGATCATAGACAAGTATAACTAAAGTACCGCTTTTAATTTGACTAAGTACCTGACTAGTAAATAGTGCAACACTCATGGAATGGATAATAAAACTGCCAACGGATGGGGGGTTGTTCGTCTGCTTCCTCGTTGGTAAGCGAGGAGGAGGATGGATCTGTTAATATTACTGTTATAACTGTTGTTATTAATTCACGGACATCCGTCTATCTATGGTTAGGCGGATGGTTAGCGAGTATCTATAGAAATGTTAGGTATTATCTTTTCCTGCAATTGCGTCACCCCAAGTTGTGTCCCCTTTAGAGGCATAAAGACTTGCTGAGTACCCCTAGGGTCTCACACGATAAATTATTGATTCAGATGAACAGGTACCCTCACAAGATGGATACTGGGTGGAGGAGACGGACGATGTGGGCAACGATCATTCGGTGTAGAGATTCCGGGAACGGGGATCCGTGAGATCTGTGGGCGGGATGTGTTTATTTATGGGGCATCTTATGCCGATTTGCTTCTTATCTGTACTCGGATCTTGTTTTCCGCTTCCGCTTGATACTCTGATGTTTGATGTATGAGGAGATATCCTAAACTATTATATCTATCTAGGATATTTGGATCTTGCCGTATGGCGTTGCAATATTTCTATTTCTTTTAGATGGAATGGCTCTGAGAACTATTGTATGGTGGCTTGCATACATACTCATTTGTGTATGTAGTTGATCCCTTCGCCTGCCGATTACGCCGCCCGTTCTTGTCCCGATGTTTGGAAATGGTTAGGACGGCCGAAAGGTCTACCTGTGAGTGGCATTTGGGCCCCACCGTACTATTTTAACCATTTCCGCTCATCCAGGCTTGTAACTAGGAGCGTAATTCACCGAGGTAGTTACAATTGGTATCAGAGCCATCCCGACCTTCAGGGTCTCAGCCAAATGGTCGTTGTCAGTCTAGCAATTATTTTTGGTAGCTATGTATACTAGGGAAAAACAAAACGCGAGAGTAGGACTGCTTCCACTTTTCTTCTTACCCACCCACCCACCCTTTTCTGGTAAGGAAGTGTAACGTTTTCAATCCTCTTCTTAAAAATTCAAACTAGGATTCACGTGTTCTGGGTTTCCGTAGTACCATAGAAAGTGTGTGTGTGTGTAATTCCTTGTCTATCTGTTGCATCCAATTTGTTATCACAAGCTGCCTTTGGTTATCAACTATTGGTACATTCCATACTGACAGGCTTTTGAAAACCGGCGCGATCTATCCGACTCCTTGTTAACCGGTGCCATCTTCTTAAGGGTGTTCTTCCTTCTAGCATGCTTTCACAGAATGTGGAGTTGCTAATCTCTATCTGATAAGTGATTTTGCGCATCTATTGGTATTTTAATGCCGAAAAATGCGGAAAAAATTTCTTTGATACATCTGTGCTTCCACACTCCTTTCCAGTCGTGTGTGAAACATTATCTGTCTTCCTTTTATCAGCATGTCCATGCTAACTCATTCTTTTGTCACCAACGCTTAATCCTGGAGTTTTATTTCATCTCCAATTCTCTTGGGCTAATTACATAACATGTGTCGATACGATGCTGGTGATTGTAATTTAGTTCTGGGCATAGCTATATGACACTTATCATGAGTGGAATATGGAAAATGCTATCAACACTATCCTCCAAATGGTGACGGTTATCTCCTGTGATTTTGAGTACACCGTGATCATCTCTATGCATATTCAAGCATCTTTGGCAATCCGGAGTTTCTCAAAGCACTACGGCGGTCTATCATTTGTCCATCATTGAACTCCATATCTGCAAAATTCTCTTTGAGACGAGGGAATTGCATAATTTCGTCTCTGATAGCTTTGCTTAAGGTATGAGCTATCATCGGCTCTTATCCAAGATCTCTTTATCTTTGTAACCGGTGATCCAATCGACAATGTGAACCAGGTGACATCTCTTTTTCTCCCGAAGGACCAGATAATCTATTCTTCCAGTGCATCTTTTTCAACATGAACCCGTGCTCTTAATATTGATCTTTCAAAGAGCGTTGAGCTCAGGAAGTGTTCGAGCATTTGTTCGTTTCTCTCGCCTTTTGAACTTGGTATTCTGGGAATATCTTGTTAATCCATGGTGGTGTATGTTGATAATATACTTGCCTATTCGATATCAATGGAAGGACATGGAAGATCATCTGTGTCTCTTTCTCTCAAGCTTTGTGAGCACTGCCTGTGTGCAAAGTCTCAAAGTGAGAATTCTGACTTTTTGAAGTCACCTATCTTGGCCACGTCCTTCTGCTAAATAGATCGCTTCAACTCTGGAATCAGCAAGTCCATTGTTAATTCCATCCTCCATCTTCAACCAACCTAGAGTCTTTCCTTGTTGGCAAGTTATCATCATCGTTCCGCTAAAGATTTTCCTCAAGACTGCTAAATCTTTCTCAATCATTTCAATAAGAACATGGAGTTCTTTCACCTCAGTCTCGTCAAGTAATCTCTTGGAACCCTCTCGCTCTATCGTCTATGCTCAATCCACCGGAGGCCATGAAGACCTTCCAGATCTTGTATTCCTTCTGTTCAAGTTGGTGCTATCTTTTCTGTAGTTGTTGAATCTTGTCGTTCTTCTCCCTAATCTTCCTTCATATCTTTCTAGTGGCTTGGTACTTCAGACATGACGACAACATCATCATCTTTATCTATCTATGAATCCGGCGAATCGTTTGCATCTATCCTTGTTTTCTAGCGGAGTTCCATGAGCTCTTCTTATCAATACCTTCAGTCTGTTTCGGTAGTTGGGTTGCATGGTTTTCTTATTCATGTGTGGAGTAATGCTTTGAGTGCGGGATGGAGTAGCTACCATACCACTACTCTTATCATTCGCTCTTGTACATTGAATAGGTCAATTTATGTGATTTCACTAATTCCACGGAAGTTAGAAGTGGCCTTTATCCCTCGATACTTTTACTTCCGTCCTTGTTTTTCCGGAGTGCTCTCTCGAAGAAAGTAATCAATAATCTCTTGTTGGTGGTCTGTCTATTCTAGATGGAGCAAAATCTTCAATTATCTAGTGGAAACAAACGCAAACTCCTTTCGGTCCTCGTCTTTCTACCGATGCTAGGCATCCACAAACAAGATGAAAGGAAACTATCTCTCTTTGTTTCATCAATTCTTTTTCTGTGGTAAAGCCAATTATGGTTGATGCCATCAGCCGCACATCTATTGCGTTAGCCTCAAGGCTAAAGAAAGCAATAAGTATCTACAATAAACTCCAGATCCTCCATATTCTTTGCTTCTCGGGATTCCACCATGATCTAGCTTCACATCCGTCTCTAGAAGTTATATCCGTGCACCTCAATTGCGTGATCCTTGGTTCTTACCGGCGCAACAAGAATCTAATTCGACGATGTCTAACTAAATCTTTCTGTTGATATCAAGGGACTCTATTGTTTGAAGGCAATATTGTTTTCGAACTTCATTTCTCAAATCCGAGAGAAGATACGATGCTATTGTCATAGTGGTTCAAACCTCTCCAACCTAGTTCTTTTCTTCCGGCGAGACAAAGTTTTCATCCTCTCTAGTATCGATAAATCTTTAATCTTAATGATGTGTCTTTCTTTATCCATGATACATCATCTTTTCCTTTTCTTTCACAAGTGGTTCTTTTCTCTTATCATGTTTCTTGAGAAAACCGGAGCTATGTTCATCCTACCTTCTTGTCTCACGACAATCCTTCAACTCTTCTAATCGTTGTTTCTCAAGCAAAACGCAAGACTCGCAACAAGTCTAGCAAGTTTTGCAAGGTGAAGCGGTCGCACCATTCTGTTGTTCATCAATTTGGGAATGTGAGGGTCACCTTCGTTCGAACACCCGCCTCTCTTGGTGTTGCCTTCTTTTTCCTAGGAATCTCGGGGCGAGATTCTTGTTTAGTGGGGGAGAGTTGTAGCATCCCAATTGTCTAACAATTGTAATTCTACTTGGTCTAGTAATATAATGGCTACTTCAAATATATAATTGTTGCATCATCATTATATCATGCTCATGTCATCATGCCACCTTGCATTTGAGCATCATATAAAACCCTTTTTGTGTTGGTTCTTATCTCATATGCATCATTAATTGTATTTTGCCTCTTGATATTGTATTTGGTTCTTGATATATTGTTTAAATGCCCAAGTTGAGTTGGGGGCATATCTTTTGTTAACTCCACCACCTTTCTTGTCATCACCCATCATTCCACCATTCCACCATATATGAGCATTGCAACTTATTTGGTTTTACCTCTAGCTCATATGTGTTGGTGTGGATCCATTCTATCTCCACATGCTCTCATATATGCACCATATGGTTTTCACATTATTGGTTTAGGAGAGCCACATGGCCACCTTTGCATGCCTTGTGAGTGGGACCCTTTTTCCTAGCTTCCATATGGATTATTATGGAATTATGCTCATGTTGGGATATTTTTGGGACTATTGAGCATCTAGTGGCACATACACACTAGCATGTCCCATTTTTATTCAAATATGGTCATCTCCAACTACTCCACATGGGGCATCCTTTCACTTCTTCTAGTTTGGCTTATTCCATATTTTGGGAATGCATATGTATAAATGCTATGGATATTATTTTGTTTTCACAAGATGAAACCTAGCATTAATATTATGCATGGGCCATGCAACCATCTCTATATTTTTTGCCTCCTTTGTTTTTATATGGTCTTTTTGAGTGGCTCATCTTCCACCTTCCTCTCTCCCTCTCTTTTGGCTTGATCTAGTTTGGTAGTGCTAGAATCCCCCTCATCTCTCTCTCTCTCTCTCTCTCTCTCTCTCTCTCTCTCTCTCTCTCTCTCTTTCTTCACCTTCCTCTCCTTCCACCCCCATCCATGCATGGCCATGTGGATTATGCCTAAAACCCTAAACCATACCACTCATCTCTCCTCTCTCTTTACCATCCTCTCTAAACCACACCCCCATCTAACCTAACCCGAGCCTTCCTAGCTCTCATCCTCTCTCTCGGCCTCTCTCTTCTCTCTACCTTCCTGGCCCCACCTGGCCACCCTGGCCCACCTAGCTACCACCACACCAAACCCTAACCGAGCCTAGCTCCGACCCGAGCTCCATGCCTCCCCTCTCCTTCTTTCTTCTCTCTCTCTGCCTTGCATGCCCCACCAGCCCGAGCCTCCACTGCCTGCCTGGCTTTGCCTTGGCCCACCTGGACGTCCCTGACCACCCCTCCCCTGCCTGGCCGAGCCGGTCGAGCACATGGGGGTAGAGGAGAAAAAGGTGGCCGAGCCACCTTTTTCCTCCACCACACCTTCCACGGCACCCCTCTCCTCTCCCGTCCCTATCATCTCCCTCTCTCTCACCTGCTACCTCTCCCAGATCTCCCCAGGGTCGTGCCCATCCACTTCTCCCTCCCCATCTACCCCTACCACCGTCTACCGGCCGCTGCTCTCGGTGTCGCCGTCCATCTACAGAACAAGGAGGCGGGCGTGCAGACGCGAGTGTCAGGGAAGACCACGGCCGTCTTCTGCGTCGCCCTGTACACGGCAACGAGGAGGAGGCGAACCGGGCCACCAGAACCAGCGTCGCCGAAGCGAAACCCTAGCTCCGCCTGGCGTCTGCCTCGTCGCTGATCGACCGCTCCCCTGCCCGAACCAACCGCACCAACAACCTCCCGATGAGCTGCTGAGCCTCCGTGACATCCCCTTCCTCGCTCTTACCCTCTGCTCGCACCGGTCACTCCGTTGAACGCCCTCGGTGCGCCGGCGTCGTGTTTGGTTCTTCTCGTCGTGGCGTCGCAGAGGCGTATCTAGGCCGCGCCTAACCTTCTAACAACTACCCCTCCCTAGCCCAGCGGTAGCCGCCGCCGCCCGCGCACGCCAGGTCCCCAGTTCGATCCCCCGCGTGCTGCGCTCCGCGCGGGCGAGCACCGTTCGGTCGTCAGTAAGTTCAGAGAAGAACAACAGTGCTGCGACCTCTTTTTGCAGAAAACCCCTTCTGTGTTCTCCCGCTCAACCTGCAATCCTTAGGACCCCACCTGTCTGTCTCGGTGGCAGCTTTGCACAAAGGTACCGCAAGTCTGGGAATCACAACCCACGGTCCCTGGCTCTGCCGCGTGGCCTCAGCTCGCCCAGCCACTGTCACGTGGACCCCCGTGGCCGCTGGCCCCATCTGTCAGTCGCAGACGCTAGACTAGCTCGCGGTGAGAAAAGTTTTTCTGTGCGCATGTTGCCCAGTCAGCAGCTGGCCCACCCGTCAGCGGCTGGGTCTGGATCTGCCTGGGTACAAAAAGTTTCTGTTTATATCTGTTTTAATTTAAACCTTTTTCGAATTAATTCAAATTCAAATTTAAATCTGTTTTCAAATAACTTTTAAATTATAATTCCAAATAATACAAATAATATATGTTTTCAAATCAGAAAAAAAATGTGAGGAATTCAAATATGCCCCCCAAATTATATTTTGAACATTTAAAATCTCAAGTTGATTAAAATTACAATAAAATGCCCTTTATCTTAATTTATTAATAACTTTTGTTTTATAACTTCAAATTTAACAAATAATATGTCTAAAATGATTAGCTCGGCGAGACCTTTCTGTTTATGCATTCCTTGTTCTGTTTTGCAGCATGCATCATATAAATATAATGTATACAGCAACTTAATTGAGGTTAAAACATGATTAAAACTCAACAAAATGAATTATACTTGTATTCCACACCTCACCCATGCCATGCTACATTATTGCCATGCAAATTGTGCATCATTCATCATGGCATGATTGTTTGCTTGATGCATTTTATTCATATGCTTGTGCACTTTATTTATGTTGGCCCTTGTTTGTTTGGTTCTTCTCCGAATAGACGCTGAGCAGGGGATATATCAAGAGACCCAGGAGCACTACCCAGATCCTTCTCTCGCTTCAACTGAGCTGCCAGGCAAGCACTACCACATGCTTGCATACATATAATACCTATTGCCTCTATCTTATTCTTGCATCATTGAGTCGCGATTGCATTAAATTGAATCCCAAGTATTGCATAGCCCTTACTTTTAAACCCCACCGAAGCTTGTTCCTCCATCCCATGAGCCATTACTACAGGAGTTGTTTGAGCCATGCGAGTCGTAGAACAGCATGTGTAGGGTATGTGAGAGTCTGATGGATAACGAGGTACCTAAACAACTTAACCTGAGTAGTAATGGAATAACTAATGAAAGTGGCATCGGTGAGCCATATTTGCTATTTGGTTTTTCAGGCTCACTTGTGTCCCGTAGGACCCCGAGTACTTGATTCCTGTTCCTTGAATATTCGCGCTATCCACATCCGGGAGGCTTATGAACCCCCCTGAGCCAGAGCTTGATTCATTCTTATTTCTTGGGGCCACAAAGTAGTTTGGGGCTTTATTACTATTCTGTACTTATGCCATGCTTTACTGCTTAATTTAAGATTGTGCGAGGAATGCACCTGTACTGTTTAGGTAAGCGGAGTGTTTTCGCGGTATCGACAAGCCCAGTCACATTTTCGGGTTCCCAGTCGTTTACAGCCATTGACGCAAACCTTGAGTCCGTCTCCGAGCCGGCCAACTTCGTCGCAGGTAGCTTAATGGGGTGGCCCCCTGAAATATTTCTGAATCCTGTGATCGCTTTGTCGTGACTGCCTCGTTGGGTTTTGATTTGGTTTTTCCGAGGTTGATCGAGTGTGTGTTGCTATTTGTGCACCCCTGCAGGGTAAAACTTTCTGAAAGCCGTGTCCGCGGTTATGGACGACTTGGAGCACAGTTTCTCGATCATAGACAAGTATAACTAAAGTACCGCTTTTAATTTGACTAAGTACCTGACTAGTAAATAGTGCAACACTCATGGAATGGATAATAAAACTGCCAACGGATGGGGGGTTGTTCGTCCGCTTCCTCGTTGGTAAGCGAGGAGGAGGATGGATCTGTTAATATTACTGTTATAACTGTTGTTATTAATTCACGGACATCCGTCTATCTATGGTTAGGCGGATGGTTAGCGAGTATCTATAGAAATGTTAGGTATTATCTTTTCCTGCAATTGCGTCACCTCAGGTTGTGTCCCCTTTAGAGGCATAAAGACTTGCTGAGTACCCCTAGGGTCTCACACGATAAATTATTGATTCAGATGAACAGGTACCCTCACAAGATGGATACTGGGTGGAGGAGACGGACGATGTGGGCAACGATCATTTGGTGTAGAGATTCCGGGAACGGGGATCCGTGAGATCTGTGGGCGGGATGTGTTTATTTATGGGGCATCTTATGCCGATTTGCTTCTTATCCGTACTCGGATCTTTTTTTCCGCTTCCGCTTGATACTCTGATGTTTGATGTATGAGGAGATATCCTAAACTATTATATCTATCTAGGATATTTGGATCTTGCCGTATGGCGTTGCAATATTTCTATTTATTTTAGATGGAATGGCTCTAAGAATTATTGTATGGTGGCTTGCATACATACTCATTTGTGTATGTAGTTGATCCCTTCGCCTGCCGATTACGCCGCCCGTTCTTGTCCCGATGTTTGGAAATGTTTAGGACGGCCGAAAGGTCTACCTATGAGTGGCATTTGGGCCCCACCGTACTATTTTAACCATTTCCGCTCATCCAGGCTTGTAACTAGGAGCGTAATTCACCGAGGTAGTTACACCGGTGGTTCATGATATTCTAGTTGTTTTCTAGAAGTATCTCCATGTTGCCACATGACCGCGTTATCAAGTTCTTGAGTTAGTAAGTTCTTTGAACTGCTTCTTCTCCAAGGATCCGTACTGGATACTCCTAAACTAGTTGGTTGAGCTTAAACAACAACTTGGAGAGTTGTAAGACAAAAGTTCTATCTGACTTAGTTTATCTTAAAGGGATGTCTAGTTTTGTTCGTGCTAAAGAAAGATAGTATCTCCTTCGTGGATATGTTGTCTTCCCACCTTTAATTTTATTTGGGTTATTATCAAATCAAACTCAGTTCCAAGGACTATCTTGATGATATTGCTACTCGTGATGTTTCACTTGAGTACGTCTTCATGTCTGTTGGTCTGACCAATGCTCTGCCTCGTTCATACAACATATGAGTCCATCTTCCTGGAGTATTCCGATAAGTTTTTTGTTGAGCCCATCGACAATATCCTTATCTTCTCCATGCTAGACTAGATTCATGTGGAACATTTGGCAGTAATATTGGAAAACTTTCGAGAACCTTCTTCATGTTATCTCGAAGTATGTGTTCTGGATGTTATAAGTAACCTTCTCTGATTCACATATATTCGAAGAAAGATGTCGCTGTGGATTTGAGTAAAGTTAACTCCGTATCTTAAGGAGAGTTGTATTTCGTTGCAAGTACTTGATGTATGAGCAGTTGTCTTTTGACAAGTTGTTAATACATGGGTCTAGCAATCTAGCTCAGTGTATTGGATCTTAACAATGTAGTCTATGTCTTGAGAATCTAGTAAATTTACCTTCGTGGTAAATGTTGCACACATTCTATTCATACATGCTGAGTCTGAAGTATCATTCCACTTAACCAGATCTGAATTTCAAGCAGATACGATGATTGGTGTTCCTCAAGGTTTTGACATAGGTTTCTTTGAAATCCGGCAAGATTGTTGTAATGGTTGACACAACTAGTCGGAAGACCTATTGCCATATTCTCTTGAATCAGTAAATAAAAACCCCTCATCATGAGGCTTCTTCTATGATTTATTATAGGAGTTGTGCTTATGGTTTCCTCTGTATCCGAGGTCTGATGTCAACACCCGGATTTTTAATCCCAGATGCCTGTTATGCCATACATCGTAATCCCAGGATTACCATTTTTGCGAGACATAACAGATTGGTTATCATAGTACATCATCCATTACAAACCATAATAAGGTCTTACACAAATAAAGGATCTCATGATCCAGTCTTAATACAATCAAGTAGCGGAATAAATAGCGTAGCGGCGGGGTCCATCTTCAGTGTCACATGCAATGCTGACGATGGGAGATGATCCTAGTTGTCGTAGCCGTCCTGATGTCCTCCTTCAGGGTAGTCCTCCTCATAGTCTGGCCATAGGAATAGCCAGGGACAAAGCCATGAGTACTCTTTAAGTACTCGCAAACTACCACTAACAAGTAAGATAGTTCTAATAGGAAAGCTAAGTTCTAAGTTTATTTCTAAAGTTAAGTTTGAAACCTAAGCTGAGTTCAGAAACAAAAAAGATAAAATAAAGTTTGAAATCACCTAAGTGGGAACTTAGTTGTCATCGTCACAACCATGTTGTGGTTAAGTCATGTCACAAATCATTTCATAAGTTATTTTGAAAACATCTGACAACAGAACAGTATGGCCACTCCAACTGTCCATAACCGCGGACGCGGCTATTCGAATAGTTTGACACTCGGCAGAGGTGGTACACTTTCACCACAAAATTCAATACATCTGTTAGGGATAACCCTGAATCATCATACTTGGTATGCAGATAATCAAACATAACCTTTCCTTTACATACTCTAGTATAAGCACCTCTCCTATGAGCTTGGCCTCCCAGCCATGACCAAATGTCATCCTGGGCACTACATAGGTGGACAACATTGAAAGGTAGCCTCAGCTCAAACCTCTACCACAAGGGAACTAATACTAATGCATATAAACTTCTGGCTAAGCCTTACCCAATTCAGGTATTATGGTTGTACGGTAAAATTGGAATGGTATCGCATCCGAACCCAACCATCAGTTTTTATAAAAGGGCTAAGGCTCATGCCTCAACATTTTCATCATCATAAACCAATTGTGTTTCTCAACACATGTCAAAACATCTCAATAGAATGACTCATCATTCCAAGATTTTCCCAAGTCATTGTCACCAAGTATTCCCATCTAAAGTGATCAAGTTTTGGGTTTAGCTCTAAACTACTAAGTTAAGAGTGTTCACTAAGGGGGATGCTAATATCAATCTCATGCCATAGAATGACATCTAAATCTAACTAGATAGGTCAAGTTTTATACTCTTTATGCTATCTATAAACAAGTAAGAAACTTTGGTAAAGTAAAAGAAAGTAAAGCTTGTAAATAAAACTTGGAGTAAGTATAAGTCAAAGGGTATAACGAAAGCATGCCTAATGCATTTGCTTAGGTTCTCTAGCTTAATTCTAGCTTGCTAACAATAGCTTGCAAGGTTTAGCTTGCATTGTTAATGATGGCTTGCAAGTAATCACTTGCATGGTTAACTTGTATAATGCTAGCTTGCCTTGGTTGGTGCCGTGGTTGAAATTCTCTTCCTCCTCCTCTTGGTAGAACTCCACATCCTCGTAGACTTGGTCGGTACTATCGTCTATAAATACATACAGAATACACAATCACTAAACAATACTTAACTAGTCTACTTAGCACACTAAGGCACACATTTGATGATCTAGTATCATCACAAACATCACAAGGTTTAATGAACTAGTTTCATTCATTTTATTTGAGAAAAGTAATTTCTACTCATTGAATTAATTAAGATTTAATATTCTCCAATTACAATATGGGATCATGTGGAAACATGTCATCACCACATATTCTAATATATGGGAATGTGATTTAAAGGTTGGATCACATTTTAATAAGTTTAAGTTTAGTATTTAATGATTTAAAGTGACTAGAAATGCCTATATAGCATTATTTTGGTACTAGTCCAAAGTCACTGCATGCAAACCTTAATATTATTGCATATTCAGATAGGTATGGTTAAATGTGATTTTTGAGAGTTGGAATCAACTCCAAAGCTATTATGGTTGATTTTATAAAAATGTTTGAATGTGCAAAAGCTTTTGTCTTGTTATTTTTGCTAGGAGATATCTATACCTCTAAATGATTTAAATCCAACGGGCTTGGATAGAGATTTTCATTACCTTTCCAACAAAATTGGAATCACTCAATTTGGATTTGTAAAACCCCCTAAATTGGTTTTTAAACTAAGGGACAGAACTAAGTCTAAGTCTAAAAAGAAAAATCTAGATTTGAATTTACTGGGCCGCGCGGCAACACTAACGAGCCGGCCCAAATTCACTCCACGGTGCTGAGGACTACTGACAGGGGGGTCCCGCCTGTCAGTGTCTCATTAAACGCGAAGCGGTATGGGGCGATATGGACCGTAGGATTAGAACAGAATCTACGGCTGGGGCTTATCGTCGATGACGGACTCGTCGCCGGTGAGGCTGAACCCTAGCGGCTCAGTGGGGGTACGATGAGGTCGTACCAGGGCTCCGGCAAGTGCGGTGAGGCGGGCAAACGAACAAGGAGATGACAGCGAGCTCAGGCGAAGTCGCGGCAGAGGCTGGGGTGGACGAAATCGACGGTAGCGTCTCCTCCTCTACTGCGGCTACCTCTGGCGAAATTCCGGCGGCTGGCTGCTCGAACTGCTCTGGCGAGAGGTGGGGAAGGACCAGTGGAGAGAGGGGAGTGTGAGAGTGTGAGGTATTCGTGCTGGGGAGGCCTCCTTATATAGGCATGGCGAGGTGGCAAAGAGGCATGGGCGGAGCTTGTCGGTGATGACAGCACAGGGGGGCTATCGGCATGGGCGAGATAGGCGGACGGTGGACGGTTCCCTAGCGGTTAGCTAGGGCGTAATGGCAGTGCTAGGGGCGGTGGATTGCGGACGGGAGCGCCGCACGCTCTGAGAGACAGAGGCGGTGCTCGACTTGGTTCCCGGCGAGTGTGGGTCGAGCGGCGGGGTACGGGCGTGTCTGGAGGGTTGGGGTTGTCGAGGCAGAGCGGCGCGTGCGGTCTGTCATCGAGGCACGGCGTGTGGCATGCTAGCGGTGATGGCTCTCTAGCGTGCGCTAGCGCGGCGCAGAGACTCAGTGCAGCGCTGCTCTAGGGTGGTCCAGGGGCTAGCAGGGGCCGTGGGGTGGACGATGGATCGCGATGAGGTCACGCCTTGCTTCCTAGAGCGGTGGAGAGGGGCTGGTGGTCTCCTGCGGGCTGTGCACGTCCGGCGAGCATGGCCTGGGGGTGGCGGTGAACTATTGCCCTAGGCCATTGGGTAGGTCCTTGATGGACTGGTTGGGTTTAGGGGAGACAAAGGCGTTGATTTGGGTTCAAATGGCTCGACAAAATTTGCTCAAGAACAGTGATAGTTAGGCCAGTTTGATTCTGCCCTCCAAGTGTTCGATCAAATGGCCGCAAGAAATCAAATTTAGAATTTTGAAATGAAATTTGGTGGAGTGGTTTGTCACATGCTTAATCATATGTGGTTGCTTGGGTTTTTTAAATGGAGTTCATTTGAGAGGTTTCTGAAATAGGGTGATCTATACATATAACTAGATTCCATTTTCAAATGTCATTTAAAATTAGAGTTTGAATGTTTTTGGAAGATCACAAAGTGGGCCTTGGTACATCACTACTTGTACTAGCAAGGGGTGCAAAGATCCACATTTTTTCTGTTGGAAAATGAGTGCTAGGAACATCCAAAGTGGGGGGCTTGTTCGTCTGCGGTACCAAAGTTGGCAGGCCAGCGCATGGCGGTACCTAAGTTCCCTGAAATCACCGTGTTTCGAAAAGTTGGGCCACCAACTACTCAGAGGGGCCATTTCGAGGCAAACTCATCTCACCCCACCAAATACAAACATTCTGTTAAACCGCCCCGTGAAGTAGACGGTCGGGACCCACATGTCGGTTATCCGTCCGTGACGCGGGCGCCAACGCGGCAACCTCTTAGGAAAATCAAGCAGATAAGTGGATTGGATGCGTTGACCAATTTCACAAATCCATTCCCAGCTTTCCCCTAGAACCGGTGGCGTCGGAATCCACCCTCCAGGCAGGACGATCCCTTCGGACATTTGACTTCCAGGGCCAAGTTGCTGCGCCCAGTTGCTGCGCCCAGTCACTGATACCGAGCTCCAATGGAGCATGTCGTAGCCGCCGTTGCGAGGCTCTAGCCCGCCTCCGCCACCGACGAGCCGAGCAGCTCGGAGGATGGCAGATCCTACTATCAAGAAAGAAGAAGTTCTGGCTACAAGCGGGTGAGCTACCCTTCTCTTTGCTATTTGCACTAATTACAACTGCTAGCTGGCTACTGAACCTGAAATTGTTTGTTATCCCAACGCTGACAAACATATTTTGTCAATAGTTTTCTGCCAAGTGGGATCTGCACGGACCCCCCTTAGCTGGTTACGGTAGTCCTCTACAGGTACGACTCTAATGGCAAGTGGTATGGAAGCCATTGTTTCACAATGGAAGAAGCGCCTGCACAGATCTACACTATATCTAGTATGGTTTCTGCTCTGCGTAATCATGTTGAATTATGGCCGAAGCAGACAGCAAAGTTCAGCTTCATGGATGAACGTGGCATCATGTCTCCTATAACGTGTGATAGTGAGCTAATTGGGTTGATGAAAAGGTATGCTTCGGCTGCCATGTTTGACCTGAAATGTCATGTACTAGATGTGGAAGCTGCTGCAACTGGGAGCCGCCCTTCTATTCTTGGACAGGGTGGTTGCTCGAACCCAATTAACTCCTGGTAAGCAAAGGTCGCTTGGGGTTCGCATGTTTGTGCTGAACTGTAATTTTTGTTTTATTTACTCTATAGATATTAGACAGTTATGCAACAGTCTTGTTTCTTTGATAGGAAGCGCCGCAAGGTTAGAAACATGACTGCCGGGTCAGTGATTTTGCTGCCCGAAGAAATTAAAAACGAGTGGAAAGATGATGTTGGACACGATTCTGGTGCCCATTGTCCCGGCGATGCAGAGTACGTGAAGCTAAGAAAATTGGCACCAAGGAAGAGGAAGAAGGCAGGAAATGAAGAAGCCAGTGGACGTGAAGGCTTGGCACCCAGGCTGCGGAAGAAGGCTGCTGGCAATGAAGATGTATAGTAATGTGTTGAACTTGAACCTATATATGTAATTCTGTTAAATTCTGATCGCTCTGTGTGTGGCACGTTGCTGGGCGAAACAATCTACCCACATTCTCAGAGAAAATGTACCGCGACTTAGGGTTTGGAAATGCCCGAGTCAGTAGTTGAATCTGAAATTGTGATTGTGCCACTGCTATCTGAAAACAATGATCCACCGGTTCCATGATTGCTGAGGGACAGGAGGTCTCCAAATACGAAGGAATGTAAGTGGCACATAAATAAATTATTTAAGCTGCCACACTCCACGAAGCAACAACTTATTTCAGATGCTGCACAACGACGTGGCAACATAAACAACAATGTTCTCACCGATAATGCCCAGATGAGGAGGAAATAGGTACCACTTTCTGGCCTAATCTTGAGCCCGTCTATCTCACCGCCTCTATGCTCCTGCATCCCCTGCATCTGGCGAAGCTCCCGGATCTCCAGTAACCAGGTGTACGTGCTTCCACTTTATAAATTGTGGTTGTGCCATTTGCATGCGGCACAATCCACGTAGATTACGTTTAAACAAACCACCAGTGTCAGAATACACTATTAGAAAAGGTGTCTTTGGTCCACGGTTACGTTCCCAATTCGGGACAGAGATCTAAATCGAGGCAAAAATTGATCTAAATCACAAATTCTTTCAAAAATTAATGCGGGGTCAGAGCAATGTTTTTCCTCCCTAGATTCCGGGACCAATAGTTCAGACTGCTAGGTCAACAAGTACAAATATTACAACTTAAAAAGGCATGGAGCTTAAGCTAAATAGAATTAGTTATCACACATCTCCTTGATCTTCCTAATCTTGGCCCGATGCGCATCTTCCTGCGAGAGCAAGGATCGAATTATCTGCTCCTTCCTTTTAGCATCTTCCTTGCACAGCTTCAATTGTTTCTCTGCATTTTTCCTCGTGCACTTGTCAATACTCATAGTTGTGTACTGCAGGACTTTGGACTGGTGGAGATCGTTCCTTGCTTGAGTCAGTTCTTGCTCTGCTTTAGCCTTCAGGGCCAACACCGCGTCCCTCTTCTTCTCGACATTGATAACCTTGTCTTGCACCCACCTGAGATCTCGCTTATGCTTGGTTGTGTCAACTGGTTCCCATAGATTCATCTCAACACTGTCAAGAAGTGAGCTGAATACGGATTCTTTCAACTCGACAGTCATTTCCCATAGTTTGTCCAGTGTTTTCTCCATCGATTTGGGCCACTCTGGATCTACCCATTTGACAACACCGCAACTTCCGCCTTGCATCATTGCACGATGTCCTTGACACCGTAGAAACCTCCTGCCTGTTTTTCGTCCTTTGAAGGCTACAAATTTAGCGGGCACATATCCATGTTTACATACCAGAGGACTGTCTTCATCCTCTAAACCGTGATAGTCAGAGTCATACATCGTCTGGTTGTCCTAACACATCATACACGCACGAGTAAACAGATTAGATCTAGCTCAAAAAATAGATAACTAGCCACAGATGATAGAAATAGAGATGAGACGACTCACATTGAAATCACCGTCCCTGTCGTCACGACGCGTTTCCTTGCCGTCTCCCCTTGAACCCATGGTGAGAGGGGTTGGGGGGCGTGGCTGCCGGAGAGGGGATTGGGATGGAGGCGCCATCGGCTAGCGGCTACGGCGGGATGGGAGTGAAGTGGGGAAAGTGGCTTCGAGGGTAAGGAAGAGAAGTACGCGGAGGAAGAGAAGTAATGGGGGCGTGACACTAGGATGTGGCCCACTGAACTCGTGAGACGTGACACTCGAAATAGGGGAGCGCCCGGTGTTGCTAGTTTGTTCAAACCAAGCGTGGCCAATCATGCCGCATAACAGCCTACTCGCGGATTGCTCTCACGAAGACCATCCCAATCATCCAAGCGCCCCAATCGAACGGTATGTAACAATCGTCAAGCGGAATAACTGTGTTAGGGCGTGCCTTCTAGAAGACTCGTTCTAACGGCTACCCATGCAATGACACTGGGTGTGGTTCATGAAAAGAACAGACATGCAATGACACTGGCTGTGATTCATGAAAAGAACAGACATGCAATGACACTGGTGGCTCCTTATGTGGTTCATGAAAAGAACAGACATGCAATGACACTGGTGGATCCTTATGTGGTTTGTTTAGAAGAACACACATGCAATGACATTGGGTGTGGTTCATGAGAAGAACACACACGCAATGACACTAGTGGATCCTTATGTGGTTTGTTTAGAGGAACAGGCATGCAATGACACCGCTGGATCCACATGTGGTTTATGGAAGTAAAATACATGCAATGACACTGGTAGATCCTTATGTGGTTCATGAATAGAACAGACATGCACTGACACTGGGTGTGGTTCATGAAAAGAACAGACACGCAATGACACTGGGTGTGGTTCATGAAAAGAACAGACATGAAATGACACTGGTGGGCCCATCCTTATGTGGTTCATGAAAAGAACAGACATGCAATGACACTGGTGGATCCTTATTTGGTTTGTTTAGAAGATAACACATGCAATGACACCGGTGGATCCACATGTGGTTTATGGAAGTAAAGGACATGCAATGTCACTGGTAGATCCTTATGTGGTTCATGAAAAGAACAGACATGCAGTGAAACTGGGTGTGGTTCATGAATAGAACAGACATGCACTGACACTGGGTGTGGTTCATGAAAAGAACAGACATGCAATGACACTGGTGGGCCCATCCTTATGTGGTTTATGAAAAGAATAGACATGCAATGATACTGTTGGATCCTTATGTGGTTTGTTTAGAAGAACACACATGCAACGACACTGGGTGTGGTTCATGAAAAGAACATACACACAATGACACCGGTGGATCCACATGTGGTTTGTTTAGAGGAACAGACATGCAATGACACCGGTGGATCCACGTGTGGTTCATGAGAAGAACACACATCCAATGACTCTAGTAGATCCTTATGGTTCATGAAAAGAACTAACATGCAGTGACACTGGGTGTGGTTCATGAAAAGAACAGACATGCACTGACACTAGGAGTGGTTCACGAGAAGAACTGACAGGCAATGACACTGGTGGATCCTTATGTGGTTTATGGAAGGAACAGACATGCCATCACACCGGTGGATCCACATGTGGTTTATGGAAGTAACACACATGCAATGACACTGGGTGTGGTTCATGAAAACAACAGACATGCAATGACACTGGTAGATCCTTATGTGGTTCATGAGAAGAACAAACACGCAATGACACTAGTGGATCCTTATGTGGTTTGTTTAGAGGAACAGACATGCAATGACACCGGTGGATCCACATGTGGTTTATGGAAGTAAAAGACATGCAATGACACTGGTAGATCCTTATGTGGTTCATGAATAGAACAGACATGCACTAACACTGGGTGTGGTTCATGAAAAGAACAGACACGCAATGACACTGGGTGTGGTTAATGAAAAGAACAGACATGCAATGACACTGGTGGGCCCTTATGTGGTTTATGGAAGGAACAGACATGCAATCACACCGGTGGATCCACATGTGGTTTATGGTAGTAACACACATGCAATGGCACTGGGTGTGGTTCATGAAAAGAACAAACATGCAATGACACTGGTAGATCCTTATGTGGTTCATGAGAAGAACAGACACGCAATGACACTGGTGGATCCTTATGTGGTTTGTTTAGAGTAACAGACATGCAATGACACCGGTGGATCCTTATGTGGTTTATGGAAGTAAAAGACATGCAATGACTCTAGCCGTGGTTCAAGAAAAGAACAAACATGCAATGACTCTAGCCATGGTTCATGAGAAGAACAGACATGCAATAACACTGGTGGTCCTTATGTGGTTTATGGAAGGAACAGACATGTAATCACACCGGTGGATCCATATGTGTTTTATGGAAGTAACACACGTGCAATGACACTGGGTGTGGTTCTTGAAAAGAACAGACATGCAATGAGACTGGTGGGCCCATCCTTATGTGGTTCATGAAAAGAGAAGACATGCAGTGACAGTAGTGGATCCTTATGTGGTTTGTTTAGAGGAACATACATGCAATGACACCGGTGGATCCACATGTGGTTTATGGAAGTAACACACATGCAATGACACTGGGTGTGGTTCATGAAAAGAACAGACATGCAATGACACTGGTAGATCCTTATGTGGTTCATGAAAAGAACAGACATGCAATGACACTGGTGGATCCTTATGTAGTTTGTTTAGAGGAACAGACATGCAATGACTCTAGCCGTGGTTCATGAAAAGAACAGACATGCAATGACACCGGGTGTGGTTCATGAAAAGAACAGACATGCAATGACTTATGTGGTTTGTTTAGAATAAAACACATGCAATGACACTGGGTGTGGTTTATGAAAAGAACATATAGGCAATGAAATTGGTGGATCCTTATGTGGTTTGTCTAGAAGAACACGGATGCAATGACACTGGGTGTGGTTCATGAAAAGAACAGACACGCAATGACACCGGTGGATCCTTATGTGGTTTGTTTAGAGAAACAGACATGCAATGACACTGGTGGGCCCATCCTTATGTGGTTCATGAAAAGAACAGACATGCAATGACACTATTGGGCCCATCCTTATGTGGTTCATGAAAAGAATAGACATGCAATGACACTGGTGGATCCTTATGTGGTTTGTTTAGAAGAACACACATGCAATGACACCGGTGGATCCACATGTGGTTTATGGAAGTAAAAGACATGCAATGACACTTGTAGATCCTTATGTGGTTCATGAAAAGAACAGACATGCAGTGAAACTAGGTGTGGTTCATGAATAGAACAGACATGCACTGACACTAGGTGTGGTTCATGAAAAGAATAGACATGCAATGACACTAGTGGGCCCATCCTTATGTGGTTCATGAAAAGAACAGACATGCAATGACACTGGTGGATCCTTATGTGGTTTGTTTAGAAGAACACACATGCAATGACACTGGGTGTGGTTTATGAGAAGAACTCACATCCAATGAACTCTAGTGGATCTATCTTGGCATAATTTGATGTATTCCACGTTGTATTTCATTGTACAAGACACTTTCCATTTTTATACTACTCAGTTTTGCCCTTGGTTTTATGCGGTACTACTTAGTTTTGCCCAGCCCCCTCTCTATCTTTCGTAGAAGCCCAAAACTGTGCTCACCCTGTTTGCTACTCCCTGATTGGTTATCAAAGTTGTCATGTGGATCATGCGCACCAACCGTTGATTATGTGCGATCCAACGATGATCGTTGCACACCTCGTGCCCTTCACAATACAGCGTGAAACAGCACGGACATCTCCCTCCGCGAGACTTCTACAGGAAGGAACACGATGCCGTCCATCAAAAAGTTGTCGAGGGGTCATGTCAAGTTTAATCAAGTCGGAAAAGCCTACTACTGCTACTACAACTCATGCACAGGGGAACAGGGTCATCGAGTGCACTGTTGTCGACGGGACGCTGCAATTTATTTCCACTTGATTTTAATCAGACATATCCCATTTATACGCAGCGCTCTCAATCTCACTTCCAACTGGGCCCTACCGCTAGTAAATTCCATGAGTCAAGGTCCCCCCTCGAGTAGATCTAACGTTGCTAGAAATTAGTTCCGTGCCACTTGCATGCAGTGGAATCGAGGTCTGCCATGAGCGTGTTTTCAATGCAGCTCTAAAGTGGAGATCGTGGCTATTTCAAAAAAAGGAAACAAAAAAAAGGGTGGAGATCGTGGTAGCCCCCGGCCCCCCACCCCCACCCCCCGCCCACCACACGTGTCCACTCGAGGACTATGAATGGTCCGGTGTTTATAACCCCCCTCGACCTTCTTCTTCCATGAGCTCGTGTCATTTCCCCCTGGTCTGTCTAGTCCCAAGACCCCAATCTACACCTGCCGCGCACGTCGAATCTCCCTCGTTTGCACTACCTCCTTCCCTTGGTGCGCCATGAAGCATACGCGTGGAGAAGATCCGGAGGTGAAGCCAGTTGAAGGCGAAGAAGCAGCTGGCTCGGTCGTCGCCAAGCAGATGGAGGCGTCTTCTCCGGGCACGAACGCCGCTCGTTGCCGCACCGTCGAGGGTGCGAACTCATCCGTCCAGCCAGTAGCCATCGCCGCCGAGCAGCAGGTGGTAGCCGTCGCTGCCGAGCAGCAGTTGGTAGCCGTCACCGCCGAGCAGCAGGTGGTAGCCATCACCGCCGAGTAGCCGGTAGTAGCCGTCGCTGCCGAGCAGTAGGTGGCCGACAACATCGTGGTGCCAGCGGCAAATCTGGATGGGGGGCAGGCAGCAGGCGGAGCCAATCCGGTGATCTACATCGACGACCCCATTGCCGTTCAAGAAATCTTCGACGCAATCGTGGAGAATGATGAGTTCGAGGAGGAGGTCCCTGATGAGGAGTCTGAGGTACTACATTGCTAGCTTCTCTAGTCGCAGCCGCAGTTTTCACTGTTCATACATAGGATTTGCTCAATCGTGTACATATTCTTTTGGTCTTGAAGTAGGGTAGTATATATGATTCGATCGGTTGATTGATGTATCTGCCATCTAGTCACAAAACCCCAATCCGTCTAGTCACAAAACCCCAATCTGCTCATCTGCCATCTAGTTGAGTTTGCTAGTTGAGTGTTGATTTCGATACACAGCAGGCCTATAACATTACATTTCTATTCCTTACTGAGCCCAATGATTCAATTTTGCCCCAAAATAGTGCAAGGGCATCTGATGGTCTTGTTTTCTTAGGGATGGTTAGTGGACCTGAGGTAGCAATGCACATAAACAATTTAGGTTGTGTTGTTGGTTGCACATAAAATGAGGCCCTAATTTTTTATCTCATATGGAACCTAAATATATAATATTTGTATTGTTTCTGATCTATGAATGTGTTGTATGATGCGTTTGTATATCCCTGAATATTTTTTGGTACAATTACATTTTAATTTCTTATTGTGGCCAATTATTCAAATTTGCCCCAAAGAGAGGCAGACACATTGGTGTCAAATTTTTACAGGGATGAGTGAGCGAACCTGGGGCCATGTACACGATCATATAAGCTGTGCAATTGTTACTTGGTTCGTTTACGCCATCTTTGTAGATACTTATGAGGCTGCAATCTTTATTCTATATTCATAGAACTATGATATTTGAATTATCTATTCCATGCATTCATAGTGTATAAGAATAACATTTTAGTTTGTCACCGAGGCCGATGATTGACATTTCCCCCAAAAGAGTTCAAGGGGAGACACGTATGAGGGTGTCGTGTTTTAGGGATGGGTTGGTGAACCTAAGGCAGCAATGCACACAAATAATATAGGTTGTTCTATTGGTACTTTGGTTCTCCAACTCCATCTCTCAAACAAATTATGAGGCCCTTGATTTATTCTCATATGGAACTACATATATGATCCTTGAATTGTTTCTGATCTTTTAATGATTGGTATGATGCATATGTATATGAATGGTTTTGATCATAAGTATTTTTAATATGTACCTGAAGATTAATTATTTGGTTTTTTATTTATAATTACAATATTTAGGCTTGTTTTTGTACCTGACTATGTATATCCCTGAATAATGTTTTGTACAATTTCATTTCAATTTCTTATTGTGGCTAATGATTCAAATTTGCCCCAAAAGAGAGGCAGACACATTGGTGTCATATTTTTTCAGGGACGAGTGAGCGAACCTGGGGCGATGTACAAGAACAATATAGGCTGTGCAATTGTTACTTGGTTCGCTTACGCGATCTCTGTAGAAACTTATGAGGTTGCAATCTTTATTCTACATTCATAGAACTATGATATTTGAATTATCTATTCCATGCATTCATAGTGTATAAGAATAACATTTTAGTTTGTCACCGAGGCCGATGATTGAAATTTGCCCCAAAAGAGTTCAAGGGGAGACACGTATAACGGTGTCATGTTTTAGGGATGGGTTGGTGAACCCGAGGCAGCAATGCACACAAACAATATAGGTTGTGTTGTTGGTACTTTGGTTCTCCAACTCCATCTCTCAAACAAATTATGAGGCCCTTGATTTATTCTCATATGGAACTACATATATGATCCTTGAATTGTTTCTGATCTTTTAATGATTGGTATGATGCATATGTATATGAATGGTTTTGATCATAAGTATTTTTAACATGTACCTGAAGATTAATTGTTTGGTTTTTTATTTATAATTACAATATTTAAGCTTGTTTTTGTACCTGGCTATGTATATCCCTGAATAATGTTTTGTACGATTTTATTTCAATTTCTTATTATGGCCAATGATTTAAATTTTCCCCAAAAGAGAGGCAGACACATCGGTGTCAGATTTTTTCAGAAACAAGTTAGTGAACCTGGGGCGATGTACAAGAACAATATAGGCTGTGCAATTGTTACTTGGTTCACTCACGTCGTCCCTAAATAAACTTATGAGGCCGCAATCTTTATTCTATATTCATAGAACTATGATATTCAAATTATCTATTCCATGCATTCATAGTGTATAAAAATTACATTTTAGTTTGTCACCGAGGCCGATGATTGAAATTTGCCCCAAAAGAGTTCAAGGGGAGACACGTATGATGGTGTCGTGTTTTAGGGATGGGTTGGTGAACCTGGGACAGCAATGCACACAAACAATATAGGTTGTGCTGTTGGTACTTTGGTTCGCCTACTCCATCTCTAAAACAAATTATGAGGCCCTAGATTTATTCTCATGTGGAACTACATATATGATCCTTGAATTGTTTCTGATCTTTTAATGATTGGTATGATGCATATGTATATGAATGGTTTTGATCATAAGTATTTTTAACATGCACCTGAGGATTAATTGTTTGGTTTTTTATTTATAATTACAATATTTAGGCTTGTTTTTGTACCTGACTATGTATATCCCTGAATAATGTTTTGTACGATTACATTTCAATTTCTTATTGTGGCCAGTGATTCAAATTTGTCCCAAAAGAGAGGCAGACACATCGGTGTCAGATTTTTTCAGGGACGAGTTAGTGAACCTGGGGCGATGTACAACAACAATACAGGTTGTGCAATTGTTAGTTGGTTCACTCACGCCGTCCCTGAATAAACTTATGAGGCCGCAATCTTTATTCTACATTCATAGAACTATGATATTCAAATTATCTATTCCATGCATTCATAGTGTATAAGAATTACATTTTAGTTTGTCACCGAGGTCGATGATTGAAACAAGCCCCAAAAGAGTTCAAGGGGAGACATGTATGATGGTGTCGTGTTTTAGGGATGGGTTGGTGAATCTGAGGCAGCAATGCACACAAACAATATAGGTTATGCTGTTGGTACTTTGGTTCGCCTACTCCATCTCTAAAACAAATTATGAGGCCCTAGATTTATTCTCATGTGGAACTACATATATGATCCTTGAATTGTTTCTGATCTTTTAATGATTGGTATGATGCATATGTATATAAATGGTTTTGATCATAAGTATTTTTAACATGCACTAGAGGATTAATTGTTTGGTTTTTTATTTATAATTACAATATTTAGGCTTGTTTTTGTACCTGACTATGTATATCCCTGAATAATGTTTTGTACGATTATATTTCAATTTCTTATTGTGGCCAGTGATTCAAATTTGTCCCAAAAGAGAGGCAGACACATTGGTGTCAGATTTTTTCAGGGACGAGTTAGTGAACCTGGGGCGATGTACAACAACAATACAGGCTGTGCAATTGTTACTTGGTTCACTCACGCCGTCCCTGAATAAACTTATGAGGCCACAATCTTTATTCTACATTCATAAAACTATGATATTCAAATTATCTATTCCATGCATTCATAGTGTATAAGAATTACATTTTAGTTTGTCACCGAGGCCGATGATTGAAATTTACCCCAAAAGAGTTCAAGGGGAGACACATATGATGGTGTCGTGTTTTAGGGATGGGTTGGTGAACCTGAGGCAACAATGCACACAAACAATATAGGTTGTGCTGTTGGTACTTTGGTTCGCCTACTCCATCTCTAAAACAAATTATGAGGCCCTAGATTTATTCTCATGTGGAACTACATATATGATCCTTGAATTATTTCTGATCTTTTAATGATTGGTATCATGCATATGTATATGAATGGTTTTGATCATAAGTATTTTTAACATGTACCTGAGGATTAATTGTTTGGTTTTTTATTTATAATTATAATATTTAAGCTTGTTTTTGTACCTGACTATGTATATCCCTGAATAATGTTTTGTACGATTACATTTTGAATTTTTTATTGTGGCCAATTATTCAAATTTGTCCCAAAAGAGAGGCAGACACATTGGTGTCAGATTTTTTCAAGGACGAGTTAGTGAACCTGGGGCGATGTACAACAACACAGGCTGTGCAATTGTTACTTGGTTCACTCACGCCGTCCCTGAATAAACTTATGAGGCCGCAATCTGATGCAATTATTTGTCATTGTGTTGAGATGAAATGATATATGAACCGATCAAACTATTGCTGAGATGCTTTATCTTTGATATCCACGGATATATTGTCTTACATATACACGTTGTCAATTCTTGAGTTGTAATACAATTCAATCATATGTACGAGTCTAGGTTATGTTCTTAAAAATCAACAGAAGGATGATGATGAAGTGGACGCTAGCAAAGAATCCAGGGACAACAAGAGCCGCTACGTGCTGAGGCGGTTACAGTGTGGGCTAATCCGTTTCCATTGTAGGGGGAGACTTTTTTGCCTATTCTGTGGCAGAGCAATCGACGTGGACCTCAACAACATGATCCAGCATGCGGAGGGCGTTGAAAGAGGCAGAGGCAGAAGCCATAGACCGATTACCTTGGCGCGGCACGCAGCCTATGGCAAATTCCTCTAGAAGTGTGTCAAGACTGGCCTGTATCCCATCGACTAGGCTGTCGCTGCCTCCTGCTGATAAACCCCTGCCCTGCTAGGCGTCTCCGTGTCCCGGCCTCCTGCTGTAGCCACTGCTTTTATTTTGTTCTAGTTAATTATTACCTGTGTGTGGCTTGTAAGACAATATATCCGCGGTGTCTCTGGTGAACCTTATATATTAATCTACTCCTTTATATGGAGTGCCTTAAAGTTTTTAGTGTTAAATTATATTTACTGATCATGCTCATGCACACTACAAAATATTTCTAGTGCTCGATTATATTATAATTGTCAAGAAATACATCAACAAGTTAAATTGGTTCAAATTTTGTATTGAAGTAACTAAATGTATCACACATATAATAAACTAA
Organism: Avena sativa; assembly: GCA_916181665.1. Taxonomy (NCBI): domain Eukaryota; kingdom Viridiplantae; phylum Streptophyta; class Magnoliopsida; order Poales; family Poaceae; genus Avena; species Avena sativa. The sequence continues at coordinate 409,780,173 of OV702289.1, read as the reverse complement.
AAACTAAAATCTAGTTCAAACACATAATTGTTGGGTCCGCACCATAGAAAACAAAAAATTTCCTACGGTGTGAACTACACGCCAAGATCTATCTACTAGGTACAAAGCAACGGGTGGACATACATCCAACGAGAACTTACCCTCGTAGACAACGAGCTTTGTTAACGAGTAGGAACTCGTGGTTGATGTAGTCGTATACTTGCCGATCTCAAGATCGTGAGGAAGTCCGAGCACCGCAACTCAGCAGCGCATCCACACTCGCACACACGTTCAAGCCACCGGACAACCTCCACCTCCTCGCTCCAGCGATCCAGCGAAAGCAACAACTCCTTCTAGACGAAATGCCACCGAGAACATGTATCTCGCTAATCCGAGACCATGGGGGAATAATTCTAGAGGGGGAGACAGATCCTTCACAAGGAGGTGTGTGGATGAAGGAGGGAATGGGTGGCCTTTTCTAGGAGGAGGGGGGTGCCCCTTCTCTCCATGGCCGGCGCATGGGGGGTGACCCCTCACCTCCCCCATTCATGTGGTGGTAACCCCTCCACATTAAAATGCCTCTTGACATTCCTTTTTTAAAGTCTCCACTTTAAATGCATTAAATTTCTCCAAATTTAATGCTCTCTCATTTAATAAAACTCTTTTTATTAAATTTATTCAGAATTTTTTTAATTATTTTAATTAACAAACATTCACATATATCCCCTTGCAATATTTCAATATCACATGCAGAACCACCTTCTGCAATTTCACCCGAAACAATTTCCAGTTTCTATTGAAACAATTCCTGCGCTTTGCAATTCTTTCGTCTGAAACATATGTGCTCCAAAATGGTGTCCGGTAACTCTTAAGTGTGCCACCCTACGGTTCGCGAATAATGCAGACATGATCGAGACTCTTCTCCGATCAATAATCAGCAGCGGGACCTGGAGATACGTACTGACTCCTACACATTCAACGATGACTCCTGTGATCGTGAGAACCTTTAACGCTTGTAACTAAATCCCTTTGTCTCTCGATATATTACATCTCCGAGATTCGATCATCGTTATCTCCATACCTAGTTTGATCTTGTTACCGACATGCACTCTTTTCTCGTTCCCGTGATATAACATTCTAGTGATCACATCACTTGCTTGCAAGCTATCCTAATGTGATATCACCGAGAGGGCCCAGAGTATATCTATCCGTCATCTGGATTGACAAATTCCACTCTTGATCCATGAGCCTCAACATAACACCTTCGTAGTACTGAACCTATCTTTATAGTCACCCTGTTACGGTGTGACGTTTGATGTTATCAAGATACTCTTCCGGTGTTAGCAATTAACATGATCTCATGGTGTAAGGATAAAGATTACTTTGTATGATGTTATAGCAATATAAACATAATGACTTGATCGTAATGCTATACTTCAGATGAATGTTCATCACATCATTCCACCAATGGTGTGACCTTGTTATTAACAACATCCAATGTCCATGATCAGGAAACCTTGATCATCCTGTTAATCAACAAGCTAGTCTATAAGAGAGGCATGACTAGGAACCCTTTTTGTTTATTAAACACACATGTATTGATGTTTCTGAATCAATACATTTCTAGCATGTAAAATAAACATCTATCCTGTATAAGGAATATATAATAACAACTTTATTATTGCCTCTCAGGGCATATTTCCTTCAGTCTCCCACTTGCACTAGAGACAATAATCTAGTTCACATAGTGATAAATCTAACACCCATGGAGTTCTGGTGTTGATCATGTTTTGCCCTAGGGAGAACTTTAGTCAACGGATCTGCTACATTTAGGTCCGTGTGTACTTTACAAATCTTTATATCTCCATCCTTGACATGCTCGCGGATGGAGTGAAACTGGCGCTTAATATGTTTGGAATTCTTGTGAGACCTTGGTTCCTTTGCATTGGCTATGGATCCATTGTTGTCACAATAGATCACCATCAGGTCCAACACACTGGGAACCACACCCAGTTCCGTAATGAACTCTTTCATCCAAACTGCTTCCTGCGCCGCTTCTGAAGCAGCAACATATTCCGCCTCCGTTGTTGATCCAGCCACCACAGGTTGTTTGGAACTCCTCCAACTAACTGCTGCTCCGTTCAAGAGAAATACGTATCCAGATTGAGACTTAGAGTCATCCGGATCGGTGTCAAAGCTAGCATCGACATAACACTTAGCGACTAGCTCTTCTTCACCTCCGTATATGAGAAACATATCCTTAGTTCTTCTCAAGTACTTCAGGATGTTCTTTACCGCTATCCAGTGTTCTGAACCTAGATCAGATTGGTACCTACTAGTCAAACTAATAGCATGTGCCACATCCGGTCTTGTACATAGCATGGCATACATAATAGAGCCTATGACCGAGGCATAGGGGATCTTATCGATCATCTCTCTTTCTTCCGCCATAGCCGGACTTTGAGTGTTACTCAATGTCTTGCCTTGCAACATAGGTAAGAACCCCTTCTTACTTTCGTCCATATTAAACTTCTTTAATATCTTATCAAGGTATGTACTCTGCGATGGCCCAATTAGGCGCCTTGATCTATCTCTATAGATTTTAATGCCTAATATATATGACGCTTCACCAAGGTCTTTCATCGAAAATTTGCTGTTTAGATAACTTTTAACACTGTTTAAAAGATCTATATCATTTCCAATCAATAATATGTCATCCACATATAATATCAGAAATGCCACATTGCTCCCACTCACTTTCTTGTAAATACAAGCCTCTCCATAAGTTTGGACAAATCCAAACTCTTTGATCACCTCATCAAAGCGGAGATTCCAACTTCATGATGCTTGCTTCAGTCCATAGATGGATCGCTAAAGTTTTCACACCTTATTAGCATCCTTAGGATCGACAAAACCCTTAGAATATATCATATACAAATCTTCTTCAATCTTACCATTGAGGAACACAGTTTTGACATCCATCTGCCATATTTCATAATCGAAATATGCAGCAATTGCTAACATAATCCTAACCGATTTAAGCATCGCTACGGGAGAGAATGTCTCATCGTAGTCAACTCCTTGAATTTGTCAAAACCCCTTTCGACAAGTCGAGCCTTATAGATGGTCACATTACCATCAGCATCAGTTTTCCTTTTGAAAATCCATTTATTCTCAACGGCCTTTCGGTCGTGAGGTAAGTCCACCAAGTTCCAAACTTGGTTCTCGTACATGGATTCCATGTCGGATTTCATGGCTTCTAGCCATTTGTTGGAATCCGGGCTCATCATTGCTTCTTCATACGTCGCAGGGTCATCCATTTCATCAACCATGAAATTCACAACAGGATTGCCGTACAGTTCAGGAGCTACACGTGTCCTGCTTGACCTGCGAGGTTCGGTAGTGTCCTCTTTCGGAGTTTCATGATAATTATCATTAGCTCTCTCTTCATCAGGTGAAGTCAACTCCGAAACAACTTCCGGTGCTGCGCCACTCGCCATTCCATGAAGAGAAGGTTCAATAACCTCTTCGAGTTCTACCTTCTGACTACTCACACCTTTTGCGAGAAACTCCTTCTCAAGAAAGGATCCATTCTTGGCAACAAAAACCTTGCACTCGGATCTGTGATAGAAGGTATACCCAATTGTTTCCTTAGGGTATCCTATGAAGACGCATTTTTCCGCTTTGGGTTCGAGTTTATCCGGTTGAAGTTTCTTCACATAAACATCACATCCCCAAACCTTAAGAAATGACAGCTTAGGTTTGTTTCCAAACCATAATTCATACGATGTCGTTTCAACGGATTTAGATGGTACCCGATTTAAAGTGAATGCAGCTGTTTCTAGTGCATAACCCCAAAATGACAGAGGTAAGTCAGTCAGAGACATCATAGATCGAACCATATCCAATAAGGTACGATTACGATGTTCCGACACACCATTACGTTGTGGTGTTCCGGCACATGTGAGTTGTGAAACTATTCCACACTCTTTCATGTGTGTGCTAAACTCGTAACTTAGATACTCTCCTCCATGGTCAGACCATAGAAACTTGATCTTTCTATTACGATGATTTTCCACTTTATTCTGAAATTCCTTGAACTTTTCAAAAGTTTCAAACTTTTGTTTCATCAAATAGATATACCCGTATCTACTCAAATCATCCGTGAAAGTAACAAAATAACGATATCCACCTCGCGCCGACACACTCATTGGTCCACACACATCAGTATGTATGATTTCCAATAGATCTGTCGCCCGTTCCATTGAACCGGAAAACGGCGTGCTAGTCATCTTGCCCATAAGGCATGGCTCACATGTATCAAATGATTCAAAATCAAGTGATTCCAAAAGTCCATCATAATGGAGTTTCTTCATGCGCTTAACGCCAATATGAACTAGACGGTAGTGCCACATATATGTAGACATATCATCATCAAGTTTAATATTTTTAGCATTAACGTTATGAATGTGCGTAATATTACTATCGATATCCAATAGAAATAAACCATTCAACATAGGTGCATGACCATAAAAGATATCATTCTTATAAATCGAACAACCATTGTTCTCAGATTTAAAGGAATGACCACTTTGCATCAAACACGATCCAGATACAATGTTCATGCTCAGTGCAGGCACCAAATAACAATTATTTAGGTTTATAACTAATCCTGATGGCAAATGGAGAGGTAGCGTCCTGGCGGCGATCACATCAACTCTTGATCCATTGCTGACCCGCATCCTGACCTCATCCCTTGCTAGTTGTCGCTTGTTCCGTAGCCCCTGAACCGAGTTACATATATTAGCAACCGATCCGGTATCAAATACCCAGGTGCTACTGCGAGTACTAGTCAAGTACACATCAATAACATGTATATCACATATACCTTTGTTTGCCTTGCTGGACTTCTTATCCGCCAAATACTTGGGGCAGTTGCGCTTCCAATGGTCAGTCCCCTTGCAATAGTAGCACTCAGTGTCAGACTTAGGGCCAGCCCGGGGTTTCTTTTTAGGCGTGGCAACAGACTTGCCACCCTTCTTTCCCTTGTGCTTGCCTTTCTTGTCCTTCTTGAAACCGGTGTTCCTATTGATCATTAACACTTGATGTTCTTTCCTAATCTCCACTTATGCAGTCTTAAGCATTGACAGAAGCTCGGGAAGAGACTTCTTCATGCCCTGCATATTATAGTTCATCACGAAACTCTTGTAGCTAGGTGGCAGAGATTGGAGAACACGATGTATGCCTAAGTTAATGCGAATCGTTATTCCTAAGGACACAAGCTTATCGGCGTACCCAGACATTTTGAGTACATGCTCACTAACGGAGTTGTTTTCCTCCATCATGCAGCTAAAGAACTTTTCTGTAGCATTATAACTCTCTACGGCAGCATGGGTATCGAAAATCATTTTCAATTCTCCCATGGTATCAAAGGCATTGCCATTTTCAAAACGCTTTTGAAGTTCTGGCTCTAGCCCATACAGTATGCCGCAATGAACTAAGTTATGGTCCTCCTGACAAGTCACATAGACATTATTTTCCTTGTCAGGGGCACCAGGAGCTGGTGGGGGGGCCTAGCGGCGCATCTAGAACATATTGCTTTTGTGCAGCAGTGAGGAGAATCCTCAAATTCATAGCCCAGTTGGTGAAGTTGCTACCATTCGCAGCAAGTTTCTCTTTCTCCATGAACACATTGAAATTAAAAGCAGGTGGTGCCATCTACAACAGAATTTGTAAAGTTTATTTAGACTAAGTTTATGATAGATTGAGTTCAACTAATCCAAATTACTAATGAACTCCCACTCAAAAACGACATCCCTCGTGTCCTTTTGGTGATTACATGAACCAAATCCACTATACCAAGTCCGATCATCACGTGAGTTGATATAGCTTCAAAGGCAAGCATCTATATGGGCATCATATCAACCATATGACTCATGCTTAACCTTTTGGTTCGTGTTCCGAGGCCATGTCTGTACATGCTAGGCTCGCCAGGTAAGAACCTTAGTATTCGTGTGTGTAAAACTGTCTTACACCCGTTCCTATGAAAGCGTAGATTCGAGTACACCCGATCATCACGTGATGTCTCGAAACACGATCCATAGAACGGTGCATACTCAAGGAAGAACACATTTTTATCTTGATATCTAAAAGAGGGATCATCTTATAATGCTATCAAACGCGCCAAACTAGCAGTATAAGATGCTAACATCTAATGTGTAAAGTGAGATGATATGGTCCATGCATTTGATCTCTATCACTTGCATCGTGGTATGATCTCTATCATTCCTTTGTGTGTAAGGCCAAGGTCTATGGAACTTACACGTTGAGTGTGTTGTAAGAGTATCCACCATACATCTACTTACAACAATACTATATCAACACACTAGCCCAGCAACGATCTAAACTAGACGCGTCTAATTTATCAATTGCAAGTTTTACGTGGCTTAGGGCTTTCGGAGATAGAACCATTCTTACCTACGAACATGAACCACAACGAGGATAACTAAGTTATTAGCAACTCGTTGTAAATAAGATATTGACTATAGTAGGAGAGACAGACACCCGCCAGCCACTTATGCAAAACAAGTTGCATGTCAGCCGTGGAACCGGTCTCATGTACGATGACATGTAAGGTTGGTCCAGGCCGCTTCATCCCACTATGCCACCAACATCCAAAATACATAGAAGATGCAATAACATGATCATCATCGCCAACATATCAACCATATGTGTACTACCCGTGCTAAGCACCTACGCATAGATCAGGCTCTGATACCGCTGTTGGGTCCGCAGCATAGAAAACAAAAAATTTCCTACGGTGTGAACTACACGCCAAGATCTATCTACTAGGTACAAAGCAAAGGGTGGACATACATCCAACGAGAACTTACCCTCGTAGACAACGAGCTTTGTTAACGAGTAGGAACTCGTGGTTGATGTAGTCGTACACTTGCCGATCTCAAGATCGTGAGGAAGTCCGAGCGCCGCAACTCAGCACCGCATCCACACTCGCACACACGTTCAAGCCACCGGACAACCTCCACCTCCTCGCTCCAGCGATCCAGCGGAAGCAGAAACTTCTTCCAGACGAAATGCCACCGGGAACATGTATCTCGCTAATCCGAGACCATGGGGGAATAATTCTAGAGGGGGAGAGAGATCCTTCACAAGGAGGTGTGTGGATGAAGGAGGGAATGGGTGGCCTTTTATAGTATGAGGGGGGTGCCCCTTCTCTCCATGGCCGGCGCATGGGGGGTGACCCCTCACCTCCCCCATTCATGTGGTGGTAACCCCTCCACATTAAAATGCCTCTTCACATTCCCTTTTAAAGTCTCCACTTTAAATGCATTAAATTTCTCCAAATTTAATGCTCTCTCATTTAATAAAACTCTTTTTATTAAATTTATTCAGAATTTTGTTAATTACTTTAATTAACAAACATTCACATATAGCCCCTTGCAATATTTCAATATCACATGCAGAACCACCTTCTGCAATTTCACCCAAAACAATTTCCGGTTTCTATTGAAACAATTCCTGCGCTTTGCAATTCTTTCATATGAAATATATGTGCTCCAAAATGGTGTCCGGTAACTCTTAAGTGTGCCACCCTACGGTTCGCGAATAATGCAGACATGATCAACACCCTTCTCCGATCAATAATCAGCAGCGGGACCTGGAGATCCGTACTGGCTCCTACACATTCAACGATGACTCCTGTGATCATGAGAACCTTTAACGCTTGTAACTAAATCCCTTTGTCTCTCGATATATTACATGTCCGAGATTCGATCATCGGTATCTCCATACCTAGTTTGATCTCGTTACCGACATGCACTCTTTTCTTGTTCCCGTGATATAACATTCTAGTGATCACATCACTTGCTTGCAAGCTATCCTAATGTGATATCATCGAGAGGGTCCAGAGTATATCTATCCGTCATCTGGATTGACAAATTCCACTCTTGATCCATGAGCCTCAACATAACACCTTCGTAGTACTGAACCGATCTTTATAGTCACCCTGTTACGGTGTGACGTTTGATGTTATCAAGATACTCTTCCGGTGTTAGCAATTAACATGATCTTATGGTCTAAGGATAAAGATTACTTCGTATGATGTTATAGCAATATAAACATAATGACTTGATCGTAATGCTATACTTCGGATGAATGTTCATCACATCATTCCACCAATGGTGTGACCTTGTTATTAACAACATCCAATGTCCATGATCAGGAAACCTTGATCATCTTGTTAATCAACAAGCTAGTCTATAAGAGAGGCATGACTAGGAACCCTTTTTGTTTATTAAACACACATGTATTGATGTTTCCGAATCAATACATTTCTAGCATGTAAAATAAACATCTATCCTGTATAAGGAATATATAATAACAACTTTATTATTGCCTCTCAGGGCATATTTCCTTCAATAATGTATCACCACCACTTGTTGTCGTCCTTGACTTGCTTCCCCTTCAGCCGCTTGATGTCACCACCGTCCCAAGATCCCTGCTCATCCTGAAACCGCTTTTTGTCCTCCTCGCGCTTCTTCTCCTGGGCTAGCTTGCAACCAGGGCATAGCTCTCTCGCGAAAAACCCCGCCTTAACCATCCCATTTGTCATGGTAATGATCTTACTGTACAACTCATACGCCATGTAGGCATCTCTGGCTGCATACTCGAGGCGCGCCTGGCTCATCGGCATCCACTCCTAGTAGTCGTGATCGAGTCGCTTCAATTTCTTCAGTTTTTCATAGGATTTATCGATGATTTCCGCTGCTAGATCACCTATGCCATCCTTCGCTAGGTATGATTTGATCTTGTACAGATTTTGGATGTCGATGTGGTGCCCCTCTAGGATTTTTATCAATGCACGAGAAAGCATAATTGTGTCATTTGTGATATCCATGCTAGTGAAAGTTATCCGTTTCCTACACAAGAACTCGACCAGAGCCAGACAACGCATCTCAGTTGGTTTACTCCTGCACTTAGATGGTTCTAGGGATGTAAGGGAACAAGGGATGCAGAAGTGGTGATCTCAAATTTAAATTTCACATACCTGCAGAAGTGGTAAACGAGGACCTCCTCATGTATGGCGATTTGCACGACAGCGATCTCTTGTGGGGAGGATTCTTTCGCTTATTTGCACGGGTGTACTCCAAGTCTAGCCCCACAAACTTGTGCTTCTCTTTCTCAAGCAATTGCTCAAACCTGGCGAGAGTTGTCTCCACAGTCGCTTCATCATTTGTGTACACCACTGTCAAAGTCATGGTGCCATGGGCAGGCACCAAGTGGGTCACTGTTGTGCGTTTCTCATCGTCCATGCCTGCAAGGAAATGGGTGAAAGGAACTGCCTGCAAGGAACTGCCTTCGAGAGGAAGAAGAAGATGAACCGACGGTTCTAGAACAGAGGAACAAGAAGCGCCTAGGAAAAACTGCAGAGGAATGACTGAGGAAGAGGAATGACTGCAGAAGAAACATGGTAACTGCAACTTTCGGTTCGAGAACTCACCGTGGTTACGTGGAGATCGTGGCAGTGCCGCCGGTTCAACAAGTGGGGCCAGTTCCTGCGAGAATATGAAATTAGCTATGCATTTTTCTATGCGAGAAATTGAGAGAAGTCATTTATATTTTGTCTTTCATAATTAAACACAATGAAGTTGGTACAGCCCAAAAGATTTGAACAAACGAGATTTGCTAGTTTAACATACAACAACACTTACAGGACCAACATGACAGAACTTGGAGATCCCCAGAACTTGAGCTACCACAGAGACCTCGGTAGAGGTGGAAGAATTGGTGCTGGTGCAACCACGGCGACGGTGAGCTCGGATTCTAGAGGAGGAAAATAGAACTGAGCATGGTCGACAAGGTGATAGATCTCACAGGGAACCAATTCTCGTCCCCGACCGTGCCATGGGTGCGTCCATGGTGAGGGCGAGCTCCGACTCGGGATGGGGAGGAGAGCGGGGCCGAGCAGCTTCGTCACTTCCTAGCTCTGCGCCATGGCCATGACCACAGATTGCCGCTCCAGGGAACAAGACGAGTAATGGAGGCGCCAACACTGCAAGCCTACAGGGAGGAGAGCTGGGCCGAGAAGGTTCGTCCATGTCCCAGCTCCGTGCCATGGCTGCGACGCCCCACAGATTGCCGCTCCGGGGAAGAAGAAGACGCGTAATGGATGCAGGCGCCAACGCTGCAAGATTAATTGACACCTAAGCGACAGAAGCGACATAACGGCGAGAACTGACAGGGGGCCCAACTTGACGGCCGTTAGCCTGATTTTTTGTATTGAAACATAAAGTTGAATTCGTGCCGAAAAATACCCTCTGAGTATTTGGCACGCCAACTATAGTCATCACGGATGATATCAGGGAACTCGGGTAGCGCGTTGCCTGGACACCCCAACTTTCGGGCCGCAAAATGATATTCTCCAAAGTGGCATAGGTGATTAAAATGGCAAAAGTGACCATTTCCTTTCTTTAATCCTTTTTGGTTTCTTTTTCTTTGGATTTTGCTTGGGAATGATCTAGATGATGTGGAATTCATCTTAGAATCATTTTACAACCATTAGAACAAACAATCATGGCAATTCAAATCAACTCCTATTTAATGCAACACTCATATGCATGCTTAAATATTTTAAAATGAGACAAAGTTTTTGTTAACCCTAAATTGGGTAATTTGGATCTTGATCACTTGGATTAAAGTTTTGGGATGTTACAAACCTTCCCCCCTTAAAAAAAATCTCGTCCCGAGATTTAAGAAAGAAAACTAGGAACTAAAGAGATCTGGGAACTCAGTCCTAATGTAATCTTCTCGCTCCCAAGTGGCCTCTTCTTCGGTATGGTTGCTCCATTGAATCTTGAGAAATTTGATACTCCGGGTCCTAGTGGCTCTGTAAGCTTCCACCAAGATATGGATGGGCACTTCACGATACGTCAGATCCTTGTTGATGTCAACAGCTCAGTGATCGATGTTCTTGAAAACTTTGGTCTTCTCATGCACTTCTAGGCATTTGCGAAGTAACGAGATATGGACCACATTGTGGATGGCTGACATTTCTTCTGGCAGTTCTAGTTGATATGATACTTCTCCTCGGCGATTCAGAATCTTGAAGGGTCCGATATATCTAGGGGCTAACTTTCCTTTCAGACTAAAACGTTCGGTTCCCTTCAATGGTGATACCTTGAGATACACAAAATCTCCGACATTGAAAGTCAGGTCTCTCCTTCTCTTGTCAGCATAACTCTTCTGTCTAGATTGGGCGGTCTTGAGGTGCTCACGGACTTTGTGAACCTTATCTTCAGCTTCTCGTAGGATGCCGGGTCCAAAAATATGACTCTCTCCTACTTGCGACCAATTCAAAGGGGTGCAACACTTTCTTCCATATAGGAACTCAAATGGTGCCATTTGCAAACTGGCTTGATAACTGTTGTTGTATGACAATTCCGTGAAAGGTAGACAATCTTCCCATTTTGATCCATACTCTAACACACAAGCTCTCAACATATCTTCTAGGATTTGGTTGACTCTTTCAGTCTGTCCATCGATTTGCGGGTGATAAGTTGTGCTGAGATTCAACTTGGTTCCTAGCCCTTCTTGGACTTTCTGCCAAAATCTCGACGTAAATTGGGTTCCTCGATCTGATACTATGGTCTTGGGGGTTCCATGCAAACTGACGATTCTAGCAATGTACAACTCTGCTAGCTTCGAACTCTGGTAGGTTGTCTTAACAGGTATAAAATGAGCTACCTTGGACAGTCTATCAACGATGACCCATATTGAGTCATTTCCCCTACTAGAAGTAGGCAAACCGGTGATAAAGTCCATTCCGACAGAATTCCATTTCCATTCCAAAATCTGCAATGGTTGCAACAGTCCTGCGGGTCTCTGATGTTCCGCTTTGACTCTCTAACAGATATCACACTTGGCGATGTAGCTTCCGATTTCTCTCTTCATCTTGTTCCACCAAAATTGCTCTTTGAAATCGTGATACATCTTCGTTCCTCCAGGGTGGATAGAATAAAGAGTATCATGAGCTTCTTGCATGATGACTCGCTTCAGCTCCAAATCTGCTGGCACACAGATACGTCCTTTGTACCACAAAACTCCTTCGTCTTCGGTGAATCTAGGTACCTTTCTTGTACCAATACGACGTTTGATTCCGTCGATACTTTCATTTCCCTTCTGGGCTTCCTTGATTTGGCTAATCAAATTGGGTTGAAGTTCAATGCTAGCTAAAAATCCTTTGCTAACTAGCTCAGTTCTAAACTGCTCCAACTCCTCATACAAACTTGGTTGCTTCTCCTTGATCATAGTGCTTAGCCTACACGGCAATTTGCTAAGAGCATCCGCTACCACATTGGCTTTGCCAGGGTGATAGTGAATGTCAAGGTCATAATCCTTGATTAACTCTATCCACCTCCTTTGCCTCATATTCAGCTCCTTCTGAGTGAAAATATACTTCAAGCTTTTGTGATCTGAATAAATCTCATAGCGATTACCCATAAGGCAATGACGCCATGTCTTCAGTGCCAACACTACGGTTGCTAACTCAAGATCATGGGTAGGATAGTTCTGCTCATGCTGCTTCAGTTGTCGAAACAAATATGTGATGACTTTACCTTCTTGCATTAATACACATCCGAGACTAATCTTGGATGCATCACAATACACATCAAACGGCTTCTTGATATCTAGCATGATCAATATTGGGGCTGAAATCAATCTCTTCTTCAGCTCTTGGAAACTTGCTTCACATTTGTCGGTCCATTCAAACTTCTTGTCCTTCTTCAACAGTTGAGTCATGGGTCTTGCTATGCTCGAAAATCCTTCTACGAACTTGCGGTAATATCCTGCTAATCCTAGAAATGCACGGACTTGGGTTTGAGTGGTTGGGGCTTCCAATTCTTCGACATCTTTGATCTTGGCGGGATCAACAGCGACTCCTCCGGCAGACACAATATGTCCTAGGAATCCTGCTTCTTTCAGCCAAAACTCAATTTGCTGAACTTGGCATACAACTGATGCTCTCTAAGGGTTTCAAGGATGATTTTCAGATGTTGTTCATGGTCTTCTTCTGATTGGGAGTAGATAAGGATATCATCGATAAACACAACGACAAACTTATCCAGAAAATTCATAAAGATCTTATTCATGAGATTCATGAAATAAGCATGGGCATTGGTTAATCCAAAAGACATGACCGTATACTCGTATAATCTATATCGGGTGGTGAAGGTGGTCTTTGGAATACCTGTTGCACGAATCTTAAGTGGGTGATAACCAGTCCTAAGATCAATCTTAGAGAACACACTGGCACCAGTCAACTGATCAAATAGATCCTCTATCTTTGGCAATGGGTACTTGTTCTTGATTGTGACGTCATTCAGCTTCCTGTAATCTGTGCACAAACGGTTACCTCCATCTTTCTTGTCGACGAACAAAACAGGCGATCTCCATGGCGATGTGCTTGGTTGAATCAAGCCTTTCTCCAGCATAGCATCCAGTTGCTTCTTCAGCTCCACTAACTCGGATTGGTTCATTCTATAGGGTCTCTAGGCTATGGGACCGGTTCCGAGGATTACTTCAATAATGAACTCAATATCCCTATTCAGGGGCATACCGGACAATTCATCTGGGAATACGTCGGGGTATTCACAGACTACTCTGACTTGGTCTATGGTGGGTAGGGCTAGACTCTTATTGCACTTGAATTGACGGGGCAAGGTTTCAGATATATGCTCTACTGAGACTCCAGAGCTCCTGGTCATTGTGATGGCTTTCTTGGCACAGTCTATCAATCCTTTATGCTTTAACATCCAATCCATTCCTAGTACTACTTCCAAACCTTTGGTTCCAAGTACTATTAGGTTGGCATAAAAATCTATCCCATGTATTCTGATAGGCACATCTTTGTAAATGTTTCTAGCTTTTGTAGTTGAACCAGGGATTTGAACTATCATGACATGCTTCAAGTTGGTGGGGTGAATATTACTAGTGCATGCAAATTCTTCGGTGACAAATGAGTGCGATGCTCCAGAATCAAACAACACTCTTGCTAAAACTGAGTTGACAGAAAACATACCCAACACTACATCTGGCGCTTCTTGGGCTTCTTCGGCATTCATGTGGAAGGGACGACCATTGCGGTTGTGAGGGTTCCCTGGGGCGAATCTTCTTCCTTGTTGAACATGACGCTGCTGTTGAGATGGGGCATTCACATTGGCAGTGGCGGCAATCTTCTTGGGGCACTCATTGGAGTAGTGACCCTTCACTCCACACTCGAAACAAGTAATCTGCGACTTATCTTTTGCTGCCACGGGCACAACATTGCTTCCAGTTCTGGGTGCAGTGTTGTTGTTGTTATTGTTGTTGTGCTTGGGAGGTGCATGGTTGAAATTGCTAGAGTTGCCGGGGTGGTTGTTGTTTCCTCCAGACTACACATTTCCTCCGCTACAGTTGGGGTAGCTTGGGCGAGACATTGGGGGTCGATTGTTCCACAGGGCATATCCGGCAGACGGGTTGGGGCGGTACTTTGGGTGGCTGTTGGATCCAGCTTGGTGAATCATCCGACGTTTGCGGTTGTCGTTTGCATGATTAATATTCCCTTGCATCTGAATGACAGAGTCAACTAGCTCTTCAAGATCCTCGAAACGGATGTTGACGAGGACAGTCTGCATCTCATCATGCAGTCCGATCAGGAATCTCTCCTTTTTTGCCTCTATGTTGATCTCATCCGGTGCATACCTGGCGAGGGACAAGAATCTGTCACGGTACTCCACTACAGTCATTCTGCCTTGCTTTAACTCTCTGAATTCATCCCTCATTCTGGTGACTAGACCCTACGGCACGTGGGTGCGGCTGAACTTGACATTGAAGGCTTCCCATGTCATCACTTGACCATGGTTCATTGTGCGGATGCTGTTCCACCATGCTCTTGCATCTCCTACAAAATAGTGGGTGCCAAAAAGAACCTTCTCGTTGGCATCCACTCCGGCTAATTCTAAGTTGTTCTCCATTGTCTACAACCAATCATCAGCATCTAGTGGGTCTTCAAACTTGCTAAAGATTGGGGGATTGGTATTCTAGAAGTTTTTTAGTTTGGATCCATGATGATCCTAATTTCCATGGTTCTGGTTATTGTGAGCCATCTGAGCGATCTGCTGTAGGGTTGCTAGATTTGCTTGGCGCTCTGCCCTACTAGCTTCACGGTCTGCAATAAGAGTCTACAGAATCTGCAGCATTGGGTCTTGCGATGAGCTGCTCCCTCCTTGGTTTACACGAGTCATCTGAAGATTGAGATAGATAATGGGGTAAGAGGGAAAGTTCTAATGTTCATGGTTTTGGTTTCAAGGCTAAAACTTTGAGTTTGACCCAGGTTTTGTAACTAACTTCTTTTCAATCATTCAAGCAAAGCACACGATACAAACACACACACACACCACAACATCAAAGGAAAACAGATGGTTTTAAGAACCATTCGGTAAGCTAAGATACAATGAGACCGATACTCCTCACTCCTACGATAGTGCTCTAGTGCATCTACTCATCATTAATGAAGTCAGAGTCATCATCGTCGGTTTAGAAGTCCATGGCATCATCCTCCAGATAGTCATCATCATTGCTGAGGTATGAGTCAATATCCCCTTGGATGTCTCACCTTCCTCTTCTTCTTCTTTTGCTGAAAGCTGAGCTTCTTGCTCCTTGATGGTCTTCTCGAGGTCGGCCACCTTCTTGCAAAGACGGTTGATGGTGCGATCCTTCTTTGCGCATTGACGGCGAAGAGACTGACGATCCATGACGAGCAGTGAGAAAGTCTGGGCCTTCTAGGCGGCAAGGGCAAGGTTGTGGGTGGCGAACTCTCTAGCATTGTCCAATTCCTTCTATCGGTCATACAGCAGGAAGTCGAGGTTCTCAACTTGACGCTTCAATATTGGGTGACTTGGCATCTCTAGCGGCATTCCCATAGAATCACGCCTTGCATAGTGAACAAAGCAGGTTCCTTGGATTAGGTTGACACTCTGGGCGCAAAGACGAGCGGGAGCTTCATGCATTGCCCTGGCTAATCCATCTATCCAGTTGTTCTCTCTCACGGAGAACTAAATCCTCTCAGACATTGGTGCTTCTAACTTGCCTCGGAGATCAGCAACTACTAGCCATTGTAAATCTCCTCCTGGTGGACTAGGGAGTTGAGCTCCAAGAAATTCCGGATGAGGATGCTCCAAGTACTCAGACAGTGAATCAAGATCCCTATCGAAGATCAGTTGGCCTCCGTTGCCCAACTGGTAGAACTTGCTATACTGAACTTCCATCTATAAGAATTTAGGATGAGAAAGTTAGTGAAGTGATCAAGTCTGTCAAAGTTTTATGTAGTAATGTAAGAATTTGGAGGAACATGAATTTTTTTGAGAGAAAGAATCCCCAAGGGTAAGAGAGGAAATAGTTTTCACAAATACTCACTTTGGTTTTTTGAAACTAAGTTTTTGTTTCACACGTCCATTCTAACTAGGGTCTCCTATGGTCAGGATGGCTCTGATACCAACTTGTCAACACCCGGATTTTTATTCCCAGATGCCTGTTATGCCATACATCGCAATCCAGGATTACCATTTTTGCGAGACATAACATATTGGTTATCACAGTACATCATCCATTACAAACCATAATAAGGTCTTACACAAATAAAGGATCTCATGATCCAGTCTTAATACAATCAAGTAGCGGAATAAATAGCGTAGCGGTGGGTCCATCTTCAGTGTCACAGGCAATGCTGACGATGGGAGATGACCCTAGTTGTCGTAGCCGTCCTGCTGTCCTCTTTCAGGGTAGTCCTCCTCATAGTCTAGCCATAGGAATAGCCAGGGACAAAGCCATGAGTACTCTTTAAGTACTCGCAAACTACCACTAACAAGTAAGATAGTTCTAGTAGGAAAGCTAAGTTCTAAGTTTATATGTAAGGTTAAGTTTGAAACCTAAGCTGAGTTCAGAAACAAAGAAAGATAAAATAAAGTTTGAAATCACCTAAGTGGGAACTTAGTTGTCATAGTCACAACCATGTTGTGGTCAAGTCATGTCACAAATCATTTCATAAGTTATTTTGAAAACATCTAACAACGAAACAGTATGGCCACTCCAACTGTCCATAACCGCGGACGCGGCTATTCGAATAGTTTGACACTCTGCAAAGGTGGTACACTTTCACCACAAAATTCAATACATTTGTCAGCGATAACCCTGAATCATCATACTTAGTATGCAGATAATCAAACATAACCTTTCCTTTACACACTCTAGTATAAGCACCTCTCCTATGAGCTTGGCCTCCCAGCCATGACCATCTGTCATCCTGGGCACTGCATAGGTGGACAACATTGAGAGGTAGCCTCAGCTCAAACCTCTCCCGCGAAGGAACTAATACTAATGCATATAAACTTCCGGCTAAGACTTACCTAATTCAGGTATTGTGGTTGTACGGTAAAATTGGATTGGTATCGCATCCGAACCCAACCATCAGTTTTTATAAAAGGGCTAAGCTCATGCCTCAACAATTTCATCATCATAAACCAGTTGTGTTTCTTAACACATGTCAAAACATCTCAATAGAATGACTCATCATTCCAAGGTTTTCCCAAGTCATTGTCACCAAGTATTCCCATCTAAAGTGATCAAGTTTTGGGTTTAGCTCTAAACTACTAAGTTAAGAGTGTTCACTAAGGGGATGCTAATATAAATCTCATGCCATAGAATGACATCTAAGTCCAACTAGATAGGTCAAGATTTATACTCTTTATGCTATCTATAAACAAGTAAGAAACTTTGGTAAAGTAAAAGAAATTAAAGCTTGTAAATAAAACTTAGAGTAAGTATAAGTCAAAGGGTATAACCAAAGCATGCCTAATGCATTTGCTTAGGTTCTCTAGCTTAATTCTAGCTTGCTAACAATAGCTTGCAAGGTTTAGCTTGCATTGTTAATGATGGCTTGCAAGTAATCACTTGCATGGTTAACTTGTATAATGCTAGCTTGCCTTGGTTGGTGCAGTGGTTGAAATTCTCTTCCTCCTCCTCTTGGTAGAACTCCTCCTCCTCGTAGACTTGGTCGGTATTATCGTTTATAAATACATACGGAATACACAATCACCAAACAATACTTAACTAGTCTACTTAGCACACTAAGGCACACATTTGATGATCTAGTATCATCACAAACATCACAAGGTTTAATGGACTAGTTTCATTTATTTTATTTGAGAAAAGTAATTTCTACTCATTGAAATTAACTAAGATTTAATATTCTCCAATTACAATATGGGATCATGTGGACACATGTCATCACCACATATTCTAATATATGGGAATGTGATTTAAAGGTTGGATCACATTTTAATAAGTTTAATTTTAGTATTTAATGATTTAAAATGACTAGAAATGCCTATATAGCATTATTTTGGTACTAGTCCAAAGTCACTGCATGCAAACCTTAATATTATTACATATTCAGATAGGTATGGTTAAATGTGATTTTTGAGAGTTGCAATCAACTCCAAAGATATTATGGTTGATTTTATAAAAATGTTTGAATGTGCAAAAGCTTCTGTCTTGTTATTTTTATTAGGAGAGATTTATAACTCTAAATGATTTAAATCCAACGGGCTTTGATAGATATTTTCATTACCTTTCAAACAAAATTGGAATCACTCAATTTGGATTTGAAAAAACTCCTGAATTGGTTTTTAAACTAAGGGACGGAACTAAGTCTAAGTCTAAAAAGAAAAATCTAGATTTGAATTTACTAGGTCGCGTGGGAACACTAATGGGCCAGCCCAAATTCACTCTGTGGCGCTGAGGACTGCTGACATGGGGTCCCGCCTGTTAGTGTCTCATTAAACGTGAAGCGGTATGGGGCAAGATGGACCGTAGGATTAGAACAGAATCTATGGCTGGGGCTTATCATCGACGACGGACTCGTCGCCGGCGAGGCTGAACCCTAGCGGTGAGGTTGTACCAGGGCTCTAGCGATTGCGGCGAGGCGGGCAAACGAACGAGGAAATAGCGGCGAGCTCAGGCGAACTCGCGGCAGAGGCTGGGGTGGACGAAATCGACGACAACGTCTCCTCCTCTGTTGCGGCTACCTTCGGCAAAATTCTGGCGGCTGGCTACTCGAACTGCTCCGACGAGAGGTGGGGAAGGACCAGTGGAGAGAGGGGAGTGTGAGAGTGTGAGGAATTCATGCGGGGGAAGGCTCCTTATATAGGCGCGGCGAGGCGGCAGAGAGGCATGGGCGAAGCTCATCAGTGACGACGGCACAGGGGGCTATCAGTGTGGGGAAGATAGGCGGACGGTGGACGGTTCCCTGGCGGTCAGCTAGGGCGTAATGGCGGTGCTAGGGGCGGTAGATTGTGGTCAGGAGCGTCGCGCCTCTGAGAGTCAGAGGCGGTGCTCGACACGGTTCCCGACGAGTGTGGGTCGAGCGGCAGGGTACGGACGTGTCTGGCGGGTTGGTGTGGTCAAGGCGGAGCGGCACGCGCGGTTTGTGGTCGAGGCGCGGCGTGTGGCGTGCTGGCGATGATGGCGCTCTGGCGTCCGCTGGCGCGGCGCAGAGACTCAGTGCGGCGCTGCTCTAGGGTGGTCCAGGGGCTAGCAGGGGCCGTGGGGTGGACCGTGGACAGCGGTGAGGTCACGCCTTGCTTCCTGGAGCGAAGGAGAGGGGCTGGTGGTCTCCTGCGGGCTGTGCACGTTTGGCCGGCGAGCATGGCCTCGGGTGGCGGTGAACTATTTCCCTAGGCCATTGGGTAGGTCCTTGATGGACTAGTTGGGTTTAGGGGAGACAAAGGCATCGATTTGGGTTCAAATGGCTCGACAAAATTTGCTCAAGAACAATGATAGTTAGGCCAGTTTGATTCTGCCCTCCAAGTGTTCGATCAAATGGCCGCAAGAAATAAAATTTGGAATTTTGAAATGAAATTTGGTGGATTGGTCTGTCACATGCTTAAGCATCTATGGTTTCTTGGGATTTTTAAATGGAGTTCATTTGATAGGTTTTTGAAATAGGGTGATCTATACATATGAACTAGATTCCATTTTCAAATGTCATTTAAAGTTAGAGTTTGAATGTTTTTGGAAGATCACAAAGTGAGCCTTGGTACATCACTACTTGTACTAGCAAGGAGTGCAAATATCCACATTTGTTTCTGTTGGAAAATGAGTGCTAGGAACACCCAAAGTGGGCTAGGTGATTAAAATGGCAAAAGTGACCATTTCCTTTCTTTAATCCTTTTTGGTTTCTTTTTCTTTGGATTTTGCTTGGGAATGATCTAGATGATGTGGAATTCATCTTAGAATCATTTTACAACCATTAGAACAAACAATCATGGCAATTCAAATCAACTCCTATTTAATGCAACACTCATATGCATGCTTAAATATTTTTAAATGAAAAAAAGTTTTTGTTAACCCTAAATTGGGTAATTTGGATCTTGATCACTTGGATTAAAGTTTTGGGATGTTACATCTGACCTTTACTTGATGTTTCGTGACTCTAACATCAAGGAGAATATTTAAAGTAGTGTTGCTAAATGTCTCTTGGCCGATCCTCCAGACCCTTTATGTTGGCAAGCATCTTGTTGTGCCAAGTAATTAAAGTCTGAGAATGAAGTTTCTTTTTCCTCGTGTCATCAGGAATCTTCTTACCTATTCATCTGGTGGTGTAAAGTGATATCATGGTCTTTGGCAAAGATTTTGGTAAACCTGGATGAATAAAGAGAGTCCTTCGTGTCTCCATCATGTTCAGGAGTGACGATGATTTCGATAATCAGAAATTCCTCTTGTTACATATTCCTTGTGACTCTTACGAGTCCTCACCACAAAAACACCTTTCCGTCTTGACCTTCTATTGAACGAAGAGTGATCCTTCTATATCAAAAGTAGTTCAACGACTTGGTTATTTGTATCTTTGTATCCCTGGAAGCTCGACTTAAGCCGTCTAGTGGAGTTTCATCTCTCGAAGTCTGCAATCAAGTTCTTTCTATTGGAACCTTTCCTTTTCAGAAGCTTAACCTCTTTTGAAGTTCCATGGTCTCAATCCTTATGAAGACCATCTATCTAAAAACTTGAAACCTTCTCCTCATGTTTCCTCCGTTACCTTGATGTGTTTCATGTTGTCATCTCAGAGTTGTCTATAAACACTCCTTCCATGAGTTGACCATGAGATACTCTATGTGTTGTTTAGTGTGTTTCCCTCTTATCTTTAGAGTGACCCTGTTTCTCTTCCTTCTTCCTACCTGCGGAATATCGGGTCGAGATTCTTGTAAGAGAGATAGAGCTGTAACGCCCCACTTTTAGTTAATTTTAATTAGGGCTTTGTTTGTGCATTCATGAGCATCATATTGTAAAATATGCATTGAAGAAAATAAAGAAAAAACCCTAACACCCTAGTTTCCTCCCTCTCTTGAAAATCCTCTCAAATGGTTTTTATTTTTGGAAAATTTCAGAAAGTGTAGAGCCCAAATGGACTATAGGGCCCCATAATATCTTTATAGTTTACAAATGTTCTGGTATTTCTGAAATGATTCAAAGCGGAAAAGGATTTGGAAATACAAACTCAAAAGAGTAAACAGAGATGGAAAAAGAGTTTCCAGTAATAAAAAATAGACATAGCTAGACCAGGCCGCAGCCCAGCTAGCCCACCTCCCTCTTCTCTCTTCCTGGCGCCCACGTGCACCCGCATCCAGCCCATCCTCGGCCCAATACCCCTCTAGGCGTGCCTCACCTTTCTTCCTCCTTGTGATAGAGAGCGAAGCTGCTCGATGTCCTGCTCCGATGTTGTTGCCTCGCCGCCGCGCTGCGATACGTGCTGCCGCCCCTAGAAAAGATAAGACCGTCTCAATGTGCTCCTCTTTGCCTCATCCCCTCATCCCCCCGGCGCCTCTCTCTTGTGTTCCCCGTGAGGCAGAAACCATAGCCGACGTCGCCGTCTCCGGCCTTCCCTCGTCCGACCAAGCACGCCCCGAGCTCTGTCGTGAAGCACCACATCTTCTCACCGAAGGAATCGAGCCCAGAGAGCTCCCAGTGGCCCAATCGTCCCCTCTATCCCAAACTCCGGCCACCGCCTCTGCCACCGTTTCCGGTCACCCCGGACCTCGTCATCAAGCTTTTCGTGCTCCTGGCGAGCTTCTGAAGCTCAAGGTGAGCTCTGCTTTCCCGCTTGCTTGCCGTAGCTACCGCCCGCCGTGTCGCTGCAAGCTCTGCCGTTGTCGCTCGCTGTAGACGTAGCTCCGGTGAACACCTCGTAGAGGCGCCATCATATCTAGGTAGCCCGTGATGCCCCGGTTCGAACAAGACCATCCACACCTCCCAGTTCGCTGCCTAGTGCCGCCCCACCGTCGATCTGTGGCTCGCCGTCATTGGTGACATCACGGTGACGTCACCCGTGCGTCACCGCGCGGGTCAGCCCGGTCAAACCTGGGTTGGGTCCCACCCTGCCCGCGTGGATGCTGAGTTGGCCCTGGGGCCCCTCTGTCAGCCTCTGTGGCTAGCTGTGGCCCTGTATTAAAAGTGTTTACCTATTTTATTTTAATTACAGAAAATGAATTAATATGGTTAATTCAATAACTAATTATTTATAAGTCAGAAAAATGTGTATCATATATCAAAATGTTCAGAAAAATGAGATCTATCTCATAGCATCAAAATCATGCATTGTTGAACAACTTCAACTACAAGTTTAAGTAGAATAACTAAATGAACCCTCGTAGGTGACTCCGAGGTTTCCCCTGTTCTAGGGTTTGTGACCCTCGGACCCTGTTTAAAATGGTTAAGCATGCCTTAGGGATCCATTCCAATACAATTTAACTTGTCATATCATCATCCTTGCTTGAGCATTGCATCGATGCCATGTGTTGATTGTTTTCCCCTTTCTTTTTGGTCTCTGGTTCTTTCCGGTAGAATACGATATCGAGATCGAGATCAAAGACCGAGATCAACACCATTGAAGATTGACAAACAATACTTGACCAACTGTAACCAAGTCAAGTATAAGGCTTCTGAAGATCTATATCTAGGTATCAACAAACAAGGCAAGCATAGCCCCACCATGATACAATCTTATGCTTTCAAAGTATTTCATCTCTTGCCATGATGCATACGATTCTAATGTGGTCTTTTATCGATAGATAGAGTATCCTATCTGTTGCATTACTCCCTTTGAGCTTATATTACCTGATCCACTGCTCCTAGCATAACTATGTTTGGCTTGTGTGCACTGCTAGAGCTACAATTTGTTTCTTGCTTAGCCATGCTTAGCTATCAGTGCTGGTTCATCCAGAAGATGTACCAAATGCAGAGAATATAGTATGACAGGAGAATGAGATAAGATCAGTGGTAAAGGTTAAACATGCTAAGGCTTGTATGGGAGGCCACGGTGGGATTTTGTTTTTCTAGTCCCATGCTCGCCAATACTAGGACCCGAGTTCCAGCCTCTTGAACCAAGACGAGCGTACAGCCACACGGGGCCTGGAAAACCTCACGAGTAACTAACTTGCCTAGTAGATTCCATGAGTCACATAGTTCGGGCGTTCCATTCAACATATGCATAGAAAACGTTTTGCAAAGATTTGGCGGGTGAAGGTGCATCATAACTGGTAGGTAAGCATGGACGGGGTTGCTTGGGGTCGATGGAGCCCCTGGTAAACCAACCTCGCCTCACATCTCTAGGGACCGGCTTCGGGATTTGACCCGTTACGGCGGAACCCTCCTTAGGGCATGACTCATGGTCTCGACGAAAGCAAGGTAAAGGTCGTGTCCAACCATCCTCTGTCGGCCTTCCAAGGAAGAGGGCTAATCATTGTGGCATTAAGAGTCGGTTGGTACGTGTCGGTAAAGTTGTACACCCCTGCAGGGTTAAATCTTTTCGAAAAGCCGTGTCCACGGTTATGGACGACTTGGGAACGGACGTGAAGATCATAGAGAACTATAACCTAATCGTAAAACTTGGAGGTTCAACATATGCTTAAGGATGCTTCCTCATGGGTACGAGGGGGTGATCCTAGTTGTGAGATGAGGATTACTTTGGTGGATGTCAAGATGATGATCAATTCTTCGGAGATGTCGCTATCTTATCCCCTTTTAAAATATTCTGATTAGACGAGCTTCTTCTCCCTCTTGTTTTACAAAACAAAGATGGCTTTATGCAAAATAACCCCACCAGCCATAAGTCTTGCGAAGTACACCCTGCCCTTGCCTTGTTCATACTTTTGTAGCAGAATAAGTGTTCCCTGAAGACGAGTTCCGTATGATATCGACACCGACGAGTAGCTTGGGGTTCCCGGCTGGCAGCCTGGAACCTATGGGCTGGGACGTCATCGTTATGCTCCAGGTATCTTAGGCCATTTGTTAAGTTTGTTATACTTAATAGCATAATTTGCCTTCTGTTGTTTGATGTTTGTGGTTAGTCACCTCTGCTTGTGATATTTTGGTTCTTCACTCAGTTATGAGCTTTCTATAATAATTTTTGTGTCGCAGGATTACTGCTGTGTTACCGATTCTTCACTGGATATCATCGAGCTCTAGGTTAAGCTTATGCCAGGCTAAGGTTTGTATTTGTTTAACCCTGATCCCGGGGGTGTCACACCTACCCAGTTCAGATTGCAGCACTTGATGGTGATCCCATACAACGCGCGTAGCTTGAGAAGGGTAATGGCAGCACCACCACCTCCGGCCATTCCTGCTCCACCTGCTCCTCTCGCTCTAGCTCATATGGCCTTTGAGCTTCAAAGGTAAGATCTTCAATTGCACTTTGTTTATTGTTATAGCTATTTTCTCTTTAATGAGAATCTAATCTCCAAGTCTCTTGGCCACACATATTACACATACTGCATAATTTGTGTGGATCTAACATTAGCCACTATAGGAATTAGCAAGTACATGAGTGAATTTAGCTATTGACCAGATCTATTTTTGTGAAAATACGTGATGGGGTATGTTGTACTTGCTGCAATAGCTGTTGTTACAAATGATTGTGTCATTTCGCAGGAATTTGAAGTTTGATGATGTGCGGATGGAACACATCCACCAAAACATGTGGAACATCCGTGCTATGGTGCAATGGAGGGGACATGTTAAAGAGAACGCACATGGAAACTGTTACCTTCAGTGTATTCTTCTAGATGAGAATGTAAGCATATTAACTATATACTATAAAAGCAATATTTAATGTCCTTTTGTTTAATAACTTTCAATTTGTTAGGGAACAAAAATGGAAGCCCTTGCATACGATAATCTAGCATATCGTTTCAACGAGGTGCTACATGCAGGGATTACTTACGACTTTATTAGCGTCGGATTCAACCGTGTGGAAATGTACAATGAGCATTTCTGGTACCTAGACTCTGAATTCATCATTAGTTTAAAGTCTCGCACGGAGGTGAGAACCTTGGGATGTCAGATAGATTCCTCACTCTGTCCACCGCGCTTCCCACACTTCAGAGCCATCTTCACACGACGAGATAAATCTATCACAGGTAAGGGCACCGTCCCTAACTCTTGTCTTGTAAATTCTTCATATACAAATCAGGTGTTCATTTTAATTCTAAATACACTTGAAGATGTGGTTGGAGTTCTTGCCTACGTGGGGGAGACACAATACAATTACAAGATGCTGTATTATCACGGGAAACCTGTCAGAGACATTGCGTTGATGAACTTTCGGTAGGGCTCGTTTAAAATTTTAGCAGGTGCCTTTATACTTTATTTATGGGAGGTCGTGATTTTTTTTGGTAATTCACAGGGGAGAGCTACTATTTTTACACGTCTATACTCAACATAGTTGTCACATAGGCCGCTGGAGACCAGCGGAAAGAGAATTCTAAATTCTTGCCGTGACTAGCGTCCAAATAGATAGGACATTAGGCTCTTTGACAACTATGGATGAGAGCTCCTTTATATTCTCACCAAGAACCAACTTAGAAGATCATTATTTGGAAATTAATTGTTTTTATTGTTTTTGAAATATATTGACAATGTTGTTCTACCTGTACGAGATTGTTACTCACTTTTATATATTTGTAGATGTTCATGTGGCCAAGCTTTCTACACCTCACGACATGCTTACTCACGTAGATGCTACTGTCCAAGCTAGGACCCAATTTGTTGCACAAGAAAATCAGCGCCGCCAAGGACGCGGCTGAACCAACCGAGCTCATCATGTTTCCTAAGATGGTCTATTGAAGAACCGGATGATTTCATATGAGCTCCAATATCATCGTCGACACAATTAAGATAGGGCATCACTTAGTGGCATGGACGCAAACTTCTATTCAAGGCTGAGAGATTCTCTTTGAGCTGAAATTTAAATAATATGTATCCACTATGTGGAATAGTTTCGGTGTGAAAACTATGAACTAGCTTAAAGCTATTGCATATCAGTATAGGATATACAAAGATTGGCATGTTTTCTCTTGATCACTTTTCTTTTCCTCTCCATGCAATTTCAGAGCTTCGTTCCTGTCAACCATGTGCGCTCAGCGATGACTTACGTGCCAGTTTTTTTATAGCTATGCCGGGAACTATCGAGGAGGGAAATAATTCCTTTTTAGCACTGTAGTTAGCGCTTTCCATTGGAGAGCAGGAGGCGTCATACGATAATTGGTTTCTTCTGGCTCCGCCTACCCTTAGCGACTCCTGTTGTACATATCCTAACAACCTAACAAATTAACGACCCACAGAAGTAAAAAAATAATAGATAAGTCCAGATTAATACCACATATAGTTAGAGATAGAGGCTAATCCTAACAACCTAACAAATTATTAAACCATATAAAATATCACCTACGCTGCTATTAAACAAACTCTCATATGTCTGTACCCTCTTCGCCGCCTAAAGTTGCCTCTACCGCCCCAGTCGCCGCAAGGTATAATTTCTTCCGCCTATCTTTGCTGCCGGCGTCGTCGTTTGTATCCAGTGATGGGCGTGCTTGCCTAGTTCTCCTTTCTGTTATGCTATGTTGGGCATGATTCTTGCTGGCAATTGGGCTATGTGATGTATTGCTGGCTGCTAGGTTATGTGATATGTTGCTGGCTGCTAAGGCCTGAGGGCATGGCCAATGGGATGCCTAAATGTGCTACCCTGGCCCATAGGTCGCACCCCTAAATCCTGCCCTGGCTACCCATCGCCTTTCTACCGGTCATGGAAGTGTGCACCATATAGCTCACCCACGAATCTGCTCTGCATCGGTTCTAGAAAGTACATTCTAGACAGCACTCTTACAAATGCATGCAAATTCAATCTTTGTAGGTGTGATTGTCAAGCCAAAAAACTATATGTATGCTATGCAGATGTGTGGAAACGTGTCCGCATAGATACCTACACATTTTAATTGTATAGAGCCTAGAACATGTATGTTAGTACTTGTCAATATAGTTTTGTTTTTCACCCCTTCTTTAATTTACTTTCAAAGAATGGTGTGGGCGTCCACCCTTCTTTCTACCTTATTATGGTGAAATAGAGTTGCAGCCTAGAACCCGCGTACTGCACCGATGGCAGGGCTGGGATTTATTTGTGAGCATGCTATCAACCATATGTACAACTTCATAATGCAAATCCATGACCAGGACGCACTAGAGTAAGTATTTTAGTTACCAAATAAGATATGCATAGTTCAAATTGTTCAGCTTGCTCTAATGCCTGTCTTGTAGCACGATGTGGATAAGCTCTCTATGGTACGTGCTAGAGATAAGCCTCGGGATGATCCAACAATAAATCCGGGAAGCTGGACGAGTTCACCCCGACTGCTTCAATCTAGCAGTTCGTAGGCTTGCATGCGAGGAAATCGAAAGGCATTTGTATACTCAACATGCTGGATGGAAGCACCATTTTGACTTGCAGCTCCAAGCTCAAGCACATGCCTCAAGGCGTTCGGCGATTCCGCAACATGACCGCATCACAGCATTGATTGGTGCCATGCTCCCACGAGCTCCTCCCTACTGTATATATCTTTCTAAAGTGGTAGGTGGCAATCGTTTCCAACAATGTGAGTTTACCAGTGTTAGCCATTAACTTTTATCTATATTGCAGTATCTACTACAGTTGGCTATCACGGACGCCTAGGTCTTCTTATGGTCAACATGGAAAAAAAGAAGAATATTTCTGATGA
Organism: Avena sativa; assembly: GCA_916181665.1. Lineage (NCBI taxonomy): Eukaryota > Viridiplantae > Streptophyta > Magnoliopsida > Poales > Poaceae > Avena > Avena sativa. The sequence continues at coordinate 409,752,037 of OV702289.1, read as the reverse complement.
ATCCTTCCTATTACCTGGATCAAAACGAGGCACTCATTCACGGGAACGAGGTGACAAGGGAGAGCAAAGCAATGATGATAGCATTTAACGAGGTATTCAAACGGTAAATGAGGGTTGGGATACGCAAGTCGCAGAGTGGCCAATGGACAGCCATCATGTCATGTGCACCCATACAAATAGGTAATCTATTTAAATTTGGTTTACTACATTAGATGTCCTAAGAAATAAAATTAAATTAAAAATTACATTAGTGCAGCGACGACTCTGAATTCACCGTCCTGCAGAACATGGCCATCATGGATAGCACAAAAAAACTAGCTACACATATAACAAGGGTATGTAGATCTACACCAGGTATCGGCACGTGTTAACTATGTGCGTCTAGGGCTAAACTATACGCCGGAGGCATCGCCTCCATTGCGACACTTGGGCATCCCTGCAATTCTGCAGCCTACTACATGCTGGAGTTCAACAAAAAGGGGCTTTCTTATGTGCAGGTCCTCATGCGCCTAGACCAGACTCTCCCACGGACACACAAGGCAAGCACTGATGTGCCTTCGACTATTGTTGCCGTTCCACGACCTGCAAAACCGGTCAAGCCAGTTTCCACATCCATGAAACTATCACTTCATGTTTCGATGGTGACAGATTTCATGGTGGAAATCGAGCTTGATCAGTTGAAGTATGCTAGCTATACTGAAGTATACTTTAAAGAGAACTGATTTGCATCTATTTTTGTATGGAAGTGTTTGTTAGTGCGAATGTGTTTTAATAATTGTTCAGATCAATAATGAAGCTGATAAGAAATCCATATGATTTATTCAAATACTTTGTGTACATTTTCATAAAGCATATTCGATTAGTGTGGTAAATACTATAATTGCCAGTAGGATGATAGAAGTCAAATTTATACTGTGTGACTCCTGGGAAGGGTGAGCTGGTACTTTTATGGATTGGAGTGTGCTCCATGACAGTAGAGTGCTTGGATGCTTGTAGAGTGCTTGGCTACATACTCAAACTCAAAAAGCTATAGCAATGAAAACCCACTGTTCTAACTGAACTACTCAAACTAAAATGTCTACAGCACCTGCATTCATAGATACAAAATAAATATCAGTTTATTAGATGGACTATGAGTATTTATTAAGAATAGAATGTAGTCCAACTTTGACAGCTACAATCATTACCCATCAGAATATGTTGTATATTCTGGAGTATATAACATACTAAGAAAGTGTGGTACTAGGTCCTCAAGTGATAAATCAAGGAAAATTTGATACTGAGTTTCATGTTAGCATGCAGTAAGAATTAGCAGAATGACGGTTCATCCAATTCCAGCTTGAACACCTAGAACCATGTGTGGTGAAAAATCTAGCTAAAAAAACTACTTACTAGATAGCTCAAGTCACCACTCCCCTGTAGAAAAGATGGGACACAAACTCGTCTTTTGGAGAAAGAACTAATACCTGTGGCAATAACATTTGGTTTATTTTTTCTACTTTGGAGACTGTTGCTTTTTCTCCCCCAAGGTCATCCCAACACTGCTTGTGCCAGTAAAGGCCCAACGGAAAGATTGGCTAGGACCAACAGTCCCAAGGTTTAAACCAATGGGCACTTGGGAGTGTGATCACGGTGTTTGGACCGCATGGAACATGCTAGTGAAGCTTGAGATCTGCAATATTTTGGTAAACTGGATGTAGAAAACATTGGAAGCACACCACATGAAAGTTAGAGGTTGGATCTGAATAGCAACACTTCTCACAATAGTATGATGTGTCCATCTAATAACCGAGAGGGTGTCAATATGTCCCATTGAGCTTGGTGCCTTACTCGGGAGGGTGGACTAATGGTTTGTGAAGCAAGTCTAGAAGTAGCCGACCAAAAAACCTTGGCCTGCACCATCGGAGGTGTCACAGCTGATTTCCATATCATGAAGCATGCCTACATCCATAGAAGATTGTAGATTGGAGAAAAGACAACTACATCAGATACTTCTTTGGGCCATGTTGCTAGCTGAGTATCTTGAAGTCGAGCATATCCGGTGATTGACAATTACCTGGTGTTATCGATTTGCTTAGAGGTGACAGAAAAATATCACAAGATTTTGATTCAACTGGTGTTTCTTCCTCATATCTTCCCTTTCCCTCTCCACATTCCTCTTCTTCACCTTCTCTTTCTCTTCATCTTCAAGAAGCTTTATCTGTAGTATTTAGTATAATATCAAAGGAGAACAGATACTACCAAATGTTGCCCTTTCTTTTTCTACATCTACAATACTCCCTCCGTCCCAAAATATAAGGCGCCTAAGCTTTAACCAAAAGTCAGCATCTTCTAAGTTTGACCAAGTTTATAAAAAAAATATGAATATCTACAATATTAAATAGACATATTGAGAAACTATACTTTATGGTGAATCTATTTATATTGATTTGGTATTGTGAATGTTTATATTTTTATGTATAAATTTGATCAAACTTAAAATATGTTGACTTTTGACTAAAGCTTAGGCGCCTTATATTTTAGGACGGAGGGAGTAATACTTAATATATAAGCACCTAATTTTTTTAATGTAATTATTTCTTTGCAAGCAACATGAACCCGTTCTTCCAATAGTTTCAGTGTAAGAGACATAAATACATTGTGTGCATTTTGCCAGGTTCTGCCTTCTATAAAAGCCTTTTCAACCTGTAAACAAAAATAATGTTGTAGAATTAGCTCAATAATTCAGACTAGAGCGTATGTCTGACTTTTATACAGAGGTAACAAATAGAGAAGGTGAAGGTCATCGCACATACAATACAGAACTAGAAACTGAAGAGAAAAACACTAAACTGAAAATCGACATCTGAGATGATATGTTGACAATATTATGCAGAGGTTGGAAGTTACGGGTGCTGATGCAAATATTAGTTGATAATTCAGAACTCGGAAGATACATTCAGGAGCAAACTAACTAACTAAAAACTAGATGTATGCGATTAGTAATCCTAACAACCTGCAACTTTTTTCCGTGAGATCTAACAATCTAGCAAACTTTTAGAATAAGGATAATAGAATACCTTAGCAATCCAATAGAATCAAGATATCCCCTCTCGACCAGCCTCAAGCACCACGCCAGCACCGCACATAGTTGAATTGGTGACATCAGAGAGATACGTGGCAGAGGCGGCAGGAAGGAGACGGCCGCGGGGATCCTCCAAGCTGCTCGCAATCGTCTACCAGCATCAAGGTATTCCCTCTCCCCTCTCCACCGGCATCGAGCACATACGCGCTTCCACAATCGAGTCGGCAATGCCGGCAACAAAAAAATATGTGTAGCAGCGACGATAGGAAGGAGAGGGTCGCCGGGATGCGGAATTTTGAGCCAATCGAGGTTGGGACGGCCATCCTGCCCGCGGCGTCGAGCAGCACCATCATAGCCATGTCCCCTCCATGGCCCAGTCGCTGCGACCGCACCATAGCTCCGACTTGATGGGGGCGCATGAGAGTTGGAAGAGGGGCATGGTGCTGGTTTTCTGGGTGTCTCGGCGCTGGAGTGCGGGGCGGCCGGCAGCCGGAACCCGTACGTGTGGTCGTGCGAGAGAAGGAGGCGGGGCATGGCCATGGAAGAGCAGCGTCTAGCCGAGGAGGGGAGGCGGCGGATAGGAGCGGCTGGCCGAGGAGGGGATGCCGTGAGAAATCAGCTCTTTGGAGCGAACACCGGTGCCCTCCCTAGCCCAACCACCGGCACCGCGCAGCGGCATGGACGGGATTTAGCGCCGCTTGATGGAGGCGCGTGAGAGTTGGTGGAGGGGCGCGGCGCCGGATGTTGGGTGGCTAGGCGCTGGAGGGTGGGACGGCCGGCGGAGATGCGGCGAATAGGTGCGGCTGGCCGAGGATGGCTTGTCGAGGACGGCTCTGTCACCGACAGTGTAGAGAAAAAGGTGGGGATTTTTTAAGGAGTGACATACCAGCGTTTTTCCTTTACTTTTCTTTACCAAAGGCAGCTGTAAACGAATGTGGACTGGGTAGGCTCACTGGAGCTGGTTGATGTGTGCGTGCTGCCTCACCCACGATCGGTCCATCACCCGTCACAAAGCAAGTCTGGCCTGGAGCTGGTTGATGTGTGCGTGCTGCCTCACCCACGATCGGTCCATCACCCGTCACAAAGCAAGTATGGCCGTAAACCAGAATTGTACCACTTTAGTTCTAATAAGCTACAGCGTTTAGACATACAAAATTATCTCGATAATCAATTATGGGTTGATTGTTCTGAGCTTGCAAATATTCATATCTTTACTTTTATTCTAACATGTAAATTTATTTTTTAAAACATACTCACATCTAAAGACATAATTGGGGTGGGTACTACGACGTCCTGCAAAAATCCGAATTTTTCGGCCGTCTAATCCGAAAACAGTGGTCCAGATCTTCCTAGTCATACCCGCCTCTACGTAATGGACCGGCCCTAGCCTACCTGCCTGGTAGTACGCCTCACTGCTATTGGGTCCCGCGCTTTGGTCGGCCCACCTCGCAGCGACCGCTCAGCCGGTGGGTTGGGTCGAGCCGATGTGAAGCGATACAAGTTTTTGGTTCAGCCCTCCCACCTCGGACCCGAAGTTTTTCCTCGCTGGAGTAAACTAAGCGAGATCGCGTCCATATAAAAAACACGCTCGAGACGTTCCGCGTTAGAAAATCCTTCATTTTTCCCTTCTCATCCCACGGCTCAGAACTCTAGCACCGCTGTTGTCTTCACGATTTCTTCCTCGAGCTCCAGCAGTTCCGATGATGCCTCCACTGGCCATGGCCTCCTGCACGGTCGTAGGCTATGGTTGCACACGCGACACGGCCAATAACTCTGGTAGCTGCTAACGTCCTGCAGAAACGACGGCGACCCGCATCTGATACGCGCCGCGGACAGGGCGGCCATGCTCTCATGCATGGTCATCACGGTAGGTACGGACGCCCTTGCCTCTCCCCTCTGCCGCCATCGTGCATTCTCCCTTTGTCGCCTCAACTCCTAGGTATATTATATTTATTATATTTTGAACATGTTTGTTCATACGACTTATGAAAAAAATTAGGTCTTCCTCCCAATAAACATCTAAAACTCATTGGTATTTAGCGGTCATTAATACGAAGAAACGCTTGATACGAGTATTGGACTCAATTGGTGTTGGAATGAGTAGAAGTGACCTCACTAATATGGTAAGTAAGTTGATTGTGATCTCCTCTAGATATTGTGTTTTCTACAAGGTTTGTTATCTTTTCTCATATAACAGTTGCGAGGGCTTGAGAAGCACCTAAGGATTGCGTCCAATAGGAAGGGGTTTGACAAGGGTGAAAAGTGGCAGGATCTTGATGTCATAGCATGGGCAATAGAAGAGCATATACAAAAACTGATGCAGACTGATGGGTATGTTGAACACATATCAACATTTCAAATTTTATCTTGATCCAAAAAGTAGTGTATTAATAGCCAACAAACTGTTCTGCATTTTAACTAGATGATGCTTTGAGATATATATACGATGAACCTGAATGCTTGTTTGGATAGTTTTTTTACATTTATTTGGATAGATGGATTCCCACTATAACATTTTTTAATCTTGTAGCGCATCTTGTGGGTTGTTCGTGTTAAAATTTATGGAATATTGGACAGGTGATATGCTTTCTGGCTACATCACTCAGGTAATATTTTTGTTCGGACACAATTAGTACTATCTTGCATTTAAAAAAACGATTTTACAAGTGTAATTTTATGGAATACTTTGCAGGAGGACATGAAATCATTCCGAAGAAAATTAGTTGTAATATTGCATGATTCGGAATTGAATAAGATAAGAGGTTGTCCGATATATGATCAATCTAAAGATAATGAAAATGGACATGCCTCTGATACTATGGTTTTGCCGAGTCCAGAGGGAAAACACCCACGAAATGTATCCAAAGAAAACAACCCCTTTCCCGTTTGCATCGCTCCCACCAAACAACATGAGTTAGTTGACGAGGTCTGCAAATACATCATGTCTATCGACGATGCAGAATGTTTGGAGTAAGCCTCATGTTAAGATAATTATCAAGTATCAATACATATTATTATGATATGATATCATTATTCTTATCATTTGTTTCACAGGAAAGAATGAGTACAAAGCACCAAACCTTATCCACTTGGATTAACTCTAAAGAAAATTCAAGGCATACTCAGGATGGACCATCCTATGGACAAGGATTGTTTCAACATGGCTATTCGTATAGTGGCATGCGATGAGATACAATTGTTCATAGAGCCTCATATTCACAACATGGATTTAAGATTTTGTGTACACATAGTTATTATAATTGTGATTGTTCTAACCCTTTTTTTTGGTGTCAGTCGGCGCTGATCGATGGTACACGACATCCAAAATGGCGTAAAAAGCCAGATGTTAAGGTGTTGGCAACCTTGTTTCGTATAGACCATGATATCTCATCATGCAACATGGTAAGTTAGGTCACTTGTCCATTTTTTACATGATTTATGTGTTTTAATGATCACCACTTGCAGATTTTGTTGCCACATGCATCTCTTGGTGACTAATCTGTACTTGCTTGTTTACACGTGTAACTAGGCATACAACAAGTAGCCGTGGCAACGCACAGGCATTCCACTAGTATATATTAGATGATCAGTTACAAATACAACCATACATGAGTATGAATACAACTATACATGGCTACCTAAACTGTATATTTAACAGTAGAATCATTTCGATCTCCAAATCTCATAACTCATCTATAATTTTGCATTAGGAACACCATGGCACATGCATGCAACGACGACCCCGGCACCGATCCACGTTCTCACATGAAACACGCGCGACTGCGACGGCCCCAGCTTTTGCCTTTGCATTTTTTTAATGGAATAGTAGTATATAAAGCAAGGATGGTAGATCAGGAGACGGGAGTACACAGCAAACCAAGCGGTACGTACCTGGTTCGCTTCATTTTCATTGAGTTCTCCCGCCACAGCAGCAGCTCGGCCGGACTCCAAGTGGCGGACCTTGGGCCAAAATTCGGGGGGGGGGGGGGGGGGGGGGGGTGCAAAATGGGCTAGGGGGGGAAATATGGGCTTTAGGCTGATTTTCAATTGATAAATGGACCAAATACCTGTGAACATAGTCAAATTCTACATGGGCTGGGGGGCGACGACACCTTTTGGCCTCCACTAAGGTCCGCCAGTGCCAAGGATGGCCGGCGATGGAGGAGGTGGCGACGACGACGGTGGAGGGCGCAACGACACAAAGACCTTGGAGGGCGTGCGCGCCATTTTGTTTAAGCCGTCCAAGCCCGTGGACGAGTCGCAGTCCACGAGGATCGCCAGCCCCGACTTCAACGACGCTGGTCTCGGCCTCGCGGGTTGGAAGGGTTCACCGAAACATAGCTAGTGTTGAGAAGAGATATTATTGAAGGCAATGAAGAAACGACGGACAGAAACCCTTAAGTCTTTATATACTAGGAAAATTGCCCGTTCGTTGCACCGGGAGAGAAAATTTATTTTTTATTATACCCTTTTTAAAAAATATGTCTAGTATCACACCAAGATGTTTTCTACTTTACATAGATGTGAGTGTTAAAAAAAGAGTTATAAATGCGGAGAGCAACACAACTGCGGTGTAAATAAAGCGTACTCCCTCCGTTTAGAAATAACTGACTTAGTTCTTTGTCTAGATTCAAATATATCTACATACTAAAACATGTGTAGATACATATGAATCTAGACAAATCCATATCACCTATTTATGAACGGAGGGAGTATAAAATAAAGTGCATTTGCAATAATATTGTTGAATGCCCGATAGCTAAATTATGCGAGTCATCTACCTAGACATCCACCAAGCACCATAGATGAATCCTTTTAAATTTTGTACAACTTATATTTCGGTGCTGAAATAATATTGTTTGTTGCTTCTATGCTTCTGAATATTTGGATGTGCAAACAAAGAATGTCTGTACTTTCCCTGCAAAAAAAAAGAATGCCCGTACTTTACATCTTAGGAAAGAACAGATTCAGCGATGGCAATAATGTCTCGGGCTGCTCTTCCTTAGTTGCGCGCGCAAACTGAACTGTGGGCTAGCTGCACATTTAGCAACCATCAGGATAAATGTATTGTACAGCGTAAGCACTAAACAAATTGCTGCTCATCCCCCTGACGTGAAACTTGTGTGCTACTTCTCCAACAACGTACCTCTTTACCATGATTGACAAGCAGAATGTTTTTTTTTTGAAGTAAGACAAGCAGAATGTGAGCCTGTGAATAAGTGGTTATGGCGTAGGTATTGCAAGCAAGAGTAAACTGTAGGCCCTCGATAAAAAAAACTGTAGGCCCATCGAAGGTAGCAGCATGCAATATTCGGTTCATCATCTCTAACTCGACCAGCTCCGCAAACCATGAGTATTGGCCTGAGTAGATCTCGTGAAGGAGCTGCAAGAAATCCATTCGTTATCCGAGAGAAAAAACTGTCCGGAATGAGAATCGAATCAACCACTGGAAACCAGATAGTCGATTGATTTCCCTGGTGTGGACATGGGCGCCTGAGACAATTACGAAAGACCGAGCAATTAGTTCGTGGTTGGTGGACGAGCAAGAATGGAAGAAAAAACTATTAGTTCGCTCGTGAAGAAAAAGAAATCGTTTCTTTAAATTACAGATGGCACGAACTAAGGGGTAAATCCGTTAAAAAATATAGGAACGTTTCTTCATTTATTATTAGGTATATAGACTAGCATAATATCCGTACGTTGCAACGGTTTAAGAAATGGAAAAAGTTCTAGAAAAATGTTTTGGCCAGAAGATTTGTTTCCGATCATGAGGCATCGCATGGAACATTGCAGTCTTGCACAGAGCGTTTTTTTATATTGCCCGATGACATATCTGCTAAGGAACCATTTGGCCCAATTTAGAAATTATTTTCTTAAAATACGAGTGTGTCCTTACATTGCAACGGTTGTAAATGATAATATGTACTCACAAATCTAGAAAACTATTGTTTGTGTTTTATAGCACTCAAAATATCTTATATTTAACGTTGTACCATCTGAAATATTTTAGGTCTGCTTGGGATATATTATGTAAAAAGTTAAAATAATTTATTTAGAAGGATGCTACATGCCATGCTATGTGTATCTCTGCCAAGGTGGCAAGGTGCATGCTTGCTTTATCAAGTCAGCCTAGAAAGGAGATTTACACCCAGAAATGCATGAGTAATCCGCCAATTGGACCAAACGACCGTCAGACACTCAGACGCATGCATGTGATGAGATTGAGACATAGTAGTACGAGTGCGGAACTTGATGATTGCATAAATTACTCAAAGAGTGGTACTAAACTGTAAAACAGCCAAAGAGATAAGGTATTCTATCTCTTCCTCTCGGTTCAGAACTTCAGATCAAGATGTTCCTAAATTCCTGTCGGGAAGAGCGAGGTCGGGGCAATGGCTGCGTGTAGAATGGGAGAGCCGTGGTGAGGCCACGCGTAGGCTGGGTGCGCTGCCGCTAGAGGCTCTAGTGGCGCGCGCACCGGGCGTCGCACCTGCATGATGTGCCCGCCGTTGTACTTCACCCTCATCGCGCGTAGGCAGCCATCTGCGACGTGACGCGTTGTGGGGAACAGCAGCCACAAGGATCATCGCCTGGGATGGGCTGCCTCCTACAAGGGATGAATTGACCCCGGGTGCCCTCTAATGGCTCGGTGCATCCGTCTTCTCTAATAGGTACGTGTGCTTCAGCGGGAGCTCTGCCCAGGCGTTCCTTATCCAGCCGACAGCGGCCGACCCATCCGCCCCCAAGCACGACGTCAAGGTTGACCGGTGCGTCCCTCTCCTCGCTGTAGCTGCCCGCGTCCACCTTGTGTTCAACCAATTAGGCCTCCTGCTACCAAGACCCCGACGTCCTCCAGGTCGTCGTCGGCAAGCGCTTGGCCGGTACAACGCCGACACCACCACCGGCGATGGTGTTGCTGCCGTCGGCTTAGCCCACTCTCGTTCCCCTACTCTCTCACCATGCCCTCTCCATACCCGGCTCCTCAATTTAATTTTTGGGCTAGAATTCTGGGGGAAGATCAGGTCCGTGTGGTTGGATTGGTACAACACTGGACCGCCCGGGCCGCGCGCTGGGAGTGGTGGCACGCCCGCCGGCGGGGAAGAAGCCGGAGTATAGGCAACGGAGCGCGAGCGGAGAAACGGGGAATATGGGCAGGCACATCGAACATAGAGGTGGAGGTGGAGACCGGAGACTGGACTGGGGGCGGCCGGTCGGTGTAAGCTGAGGAAAACACAAAATAACGTTTCGGTGGTATGGGTGTGTAATATGTGTTTTTGGTAGAAGACACAATTGTTTAAAAAAGACTGGTCGACAGAAGTGTTCCGTCTTTTATTATCAGGTGCAGAAGTAGAGATAGAGATATAGATAAAGGCTCCAACAAAAACTTTCCTACGACCACCCCACCAACAGTACACGGTCATGCTACAACCGCACGATTGGACATACAAAGCTTAATCTAAGAGGTTACGTTATCTATGCTCTGCCAGACAGAAACTTAAGCCCACGTACTGCTTCACTTATATAACAAAAAAATGACCATTCCCGCCGCCTTCCTGGAGCGCCTGACGGGCGGCGTCCTCGTGGCCTCCCTCGCTGTCTTCCTGGAGAGGCTGACGGACGCGCTATATCCACCGCCCTTGACGCCTTTTTGGAGCGCCTAACGGATGCCGCCATCAACGACTTCTTAGATGGTGCCCTCGCCATCCCAATCACCGCTTTCCTGGACGCCGACCTCGGGGCCGTAGTAGCACCTTCCTGGAGCACCCGAGGAATGGCGCCCTCACTGTCTCCCTCGACGCCTTCTTCGACGACACACTCTCCTTCACCGGCACTGTAGGATTGGTACGAACCTGATATGTCCATGTACCATATGTTTGCTTTAAGAAACAATATATAAATGAGTGAATTTCACTTTTTACCCCTTAGTTATGCATTTGTGACACTAATTACCCGTCGAATGAAAAATCGTCTCTATTACCTCTTTTAAAATATCTGAACCCTCGTTTTTGATGCGTGTGTATTCCGCAAGGTGTAAGCTATTGGCCGGAGTTTAAAAATGTCAAGACGGCGACAGCAAACTGAATATATGGATGAGAAAAGTCTGAACATGATTATCGATCATGCCTTCCAATCTTTACAATTTTACCGTGCCACTACGCGTAACATTGCCGGTCATATCTAACAAAAACAAGGAAAGTACTAAACAGGGATAAAACCTTGTTCAAAGTCTCTTAAATGAGACATTTCCCTAGAAGTTCCACTAAATGGGATAAAATGTGTCTCAAATGCAGATCTACGGGGTAAAAAACGGAATCCACTCTATATAAATTATAGGACAACAACATGGATGAACAAGCACAAGTTTTGTGTTACCAACCCATTTGAGGGCATCAGACTGAGATTTAAAAACACGAAGAACTAAACAACATGGTTCTTGCTCAAACTGTTGAATTTGTGTTTCCATGTCGTTCTGTGCTCTAGGGTATGACGTAGCAGGAGTCATATCCCTTCCATTGCCACCGATAGGGAAAATAGCTCTTCCATTACCCCCCGACACGCCCACTTCCTCTTATACCCCTATTATTGGGATATAAAGGTGTAAGATCATCATCGGTTCCTGAAACCCACACAAAAGTTTAGAAAGCAGCAATTAGTGCAAGGGGAAGATAAATGTCTCTATACCAGCTTCACAACTGAAAATAAATCCACACTTGCTGACATAGTAGCAGAAACCAGTTCATATTGATTTTATGAATATGATAAGTGAAATTGATCAGTGATGTTTAAAGAATATGAAGGTGGGAGATCATCATCAGTTGTTGTAACCCACACAAAAGTTGAGGAACCAACAATTAGTGCAAGGGATCTTTTCCAAAAACGAATAAAATATTCACCTTATCAAGAATAACCAGAAACATCCATAACTTTCTGAAGTGAAATATTGAGTACATCTATAAGAAGTTGTGTTTTAAATCATAAACATTGTGAGAGTGCTCTTGATTCCCACTGCATATCATCCCGTTGCATGGAGAGCAGCAACATACAGCTAATCAGCATCCGTTCCTCTATTGTGTCTCTCAGCTAATCAACATTCATTCCTCTATTGTGTCTCTCACTTGAATGTTGAACGACACATGCTATATATATCTGAGTATCCTTATTTGACATTGTTTCTTTTTCTTACATTCTAAAAAATAAACAAATCATGATAATTGTATATGATGCTTCCAAAGGGACTCTATTCCTAGATAGACGTGAGAATAACTAACAAAAGAATGAGAGGAAGCATGAAAAGCAGGAGAGGCATCCCAGGAACAATTACATGAGCGTTGCAATCTGTTTCTCACCTGATCAGGCTGGCCTTTCTACATAATGAAGGTTGTCTTGAGAAGTCCATTGCCTTGCTCCATAGTTTTGATGGCACTGAGGAAACAAAACGGCAAATTGGAGATCAACAGTCTGGAGCTAATTTGAAGATTGATATGTACACAAAAATCAACTTGGACACATTGATTAAATAAACCTAACTACTAATGAAGATACCATGACGCAAATGAACAAATCATGAAGAGATAAATTTGTACAATTACTAGAATAATAATCAAGGTCCTGAACAACATTATCAGACTTACTATTTCTTGGTCTTTTGGTTGACAGTATGACACTGAACAGTATTTTTCATCTATTTTTCACTAGACAACATATGATATTCACCTTATGATGTTTACTATGAAATAGTTATTTCACTTGATTGGACTCAAAGTTGTCCGTTTGCTGATGCCAAAAAATGTTTTAAGTATTTTTATAACTAATTATTGTACAATTTATCACATTAATGCTTCTGATTTTTCAGTACGTTGGTTTGAGTTTTTGAACCAAATGATTGGTTTGTTCAGTACTGTTAGAGTATTAGGTATATACGGTTGTTATGGTAATTTAGATAGCGTGAGGATCTGTTTATGTACAGTCCTAACTTGACTCGTACTCCTAGATAATCATCTGTACGCCTATATATACTCGCCCACGAGGCTCAATAATATATCCATCATATTCCGCTAAACTCATACTCTTTCATGGTATCAGCCTAAATCGATCTCAAAACCTAACTTTCGCCACGCTGCCCCCGGGGAGGTCGATCTCCGCCCGAGGCTGCACAACCTGTATGCAGGGTTTGTCCGTCGATCCGTGATCGGCTGTCCTGTAAGTCTTTTTCTCCGATCTCTTGATCGGCGTTCTTTTTGGTTTACCGATCTTAGATCGGATTGAGTCGCCCACCGTCGTCGTCATCGCCGCGCCTCTACTCCGACCTTGGCATCGAGGATCTACATCGCGTCCGTGCGCCTGCCCCCTCCGCTGCTGTGCCTGCCTCGGTGGCTATCGCGGCCTCACGGCAGGCTGCCGCGCACCGCGGACGGCTGCTACGCCATCCTCGGAAGGCTACCACGGCCGCCCCCCTCGGATCCTCTTCGTCGTCATCATCCGGGACTTCACCGACAACGTCACCATAGAATCCGATCTACGCGTCGTCCACGCCATGGCGCATACGGTGCACCGTCGGTCAGATTTAACTGATCCCGTGCCTGTCTACGCCAAGCACGTCCCCGAGCACGCGCCTACCACTGATCGAGCTACGGGCTTCTGTTGTGTCGCCCCGTCGGGCCGCAACGCCGCCTTTGGTCCATGCTACCGGCTTCCAACGCGCGTTACTTGGCGTGTACGTCGTTGGTGGTCTCCTAGCCGCTGCACCGACTTGTGCCCTGCAGCTATGCCGCCCCCTAGGGTCGTAGCATGGATGCACGCAGTCTACTTCGCCGTCCTCGTGCATCGACGGCCTCGACTTTCACCGCGCCATCTCCTACGGCGCGGATCGCCGTCGTCTGCACATGGTCTTCGTCACGTTGTCGGGTCTTTCTCGCCTACTTCAAGCACCGCCACCGCGCTTCACAAGGTAACATGCAGGGCACCCTCTTGTTGTCGCAGGTCCCGCCGACTACCCCATCGCCACTCTAGGCATCCAGCATGACTAATCCAGGTCGCCGCTGGTTTCGGCGCCTTCTACGTCTTCGTCCACTACAACTTCGCCGCTAGCATCATCCTCTCATTCCTGACTACACCACCTTCTACTCTACTCCGACAACCGCGGACAGCACTGGCATCTCTCCCTTAGCCGCTTTGCGCGTCACAACCGCTCTGGAGGCTTCCTCTGCTAGTCTTTCTGACATGGAAACAAGTTCATGATGGTGCCTACCCCCGCACGCCTGGTACTGGCAATACCGGGAGTGCTTTCGTTCCCAACACGTTCCCGAGTTTGGCAAACTCGGATCGGCGCCTCGTCTTCATCGGCTTCGACAACGTCTTCGGCATCGACCCCTCTACGACTGCCTCGACCACGTCACCGACGAGTTCTTCTTTACATACTCGGTTCTGGCAAAACCGGAGTGTGCGTTCGTCCCTGACGTGCGCCTCTGGCAAAACTATGGCCACACCTCGTACTCGACGGCTCGGACTGCATCGACTTCGGTATCGACACCCTTAACGACTGCCTCGACGCGTCTCCATCATCCTCCTCGCGCACTATGCGCATGCGGCTTCACGTGCAGCTACCTCGACACGGGCATCCCCGACCACGACATCGACCACGGCGACCCATCGCACGGCTACCTCGACCATGGCACTGCCTCACGCTCTCGGCTCCCTCGACATCGGCACAAAGGCTACCACCTCGCTTGAGCATCACCAGCTTCCTCTACAGTTCAAGCTACCGCGACACGACACCGTCCAAGACGTTTCTGCTACGACTGCAGGGGGATGTCAGCCTACTGGGTGCTACTTCGGTTTATCTCCAGTCTGGCCGTTCGGGACGTTTCAGTTGTTCATGACGCTACCACTACGACTGCGGGGATGTTAGAGTATTAGGTATATACGGTTGTTATGATAGTTTAGATAGAGTTAGGACATGTTTACATACAGTCCTAATTTAACTCGTACTCCAAGATAATCCTATGTACACCTATATATACTTGCCCATGAGGCTCAATAATATATCCATCATATTCCGCCAAACTCATACTCTTTCACTGCACTTGTCTAGCCAGAAATTTTCATGGTAGCGGCTACCGTGCCAATGTACCTCCAAATTGGATTACGATTTTCACCAAACCATGCACCCATATATATTCATAACTATGTGAGATGTTTCTGAATAGATTTGTGCAGAACTATTAACACTATCAGAACATGCAGTAGTATGTCCAAAACTCCAAACACATAAGCCTAGGATGAGGGTACAAATACTGACCGGGATAAATATTTCATGCCTTTTGATAACAAATCGCCATCTAGGAAAAATCGTAAAACAGGAGGATTACAAATTAGAGTCTATAGTCCAACAAGAAATATACAACAAAGTTGTTGATCCGGTGTGCTAAAAGGCATCAGAGTTCTGCAGAGTGCCAACTTTTTGTCACCCAGCTACATTTCTTTACAGAAAAGAAATTGATTATGAGTATATTATTCCCTACAGGTTTCTTCTTTGGGAAATTCTACTTAAATTATCACAGTAGTTTATGATGGCGATCAGACTGCATACCTTGCATGTGTCCTCCTAGATTTTAGCTCATCACTTGCGTACTTCTTGAAGATAAAACTGTACATATATGTTGGAGAAAAGCTGATATATAACTCCTTCGGTCCACTCATATGCTTTTCTCTTAATAGGTCGGATCCCTAGCCTGAAAATCCTTTTGAAACAATACAGATTATCATATAATGTTCAATGTGGCAAGGTAAACTCCTGCTATGCTTACCAAAATTAAATTAGGACTAGGTGGAGTGCGCGCTTCGCCGCGCCACCTACAATACGTTTGACATTCCATGGTAGACGTGGTAGATTTGTGAAGTGTCGTCACTGTGGATCACAATGATACATTGCAAATGTATCTATAATTTTTTATGTTCCATGCTTACTTTTATCCACTTTCTTGTGTTTTGTTCCAACTTTAGAGTACATTTCATATGATTTTTTGGACTAACCTATTAATAAAAGCCACAGTGTTAGCTGTCTGTTTTCTGCTGTTTTTGGTTCCAGGAAAATCAGAAAATGAATATTCTCGAAATTGAACGGAACAAAAGCCAAAGTGCCTATTTTTCCGGAAGTTATCAAGTGTCAGAATACGAGACGGAGAAGGGCCAGAGGCCAGCCACACCACCTGGCCGCACGGCCAGGCTGGGTCCGTGCCAGGGGGTGGTGTGGTGGCCCCTGTCACCCCCTCGGCCTCCCCTTCCGCCTATAAGATGCCCTCGGGACGTAAATCCTAGGTACCCGATCAAAAATCCACGAAAAAGTCTGTAGCCGTCGCCATCTCCATCCCTAGATCGGGAGGAATCTGAAGCTCTTCCCGGCACCCTGCCGGAGAGAGGAATTCACCCTGGAGGCCTTCTTCATCACCATGCAAGCCTCCGGTGTGATGCGTGAGTAGTTCATTCTTGGACTACGGATCCATGTAGTAGCTAGATGGCTGGTTCTCCTTTGTGCTTTCATGTTTAGATCTTGTGAGCTCCGTTCATGATCAAGATCATATATTTGTAATTCTGCATGTTGTGTTTGCGGGGATCCGATGGATATTGAGATGCTATTTCAGATTGATTATTGATTCTATCATGTCTTTGTTATTTGTGATCTTACATGCTTTCCGTTGTTAGTAGCTATCTTGTCCAAGTAGATACTAGCAACTCCAAGAGTTAGTATTTATGCTCGATAGTGGGTTCATGCCTATGGTAATCTAGGGAAGTGATAGAAATCTCTAAGGTACTAGATGTGTTGTTGCTACTAGGGAAAAAACAACAATCCTTTATTCATAGAACAATCGTATTGTTTACTTTACACGCAGTTCATAAAGCAATAATCTGTTGCTTGCAACTTAATACTGGAGGGGGTTCGGATCATAACCTGAAGGTGGATTATTAGTCATAGATGCAGTTGGATGGCGGTCTATGTATAATTTTGTAATGCCCAATCAAGTCTCAAAGGAGTCAAGATGATTAGTATATGCATGTATTTCTTTCTTGATGTTTGTCAATTGCCCCGCTGTAATTTGTTCACCCAGCATGTTATCTATCTAAGGAGAGCCACCTCGAGTGAAATATGGATCCCGGTCCTTGTCTTTTACATGCAATCTATAAACTGTTTACTGCTTTGTGTTTACTTTCTGCAAACTGTTACTTCTTTCCATTCGATAGTTTAATCCTTTGTTTTCCGCAAAACACGATGAGATTGACAACCTCATCGCAAGTTGGGGACAAAGTTCTGTGGTTGTGTTGTGCAGGTCTCCACGTTGCTACTAGCACCGGTAGTGCGTCCTGCCAAAGCTCAGCTAGTAACACCTTTGGGGTGTTTCCTTGCTCCTACTGGTTCGATTAAACCTTGGTTTCATACTGAGGGAAACTTGCTGCTGTGCTCATCATACCTTCCTCTTGGGGTTCCCAACGAGCTCTACATCAACACCGCTCCAGCATTTTTCTGGCGCCATACACAGAGCCATCAAGCATTTTTCTGGCGCCATTGTCGGGGTGTCAAGGACATCTTCACAAGGGAGTCCCTCATAACCAATCTCTTTACTTTGTTATTTTTGTTTTGCTTAGTTTTTTTTGCTTTGTTTGCTTGTTTTGTTATTCAAAAACACAAAAAAAATAGTTTTACTAGTTTGCTTTCTTATTAAAAAAACACAAAAAAATTAAGTCTCCTTTAGTTACCACCTCTTCTTTAGCTCACCATGTTGATCCCTAAATTCACCCTGAAATATCTTCCAATTGGTAGTGGTTCTATAATTGGGAAAGATAACATGGAAGAATTCTTTAATCATGTTAGTAAACATGAGGATACTGAGGATAGATCCCTTGCAGAACTTGCTCCAAACTATGAGATTGCTGCAGCTTCTTTAATTCACATGTTAGAAGCTAGGTTTGTTAACCTCAACCCCTTAATGCAAATAATGTTTCTTAAGCTTAAAGAAATTGAGGACCCTGAAAAGAGGGATTTTATTCTAGAAACTTTGTTTAAGGAGTTCTATGATGTTGCCAAGGAAGCTAGAAAAGTCTTTGAACGTTTCAATATGCTAGGCTCATGTGTAGATGTTGTTCATACATGAGAAAAGATGAACAAAACCGAACCTTATAGGGAGGAACCTAAGATACCAATACCCTTTAAACTAGTAGCAATACATGATGTCATAGAAAAGAATCTTGATTGGATTGTTCCTGCAAACCCTTTTGATGAGAATAGTGAACCTAAGAGCATTGAGAGAGGATCCTCTCGAACTTATTTGGATGATATACCTTTTCTTGTTGAAAATATTTCTGGTATTGATCTTAATGCTTCTTCATTTAAGAACACTTGATTCTTTCTTTGCTTCTTATGTCTAACTTAAAGGCGTTAAAGAAAAGTACTTATTGGGAGATAACCCAAAAGTTTTAGATAAGTCTTGGAAGTTATTACTTCAGTAATAACCGCTCCTTATCCTTTTTATTTGCTTTTTGTGCCAAGAGTAACCTCTAATGAGAGAGAAGTAATGATTGGGAAAGTTGTTGTCCCGAAACAGATTTCTGTGCTTCACCGTAAAAATTCGTGTAAAATCTCTGAACGTCTTTTTGAGGCGTGAATTTTTGTGCTTCTGCCCCAGGTTGGTATCTAACTTTCGTTAGTTCAACACTTTTTGATTTGAGCAACAGAAGGTCTTCGAAACAATTCGTCTTTACCTGCTGGTCTGTTTTGACAGATTTCTGCTATTTTCTGCATTTGCTTCTTGTTGGTTCCTTTTTGAGTTCTTTTGGGGAATTGAGCTTTTTGAGGGAAGTGCTACGGTATGTAGTGTTCTAATGGAAGTTTATTTGGTGTTAGAACTGAACCTTAAGACTTATTTATCTTGAGTGCACTAATGTTGCTAATAAAGATTGTGTGAAGTTTTGTATGAAGGAAAAATTTCAGGTGTATGGAAGGAATGAGTAATGAGATGAAGGATGGACTAAAGCTCAATCTTGGGGATGCCACGCGTGTCACCCCAAGAAATATCCAAGAAGTACAAGCGTCAAAGCTTGGGGATGCCCAAGGCATCCCCTTCTTCATCAATAAAAAATCTAGGTTTCTTCCAAACGCTTCATTTTTATTGTTTCATGCACAGTTGTGTTTTTCTTGGAGCGTCTTCTTTTTCGTTTTTGTTTTGGTTTTTCATTTGCTTGGTTTGCTTAGTTTTCTTAATAAATTGGTTGGACCCCCTCTTTCATATGTTGGTTTTCAAATAGTTTGGTTTGGTTTGGAAAAGAGTAGGAAAGTTCATAATTATGTGGTAAAAAGAGCTCGTTTTTGACTGTGGCTTATGCTTTGTCATGCCATGCTTGATATTGTTTTGTCTTTATGCTTAGTATTCTTTGCTGTAGCATGACTTGTTATAAACAATTGAGATTGCTTAATGTGCCTTGGATGAATCATGCGTTGTTTTAGCATATTAAAGCATAGTGTAGTGGTATTCTCCTTTGATGCTTTATTTGGGTTGACTTGGCACATGCTCACACCATGTTATGACTATCCCAAGTCACCATAGCCTTTATGATCCTTTAGTTTTCAACTTGTAGTATCACTTTATGCTTTGATCAATGACGTTTTGTCGCTCTACATGTTTATGGCTATTATTGCTCTCTTAGTTTGTCGCTCCCAGTCTTTTGCTAGCCTCCACAACCAAGTATGAGTTCCACTCATGCATCCAACTCCCTAAACCAAGTTATTCCAAAGATTCCACCATAACTACCTACTAGCTTATGCTATTCCAAGTATATTCATACTTTTGTTTACCTTCCAAATTAAACTTGTTATGAGAAAACTAGTGATTAAAGCTCTCACGAACTTAATGGAACACATTAGTTTTCTTGCCCTTAATAAACTTGAACCATTGTGTCTTCTATGTTGTATATGCTTGCATTTATTTGTTGGGGATTAGCAGAACCATGCTTTCATGGGGAACGCTTTCAACATTGCACTTGGTACTTGTACCTAGTTGATATCATGCTCTTTTGTATATGGATGTCGTCGGTGTGAAATGAAAGGGGAGCTTGTAAGTCCATGGAGTTATGTATATGTGTTAGAGAAACGCCTGGGCCGCTGGTCTAATCCATGCTAACATGGTGGAAACCTGCAGCATAACCATAATGAGCTGTCTATGAAGCATTCTTCTTATAAAAAAAGAGTCCTACATTGAGAAAAAAGAGAAAAAAAAGAGATTATGAAAAGAGGAAAGAGAGAAAAAAGCACCATATTCCCATGGTAAATAAGAAGATTGCTGAGATGCTCATTGTCTGCTTGCCTTGTCATTTTGATATGGGAATTCTTCCGTATCATTGGGCAAGGGGTACCCCGTTGGCGGTTCTCTATGATACACATGTACTTACAATGACAAGAACTTACCGGTGACTAAACTTGAGTAGCATGAGGAGCATCCCTCGTATACAAGGGACATGAGATTTCGGACTTATACTTCTTCAAGCATGTACACCATAGTTTGTTCACTTTAACCTTAATCACTTCAAGATGCTTATGATAAGGGCAATGAGAGTTGAAAGCTATAAGTACCATAATTTTTGGAAGCTCTTTATGAGACTTGAATCCCTACTTCCTTTTATGAAGGCATTTCTTCCACCATTATATATTGAGTCTCCACCTTCTACCTATATGCACCTACTTTGAGAGCATAGTGGCCATTCTTAGTTCTATGTGCATTGTCCCAGGACTAGTTGATTGATGCATACCTTGATATTGCTTGTTTTAAACTATTTATATCTAGTCACTCTTATGAACTTTGAAGGTGCCCTATGCATTTATATTTGCTACTCTATGAGGGACAAGCTGAATACTATTATGCTATGTTTTCTTTATGTGAAACAAACAAACTTCTTGCAAAGCATTATTATTCATGAATCTTTTGTTTGTGCCTTTTCATGTTGCATCATAGTTTCTTTGCTTATTGCTAGAACTTTGTCTTTCATGTTATGATTGAAGTACTATGATCTCAACTTTGAATGTTTTACAAATACTTTGATCAAGTCTTTGATGGTGCATGTCTCCTCAAAAATTATTCTTTCTTTTTATCACTTACCTACTCGAGGATGAGCAGGAGTTAAGCTTGGGGATGTTGATACATTGCAAATGTATCTATAATTTTTGATGTTCCATGCTTGGTTTTATCCACTTTCTTGTGTTTTGTTCCAACTTTGGAGTACTTTTCATATGATTTCTTGGACTAACCTATTAACAAGAGCCATAGTGCCAGCTGCCTGTTTTCTGCTATTTTTGGTTCCAAGAAAGTCAGAAAATGAATATTCTCGGAATTGGACGGGACAAAAGCCAAAGTGCCTATTTTTCCGGAAGTCATCAAGTGCCAGAATACGAGACAGAGAAGGGCCAAAGGCCAGCCACACCACCTGGCCGCGCGGCCAGGCCGGGTCCGTGCCAGGGGGTGGTGTGGTGGCCCCTGGCACCCCCTCGGCCTCCCCTTCCGCCTGTAAGATGCCCTCGGGACGTAAACCCTAGGTACCCGATCAAAAATCCACGAAAGAGTCTATAGCCACCGTCATCTCCCTAGATCAGGAGGGATCTGAAGCTCTTCCTAGCACCCTGCCGGAGAGGGGAATTCATCCTGGAGGCCTTCTTTATCACCATGCAAGCCTCCGGTGTGATGCGTGAGTAGTTCATCCTTGGACTACGGATCCATGTAGTAGCTAGATGGCTGGTTCTCCTCCTTTGTGCTTTCATGTTTAGATCTTGTGAGCTCCGTTCATGATCAAGATCATATATTTGTAATTCTGCATGTTGTGTTTGCGGGGATCCGATGGATATTGAGATGCTATTTCAGATTGATTATTGATTCTATCATGTATTTATTATTTGTGATCTTGCATGCTTTCCGTTGTTAGTAGCTATCTTGTCCAAGTAGATGCTAGCAACTCCAAGAGTTAGTATTTATGCTCGATAGTGGGTTCATGCCTATGGTAATCTGGGGAAGTGACAGAAATCTCTAAGGTACTAGATATGCTGTTGCTACTAGGGAGAAAACAACAATCCTTTTTTCATAGAACAATCGTAATATTTAGTTTACACATAGTTCGTAAAGCAATAATATGTTGCTTGCAACTTAATACTAGAGGGGGGTCGGATGATAACCTGAAGGTGGATAATTAGTCATAGATGCAGTTGGATGGCGGTCTATGTATAATGTTGTAATGCCCAATCAAGTCTTAAAGGAGTCAAGATGATTAGTATATGCATGTATTGCTTTCTCGATGTTTGTCAATTGCCCCGCTGTAGTTTGTTCACCCAGCATGTTATCTATCTAAGGAGAGCCACCTCTAGCGAACTATGGATCCCGGTCCTTGTCTTTTACATACAATCTATAAACTCTTTACTGCTTTGTGTTTACTTTCTACAAACTATTACTTCTTTCCATTTGATACATTTAATCCTTTGTTTTTCGTAAAACACTGTGAGATTGACAACCTCATCGCAAGTTGGGGACAAAGTTCTGTGGCTGTGTTGTGAAGGTCTCCACGTTGCTACTAGCACCGGTAGTGCGTCTTGCGAAAGCTCAGCTAGTAACACCTTTGGGGTGTTTCCTTGATCCTACTGGTTCGATTAAACTTTGATTTCATACTGAGGGAAACTTGCTGCTGTGCTCATCATACCTTCCTCTTGGGGTTCCCAACGAGCTCTACATCAACACCGCTCCAGCATTTTTCTAGCGCCATACACAGAGCCATCACACAACACGTTTTTTTCCTTTTGTTCTAGTATACGGTCTATAAAATATAGGTGCTAGCTATTTGTACTATGGACAGCTAGAACAACAGAAAATTATCAAGGATGGTATACTAAATAAAGATTGAACAATTAATCTCAACTAAAATAGTCTTTACAGAATGATTGTATGAATCATGTTGTTAACCCTAAAAAATACAAAATACATAAACCCACACATGTCCCCTACACTAAACGACATAGAGAGCAAAAAATAAATATAGGTTTTGCCACCAAGATACGTTACTCGCCAAGAATCAGAATCCACGGTCTATCAGAAATAATGACAAGCACCTTAAAAAAATAGACGATGAGCAATAAGTAGAAAATGCACCACTTATGGCATTTAGCCCTCTGCCTATTCGACGGCTTTTCCATTGATTCTTGATTCAAGTGTGATGTGAGCAACAACAGCCTCCGAACACCGACTCTACACCAACACCGTAACAAAGGAACAAAGAATAGTTTTCGAACAACACAGTAGAAAATGACAAAGAATAGTTTCCTAACAACATAGTAGAGAATGGAAAAGAATACTTAATACCTACAAAATCATCACCTAAGAAAAATAATAGTGTTAATTGTTAAATAAAGCTTAAGCGATGTAAATTCACTCCTCCGCCTTGAACTAATTTCAGCCTGTTGCTCAAGATTTTGCATCATTGAATCGATGCAATAGTAAGTAGATATTTAAGAAACCGTTCTTGGATAGTTCAACTATATCTTAGCTTACTTACGAATACATCTAGCTATATATTATACATAGAGACTATCGAAAATTTATGTTGTCAACAAGATACCTACTTAGAAGAAGAATTTCTTATTGTTTTGGATGTTTTAAAGCTGAGGTACAGAATGCTTGAAACATTTTTTTTGTAAAATTTACCCCCAGGGAAAGTTCTTTAGTTAATTCTTTGTCCGCAGTATGGACAGTGATTTTCCGTCCTCTGAAGAAATTATCACAGGGATTATTATTCACCAAGGGAACCAAACTGTAGAACTTAACATACAGTATACTTATGCTCCAGAAGCAATCATCAATTTTAACTAGTTTGTGAAGCTCGCACTAGTAAGACAACAATAGTACATGAGCAAACAGTTTCACACATAACGATACGATAAGTTGGTTCTTAATAGTTTTTACTACTTACATCAATGATAGGTGGCTGGACCTTCTACCCAAACTTGAGATGATCCTTCTTAATCTCACGGACAACAAACCTTCACTTTGTTCCTTCAGGACCAGAAACAAAGAGATTAACCTTTGAAAATTGTTGAGTCCAAGAATACTTCTCCATATCAATTCCATTGCCAGAATTTCGTTCTATAACATGAATGAGATGGAACACCATTTTATCGCTATCTGTTTAGGTGTGGCTTTGAATAGGCAATAACACTATAAATAGTCCAACCATAGTTGATGTATCTAAATCAAATCCACCTAAAATCGATTGTGGCACGATTGATTAGTAATACATGTAATAATTCCCAA
The DNA here is from genome assembly GCA_916181665.1 of Avena sativa. Classification (NCBI taxonomy): domain Eukaryota; kingdom Viridiplantae; phylum Streptophyta; class Magnoliopsida; order Poales; family Poaceae; genus Avena; species Avena sativa. The sequence goes on along the minus strand of OV702289.1, from coordinate 409,727,647 downwards.
TAAACAAAGAGTGCAACTACGAATGAGATTCCCACTTGTAGACATCTGGCCTGAAAATGGAAACACTTTTAGTAAAGATTAAAAAAACATGCACACTGGACAATAAGGCAAAATTCAATGAAGATACCCATGGCTAGAAGAGACCAAAATTACCGGTGCAAATGCCAAAAGCCTCAACATAGGCAGTACTTCTTGTTGTTGGCCTCTTTTTTCTGCTTCCCCAATCATCGAGTACATGAAGGACACATAACATGACCATAGTGTACGAAATCACATCATTATCACTCTTTCAACTCCTCGAGTAGTTTGATTTCCACCATTCTATATAGTTGATGCATGAACATAAACTTTCATGCAAATACTATTCTCAACTTAAATGAGTAAGATAAAAGATACATTGTAACGCTTATTCATGGGCTTCGAGCATGCTAATAGGTATAAGACTGAATAAAAACTCCACTACTCATATAAATAATTTTATACATAGCCATCAATCATCAGTAGTCACATCGAACACAAGAATACAAATAGTTAGAAAATGCAATGAATCAACTAATATCGAACTCATGCGAAACTATGAAAATTATTGAGAAAATCTCAAGGCACTACCTTTTCTTGTTCAAATAAAGAAAATTTATTGTACTCTAATGCATCATAAATTCTTGTAACCATAGTTCAGGAAAAAATATTGCAACCTTCTAACACCATATAAACTTGAATTACCAGTCATGGTCTTGCTATGTAACATGCAACGGGACATTGCTATTAGCAATCTAGCATGCTACTTGAAGATCCCGGTTGTAAATTTCTTTTGCATCAAACATCATAGCAATAAATGATTATATCAACGTGTAAAATTGTGAAGCTGAATGTTCCATCAATCTGTAAAGGACAACAAAAACGACATCCTGCTTGGAGTTGCCAATAGAAACCCATTAGGTTTATTTTTCATTGGAATTTCTAAGGTTGCTTTTCAAAATCTGAAAATAATGCCAGAACTATCACCATAATATCTATTGTGTAGATAAATTGTTGTATTAAAATTGCAAAAACCCTCTGGCACAATTAATATATGGAGCACAATGTGATGATTGGATTAACGTGGCTAGCATTACGGCACCGGACCAAAGCTCTCAATCTCCCTAGGGCTACTCTCATACGACTTGTGCCTCTAGAGCCATCTCACACACCGCAAACATCAAAGCATATAAATTTGTTCCATTTTAATATTGGAGACACCAAAGCAGGATTGATATATCAATTCTGAAATAGAAAACAAAGGAGAGAGACGTTTTTAGTACACACCATCTAGTAGATTACCAGCATACACCTACAAAATTACCAGCGTGAGACTAATATGACGTGGTGAAATAATTGATGTGAGTAAGAACATAAAAGTCCCTAAATTCTACCTCCAATCAGTCTAAGCAACTCTCTCCAAGCTTCACGTCTGTTTCTTCCTCATCCTGCTCGCCATGGACAGCAGGACCATCACCTACATCCCTTTGGAGGCGGCAAGGTTGGGGCCAGTCAGACCCGGAGCGCTGATTCCAGGGGGCGGACGCGGCTGAAAGGGAAAAGTGGGTAGGGGCACAGGGCCGCACGGGGTGAGGAGCCACACTAACGCCGGTTCGAGGTGGAGAGAGGGTAGCGGTGTAGGGCGGTACCCTGGCATAGGGCTCCTCGAACCACCGCAGTGAGGGTTCGTGGTTCTGGGTCGTGGTCATGGAGATCGCTGTTACAACGGTTATTTCTTTCACTGTATTTTCTATTTCTTGGTCATTGCCTTATGGGCCAAAGTGGTGGGTGGACCCTGTTTAATCACAACAGAGGCTCTAGTCACAATAACAAAAGTCCTAGGTCGCATGACTCATTGAACGATCCAGATAACTTTCCATCAGATAACCAACAGCTAAGAATGGTCGAACCAGGAGGTGCCTGATATGCCAGGGTCACCACTGGGATTAAGCTATAGATTAATGCTCCCTTTGTTGCCTAATATAAGACGTTGAGGAAATACTATTTGGTGATGCAGAAAAATGAAATCAATATCACTTGAGCCAAAAGATATTGATAAAATCTTGTTTATTGCATAAACATAAACAAATATATTAAATACATAACTGTAGAAAATGATATGTAGAGAATTTTTGTAGTAGAGAGTGGAAAAAATTAAATCGAAGGTATTTTAAAGGTAAACTGCGCATCAACAAATAAAACTGTAGAGAGATTGCTCATATATTGAGCTGAAGAGACTATAACCTATTAAAATATAAGAGAGAGGAGCTGTATATCTAAGTAAATGGTGGAGTTACCTTAAGAGCTCTATATTTGAGTAGCGAAACCCAGCCCCTTGTTCCTGGAATGTGGACACACAACTTGTGATGTGAAGGCATGAAGTAATTTGGATAATATCAGATTAGTCATTAATCCATATGTGTCCTATATCAAACAACAAAGCTATCTAGTGGTTCTCGAATTCTATTTGATGGAGCCAAAAAAAATCACTAGATTATATATTCTTCTTCCTTTATTAGCAACGAAAGGTTTAGAATGCCTCTAAATGCAGCTCCCAGATGCTTAGCTACAAACACCAAGCATTCCATATGGCATGAGAAAATAGATACTTGTGTTGCTTCACCTACAAAAATGGACTGTGAACAATTGAGATTAAACTGATAATGTACTGCATGGTTGAAAGAGAACACACATATTCTAGTTCAGCCTTTTCTTCCCATGGTGTTGTCTTCAAAGTGTGATCACGAGTAGCAAAATAGTTATTTCATCACATGCCATAATATGTGTTGTTGCATACATATAAAAACACATCCATGTCCAGCTCTCAGTAGAAGTGTTCTGCGTAAGTGCATAACAAAGAACACATGTTAAGACAAAATCCATCGGAACAAAACGTTCTTATGCAATGTTATTATAATTTGGCACACAAATAAACTTCTCTGTAATCCATGTGGTGATGTAGGAACATATAATCCATGCTCCATTTGAAAAATAACAAAAGTAGATTTCATTGAGCTATACAGGTTGCAAGGTTTGAGCAAAACAATAAAATAGCAATCTATACATGATCGAAGTGTAAAGTAGAACACAAATATTTGTACTTATATACTTCTAGACAGAAGGGAGTCCTTTGACAACATCGGCACCAGAAGTATATGAATACCAAACACTAAGGGACACATCATTCATATGAACCAAATCTTCCACACATTGCTAGTATAACAGAAATTGCATGTACCTATTCAATCATCTAAGATTTTTACTACTTGGAAGTTCTATAATGCAGGTAAATAAGCACATGCAGGTGTAGCTCATGGATTTGGAATTCAAGAATGTCCAGACTAAAAAATCACAATGAGAACCCACAAACATAAAGGATGATCTTGGGTGATTGTTCAAGATGAGGAAGTTAAGTTTTGTCAGTGACAAGGTGGAGAATGAACCATGCTAAGAAGTTATGTTTCATTACATGATGCTTCTGCCAGTAACGACTTTTCCCAAAAGAATGTGCAATTTCACTATGCTTCTCTTGTCAAATCATATGAGTACGCATTCTTTTTTCATAGAAGTATTATTTTAGGTGCCAATGAGTGAAGCTTCTTGCCTCTTATATGAAAAGGGACTATCTCAGTTAATTGTGCCATGAAAAGGTAAGAAAAATGGACATCTTGTCTTCGCGTGGTACCTTTTGTAGCTCAGTAAGATACAATCGATCACTTCCACAAGCTGAGGGGCGGGCTTTTAACTCACTCAATCTGTATAATCAAGAAAGGAACAATATCAGTTACTGTGTGATATGAACTTAAGTTCATATAAAGTAATTACATGAAAAGAATTGGGTCGCCCATGGCCTTAAGCTCATCAGAGCCCCTAGCAGCATCAAATCACCAAGATGGTTCTCCCCTACCTAAATTTCAGTCCACCTAAAAAAGGCATCATACCTAAAGAAGATCAAATTGAGGTATAATCAACAATTGCATTTCCTGCTGCTCCAATTCTGCAAAAAGCCTGCCTGACATGAGTATTTTCAGTGAATTGTGTCTCTCCTTTCATCAATTCGGCCTCCCTTTTAAGAAGTATAGGCTCTCAGCATGTACATTGTTAGTTACACTGAGTAATTGCGGGACACAAAGGGAAAAAGAAACATTATGTAGCTAATATTGTTAGGAAACTTATACTCTATATTCAGAAGATGGAGAGATACAACAATACTTATGTTCTGTATTCTTAGCAATATATATTCACAATATATTTACACAAGCAAAAAATGCTCCAATAATAAACTACAGTGAAAAATAAAGATTACTGAACCTATTTCATTATATTGATCCTCTTCTCTGTGGCTCAAATCACCTTAGCAAGTTGGAGGCAGGAGGACCGGCGATGGTGGTGTGGCCAACAGGACAGGGATATGTCGGGGTCGGAATGGGGCGACTGGCGTGACGGAGGTGGTTGACTAGTCGGGGAGGTAGCGGCGCTTGGCTGACTCGGCGACCTAGGTGGCCTCGATTGCCTAGAGCTCTGCATCGGCCGCGGCGTCCCAGTAGAATTCTTCGTCTTTGGCATTGTATTCGGTGCAAGACCACGTGGGAAGAGCGGCGGACTCTATGGTGGCCACATCGGTGGCGAACTTGTTGGGGCGCCGTCCTTGGTGGTGGGAGGAGGGGAAACGATGTCGTCCCCGTCTCTCCTGCTCGCCCACCACCTAGCATCCATCATGTCGCTCGCCTTCAAGCTCTAGAACTCCTCATTAACATCCACATCTTGACCCCAACCTTCACCTCGCACCTCTACCCGGTCAAGTTGTCGTCGTGCACCTCTGCCTCGCCGTTGACCTCCCACTCCATGGAGATGTTTGCACCAAGGTGCTCGTCCACTGTAGGTTCGTCATCGACCTGGATCTCGCCTCCATCTAGCTTTACCCTGGCCACTTTTCTACAGCTCGCCCTCACCTGCACGTCCACATGCCGAAGTTGTAGCACATTTACATGATACAGTAGCATTGCCTTGATGATTGATCCAATGCACCAACAGTCCAACGTATTGATGGATTAATTAATCTCAGTTACTTGCCAGTCCTTGATTTATTAATCTCAGTTTACTTCTGACAGTTTAATGAAATAGGTTTAGTCATCTTCATTTTTCACTATAGGTTATTATTGGAGCATTTTTTGCTTGTGAATATATATTGCTGTGAATACAGAACATAAGTATTGTTGTATCCCTCCATCTTCTGAATATACAGTATAAGTTTCTTAAGAACATTAGCTACATAATGTTTGTTTTTTCCCTTTGTGTCCCTCAACTACTCAGTGTAACTGACAGTGTACAACCACGGCGTCCTCTTGGTGTGCTTTCACTGTTGCACTCGTGCTGATTGTGAGGATTTCTTCCTGGTGCTTTTAGTGTTGATCTTGATCAGTGAGTGAGGGAAAAGTGAGAGAGAGAAGAGTGGCTTACCCTAGCTTCATCTCTTAGTTTCCTTTTATAGCAACACCAGCAACATGGGAACCTTCACCATAAGATGGACGGCCAGGATGCCCCCGATCAGGGCATCCAATGGATGTAATTAAAAACCTCCTAAAAGGCCTTAATTTAACTTATTAGATCTACAAAACTTGTAGATCCCTTATCATATTACTTATATCCTATAGGTAATACAACACTTATTTATTAAATTTCTTTTGTTGTCATCATATCAAAAAGGAAGAGAAGCTCAAAACTAAAAATGAACCATCAACCTAAGCACCTTCTTTCACCCTAAAAGATTCTAAGTAGTAATTTCAAGACTAACGGCAAAGACCAAAAGAAGAACAGAATATATGATGCAAGCTATAGGCTAGAAGATACAAATAGACATCAAACATAAAGAATTTCAAGAAATTCAAATTATCTCAATAAGATTAATTATGGACACAAAGGGAAAAGAAAAAACTAAGCAATTTAGAAGAGTCAAGGGCTGATAAATATTTACACAACATACCTTTTCACACAGAAGCCGAACAATCTCAAAAGAGAATACACATATACTCATCAACTGTAATTTTTTTACATGGGCACATCTAAGGTACTTGGATCCTACAAAGTTCAAAAATAAATATGTAAATTGGTTAGAATCAAGTCGATGAACAAAAATGCATATTTATCACATAGAGCCTCATATCCAAGTGGAAGTATGCCAATTGTTGAAAGAAACATATAAAGTGAGTTCACCAAATAACAGTGACAACTAACCATCTTATATAAGAAAATGTAGAGAACCAAGGATGTGCACACGGGCATACCAAAGCAAGAAATAAATACAATGGAATTGAAATAACATGATTCAGTCAATGTTACATTCTCCATTACCTAAGCAGTTCATGGAAGCCCCTTCCCATATACATAAATCTTTGTCTTCAGAAGCTCTTCTGAGCTTGGAACTATTATTAGAGATCTCAAAACAAAATCCTATTTATCACCACATGATGAACTAAAATGTCTTAAAGTTGACCGATTTAGAGAAATAAAATAGAGGATGGTTATCTTACATGCACATATATATATTCAACCAACCAAAATGGTTCTAACAGAAGAGGTAGTAAAATCTCCCAAAAGCAGAAACTACACATGACAGGAAGTAATTAGAATTGAGGAAAATAGTCAATTGCTCCAATAGATTTCGGTTAGTACACAAAAATAAGAGATAACTTTTAGCATGTCTTATTCTCGCACTCACTGGCAAAGCCATTGATCAGTAGAAACACACATTTATTTGCTCGAGATTTCTTGTGTTTCATGCCTACAAGAACAACACAAAAAGAACATTAATTTTAGCAGGGATTTTCACCAAACACCTTGTACGCACAAATAAAAACAGATCTGCACGAACAAATATTGATGTATTAGGTGCTAAATCAAACATGAGCAGTCTCCATTCACTTTTACTTCAAGCTTCAAGGAGGTAGTGGCAGAGCAGCAACGTGTGTGTTGGCCTGCTCTCCACCCGTTGATGGAGATGATGCAACTCCTTCGAGTGACCTCCCTATAGTTTAGCATTGGAGCACGTGAGTGAGAGTTTATTGGAGCAAGTGAGGGAGAGATGTAGCACAGAGGATGCACGGGAAGGAGGGGCTCACCTTGGCTCGATGTCTTCGTCTGCCTCTATGGTGGCAGGCGAGGCTTCGCCCTCGCAGCCCACCTCGAATTGGCATCGTCGCTGGCGGCGGCCTTGCTCAGGGCCACATGTCGCTAGCGGGGAATTGTAGAGGTGGAGGATGGTGAACTCCAGGCCACCTCGTACGGCGCAGCGACGGCCGTGGTTTCCTGCAGCGAGAAGTAGGGGCAGAGAGGAGGGCGGCGGCCGGCCGCGCGGTGGAAGGAGGAGGATGCCAGAAGGGGGAGGAGGCACGACGGGAGGGAGGACGAATGGCCCCAGCCACCGCATGAGAAACCCTAGGGGTGAGAGGACCTGCTCCAGAGAGTCGTCGTGGAGGAGAAGAGATTGTTTCGGGCTTCGTTTCCTTCGGGGTTGAGGAAGGCACACACATACCAGGTTGTACCAGGTCCACCGACAGCGATAGGAAGCAACGGAGGCCCACATGCAGGGGCACAAGGTTGGAAAAACGCCCCGCAATAGCCTCACATCGCTCGGTTTTGTTCATGCTTAAGCCTTTAGATAATTACCAAGACGGAAAAGCAACCTTCACACCATGTATAAATTTCAAATATATGCTTTGTTATGCTACTAATATGCAGTTCATGTGTCATTCATGCGCCTTAGACGTATATCTATAGACCAATATAAAGCACCAGTTTGTTGGAAGAAAATGATATCAACCATCCATCTAATGCAAAGCCTAAAAATAAATCAATTTTCTGAATTATTTGTAATAGGAACAACTGATAAGTACTGCATCGTAGTGACAGACAGAATAAACCTATTAAGAATAGTTGTCCATAACAAATTTTTAGATAATTTGGTGGTGGCCAAACTTTCCCCAAATAAATAACTTAATCCAAGATACAATCATGAAAGCTTGGCGAAAAACAAGAGTAAAGAAAATCTCTGTGGAATAATCAACAAAATTTACACCCAAATCAAAAATTTCCGAACTAGACTACATCGACATGGAGCAACGGAAAATCTAGAACTACAGTTTAACAAATTATTTGTATAAAAAATTTATGGTAAAAAACAGAAATAGAGGGGTTTTATTGTAAAAAACATAAATATGGTAAAAAACATATAGATGCATCCCACCCACATAGCATGCAAAGGTGGCCATGTGGCTCCTCATGATTCATATTGTGAAAACACTGAAGAAACAACTATGGGAGCATATGGAATTTGAAGTGGATCCATCTTATTACATATGATCTAGATATAAATAGCAAGGAAATGCAATGGCTCATATGTGACTAAGATGGTGGAATGATAAGGTGGTGATAAGAAAGATGGTGGAGTGGTAAAAGATATGTCCCCAACTTAACTTGGGCATAAAATAATTTATCAAGAAGCAAATACAATATATCAAGAGGCAACTACAAGTGACACAATATATAATGCATATGGGATAAGAACCAAATAGAGGGGTTTTATATGATGCTCAAATGCAAGGTGGCATGGTGACATGAGCATGATATAATGATGATGCAATCAATAACATGTAGGAAGTAGCATTTTATTAATAGACCATGTAGCATTTTAGATATATGGGATTCTACAACTCTCCCCCACTAAACAGGAATCTCGCCCTGAGATTCTAGGAAGAAGAAGACTCAAAGAGGGTAGGATACTCGAAACAGAGGTCATCCTTGCGCTCCCAAGTGCCTTCATCAACGGAATGGTGCGACCACTACACCTTGTAGAATTTGATAGACTTGTTGCGAGTCTTTCGTTTTGCGACTTCAAGAATTTTTACGAGGTGTTCTTTGTAGGAGAGATCTTCTTGGAGGTTGATGAGATCGTGATCCACGGTCCTGCCAAGATCCTTGAAGAACTTCTTGAGTTACAAGATATGGAAGACATCATGAACCTTGAGTTTTTCACGAAGCTCCAGTGCATAAGCCACTTCTCCTCTTTTGTCACGGATTTTGAATGTATCTAGGCGCAAGCTTGCCTTTGATACCAAAGTGATGTGTGCCTCTCATGGGAGTGACACGAAGGTACACAAGATCACCAGGGGCATACTCCATGTCTGTGTGTTTTCTGTCATAATTGCTTTTCTGATGACTTTGAGCAATTTTCAAGTTCTCAAGAATGATAAGAACCTTCTCTTCTGCTTGAGTGACAATGTCAGGACCAAAGAATTTTCTTTCACCTGCCCCTGACCAACCATTTGGGGTACATCACTTGCGACCATAGAGGACCTCGAAGGGTGCCATCTACAGTCTCTCTTCTGGAAGCTGTTGTTGTAGGAGCATTAAGCATATGGGAGGCACTCTTCCCACTTCATGCCGAAAGAAATGATGCAAGCACGAAGCATGTCTTCGAGAATCTGATTGATCCTTTCAACTTTCCCTTGCGATTAAGGATGGTAAGTTGTGCTGAAGTTTAGCTTTGTTCCCAAGCCTTGTTGGAAACTTTCCCAGTACTCGGAGGTAAAGATACTCCCATGGTCTGAGCTAATTACAAGAGGAACCCCATACAGAGAGACAATTCTGTTGATATAGAGCTCGGCCAGCTGACTACCAGAAATTATTTCCTTGGCTGGAAAGAAATGCACCACTTTTGAGAGCATGTCAATGATAACAAATATTGCATTGTTGCCTTTTTGAGACCTTGGAAAGCCAGTTATGAATTCCATCTCCACTTTCTCCCATTTCCATTCTAGAGGCTTCAATGGCTGTAGAAGACCAGAAGGTTTTTGATGAACGGATTTCACTCTATGGCAGACATCGCACTCCCAGACATACTTGGCACAGTACTATTTCAATCCAGGCCACCAATACTATGTTTTCTGGTCCATGTACATCTTAGTGCTACCAGGGTGGATAGAAAGAATAGAATCATGAGCCTCTTTAAGAACTTGCTCTCTCAAACCCGGATACTTTGGAACAAACATCCCATGCTTAAAGAATAGAGTGCCTTGGTCATCAAGGTGGAAAGGCTCATACTTCAGAAGCTGAATCTTGGAGATGTTGTTTTTAGTGTAAGGATCACCAAGTTGAATGGTGCAAACCTTTTCTTGCAAGATAGGGGTAGCTATCAAGTTAAGGAGGTGTCCCTGAGGTACAATCTCGAGGTTGAGTTGACATAATTCCTTGCACAAGAGAGGTTGTTGTTCTTCCACCATGAGGTTGTTCACATAAGCCTTACGACTGAGGGCATCGGCCATCATATTTGCTTTTCCCGGAGTGTAGTTGATCGAAAGATCAAAATTGTTGATGGTCTCAATCCATCTCCTCTGGCAAAGGTTGAAGTCCGTCTACATGAAGATATATTTCAAAATTTTGCGATCAGAAAAGATCTCACAACAGTTTCCAAGCAAGTAGTGCCTCCATACTTTCAAAGCAAAGACAACCGCTGCAAGTTCAAGATCATGTGTAGGATAGTTGAGCTCATGAGTTTTCAATTGACGGGAAGCATACGCAACGACTTGCTTTTCTTTCAAGAGGACCACACCAAGTCCTTGAAGAGAGGCATCATAGAAGATCTGAAACGGTTTTGATGTATCTGGAGGAATCAAGGCAGGTGTGGAGGTGAGCTTTTCCTTGAGTGTTTCAAAGCTTTCTTGACATGCCGGTGACCAAAAAAATCTTGCCTTTCTTGAGGAGATCGGTAAAAGGGTTAGCAAGTTTTGAGAAGTTCTGAATGAACCGATGGCAATAGCTAGCCAATCTTAGAAAACTCTAGACTTCTTTGACATTTTCGGGAAGGAGCCACTCCACAATCGTCCGAACAGTCTCTGGGTTGACAGCAATGCCCTTTGTAGAAATGACGTGACCCAGATAGGTGACTTCAGGGAGTCAGAATTCACACTTTGAGAACTTTGCATAGAGGCGGTTCTCACCAAGATTGGTAAGGAAACAACGGAGATGTTCTGCATGCTCTTCTTTCGTCTTGGAATAGACTAGGATGTCATTAATATAGACCATCACGAACTTATCAAGGTACTCCATGAAAACTGAGTTCATAAGCCTTGAGAATGTAGCAGGAGCATTGGTGAGGCCGAAGGACATGACCGTGTACTCACACAGGCCATAGAGAGTTGTGAAAGCTATTTTAGGAACATCTTCCTTGCGAATCTTGATTTAATGATATCCACTTCTCAAGTCAAGATTGGAGAATACCACTGCTCCTGCAAGTTGATCAAAGAGATTGTTGATCCGCAGAAGGGGATATTTATTCTTGATGGTTTTTGCATTGAGAGCGCGGTAGTCAACGCAAAGTCGATCAGTCTGGTCGCACTTCTTCACAAAGATTGTTGGGCTACCCCAAGAGGAAGTGCTATGCTGAACAAAACCCAACTTCTCTTGTCCATCAAGCTGCCATTTGAGTTCGACCGCTTGGAGATAGGAGCAGTTCCAGGTTCAAGCTTAATCACAAACTCGACCTCTCGGTCAGGAGGCATACCTGGTAGCTCTTCTGGAAAAACATGTGGGAACTCACAAACCATTGGAATATTTTGCAAGGCATCCATAACATCAATGTTTTGGACACCCAAGGAGTAGTGCTGAATAGAAGGAGTTTGCCTTGGATAATAGACTATGTGGCCTTCGGGAATTTTCAGAGAAACCGAATTTTCTGTGTAATCAATTATGGTTCCATTTGTAGCCAACCAATCCATGCCAAAAATGACATCAATATCTGAGTTGCCCAGAATAATCAAAGAGGCCAGAAAGGAAGAGTCCCCAATTTGAACCTGATTGTCATAACTGAGTTTGGAAGTTAACATCCTTGCCCCGGGAGAGAGAACCATCAGCTTTTTAGGTAACGAATCGGATGACAACCCATTCTCTTGAGCAAACTTGAAGGATACAAATGAATGTGATGCTCTAGAATCAAATAAAACTCTTGCAGGGACCGAGTTAACAGAAAGCATACCCAACACAACTCTAGGTGCATGTTCAGCTTGAACAATGTTGATGTTGTTATTGCGAGCAACAGTAGACCCGGGCTTGGTGTTGATGTTGAGAGCCCGTGCTGCAGGTGAGCAAGGAGCAATTGTCGAAGCAGGTCTCGGAGGGGGGTGGAGGAAGAGCCTTGTTGTTCATTGGATAGTTCCACTAATGTACAAGAGCGAATGATGAGAGTAGTGGTATGTTCATGATTCCATCCCGCACTCAAATCATTACTCTGGACATGAATAGGAAAAACGTGCAACCCCACTCTTATCCTTCTTAAGAAAAACTGAAAGAGATTTAGCAGCTAAAGAACGAATACCCATAATTATATCGCGTTGGTTAACAAAGAGTAAGAAAGATCGTGTTGGTTTACAAAGAGTCAGATAGATCACGTTAGTTTACATAGAAGCCTATCGGTATGGAATGTACCAACAGTTGATAACCAAAGGCAGACTGCGACAACAAGATTGGATGCAACAGATAGACAAAGAATTATAGACAACCTATGGTACTACAAAAGCGCCAAACACGTGAATCCTAGTTTGAATTTTTTTAGAAGATGATAGATAAACGTTACACTTCCTTACCAGAAAAGGATGGGTGGGTGGGTAAGAAGAAAAATGAAAGCAGTCCTACTCTCGCGTTTAGTTTTTCCCTAGTATATATAGCTACCAAAATATTTTCTAGACTGACAGCGACCATCTTGACTGAGACCCTGAAGAGCGGAATGGCTCTGATACCAATTGTAATACCTTGGACCCTATGCTCTAAGCTCAAGTATGGATGAACCAAAAGTGGATAGGACGTACTATCGTGTGTGGCTCTGTCTTCAGCTTAGAAAGTAGGCTCCGAGGTACTACATCATGTCGCAGCTAGCGGCAGAGCGTGGAGGAGTTTCTCAGAGGGGAGTGCATGGAGGAATTTTGAAACCGGCTGTGTGGAGGAGGCCACTGACAACGTTCCTGCTGCACGGTTCATTGGTATGTCCCGTATTTCTTTCTCTAGGTTTTGGTCTATTTGATTTGTTCTCACCCTTATGGATTTTGGGCAGTGCAGTGGAGGTGTGCAACACGCTAGGATCACATCTACCCAGAAGTGGCTTGGAAAGAAAGCCTACGATGGTGCCTTACCGGAGCAACGATGTCGGTGCGAGCTGGGATAACAAATGTTCATGACTATGGTCAGCATGTTTCTTCTTTGAAAGGTGTAATGGTTGTGTATTCAAGATTTATTATTTCTTAGCGTATTTTGTTTAACACCATATTTTTTCCACTTCCCTTTATTCTCCACTTGCCCTAGATTTGCCTGCGAGGTACATCATATGCATTCCCTTCAGATTTTAGCTTCAAGGTACGTCACTATTCTCTCGACATAGACCAGGTCGATGGTCCTAGCAAAATACTCTATTTGTTATTCATCTACACTAAATGAATTGTGCCTTGATTTGATTTGATTTTGGTTAGGATTTTGATTGAGCAAGCTTAGGATTTTGAATTGTACTCTATTTGTATATCCTTTGATCACTACTCCATTGACAGATTTGTCAGATTTTTGTATTCTTTGTGCAGGAGCTACCCTTCTCGTAGTTGGTTGTTTGAATCTATGATAACTATGCTGGCTAAGATGATTTATGATTGATTTGATTTTCTGTATGCAGTGTGTCACAGCGGTACGAGGCATTTCATTCCTATGGTAGATGCTTCACACACATTTTCCATGTCCAGGTGCCACATGTGCATGGCAGCGGCTGGAGCGAAGCAGCTGTTGGTCGTAACCTTTGTTCACCGACTAAGTAAGTAGCTCCAATCTATTCAGCATGTAATTGGTTGATGTGTCCAGAGAGCCCCATTTCAGAAGTTGCCTCCTCAAGTTGGGCCTCAAGAACTTGGTTCAGCTATAGTATTGTCACAAGTTTGCACATATTACTGCATTTTATGGCTCACTTAAATAAGAAATTCTTCTAATAGCATTTTCAAAGTAACAAGGAAATACTTCTATTTAGAGGTGCTTGGATCGGTTGCACACATTATGTGTTTTTATTTTTGTTCGACGTGATTTTGTACTCGGTATATAAAAAATCGGGTGGCATTTTTGGCGTGTATGCACGTATAAATACGTGGCAGACAATTGTCATTAATCGGATATGAATATTATTTTCAAGCAAATGAGAACAAGGCGTGGCCTAATTACCTGCCAGTACTAATTTCCTTGATTAAACTAGATTTAGGGGTGTGCCTTGGCGCATGACCTCGTAATCTCTGTCTTAATTAACCTCATATGTTACGATGGTAAACACCAAGCACAGAAAAAACATTTACATTATGGTAAAATATGAGCACAAACTTGCCAGGAACTTTGGTAAAACCTAAACCAAAGTCGTGACAGGGATGCGTGGGCGAACGACCCCGCGATTTCTGTCCATGACCTTTAGGCGTCCGGCGTCAAAAAGGTTACACCACGGGGCCGTTTTGGTCCTATAAAAAACACTGCCGTTTTGTTCCTACTTTCGTTTGAATAGTTCCGTTTACGATTTTCCATTTTCATTTCATCTCTTCCCCTAAAAAATTAGTGTGTCACGACAATAAAAACCAAGCAGAGGAAAAACATTTGTTGTGGAACTGCCAGGAAAAAATATCATATTGAAGAACAGGTAGCGAGATGCGATCACAAATTCATCATGAACAATGTAAATTTTGTAGTGCAACATTTCTTGTGCAATGGCCAAGCTAGAGAAAATAGGCATAAACCCTAAACAACTATGAAAATTGATAGTACACAAGCAGCAAATGAAGAACTATTCAATTCATTTTACTGAATACATAAAAGTACATGATAATGACAACAAGCAAAAGAACACAACATATCCTGCACATCAAGCAAAGCGTGTACATAGTTAGTGTAGATCAGTCCTCAAAACACATAGATTAAGGCATCCAAAGAATAACATGATGGTTGGTTCTTAAAAGCAGCACGCAGTGTAGACATTGCCACATAGATAATTATTACACATCAAAGCGCACCACGGTTCTTTGTGTACAACTACTTCATTTACTCCAAACTTTCTCCAAATAGAGACCTGGAAATTTTAGACTGAAAATCCCATGTCCGCAGTGTGATACCGAGTAACTGGTGACATGGAAGTGCTAATTTCAATTATATATGTATACAATAAAAAAACATACAAGTAAGAAATTAACCTTGACACCATTAGGCAAAAGAATGATCCCAAGCCAACAAGAAATGGAAATAACAAACATTGGCCAAAGGAACCTGTGGAATTTTATGTGAGATCAGAAGGTATTAGAAGATTATCAATCAGAGTCAAAGAACAGGTACATAGGCGATAGTCCATGAGGTTATCAGTTACCTGCTGTATAGATGCACATCTTCCAAATCTCCTACACTGGCATGTAGTTGTTTTTTATTTGGACCCACCACAAACCTCTTCAGCTCATAGACCCTGCCCTCTAGAATCCTCTCCATGAAATGGTTAACCAAGTCCTGTAAGATTTCTCCATAGATATGGTTTCCCTGGAACAGGAAATCAGTGATCAGGCAACAAACAAAAGGATTACAAAATGAAGGAAGTAAAATTGATATAGCTCGGTACCTTTGTGTCTTTGAACACCATGTCAGTATTTTTAGGGGACCATCATCGGTTTCCCAAAATGATGCCAAAGTCGAGAATCATAGAACCTGAATCTTTCAGTGCTAGATAGCTAGGGTGAGCTCACTCAATGAAACGGTCACCATCTAAACATGAAAAGAGTTGAAAGCATTAGAAAAACAAACCAGACCATCTATACTCTAACAACTGTAAACGGCAAAGTAAGCAAACATACATGTATAGGTGATGTGTAATAGAATAATAGCTTAACAGTTAATATAAAAAATATTGATGAATCACAGAGGAATCAGGATAAAAATAACCTTTTGATGCACAAAAGGCAGACATAACGTGCTTTTTGCAAAAGACGGATGTGTTATAGTGTGGCATAGATAACTACAATTTACATGATTTATGGTCTGAATTTTTTCAAAAAAATAGAAAAATAATATACCATCTAGTACATGTTCACAACTTATTCATATTACTTAATTCTTGGTTCAGATCATGGTGCGCCCTGGCACACGATCCCCCAGTTTCTGTACTGTTAAACCGTCTTTGAAAATCTATATTAAGTATCTCGATGATAAGCAAGCTTGTCCCATGCCACCCACATTTCACAATGATAATCGATTGGTAATACATTATGGTAAGCATCATTAAATATGGCATCATAGTCAGCAATGGCAATTTAACTTTAGGGGGTGCAACTTGCCGCTCACCACCAGCGTCATTGATCAATGGCTAAGCCACTATGTGAAACATAGTTACTACTGATACATGTCTTACAATATAAACCATTGAACATGATGCTCGCCTGCTAAGCATATTTAGATACCATGTGGAAGTATATTAGGCACCGAAGTAACTATTTAGGCATCAAAGAACATTGCTCTTACATACATAATGTTTACATATCATCGTAACAGACACTTAGCTTAGTTTTTACACTGCACCTATGAAAGGGAGCCACCCGATCTACAGAAATCCATGGTATGCAAACAACATTGAAAGAGCATTGACTTGCAACTTATACCACCAACCGCTAGCACTCCTAAAAAAGCAAAGTAGGAATCAGCCAGACACCAAGTTGAAGATAAAGCAAAATGATAGGAAATAGGAAAACTGCAGCTCGGTAATACTGACAGAGGTCTAACGCTTCATCCTTACTATTTACTCTACAGCCAGAGTAGAAGCCATAGTTCGGTTCACAACCTATTCCTTACGAAAATATGCACCAACATCCAAAGTCTACACATAAGAAGATTGTAGAAGTGTCTTTCAGATTTTATAGCTAATTCTTGTTTAGGTTTTCTTATTCTTGCCCTGGACACTATCTACACAAAACAGCATGTTATCCTTTGGTTTGTGTACACATACCTAGTTAGCGGGAGTTTAGGAATGATGGCGGCTTCTATGAGAGAGTTGCATCAAGAGCAATCTGAAGTCCATATTAACCACTTATGTTAAGTGAAATAGCTATAGAAGTACCTACTAAGGTGGTACAAAGATTGCTAGAGAATGATCAACATGAGAACCAGATCTTGCAAGTCAATATTGTTGCTAGTGCAAAGTGCAAACTATTACCTTGAATGAAAAAAAGAGGTTGTCAACTTAAAAGGAAGTACTCTTGTATAATGTGAATAATTCATACACCATAAAACATTCACTCTTGCATGCATTCCGAGGTCGAAAGGCACTGTTTGGCACAGAAAAGTTAGATAGAGAAATCAAGAACTGTCATCAGCAATAGCTTCCACAGGCAAATACCATAACTGAGAGAGGCAATATTTTATACACTTATGCCACATAATTGACCGAAGTAGTATATTTTTAAAGGCAAATTGTCTCTAAATGCAGCTAAATTTGAGAACAAATAAATTAATTAGTAGGCCACAAATCTTGAACATTACGAAAAAATTACTTATTAGGCAATAAGAGGGAAGAAAAGTTTAGGCAATTAAATCTGAACTGCCATAGTGGATCCATAAGGTGCGTCCAGATGCACATGTACATGTATTCTATATCCATCACTAATAAATCCGGCAATGGCCGACATCTCCCTATAGTGCATAATCTGGTCATGTGAAGTACCATTAGGTTGATCTGTGCACCCAACTTTTGTGATCGAATAATGGATCAATCCAATTTATTAAGAGTTCCGTGATTCAACAGACTACTGGATAGAGTAGGGAAGTTGAAAAGGAAAATATTCAATATTTTCTTGAATTGACCCATTGAAGCTCCTGCAGAGCATAACACCCATAAGTAATACGAATATATATGATTTACAAACTCTGGAATATACTCCTGAAGCATACACCTTAGGAAGTTTCTACAAACTGGCATGGCGTTGTAATCAGGGTAGATTCCACAAACCGGAAAAAACATGACAATAACAATAAAACCTGGGCATTTATCTCACCAGCAGACTATCCTGGAAGTGAAATCTTCTGAAAAGAAGGAATTCCGTTATTTAACCCACAGAAGTAGATAAGAAATAACCAGGAAGTTATGTACAGGAATCACAGAGCTATGGAGATAAATCTAACACATTGGGCCAAGAGATGCAGAAACATAAAAGTAAAAAATGAAGCAAGCTGAAGATCCTAATCTCAATAAATTTTAAAAACTGCACCGTGCGTACAGATTAAACATATCTCTCAAAATGTCGAAAGAGAAATAAAATACTATGCCATTTAGCTTAAAGGAATAGAATAGAGCCAAAGAATGGGTCCTAGCGAGGTACCAAACCAATTTATATCTTTGGTTCTTCGAATATTCACAAGCTAGCTGTGTTAGACTGAACCACAATCACTGATGCTTGCTTAGCAGGATAATTTTCTCCTCATCACCATCAAAATAAAATAGTTTTTTATGAGCCGAGAGTTAAGTTTGTCTTTCTACCAAGAATCAAGTTATTTATTCTATGGACTATGTCATTCTACAAACAATTCGCAGAATTGGTTTTTAGATTATATTTTATTTTCGAAACGCCATCTCTATAAAATTTGTTGTAAAGTTTTATGAATAACCTTCAATTCATAGATGGTTGAACTAAATATAGCACCGCTAATTTGAAAAACCACCAAAAGGCAGTAGAAGGGAGAATGAAGAGCTGTACCTAAACTTCAAGTTGGCTAGATATCAATATCTATACTCCTAGAGTAGCCCGTAGACCTACCGTTGCCTTATCCTCTTATTGTTTTCTCTATAAATGAAATTTGATGTCTCCGTGCAGAGACGAAACTTAACTCATGGACCTCATCTTTGGGACGGATTAGTGTAATATTTTAATCACCTCTCCTAAATAATAGCCAAGGCAATAAATGAAAGACCAAAGCTAGATTTAGTGGTGCGCCTTGGCGCACGACCCCGTGACTCTTCCACCAATTTTGATTTTGTGTAATACTAATAAAAATAGGCGTGAAAACAATACTGCTATGAATTATAGTTTTTTGTGTTGACAAAATGAAAATAATCCATATCCATATGGCTAGTCGGCAAGTTTCCAAGTCAGCCAGCAATGCAGGCAAAGATACATCATGCTACCTCGTACTAACATCACATTTGCAATGAAGCTTGGTGGATACCACTCGCTTTGGTTTCAGCTCCCATGTTAGATGTCTCATCTCCCAAGATAGCCCTGCCGTCGGTCGACGTGGCAGAGGTACTACTGTAACATCTTAAAAATATTAAACAAGTTTATCAAGTTCTAATCACTCAAGATTAGGGTTAACAAAAACTTTTACTTCTAAACCCATATGAGTGCATGCGTGATTTATATTAATGCATGAATGCTTGTCTTTGCCATGGTTGATTGCTATAAATGCTAAGGATTAGTTTAAAGATGAATACCACATCATCTAGGTCAATTCCAAATAGAATCAAATAAAAATAAAATCAAATATGAGGCATATGATCAAATGGTCACTTTGGCCAAAATTAACCACTAGCCTATTTTGGGTATCTCTAGTAAAAGATTTCCAACAAAAACAATTCTAGTTCTTTTCACCCGTTGCTAGACTAAGTAAAAATGAACCCAAGAAAACTTTACCAATCTACAGAAACCAAGTTTAAATCCTATTGAGAGGAAATTCAAAATTGAATCAAGTATAGATGCATAGATCATTATTTTTCAAAAACCACTCAAACCTCCACCATTTGACAATCCCTAGCAACTAGAGATTACCAAGCATGTGACCAGCTCACTCACCAAAAATCATGAAAAAAATTCCAAGGATAAGTTTGTGCGGCCGTTTAGTCGAACACTTAGCAGATAGAGTACAAATTTAACAACTATCTACTGTTTGAAATCAAACTTGTGCTCATGCTTGTACTGCAATCAACCCAATAAATCACCCACGACCATCCCTAGTACTTGGCCGTGCAGCGGAGCAACCTTACTCGCCACAGTGACCAGTGCCATGACCGTACCGAGCATGCCATGCCGGTCGACCATGGACCAGTCGCCACACGCCGCGCCTCGCTCTCTCCGCGCGTACCCGCACCCGCCGCGTCACCAGCCACCTCCCAGAAATGATGATTCGCCGACGCACGCCCCATGACCACCGTACTCGATGACGAACACCTCCGTACCTGAACAGAACGCCGACATCGCCCAACCTACTAAGACCGCCCTTGCTACGCCACTACGCGCTTGACGATCGCCGCAGTCCACTGCGTCGACCCACGCCATCCGCC
Source organism: Avena sativa (assembly GCA_916181665.1). Taxonomy (NCBI): domain Eukaryota; kingdom Viridiplantae; phylum Streptophyta; class Magnoliopsida; order Poales; family Poaceae; genus Avena; species Avena sativa. The sequence goes on along the minus strand of OV702289.1, from coordinate 409,707,270 downwards.
ATTCCTAGCTCGACCTGTAGCAGCGTCGCCGATGAGCCCGACCATGCCGCCCTACCTCCAACGCCGGTGTATAAATAGGAGCCACCTCAGACCTCAAATGGCACGCAATTTCACTCTCCACTCTCTCAGAAACCTCACCGACCTTCCCCAGAGCAAGGCGAGTACCACGTCGCCGGAATTTGGCCGGAACCTGCCGCTCCAGTGAAGGAAGGGCGTCATTGATTGGAGCAACCCCAGGATCCGCCGCGACCACCAATCGACACGTCATCGTCTACCAGCCCATTCGCCCCCATCGCCGGACCTAGATGGAGCCCTGGTAAGCCTCCCATGACCCCCATCGTGCCGCTAGGTTTAGAATCTCGCCGGAGCTCTACGACGTAGACGATGAACCTCAGTCGTAGATCTTGTTCTAATCATAGCGCTGAGATTTGCTGATACCATTTCGGTTAGATAGAGCCACTGACGCATGGGACCAACATGTCAGCAGCCTGCTGCACGCGCTGTGCAGTTGGGCCGGCCCATTTCTTTTTCTGTGCAGAGCCCAACGATTCAAATAGAATTTTGTCATTTAGTTAAAAACACTATTCAATAGTTGTATTCAAAATTGAATCCAAAGAGTTATACTGAACCAAATTGCATAATTCCAATTTTGTTAGAAAGGTATTGAAAATATCTAACCACTCCAGTTGGGTCAAACCATTTGAAATTATAGATCACCAATAAAAAAATAACAAGATAGAGAGTATTACCACTTCAAACATTTTTATAAAATCAACCATAAATTCTTTTGAGTTGATTCCAACTCTCAAAAATCACATTCGCCATGCTCTACATGAATATGTAAAAAGATTTGGTTTTAAAGATATTAAACATGGATTAGTATTAAAAGAATGCTATATAGGCATTTCTAGTCACTTTAATATTATTAAATAGTAATATTAAATCTTGTAATATATGACCACCACTTTAAATAACATTCCCAAAGTATTAGAATATGTGGTGATGACATGTGTCAATATGATCCCATATTTTAATTGGAGAATATTAAATCTTAAGTATTTTTCAATGAGTAGAAATTACCTTGCCCAAAATAAGATAAATAAGCATGTGCCATTAATTCATGTGATGAGTAGGATGATGCTAGACATCTAGTGTGAGCCCTTGTGTGCTAAATAGAAATAGTGAAATGTTGTTTGGTGATTGTGTACCTTGTATATATTTATAGTCGCTAGTACCAACCCGGGCTACGACGAGGAGGAGTACTTCGAGGAAGAAGAAGAGAACTTCAACGACTGCACCCAACAAGGCAAGCTATCAGTGCAAGCTAACTAATGCAAGATGCACTAGGCATACTTGGTTATGCAACTTTGATTATACCCATCCCAAGTTTTACTTACAAGCTTTATTTTTCCCTTTTACTAAAGTTTCTTACTTAGTTAATGAATTGTGATTAGTGGAAAATAGGATGGATCCCCTCAAGATCCTAAAACTAGTCTTGGATACTTATACTTGATTAGCACCCCTCCATAGTGATACCCTCAATACTAGTGGCTAGTGCTAAGCTAAAACTTGATCACTTAGATGGGAATACTTGGAGAAAAGGATTATGAAAACTTTGGAATGATGATTCATTCTATTGAAATGTTTTGACATGTGTTATGAAACACAATGGTTTGATGATGAAACTGAAGGAGGCATGAGCCTTGACTTTGATAAAAACTGATGGTTGGGTTCGGATGCGATACCATTCCAATTATACCGTACACCCACATTACCCGAGTTGGGTAGGGCTTAACTGGAAGTTTATATGTCTTAGTATGGGTTCCCTTGCGGAAGAGGTTGAGCTGAGGCTACCTCGTGAATATGAATGTCCACCTATGCAGTGCCCAGGATGGCAGATGGCCATGGCTGGGAGGCCAAACTCATAGGGGAGGTGCCTATACTAGGGTGTGTAATTGAAATGTTAGGATTGATTACCCGCATACCAAGTATGATGATTCAGGGTTATCCCTGACGGATATATCGAATCTTGTGGTGAAAGTGTACCACCTCTACAAAGTGTTAAACTATTCGAATAGCCATGTTATGGACAGTTGGAGTGGCCATACTGTTCCGTTGTCAGATGTTTTCAAAATGACTTGAACTATGACTTTGACTTGACCACAACAAGGTTGTGAACATGAAAACTAAATTCCCACTTAAGTAATCTAGAGAACTAAATTAGGTCTTTACTCTGTAAGGCATTCTGGAATAAACCTGTATTTTTCGCAAACAAACCTAGAGCTTAAGATTCCTACAAGCTTTACCTTACTTATACTAGTGATAGTTTGTGAGTACTTAAAGAGTACTCATGGCTCTGTCCCCGGCTATTCCCATGGCCAGACTATGAGGAGGACTACCCGAAAGATGGACATCAGGAGTTCTATGATAACTAGGCTCATCTCCCATCGTCAGCATTGCCTATGACTATGAAGATGGAGTCTACTATGTTATATTTTCCACTACTCTGATTTGTATTAAGACTAGATCATGAGATCCTTTTATTTGTAAGACTATTATGGTTTGTAATGGATGATGTACTGTGGTACCAATTCTGTTATGTCTCGAAAAAATGGTAATCCTAGGATTGCGATGTACGGCAAAACACGCATCTGGACTTAAAAATCCGGGTGTTGACAAGTTGGTATCAGAGCCATTCTGACCATAGGAGACCCTAGTTAGAATGGACGTCTGAAAAACTTAGTTTCACAACAAAGAAAGTGAGTATTTACAAAAAGCTATTCTCACTCTTATCCTTGAAATTCTTTCAAAACGGAGTTCACATGTTCCTCAAAACTCTTACAATTCTACATAAAAATTGACACACTTGATCCCCCCACTAACTTACTCATCTTAATTGCTTATAGATGGAGGTCAAATATAGCAAGTTTTACCAGTTGGGCAATGGAGGACATCTCATCTTTGAGAGGGATTTGGATCAACTCTCGGAGTATCTTGGACGCCCACACCCAGAGTTCTTCGAAGCACATATCAATGACCAACAAGGAGGGGAAATATAGTGGCTAATAGTTGCGGATCTGAGAGGCAAAATGGAGCCACCTCTTTCGAAGAAGATTCAGTTCAGCGTGAGGGAGAACAACTGGTTAGACAGTCTAGCCAGGGCAATGCAGGAGGCACTTGCTCGTCTGTGTGCACAAAACATCAACTAGATCAATGGCACCTGTTTTTCCCATTAAGCAAGAAGTGACTCTATGGGACATCCTTTGGCCATGCCAGCACATCCGGAGTTGAAGCATCACGTGGACCACATGGCCTTCATGCTGCACGATACCTAGAAGGAGTTGGACAACGCCCGTGCCTACACCAACCAGAATCATACTGAAGCCACTAAAAGGAAGCAACCCCTCGCCATTCTCACCAAGGAGCGCAAGTCACTTCATAACCAGCATGACAAGAAGGATCGCATCATCACCTGTCTTCATCAGAAGATAGCCACCTTGGAGGAGACTATCCACGACTAGGAGATCCAGCTGGAGGAGAAGGACGAGGAAGGTGAAGATATCCGTGGTGATATTCACTCTTACCTCAGTGATGATGATGACTATCTGGAGGACGTCGCCATGGAGGACCACACTGACCAGGATGACGCCGACTTCATTGATGACGAGGAGCCCGACACCCCCGATGATCAGTAGTCACACCTAAGCACTATTGTAGGTGAGAGTTGTATTTGGTCCCATTGTATCGTAGCTTCACAGAATAGTTCCTAAAACCATCTGCTTTCTTAGTTGTGGTGTGTGTTTGTATTGTGTGCTTGGAATGACTGAATGAATGAGAAAAGGTTATTAGTTTCAAAACCTTAGTCATGCTCAAGGTTTTAAAAACTTTTGAACCATACCACTAAACCATAGAAAATATCCCTCTTGTCTCATTATCTATCTCAATCTTCAGATGACTCATGGAAACCCCGCAGGAAGCAGCTCATCTCAAGACCCAATGCTGCAGATTATGCAGATGTTAGTTTCTGACCATGAAGCCGGTAGAGCTGAATGTCAAGCCAATCTAGCCACTCTTCAACAGATAGCCTAGATGGCGCATAACAATCAAGGCCATGGAAACCAAGATCACCATGGATCCAAACTCAAGAACTTCCAAAACACCAACCCTCCCATGTTTAGTAAATCAGAAGAGCCTTTAGATGCTAATGACTGGCTGCAGACCATGGAAAACAACCTAGAAGTGGCAGGATTAGATGCCAATGAGAAGGTACTATTTGCCACCCACTATCTGGCAGGCTATGCAAGATCTTGGTGGAACAACACCCGTACCATGAACGGAGGTTAGATGATGACTTGGGAGGAATTCAAACTCAAGTTCAGTCGGACCCATGTGCCCCCGGGTTTGATCAAGAGGATGAGAGATGAATTCAGGGAGCTGAAGTAGGGGAGAATGACTGTGGTGGAATACCGTGACAAATTCCTATCTCTAGCCAGGTATGCCCCTGATGAGATTGACACTGAACCGAAGAAGAAGAAGAGAATCTTGAACGGTCTGCATGATGAGATGCAGACAGTGCTAGTCAACATTCCCTTTGATGACCTCAAAGCCTTAGTGGATTCGGCTATCCAGATGGAAGGAAAGATCAACCAAGCTAGTGAGAACCGCAAGCATCGTATGATGCACCAACCTGGACCCCACCAGACCCCAAAGTATCGTCCCAACCTGTCTGCAGGATATGCACCCAAAAACAATAGACCCCCTATGTCCCGTCCGAACTATCCCAATCGTGGCAGAGGAAACCCGAGGCCTAGAGGCCACAACAACCACAACAATAACCCCGGCAACCCCAATAATTTCAATCGTGCACCGCCAAGGTCCAACAATAGCAACAACAACAACAACAATACTGCCCCAAGGACTGGAAGCAATATTGTGCCTATCGCAGGGAAAGACAAGTCAATGATCACTTGCTTTGAATGCGGAGTCACGGGTCACTACTCCCACGAGTGCCTCAAGAAGCTTGCCGCAGCAACCAATGTTACTGCACCTTCCCAACAGCAGCACCATGTCTAGCCTGGAAAGAGATTTGCCCCAGGAAACCCGCACAAACGTACTGGTCGTCTATTCCACATGAATGCTGAAGAAGCCCAGGAAGCGCCAGATGTCGTGCTGGGTATGTTTTCTGTTAAGTCAGTATTAGCAAGAGTGTTGTTTGATTCTGGAGCATCACACTCATTTGTTACAGAAGAATTTGCATGCACTAGTAAGATTCAACCCACCAATTTGAAGCATGTTATGATAGTTCAAATACCTGGTTCAACCACCAAAGCTAGAAAAATTTGCAAGGCCGTACCTATCAGAATCCATGAGATAGATTTTTATGCCAATCTAATAGTACATGGAACCAAAGGTTTGCAAGTAGTAGTAGGAATGGATTGGATGTCGAAACATCAAGGATTAATCGACTGTGCCAAGAAAGCCATAACCATGACCAGTAGCACCGGAGTATCAGTAGAACATGTATCTGAGACGCTACCCCGTCAATTCAAGTGCAACAAAAGTTTAGCCAAAACCACGATTGACCAAGTCAGAGTAGTCTGTTAATACCCCGATGTGTTCCCAGATGAATTACCCGGTATGCCCCCAGATCGGGATATCGAGTTTATCATTGAACTAGTTCCTAGAACTCAACCCATAGCTCAGATACCATATAGTATGAACCCATCTGAATTAGTGGAGCTGAAGAAGCACTTTATGATATGTTGGGAAAAGGTTTGATATAACCAAGTGCATCGCCATGGAGATCACCTGTTTTGTTTGTGGATAAGAAGGATGGCTGATACGTCGTAAACGTATCTATAATTTTGATGTTCCATGCTTGTTTTGTATCAACTTTCTTATGTTTTGTTCACGCTTTGAGGTATTTTTATACATTTTATGGAACTAACCTATTAACAAGATGCCACAGTGCCAGTTGCCTGTTTTCTGCTATTTTTGGTTTCCGAAAAGCTAGAAAATAAATATTCTCAGAATTGGACGGGACAAAAGCCAAAGTTCCTATTTTACCAGAAGACTCACGGAGCTAGAAGACGAGAAGGAGAGGGGCCCCAAGGGGCCCACACCACCTGGTGGCGTGGGTCAGGCCAGGCCGCACCAGGGGGTGGTGTGGCCGCCTCGGGCGCCTACCGACCTTGCCTCTTCACCTATAAAATCCTCCCGGGACGAAAACCCTAGGCACAAGATCAGATTTCCATGAAAAGTTCCGCAGCGCCGCCACCACCGAAGAGGAGATTCGGGGGACAGAAGTCTCTATTCCGGCACCCTGCCGGGACGGGGAAGTGCCCCCAGAGCCATCTCCATCGACTCCACCGCCATCTCCATAACTGTTGCTGACTCCCATGATAGGGAGGGAGTAGTTCTCTCTCGAGGCTAAGGGCTCTACCAGTAGCTATGTGTTCATCTCTCTCTCTATGCGTGATCTTATGGGATCATGAGCTTTGTAATCTATAGATCTATTCTTCTACTCAAGTGCATTAATGAATCTCTGCTTATCCCCACGTGTGTGAAGTTGATAGTGTGCACACCGTGTGGCAGTTTGGCTAAGATTACATAAATACTTATCATGAGTATAATTTGATTTGGATGTCTCTATGAGGTTGTGGTGTTTGTTGGAACCATCTAGCGCTCAAGGTGATAGTGAGGGGTTATCTAGATGGGGAACGCAAACTTCAAGGTGTGTTGTTATAGACCTACATCGTCCAACCGGAGAGTAATTCATGGTAGCATCATTAAGAGAAGATATTTATATGAGAGTGTCCACTAGTGAAAGTATGATCCCCAAGCCTTGTTTCTAAGCATTGAAACACTTTTTACAATCAGTTCTGTTACATGTTTGCTTGCTACCACTATTATTTCAGATTACAATTACCACTTATAATCATCTATATTACTTGTATGTTACTATCTCTTCGCCGAACTAGTGCACCTATACACCTGACAAGTGTATTGGGTGTGTTGGGGACACAAGAGACTTCTTGTATCTTGATTGCAGGGTTGCTTGAGAGGAATACCTTTGACCACTTCCTCCCTGAGTTTGATTGCAGGGTTGCTTGAGAGGAAAACTTGCTGCTATTTTACAAACCTCTACACTTGGAGACCCAACAACTATCTACAAGAATAGAAGTGCGTAGACATCAAGCTATTTTCTGGCGCCATTGCCGGGGAGGTAAGGTAAAAGGTACTCACATCCTCTGGCTACTAATCTATCTTCTAGTACTGTTGCTGGTGTGTGAGTGCTCGAAGTTATTTCCTTTAGATTCTGCAATTATATCTTTTTGTTTCTTGATTTTATTTTCACTAGTTAGGCTTAATGTTAAACAACAAAAAAATAGAGAGCTTTTTAGTATTTTTCCTAAGGTAGAACATAAATGGTTTGAAAAGAAAATTAAAAAACCCATGGAACTTTCTTTGAATGCTAATAGCAATGTTATTAGTATGAAGTTTTTGAACACCTTTGTTACTAATGCTATGGAAACGTTTAAGCTTGGGGAAGTTAGTTATTATGAAAATGATCTTTTTAGTTCCCCAGGTTTAAAGGAGAAAATTTGCTCTGATGATACTTTATCTCCTATATGTGGTAATTCTAAGGATACTTCTGATATTTTAAATCCACATACTGAAAGTGTCCCTTTTGAAATACCTATGGAAATTGTTGAATGTGTTATGAATAACTGCTATTTTGGAGTTGGAACTGTCCATCCTGGTGATCATTTACTCTTTATACATGAATTATGCGAGTTGTTCAAGTGTGCAGGTATTTCAATGAACCAAGTTAAGAGGAAGCTATTCTCTTTATCACTTAAGGGAAAAGCAAGGGAGTGGTATGAGCTACTAGACGATCCCCATCATTCCGAGTGGAAATAACTTGAATCTCTCTTTTACTCTAAATTTTATCCTCCTCATGAAATTCATAAAGATAGGAATTATATTTACAATTTTCATCCTCATGATGGAGAAAGTGTTGCCCAAGCATGGGGGAGATTGAAGTCACTAATGCACAAATGTCCCATTCATGAGCTCCCCAGTAATATTGTTATTAATAACTTTTATGCAAGACTTCCAGGACATTACAAGGACTATCTAGATACTTGTTTGGAGGGATCCTTCACAAGTAAGGAGGTCAAAGCTAAGTGGGATCTTCTTGAAAAAATTCAAAGCAATACCAAAGATTGGGATAACGACAAAGGTAAAGCACCAGGTATAAACTATGAGTTTGATTGCATTAAGTCTTTCATTGAAACTGCTGATTTTCAAGAGCTTAGTGCTAAATATGGTCTTGATCCTCAAATTATTGTTGATTGTTGTAGAGCCTTTGCTTCTCATATTAATGCTCCTAAAGAAAAATGGAACATGTATCATGAACCTTTTAAAGACACTTGCATGAAAAATGAAATTGTTATTAATGATAGCAATAAACATGCTCAAACCTTTGAAAGTACTATTTCTTATAAGCATGTTAATTTTTGTGGAATACATAGACCTTGTCAGAATAATCAAATTGAAGAAGAATATTGTATCACCCATAGGAAGGAAAAAACTAGAACGTGGTATAGGGCTCTAAATGATCTTGGTAAAAAAGTTTGTGCCCTCTATCCTTTTATTTATGAACTTTGCTTTGAAGTGGGTCATTTCAATTTTCAATGCTCAGGCCATAATAATAGCCCTTCTAATCCAATGAGTACTGCAAGTTTGTATTGTGATGACATGACCATTCCTAATCAGCATGATGAACTTACATTATTTTTGGGGTGTGAAGAGTTACCAAGAAAAACCTCTTTGGTAGATATGAGTGCTTTTGATATGAATAGTGTCCTACATGGTTGTCATCTTTATTATGTTGATAATTGCCACACAAATACTTACATACAAAATATTATAAAAGATGAGGTTTTACCAAAATATGACAGGACTAATATGTGTTTTGTTCTTATTAATGAAAAGGAGGACTCCTCCAAAGTTTCTTCCGTTGTCTCTAACAATAAACTAGGGTATATGGAGAAGCTTCCTTTCAAGCCTGTCCCTCCTAAAGAGAAGAAGAAAAAGAAGAAAAGGAGGAGTAAAAGGAGAGAGGAAACAGTATTTTCCCCTAAGCACGTTGATCCTATTATATTTTTTGATGAGTCTAAACTCGATGATGTTCCTATGCCTATTACCTATAGTAGTGATCATGATTGGGAAAAGCACACTTCTTTTGATATTGAAAATCTCTTTGGTACCAATTCCAAAAATGATGATATTAATAATTGTTGTACTATTAGTGTTATCCTTGTTCCTTCCAATGATGATATGTTTACAAGTGAACACACTTTGGAAGATAACTATTATATTGCTTATGATGATACTATACCTCCGATGTATGATGATTGCAATGATGAATATGATATTTTCAGTCCACCTACTATTGAGGAGAAAATTAATTATGATTACAATATGCCTCCTATATTTGATGATTATGGTGATGAGGATAATAATGATAGCTATTTTGTTGAATTTGCTCCCACTACAATTAATAAGAATGACTATGTTTATGTGGGGAGTATTAATTCTTTTATGCATGTGGCTCATGATAAGAATGTTTTATGTGATTTACATTGTTAATTTTATTCATGATGCTACTGAAAGTTATTATGAGAAAGGGGAACATGGTTTTATGTATCTCAACAATATTATGTTTCCCCTCTTTATGTTGAATTTTTTGAAGTTGCACTTGTTTTGCTTTCCTATGTTTGTTGCTTTGTGCTTCCATGACTTGTTTCTTTACAAGATTATTTTTCATAGGAAGTGGGTTAGAATTAAATTTGTTCCATATTTGCTTCTTGATGCTCTCTTTTACTTCAATTCATATTTCTTATGAGAGCATCATCGAAACTATCATGCCTATCTTAATGGCTATAAAGAAAGAGCTTTTGGGAGACAACCCATTATATTTTTACTTTTAGCTTATTTTTGTTTTGTTGAGTCTTGGAAGTTATTACTTCAGTAATAACCTCTCCTTATCCTTTTTGTGTGGTTTTTGTGCCAAGAATAACCTCTAATGAGAGAGAAGTAAGACTTGGGAAAGTTGTTGTCTCGAAACAGGTTTTTGTGCTCCACTGTAAAAATTCATGAACAATCCTTGTTCATCGGGTTGAACTATAATTATTTATGCTTCTGCCCCATGTTGTTATATAACTTTAGTTAGTTCAACACTTTTCGATTTGTGCTTCTGCCCCAGGTTGTTTTGACAGATTTCTGCCATTATTTGCATTTGACTCTTAATATCTTTCTCTTTGAGTTCTCCTTGATCATTTGAACTTTTAAAACAAAGTGCTGCAGTAGCTTGTGTTTTAATGGAAGATTTATTTCTGTTGAAACTGAACCAAAGGACTAATTATCTTGAGTACACTAATGTTGCTAATGAAGATTGTGTGAAGTTTTGTATGAAGGAAATTTTAAAGTGTAGGGAAGAATAATGTGATAAGATGAAGTATGGACAAAAGCTCAAGCTTGGGGATGCCACCCATGTCACCCTAAGAAATATTCAAGAAGTACAAGCTTCAAAGCTTAGGGATGCCCAAGGCATCCCCTTCTTCATCAATAAAAATCTCAGGTTTCTTCCAAACACTTCATTTTTATTGTTTCATGCACAATTGTGCTATTCTTGGAGTGTCTTCTCTTTGTTTTTAGTTTTCTTTTGTTTGGTTTGCTTAAATAAGTTGGTTGGATCCCAACGCACTTCTTTTGGAGAGAGACACACCCCATTATTCATTGCCTAGAGCACTCTAGTTTTCACTCTTATTGTTCTGTGAGTGTTCTCCTTTGCTAGCACTGTGTTTAGCTTTAATTTTCGATTGGTGTTGGAAAAGAGTAGGAAGTTTCATGCTTATAGTGGTACAAAAGGAAGCTTGTTTTGACTGTGGCCTAGACTTTATCATGTCATGTTGCTATGACTTTATGCTTACTGATTATTGTTGTAGCATGACTTATTACAAACAATTGAGATTGCTTAATGTGCCTTGAAAGAATCATGCGTTGTTTTAGCATATAAAAGCATAATATTGTGGTGTTCTTCTTTGATGCTTTAATTGGGTTGACTTGGCGCATGCTCACACCATGTTAAGACTATACTAGTCACCATAGCCTCTATGATCATTTAGTTTTCGACTTGTAATATCACTTTATGCTTTAATTAATAATGTTTTGTCGCTTTGCATGATTATGGCCATTATTGCTCTCTTAGTTGGTCGCTCCCAGTCTTTTGCTGGCCTCCACATGTACCAAGTATGAGTTCCACTCATGCATCCAACTCCAAATAAAACCAAGTTATTCCAAAGAGTCCACCATAACTACATATTAGCATTATTGCTATTCCAAGTATATTCAAGTTTTTATCTACCTTCCAAATTAAACTTGTTATGTGAAAATTAGTGATTAAAGCTCTCACGAACTTGATGGCACACTTTACTTTCTTGCACCTAATAAACTTGAACCATCGTGCCCATCTATGTTGCGTATATGCTTGCGTTTTGTAAGTTGTGAATTAGCAGAACCATGTTATCATGGGGAACGCTTTCAACATTGCACTTTATTTAGTTGATATCATGTTCTTTTGCTTATGGATCCCGGCGGTGTGAAATGAAAGGGGAGCTTGTAAGGCTCATGGAGTTTGTATATGTGTTAGAGAAATGCCTGGGCAGCTGGCCTAAGCCATGCCTAATCATGGTGGAAACCTGCAGCATAACCATAGTGAGCAATCTGTGAAGCATCCTCAATAAAAAAATAAAAAAAACCTATGCAAATAGGAAAGACAAAAAGAGACCCTATGCAAATAGGAAATAAAAGGATTGCTGAGATGCTCATTGTCTGCTTGCCTTGTCATTTTGATATGGGGAATCTTCCGTATCATCGGGCAAGGGGTACCCCGTTGGCGGTTCTCTATGATACACATGTCGTCAACACCCGGATTTTTAATCCCAGATGCCCGTTATGCCATCCCTCGCAATCCCAGGATTACCATTTTTGCGAGACATAACGGATTGGATATCATAGTACATCATCCATTACAAACCATACATAAGGTCTTACACAAATAAGGATCTCATGATCCAGTCTTAATACAACAAGCAGGGGAAATAAAAGATGAGCGTAGCGGTGGGGTCCATCTTCAGGGGCACAGGCAATGCTGACGAAGGCAGATAGTCCTAGTTATCATAGCCGTCCTACTGTCCATCATCTTGATAGTCTCCTTCATAGTCTGTCCATGAGAATAGCCAGGGACAAAAGCCATGAGTACTCTTTAAGTACTCGCAAACTACCACTAACAAGTAATATAGTTCTAAGTCAAGTGCTAACTCTATGCTTAACTATAAGGTTAAGTTTGAAACCTAAGCTGAGTTCTGAAGCAAAGAAATGTAAAATAAAATTTCTAGAATCACTTAAGTTGGAAAGCTAGTATCATAAACACAACCCTGTTGTGGTCAAGTCAAGATTCATCATTCATTTCAAGTGATTTGGAAAACATATGACAACGAAACAGTATGGCCATTCCAACTGTCCATAACCGCGGACGCGGCTATTCGAATAGTTTGACACTCTGCAGAGGTGGTACACTTTCACCACAAGATTCGATACATCTGTTAGGGATAACCCTGAATCATCATACTTAGTATGCAGATAATCAAACATAACCTTCCCTTTACACACCCTAGTATAAGCACCTATCCTATGAGCATGGCCTCCCAACCATGACCATCAGTCATCTTGGGCACTGCATAGGTGGACATCATGAGAGGTAGCCTCAGCTCAAACCTCTCCCGCGAGGGAACTAATACTAATGCATATAAATTTCCAGCTAAGCCTTACCCAATTCAGGTAGTGTGGTTGTACGGTAAATTTGGAATGGTATCGCATCCGAATCAAACCATCAGTTTTATAAAAGGGTTAAGGCTCATGCCTCATCATTTTCATCATCATAAACCATTCGTGTTTCTCAACACATGTCAAAACATCTCAATAGAATGACTCATCATTCCAAGGTTTTCACAATTCATTTTCACCAAGTGTTCCCATCTAAAGTGACTCAAGTTTTTGATCTACTCTATACTACTAAGTTAAGAGTGTTCACTAAGGTGGAAGTGATGGGTTCAATCTCATGCCATAGAATGACATCTAAAGGTTTCTAAATAGGTCAAGTTTTATACTTTTTATGCTACCTTCAAAACAAGTAAAGAACTTTGGGTAAAGTAAAGGAAGTAAAGCTTGAAAATAATACTTGGGGTAAATACTAGTCAAAGTGGTATAACCAAAGCATGCCCTAAGCATCTTTGCTAAACCATCTAGTTCAATCGTAGCTTGCTAATAGTAGCTTGCCTTGGTTGGTGCAGTGGTTGAAGTTTTCTTCTTCTTCTTCTTCTTCTTCTTCTTCTTGGTAGAACTCCTCCTCCTCGTAGACTTGGTCGGTACTATCGTCTATAAATACATACGGAGTACACAATCACCAAACAATACTTAACTAGTCTAATTAGCATTCTAAGACACACATTTGATGATCTATTATCATCACAAGCATCACAGGTTTAATTCAATAGTTTCCTCCTTTTTATTTTAGAAAAGTAATTTCTACTCATTGAAAAATTAACTAAGATTTAATATTCACCACTTAAAATATGGGGTCATGTTGACACATGTCATCACCACATATTCTAACATGTGGGAATGAGATTTAAAGGTTGGATCAATATTACTTTGGTTTAAGTTTATTATTTAATGATTTAAAGTGACTAGAAATGCCTATATAGCATTATTTTGGTAGTAGTCCTAAGTCACTGCATGTAAACCTTAATATTATTACATATTTATATTGATATGATGAATTGTGATTTTTGAGAGTTGGAATCAACTCAAAAGCTAACTTGGTTGATTTTATACAAATGTTGCAAGTTGCAAATACTTCTGTTTTGTTATTTTTACTAGGAGACATACATAACTCTAATTGAATTAAATCCAACGGGATTGGATAGACCATTTCCATACCTTTCAGATAAACTTGGTTTCATGCAATTTGGATTTATGAATCTCTCTGAATTGATTTTTAAACTAGAGGACAGAACTAGATTCAACTTAAAAAGAAAAAATCCAAATTTGAATGGCTGGGCTAGCGCGGGAACGAACATGGGCCGGCCCAGTGGCGCTCCACGGCGCGGGGCTCTGCTGACAGGGGGTCCCACTTGTCAGTGGCGCTTAACACGCGAAACGGTACGCGCACTGTGGGCCGTAGGATTAGAAGTGGGATCTACGGCTGAGGGTTGTCGTCGACGACGAACAGGTCGTCGGCGAGAGTTTGACCTAGCGGCTCGGTGGGGGTCTACCGGGGATGTACCAGGGCTCCAGCGAGGTAGGTGAGGTGGGCAAACAAGCTGGAAGACGACAGCGAGGCGAGGCGCGGTTGTGGTGGAGCTTGGGGTGCCCTAAATCGTAGGCGCCCTTCTCGTCCTTCTGCGGTGGCTCCTGCTCCAATTCCGGCGAGGCAGACCTCGATTGGCTCCGGCGAGAGAGGGTAAAGGACCAGTGAAAGGTGGGGAGTAAGTGGGTGTGGAGAAATGGTGTTGGGGAGGCCGGCTTATATAGGCCCGACGGTGAGACCGAACGGTGTGGGCAGGCGACTCCGACGTGAGAGGCACAGGGGGCTAGCAGCGTGGCTCGAGGTAGGTGGCGGTGGCCTATCTCCTGGCCGTGCGCTGAGGCTTAAAGGCGCGTCAAGGCGGGCTATGCGCTGGTCGGGAGTGTCACGCGCTCTGGGCGGTAGAGGCGGCGGGTTCGACGGCGAGCGGTGGCTGGGGTGAGTTGGGCAGCCAGCGGGGGTGTCTGGGGTGTTCCCTAGGTCATGGCGGAGCGGTAGGCGCGGGCTGCGGTCAAGGGGCGGTTTGTGCACGTGGGGACAGGGCGCGCTCTGCGGGCGGCGTCGGCATGGTCGACCAGCTCCATGCGCGGTGGTTCCTGGCCGTTCTGCTCTCTGTCTCTAGGCTAGGGCTGGTTGGGCGGTGGCGGTGGACCACTGGCTAGCTTGTAGACATGGCGAGCGAGGGGGAAGCGGTCTGCTGCTGCGAGTGCCTGGTCGGCCGGCGAGGGGTGGCTCGGCATGGCCTTGCAGTGCATAGGTAGAGGAGGTGTTGGTGTTGGTCTGGTTAGGCTTGAGGGAGACAAGGGTGATCAAAGCACTTCAATTTGCTAGACAAGATCAAGCCCAAAAGTAATAGTTAGGCCACATTGATCTTGTCCACAAGGTGTTTGATAGAATGGCCGAAAGAGAAAAACTTTTGAATTTTGGTTTCAAATTTTTTTGGGTGTTCTCCACTAGTGCTAGGTAGCCTCTGGTTGCAAGGGTTTTGAAAGTGGAACTCAAAAGGATGGTTTTTGAAATAGGGGTGATCTATGCATATGCATTGGATTCAATTTTCACATGCCATTTAAAATAAGCAAAAGAATGTCTTTAGCAGATCAAAAGGTGGGCCTTGGTACCTCATTATGTGTACTAGCAAGGGGTGCAAAGATCATGAATTGTTTCTGTTAAGAAATGAGTGCTAGGAACACTCAAAGTAGTGTAGTGGATTAAAATGGCCAAAATGACCATTCCTCCTTTTTAATTGTTTTTGATTTGATTTTTTTTGGTAAAAGTTTGGGAATGATGTAGATGATGTTTAAATCACCTAAGAAACATTTTACAACCAAAGAATCACAGTACCATGGCAATTCAAATCAATTCCTAATTTAAATTCTCATACACATGAATGCTTTCATTTTTAATTTGGAAAAGTTTTTGTTAACCCTAATTTTGATGATTTGGATCTTGATAAGCTTGGATTGAAGTTTTGGGATTTTACAAACCTTCCCCCATAAACAAAATCTCGTCCCGAGATTTACAAAGAAACTAGGAACTAAAGAGATATGGGAACTCTGTCCTGATGTAATCTCCACGCTCCCAAGTGGCTTCCTCCTCGGTATGGTTGCTCCACTGAATCTTGAGAAACTTGATGCTCCTGGTCCTGGTGGTTCTGTAGGCTTCTTCTAAGATACGGATGGGTACTTCCCTATAAGTCAGGTCATTGTTGATTTCCACAGTCCTGTGATCGATGTTCTTGAAAACTTCCGTCTTCTCGGGCACTTCCAAACATTTGCGAAGTAACGAGATATGGAACACATTGTGGATGGCTGACATCTCTTCAGGCAGTTCCAGCTGATACGATACTTCTCCTCGACGATTCAGAATTTTGAAAGGTCCGATATATCTAGGGGCTAACTTTCTCTTCAGACTAAAGCGTTGTGTTCCCTTCAATGGTGAAACCTTGAGATATACAAAATCTCCGACATTGAAAGCCAGGTCTCTTCTTCTCTTATCAGCATAACTCTTCTATCTGGATTGGGCGGTCTTGAGGTGCTCATGGACTTTGTGAACTTTCTCTTCTGCTCCTCAGAGAATGTTGGGTCCAAAGATCTGACTCTCCCCTACTTGCGACCAATTCAAAGGGGTACGACACTTTCTTCCGTATAGGAATTCAAATGGTGCCATCTGTAAACTAGCTTGATAACTGTTGTTATATGAGAATTCTGTGAAAGGCAGGCAGTCTTCCCATTTTGATCCGTATTACAACACACAAGCTCTAAGCATATCCTTTAAGATCTGGTTGACTCTCTCAGTCTGTCCATCGGTTTGCGGGTGATACGCAGTGCTGAAGTTCAACTTGGTTCCTAATCCTTCTTGAACTTTCTGCCAAAATCTCGAGGTAAACTGGGTTCCTCGATCTGATACGATGGTCTTGGGGGTTCCATGCAGACTAACAATCCTAGCAATGTATAGCTCTGCTAACTTTGCACTCTAGTAGGTAGTCTTGACAGGTATGAAGTGGTCTACCTTGGACAGTCTATCAACTATGACCCAGATTGAGTCATTTCCCCTACTAGAAAGTAGGTAAACCGGTGATAAAGTCCATTCCAACAGAATCCCATTTCCATTCCGGAATCTGCAATGGTTGCAACAGTCCTGCTGGTCTCTGATGCTCTGCTTTGACTCTTTGATAGATGTCACATTTGGCGATGTAGCTTCTGATCTCTCTCTTCATCTTGTGCCACCAAAATTGCTCTTTCAAATCCTGATACATTTTTATTCCTCCGGGGTGGATAGAATAAAGAGTATCATGAGCTTCCTTCATGATAACTTCCTTCAGCTCCGAATCTGCTGGCACACAGATACATCCTTTGTACCACAGTACTCCTTCTTCGTCTTCGGTGAATCCAGGTACCTTGCTGTACCAATACGATGTTTGATTCTCTCGATATTTTCATTCCCCTTCTGGGCTTCCTTGATTTGGCTAATCAAAGTGGGTTCAAGTTCAATGCTAGCTAAGAATCCTTTGCTAACTAATTCAGTCCTGAACTACTCCAATTCTTCATACAGACTTGGTTGCTTCTCCTTGATCATGGTGTTAAGCCTACATGGCAATCTGCTAAGAGCATCCGCTACCACATTGGCTTTGCCGAGGTGATAATGAATGTCAAGGTCATAGTCCTTGATTAACTCTATCCATCTCCTTTGCCTCATATTCAGCTCCTTCTGAGTGAAGATATACTTCAAGCTCTTGTGATATGAGTAAATCTCACAGCGATTACCCATCAGATAATGACAGCATCTCTTCAATGCTAGAACCACAGCTGCTAGCTCAAGATCATGGGTCGGATAGTTCTGCTCATGCTGCTTTAGTTGTCGAGACAGATACGCGATGACTTTGCCTTCTTGCATCAATACACATCCTAGACCAATCTTGGATGCGTCACAATACACATCAAACGACTTCTTGATGTCTGGCATGACCAATATTGGGGCTGATATCAATCTCTTCTTCAGCTCTTGGAAACTGGCTTCACACTTGTCTTTCCATTCAAACTTCTTGTCCTTCTTCAACAATTGGGTCATTGGTCGGGCTATGCTCGAGAATCCTTCTACGAACTTGCGGTAATATCCCGCTAATCCGAGAAATGCACGGACTTGGGTTTGAGTGGTTGGGGCTTCCCATTCTTCGACATCTTTGATCTTGGCAGGATCAACCGAGACTCCTCCAGCAAACACAATATGTCCTAGGAATCCTACTTCCTTTAGCCAAAACTCACACTTGCTGAACTTGGCATATAACTGATGCTCTCTCAGGGTTTCTAGGATAACTCTCAGATGTTGCTCATGCTCTTCTTCTAACTTGGAGTAGATAAGGATGTCGTCGATAAACACAACTACAAACTTATCTAGGAAATTCATAAAGATCTTATTCATGAGATTGATGAAATAAGCAGGGGCATTGGTTAATCTAAAAGACATAACCGTATACTCGTATAAACCATAGCGAGTAGTAAAGGCGGTCTTCGGAATATCCGTTGCATGAATCTTAAGTTGGTGATAACCAGTCCTAAGATCAATCTTTGAGAATACCTGGGCTCCAGTCAACTGATCAAATAGATCCTCTATCTTTGGCAAGGGGTACGTGTTTTTGATGGTGACATCATTCAACTTTCTGTAATCTGTACACAGACGGTTGCCTCCATCCTTCTTGTCGACGAATAACACTGGTGATCTCCATGGTGATGCACTTGGTTGAATCAAGCCTTTCTCTAACATGGCATCCAACTGCTTCTTCAGTTCCACTAACTCTGAGGGGTTCATGCTATAGGGTCTCTGGGCTATGGGTCCGGTTCCGGGGATTAGTTCGATGATGAACTCAATATCCCTATCCGGGGGCATACCTGGCAATTCATCTGGGAATACGTCGGGGTATTCACAGACTACTCTAACCTGGTCTATGGTGGGCAGGGCTACACTCTTGTTGCACTTGAATTGACGGGGTAAGGTTTTAGAGATATGCTCTATTGTTACTCCAGAACTACTGGTCATGGTGATGGCTTTCTTAGCACAGTCTATCAGTCCTTTATGCCTTGACATCCAGTCCATACCTAGTACTACTTCCAATCCTTTGGTTCCAAGTACAATTAGGTTGGCATAAAAATCTATCCCATGTGTTCTGATAGGCACAACTTTGCAAATTTTTCTAGCTTTAGTTGTTGAGCCGGGGATTTGAACTATCATGACATGCTTCAAGTTGGTTGGGTGAATCTTACTAGTGCATGCAAATTCTTCGGTGACAAATTAATGCGATGCTCCCGAATCAAACAATACTCTTGCTAAAACTGAGTTGACAGAAAACATAGCTAGCACTACATCTGGCCCTTCCTGGGCTTCTTCTGCGTTCATGTGGAAAAGACGACCGTTGCGGTTATGAGGGTTCCCTGGGGCAAATCTACTTCCTGGTTGAACACGACGCTGCTGCTTAGCTGGGGCATTCACAGGGGCATTAGCGACAATCTTCTTGGGACACTCATTGGAGTAGTAACCCTTCACTCCACACTCGAAACAAGTGATCTGGGACTTGTCCTTGACTGTGACAGGCACAACATTGCTGCCAGTTCTGGGTGCAGTGTTGTTGTTGTTGTTGTTGTTCTTGGGAGGTGCACGGTTGAAATTGTTGGCATTGCCGGAGTTGTGATTGTTTCCTCCGGACTTCACATTGCCTCCACTACGGTTGGGGTAGCTTGGGCGAGACGTTGGGGGTCGGTTGTTCCTTGGTGCATATCCTGGTGAAGGGTTGGGACGGTACTTCTGGTGACTACTGGATCCAGACTGCTATATCATACGATGCTTGCAGTTGTCGTTTGCCTGGTTAATCTTCCCTTCCATCTGAATGGCAGAGTCGACTAGCTCTTCGAGATCCTGGAAACGGATGTTGACGAGGACAATCTGCATCATCATGCAGTCCGTTTAAGAAACTCTCCTTCTTCTTGGCCTCCGTGTTGATTTCATCGGGGGCATATCTGGCAAGTGACAGGAATCTATCACGGTACTCCACCACAGTCATTCTTCCTTGCTTCAATTCGCGGAATTCATCTCTCATACTATTGACGAGACCTTGCGGCACATGGGTGCGACTGAACTTGACTTTGAATGCTTCCCATGTCATCACTTGACCATGGTTCATATTGCGGATGCTATTCCACCAAGCTCTTGCATCTTCCGCCAGATAGTGGGTGGCGAAGAGAACTATCTCATTTTCATCAACTCCTGCAACTTCGAGGTTTTTTCCATGGTCTATAACCAGTCGTCAGCATCTAATGGGTTTCAGATTGGTTGAAGATTGGGGGATTGGTATTCTGATTTTTTTTGAGTTTGGATCCGTGGTGATCCTGATTTCCATGCCCTTGGTTGTTGAGATCCATTTGGGCAATCTGTTGCAATGTTTCTAAGTTGGCTTAGTGCTTGGCCCTGCTTGCTTCATGGTCTGCGATGAGATTCTGCAAGATTTGCAGCATTAGGTCTTGCGACGAGCTGCTCCCTCCTTGGTTTCCACGAGTCATCTGAAGATTGAGATAGATATAGGGGTAAGAGGGAAATTCTAAGGTTCATGGTGATGGTTTTGGGGTTTTCAAAGCTAAAACTTTGAGTTAGGCTCAGGTTTTTCAACTAACATCATTTTCATTCATGCAAGCAAGCATACGATACAACACACACCACAACAAACAAAGGAAAGCAGATGGTTTGAAGAACCATTCTGCAAGCTACGATATAGTGGGACCGATACAACTCATGCTACGACTGTGCTCTAGTGCATCTGCTCATCGTCGATGAAGTCAGAGTCCTCATCGTCAGTGTAGAAGTCCACAGCATCCTCCTCTAGAAAGTCATCATCGTTGCTGAGGTAAGAATCCATGTCTCCCTGGATGTCTTCACCCTCATCTTCTTCTTCCTTGGCGGCAAGCTGAGCTTCCTGCTCCTTGACGGTCTTCTCGAGGTCGGCCACCTTCTTGCAAAGACGGGCGATGGTGTGATCCTTCTTGGCACGCTGGCGGCGAAGAGACTGGCGGTCCTGGACGAGCAGTGCGAAAGTCTGGGCCTTCTGGTCGGCAATGGCACGGTTCTGGTTGGCTAACTCTCGGGCATTGTCCAGTTCCTGCTGTCTGTCGTGCAACAAGAAGTCAAAATTCTCCACTTGACGCCTCAACTCTGGGTGACTTGGCATCTCCATCGGCATTCCCATGAAGTCACGTCTTGCATAGTGAGCAAAACGGGTGCCTTGGATCTTGTTGACGCTGAGGGCACATAGACGTGCGAGAGCTTCATGCATTGCCCTGGCTAATCCATCTAGCCAGTTGTTCTCTCTCACGGAGAACTGAATTTTCCTAGAAGTTGGTGCTTCGATGCTTCCTCTAAGATCTGCGGTGACTAGCCACTGTAGGTCTCCTTCTGGGGGTCCTAGAAGTTGAGCTCCAAGAAACTCCGGATGTGGGCATCCTAGTAACTTTGACAGTGAATCCAGATCCCTCTCGAAGATCAGCTGACCTCCGTTTCCCAACTGGTAGAACTTGCTGAACTGAGTCTCCATCTACAAGAATTAAGGATGAGGAAATTAGTGAAGTGATCAAGTGTGTCAAATTTTAGGTAGTAATGTAAGAATTTTGAGGAACATGAATTTTTGAGAAAGAATGAGTTCACAAGTATAAGAGAGGAAATAGTTTTTCATAAATACTCACTTTGGTTTTGAAACTAAGTTTTTGTTTGGACGTCCATTCTAACTAGGGTCTCCTATGGTCAGGATGGCTCTGATACCAACTTGCCAACACCCGGATTTTTAATCCCAGATGCCCGTTATGCCATACCTCGCAATCCCAGGATTACCATTTTTGCGAGACATAACGGATTGGATATCAAGTACATCATCCATTACAAACCATACATAAGGTCTTACACAAATAAGGATCTCATGATCTAGTCTTAATACAACAAGCAGCGGAATTAAAAGATAAGCATAGCGGTGGGGTCCATCTTCAGGGGCACAAGCAATGCTGACGAAGGCAGATAGTCCTAGTTATCATAGCCGTCCTGCTGGCCATCATCTTGATAGTCTCCTTCATAGTCTGGCCATGAGAATAGCCAGGGACAAAAGCCATGAGTACTCTTTAAGTACTCGCAAACTACCACTAACAAGTAATATAGTTCTAAGTCAAGTGCTAACTCTATGCTTAACTATAAGGTTAAGTTTGAAACCTAAGCTGAGTTCTGAAGCAAAGAAAGATAAAATAAAATTTCTAGAATCACTTAAGTTGGAAAGCTAGTATCATAAACACAACCCTATTGTGGTCAAGTCCAGATTCATCATTCATTTCAAGTTATTTGGAAGACATCTGACAACGAAACAGTATGGCCATTCCAACTGTCCATAACCGCGGACGCGGCTATTCGAATAGTTTGACACTCTGCAGAGGTGGTACACTTTCACCACAAGATTCGATACATCTGTTAGGGATAACCCTGAATCATCATACTTAGTATGCGGATAATCAAACATAACCTTCCCTTTACACACCCTAGTATAAGCACCTCTCCTATGAGCATGGCCTCCCAACCATGACCATCAGTCATCTTGGGCACTGCATAGGTGGACATCATGAGAGGTAACCTCAGCTCAAACCTCTCCCGCGAGGGAACTAATACTAATGCATATAAATTTCTAGCTAAGCCTTACCCAATTCAGGTAGTGTGGTTGTATGGTAAATTTGGAATGGTATCGCATCCGAATCCAACCATCAGTTTTATAAAAGGGTTAAGGCTCATGCCTCATCATTTTCATCATCATAAACCATTCGTGTTTCTCAACACATGTCAAAGCATCTCAATAGAATGACTCATCATTCCAAGGTTTTCACAATTCATTTTCACCAAGTGTTCCCATCTAAAGTGACTCAAGTTTTTGATCTACTCTATACTACTAAGTTAAGAGTGTTCACTAAGGTGGAAGTGATGGGTTCAATCTCATGCCATAAAATGATATCTAAAGGTTTCTAAATAGGTCAAGTTTTATACTTTTTATGCTACCTTCAAAACAAGTAAAGAACTTTGGGTAAAGTAAAGGAAGTAAAGCTTGAAAATAATACTTGGGGTAAATACTAGTCAAAGTGGTATAATCAAAGCATGCCCTAAGCATCTTTGCTAAACCATCTAGTTCAATCCTAGCTTGTTAATAGTAGCTTGCCTTGGTTGGTGCAGTGGTTGAAGTTTTCTTCTTCTTCTTCTTCTTGGTAGAACTCCTCCTCCTCGTAGACTTGGTCGGTACTATCGTCTATAAATACATACGGAGTACACAATCACCAAACAATACTTAACTAGTCTAATTAGCATTCTAAGACACACATTTGATGATCTATTATCATCACAAGCATCACAAGTTTAATTCAATAGTTTCCTCCTTTTATTTTAGAAAAGTAATTTCTACTCATTGAAAAATTAACCAAGATTTAATATTCACCATTTAAAATATGGGGTCATGTTGACACATGTCATCACCACATATTTTAACATGTGGGAATGAGATTTAAAGGTTGGATCAATATTACTTTGGTTTAAGTTTATTATTTAATGATTTAAAGTGACTAGAAATGCCTATATAGCATTATTTTGGTACTAGTCCAAGGTCACTGCATGTAAACCTTAATATTATTACATATTTAGATAGATATGATGAATTGTGATTTTTGAGAGTTGGAATCAACTCAAAAGCTAACTTGGTTGATTTTATACAAATGTTGCAAGTTGCAAATACTTCTGTTTTGTTATTTTTACTAGGAGAGATCTATAACTCTAATTGAATTAAATCCAACGGGCCTGGATAGACCATTTCCATACCTTTCAGACAAACTTGGTTTCATGCAATTTGGATTTATGAATCTCTCTGAATTGATTTTTAAACTAGAGGACATAACTAGATTCAACTTAAAAAGAAAAAATCCAAATTTGAATGCCTGGGCTAGCGCGGGAACGAACATGGGCCGGCCCAGTGGCGCTATGCGGCACGAGGCTCTGCTGACAGGGGGTCTCGCTTGTCAGTGGCGCTTAACACGCGAAACAGTACGCGCGCTGTGGGCCATAGGATTAGAAGTGGGATCTACGGCTGAGGGTTGTCATCGACGACGAACAGGTCGCCGGCGAGAGTTTGCCCTAGCGGCTCGGTGGGGGTCTACCGGGGACATACCAGGGCTCCAGCGAGGTAGGTGAGGCGGGTAAACGAGCTGCAAGACGATGGCAAGGCGAGGCGCGGTTGCGGCGGAGCTTGGGGTGCCCTAAATCGCAGGCGCCCTTCTCCTCCTGTTGCGGCGGCTCCGGCTCCAATTCCGGCGAGGCAGAGCTCGATTGGCTCCGACGAGAGAGGGGAAAGGATCAGTGAGAGGTGGGGAGTAAGTGGGTGTGGAGAAATGGTGCTGGGGAGGCCGGCTTATATAGGCCCGACGGTGAGACCGAACGGTGTGGGAAGGCGACTCCGGCGAGAGCGGCACAGGGGGCTCGCAGCGTGGCTCGAGGTAGGGGGCGGTGGCCTATCTTCTGGCGGTGCGCTGAGGCTTAAAGGCACGGCAAGGCAGGTTCTGTGCTGATCGGGAGCGTCACGCGCTCTGGGCGGCAGAGGCGGCGGGTTCGACGGCAAGCGGTGGTTGGGGTGAGTTGGGCGGCCAGCGGGGGTGTCTGGGGTGTTCCCTAGGTCATGGCGGAGCGGTAGGCGCGGGGTGCGGTCAAGGGGCGGTTTGTGCATGCGGGGACAGGGCGCGCTCGGCGAGCGGTGTTGGCATGGTCGACCAGCTCCGTGCGCCGCGGTTCCTGGCCGTTCTACTCTCTGTCTCTAGGCTAGGGCTGGTTGGATGGTGGCGGTGGACCACTGGCTAGCTTGTAGACATGGCGAGCGAGGGGGAAGCGGTCTGCTGCTGCGAGTGCCTGGTCCGTCGGCGAGGGATGGCTCGGCATGGCCTTGCAGTGCAGCTAGGAGGTAGAGGAGGTGTTGGTGTTGGTCTGGTTAGGCTTGAGGGAGACAAGGGTGATCAAAGCACTTCAATTTGCTAGACAAGATCAAGCCCAAAACAGTAATAGTTAGGCCACTTTGATCTTGTCCACAAGGTGTTTGATAGAATGGCCAAAAGAGAAAAACTTTTGAATTTTGGTTTCAATTTTTTTTGGGTGTTCTCCACTAGTGCTAGGTAGCCTCTGGTTGCAAGGGTTTTGAAATTGGAGCTCAAAAGGATGGTTTTTGAAATAGGGGTGATCTATGCATATGCATTGGATTCTATTTTCACATGCCATTTAAAATAAGCAAAAGAATGTTTTTAGCAGATCAAAAGGTGGGCCTTGGTACCTCATTATGTGTACTAGCAAGGGGGTGCAAAGATCATGAATTGTTTCTGTTAAGAAATGAGTGCTAGGAACACTCAAAGTAGTGTAGTGGATTAAAATGGCCAAAATGACCATTCCTCCTTTTTAATTGTTTTTGATTTGATTTTCTTTGGTAAAAGTTTGGGAATGATGTAGATGATGTTTAAATCACCTAAGAAACATTTTACAACCAAAGAATCACAGAACCATGGCAATTCAAATCAATTCCTAATTTAAATGCTCATACACATGAATGCTTTCATTTTTAATTTGGAAAAGATTTTGTTAACCCTGATTTTGATGATTTGGACCTTGATAAGCTTGGATTGAAGTTTTGGGATGTTACACATGTACTTACAATGACAAGAACTTACGTGTGACTAAAGTTGAGTAGCATGAGGAACGGTACTCGTAAGCAAGGAGCATGAGATTTTTAGCTTATAACTTGTCAAGCATATCCTCATATTTGTTCACTTTAACCTTAATCACCTAAAGATGCTTATGATAGGGGCAATGAGAGCTGAAAGCTAATAAGTACCATAATTTTTGGAAGCTCTTTATGAGACTTGAATACCTGCTTCCTTCTATGAAGGGCCTTTCTTTTACTTTTATGTTGAGTCTCCATCTTCTATCTTTATGCACCTATTGAGAGAGCATAGTGGTCATTCTTAATTTAATGTGCATTGTCCCAAAACTTTTTGATTGATTCATAACTTTGGTATTGCTTATTCTTAAATTATTTATATCTAGTCACCCTTATGAACTTTGAAGGTGTCCTATGCATTTATGTTTAGCTATACCATGAGGGACAAGCTGAATACCATTATCATTATGTTTTCTATATGTGAAACAAACAAACGTCTTTCAAAGCATTGTTATTGATGAATCTTTTGTTTATACCTTTTCATGTTACAATATAGCTGAGATGTCTTATTGTTAGAACTATAGCTTTCATGCTATGTTAGAATACTATGATCCCAGCTATCAATGTTTTACAAATACCTTGATCAAGATTATGATGGTGCATGTCACCTCAAAAATTATTCTTTTTATCACTTACCTACTCGAGGACGAGTAGGAGTTACGCTTGGGGATGTTGATACGTCGTAAACATATCTATAATTTTTGATGTTCCATGCTTGTTTTGTATCAACTTTCTTATGTTTTGTTCATGCTTTGAGGTATTTTTATACATTTTCTGGAACTAACCTATTAAAAAGATGCCATAGTGCCAGTTGCCTGTTTTCTGCTGTTTTTGGTTTCAGAAAAGCTAGAAAAGAAATATTCTCGGAATTGGACAGGACAAAAGCCAAAGTTCCTATTTTACCAGAAGACTCACAGAGCCAGAAGACGAGACGGAGAGGGGCCATGAGGGGCCCACACCACCGGGTGGCGCGGGCCAGGCTGCGCCAGGGGGTGGTATGGCCACCTCGGGTGCCCACCGATCTTGCCTCTTCGCCTATAAAAGCCTCTCGGGACGAAAACCCTAGGCACAAGATCAGATTTCCACGAAAAGTTCCGCAGCACCGCCGCCACCGAATAGGAGATTTGGGGGACATAAGTCTCTATTCCGGCACCCTGCCGGGACAGGGAAGTGCCCCCGGAGCCATCTCCATCAACTCCACCGCCATCTCCATCACCGTTGCTGACTCCCATGATGAGGAGGGAGTAGTTCTCTCTCGAGGCTAAGGGCTCTACCGGTAGCTATGTGTTCATCTCTCTCTATGCGTGATCTTATGAGACCATGAGCTTTGTAATCTATAGATCTATTCTGCTACTCAAGTGCTTTAATGAATCTCTTCTTATCCCACGCGTGTGAAGTTGGCAGTGTGCACACCGTGTGGCACTTTGGCTAAGATTACATAAATACTTATCATGAGTATAATTTGAGTTGGATGTCTCTATGAGATTGTGGTGTTTGTTGGAACCTTCTAGCGCTCAAGGTGATAATGAGGGGTTATCTAGATGGGGAATGCGAACTTTAAGTTGTGCTATTATAGCCCTACATCGTCCAACTGGAGAGTAGTTCGGGGTAGCATCATGAAAAGAAGATATTTATATGAGAGTGTCCACTAGTGAAAGTATGATCCCTAGGCCTTGTTTCTAAGTATTGAAACACTATTTACAATCAGTTCTGTTACATGTTTGTTGGCTACCACTATTATTTCAGATTACAATTACCACTTATAATCATCCATATTATTTGTATTTTACTATCTCTTCGCCGAACTAGTACACCTATACACCTGACAAGTGTATTGGGTGTGTTGGGGACACAAGAGACTTCTTGTATCTTGATTGCAAGGTTGCTTGAGAGGGATACCTTTGACCACTTCCTCCCTAAGTTCGATAAACCTTGGGTGATCCACTTAAGGGAAATCTTGCCGCTGTTCTAAAAACTTCTGCACTTGGAGGCCCAACACTATCTATAAGAATAGAAGTGTGCGTAGACATCAATGGTGCCAATCGTTTGTGTACGGATTATCGGAAGCTTAGTGACGTTACGATCAAGAACAAGTACCCACTTCCGAAGATAGAAGATTTGTTTGACCAATTGACTGGTGCTAGAGTGTTTTCTAAGATTGATCTTAGAACTAGTTATCATCAATTGAAGATCCGCGCAACGGATATTCCAAAGCCTTCCTTCACCACCAGATATGGATTGTATGAGTACAATGTCATGTCTTTTGGATTAACCAATACCCCTTCTTACTTCATGAAACTCATCAATAAGATTTTTATGAACTTCCTGCATAAGTTTGTGGTTGTTTTTATCGATGACATTCTAATCTACTCCAAGTCAGAAGAAGACCATGAACATCACCTAAGAACCATCCTTGAAACCCTTAGAGAGCATCAGTTGTATGCCAAGTTTAGCAAATGTGAGTTCTGGTTAAAGGAAGTAGGATTCCTAGGCCATATCTTGTTGGCAGGAGGAGTTGCTGTCGACCCCGCCAAGATTAAAGATGTCGAAGAATGGAAAGACCCAACCACTCAAACCAAAGTCCACACATTTCTTGGATTAGCCCGATATTACCGCAAGTTTGTTGAAGGATTTTCAAGCATCACACGACCGATGACTCAGCTGTTGAAGAAAGACAAGAAGTTTGAATGGACGGACAAATGTGAAGCAAGTTTTCAAGATCTTAAGTAGAGATTGATTTCAGCCCCAATTTTTATCATGCCAGATATCAAGAAGCCTTTTGGTGTGTATTGTGATGCATCCAAGATTGGTCTTGGATGTGTGTTAATGCAAGAAGGCAAAGTCATATCATACCTATCCAGATAACTGAAGCAACATGAGCAGAACTATCCTACCCATGACTTAGAACTGGCAGCCGTAGTTTTAGCCTTGAAGACATGGCGTCATTACCTCATGGGTAACCGCTGCGAGATTTATTCGGATCACAAGAGTCTAAAGTATATTTTCACCCAGAAGGAGCTGAATATGAGGTAAAGGAGATGGATAGAGTTAATCAAGGATTATTACCTTGACATTCACTATCACCCCGGCAAGGCCAATGTGGTAGCGGATGCTCTTAGTAGATTGCCATGTAGACTAAATACCATGATCAAGGAAGACCAACCAAGTTTGCATGAGGAGTTGGAGAACTTTAGAATGGAGCTAGTTAGCGAAGGATTTCTAGCCAGCATTGAACTTCAACCCACTTTGATCAGTTAGATAAAGGAAGCTCAGAAAGGAAACGTAAGTATTGATGGAATCAAGCATCGTATCAGAATAGGGAATGTACCCGGATTCACCGAAGATGAAGGAGTTTTGTGGTATAAGGGACGTATCTATGTGCCAGCAGATTCGGAGTTGAAGCAAGTCATTATGCAGGAAGCCCCATGATACCCTTTATTCTATTCACCCGGGAGGAACCAAGATGTATCAGGATTTGAAGGAGCAATTTTGGTGGCACAAAATGAAGAGAGAAGTCAGAAGCTACATAGCCAAGTGTGATATCTGTCAGAGAGTCAAAGCGGAACATCAACGACCCGCAGGACTTTTGCAACCATTACAGATTTCGGAATGGAAATGGGATTCTGTTGGAATGGATTTCATCACAGCTTTGCCTACATCTAGTAGGGGAAATGACTCTGTTTGGGTAATAGTGGATAGACTATCCAAAGTAGCTCATTTCATACCCGTCAAGACTAATGATACGTCCATAACGTATCTATTATTTTTGATGGTTTTATGCTAATAATATGCTTTTGACACTCCTTTTTGTATAAAGTTGATGATTTATTTGGACTAACCTACTAATAGTTGCAAAAGTGCACAATGTTCTTGTTTTACACTGATGTGTAAGAATTACTAAGAATACAAGCGGAAACCTTGTTGGAGTCAGATTGAGATTTTTCCAGAAATCTGTCTGAGATTTTGTTTTGAAGATGGTCACGTTTCGGGTCGAATACGGCATCAAACGGAAAACTCTTCAACTACAAAGTTGTTGGAAATTTCACGGCAAACGTTCTCGACATAAAATTTAGCTGATTCCGAGTCCGGAAGAGCCTTTTAGGCCCGATTTACTGCAGCCCAAGATGGGGTGACGGGAATCCGAGAAACTATATAAAGGGAGGAAACCTAATTCGCCCAGGACTCCACCCACGAATTTGCAGCCACCAAAGCCACGTTTTTGCCTCCCCGTGGATCCCATCTCCATAGGGGAGGGCTCCCAAGAAGACATGAAGAAAGGGGCTAAGGGGCGGTGCACCCCCATGATACCGACGACGGGGAAGGAGTCCCCCGCGCCGCCGCCAGCGCTGCCGCCGCCCTCTTCACCATCTTCACCGCCATCTCCATCACCTAATCCTCCTAGTATGCAGTGGTTCATCCTCCCACACACCTCTGTACCGTCCTATGTAAACATGGTGTTTGATTCTATAAGTTATAATCCTATGATCTATGTCATGTTTGCATAATTTCTTTGTTCTTAGATTGAAGGGTTGAACGTCTTTGGTTCATTACAGTTGTATGTTGATATGGTACAGTCCTTTGGTGTCTATTATATTTGTGCACGCATGGATTAAACATCATAGGGTTTATAGTATGTGTAAGAGGAAGGGGAAGTTCTGCTGGAGTGACAGAAACTTGAGAACGCGAACTGGAACGTTGCACATATAGAAGTAAGAGGACCATTAAACTTAAGGCTATGGTTGGGGAAACCTTAATACATTGATTATTACTTACGGATGTTTGCTAACAATCCAGTCATATAGTACATATAATTCCAAGTAGTGAAGCGCATGTATATTTAGCCTTTCCCACATAGAAAACTGCATCGAAGACAATGAACCCGATCTATTCGCTATTTAAACTTGGACAAAGCCACCACAATTACCACCACTATTCCACACTCATGGTTCTGTTAATTTAGTGTATTTTATTGCTGCAGCAACTAGCTTTACTTTCTTGTTATTTATTATCATGCAAAGCTATCTCTATTACTCGTATTGTTGCTCTAGTTTTATTTCCTAGATAATGCAAATGTTTAGTGTGCGTAGAGTTGTATCAGTGGTTGATAGAACTTCAGAGAATATTTATCCTACCTTTAGCTCCTCGTTGGGTTCGACACTCTTACTTATCGAAAAGGCTACACATGATTCCCTGTACTTGTGGGTTATCAAGACCTTTTCTAGCACCGTTGGCGGGGAGCAATAGCGTGTGGGTGAATATTCTTGTGTGCATTTGTTTGCTTTATCTCTAAGTAGGTTTTACTTTCAGTTTTAAGTTGTTCTCTATCTTAGTAGTGATAGGGAATGCGAATTACAAAAAAAATATTTGTACTTGTTACCTAAAAACGTTTTAAAAAAGGAAAGTGATTGGAAAGATGAGTAATGGTTAAGTGGGGGTCGACCTTGAACACTTGTGTTCATGCCTATGAAACCAAAACAAATCTTTCCATGGAAGCTTTTCAGTTAAAAACTTGTAGGATGCATGAAGCCTTGAAAAAGAAAGATATTTCTGGTATTGGTCTTAATGCTTATTCATTCGAAAATACTTGAATCTTGATCCTATGCCTAACTTAAAGGCATTAAAGAAAAGTACTTATTGGGAGATAACCCAAAAATTTTAGTTGAGTCTTGGAAGTTATTGCTTCAGTAATAACCTCTCTTTATCCTTTTTATTTGCTTTTTGTGCCAAGAGTAACCTCTAATGAGAGAGAAGTAATGCCTGGGAAAGTTGCTGTCCCGAAACAAATTTTTGTGCTTCGCTGTAAAAATTCGTGTAAAATCTCCGTACATCGGTTTGAGCTGTAAGTTTTTGTGCTTCTACCCCAGGTTGTTATCCAACTTTAGTTAGTTCAACACTTGATTTGAGCAACAGAAGGTCTTAGAAAAAATTGGTTTCTATCTGCTGGTCTGTTTTGACAAATTTCTGCCATTATTTGCATTTGCTTCTTGTTGATTCCTTTTTGGGTTCTCTTTGGGGAATTGAGCTTTTTAAGGGAAGTGCTACGGTAGCTTGTGTTTTAATGGAAGTTTTATTGGTGTTGAAACTGAACCCAAAAACTTATTATCTTGACTACACTAATGTTGCTAATGAAGATTATGTGAAGTTTTGTATGAAGGAAAAATTTCAGGTGTTAAGGAAAGAATGATGTAATGAGATGAAGAATGGACTAAAGCTCAAGCTTGGGGATGCCACTCCATGTCACCCCAAGAAATATCCAAGAAGTACAAGCGTCAAAGCTTGGGGATTCCCAAGGCATCCCCTTCTTCATCAATAAAAATCTCAGATTCTTCCAAACACTTCTTTTTTATTGTTTCATGCACAATTGTGTTGTTCTTGGAGCGTCTTCGTTTTCATTTTTGGTTTTTGATTGCTTGGTTTGCTTAGTTTGCTTGAATAAATTGGTTGGACCCCCCCCTTTCATACATTAGTTTTCAAATATGTGTGGTTTGGATTGGAAAAGAGTAGGAAAAGTTCATGCTTAAGTGGTAGAAGGAGCTCGTTTTTTATGGTGGCCTATTCTTTGTCATGTCATGCTTGATATTGTTTTGGATTTATGCTTAGTGATTTTTGTTGTAGCATGGCATGTTATAAACAATTTAGATTGCTTAATGTGCCTTGAAAGAATCATGCGTTGTTTTAGCATATTAAAGCGTAGTATTGTGGTATTCTTTTTTGATGCTTTATTTGGGTTGACTTGGCGCATGCTCACACCATGTTATGACTATCCCAAGTCACCATAGCTTTTATGATCCTTTAGTTTTCGACTTGTAATATCACTTTATGCTTTAATTAATGATGTTTTGACACTTTGCATGATTATGGCCATTATTTCTCTTTTAGTTGGTCGCTCCCAGTCTTTTGCTAGCCTCCATAACCAAGTATGAGTTTCACTCATGCATCCAACTCCAAATAAAACCAAGTTATCCCAAATAGTCCACCATACCTACCTATTAGCATTTGCTATTCCAAGTATATTCATGCTTTTATCTACCTTCTGAATTAAACTTGTTATGAGAAAACTAGTGATTAAAGCTCTCACGAACTTGATGGCACACTTTACTTTTCTTGGCCCTAATAAACTTGAACCATTGTGTCATCTATGTTGTATATGCTTGCACTTATATGTTGGGGATTAGCAGAACCATGCTGTCATGGGGAATGCTTTCAACATTGCACTTGTACATTGTACCTAGTTGATATCATGCTCTTTTGTCTATGGATGTCGTCGGTGTGAAATGAAAGGGGAGCTTGTAAGTCCATGGAGTTATTTATGTGTGTTAGAGAAACGCCTGGGCCACCAGTCTAATCCATGCGTAATCATGGTGGAAACCTGCAGCGTAACCAGAGAAATTTATGAAGCATTCTTCTTATAAAAAGAGATAGAGATTGAGAAAAAAGAAAAAAGAAAAAAAAAGATGAGAAAAGAGGAAAGAGAGAAAAAAACACCATTTTCCCATGGTAAATAAGAAGATTGTTGAGATGCTCGTTGTCTTATTGCCTTGTCATTTTGATATGGGGATTCTTCCATATCATCGGGCAAGGGGTACCCCGTTGCTGGTTCTCTATGATACACATGTACTTACTATGACAAGAACTTACCGGTAACTAAACTTGAGTAGCATGAGGAGCGACCCTCGTATTCAAGGGACATGAGATTTCTAACTTATACTTTGTCAAGCATATACTTCATAGTTTGTTCACTTTAACATTAATCACTTCAAGATGCTTATGATAGGGGCAATGAGAGCTGAAAACTAATTGGTACCATAATTTTTGGAACCTCTTTATGAGACTTGAATCCCTGCTTCCTTCTATGAAGGCCTTTCTTTTACTTTTATGTTGAGTCTCCACCTTCTATCTTTATGCACCAATTAAGAGAGCATAGTTGTCATTCTTAGTTCTATGTGCATTGTCCCAAGACTTGTTGATTGATGCATAACTTTGATATTGCTTCTTCCTAAACTATTTGTATCTAGACACCCTTATGAACTTTGAAGGTGTCCTATGCATTTATGTTTTGCTACTCTATGAGGGACAAGCTGAATACCATTCTCATTATGCTTTCTTTATGTGAAACAATGAAACATCTTGCAAAGCAGTGTTATTTATGAATCTTTTGTTTGTGCCTTTTCATGTTACAACATAGTTGCTATGTCTTATTGTTACAACTCTATGTTTCATGATTCATGTTTAGAGTACCTTAATCCTAACTATCAATACTTTTACAATAATGATGATCAAGATTGTGTTGTCTACATGTCACCTAAAAAATTATATTGTTTTAATTGTTTACCTACTCGAGGACGAGCAGGAACTAAGCTTGGGGATGTTGATACGCCCATAACGTATCTATAATGTTTGATGGTTTTATGCTAATAATATGCTTTTTGACACTCCTTTTTGTATAAAGTTTATGATTTATTTGGACTAACCTACTAATAGTTGCAAAAGTGCACAATGTCTTGTTTTACACTTTGATGTGTACGAATTACTAAGAATACAAGTGGAAACCTTTTTGGAGTCAAATTGGGATTTTTCCAGAAATCTGTCTCAGAATTGTTTTTGAAGATGGTCACGTTTCAGATCGAAGACAGCGTTAAACAGAAAAATCTAAATTACAAAGTTGTTGGAAATTTCGCGACAAATGTTCTGAACATAAAATTTAGCTGATTCCGAGTCCGAAAGAGCCTTTTAGGCCCGATTTACTGCTGCCTAGGATGGGGTGACGGGAATCCGAGAAGCTATATAAAGGGAGGAAACCTAATTCACCCATGGCATCTCCACCCACGAATTTGCAGCCACCAAAGCCACGGTTTTTCCTCTCCCATGGATCCCATCTCCATGGGGGAGGGCTCCCAAGAAGACATGAAGGAAGAGGGCTAAGGGGTGGTGCTCCCCCATGATACCGGCGGCGGGGAAGGAGTCCCCCGCACCGCCGCCGGCGGCACCGTCGCCGCCGCCCTCTTCACCATCTTCACCATATTCACCGCCATATCCATCACCTAATCCTCCTAGTATGCAGTGGTTCATCCTCCCACACACCTCTGTACCGTCCTATGTAAACATGGTGTTTGATGCTATAAGTTATAATCCTATGATCTATGTCATGTTTGCATAGTTTCTTTGTTCTTAGATTGAATGGTTGAACGTCTTTGGTTCATTAGAGTTGTATGTTGATATGGTACAGTCCTTTGGTGTCTATTATATTTGTGCATGCATGGATTAAACATCATAGGGTTTGTAGTATGTGTAAGAGGAAGGGGAAGTTCTGCCGGAGTGACAGAAACCTGAGAACGCGAACTGGAACGTTGCACATATGGAAGTAAGAGGACCATTAAACTTAAGGCTATGGTTGGGGAAACCTTAATGCATTGATTAGTACTTACGGATGTTTGCTAACAATCCAGTCATATAGTACATATAATTCCAAGTAGTGAAGCGCATGTATATTTAGCCTCTCCCACATAGAAAACTGCATCGAAGACAATGAACCCGATCTATTCGCTATTTAAACTTGGACAAAGCCACCACAATTACCACCACTATTCCACACTCATGGTTCTGTTAGTTTAGTGTATTTTATTGCTGCAACAACTAGCTTTACTTTCTTATTATTTATTATCATGCAATGCTATCTCTATTACTCGTATTGTTGCTCTAGTTTTATTTCCTAGATAATGCAAACATTTAGTGTGCATAGAGTTGTATCAGTGGTTGATAGAACTTGAGAGAATATTTATCCTACCTTTAGCTTTTTGTTGGGTTCGACACTCTTACTTATCAAAAAGGCTACACACGATTCCCTGTACTTGTGGGTTATCAACTACCTATCAAAGCTCGAAGCTAGCAGAGTTATACATTGTTAGAATAGTTAGTCTGCATGGAACCCCCAAAACCATAGTGTCAGACCGAGGAACCCAGTTTACCTCAAGGTTCTGGAAGAAAGTCCAAGAAGGATTAGGAATCAAACTGAACTTCAGCACAACTTATCACCCGCAAACCGACGGACAAACAGAAAGAGTAACCCAGATACTAGAAGACATGTTGAGAGCTTGTGTTCTAGAATATGGATCCAAATGAGAAGATTGTCTGCCTTTCGCGGAATTCTCATACAACAACTGTTATGAAGCCAGTTTGCAAATGGCCCCATTTGAGGTTTTATATAGAAGAAAGTGCCGTACCCCCTTAAATTGGTCTCAAGTAGGAGAGAGTTAGATATTCAGACCCGACATCCTACGAGAAGCCGAAGAGAAGGTTCACAAAGTCTGTGAACACCTCAAGATCGCCCAATCCAGACAGAAGAGTTATGCTGATAAAAGACGTTGAGACCTGACCTTCAATATCGGAGATTTTGTGTATCTCAAAGTATCACTCTTGAAGGGAATGCAGCATTTTCGACTGAAAGGGAAGCTTGCCCCCAGATATATTGGACCCTTCAGGATTTTAAGCCGTAGAGGAGAAGTATCCTATCAACTGGAACTTCCTGAAGAAATGTCAGCTGTACATGATGTATTCCATATCTCGTTACTTAGGAAATGCCTAGAAGTTCCGAAGAAGACCGAAGTTTTCAAGAACATCGATCACAGAGCCATAGATATTAATAAGGATCTAACTTATCGTGAAGTGCCCATCCGTATTTTGGAAGAAGCATTCAGAACCACCCGGACCAGATCAAGTTTCTCAAGATCCAGTGGAGTAACCCCAATCTCTTTAGTTCCTAGTTACCAAAGAAGAAGCTATTTGGGAGCGAGAAGATTATATTAGGATAGAGTTTCCCAATCTCTTTAGTTTCTAGTTTTTCTCAAATCTCAGGACGAGATTCTGTTTAAGGAGGGAAGGTTTGTAACATCTCAAATATATTAAACAAGCTTATCAAGTTCTAATCACTCAAGATTAGGGTGAACAAAAACTTTTAATCCTAAACCCATATGAGTGCATGTGTGATTTATATTAATGCATGAATGCTTGTCTTTGCCATGATTGATTGCTATAAATGCTTAGGATTAGTTTAAATATGAATACCACATCATCTAGGTCAATTCCAAATAGAATCAAATAAAAAGAAAATCAAATATGAGGCATATGATCAAATGGTCACTTTGGCCAAAATTAACCACTAGCCTACTTTGGGCATCTCTAGTAAAAGATTTCCAACAGAAACAATTCTAGTTCTTTTCACCCCTTGCTAGACTAAGTAAAAATGAACCCAAGCAAACTTTACCAATCTACAGAAACCAAGTTTAAATCTATTTGAGAGACAATTCAAAATTGAATCAAGTATAGATGCATAGATCATTATTTTTCAAAAACCACTCAAACCTCCACCATTTGACAATCCCTAGCAACCAGAGACTACTAAGCATGTGACCAGCTCACTCACCAAAAATCATGAAAAAATTCCAAGGTTAAGTTCATGCAACTATTTAGTCGAACACTTAGCAGACAGAGTACAAATTCAACAACTATCTACTGTTTGAAATACAACTTGTGCTCATGCTTGTACTGCAATCAACCCAATAAATCACCCACGACCATCCCTAGTACTTGGCCGTGCAGTGGAGCAACCTCACTCGCCGCACTGACCAGTGCCATGACCGTACCGAGCATACCATGTCGGTCGACCCTGGACCAGTCGCCACACGCCGCGCCTCGCTATCTCCGCACGTACCCGCACTCGCCGCGTCACCAGCCACCTCCCAGACACGATGATTCGCCGCCGCACGCCTCGTGACCACCGTACTCGATGACGAACACCTTTGTACCTGAACAGAGCGCCGACGTCGCCCGACAGACTAAGACCGCCCCTTGCCGCGCCACTACGCGCATGACGATCGCCGCAGTCCACCGCGTCGACCCACGCCATCCGCCATGCCTAGCTCGACCTGTAGCAGCGTCACCGATGAGCCCGACCATGCCGCCCTGCATCCAATGCCGGTGTATAAATAGGACCCACCCCAGAACTCAAACGGCACACTATTTCACTCTCCACTCTCTCAGAAACCTCACCGACCCTTCCCCGGAGCAAGGTGAGCACCACGTCGCCGGAATTTGGCCGGGGCCCGCCGCTGCTTGGAGCCACCCCAGGAGCCACCGCGACCACCAATCGACTCGTCGTCGTCTACCAGCCCATTCGCCCCATCGCCGGACCTAGCTGGAGCCCTGGTAAACCTCCCACGACCCCCACCGTGCCGCTAGGTTTAGAATCTCGCCGGAGCTCTGTGATGTAGATGATGAACCTCAGCCGTAAATCTTGTTCTAATCGTAGCGCTGAGATTTCCTGATACCGTTTCGGTTAGATAGAGCCGCTGACGTGTGGGACCAACCTGTTAGCAGCCCGCTGCGCGCGCGCTGTGCAGTTGGGCCGGCCCATTTCTTTTCCCGCACAGAGCCCAACGATTCAAATGGAATTTTGCCATTTAGTTAAAAACCCTATTTAGTATATGTATTCAAAGAGTTGTACTGAACCAAATTGCATGATTCCAATTTTGTTAGTAATGTATTGAAAATATCTAATCACTCCCGTTGGATTCAAACCATTTGAAATTATAGATCACCTATACCAAAAATAACAAGACAGAGAGTTTACCACTTCAAACATTTTTATAAAATCAACCATAAATGCTTTTGAGTTGATTCCAACTATTAAAAATCTCATTTGCCATGCTCTACGTGAATATGTAAAAATATTTGGTTTTAAAGATATTAAATATGGATTAGTATTAAAATAATGCTATATAGGCATTTCTAGTCACTTTAATATTATTAAATAGTAATATTAAATCTTGTAATATATGACCACCACTTTAAATCACATTTCTAAAGTATTAGAATATGTGGTGATGACATGTGTCTTTATTTGTGTACTTGGTACACTGGCACGCCTGCATATTTATTTTTCCCTGGCGCGTAGAGAGATAATATCCCCGTCACTTTTTATTATTTCTCGTGTCAAACAAATTGGCACGCCCGGTGGGACCTGGTTCTCCTCCCATCTTTGCTGCGCAACAATGGTCGTCGAATTCGTCTTCAGACTCTTCTCTATAAATCAAGATGGAATCTCGGGTGCATCTCTAATTTGCCCTGATACGCGGGTTTCGTCCAAATGATGGCGACCAAGTTAAGAAGGCGCCGCACTTTATCTCAAAAGTCCAAATTTTTTAGGGCTGAGGGCATCTCATGTAGCAAGGATGTATCCTCTTACTAGCAAATGAAATAAGCTTCGTCAACATTGATGAGAAGCCAAATACGCCGACTACAAAATATGTCTGAGGTCTTCAAACGAAGATAACGAATTTATTTGGATTTCTTCGCCCGTCAATGGGAAAACAGAATAATTCTTTTTGTGAAGAATATGTCAACACACCCATCACAATGGGCCCATCTTCTCCAACCTACCGGGCCCTTGCGTGAGGGAAACATGTTGATTGTATATCTTCACCGGGCGCAGGTTCTATTTGAAGAGCTATGGCAAATATGGCCTTCACATTTTTTTTCAAAAAATGTTGCGCTACGCATACCATTCCATTTCACATGTTTGCATGATTTGGGGAAAATTCTAAGCATCAATAATATTTTTGATGTAAATCTGCTTGTGTTTGAAGAATTGGCTACCTTTGGACTTGTTAGAGGGCGGCGAATTGTGCCATTTTGTGAATTAAGCTACACCCACACTCATAATGCACGACACATGCCAATGTATGCTTCTTGGGGTAGTAGAGGAGGCTACTTGGGGACTTCTGATATCGAGACTCCACGCCCATCATGCTTCCGATGTGTCTCTAGCTCACAGAGGCTCATGCCCTAGGGAAGATCATAGGAAAAGACCATGAAAAGGCTGCCCAACTTGGTTCATAGCCGCGTGGCAACCCTGGGGTGTTCCACCATAAGCTCCAGATAAAGTGCCTGAGGGTTTAGTAGTCTACCAAGGTGAATGACTGTCCTGAAATTCTCAAGGTGGGTCCCTGACCAGCATGAAGAAATCTATAAGTTCAAGTAAAAAAAGAAGTGCAAAGAAAATATCCCAAAAGGTCAAGCAATCTCGCCAAGTGGCCGTCCAAGTGCCATGTCCGAGAAGTCCTCACAAGGGGAAAAGCATGTCCAAAAATGTCAAGAAGTCATTCGAGTAATCCCGAGCAGAAAGGGAACCACTAGAAAGAAGGCGGGGACAATCATTCACCACCCCTCAATCAAGGCACGGAAATATTTTCAGCCATTGTCCTAAAGCCGTTTACCTAATTTATCCTCGTCTAAGTCTTTGGGTTCTCGAGGCTCGTGTAGGGGGGATGACGGAGCTATGAGGGCTCCTCGGTACGATGAGGGGCTAGAGTACGATCCTGCCCTACCTCTCGGAAGCATTCGTGAAGCGTAGTGTCTCGGCACATATACATTAAAAGAAACCCAATATTGAGTTGCAACCGTCATGTTCCTCCGACGGTTCCCAATGACAAGTCCTTTTGTAGCCTTTTCTTGATTACGCAACTATGCATCATGGTCTAAAAAATTTTCTCTTTCTTATAAAATATGTGCAAAACATACATGCTTGCATATTCTTTTAATCCAGGTTTAGTGCAACCGCACCTTTATAATGGCGCACATGTAGAACCTGCGCCAAGAGGGTGGCTATTTGGATCGCTTCCTCGTTGCATCTATGATACCGCCAGTGGCCTCTTAACGCCTAATGGCATACATCAACAACAAATAACACTGGCGTCGAGGGCAACGACGTCTGTGCTCCCAAGATGGCCCAATGACTCCACGCCATCTGCCTTGCTACACTGACCTACATCATGGGCACCAGGGGCAGCAATACCCGTGCACCATAACATCGCCGACGACTTCCCGACGCTTGATCCTCTTCATCGACCTACATCATGGGCACCCGAGGCAGCAATACCTGTGCACCATAACACCACCGATGACTTCCCGGCGCTTGATCCTCTTCATCGACCTACATCATGGGTGCCGGGGGCAGCAATACCCGTACACCATAACATTGCCGACGACTTCCCAGCGCTTGATCCTCTACACCGACCTAAATCATGGGTACCGGGGGCAGCAATACCCGTGCACCAAAACATCATCGATGGCTTCCCGACGCTTGATCCTGTTCACCAACCTGTATCATGGTGCTGGGAGCAGCAATTCCCGTGCGCCGTGGCTTCTCCAACAATTGGTGTGGTAACATCAGAGCATCCATGATTTCACGGCTCACTTCCCGCTGTTCGATCCTCTCCATCCGTGTTACCAGGACGCGGATGGCACTCCAACGACTCTTCTCCAACAAGCACGATGTTGGGGGAAGCGCCACCTCCCCTCGGTCATCTACATGGCCGATGGCTAGCCCGACAATCTCTCTTATGACCACGCCGAAGGTATTCCGGCATATTACTGTCTGCTTAGATGTGGGCGGTCAATGACTTTTCGACCCTTCTTCTGCATCATATAGGACGCCAAGTTCATGGGAGCAATGCAACGTGCCAGTGCGGCATTTGTGAATCTGTGAAACCCTTCAATTTAGTCGGCTGGCACCGTGGCAGCGAAGCATCGTGACTAGATTGGTAAAATTTCTTCAAGACACGGCATGGCATTTTCCGTGTGGAATGAAGGCAAAAAATGAGGTCTTCTTCTTGGCTGGAACCATGCATGTACATGGTCCCAACTAGCTTCCTCGTCAAATGTTAGTGCGGATGAACTTACCTGCACTTGACTCTGAGGGGTCTCTTCACCCAGCTTCTCACGCGCTGCATCCACCGTCAATTCATTGGTGTCCCTACTAATGGTTTTCTATGTATGGTGTTTACACGGCTGCATATGGAGGCCCCTGACTATGGTCATGTCATAGTTACAGAGCCCACGGAGGCCATCTTGTAGACTATCCGATTACAACTTTCTAATCTTTTCCCTGGCAACGTTCTGTGTGTGCTGCTGCTACTAATCTATTCAGTGGCGTGTGGCGTCAACTAATCGTGCCCATACTCAAAAGTTTTGGAGCTACTAAAACGGGGAGAGACGCCTATACAGGCGCCCTCTATTGCTGGTACTGCTGCATGTATATATACTAGCAGAGTGCCCGTGCATTGCTACAGTATTTTACTTTCTTTTGCCGCTTAAGAAAACATAACACATGTAAAATTCAAGTGTATGAAAATATAAAGCTATAATATTCATAAGACATTAACACTCTAATTCTCTTGAAAAGCATTCCGATTATAGTCATAGTTCATCAGTTTATGTGTAGAGCTTAAGTTGGGGCACATCTGGTAGTTTTCCTTTTTTTAAAGCTTACCCGCTAGGCCAAGTGGCCATGTGCATCTGTACGCACGAATGTCCCGCATAAACAAAATCTAGTTGATTCCATCGTTGAACAGACTCATCATTAATTTCTATGCACGCATGCAAAATCAGAGCCCGCAAAAGGCCGCATCTGCAATCCTATGTAGTCCTAAAAATAGTTTCAGTTATCATAAAAATACCTTAAAGTTTGCTCTAGCGGTTACCAACTGCAAGAGGAACCTGAAAGTTGTAAGAAACATAAGAACAAACGGTTGGATGGCATCCATTCACGGTGCATATGCCCAATAATAAGCTACTGCCAGATTTTTTTTTTAGAAAGTGATGGATTCACGAGGAGCAGCCTGGAACACTAATCTATCAGGCAAGGGTAGCAGGCCCTCGTGATTGCAAGGGGCGGAAGATAGAGGATGTGGGATGGCTGTACCTGTGCAGCTTTTGGTCGATGCAGCCGTGTCGATTCGGCGCGGTGGAGGCCTTCATAAATTTGGTCGCTCCTCCATGCTGGATGCTCACCGACATCGCACGCCGAATCGACCATGCAGTTCCTCTCACACTGAAGCTCGGTCCCACCTGCTCAACCGTGTGCCTCCTCGACCCCGAGGTCGGCCCTGCGTACCGCCTGATCGACCCGTGTGCACCTCCGAAGTTCCTCACCGATGCAGGATCTTCCTACGACCGACGACCATGACAGTCTGCTGGTTCTGGAACAATTGTGATCTTATTAGAACTTGAGCTTGCAACCCTCATATACGTTCGTCGGTTCTGGAACCAGAACTTGACCAAGATGGGTCTGACTCCTGAGGAAGAGCTACTTCTCCAGCTCCTCCTGCTCTGTCTCATCTCGTGTGGGCACTCCCAGAAGAACCTGAACCAAACAACAACTCCACACGCATACATGCATCATCAGAGAACTGAGTAAGCAATCAGACAAATCACATGTATACAGGGCACTGCATTCATATGTGTTTTATCGTTGATGTGAGCTAGAAATAATTTATGAATGGCATAAGTACTAAATATTGCATCGAAGAAATAGAAATAAGATGTCACTGGTACTTGAGAACAGAATGAATCAAAAGGAAGGTGATCAAAGTATACAATTTTTCTTCCCACAAAAGAAGCTACAATAAATTTCAAAATTCCTGGTTCAATTACATGACAACAAAATTCTTGTAATACGGTTCACCTCTTCAATGATGAAACACGATAAGTATCCTATCTTTTAATAGGTAAACCTCTATATCAAATATCAAAAGTTCATCCTGATCATGATTCTCTAAACTCTTATACAAAATCTGCAGTAGTATAAACAGCAACAACAGGATCATGGTCCTTGGACATCAATTAATGTTA
Organism: Avena sativa; assembly: GCA_916181665.1. NCBI lineage: Eukaryota > Viridiplantae > Streptophyta > Magnoliopsida > Poales > Poaceae > Avena > Avena sativa. The sequence goes on along the minus strand of OV702289.1, from coordinate 409,663,846 downwards.
AAATATCACTGCCTAGCATATAAGTAATTCTCACATTCCAACTTGTACTTAAATATTTTGTCACTTCCTAGCATTACAAACATGCATCGGTCTGCAAAATTTGAAACACATGTCTCAACTTACTGGCCTTATTTGATTTTGTATGTGTCCAAGTATGAATGCTGTCTTTAGGAGGCTCTATATAATCTTTGGTTTAGTGACATTCTGTAAAACAGTCGATGGTAACATATCTTAGTGTTCTTGATTTGAGAACTGTTAATGGAACATGCAAAATTGAACGACAGCTTGAGGAGTTCTGAATACACATGCGACCTGCTAGTTCATGGTCCATTGCTTCATGGCGGAGGGGGTGTACTTGGCTGCGTCCTGAGGCTAACCAAGATGATGACCACTCTGGTGAGGATCCACGGCCGGAAGACGATACTGGCACCCTTGAAGCCCGTAGCCACGCCGGCGTCGAGGACTATGACCGCCGCCGCAGAAGGACAGAGCAAAGAGGCACGAAGCGAGGTCAAGCCTAATCTGGAGGACATCCCGTGAGGCCTCGGGCTTGAAGGTGATGAACTCCCTGAGGAACTGGTTGGCCTCAATGACAAGATACCAGGAGGAGGCTCTCACGACAAGGACAATCGGGACTGACCGGAATACCATGCAGGCTAGCACACCTCCAAGGACGGGTTGCCTGGGATCGTGGCTATTTGAGTGCCGTGATCAGCTACTCCTCCGCCGGCGCAGGCGACGGGCGACGGTCGTAACGAGCGGTGGCGGAACCCTAGCATCCTTGTTGGGGAACTATTTTGGATCGAGGATGCCTCCCCTGGGAACCAAGAGGGATGATGTACGAACTGTTGTTCTTGACTTAGCGGTGGCAGCCCTCTTTTTTTTACAACTAACTGTGATCGCGCGCGTCGCCGCGCCCGTGCATTTCAAGACGAAGTATCAAGAGCGGTGAAAATATACCCTATAACAAAACATGGCAGTATTTCAATAGGTAATATATGAAATAATTCATTTTTGCTTCAGTGCTCCTCCCTTGTTCAATCTTAAACACAACAACAGCTAGGATTACTCCATACCTCTTCATAATTAAGGGTACGATGGTCATTAGTTAATGTTCTGTTAAGTCTAATTTTATTAACACCTGTAAGCATCCGTGTGTTTCATGCGTTGTTGTATACGTCTGTATCTGTTTAGCCAAAAAAAATATGACGGTATACGTACGCTAGCGGTGGCCCGTCCTTATAGGCCCTGCTCATGGTGGCCAGTTTGTCTCTCCTTGGCGGCGACCGGCACTCCTCAACTCTAGCGATCGACTAACATCAGGGGTTGCACGCAATCGGACAGCGTATTTGTTTTCCGGTTAGTTGGAGCACCGACACCAAACTAAACAACGTTGCCAACTTAAATCAAATCGGTAATACTACTCCCTCGACCTAAATTAATTGACTCGAATTTGTCTAGTTTCGGATGTATTTAGCGCTAAAACATGTCTAGGTAAGTTCGAATCTAGACAAACCCGAGTCAATTAATTTGGATCGGAGAGAGTACGATGAATTACGATTGACACTAAAAATCTAAGAGACTAATTACCCCATTAATGTCGTGCATGCATTGGGCAGTTTCACCCCTAGTTTCAAGAAGTTGATCACGCATGCAGTAGGATTTAATCATTCATGCATGGTGGTTTAGCGATTAACATAGAGAGGAGCCGCGCAATTTGCACGGAGTTAATCAAGCATTAATTACCGCATGTAGCATAATTCTTGGTAACGTATTTGGATCGTATCAGGATTAATTAAAATATAACAATTGATACAAAATGACTATGTTACCCTTTCAAGATTCCGGAGGGAGGAGCACCGGAGCATGCCTCGAAATAATTAGAGTATTTCAATATATAGTCTCCATGTGGATAGCGCAGATGTACATGGATCAAAAAATCAATATGCCGAAGTAAAACAATTCAAATCATCAAAGGGCTTAGCATTGCGCATAAATAGCAATGGATCAAAGTCGTTTCATGTGATCATACATTACAATTTGCGCATAAATAACAATAGAGCAATGGAATTGGTATAGTTTTTCTAGACATTGAGAAAAAAATCCCTATGCGTAGTGGTATTAGACAGATGGTTTCATGTGATTATACATTACAATTTGCTGGAAAACAATATAATGAATTATTTGATCTGCAAAAACACAATAGAATAGCTGAGTGCAGCGTCTTTGAGTTTGATTTTGAAAAATTCAAAAGCAGCATTTCAAAGTTTCCAAAAATTCTGCAAAAAATCATAGACATAGACAATGGTGTATTCTACCAACATGCAAAATCTCAACTCTAGATACCTTATAGTTTGGGCTGCGTACAGAAGTGATGATTAAAGTAGTGAACAGTGCAATTTTCAACCCTCTAAAATTTGTTATTTTTGTGTGGCCTATAATACAATGCATTTCGAGAATATAAAATGTTGCTTTCAATTGTCTAGATGGATCCCAAGCTCCATTTACGGTTTCCATAGAATAGCTCTTATTCATCTTTGAAGTTGTTGGAAGACACGACTTATGATATCAAGCAATACAATTTACGTACCTAGTACAATAAGAAAATAACAGACCAGAGAATAGTAAAATATATAATAGGTTTGATCACAGTCATATGCATAATGTAAAGTAAGAAGATCAGTACACCATGGTAGAAGGCAGGGCAGTACAACACATGCACGTCGGCCAAGAGGGGATTGCTAATTTTGATACCAACCCAACCAAGTGCAAGTAACTTCCTTCCTGGTTTTCCAACAAAACAGAGCATCGCTATGAATGTAGAATAAAGTTAAACCTAAGTTCAGACCCAAAATATTACTCTTAAAAGTTGAAATTGAGGACAATCCATATAGAGAGCATTGATGTACATCTTTAAATTATCTTCTATCAAAAAGTACCACAACATGGCATGGTGCGGATACCTAATTTATTGCTATTGAAATGCTTGAACTACTTCTCCAACACCAAATATGCATTTTGATAAATATATCTCATGGAAATAATAGAATACCAAAGAAATGTTTACCGAGTTCACCATACTATTCCTTATCCCTATTCTATCGCAAAATAAATGTTGCCATCTTACAGAACTGGAAAGGAGAACACAGATGTTTAGTAAGGTTATGAAATCCCAACTTCCATTCTCGGTTACTTAAATGCAAATCCATCTTGAATTCACATCCTCGTTTCCTCTTTCACGAAATTACGAAAGTCGGGTAGAGAGAGCATGATTTATATGGAATATGCATAATAACTCACCTTTAGGAGAACAATTACGAACAACTGCTTGATATGTTTTCGCATGAGACTTCTGATTTATTTTGAACTTGCACATATTTGGTTATTAATACAATGCCTCATAGATTTTGTTGCAAAAGGGGCTCGCAAATCAGATGCTCATGCTATTGAACTTCTCCTTTATTTCCATGCATATGCCATATTAAACTTTAGCCAATGAATAATACGAATTTGCTGCCAGTAATTTAGATAATTTCTGCTAGGACTGTATTAGCTAAAGAAGAATAGTCGTCCGTAAAACCTGGTTTGTTCCAAATATATCACAGTTTCTGTAGAGAATATTAAAATAAGTAGTATTATCTTCAACAGAAATCAGAAACACAAAAACTTCTATAAGAGAATGAAGGCTCACTGTTTTATAATGCTATAACAGTATGGACTATATATTAATGCGGTTCAACCCAAAGCTATTTTTTATTCTGGAAACCTGATAAAGTTTCATAGTGAATCTCTCCATTCTCAAACCTCAAAATTCTAAAATATAAAGGTACTCCAATTTTATAGTTCCAATTTTATTGAATATATATCTTAGAACACAAGGTGTACATTAGAAAAAGGCCAGAGGATAATGTTGATATATAACCATCATATTAATTTATGATTTGCTACCAATAATCTTGGTTGCTTAAAAGGACAAGAAAACATACCATGGAAGCAGCTAACATCTACCAATCATTTCTTCTTAATTTGGAGGATCTTTACAAACTAACAACAGTAGATCGGTAGTCCTTTCATATGAAGTAACTAACCAAATTCAGTCTTGAACCTAATAATTGTCATCAATTGACTACATAATTGTTGAATATTTTACAAGTCCCTATTTTCTCTCAACAGAAAAATCACCGAACAAGGCATCTCAGTTGCAAAATAAAATATAGCATCATGAATAATGATTCCTTAAGCATGGTAGCTAACACTGTGACTGGAGGTAGTTTACTTCAAATAAATCGATATCAGTGAACCTGTAAATGATGAAGAAAAATAAATGACCATCTTTAAGTGAACTGAGGAAGTTTTTCTTTTTTTATATAATGTTAACTACACTACCTTGAATACATATTCGAGAGGTAATGCAACAATTTTCTAATCCAAACATAGCAGGGAAACCGGTTGGATGTTGGAGGCTTCAACTGATAAAAAATGGGTAGTTCCTACTCCTAGCACACCTACAAAGACCTCCTCGCAGAAAATAGAGTATGATACATAAATGATCAACTCAAGGAAAATATCAACTCTCGAGTCTCGAGTAAATCTAATCGAAGAGGATCTTTCATCCAAGTTGTGATTGATACCAGTTTGCATAAATAACTCTCACCTACAACAACTCAGGTAACAACATCAGGAGGCTACAAGTGTAGTCGCAGACATCGCTGTGGGTTGTCACTTGCCTCCTTCTAGACATAACTTGTATGTATTAAATGGGTTAGACATAAATTGGCAGCCCTTTGGATCGTAGGATTGGGGTTGTAAATTTAGGTGAAGTGTATTCCGTTGACCCTGATTCCATAGGGAATCCAACATGAGCTCAGACCTCATTCATTTTTTTCTTGAGAAATCCAATCCGCCTTCTCTTTATCTCTCTCAACTCTACTTCTTCATTTCTCTCCAAATTGATGTGTTCATTTCATGTGGACCATCCAGAGGCATCACTGTAAAATTTCTCTTTTTCAGGATCCTGTAGAAATCCATAGTACATGACATCCCAATCATGTGTTCTTCCTATCCCTACATTTTATAATTCCAAATAAGCCTATGAGGGAGGCTGAGCTTTATATTCTATCTTGTAATGCAGTTGTCCTTGATATTTTGATGTATAGATTTTTACGTCAATAAATGATGTTGTTTCTTGTATAAATGGCCATTTGCATTGACAGAAAATGGATAACGAATTAGAATGATACAAGCTTAACTAATAAGATGTCAGCACATAGATGTACTTTTCATATGTGCTTACTACATGGACACTTGATGTGTGCAGGTAGCCATAGAAATGACTCTCTTGGCGCGTAATTGCAGGACAATGATATTTAACCTTTAAATATAAATATACTTGCAATTGCAAATGCCCCGTTGATGCGCTCGACGATCGACGTAGAGCTCGTTGGGAACTAAAGGATCATAAAGGCTATGGTGACTTGTGTCAGTCATGACATGGTGTAAGCATGTGCCAAGTCAACCCAAATAAAGCATCAAAAGAGAATACCACTATACTATGCTTTAATATGCTAAAACAACGCATGATTCATCCAAGGCACATTAAGCAATCTCAATTGTTTATAACAAGTCATGCTACAGCAAAGAATACTAAGCATAAAGCTAAAACAATATCAAGCATGGCATGACAAAGCATAGGCCACAGTCAAAAACGAGCTCTTTTTACCACATAAGCATGAACTTTTCTACTCTTTTCCAAACCAAACCAAACTAATTGCAAACTACTGTATGAAAGAGGGGGTCCAACCAACTTATTCAGAAAACTAAGCAAACAAAAGCAAACGAAAACCAAAATGAAAACGAAAAGAAAGACGCTCCAAGAACAACACAACTGCGCATGAAACAATAAAAATGAAGCATTTGGAAGAAACCTGGGATTTTTATTGATGAAGAAGGGGATGCCTTGGGCATACCCAAGCTTTGACGCTTGTACTTCTTGGATATTTATTGGGGTGACACACGTGGCATCCCCAAGCTTGAGCTTTAGTATATCCTTCATCTCATTACTCATTTCTTCCATACACCTGAAAATTTTCCTTCATACAAAACTTCACACAATCTTAATTAGCAACATTAGTGCACTCAAGATAAATAAGTCTTAAGGTTCAGTTCTAACACCAAATAAACTTTCATTAGAACACTAGATACTGTAGAACTTCCCTCAAAAAGCTCAATTCCCCAAAAGAACTCAAAAAGGAACCCACAAGAAGCAAATGCAGAAAATGGCAGAAATCTGTCAAAGCAGACCAGCAGGTAAAGATGGATTTTTTCGAAGACCTTCTGTTGCTCAAATCAAAAAGTGTTGAACTAACGAAAGTTAGATAACAACCTGGGGCAGAAGCGCAACAAATTACAGCTCAATCCGACGTACAGAGCTCTATCAGGAAGTTTTACGGTGAAGCACAGAAATCTGTTTCGGGACAGCAACTTTCCCAATCATTACTTCACTCTCATTAGAGGTTACTCTTGGCACAAAAAGCAAATAAAAAGGATAAGGAGCAGTTATTACAGAGGTAATAACTTTCAAGACTCATCTAAAACTCTTGAATTATCTTCCAACAAGTACTTTTCTTTAACGCCTTTAAGTTAGGCATGAAATTTTGAGAAGATGCTCTCATAGGAAATATGAATTGAAGTAAAAGAGAGCATCAAGAAGCAAATTCAAAACACATTTAAGTCTAACCCACTTCCTATGCATAGGAATCTTGTATGCAAATAAATTCACAAAGAGCAAAGTGACAGGCATAGGAAGATAAAACAAAAGTAACTTCAAAACTTTCAGCACATAGAGAGGTGTTTCATTACCATAAAAACTTCTACAACCATATTTTACTCTCTCATAATAATTTTCAGTAGCCTCATGAATAAACTGAACAATATAACTATCACATAAGGCATGCTTTTCATGATCTACAAGCACTAGAGCTTTATTATAAACATTTTCAAAAGAATCCTCGGGAACATAACATTCACCCTCCTTTGATAAGCATGGGGACAATCAAATAATGTAAGGGATAAAGAGTTACTCTCATTAGAAGGTAGGCATGGGTAGATCCATTCTTCCTCCTTTTGTCCATCACTCTTCTCCTCTTTTTCATCTAATGAGCTTTCAAGTTCAGCAATTTCTTCTTCCATGGAGGTTGTAGTAGGCGGTGGTTCATCTATTACCTTAGCAGTCATAATACTATTCCCAAATAGGAAATTGAGTGAGCTATCCATAATGAAATAGTGATTGGAGCAGAGCTAGTCATTAAGGAAACTTAAGAAAGGAACTAATATTTTTGTGTTTTTGAAATAAAGAAGCAAACAAGTAAAACTATTTTTTTTGTGTTTTTGAAGAACAAAACAGGCAAACAAAGCAAAAAGAGAGCTAAGCAAAACAAAAACAACAAAGTAAAGAGATTGGTTATGAGGGACTCCCCTTGTAAAGATGTCCTTGACTCCCCGGCAACGACGCCAGAAAATGTCTTGATGCGCTCGACGATCAACGTAGAGCTCATTGGGAACCCCAAGAGGAAGGTATGATGAGCACAGCAGCAAGTTTTCCCTCAGTTATGAAACCAAGGTTTAATCGAACCAGTAGGAGCCAGGAAACACCCCAAAGGTGTTACTAGCTGGGCTTTGGCAGGACGCACTACCGGTGATAGTAGCAACGTGGAGACCTGCACAACACAACCATAGAACTTTGTCCCCAACTTGCGATAAGGTTGTCAATCTCACCGTGTTTTGCGGAAAAAAAGGATTAAACGTATCGAATGGAAAGAAGTAAAAGTTTGCAGAAAGTAAACACAAAGCAGAAACAGTTTATAGACTGTATGTAAAAGACAAGGACCGGGATCCATAGTTCACTAGAGGTGGCTCTCCTTAGATAGATAACATGCTGGGTAAACAAATTACAGCGGGGCAATTGACAAACACCGAGAAAGCAATACATGCATATACTAATCATCTTGAATCCTTTGAGACTTGATTGGGCATTACAACATAATACATAGACCGCCATCCAACTACATCTATGACTAATAATCCACCTTCAGGTTATCATCCGAACCCCCTCTAGTATTAAGTTGCAAGCAACAGATTATTGCTTTACGAACTGCGTTGAAAGTAAACAATACGATTGTTCTATGAACAAAGGATTGTTGTTTTCTCCCTAGTAGAAACAGCATATCTAGTACCTTTCAGATTTCTGTCACTTCCCTAGATTACCAGAGGCATGAACCCACTATCGAGCATAAATACTAACTCTTGGAGTTGCTAGCATCTACTTGGCCAAGATAGCTACTAACAACAGAAAGCATGCAAGATCTCAAATAACAAAGACATGATATCAATAATCAATCTGAAATAGCATCTCAATATCCATCGGATCCCCACAAACACAACATGTATGGATTACAAATAGATGATCTTGATCATGAACGGAGCTCACAAGATCTAAACATGAAAGCTAAAAGGAGGAGAAACCAGCCATCTAGCTACTACATGGATCCGTAGTCCAAGGATGAACTACTCACGCATCACACCGGAGGCTTGCATGGTGATGAAGAAGGCCTCCAGGGTGAATTCCCCTCTCCGGCAGGGTGCCAGGAAGAGCTTCAGATCCCTCCCGATCTAGGGATGGAGATGACGGCAGCTACAGACTCTTTCATGAATTTTTGATCGGGTACTTAGGGTTTTCGTCCCGAGGGCAACTTATAGGCGGAAGGAGAGGCCGAGGGGGTGCCGGGAGCCACCACACCACCCCCTGGCGCGGGCCAGGCCTGGCCGCGCGGCCAGGTGGTGTGGCCGGCCCCTGGCCCTTCTCCGTCTCGTATTCTGGCACTTGATCCCTTCCGGAAAAATAGGCACTTTGGCTTTTGTCCCGTCCAATTCCGAGAATATTCATTTTCTGACTTTCCTGGAACCAAAAACAGCAGAAAACAGGCAGCTAGCACTGTGGCTCTTGTTAATAGGTTAGTCCAAGAAATCGTATGAAAAGTACTCCAAAGTTGGAACAAAACACAAGAAAGTGGATAAAACCAAGTAGGGAACATCAAAAATTATAGATACATTTGCAATGTATCACCCATAAGTTGGCACTCTTGTGGTAATATTCTTCCCTTTTTCCTTGGCAGGTTTGGAACCAGTTAAATGAGGCAATCCATCAATCCAGTTCTCTAAATATACTGTCATTATATGGTAAAAGTATTCCAAGACATCAAGGATTCCAGGATATCCATTTGCGTTCATGAGGAAGAAACAATATGCTAAATAGAAATCCTACTTTTAAAATCTGTGTATCCAAGAAAAAGAACATTATGCTAAGTAGCAATCCTTCTCTTTCTAAATTTTGCATCGGTTGACATTTGTTTTCAACACAATCAGAACCAAAGCAAGATCAAATTGACATATAGTATGTAACATCCCAAAACTTTAATCAATGTTATCAAGATCCAAATCACCCAATTTAGGGTTAACAAAAACTTTTTATCATTAAAATAATTAAGAATGGATATGTGTGTTGCATTAAAATAGAATTGTTTGGAATTGCCATGATTGATTGTTCTAATGGTTGTAAAATGATTCCAAGATGAATGCCACATCAAGATCATTTAGAAACAAAATCCAAAGAAAAAGAAATCAAATAAGATTAATAAAGGCAAATTGTCACTTTTGCCATTTTAATCCACTAGGTCACTTTGGTGTTCCTAGAAGTCAAATTCAAACAGAAACAATTCTAACTTTTTGCACCCCTTGTCAGTACAAGGAATGATCTACCAAGGCCCACTTTGAAATCTTACAAAAACATTTAAACCCTAATTTTAAATGGCATTTGAAAATGGAATCCATTTCATATGCATAGATCCAACTTTTTCAAAAACCACTCAAATGAGTTCACCTTGACAATCCCAAGCAACCACAGATGCTCAAGCATATAACTAACCCACCCACCAAAAATCTTTTCAAAATTCAAACAAAACTTTCTTGCGGCCATTTTGTCGAACAGTTGGCAGGCAGAGAAATTTTGGCCTAACTAATACTATTGCTAATCAACTCTTTGTACCCCATTCGATCCCCTCTACTCTTCCCTCTCTCCCCTAGTTCCAACAAAGCCATCAAAGAGCTACCATTTAGCCCCTAGCAGCAGTACCGCGCCGCCCGTTCTTGGTCGCCGCTGGCCAAACGTTGGTAACACGCCAGAGACAGTGCCGCGCCAAACTAGCTTGCCCTAGCTCCGCCGCACCCTACCATGGCCCCCTTTCCACCCCACGGATGCAGCCGAGCCCTGGACCACCGAGGCACGCCCGCGCACCGAGCCTCTGCGCCATGCACGCAGCACACCAGAGCGCCGACCCCGATAGGCCAGCACAAGCCGCGCCTTGACCCTAGTTTGCATGCGTCGCTCTGCCATAACCCAACATGCTCCAGGACATGCCCTTTTCCCGCCGCGTGACCAGCAGCCACCGCACGCAGCGTCGAGCACCGCCTCTGCCGCGCAGAGCGCCCGCCATTCCCGACCGCATACCACCGCCCCTAGCCGTGCCTTTACACCGTAGCTGACCGCCAGGAGGCAAGCCACCGTCCGCCTACCCCGCCCATGCCTCTAGCCCTTTGTACCACTGTCATTGACGAGCTCACCGTCGCACCCCATGGTCTCCTCGTCGACCGATAAAAGGAGACTTCTCCAGCACCATTTATCCACACTCCAACACTCCCCACCTCCCACTGAGTCCCTCACACCTCTCGCCGGAGCCGCTCGAGCAGCCGTTTGCCGGAATTTCCACCGGAGTCGCCGCAGCAGAGGAGAAAGGGACCCGTCGATTGCGACCACCCTAGGAGCCGCCGCGACCTCGCTTGAGTCCGCCGTCATATGCTCGTTTGATCGCCCCCATCGCCACGTTAGCTGGAGCCCTGGTAAGAACCCAATCGACCCCCACCGAGCCGCTAGGGTTCAGTCTCGCCGGCGACCAGTCTGTCATCGACGATGAGCCAGAGCCGTTGATCTAGGTTCTAATCGCACGGTCCACATCGCCCTGTACCGCTTCACGTTAGAAGAGCCGCTGACATGTGGGTCCCCCCTGTCAGTTGTCCTCTGCGCCATGGAGTGTCATTGGGCCAGCCCGTTTAGTTTCCCGCACTGACCCTAGAATTCAAATTTAGGTTTTCTATTTAGACTTAATCTAGTTTATGTCCACTAGTTTAAAAATCAATTCAGAGAGTTATACTGAACCAAATTGAATGATTCAAATTTTGTTAGAAAGGTAATTAAAATCTCTATCCAAGCCCGTTGGATTTAAATCAATTAGAGTTAGATATCGCATATAGCAAAAAATAAGAAAACAGAGACTTTTCTACATTCAAATATTTTTCAAAAATCAACCATAATAGCTTTTCAGTTGATTCCAACTCTCAAAAATCACATTTGATAATACCTAGCTGAATATGTAATAATATTTAGGTTTGCATGCAGTGACTTTGGACTAGTACCAAAATAATGCTCTATAGGCATTTCTAGTCACTTTAAATCATTTAAATATTAATCTTAGACTTTGTAAAATGTGATCCAACATTTAAATCACATTCCCATGTATTAGAATATGTGGTGATGACATGTGTCCATATGATCCCATATTTTAATTGCATAATATTAAATCTTAATTAATTTCAATGAGTAGAAATTACTTTTCTCAAATAAAATAAATGAAACTAGTTCATAAAATCTTGTGATGAATGTGATGATACTAGATCATCAAATATGTGCCTTAGTGTGCTAAATAGACTAGTTAAGCATTGTTTGGTGATTGTGTATCCCGTATGTATTTATACACGATAGTACCGACTAAGTCTACGAGGAGGAGGAGTTCTACCCCGAAGAAGACGAGGAGAATTTCAATCACTGCACCAATCAAGGCAAGCTATTGTTAGCAAGATAGAACTAAGCAAGTTAACACTTGCCCCCTTAACTTGAGAAAATTCATTAGGCATGCTTTGGTTATACCTTTTGAGTTATACCCATCCCAAGTTTTATTTACTAGTTTTACCTTTTACTTCACCAAAGTTTTCTTTACTTTTAGTAATGCTTTGTGAGATTTTAGAAAGTAATTTAGATAGCATAAAGAGTATAAAACTTGCCCTATACTAGATGTCATTCTATGGCATGAGATTGATATTAGCATCCCACCTTAGTGAACACTCTTAACTTAGTGATTAGAGCTAAACCAAAAACTTGATCACTTTAGATGGGAATACTTGGTGAAAATGATTATGGAAACCTTGGAATGATGAGTCATTCTATTGAGATGTGTTGACATGTGTTGAGAAACAAAAATGGTTTATGATGATTAAAATGTTGAGGCATGAGCCTTAGCCCTTTATAAAAAATGATGGTTGGGTTCAGATGCGATACCATTCCAATTTTACCGTACAACCACAATACCTGAATTGGGTAAGGCTTAGCCGGAAGTTTATATGCATTAGTATGAGTTCCCTCGCGGGAGAGGTTTGAGCTGAGGCTACCTCTCAATGTTGTCCACCTATGTAGTGCCCAGGATGGCAGATGGTCATGGCTAGGAGGCCAAGCTCATATGAGAGGTGCTTATACTAGAGTGTGTAAAGGAAAGGTTATGTTTGATTATCTGCATACTAAGTATGATGATTCAGGGTTATCCCTGACAGATGTATCGAATTTTGTGGTGAAAATGTACCACCTCTGTAGAGTGTCAAACTATTCGAATAGCCGCGTCCGCGGTTATGGACAGTTGGAGTGGCCATACTGTTCCATTGTTAGTGATAGTTTGCGAGTACTTAAAGAGTACTCATGGCTTTGTCCCTGGCTATTCCCGTGGCCAGACTATGAGGAGGACTATCTGGAAGAAGGACAACAGGACGGCTATGACAACTAGGATCATCTCCCATTGTCAGCATTGCCTGTGACACTGAAGGTGGAGCCCACCGCTATGCTATTTATTCTGCTACTTGTTTGTACTAAGACTGGATCATGAGATCCTTTATTTGTGTAAGACCTTATTATGGTTTGTAATGGATGATGTACTGTGATATCCAATCTGTTATGTCTCGCAAAAATGGTAATCCTAGGATTGTGATGTATGGCATAACAGGCATCTGGGATTAAAAATCCGGGTGTTGACAAGTTGGTATCAGAGCCATCCTGACCATAGGAGACCCTAGTTAGAATTCTTTCTCATCCTAAATTTGACACACTTGATTACCCCACTAACTTTCTCATCCTAAATTCTTATAGGCGGAAGTTTAGTACTGCAAGTTCTACCAGTTGGGCAATGGAGGCCAACTGATTTTCGAGAGGGATCTTGATGCACTGTCTGAGTACCTTGAGCGTCCGCATCCGGAATTCTTCGGAGCTCAACTCAATGATCACCCAGGAGGAGATTTACATTGGCTAGTAGTTGCTGATCTTCGAGGCAAGATGGAAGCACCACTTTCCGAGAAGATTCAATTCACCGTGAGAGAGAACAACTGGCTAGATGGAATAGCCAGGCCAATGCATGAACCTCTCGCTCGTCTTTGCGCACAGAATGTCAACTTGATCCAGGGAACTCGCTTTTCTCACTATGCAAGGCGTGATTCTATGGGAATGCCTCTAGAGATGCCAAGTCACCCAGAGTTGAAGCGCCAAGTGGAGAACCTTGACTTCCTATTGTATGACAGATAGAAGGAATTGGACAATGCTCAAGAGTACGCTAACCACAACCTTGCCATTGCCGCCCAGAAGGCCCAGACTTTTTCACTACTTGTCAAGGATCGTCAATCACTTCGTCATCAATGCACAAAGAAGGATCGCACCATCGACCGTCTTCGCAAGAAGGTGGCCGACCTCGAGAAGACCATCAAAGAGCAAGAAGCTCAGCTTGTAACAAAAGAAGAAGAGGAAGATGGTGAAGACATCCAGGGGGATATTCACTCGTACCTCAGCAATGATGATGACTATATGGAGGATGATGCCATGGACTTCTACACCAACGATGATGACTCCGACTTCATCGATGATGAGTAGATGCACTAGAGCACTATCGTAGGAAGGAGTTGTATCGGTCCCATTGTATCTTAGCTTACGGAATGGTTCTTAAAACCATCTGTTTTCCTTTTGTTGTGGTGTGTGTGTGTTTGTATTGTGTGCCTTTCTTGAATGAATGAAAAGAAGTTAGTTGCAAAACCTGAGTCAAACTCAAAGTTTTAGCTTTGAAAACAAAACCATAAACCTTAGAACTTTCCCTCTTATCCCATTATCTATCTCAATCTTCAGATGACTCGTGGAAACCAAGGAGAGAGCAGCTCATCGCAGGACCCAATGCTACAGATTCTGCAGACGCTAATTGCGGATCGTGAAGCTAGTAGAGTAGAGCGCCAAGCAAATATAGCCACCCTGCAGCAGATCGCCCAGATGGCCCACAACAATCAAGGCCATGGAAATCAGGATCATCATGGATCCAAACTCAAAAACTTCCAGAATACCAATCCCCCAATCTTTAGCAAGTCTAAAGACCCGCTGGATGTTCATGATTGGTTACAGACCATGGAGAATAACTTAGAAGTCGCAGGAGTGGATGCCAACGAGAAAGTTCTATTTGCCACCCACTATCTGGCAGGAGATGCAAGAGCATGGTGGAACAACACCCGCACGATGAACCACGGTCAAGTGATGACGTGGGAAGCTTTCAAAGTCAAGTTTAGCCACACCCATGTGTCGAAGGGTTTAGTCACCAGAATGAGAGATGAATTTAGAGAACTAAAGCAAGGCAGAATGACTGTAGTGGAGTACCGTGATAGGTTTTTGTCCCTCACCAGGTATGCACCTGATGAGATCAACACTGAAGCCAAGAAGAAGGAGAGATTCCTGAACGGACTGCATGATGAGATGCAGACGGTGCTAATCAACATCCGCTTTGATGATCTCGAAGAGCTAGTCGACTCTGCCATCCAGATGGAAGGGAAGATCAACCAAGCGAATGACAACCGCAAACGTCGGATGATGCACCAAGCTAGGTCCCACAGTGCCCAGAAGTATCGCCCCAACCCGTCTGCCGGATATGCCCCGCGGAACAATAGACCTCCAATGTCTTGCCCAAGCTACCCCAACCGTAGCGGAAGTAAAGTGAAGACCGGAAGAAACAACAACAACCACCCCGGCAACTCCAACAACTTCAACCGTGCACCGCCCAAGTCCAACAACAACAACAACAATACTGCCCCAAGGACTAGAAGCAATGTCGTGCCTGTTGCAGCCAAAGACAAGTCCTAGATTACTTGTTTTGAGTGTGGAGTGAAGGGTCACTACTCCAATGAGTGTCCCAAGAATATTGCCGCCACTGCCAATGTGAATGCCCTAGCTCAACAGCAGTGTTGTGTTCAGCCCGGAAGAAGATTCACCCCAGGGAACCCTCACAACCGCAACGGCCGTCTCTTCCACATGAACACCGAAGAAGCCCAAGAAGCGCATGATGTCGTGCTGGGTATGTTTTCTGTTAATTCAGTACTAGCAAGAGTGTTGTTTGATTCTGGAGCATCGTACTCGTTTATTACCGAAGAATTTGCATGTGCTAGTAAGATTCACCCAACCAACTTGAAGAATGTTATGATAGTTCAAATACCTGGTTCAACCACCAAAGCTAGAAAAGTTTGAAAAGTTGTGCCTATCAGAACACATGGGATAGATTTTTATGCCAATCTAATAGTACTTCGAACCAAAGGTTTGGAAGTAGTACTAGGAATGGATTGGATGTCGAAGCATAAAGGATTGATAGACTGTGCCAAGAAGTCCATCACCATGACCAGTAGCTCTGGAGTATCAGTAGAGCATATATCTGAAACCTTGCCCCGTCAATTCAAATGTAACAAGAGTCTAGCCCTACCCACCATAGACCAAGTCAGAGTAGTCTGTGAATACCCCGACGTATTCCCAGATGAATTTCCCGGTATGCCCCCAGATCAGGATATTGAGTTCATTATTGAACTAATTCCTGGAACCGGACCCATAGCTCAGAGACCCTATAGCATGAACCCATCAGAGTTAGTGGAGATGAAGAAGCAACTGGATGCTATGCTAGAGAAAGGCTTGATTCAATCAAGCGCATCGCCATGGAGATCGCCCGTGTTGTTCGTCAACAAGAAAGATGGAGGCAACCGTTTGTGCACAGATTACAGGAAGCCAAATGATGTCACCATCAAAAACAAGTACCCATTGCCAAAGATAGAGGATATGTTTGATCAGTTGACTAGTGCCAGAGTGTTCTCTAAGATCGATCTTAGGACTGGTTATCACCAACTTAAGATTCATGCAACGGATATTCCAAAGACCGCCTTTACCACCAGATATGGATTACACAAGTATACATTCATGTATTTTGGATTAACCAATGCTCCCGCTTATTTCATGAATTTCATGAATAAGATCTTTATGAACTTTATGGATAAGTTTGTCGTTGTGTTTATCGATGATATTCTTATCTACTCCAAGTCATAAGAAGACCATGAGCAACATCTGAGAATCATCCTTGAAACCCTTAGAGAGCATCAGTTGTATGCCAAGTTCAGCAAATGTGAGTTTTGGCTGAAAGAAGTAGGATTCCTCGGACATATTGTGTCGGCAGGAGGAGTCGTTGTTGATCCCGCCAAGATCAAAGATGTTGAAGAATGGGAAGCCCCAACCACTCAAACCCAAGTCCGTGCATTTCTCGGATTAGCGGGATATTACCGCAAGTTCGTAGAAGGATTTTCGAGCATCGCAAGACCTATGACCCTATTGTTGAAGAAGGACAAGAAGTTTAACTAGACTGACAAATGTGAAGCAAGTTTCCAAGAGCTCAAGAAGACATTGATTTCAGCCTTAATATTGATTATGCCAGATATCAAGAAGCCGTTTGATGTGTATTGTGATGCATCCAAGATTGGTCTCAGATGTGTGTTCATGCAAGAAGGCAAAGTCATAGCATATCTATCCAGACAACTAAAGCAACATGAGCAGAACTACCCTACCCATGATCTTGAATTAGCAGCTACACTTTTAGCCCTGAAGACATGGCGTCATTATCTTATGGGTAATCGCTGTGAGATTTACTCAGATCACAAGAGTTTGAAGTATATTTTCACTCAGAAGGAGCTGAATATGAGGCAAAGGAGATGGATAGAGTTAATCAAGGATTATGACCTTGACATTCACTATCACCCCGGCAAAGCCAATGTAGTAGCGGATGCTCTTAGAAGATTCCCGTGTAGGTTAAACACCATGATCAAGGAGAAGCAGCCAAGTTTGCATGAGGAGTTGGGGCAGTTTAGAACTAAGCTAGTTAACAAAGGATTTTTATCTAGCATTGAACTTCAACCCACATTGATTAGCCAAATCAAGGAAGACCTGAAGGGAAATGCAAGTATCGACGGAATCAAGCGTCGTATTAGTACATGAAAGGTACCTGGATTCACAGAAGATGAAGAAGGAGTTCTGTGGTACAAAGGACATATCTGTGTGACCACAGATTTGGAACTGAAGCAAGTGAGCATGCAAGAATCTCATGATACTCTTTATTCTATCCACCCCGGAGGAACAAAGATGTATTAGGATTTGAAGGAGAAATTTTGGTGGCACAAGATGAAGGGAGAAATCGGAAGCTACATCGCCAAGTGTGATATCTGTCAAAGAGTCAAAGCGGAACATCAGAGACCCGCAGGACTATTGCAACCATTGCAGATTCCGGAATGAAAATGGGATTCCATCAGAATGGACTTTATCACTGGTTTGCCTACTTCTAGTAGGGGAAATAACTCAATCTGGGTCATCGTTGATAGACTGTCCAAGGTAGCCCATTTTATACCTGTCAAGACAACCTATCAGAATTCAAAGCTAGCAGAGTTGTACATTGCTAGAATTGTTAGTCTGCATGGAACCCCCAAGACCATAGTATCAGATCGAGGAACCCAATTTACCTCGAGATTTTGGCAGAAATCCAAGAAGGATTAGGAACCAAGTTGAATTTCAGCACAGCTTATGACCCACAGACCGACGGACAAACTAAAAATTCTTGGAAATGAAAATTGTTAGTCAATGAAATCTTGGAAAATGTGTTAGAGTACGGATCAAAATGGGAAGATTGTCTACCTTTCGTAGAATTCTCATACAACAGTAGTTATCAAGCCAGTTTGCAAATGGCCCCATTTGAGTTCCTATGTGGAAGGAAGTGTCGTACCCCTTTAAATTGGTCGCAAGTAGGAGAGAGTCAGATTTTCGAACCTGATATCCTACGGGAAGCCGAAGAGAAGGTTCACAAAGTCTGTGAGCACCTCAAGACTGCCCAACCCAGACAGAAGAGTTATGCTGACAAGAGACGTAGAGACCTGACTTTCAATGTTGGAGATTTTGTGTATCTCAAAGTTTCACCATTGAAAGGAACACAACGTTTTAGTCTGAAAGGAAACCAGATATATCAGACCCTTCAAGATTCTGAATCATCGAGGAGAAGTATTGTATCAAATGGAACTACCTGAAGAGATGTCTGCCATCCACAATGTGTTCCATATCTCGTTACTTCGCAAATGCCTAGAAGTTCCAGAGAAGACCGAAGTTTTTCAAGAACATCGATCACCGAGCCGTTGAGATCAATAAGGATTTGACGTATCGTGAAGTGCCCATCCGTATCTTGGAGGAAGCTTACAGAACCACCAGGACCCGGAGTATCAAATTTCTCAAGATCCAATGGATCAACCACACCGAAGGAGAAGCCACTTGGGAGCGAGAAGATTACATTAGGACTGAGTTTCCAGATCTCTTTAGTTCCTAGTTTTCTTTCTCCAATCTCGGGACGAGATTTTGTTTAAGGGGGAAGGTTTGTAACATCCCAAAACTTTAATCAATGTTATCAAGATCCAAATCACCCAATTTAGGGTTAACAAAAACTTTTTATCATTAAAATAATCAAGAATGCATATGTGTGTTGCATTAAAAAAGAATTGTTTGGAATTGCCATGATTGATTGTTCTAATGGTTGTAAAATGATTCCAAGATGAATGCCACATCATCTAGATCATTTAGAAACAAAATCCAAAGAAAAAGAAATCAAACAAGATTAATAAAGGCAAATGGTCACTTTTGCCATTTTAATCCATTAGGTCACTTTAGGTGTTCCTAGAAGTCAAATTCAGACAGAAACAATTCTAACTTTTTGCACCCCTTGTTAGTACAAATGAGTTCATCTTGACAATCCCAAGCAACCACAGATGCTCAAGCATATAACTAACCCACACACCAAAAATCTTTTCAAAATTCAAACAAAACTTTCTTGCGGCCATTTTGTCGAACAGTTGGCAGGCAGAGAAATTTTGGCCTAACTAATACTGTTGCTAATCAACTCTTTGTACCCCATTCGATCCCCTCTACTCTTCCCTGTCTCCCCTAGTTCCAACAAAGCCATCAAAGAGCTACCATTTAGCCCTTAGTAGCAGTACCGCGTCGCCCGTTCTTGGTCGCCGCCGGCCAAACGTGGGCAACGCGCCAGATACAGCGCCGTGCCAAACCAGCTTGCCCCTAGCTCCGCCGCACCCTACCGTGACCCCCTGTCCACCCCACGGACGCAGCCGAGCCCTGGACCACCGAGGCACGCCCACGCACCGAGCCTCTGTGCCATGCACGGAGCACGCCAGAGCGGCAACCCTGACAGGCCAGCACAAGCCGCGCCTCAACCCCAGCCTGCACGCGTCGCTCCGCCATAACCCCAGCATGCTCCAGGACATGCCCTTTTCTCGACGCGCGACCAGCAGCCACCGCACGCAGCGTCGAGCACCGCGCCTCTACCGTGCAGAGCGCCATCCTTTCCCGACCGCATACCACCGCCCCTAGCCGTGCCTTTACACCGTAGCTGACCGCTAGGAGGCAAGCCACCGTCCTATAAAAGGAGCCCACCCTAGCACCATTTCTCCACACTCCAACACTCCCCACCTCCCACTGAGTCCCTCACACCTCTCGCTGGAGCTGCTCGAGCAGCCGTTCACTGGAATTTCCACTGGAGTCGCCACAGCAGAGGAGAAAGGGTCCTGTCGATTGCGACCACCCAGGAGCCGCCGTGACCTCGCCTAAGTCCGCCGTCGTCCGCTCGTTCGATCGCCCCATCGCCATGTTAGCTGGAGCCCTGGTAAGCCCCCAATCGACGCCCATCGAGCCGCTAGGGTTCAGTCTCGCCGGTGACCAGTCCGTCATTGACGATGAGCCAGAGCCGTTGATCTAGGTTCTAATCACAAGGTCCACATCGCCCCGTACTGCTTTGCGTTAGAAGAGTCGCTGACATGCGGGACCCCCCTGTCAGCTTCCCTCTGCACCACGGAGTGTCACTGGGCCGGTCCATTTAGTTTCCCGCACTGGCCCTAGAATTCAAATATAGGTTTTTCTATTTAGACTTAATCTAGTTTCTGTCCACTAGTTTAAAAATCAATTCAGAGAGTTATACTGAACCAAATTGAATGATACAAATTTCGTTAGAAAGGTAATTAAAATCTCTATCCATGACCGTTGGATTTAAATCAAATAGAGTTAGAGATCACATATAGCAAAAATAACAAAGCATAGACTTTTCTACATTCAAATTTTTTCAAAAATCAACCATAATAGCTTTTGAGTTGATTCCAACTCTCAAAAATCACATTTGATAATACCTAGCTGAATATGTAATAATATTTAGGTTTGCATGCAGTGAATTTGGACTAGTACCAAAATAATGCTATATAGGCATTTCTAGTCACTTTAAATCATTTAAATATTAATCTTAGACTTTATAAAATGTGGTCCAACATTTAAATCACATTCCCATGTATTAGAATATGTGGTGATGACATGTGTCCATACGATCTCATATTTTAATTGGAGAATATTAAATCTTAATTAATTTCAATGAGTAGAAATTACTTTTCTCAAATAAAATAAATGAAACTAGTTCATAAAATCTTGTGATGAATATGATGATACTAGATCATCAAATATGTGCCTTAGTGTGCTAAATAGACTAGTTAAGCATTCTTTGGTGGTTGTGTATCCCGTATGTATTTATAGACGATAGTACCGACTAAGTCTACGAGGAGGAGAAGTTCTACCCCGAAGAAGACGAGGAGAATTTCAACCATTGCACCAATCAAGGCAAGCTATTGTTAGCAAGCTAGAACTAAGCAAGTTAGCACTTGCCCCCTTAACTTGAGAAAATGCATTAGGCATGCTTTGGTTATACCTTTTGAGTTATACCCATCCCAAGTTTTATTTACAAGTTTTACCTTTTACTTTACCAAAGTTTTCTTTACTTTTAGTAATGCTTTGTGAGATTTTAGAAAGTAATTTAGATAGCATAAAGAGTATAAAACTTGGCCTATACTAGATGTAATTCTATAGCATGAGATTGTGATTAGCATCCCACCTTAGTGAACACTCTTAACTTAGTGATTAGAGCTAAACCAAAAACTTGATCACTTTAGATGGGAATACTTGGTGAAAATGATTATGAAAACCTTGGAATGATGAGTCATTCTATTGAGATGTTTTTACATGTGTTGAGAAACACAAATGGTTTACGATGATGAAAATGTTGAGGCATGAGCCTTAGCCCTTTATAAAAACTGATGGTTGGGTTCGGATGCGATACCATTCCAATTTTACCGTACAACCACAATACCTGAATTGGGTAAGGCTTAGCAAAAAGTTTATATGCATTAGTATGAGTTCCCTCACGGGAGAGGTTTGAGCTGAGGATACCTCTCAATGTTGTCCACCTATGTAGTGCCAGGATGGCAGATGGCCATGGCTGGGAGGCAAGCTCATATGAGAGGTGCTTATACTAGAGTGTGTAAAGGAAAGGTTATGTTTGATTATCTGCATACTAAGTATGATGATTCAGGGTTATCCCTGACAGATGTATCGAATTTTGTGGTGAAAGTGTACCACCTCTACGGAGTGTCAAACTATTCGAATAGCCGCGTCCATGGTTATGGACAGTTGGAGTGGCCATACTGTTCCTGACATGGGTATACCCTACAGGTACTCGAGCTTGGTATATACGGCCTGGATACAATAGAGGCCCATGGTGTCGCCAAGGCCCAAATGGAGAACTCGAGTAACCTACGGACTCTCGATTGCTTGAAGAACAAGAAGAAGTTAAAGATAGAAAGTTTAAAGGGGAAAACCCTAACCTGTAACCGACTCGACCTGCTACCCGAGACCTAGCCTATCTATATAAAGGCTAGGAGGGGCGGCGAGGAGGACGCACGCAACCCTAGTTTCCACAACTCTCGCCAGATTGCATCTGCGCACCATTGTAATCCTCGATTTCTTTGATAATTCCATGAGCAGACAAGCAGGAGTAGGGACCTCTGCGAGGCCTGAACCTGGGTAAATCCTCGAGTCCCTTGTGTGCTTGTTTGCTAGCCGATAGATGTCTCCAGCGCTCCCTCCTTCTCCAAAACCCAAGTCCATAACAATGGGCATTGATTAGTTAAACCCTCGTCAATTAGCGCCGTCTGTGGGAACCGGGAGTGCTGATGTTGCGGCTTCTTCAGCCCCATCAACCATGATCTACAACTCTGCAACAGTGGAGATTCGCCAGCTTTTCGGCGCGTTCGACTTCACCGTCCACACGCCGGCCACTCGCCCGGCTTTCGAGTCTGTGGGCGACGGAATCAGCTTGGCGATCAGGAGCTTCCGCTTCCAAGTTGGTCAGATGGGCACGCTTCGCATGCCTGACCAGCCGATGGTACCATCGATTGCTCCAGCATCGTGGTTCCCGCCACCGATCGGCACCCTCAACAAGCTCAACGCCTCGACAACAGTCGAGAATACGGTCAGCAACAGTAGTCGCGAATCCGATCTGAGCGATCTGGCAACTGAAGATTGAGCCTACGGTTCCGGATCTGAAAGTTGTGGGAGCAGCAGCTTCCCCAACCACTTCATGTGCGTCGTCATCAACGCAGGCGACACCTCCGCCAATCGCGACAACACGGGCAACCGTGGCAACGAAACCGACCCGCCTAATGGCGGCATACCTAATGGCGGCAACGGTGGCGACGGCGCCCGCGTTAACAATGGAGGAGCAATCGAACCGCCAACCATGGTGAATGAAAATACGGGAGAGCGTGTTGTCATCAAGCTCAACGACAACGAGTGGGCCCGCTGCCGAGAAGCCCTACGCTGATGGGCTACCATTAGCTCCTGAAGGAGGAATACAGACGCCAAGTGCATACACTCGCGCAACTCGAAGCGCGCAAAAAGGCGGCAGATGAGTCGAGTCTTCGACGTGCTGGGCTCTCCTCCCATGGAGGATCCTCTTCAAAGGGCAACGAGCACATCGCAAACAAAAGAAGATCGCGGATGGAACATCTTACCGAGCAAGAACGCATTGAAGCTGCAAAGGTCCTCGACTTCAGCTCTATGACAGTCGACACACGGGGCAACATGGTCCCGAAGACGCCGCAAGCTGCGGTAACAGTAGCCACCATGTACCTCCTGAACAATCAACCGCCGGCCGGAGATCCTCGGGCCGCCATGCACCGATCTATGATCGTAGGCTTGGGGTTAATCGAGGCCGCCCTCGACAAGGAGCCTACACCGGAGCCGAAGAAAGGCAAAGCGCTAGCAAAGCGCTACTCCTCGCCCTCATCCAGCGACGACAGTCACGACCTGTCTCGACATCACCGCTCACGGCGACACTACCACGACTATGATGCGCGTGATGACCTCACGCAGCACAAGATCGACAAATCAAGGGTGCGACGTGCTCGGTCGACTGACTCAGAAGACGAAGATGTGGAGCTCTGTGGCGCTAGATGCTTCAGCAGGACCATCAAGCAAAAGCGAATGCCCAAGGGGTTTAAACTACTGTCGGAGAAGCCGAAGTTTGACGGCCTACAGGACCCAAAGATCTGGTTGGAGGACCACATCTCCTCCGTCAGGCTTCACGGCGGAAGTCGAAGCACGGCCATGCAATGCCTACAGCTACAGCTGCAAGGCGCCGCCCGAGCCTGGCTCAACAACCTCCCACGCGGATCTATTCGCAGTTGGGAAGAGCTGGTTTACAGCTTTGTTTGCAACTTCAAGGGCACATACAAACGGCCCGCATCAATCGAAGAGCTGAGATGTTGTCAGCAAAGATCGTGCAAGTCGCTACGCTCCTACATCTAGAGGTGGTTTATCATCAAGAACTCCGCAGAGAACATCTCAGAGGATCGCGCGATTGATGCATTTAACGGTGGCGTACGTCGCATAGAGCTCAGGGAGGAGCTGGGCCGCTCAAAGCCTAAAACCATTGACCACCTGATGGAAATCACGAATCGCTAGGCAGACAGAGAAGATTCGGTGAAAAATCGCGTTCACTCCGACAACGAGGCAGACTTCGAGCGCAGATGCGACCGCCGAAGCAAACGCCGCATGCGCATCTACGATGACCGCGACGACATCAACATGGTCGCAGCCGGCTATGCCGACAGACGTGATGAAAACCGCAATAACGGCTACCGCAGCGATGGATACCGCGACTCCGGAAAGACCACGCAAGTGTGGCAGCGCCGCAATCGTGATGAGGCACCCGCAACATCCTTTGAAGATAAACTGTCCGAGCCATGCATTGTGCACTTCTACATCGACAAGCATGACAGAAAGAAGAAGTCTAGCCACCTCCTCAAGGACTGCCACGAGTTCCTCAAACTACATGAGGGACTGGTTCGGATGAATCGCAGCACAATCGAAAGGGGCTACGGAGCCGCTCCAGGCGCCGTGGCACATGGCGCTCTGCCACCACCACCTGGACAACCCCAAATGCAGTTGCGCCGGACCAGCACCAGGGAAGCGAACCATACCTACGGGCCATGGGTACCATGATGATCCAAACGGGACGCCCCTCGAATAGGGTGCAGAAGGCCATCACTCGCCAAGTCAACTTGGCCACAAACTCGCCACCATCCACCACTGAGTACCTCAGCGGAAGCGAGTCCTGCATCACCTTCGACAAGCGTGACCATCCGCCCCAAGTACCTCGTCCATGCCATTGTCCCCTCGTACTCGAGGCACAAATCGGAGGCTTCGCCATGAGCCGCGTCTTCATGGACGGCGGAAGCGGCATCAACCTTATATTCGCGAGTACCTTGTGAGCAACGAGGATCCCTCTGACTTGGTTAGAAGCCTCAGACACAATGTTCCACGGCATCATCCCAGGCAAGGGCGTGTATCCCCTTGGTAAAATCAACCTCGACGTCATCTTCGGCACACCGAAAAACTTTCAGCACGAGTGCATCAACTTTGAAGTCGTTGACTGGCCCTCGCAGTACCACTGCATCCTCGGACGTGTCGCGTTTGCTAGGTTCATGGCAGTGCCGCACTACGCCTACCTACAGATGAAAATGCCAGGACCTAACGGCGTCATCACAATCAACGGAAGCTTCGAGAGTTCCGACAGCTGCGATAGGGAATTCAACAGAATCTCCCAGTCCTTCGGCATGCAGGAGGAACTCGCAAGATTGAAGGAATCGACAGACAACAGTCTGCCTCCCCTATGCCGGCCAAGCTCACCTGACTTGTGCTTCGACTCATACACGAAGCAAATCTAGGTCCACCCATCGGATCCCGCCAAAATGGCCCTCATCTCCAACAACTTGAGTCCCGCATAGGAACTCGCGCTCGTCGAATTCCTCCATGAGCACTGGGAAATTTTCGCCTGGTGTCCAGCGGACATGCCAGGGGTTCCCCGGAAATTCGCCGAGCACGCACTCAATGTCAACCCAGACGCAAAGCCAGTCAAGCAAACAATCCGGCGATTATCTGAGCCAAGAGCAAAGGCAGTCAGAATGGAGATCAACAGACTCCTCGATGCCAAATTCATACGCGAGATCAAGGAAAGCACTTGGCTCGCCAACACGGTGCTAGTACCAAAAAAGGACATGGATATCCTACGGATGTGCGTGGACTTCACCTATTTGAATAAGCACTGTCCAAAGGACCACTTCCCGTTGCCGCGAATCGACCTGATCATCGATTCGACCGCGGGATGCGAGCGCCTCTGCTTCCTCGACGCCTACTCAGGCTATAACCAGATTCGAATGAAGGAGGAAGACCAAGAAAAAACAGCGTTTACAACACCTTTTGGTGTGTTCTGCTACAACACAATGCCCTTCGGGCTAAAGAACGCAGGAGCCACCTACCAGCGGTGCATGCAGGCTTGCCTCAAGAACCAACTCGGTCACAACATTCAAGTCTATGTCGACGACATAGTAATCAAGACCAAAGAGGAAGCCTCACTAATCGACGATTTGCACGAAACCTTCGCCAACCTCGATCGCTACCAGATCAAGCTCAATCCAGACAAGTGCACCTTCGGCGTACCATCTGGGCAACTACTCGGGTATCTTATCTCCGCATGAGGGATCAAGGCAAACCCGAAGAAAATAAAAGCCGTACTAGCCATGGAGAAGCCGAAGAACATAAGGGGCGTCCAGCAGCTGGCTGGGCGAATCGCGGCTCTCCGTCGATTTATCAGTCGGATGGGTGAAAAGGTACTGCCCTTCTACCAACTCCTCCGCAAAGCTGATAAGTTCGAGTGGACCAATGAGGCGCAGGAAGCATCTGAAGACCTCAAGCGCCTGCTATCCACCTCGCCAGTACTAGTGACCCCATGAGAAAGGGAACCGTTGTTGCTATACATCTCCGCCACCAACCAGGTGGTCAGCACAGTGCTCGTAGTCGAGTGAGCCGAGGAAAACAAGGTCCACGGGGTGCAGCGCCCAGTCTACCACCTCAGCGAGGTACTTACGCCAACAAAACAGCGGTACCCGCACTACCAGAAACTGGCGTACGGCGTCTTCATGACGGCTCGGCGACTGCGCCACTACTTCCAAGGACACCCAATCGTGGTAGTCAACGATGCCCCGCTTGGGCACATCCTCAACAATCCCGACGCCACAGGACGAGTCACACTCTGGGGAATCGAGATGTCTCCACGAGACATCACATATGAAAAACGCGACGCAATCAAGTCGCAAGTTCTCCCTGACTTCCTCGTGCACTGGATGGAGAACCAGCTCCCCGAAAAACCAGATATGTCCTACCTCTGGACAATGCACTTCGACGGATCCAAGCGGAAGGACGGAGCTGGTGCAGGTGTCATACTGACATCGCCCCAGGGGACAAGCTGAAATATATCCTGCGAATGCACTTCACCGCCTCCAACAACGAAGCTGAGTATGAGGCCCTGCTACACGGGATGAGGATGGCAAAAGCCTGCGGCGCCAAAAGTCTCATAATATATGGCGAATCCAAGCTGGTCGTCAACCAGACAATGCACGAGTGCGACGCACTGAATGACAACATGATCGCCTACCGCGACCTCTACGATACACTCGAAGGAGATTTTGATGGCTGCGAGTTGCAGCACATAAGCCGCGAAAGCAATGAAGAGGTGGACGCACTCGCCAACATAGGCTCTACCTGCGCCCCCATACCACCTGGGGTATTTCTCGAGCGCATCTGCGAACACTCCATCAAGCCAAAGGCCGCAGAGAAGAAAACAAGTGCAACAACGGAGTCAGGGGCTACGCCGCCCAATGAGCCAATGGCACTCGACGACTTGGAGCTAAATATAGGACTCGAAGGACCAATGAGTGTCATGATGATCGAGCCATCCTGGACTCAACCGTACATCACGTACCTTCTCAGCAAGAGGCTACCGGACGATCCGACTGATGCACGGCACATTGCGCAGTGATCCAAGGCATTCGCTATTATCAACGGTGAACTATACAAGCGCAGCATCACAGGAGTACTCCAACGATGCGTCTCCACGGCCGATGGAAGAGCTGTTCTCCAAGAAATCCATGAGGGGACCTGCGGGCACCACGCCGACAGTCGCTCCCTCGTTGCCAAAGCTCTACGAGCTGGATTCTACTAGCCAACGGCCATGCGCGATGCCAAGGACATCGTCCAGAAATGCAACGCGTGCCAGCGATTCGCGGACAAGACGCACGCACCTGGCGCAGAGCTCTGGCCAATTCCATTGGCCTGACCCTTCGTGCAATGGGGACTCGACATGGTCAGCAAGCTCCCCAAGTCCTCACGAGGAGGCTACGTCTACCTCCTGGTCGCAGTCGACAAATTCACCAAGTAGATAGAGGCCATGCCAGTGACCAATCAATCAGGGCACAACGCATTCAAGTCCTTCGAGTCCATGATGGCTCTGTGTATGGCGCAAGAAAAATGCTGGAGCGGTGTTGATTTAGAGCTCATTGGGAACCCCAAGAGGAAGGTATGATGAGCACAGCAGCAAGTTTCCCTCAGTTATGAAACCAAGGTTTAATCGAACCAGTAGGAGCAAGGAAACACCCCAAAGGTGTTGCTAGCTGAGCCTTGGCAGGGCGCACTACCAGTGCTAGTAGCAACGTGGAGACCTGCACAACACAACCACAGAACTTTGTCCCCAACTTGCGATGAGGTTGTCAATCTCACCGTGTTTTGCTGAAAACAAAGGATTAAACGTATCAAATGGAAAGAAGTAAAAGTTTGCAGAAAGTAAACACAAAGTAGTAACAGTTTGTAGATTGTATGTAAAGAAAAGGACCAGGATCCATAGTTCACTAGAGGTGGCTCTCCTTAAGATAGATAACACACTGGGTGCACAAATTACAGTGGGGCAATTGACAAACATCGAGAAAGCAATACATGCATATACTAATCATCTTGACTCCTTTGAGACTTGATTGGGCATTACAACATTATACATAGACCGCCATCCAACTGCATCTATGACTAATAATCCACCTTCAGGTTATCATCCGAACCCCCTCCAGTATTAAGTTGCAAGCAACAGATTATTGCTTTACGAACTGTGTGTAAAGTAAACAATATGATTGTTCTATGAACAAAGGATTGTTGTTTTCTCCCTAGTAGCAACAACACATCTAGTACCTTAGAGATTTCTGTCACTTCCCCAGATTACCAGAGGCATGAACCCACTATCGAGCATAAATACTAACTCTTGGAGTTACTAGCATCTACTTGGCCAAGATAGCTACTAACAACGGAAAGCATGCACGATCACAAATAACAAAGACATGATAGAATCAATAATCAATCTGAAATAGCATCTCAATATCCATCGGATCCCCGCAAACACAACATGCAGAATTACAAATAGATGATATCGATCATGAACGGAGCTCACAAGATCTAGACATGAAAGCACAAAGGAGGAGAACCAGCCATCTAGCTACTACATGGATCCGTAGTCCAAGGATGAACTACTCACGCACCACACCGGAGGCTTGCATGGTGATGAAGAAGGCCTCCAGGGTGAATTCCCCTCTCCGGCAGGGTGCCAGGAAGAGCTTCAGATCCCTCCCGATCTAGGGATGGAGATGACGGCGGCTAGAGACTCTTTCGTGGATTTTTGATCGGGCCCTTAGGGTTTTCGTCCCGAGGGCATCTTATAGTCTGAAGGGGAGGCCAAGGGGGTGCCTGGGCTGGCCACACCACCCCCTGGCGCGAGCCAAGCCTGGACACGTGGCCAGGTGGTGTGCCGCCCTCTGGCCCTTCTCCGTCTCATATTCTGGCATCTGATGACTTCCGGAAAAATAGGCACTTTGGCTTTTGTCCCGTCTAATTCCGAGAATACTCATTTTCTGACTTTCCTGGAACCAAAAACAGCAGAAAATAGGCAGCTGGCACTGTGGCTCTTGTTAATAGGTTATTCCAAGAAATCATATGAAAAGTACTCCAAAGTGTGGACAAAACACAAGAAAGTGGATAAAACCAAGCATGGAACATCAAAAATTATAGATACATTTGCAATGTATCAACATCCCCAAGCTTAAATCATGCTCGTCCTCGAGTAGGTAATTGATAAAAAGAAAGAATAATTTGTGAGGTGACATGCACCATCATAGACTTGACCAAAGTATTTGTAAAATATTCAAAGCTGGGATCATAGTACTTCAATCATAACATGAAAGACAAAGTTCTAGCAATAAGACAAAGAAACTATGATGCAACATGAAAAGGCACAAACAAAAGATTCATGAATAACAATGCTTTGCAAGATGTTTGTTTGTTTCACATAAAGAAAACATAGCATAATAGTATTCAGCTTGTGCCTCAATAGAGTAGCAAATATAAATGCATAGGACACCTTCAAAGTTCATAAGAGTGACTAGATACAAATAGTTTAAAACAAGCAATATCAAGTTATGCATCAATCAACTAGTCTTGGGATAATGCACACAAAACTAAGAATGACCACTATTCTCTCAAAGTAGGTGCATAAAGGTAGAAGGTGGAGACACAATATAATGGTGGAAGAAAGGCCTTCATAAAAGGAAGTAGGGATTCAAGTCTCATAAAGAGCTTCCAAAAATTATGGTACTTATAGCTTTCAGCTCTCATTGCCCCTATCATAAGCATCTTGAAGTGATTAAGGTTAAAGTGAACAAACTATGGTGTACATGCTTGATGAAGTATAAGTTACAAATCTCATGTCCCTTGTATACGAGGGCCGCTCCTCATGCTACTCAAGTTTAGTCACCGGTAAGTTCTTGTCATCGTAAGTACATGTGTATCATAGAGAACCGCCAACGGGGTACCCCTTGCCCGATGATACGGAAGAATCCCCATATCAAAATGACAAGGCAAGCAGACAACGAGCATCTCAGCAATCTTCTTATTTTCCATGGGAATATGGTGTTTTTTTCTCTCTTTTCATAATCTCTTTTTTTCTCTTTTTCTCTTTTTTCTCAATATAGGACTCTTTTTTTATAAGAAGAATGCTTCATAGACAGCTCATTATGGTTACGCTGCAGGTTTCCACCATGTCAGCATGGATTAGACCAGCGGCCCAGGCGTTTCTCTAACACATATACATAACTCCATGGACTTACAAGCTCCCCTTTCATTTCACACCGACGACATCCATATATAAAAGAGCATGATATCAACTAGGTACAAGTACCAAGTGCAATGTTGAAAGCGTTCCCCATGACAACATGGTTCTGCTAATTCCCAACAAATAAGTGCAAGCATATACAACATAGACGACACAATGGTTCAAGTTTATTAAGGGCAAGAAAAGTAATGTGTGCCATCAAGTTCGTGAGAGCTTTAATCACTAGTTTTCTCATAACAAGTTTAATTTGGAAGGTAAAGAAAAGCATGAATATACTTGGAATAGCATAAGCTACTAGGTAGGTATGGTGGACTCTTTGGAATAACTTGGTTTAAGGAGTTGGATGCATGACTGGAACTCATACTTTGTTGTGGAGGCTAGCAGAAGACTGGGAGCGACAAACTAAGAGAGCAATAATGGCCATAATCATGCAGAGCGACAAAACATCATTGATCAAAGCATAAAGTGATACTACAAGTTGAAAACTAAAGGATCATAAAGGCTATGGTGACTTGAGATAGTCATAACATGGTGTGAGCATGCGCCAAGTCAACCCAAATAAAGCATCAAAGGAGAATACCACTATACTATGCTTTAATATGGTAAAATAACGCATGATTCATCCAAGGCACATTAAGCAATCTCAATTGTTTATAACAAGTCATGCTACACCAAATAATACTAAGCATAAAGCCAAAACAATATCAAGCATGGCATGACAAAGCATAGGCCACAGTAAAAAACAAGCTCTTTTTACCACATAAGCATGAAATTTCCTACTCTTTCCAAACCAAACCAAATTATTTGCAAACCAATGTATTAAAGAGGGGGTCCAACCAATTTATTCAGAAAACTAAGCAAACAAAAGCAAACGAAAACCAAAAAAATGAAAAATAAGACGCTCCAAGAACAACACAACTATGCATGAAACAATAAAAATGAAGCGTTTAGAAGAAACCTGGGATTTTTATTGATGAAGAAGGGGATGCCTTGGGCATCCCCAAGCTTTGACGCTTGTACTTCTTGGATATTTCTTGGGGTGACACACGTGGCATCCCCAAGCTTGAGCTTTAGTCCATCCTTCATCTCATTACTCATTACTTCCATACACTTGAAATTATCCTTCATACAAAACTTCACACAATCTTTATTAGCAACATTAGTGCACTTAAGATAAATAAGTCTTAAGCTTCAGTTCTAACACCAAATAAACTTCCATTAGAACACTAGCTACTGTAGCACTTCCCTCAAAAAGCTCAATTCCCCAAAAGAACTCAAAGAGGAACCAACAAGAAGCAAATGCAGAAAATGGCAGAAATCTGTCAAAACAGACCAGCAGGTAAAGACGAATTTTTTCGAAGACCTTCTGTTGCTCAAATCAAAAACTGTTGAACTAATGAAAGTTAGATAGCAACCTGGCAAAGAAGCAAAAAACTCACGCCTCAAAAAGACGTTCAGAGATTTTACACGAATATTTACGGTGAAGCACATAAATCTGTTTCGGGACAGCAACTTTCCCAATCATTACTTCTCTCTCATTAGAGGTTAATCTTGGCACAAAAAGCAAATAAAAAGGATAAGGAGCGGTTATTACTAAAGTAATAACTTCCAAGACTCATCTAAAACTTTTGGGTTATCTCCCAATAAGTAATTTTCTTTAACGCCTTTAAGTTAGGCATAAGAAGCAAGAAAAAGAATCAAGTGTTCTCAAATGAAGAAGCATTAAGACCAAATTTTGTTTTCATGGGAGAAGCAAAAGAAATCTTCTCTCTCTTCTTAGGGAAGTGTTCTATACCTTTGTTGAGTGGGAGTTGATATTTAATGGTACCTTCTTTCATATCAATAATGGCACCAAAAGTTCTAAGAAAAGGTCTTCCCAAAGTAATAGGACAAGAAGCATTGTATTCAACATCCAAAACATAGAAATCAACGGGGACATAGGCATTGTTAACCATAATAAGAACATCATTAATACTCCCCATGAGTTTCTTTTTAGCATTATCATCAAGTGGGACATTCAAATAACAATCTTCAAGTGGAGGCAAATCAAGCATATCATAAATCCTTCTAGGCATAATAGAAACACTACTATCAAGATCACATAAAGCTTCGAAATCAAAGTCATTCACTTTCATATTAATGATGGGCTCCCAACCATCTTGTTTTATAGGAATAGAAGCTTTATGTTTCATCTTTTCTTCTTTAATATTTATGAGAGCATCAGTAATGTCTTTTGTAAAGGCCATGTTCATAGCACTATCATTAGGACTTTTAGCAAGCTTTTGTAGGAACTTAATAACTTCAGAGATGTTGCAACCATCAAGATCAAAATCAAATTTACCATCTAAAGTAGTATAACTATTATTAGCCTCAACACTAGTGGTGGTAATAGTAGAAACACTAATGTTTCTAGCAATTTCATCTTCTCTTTCCCACTTAGCATGTAATTCAGCTAATAGTCTAACATTTTCATCAATTCTTACTTGTATAGCGTTAGTAGATGCAAAGGGATTATCATTAGTTTCAGGTTTAGCAGCTACTTTATTCAAAGAAGATTGAGCTTCAACCAAAGATGCTATATTTCTTTCAACATTAGAGAGTTTTTCCTCAATAGTTTTATTGAAAGCAGTTTGTTTACTAATAAACTCTTTAAGCATAACTTCAAGTTCAGAGGGTGCACTCCTACCATTGTTGGGAGGATATGGCTTATAATTGTTGTTACCAAAATTACTCCTATAAGCATTATTGCCAAAATTGTTATTTCTTATGAAGTTCACATCAACTTGCTCTTCTTGAGAAACCAAAGAGGCTAAAGGAACATTATTTGGATCAATATGGGCTTTCCCATTAACAAGCATAGACATAATAATATCGATCTTATCAATCAAGGAGGAGGTTTCCTCAACAGAATTTACCTTCCTACCTTGTGGAGCTCTCTCAGTATGCCATTCAGAATAATTAACCATCATATTGTCCAGAAGTTTTGTTGCAGCACCCAAAGTAATGGTCATAAAGGTACCTCCAGCAGCAGAATCCAACAGGTTCCTTGAAGAAAAGTTCAATCCTGCATAAAAAGTTTGGATGATCATCCAAGCAGTCAGTCCATGAGTGGGACAATTCTTTACCAAAGATTTCATTCTTTCCCAAGCTTGAGAAACATGCTCATTATCAAGTTGTTTAAACTTCATTATTTCACTTCTCATAGATATAATCTTAGCAGGAGGATAGTACTTTCCAATGAAAGCATCTTTGCACTTAGTCCAAGAATCAATACTATTCCTAGTTAAGGAATTCAACCATTCTTTAGATTTTCCTCTCAAAGAGAAAGGAAACAATTTCATCTTAATAATATCACCATATATATCCCTATACTTTTGCATCTCACAAAGTTCAACAAAGTTATTTAGATGGGAAGCAGCATCTTCATTACCAATACCAGAAAATTGTTCTCTCATAACAAGATTGAGCAAAGCAGGTTTTATCTCAAAGAAAGTATCTTCAGGCACAAGTGGACAAATAGGTGTGCTCATAAAATCATTGTTGTTGGTGCTAGTGAAGTCACACAACTTAGTGTTTTCAAGAGTAGTCATTTTTTTGGGGTTTTGAATAAGAAAGCAAACTAGTAAAACTATTTTTTTTGTGTGTTTTTGATAAAGAAACAAGCAAACAAAGAAAAAAGAAACTAAGCAAAACAAAAATAACAAAGTAAAGAGATTGGTTATGACGGACTCCCCTTGTGAAGATGTCCTTGACTCCCCGGCAACGGCGCCAGAAAAATGCTTGATGGCTCTGTGTATGGCGCTAGAAAAATGCTGGAGCGGTGTTGATGTAGAGCTCGTTGGGAACCCCAAGAGGAAGTTATGATGAGCACAACAGCAAGTTTCCCTCAGTTATGGAACCAAGGTTTAATCGAACCAGTAGGAGCAAGGAAACACCTCAAAGGTGTTGCTAGCTGAGCCTTGGCAGTGCGCACTACCGGTGCTAGTAGCAACGTGAAGACCTGCACAACACAACCACAGAACTTTGTCCCCAACTTGCGATGAGGTTGTCAATCTCACCGTGTTTTGCTGAAAACAAAGGATTAAACGTATTGAATGGAAAGAAGTAAAAGTTTGCAGAAAGTAAACACAAAGTAGTAACAGTTTGTAGATTGTATGTAAATAAAAGGACCGGGATCCATAGTTCACTAGAGGTGGCTCTCCTTAAGATAGATAACATGCTGGGTGAACAAATTATAGTAGGGCAATTAACAAACATCGAGAAAGCAATACATGCATATACTAATCATCTTGACTCCTTTGATACCACTTGTAACACCCCGTCCACTCCTAGGCCCGGGGGTGTCACTCCTGGCAGCTTAATAGGATATCTAGACTGGCCGCACAGACCAACACTAGTCTTTTCTGCGCACTTTGTCCTCACTCGTGCGCACCCGGTTACCCACTTCCCGGTCGGTCACCCATCCTAGAATTGCTCTAGGCCAAGCACGCTTAACCTTAGAGTTCTTTTCGAATGAGCTTCCGGAAAAGAAGTTGCAACTTGTTGATATGGGTATCCTATCAATCCTATTAAGCCATGTGCCTGGATCTCACACACTGTGGCTCTTGTTAATAGGTTAGTCCAAGAAATCATATGAAAAGTACTCCAAAGTGTGGACAAAACACAAGAAAGTGGATAAAACCAAGCATGGAACATCAAAAATTATAGGTACATTTGCAATGTATCAGTCCATCGTCTACCGCTTCGGAGTGCCACACAGCATCATCACAAACAATGGGACGAACTTCACATCCAAGGAGTTCCAAGAATTCTACGAGAATCTGGGAATCAACATCAGCTACGCCTCGGTAGCACATCCACAGACCAACGGTCAGGTCGAAAAAGCGAACGGGCTCGTCTGCGGCGGCATCAAGAAGCAACTCCTCCGGCCACTCGAACAAGCCGCGGGTTGCTGGCCAGATGAACTACAATCAGTACTCTGGAGCCTACGCACAACTCCAAACGGTGCTACAGGGTACACCCCGTTCTTCATGGTGCACGAGGCTAAAGTGGTGCTACCCACCGAAGTACGATACAAAGCACCGCGCGTGGTCGCTTACAGCAAGCAGGAGTCAAACCTGGCACTCGAAGACTCCGTCGACCTCCTAGACGAGGCAAGGGAAATCGCCGTGGAAAGATCAACGATCCACCAGCAGAACCTGCGCAACTACCATAGTAGGAGGCTACGCCCCAGATCCTTCGTCGAAGGCGACCTGGTCCTGCGACTGAAGCAGCAAGGGCATCTCAAGCTCGAGTCCCCCTGGGAGGGACCATACGTGATTATAGAAGTAATCCCAGGTGGCGCCTATCGCCTTCAAAATTTAGAGACATGAGTCGCATACTCTAACCCCTGGAACGTCACGCAGCTGCGATGCTTCTACCCTTAGTCGTTTTTCTTTTACTTTTACATTGCAAACAAGGCTACTCAGCCAAGGCTACTTAGCCACACATTGTACTTCGTACTATCCCGCGAATAAATAAAGCTAAGTGCCCCAAAACTCCGTGTTTTCCTTTATTTTTCGCAAATTATCCACTCGGGGGCTCCGCCACCCTGTACACATCTGTTCTATGAACTAAAACGCGATATCCTGAGTAGCTGGCACACCAATTGAAACCCTTGGCAAACATCAACCCAGTTGCAACGCACCTAACAGGTTGACAAGGGACTGAGATAAATACATAGCCAAGCTAACGAAAAGGAGTCGCATAGTGCAACGCACTCACAAAACATACACGCTAACAAGCTCTTTTATACATCCTCGACAATCAATTATACACAGCATATATATGAACTTTACAACATTGGTACAATTATGTGCAGGATACAAAGTAAACTACTATCGCAACAAGAGAACATTGGTTTGCTCCTCGAAGAAGTCGCCGATCTCCTCTGCTGGGCGATCCACCGCCTGATAGTGCGGCACCATGTTCCAAGCAGAACCCGCTGGCGGCAGGTGGTCCAGCTGCAATTGCGCAACGTCTACATCAGGCCTATGCAGTCGCACCAGTGACAGAGCAGCCTTGGCACCAGCCACTAACTGTTGTTGTACACACTCACGGACCGCACTCAAGTCATGAAATTTAGCGAGAAGGGCCAGCAGGCTTGATGGAACGATGTCCAACAGGAACATCGTCCGGTAAATATTCTTCAAGCATGACTGCGACTTCTTCAAAAAATGAAGCACTCGCGACGCACGATCCTGCAAGGTCGCCAACGCGATTGCACGATCATGATCTACCCAGAAGTACCCACTCGCCTGAAGCTGCTCTTGGGTTAGGTCATTCATGCGAATGGCAATTCGATCCTTCTCATCCTGCGGATGGCGCGCGCTGACAACTATACAAAGCAAAAACGGAAGTATGAAGACAGCAAACCACTATGAGTGACTACAAGGAAAAGATAAGAGTAAGAAAGCTAACATTTAAATTGGTCGCCCAGCTGTGTCACCTCCCCCAACAGATATTGTTCTCGGGCGGTGGCTTTCTCTGCCTTCTATTTCCATACATCCGCATTACCGTGGAGTACGGGCAATTCACGCTCCAACTGCTACACGCGATCACGAAGTCACCAGAGCAGAGACAGCTCATCCACCCTTGAGCACGGCGGTGTCAAAGTGTCATCAAGGGGCGGCGAAACCTGAGGTTCCCTCAACGGTTCACTTGATGTGCCCTATCACAAGTCAAGCAAGAAGCAATAAGAAGACTAAAGCGATGCACAGACAAAAGATTCGAGTGCATTTAAGATTAGCAAAAGTATCAGCACACACTCGCCAAAAGGCACGTTTTTCGATAGAAGACATAAGCTATCTAACTATTACAAGTCTACTGAGGAGCAACTGGTTTCTACGACTTGGACTTTGGCTTTGGGGGCCTCATCGAGTCCGTGGCGGTATCAGATGCCACTGACTTTCTGCCGGCCCCTGACGCCACAGCCTTTGCCGCCTTCTTGGCTCGCTGCAGCTCCTTAGAGTACTTTGCCACTGTGTTGATCAGCTGTGGCCCATAGTTGCCACAAGCAGTCGTGAAAGGGGCAAAGACTACCTGCTGGCCATCCACGCTGACATGCATCACCCTTGAGACTACTGCAGGATCAACTTCGACTCCATGGGCTTGCACCATTGCGAGTGACATTGACGCACCAGCCGCACGGAGCGAGTTCTTGAAGCTCGCAGGAATGCCTCCAGCAAGAGATTCCACCAGCTCATCCAGATTTTCGATCAATTCAGCCTTGAGTGTCATCTCCTCCCGAAGACGGCTGAGCACGCCTTTAGCCTTGGCAAGCGTACCCTGCACGGCAGCACTGCGGTCTTCGACTGCCGAGACAGCACCCGCCAATGCGTCATCAAGGCGGAGCGCCTGTGCGTCAAAGCTCAGACCGCTGACATCTACACAAGAATCAAGCATTAGCACAACGTCAGCAGCAAAAAGAGGCAATCGAAAAAGAGGCAGTTGGTGAAATTGCAGACTAGCAAATACCTGAGAGAGCCTTGGCAATCGAAAAAAGCTGTTCTTCGAACATCTTCTCCCTAGCAGCGATGGAGGCGCACAGATCCTCTTCGCGCTTTTGTGACTCATCACGCGTCACGATTGCCTCATCGCGACTCTTCACAGCCGTGGCGAGCGTGTTTTCCATGGTGGCGGCGTTGTGAAGAAGGGCATTATGTTCAGCTGCAAAACAAAACAAAAAGGATAGACTATCAGTTGACTACATAACAACGATGCAGCAGAAGAAGAAGTAAAAGGCACTTACTTTCCACCACGCGATAGCGCGTATCCAGCATTGCATGCTGGCGACCCATCGCAAGCACCTGCTCCGCCAGGTGAAAGGCTTCCTTCACAAGGAGCTGTCGTAAAAGGAAAACAACAAAGGATCAGCAGGTGACATAGATAAAATCGACTGCAACATTAGAAGAAGAGATACTACACTTACATGATCCTCCAATGACTCCGAAGTCGATTGATGAGCAGTCATCCGAGCAACCATCTAATGCTCCCCATCGTTTGGAGAGCTTGATGAGTTATGCCCGGAGTGGGCCGCCAATGGAGGGGAAGGAGCACGCTCAACCTTTTTCTTGGCCCTCGAGGTCGCGACTCTAGATTCTTTCAAAAATTGGACATCGCCGGAAGATGACGACGCCTGCTGACTACAAGACCAAACCAACATCAAGAAAAAGCAACCCAAGGAAAAACCAAAAGGAAGATTCGTATACTTACCAATCAAAATTGTCAAAATCGAAAGAAGGGTCCCCTGACTCTGACGACGACTCCTTCGGCAGCCGCAACTTCTTGCGAGAGGATGGCGCCATGGCACTCATAGGAATGGCAGGGATCGGCGACTCTACACCAACGCCCACACCTTCCGGAGTCGAAGGAGATGACGCATCTGAATCCTCGCTGCGCGAACGCTTGCGAGTGTTTGGACCACTCGACTCGGGGGCTTCCTCCTCCACATCAGATGGGATGGTCGACTCCGACTCGTCCTCTTCCAAGGCTTCACGAGGAATAACCCCCTCGGGAAGAGTGGGGCATACAGGGCGACACTGCCCAATCCTGCATGCGGAAAACAAATTTAACATAAAGTCAAGAAACGACAAAGAAGCAATTGACAAACAAAGCTACTACGTAGCACAATTGTACCTCAGGAGGAGGGTTAGCAGCATCGAACGGAGGAACGACTGGTTCACTGGGGAGCACATCCTTGACGGTGTACTTGGTGACCAGTCGCACCCTTTTATCTACCTCACTCGCGGACATGCCATCGGCAGACACGCGAGTGACACCGTCCGCGCCAGCCCACTGGAACATAGGATGGACTCTGGCCTGCAGGGGCTGGACGCGACGACGCAGCCATGTGCGAATGAGGGCGTAGCCTCCCTCCTTCTTGCCCATGCGACTCTCGAGGTCGCAGACGCGCTCGTATAGCACATCTATCTCCGCGGACTCGCCGGGCATAATCACGTTCTTCCAGGAACGCCTCCTCCTGCACGGCATCGTGGCATCGAAGGGCGCGAGTCCGTAGTGGTCTCCGTCGGCCTTCTGGTCGCGAACGTAGAACCACTTGTCCCTCCACCCTTGGACGGGCATCATCAGCTTGATGTCGAAATATGTGACAGAGGGGTCAACATGGATACCGCAGCTGCCTACATCATAGACTACGGAGCCAGACGCCGATTGGCGCTTCAACTTGAAGAGGCGCTTGAAGAGGCTGAAGTGTGGCTCGATTCCAAGCCAGCACTCACAAAGGGTAATGTAGCAAGCTACATGAAGGATGGAGTTTGGGGACAGCTGATGGAGTTGGAGCCCGTAAAAGCAGAGAAGGCCCCTGAAGAAAGGATGCAGGGGCAACGAAAGACCACAGATGATGAACGCTAAGAACATCACCCGAAAACCAGCAGGAGGAGAGGGGATTACCTCGCTGCCAGGGACACACGCGTCCGCGACTGCGGAAGACAAAACTCTGTCATGGAGCAGAAGACGAAGCTCAGAAGACTTTATCACGGACACGCGCCACGCACCATTGGTGACGCGAGTGCGCGTGCCCTTTTTCTTTCTGGCGGCGGCGGTGCTGGTGCCCGCAGCGGTGGAGCCTCCCTTCTTCTTCGAAGCAGCCGCGGCAGCAGCGGAATCGGCCGCAGCACCTCCCTTTTTCTTCCCTATTCCGCGGCGGCGGTGTGACCGGAGGAAGTAGGTGGGAAATACGCAGAGCTTGTCCAGCACCGCGAATGAAAGGAGCGCAAAGAAGCAGAGGAGCAGCGGCAATGGCGACGGAGGCAAAGGCAGAGAAGAAGTAGATGTGAAATTTACTGTCGCTGCATCGCTACTTAACCCCCTGGAAGATGCAATCCAACGGCTAAGAAAAACCCTATCAGACGTGTGGCGTTCATCGCGCTCGACACGTGGAGGACCTGAAGCGCAACCGTCCCCCACTACTCCCATTACATGCAGAAATCGAGGAGGCGCAGTTAAAACAAAAGATTACGCATGCCCAGTCAAATCAGAGTCAGAAAATGGGACCCACCGCTCGTCACGTCCCGTCAAACTCGCTCACACGGGCAACTGCGGTCATGGATCATCAGCATTGACGTCATTAAAAATTACGCAGCAGAAGACTTCGACTACTTTAGTCCTTGCTCGAGTCTTCGACTCCACCAAGCACTCGGGGGGCTACTCCCATACGGAGCACTGGTCATGCACCCTATGCTTTTTTCTTCTTCTATTTACAGGAACATGGACAATCAAAGCAAACCCAACCACTCGAAGGACGATTCGATTATGGACATGGGTTACTCCCATAGGAAGCGCCGGAAGAAAATTCGACTGAAACAAGCAAACAAAAGATGACAGCAGTCACAAAAGTTCTTTAGTCCATGCCTGAGTCTTCGACTCAACCAGGCACTCGGGGGCTACTCCCATAGGGAGCGCTGGTCGCGCACCCTATGATTATTCGTACATCATATTGTGTGTTGATGGCATCCACACTCGAAACTTATGGCGACACCGCCTCATGACATTGCCCTATAAAGAGATTGCATCTCCTGGGTCACCCAAATCATCTCTACGATGACAAATTTGGATGTCGCGCTTGCAGCGTGAAGATAAGACCTGAATAAGGCCTAACAACGCATTTTCTGCGCACTACCAGAAATATGTCCGTGCCAACAGGTACGATGAACATGCCTTGACGGACGCGTCGAGTGCTCACACCCATATATTGGAATTTGACTCCTGTAAGACCTACGTGGCTTGAGTCGAATTACACCAGCACTTTTCCGGATTCGAGTCCGGGGACTCGAATTCGAGTAGATGGCGTTGTTTTACCCTAAGGTAGTTAACTGATACCGATACATCAGTTAAATCAGGCACGCGCATCAACAATCCCTATGACACAAACAGAACAATCGAAAAATATACTCAGTCATGCACTCGAAAAGATTCATAAAGTCCCTAGCCGAATCTGTGATTCCACTAGACACTCGGGCTACTGACATGGGTATA
Organism: Avena sativa; assembly: GCA_916181665.1. NCBI lineage: Eukaryota > Viridiplantae > Streptophyta > Magnoliopsida > Poales > Poaceae > Avena > Avena sativa. The sequence continues at coordinate 409,621,868 of OV702289.1, read as the reverse complement.
CGCTACAGGTACTCGAGCTTGGCATATACATCCTGGATACAATAGAGGCCCATCGTGTCGCCAAGGCCTAAATGGAGAACTCGAGTATTAACCTACGGACTCTCGATTGCTTGAAGAACAAGAAGAAGTTAAAGATAGAAAGTTTAAAGGGGAAAACCCTAACCTATAACCGACTCGACCTGCTACCCGAAACCTAGCCTATCTATATAAAGGCTAGGAGGGGGCGTCGAGGAGGACACACGCAACCCTAGTTTCCACAACTCTCGCCAGATTGCATCTGCACACCATTGTAATCCTCGATTCCTTTGATAATTCCACGAGAAGACAAGCAGGAGTAGGGACCTCTGCAAGGCCTGAACCTGGGTAAATTTTCGAGTCCCCTATGTGCTTGTTTGCTAGCCGATAGATGTCTCTAGCGCTCCCTTCTTCTCCAAAACCCAAGTCCATAACAATGGGCATTGATGAGTTAAACCCTCGTCAGTTCCGTTGTCAGATGTTTTCAAAATGACTTATGAAATGAATTGTGACATGACCTGACCACAACAGAGTTGTGACTATGACAACTAAGTTCCCACTTAGGTGATTTAGAACTTTATTTTATCTTTCTTTGTTTCTGAACTCAGCATAGGTTTCAAACTTAACTTTACAAATAAACTTTGAACTTAGCATTTCCTACTAGAACTACCTTACTTGTTAGTGATAGTTTGCGAGTACTTAAAGAGTACTCATGGCTTTGTCCCTGGCTATTTCCGTGGCCAGACTATGAGGAGGACTATCCGGAAGAAGGACAACAGGACGGTTACGACAACTAGGATCATCTCCCATCGTCAGCATTGCCTGTGACACTGAAGATGGAGGCCACCGCTATGCTATTTATTCCGCTACTTGTTTGTATGAAGACTGGATCATGAGATCCTTTATTTGTGTAACACCTTATTATGGTTTGTAATGGATGATGTACTGTGATATCCAATCTGTTATGTCTCGCAAAAATGGTAATCCTGGGATTGTGATGTATGGCATAACAGGCATCTGGGATTAAAAATCCGGGTGTTGACATAGTACAACTTTATGACAGAACAGATGTTGATCTGTGCTCCCTTACCTGTCGGTGGTTGGTGTCTTACCTCTACTTGTATCAATGCTTCCTCATGCATTTCCACTCTTCACAGATTCCCAATTATGCATGGAATTCCTCGGTAGCTAGGTAACCATCCAGGCAGAATCTCAACGGAAACAAGAACAACCACATCCCAATGAGGAACCGATAAGAAACAAGAAGAACCAAGAATCATATGGTTGGAACGGAGAAAATGATCAAGAAGAAGGATCTTCTAGGCGAAGTCAGGCATTGATGATGGCCCAGTACTGGGGGTCCTTGGCCGAGTTGAGAAGGGGGATGGCACCATTGACGCATCCATGGATGAACCGAAGAGGTTGGGTAGGAAGGATGACCAGTGAGGAGCGACGCAGTGGAGGAGGAAAGTCGGCCACACCTGCACTTACTTCTCCTTTTAGTCTAGCACACATCGTCACCATCGCTTGGAACCATCTCCATCAAATTGCCGAAGGCGCCATATGCTGCTGCTATCTCCCTGAACAGATCTAGATTGGGACTTGGGAGCTGCAAGATATATGGATGAACCAAGAAAAAAAGGGAGGCAACTGGATAGTAATGTACCATCAATGTTTACGGAAGGTAAATGGTAGACCTTCGTCACCATTACTCGGCCGCCGAGTTCGCACGATTCGAACGGATGGAGAAAGTTTTTTGTTTTTGTTTTTTAAGGTAGATGTAGGTGAGAGATCCACTGGGCCGGCACAACAAGCAAACCACAAGACACGGCCCGATGAACGAGAGGCTGCCCAAATTAGTCTGCAGAGCAGCAACCCTTTAAAGTTTGTACAGTCCAGTTTGCAAGAATTGACGACGCGAGCTACAACAGCGACGGTTCAGGCGAGATGTGACGATCCCAGCCGTACATATGTATGACCCGACGGCAAAGAGAGCTAAATCGATGTGGAGGCTCGTAAATTGTTGAGTTATACTATTTTCTAATGAAAGGTTTACTCAGCGTGGCAAGGGTTGTAATAGATCCAAAAAGCCAGGGGCAAAACCATCTAAAATAAAGCATACTGAAAATCTATTAGGCAACAAACAACGCACGTGTAAATCTATATCTATCTTCTATCTACTAATTTAAGTTGTCGTATGTTCGTTGCCCCTAAAATCCGTCTGCCTTGGATTGACGATTTTGCCCCCGGTAGTTTGAGGATATTATAGGTACTGCCACCGCCAAGTGACATGTCTCCTCAATCTCCCTCCTGATCACCATCTCTCATCTGCCTCCCTCCCGACCGGTCCACCTCTCTCCCGAGAAGCGACCAAGACAGAAGATGGTGCGGTCTTGGAGAGAAAGGGAACCTCCTCCGCCGCCCCTTTTCTGGGCCTAGACGGGAAGGGCAGTGGAGGTGCACCTCCCGACTGGTCCGCCTCTCTCCCGAGCGGAAGCTCTTCTCCGCCTCCCTCCTGATCCCCAAATATCCTCTGCCTCCCCCCAAGCGGGAGATCGAGCTCCACGGCGTAGTGTCGGCGAGATCCCCAGGAAGAGGGGAAAGTCGAGCAGGCCAAGAGACTCCGCCCATGGCACACGACACATCGCCTCTCTTTTGCCGGTGAGATCCCCATGAAGAGGGGAAAGTCGAGAAGGCCAAGAGACGCCACCGGCCTGTGGCCGCCCCTCCACCCTGCTCTTCTCTCCATCCTGCTCTTCTACCACAGGTTCTCCTCCTGTCCCCTCGCTCGCTCATTCTCCCGGATACCGGCGCAGCCCCTGATGCGTTGGCATTATCGGCAAAGGCATCCGAATCAAGTGCTCGAGGAGGAGGTCGGACCGTTGGAGCATCGATTGGAACAACTCCTTGAGGAGGATGTTGAGGACGAGGAAGATCAGGAACACAGTGCTCAGTGTGATGACAGATGCGACCTCGATGGGGCTGTGGCACCGCTTGATCCGGACGACCTCATGTGGGGGCTCCCAGAAGAATACCTATATGCAATATCTGTATCTTAGCACATCTTGAAGAAGTCCAGGTCCCTGATTGTTGATTCATGCACTTCAAACTCCAGATCACTGATTGATGCCATGGTTGTTTATTTATGTTGCTCAAAATTTGCTTCTGCTTATGCCCCAATCGTTGATTGATGCTCATCTTCTATGCATAGGCTATATTTTCTCGATGCAATTGGACGGCTTTTCGTCAAGCCCCTCGCCGTGGCTGGCTTGAACAAGCACATGCCTCCCGTGAGCTGAAGCCGCTGGAAAACAATGTAGGTGATTCCACGCTGTCGGCTAGCCGGGTGGCCACAAGATGACGGGAGGCCCCAATTCCCCCGGAGGCTGCTGCAGATGCTATCATGGCATGGTTATCATCAATTTTGCTTGTGATTAAATTCCTGCGAGGACACATTTCTGATGAATCGTGAAGAATCAGATAAGACATCTCCTGGCATTGGACACTTTATTCTGGAACTCAAGGATAATGCTATGTGTACGAAGCTGGTCATAAACTTCAAATTTAATCTAAGATTCCATTAGGAGATGTCATGTCCGACTTCCAAATATAAAATATGGTGTTCAGATAGAGACAACTAACTGTTATTTCCATAGCATTACTAATCAACAATTGCATATTTCGAAAAACAATTACCCATGGGAGTAACTTTGCATTTTCTTGGTTCCATTCTGGAAATGACGCACCATACTTCTTTTTACACTGCTATATGATCTTCCTCTTGTTTCGAACATCAGCCCTAGTCCTGCGGTTGTCGTGATGCTTGTAGCTTCAACTCCTACTATGGTTTTTTCCTTCGTCTGCCCTCTGTTCTTTGCATGTAGCTGCAACTGTTCTGGTTTGGATGCCTGTTTGACTGCAAATCTTGGTTGTGAAAATGTCACGGAATGCTTGAGTTGTGAAAATGCCCCGTGTAATTTCTTCGCTTTTCCAGTCACACCTGCCACGCACTAGAATCCATCAGCTATGTCATCTTGCACTGCGATAAGGCTTAACTGACTTGGCATAAATTAAATATCCATCAGTATGCACTGCAAGTTGACGGCCTTACAAACTTCATGGAGAGGGTTCAGACTTCAGAGCAATACCATATATGCTTTGTAGCTTGTGCTCTAACCCTTTGGCATGTCAGGAACAACATGGTCTCTAATAACAAGTCAATTACAAGAGGACATCTACTCAATAAGGTCAAATATGAGCTAAACTTATGGGCAACACACATGAGCAAAGAAGTTGTATTCACTTGCGCGGGATGCAGCAGTAGTATTTTCAAGTATTGTATTTGAAAAATAAGTGTCAACACCAGGATTTTTAATCACAGATGCCTATTATGCCATACATCGCAATCCCAGGATTACCATTTTTGCGAGACATAACAGATTGGATATCATAGTACATCATCCATTACAAACCATAATAAGGTCTTACACAAATAAAGGATCTCATGATCCAGTCTTAGTACAAACAAGTAGCGGAATAATAAGCGTAGCGGTGGGCTCCATCTTCCGTGTCATAGGAAATGCTGACGATGGGAGATGATCCTAGTTGTCGTAGCCGTCCTGCTGTCCTCCTTCCGGATAGTCCTCCTCATAGTCTGGCCATGGGAATACCCAGGGACAAAGCCATGAGTACTCTTTAAGTACTCACAAACTATCACTAACAAGTAAGGTAGTTCTAGTAGGAATGCTAAGTTCTAAGTTTATTTGCAAAGTTAAGCTTGAAACCTAAGCTGAGTTCAGAAAGAAAGAAAGATAAAATAAAGTTTGAAATCACCTAAGTGGGAACTTAGTTGTCATAGTCACAACCATGTTGTGGTCAAGTCATGTCACAATTCATTTCATAAGTCATTTTGAAAACATCTGACAACGGAACAATATGGCCACTCCAACTGTCCATAACCGCGGACGTGGCTATTCAAATAGTTTGACACTCTGCAGAGGTGGTACACTTTCAACACAAAATTTGATACATCTGTCAGGGATAACCCTGAATCATCATATTTAGTATATAGAAAATCAAACATAACCTTTCCTTTACATACTCTAGTATAAGCACCTCTCCTATGAGCTTGGCCTCCCAGCGATGGCCATCTGCCATCCTGGGCACTGCATAGGTGGACAACATTGAGAGGTAGCCTCAGCTCAAACCTCTCCCGCGAGGGAACCAATACTAATGCATATAAACTTCCGGCTAAGCCTTACCCAATTCAGGTATTGTGGTTGTATGGTAAAATTGGAATGGTATCGCATCCGAACCCAACCATCAGTTTTTATAAAGGGCTAAGGCTCATGCCTCAACATTTTCATCATCATAAACCATTTGTGTTTATCAACACATGTCAAAACATCTCAATAGAATGACTCATCATTCCAAGGTTTTCATAAGCATTTTCACCAAGTATTCCCATCTGGAGTGATCAAGTTTTTGGTTTAGCTCTAATCACTAAGTTAAGAGTGTTCACTAAGGTGGGATGCTAATCTCAATCTCATGCCATAGAATGACATCTAGTATAGGCCAAGTTTTATACTCTTTATGCTATCTAAACTACTTTCTAAAATCTTACGAAGTATTACTAAAAGGTAAAGAAACCTTGGTAAAGCAAAAGGTAAAACTTGTAAGTAAAACTTGGGATTGGTATAACTGAAAAGGTATAACCAAAGCATGCCTAATGCATTTGCTCAAGTTAAGGGGGCAAGTGTTAACTTGCTTAGTTCTAACTTTCAAGGGTTAGCTTGCATTGTTAATGATGGCTTTCAAGTATTAGCTTGCCAATAATAGCATGCCTTGATTGGTGAAGTGGTTGAAATTCTCCTCGTCTTCTTCGGGGTAGAACTCCTCCTCCTCGTAGCCTTGGTCGGTACTATCGTCTATAAATATATACAGAATACACAATCACCAAACAATACTTAACTAGTCTATTTAGCACACTAAGTCACACACTTGATGATCTAGTATCATCACATTCATCACAAGATTTTAATGAACTAGTTTCATTTATTTTATTTGAGAAAAGTAATTTCTACTCACTGAAATTAATTAATATTTAATATTCTCCAATTAAAATATGGGATCATGTGGACACATGTCATCACTACATATTCTAATACCTGGGAATGTGATTTAAATGTTGGATCACATTTTATAAAGTTTTGGATTCATATTTAAATGATTTAAAATGACTAGAAATGCCTATATAGCATTATTTTGGTACTAGTCCAAAGTCACACATGCAAACCAAAATATTATTACCTATTCAGATAGGTATTATCAAATGTGATTTTTGAGAGTTGGAATCAACTCAATAGCTATTATGGTTGATTTTTGAAAATTGTTTGAATGTAGAAAAGTCTCTGTTTTGTTATTTTTGCTATATGTGATCTATAAATCTAATTGATTTAAATCCAACAGGCTTGGATAGATATTTAAAGTATCTTTCTAACAAAATTTGAATCATTCAATTTGGTTGAGTACAACTCTCTGAATTGATTTTTAAACTAGTGGATAGAATTGATTTTAAGTATAAATAGAAAAACCTATATTTGAATTTTAGGGCCAGCGCGAAAAACTAAACGGGCCGGCCCAGTGACACTCCGCAGCGCAGAGGACAACTGACAGGGGTCCCGCATGTCAGCGGCTCTTCTAACGCGAAGCGGTACATGGCGATGTGGACCCTGTGATTAGAACCTAGATCAACGATCGTGGCTCGTCGTCGACGATGGACAGGTCGCCGGCGAGACTGAACCCTAGCGGCTCGGTGGGGGTCGAGTGGGGGCTTACCAAGGCTCCAGCTAACGTGGCGATGGGGGCGATCGAACGAGTGGACAAAGGCAGGCTCAGGCGAGGTCGCGGCGGCTCCTGGGGTGGTCGCAATCGACGGGCCCCTTTCTCCTCTGCTGCAGCGACTCCGAGGGAAATTTCGGCGAACGGATGCTCGAGCGGCTCCGGCGAGAGGTGTGACGGACTCAGTGGGGGTGGGGAGTGTTGGAGTGTGGAGAAATGGTGCTGGGGAGGGCTCCTTTTATAGGTCGACAAGGAGACCGTGGGGTGCGACGGTGAGCTCGTCAGTGACGGTGGTGCAGAGGGCTAGAGGCATGGGCGGGGTAGGCAGACGGTGGCATGCCTCCTGGCGGTCAGCTATGGTGCAATGGCGCAGCTAGATGTGGTGGTATGCGGTCGGGAAAGGTCGACGCTCTGAGCGGCAGAGGCAGTGCTCGATGCTGCGTGCGGTGGCTAATGGTCGCGTGGCGGGAAAAGGGCATGTCTCGTGGCATGCTGGGGTTAAAGAGGAGCGACGCGTGTAAGCTGAGGGCAAGGCGCGGCTTGTGCTGGCCTGTCGGGGATGGCACTCTGGCGTGCTTCATGCATGGCGCAGAGGCTCGGTGCGCGGGCTGTCTACGGTGGTCCAGGGGCTGGCATTGTTCGAGGAAGGGACCGTGGGCGACGGTGCTATCACGCCTACCTCCCAAGCACAGCGGAGAGGGGCTAGGCTATCTCCTGTGAGCTGCTCGTGCTCGACCGGCAGGCATGGCTTCGGGGTGGCACGACACTGGTGCGTATAGTGAAGGGGGATAGGATTAGAGGCTTTGGTTGGTGCTGGGGTGACCAGGGGACAAAGTTTTAGCCAAATGGCTCGACAATGCATTGATCAAAACAGTGTTAGTTAGGCAAGTTTTTCTGTGATCACAAGGTGTTCAACACAATGGCCGCAAGAGAGCAAACTTTGAATTTTGAAATGATTTTTGGTGTGTGACTTGATTTCATGCTTGGTAGTCTGTGTTTTCTTGGGATTATCAAGGTGAACTCATTTGAGTGGTTTTTTGAAAAAGTGGGATCTATGCATAAGAAATGGATTCCATTTTCAAATGCCATTTAAAATTAGTGTTTAAATGTTTTTGTAAGATTTCAAAGTGGGTCTTGGTAGATCTTTACTTGTACTAGCAAGGGGTGCAAAGAGTTAGAATTGTTTCTGTTTGAATTTGACTTCTAGAAACACCTACAGTGGCCTAGTGGATTAAAATGGCACAAATGACCATTTGCATTTATTAATCTTATTTGATTTCTTTTTCTTTGGATTTTGTTTCTAAATGATCTAGATGATATGGCATTCACCTTTGAATCATTTTACAACCATTAGAGCAATCAAACATGGCATTTCCAAACAATTCTATATTAATGCAACACACATATGCATTCATATTTATTTTAGTGATAATTTTTTTGTTAACCCTAACTTGGGTGATTTGGATCTTGATAACCTTGATTAAAGTTTTGGGATGTTACAAACCTTCCCCTCTTAAACAAAATCTCGTCCCGAGATTTAAGAAAGAAAACTAGGAACTAAAGAGATCTGGAAATTCAGTCCTAATGTAATCTTCTCGCTCCCAAGTGGCTTCTTCTTCGGTATGGTTGCTCCATTGGATCTTGAGAAATTTGATACTCTGGGTCCTGGTGGTTCTGTAAGCTTCCTCCAAGATACGGATAGGCACTTCACGATACGTCAGATCCTTGTTGATATCAATGGCTCAGTGATCGATGTTCTTGAACACTTCGGTCTTCTCTGACACTTCCAAGCATTTGAGAAGTAGCGAGATATGGAACACACTATGTATGGTTGACATCTCCTCAGGCAGTTCCAGTTGATACAATACTTCTCCTCGACTATTCAGAATCTTGAAGGGTCCGATATATCTAGGGGCTAACTTTCCTTTCAGACTAAAACGTTGCGTTCCCTTCAACGATGAAACTTTGAGATACACAAAATCTCCGACATTGAAAGTTAGGTCTCTACATCCCTTATCAGTGTAACTCTTCTATCTGGATTGGGCGGTCTTGAGGTGCTCACAGACTTTGTGAACCTTCTCTTCGGCTTCTCGTAGGATGTCGGGTCCAAAAATCTGACTCTCTCCTACGTGCAACCAATTCAAAGGGGTACGACACTTTCTTCCATATAAGAACTCAAATGGGGTCATTTGCAAAGTGGCTTGATAACTGTTGTTGTATGAGAATTCTGCGAATGGTAGGCAATCTTCCCATTTTGATCCATACTCTAACACACAAGCTCTCAACATATCTTCTAAGATTTGGTAGACTCTTTCCGTCTGTCCATCGGTTTGTGGGTGATAAGCTGTGCTGAAATTCAACTTGGTTCCTAATCCTTCTTGGACTTTGTGCCAAAATATCAAGGTGAATTGGGTTCCTCGATCCGATACTATGGTCTTGGGGGTTCCATGCAAACTGACAATTCTGGCAATGTATAACTCTGCTAGCTTCGAACTTTGGTAGGTTGTCTTGACAGGTATAAAATGAGCTACCTTGGACAGTCTATCAACGATGACCCAGATAGAGTCATTTCCCCTACTAGAAGTAGGCAAACCGGTGATAAAGTCCATTCTGACGGAATCCCAATTCCATTCCAGAATCTACAATGGTTGCAACAGTCCTGCGGGTCTCTGATGTTCTGCTTTGACTCTCTGACAGATATCACACTTGGCGATGTAGCTTCCGATTTCTCTCTTCATCTTGTGCCACCAAAATTGCTCCTTCAAATCCTTATACATCTTTGTTCCTCCGGGGTGGATAGAATAAAGAGTATCATGATCTTCTTGCATGATAACTTGCTTCAGCTCTAAGTCTACTGGCACACAGATACGTCCTTTGTACCACAGAACTCCTTCTTCGTCTTCGGTGAATCCAGGCACCTTTCCTGTACCAATACGACGCTTGATTCCGTTGATACTTGCATTTCCCTTCTGGGCTTCCTTGATCTGACTGATCAAAGTGGGTTGAAGTTCAATGCTGGCTAAAAATCCTTTGCTAACGAGCTCAGTTCTAAACTGCTCCAACTCCTCCTGCAAACTTGGTTGTTTCTCCTTGATCATGGTGTTTAACCTGCACGGCAATCTGCTAAGAGCATCCGCTACCATATTGGCTTTGTCGGGGTGATAGTGAATGTCAAGGTCATAATCCTTGATTAACTCTATCCATATCCTTTGCCTCATATTCAGCTCCTTCTGAGTAAAAATATACTTCAAGCTCTTGTGATCTGAATAAATCTCGCAGCGATTACCATAAGGTAATGACGCCATGTCTTCATGGCTAAAACTACAGCTGCTAACTCAAGATCATGGGTGGGGTAGTTTTGCTCATGTTGCTTCAGTTTCCTGGATAGATATGCTATGACTTTTCCTTCTTTCATCAATACACATCCGAGACCAATCTTGGATACATCACAATACACGTCAAACGGCTTCTTGATATCTGGCATAATCAATATTGGGGCTGAAATCAATCTCTTTTTGAGCTCTTGGAAACTTGCTTCACATTTGTCAGTCCATTCAAACTTCTTGTCCTTCTTCAACAATTGGGTAATGGGTCTTGCGATGCTCGAAAATCCTTCTACGAACTTGCGGTAATATCCCGCTAATCAGAGAAATGCACGGACTTGGGTTTGAGTGGTTGGGGCTTCCCATTCTTCAACATCTTTGATCTTGGCAGGATCAACAGTGACTCCTCCTGCCGACACAATATGTCCGAGGAATCCTACTTCTTTCAACCAGAATTCACATTTACTAAACTTCGCATACAACTGATGCTCTCTCGGGGTTTCAAGGATGATTCTTAGATGTTGCTCATGGTCTTCTTCTGACTTGGAGTAGATAAGAATATCGTCGATAAACACAACGACAAACTTATCCAGAAAATTCATAAAGATCTTATTCATGAGATTCATGAAATAAGCGGAAGCATTGGTTAATCCAAAAGACATGACCGTATACTTATATATTCCATATCTGGTGGTAAAGGCGGTCTTTAGAATATCCGTTGCATGAATCTTAAGTTGTTGATAACCGGTCCTAAGATCAATCTTAGAGAACACTCTGGCACCAGTCAACTGATCAAGTAGATCCTCTATCTTTGGCAAGGGGTACATGTTTTTGATGGTGACATCATTCAGCTTCCTGTAATCTATGCACAAACGGTTGCCTCCATCCTTCTTGTCGATGAACAACACGGGCGATCTCCATGGCGATGCGCTTGGTTGAATCAAGCCTTTCTCCAGCATAGCATCCAGTTGCTTCTTCAGTTCCACTAACTCTGAGGGGTTCATGCTATAGGGTCTCTGAGCTATGGGTCCGGTTCTAGGAATTAGTTCAATAATGAACTCAATATCCTGATCTGGGGGCATACCGGGCAATTCATCTGGGAATACGTCGGGGTATTCACAGACTACTCCGACTTGGTCAATGGTAGGTAGGGCTAGACTCTTGTTGCATTTGAATTGGCGGGGCAAGGTTTCATATATATGCTCTACTGATACTCCAGAGCTACTGGTCATGGTGATGGATTTCTTTGCACAGTCGATCAATCCTTTATGCTTCGACATCCAGTCCATTCCTAGTACTACTTCCAAACCTTTGGTTCCAAGTACTATTAGATTGGCATAAAAATCTATGCCATATATTCTGATAGGCACAGCTTTGCAAATTTTTCTAGCTTTGGTGATTGAACCAGGTATTTGAACTATCATCACATGCTTCAAGTTGGTAGGGTGAATCTTACTAGTGCATGCAAATTCTTCGGTAACAAACGAGTGCGATGCTCTAGAATCAAAGAACACTCTTGCTAAAACTGAGTTGACAGAAAACATACCCAACACGACATCTGGCGCTTCTTGGGCTTCTTCGGCTTTCATGTGGAAGAGACGGCCATTGCGGTTGTGCGGGTTCCCTGGGGCGAATCTTCTTCTGGGCTGAACACGACGCTGCTGCTGAGCTAGGGCATTCACATTGGTAGTGGCGACAATCTTCTTGGGACACTCATTGGAGTAGTGACCCTTCACTCCACACTCAAAACAAGTAATATAGGACTTGTCTTTGGCTGCAACAGGCACAACATTGCTTCTAGTCCTTGGGGAAGTATTGTTGTTGTTGTCGTTGTTGTTGTTGGACTTGGGCGATGCACAGTTGAAGTTGTTGGAGTTGCCGGGGTGGTTGTTGTTGTTTCCTCCGGTCTTCACATTTCCTCCGCTACGGTTGGGGTATCTTGGGCGAGACATTGGGGGTCTACTGTTACGCGAGGCATATCCGGCAGACGGGTTGGGGCGATACTTCTCGGCACTATGGTACCTAACTTGGTGCATCATCCGACGTTTGCGGTTGTCATTCGCTTGGTTGATTTTCCCTTCCATCTGAATGGCAGAGTCTACTAGCTCTTCGAGATCATCAGAACGGATGTTGACGAGTACCGTCTGCATCTCATCATGCAGTCCATTCAGGAATCTCTCCTTCTTCTTGGCTTCCATGTTGATCTCATCAGGTGCATACCTGGCGAGGGACAAGAATCTGTCACGGTACTCCACTATAGTCATTCTGCCTTGCTTTAGTTCTCTGAATTCATCTCTCATTCTGGTGACTAAACCCTGCGGCACATGGTCGCGGCTGAACTTGACTTTGAAAGCTTCCCACATCATCACTTGACCGTGGTTCATCGTGCGGGTGCTGTTCCACCATGCTCTTGCATCTCCTGCCAGATAATGGGTGGCAAATAGAACTTCCTCGTTGGCATACACTCCTACAACTTCTAAGTTATTCTCCATGGTCTGTAACCAATCATCAGCATCCAGCGGGTTTTCAGACTTGCTAAATATCGGGGGATTGGAATTCTGGAATTTTTTGAGCTTGGATCCATGATGATCCTGATTTCCATGGCCCTGATTGTTGTGGGCCATCTGGGCGATCTGATGCAGGGTGGCTAGATTTGCTTGGCGCTCTGCTCTACTAGCTTCACGGTCCGCAATTAGCGTCTGCAGAAGCTGCAACATCGGGTCCTGCGATGAGATGCTCCCTCCTTGGTTTCCACGAGTCATCTGAAGATTGAGATAGATAATGGGGTAAGAGGGAAAGTTTTAAGGTTTATGGTTTTGGTTTCCAAGCTAAAACTTTGAGTTTGACTCAGGTTTTGCAACTAACTTCTTTTGAAGCAAAGCACAAGATACAAACAGACACACCACAACAAAAGGAAAACAGATGGTTTTAAGAACCATTGTGTAAGTTAAGATACAAAGGGGACCGATACAACTCCTTCCTACGATAGTGCTCTAGTGCATCTACTCATCATCGATGAAGTCGGAGTCATCATCGTCTATGTAGAAGTCCATGGCATCATCCTCCAGGTAGTCATTATGATTGCTGAGGTACGAGTGGATATCCCCTGGATGTCTTCACCTTCTTCCTCTTCTTCTTTTGCTGCAAGCTGAGCTTCTTGCTCCTTGATGGTCTTCTCGAGGTCGGCCACCTTCTTGCAAAGATGGTCGATGGTGCGATCCTTATTTGCGTGTTGACGACGAAGTGATTGACGATCCTTAACGAGCAGTGAGAAAGTCTAGGCCTTCTGGGCGGCAATGGCAAGGTTGTAGTTGGTGTACTCTCGAGCATTGTCCAATTCCTTATGTCTATCATACAGCAGGAAGTCAAGGTTCTCCACTTGGCGCTTCAACTCTGGGTGACTTGGCATCTCCAGAGGCATTCCCATCGAATCATGCCTTGGATAGTGAGCAAACCGAGTTCCTTGGATCAAGTTGACATTCTGTGTGCAAAGAAGAGTGAGTGCTTCATGCATTGCCCTGGCTAATCCATCTATCCAGTTGTTCTCTCTCATGGTGAATTGAATCTTCTCGGAAAGAGGTGCTTCCATCTTGCCTCAAAGATCTGCTACTATCAGCCATTGTAAATCTCCTCCTGGGTGGTCATTGAGTTGAGCTCCGAAGAATTTCGGATGTGGACGCTCAAGGTACTCAGATAGTGCATCAAGATCCCTCTCGAAGATCAGCTTGCCTCCGTTGCCCAACTGGTAGAACTTGCAGTACTGAACTTCCATCTATAAGAATTTAGGATGAGAAAGTTAGTGAGGTGAGCAAGTGTGTCAAATTTTATGTAGCTATGTAAGAATTTTTGAGGAACATGAATCTTTTTGAAAGAATCTCAAGGGTAAGAGGGGAAATAGGTTTTCATAAATATTCACTTTATTGGTTTTGAAACTAAGTTTTTGTTCGGATGTCCATTCTAACTAGGGTCTCCTATGGTAAGGATGGCTCTGATACCAACTTGTCAACACCCGGATTTTTAATCCCAGATGCCTGTTATGCCATACATCGCAATCGCAGGATTACCATTTTTGCGAGACATAACAGATTGGATATCATAGTACATCATCCATTACAAACCATAATAAGGTCTTACACAAATAAAGGATCTCATGATCCAGTCTTAGTACAAACAAGTAGCAGAATAATAAGCGTAGCGGTGGGCTCCATCTTCAGTGTCACAGGCAATGCTGACGATGTGACATGATCCTAGTTGTCATAGCCGTCCTGTTGTCCTCCTTCCGGATAGTCCTCCTCATAGTCTGGCCACGGGAATAGCCAGGGACAAAGCCATGAGTACTGTTTAAGTACTCGCAAACTATCACTAACAAGTAAGGTAGTTCTAGTAGGAATGCTAAGTTCTAAGTTTATTTGCAAAGTTAAGTTTGACACCTAAGCTGAGTTCAGAAACAAAGAAAGATAAAATAATGTCTGAAATCACCTAAGTGAGAACTTAGTTGTCATAGTCACAACCATGTTATGGTCAAGTCATGTCACAATTCATTTCATAAGTCATTTTGAAAACATCTGACAACAGAACATTATGGTCAATCCAACGGTCCATAACCACGGACGCGGTTATTCGAATAGTTTGACACTCCTGCAGAGCTGGTACACTTTCACCACAAAATTCGATACATCTGTCATGGATAACCCTGAATCATCATACTTAGTACGCAGATAATCAAACATAACCTTTCCTTTACACACTCTAGTATAAGCACCTCTCCTATGAGCTTGGCCTCCCATCATGGCCATCTGCCATCATGGGCACTGCATAGGTGGACAACATTGAGAGGTAGCCTCAACTCAAACCTCTCCCGTGAGGGAACCAATACTAATGCATATAAACTTCTGGCTAAGCCTTACCCAATTCAGGTATTGTGGTTGTACAGTAAAATTGGAATGGTATCGCCTCCGAACCCAACCATCAGTTTTTATAAAGGGCTAAGGCTCATGCCTCAACATTTTCATCATCATAAACCATTTGTGTTTCTCAACACATGTCAAAACATCTCAATAGAATGACTCATCATTCCAAGGTTTTCATAAGCATTTTCACCAAGTATTCCCATCTAGAGTGATCAAGTTTTTGCTTTAGCTCTAATCACTAAGTTAAGAGTGTTCACTAAGGTGGGATGCTAATCTCAATCTCATGCCATAGAATGACATCTAGTATACGCCAAGTTTTTTACTCTTTATGCTATCTAAACTAATTTCTAAGATCTCACAAAGTATTACTAAAAGGTAAATAAACCTTGGTAAAGCAAAAGGTAAAACTTGTAAGTAAAACTTGGGATTGGTATAACTCAAAAGGTATAACCAAAGCATGACTAATGCATTTCCTCAAGTTAAGGGGGCAAGTTTTAACTTGCTTAGTTCTAGCTTGCAAGGGTTAGCTTGCATTGTTAATGATGGCTTGCAAGTATTAGGTTGCCAATAATAGCTTGCCTTGATTGGTGCATTGGTTGAAATTCTCCTTGTCTTCTTCGGGGTAGAACTCCTCCTCCTCGTAGACTTGGTCGGTACTATCGTCTATAAATATATACGGAATACACAATCACCAAACAATACTTAACTAGTATATTTAGCACACTAAGGCACACAGACTTGATGATCTAGTATCATCACATTCATCACAGGATTTTAATGAACTAGTTTCATTTATTTTATTTGAGAAAAGTAATTTCTACTCATTGAAATTAATTAAGATTTAATATTCTCCAATTAAAATATGGGATCATGTGGACACATGTCATCATCACATATTCTAATACATGGGAATGTGATTTAAATGTTGGATCATATTTTATAAAGTTTAGGTTTCATATTTAAATGATTTAATGTGACTAGAAATGCCTATATAGCATTATTTTGGTACTAGTCCAAAGTCACTGCATGCAAACCTAAATATTATTACATATTCAGATAGGTATTATCAAATGTGATTTTTGAGAGTTCGAATCAACTCAAAAGCTATTATGGTTGATTTTTGAAAATTGTTTGAATGTAGAAAAGTCTCTGTTTGTTATTTTTGCTATATGTTATCTATAACTCTAATTGATTTAAATCCAACGGGCTTGGATAGATATTTAAAGTATATTTCTAAAAAAATTTGAATCATTCAATTTGGTTCAGTATAACTCTCTGAATTGATTTTTAAACTAGTGGACAGAATTGATTTTTAGTCTAAATAGAAAAACCTATATTTGAATTTTAGGGCAAGCGCGGGAAATTAAACGGGCTGGCCCAGAGGACAACTGACAGGGGGTCCCGCATGTCAGCGGATCTTCTAACGCGAAGCGGTACGGGGCGATGTGGACCATGCGATTAGAACCTAGATCAACGGTCGTGGCTCGTCGTCAACGACAGACAGGTCACCTGCGAGACTGAACCATAGCGGCTTGGTGGGGGTCGAGTGAGGGCTTACCAGGGCTCGAGCTAATGTAGCCATGGGGGCGATCGAACGAGTGGACAACGGCGAACTCAGTCGAGGCCATGGCGGCTGCTGGGGTGGTCGCTATCGACGGGCCCCTTTCTTCTCTGCTGCGGTGACTCCAGGGGAAATTCCGGCGAACAGCTGCTCGAGCGGCTCCGGCGAGAGGTGTGAGGGACTAAGTGGGACGTGGGGACTGTTGGAGTGTAGAGAAATTGATATGGGGTGGCCCGATCTTCTCAGTAAGCGTATGGCGGTGATGATGGTAGATGATAGATAACTAGCCTATAGCTATTTACTCTCCCGCTCGATCCCTGATGCCAATGCAACAGCTCTCGAACCTTGTAGGACATTCACAACACCACGCTCTTGCGCACGCAGCCGTGACCACGAACGGTAGTATGCAATCTACTAATTCCCAATGGAACAACAGATCACACTCAATTATAGTTGGTAGATTCGAACACAGGGTAATTCCAGAGGTTCTATGAAAGAAACAACTCCAAAATATTTTAACGTGGTCTGAACCCTAAACTACGGCGCCCCCATCTATTTAAGGGCTAAGGTCGGCGGCTGCGACTAGGAGTAATAGTTCAACTCAACCTAGACTAACATACAACCGACCCAAGGTGGGTCGGCTCAAGGTGCGCAGGCCTACTCTGCCGTGGCAGAGTCGGACCCGGTTTCTCTGTCGCGGCAGGTTGCCGCGGCAGAAAGCTGCGTGGTTTCTCTGCCGTGGCAGAGATCCCTCGACCATGTGTTGATCTTCTCGTGGAGTGCTCCTTGCGCTTCCTCCCTCTCCTCCCTTGCGCATTCCTCATTGATCAACACGCCATGTTCCTTCAGCTCCTCACTCTGTGCTATGCCTTCTTCTCCTAAGTACCTGATCATACAATAATTCAAAGACTTAGGTAGTATAAAATTCTCATTAATTAAAACACTAGGTTCATTAAGAAACAAGTTCACCTGTTGTTCTAGTAGCTTGGCACGAGCTCTTGTGATTGGTCCAATCCTTATCTCATTGGATTGATCCTTCTTTGCAATTGGAACATCTTTATTAGCAATTGGGGTAGGTGTAATTATAGGGATGTCCTCATCATCTCCCCCCCTTCAAAAGGCGTCGTCCTCGACGCTCCAAGGTCTTCTCCAAGATATGGTGACAAATCAGCAACGTTGAAGCTATTGCTAACTCCACCAAACTCCTCAATAGGTATATCAACCGAGTAGGCATTGCATAGATGCACCCAAATCATATCTCTAGGCTCGAACAACACTTCTTTTCGTGTTTGATTCCTTGCAGCAGCAATGTTCTTGCCTTTCTTCTCAATAGCCTCTCGAGTCTTCTCATGTATTTTCTTCAGATAATCAGCACGTTTTGATGCCTCCATATCAACTCTCTCATGTAATGGCAGAGGCAACATATCAAGTGGCGTCAATGGCTTGAAACCATACACCACCTCAAAGGACAAAGCTGAGTAGTTGAATGCACAGCCCTGTTGTAAGCAAACTCAACATGTGGCAAACACTCTTCCCACTCCCGCAGATTCTTTTTAATCATGGTCCTTAGCAGCTGTGACAATGTTCTATTCACCACCTCTGTTTGACCATCTGTTTAGGGATGACATGTAGTACTGAAGAGCAACTTCGTTCCTAGCTTCCCCCATAAGGTCTTCCAAAAGTAGCTCATGAACTTCACATCACGGTCAGAAACAATCGTCTTTGGTACTCCATGTAATCTCACGATGTCCCTGAAAAACAAGTTAGCAACATGCGACGCATCGTCGCTTTTGTGGCAGGCAATAAAATGAGCCATCTTAGAGAACCTATCTACTACCACAAATATAGAATCATGACCTCTCTGAGTTTTAGGTAGACCTAGCACAAAATCCATACTAATGTCTTCCCATGGAGTAGTAGGTGCAGAGAGAGGTGTATACAAACCGTGAGGCTTCAGCTTAGATTTCGACTTGTGGCATGTAATACATCGGCTCACAAATCTGTACACATCACGCCTCATCTTGGGCCAATAAAAGTGATCAGCAAGCATGAGCAACGTCTTCTCACGCCCAAAGTGACCCATCAAACCACCAGCATGTGATTCCTGCACTAAAAACAAACGCAGCAACGATTCTAGAATACATAGTTTGTTAGCTCGAAACAAATATCCATCATGTATATGATACTTATCCCATGCGTTTCTAAGAGCACACAAACGATATGGTTCAGCAAAATCATGGTCAGTTGCATAAAGTGCACAAATAGCTTCTAATCCAGGAATTTTAACATCAAGATTGGTTAATAGCATGTTCTTCCTAGATAGAGCATCAGCAACAACATTTTCTTTTCCCTTCTTATAATTAATGATGTAAGGAAAAGACTCAATGAACTCAACCCATTTAGCTAATCTTCTATGCAAGTTTGATTGAGCTTTCAAGTATTTCAATGCTTCATGATCAGAATGTATGATGAATTCCTTTGGCCACAAATAATGTTGCCAAACCTCAAGTACTCTAACAAGTGCATACAATTCTTTATCATAGATTGAATAATTCAAACGAGCACCAGTCAATTTCTCAGAAAAATAAGCTATAGGCCGACCCTCTTGCATCAAAGCGCCACCTATGCCTATACCACTAGCATCACATTCAACTTCAAATTGCTTCGAAAAATCAGGTAATGCAAGCAATGGTGCAGAAGTAAGCAAACATTTCAATGTATCAAATGCAATGTCTTGGGCCGCGCCCTATACAAAAGGAACACCTTTCTTTGTCAAATCATTCAAAGGTGCAACAATGGTGCTAAAATCTTTCACAAAGCGCCTATAGAAACCAGCGAGACCGTGGAAACTACGCACTTGACTTACATTCAATGGAGTAGGCCAATTCTGAATTGATTCAATTTTAGATTGATCCACCTCTACTCCATGCTTAGAAACAACAAATCCTAGGAATATGACCTTATCTTTTGCAAATGTACACTTCTCAAGATTAGCATATAGTTTATTATCACGTAACACTTGCAAAACTTGTCTAATATGAATGCAATGTTCAGATTCGGTGTGGCTGTATATGAGTATATCATCAAAGTAAACAACCACGAAACAACCAATAAACTCTCTCAAAACATGATCCATCAAACACATGAAAGTACTAGGTGCATTAGTAAGACCAAACGGCATAACTAACCACTCATACAAACCGAATTTAGTTTTGAAAGTAGTTTTCGTTTCATCCCCTTCTTTCATCCTAATTTGATGATAACCACTACGCAAGTCAATTTTAGAGAAAACAGCAGCACCACTCAATTCATCTAGCATATCCTCTAAGCGTGGAATAGGATGACGATATCGAATAGTGATGTTATTAATCGCTCTACAATCAACACACATGCGCCATGTACCATCTTTCTTAGGAACTAAAATAACAGGAACAACACAAGGGCTACGAGAGACACGAATGTACCCTTTATCCAGCAACACTGGTACCTGCTTCTGAATTTCCTTAGTGTCTTCGGGATTAGTCCTGTAAGGTGCACGGTTGGGAAGTGTGGCGCCAGGAATCAAATCCACTTGATGTTCTATACCACGCAAGGGAGGCAAACCTGCGAGTATGTCTTCTGGAAACACATCCCCAAAGTCCTGCAAAACAGATGAAACACCAAGAGAAATAGGGGTCATGTCGTTAGAAACCAATACCTCGCCCTTATACATGAGCACAAGTGGCATGGTTGTAGGATCCTCACGAAATTCTCTCATATCTTCCTTAGTGGCTAATATCAATAAACCAAGCACTCTCTCACTTTTCGTTATATCACTCAATTTAGGCTCAATTACATCAGGAACAGCTATCACACAATCTCACCGAGTGTTAGTATCTTCCTTCAAATTCACCTCTATCTTCTGGCGAGAATCATTCACAATTTCTTGTGGTGTCATTGGCTGCATAGTAATCTTTCTTCCTTTGAATTCCAAGTGATATGTATTGGCTCGGCCATTGTGTTGCACATGGCGATCATAGAGCCATGGCCGACCCAATAGGAGGTGACAAACAGTCATAGGAACCACATCAAAATCAATAGAATCTTTGCATGGCCCTATTTGAAAGTTCACTTGTACCATATGATTTACCTTCATCTCACCATTGTTGCTCAACCATTATATGTAGTATGGCTTGGGATGACGTAAGTATGTCAAATTTAGTTTGGCATATAATTCCTTACTTGCAAGATTTCTGTAGCTACCTCCATCAATAATGACCTTGCAAGCTTTATTTGGTCCAACTAGAGCTTTTGTTTGGAACAAGTTACAACGCTGGGATTCCTCAACCAGTTGCACACTAAGTACACGTGAAGACACGACGATAGTTGGTGCACGCTCAGCATATGCATCAGCACCATCCTCGCCATCATCAATATCAACATCAGAAGCTTCATCTCCACTTTCTACTTCACCTTGTTCATTAACAAACATAACCTTGCTGTTTGGACAATCCTTCTTGTAGTGACCTCTACCACCATAAGTGTGGCACACCACATCATGAGTACGTGAAGTAGACATGTTGGAACCCGATCTAGCAGCAGGAGCAGTGGGTTTCCGAGCATTAGAACCAAACGAAGGTGTACTTGCTGGTTTGGCCGATGGTGTAAACGGAACAGCAGCTGGTGACGCAGCTGTAGGAGGAATAGGTCTGGCCGAAAATCTGCTGGAGGATGGAAAATGAGTACGTGACTTCGCCTCTTCTGCCAACTGGGATTCGGCCTCTCTAGCATGATGCAACAACTCATTCATGGTCTCATACTTGTGATGACGAACAATGCTCTTGATTGGTAACTTCAAATTGTTTAGGAATCATTGCATGGTCATCTCAATAGACTCATGAATTCTAGCACGCTGCATAAGCATCTCCATCTCCATGTAGTACTCATCAACTGTCATTGTTCCTTGCTTCAGTTGCGTCAATTTATCAAAAACTGAATGCAAGTAGTTGGTTGGGACGAAACGAGCTTTCATGATTTGCTTCATCTTGCGCCAATCCATCACAGGAAGTTCATTGTCCTCCCTCCTATGTTGCACAAGAGCATCCCACCAACGCAAAGCATAACCATCAAATTCAGATGTTGCAAGCTTGACCTTCTTATCTTCTAGATAATCAAATAAGCGCCAGAGTTTCTCGATCTTCAACTCCCATGTGAGGTAGTCTTCAGGATCAATGGAACCATCAAACTTAGGAATTGAGAATTTTGGCTTGCCCAAACCATCATCAGCAGTTTGGTTGGGAACACGTTGAGCATGCCCAAGAGGAGCATACCCACGGCCATGAGCAGGTGCATGGGCACGTGCAGGGGCAGGTGCATGGGCAGGGGGAATAGCACGTCCCCTGCCAACAGGTGGAGCAGCATCCACAGCGCTACCCTCATCAAAATCATCAAAGGCATCATCATGTTGAGGCTCTTCCCTTCTATGTAAAGCGGCTGTCAAACCCTCAATGGACTGCTGCAAAGCGGTGACATTGACATTGAGCGTAGCCACTTGTGTTTGAATAGTATCAACCGTTCCAACATGGTGATCCAATCTCATATTCATATCCTGGAGATTCTTGTCAATGGCATCTGTCGTGTGAGTAAACACACGTGTCAAGTGGGACTTCAAAGCCTCATATTCACGCCAATTGACGAGCTCCTCATCCTTCTTTTTCTGCATCACAACATCATCATCACTAGAAGACATGATTAGTAGGTTAGTGCACAAAAATCAAAATCTGTATGGTGGAATTCTCACAGCTCACTCACAACTAATAAGAAAGGAGATCTTACCGTTCCAAAGTGCATAAAGATGCTCTACCAAATAAAATCAAAGACTGATGCACTTGATGTGATGAAGTGAATATCAAAGGTATAGAGAACGATCACAGGGCACACAAGGTATTTATGGTGGAGCTGTAGGTATGGTATCCTAACTACACCGCAAACAAGTCCTAGTGCTGATTGTACAAATACCCAAGAAACACACACGTGGAGAAAAACGTGGCAATGCAACTATGAAGGGTGTTGCACTACGCTCGAGAGACACTAGCAAAGCTGAAAGTAAACAGGCACAAGATTGCTCAATCTACCGGTGCACAAAGATAACACTAGGCCTCTTGCTCAAATTCTCTCTTTTTTTCCACAACTTTTCTTTTTCTTTTGTGTAGCTTTTTCTTGATACTTTTCCTTTTGCTATCTTGCTTTTTTTAACAGATAACACACGCCCAATTACAAAGTACAGCACCAAAAAACATTCCTAAGAGCAGCCTGTAGTAGCGGAAACTAGTCTCAATAGGCAAGTTCCTACACCTATGTAGTAGATTGGCTGTGGCTAAGGTTTTTGGAAAAGTGCAAATGGATCACACTTTGTAATTATGGTGTCGTGGCAGAAAAACAGCTCAAAATTCTGTCGTGGCAGAGCGGTAACTTGGTAACTCAGAAAGTCCTGCCGTGGCAGAGAAAACACAGAAATCCTGCCGTGGCAGACTTGGTAACCCGAAAAGTCCTGCCGTGGCAGAAAAGATGCCGAAATCCTGCCGTGGCAGACTCGGTAACTTGGAAAGTATTTTTTTTTAATTCTGACTCAGCCAAGAGTAGAAGACTAGGACTCTTAGAGTAGATCGGATCTGACTTGATGGTGGCGGAAAACAATGGTGGCAAACGACTAAAAACAAAGAGAAAAACAACACTACGAAGAAACAGATCTAGATCTAAACTAAAGAACGAACACGACCAGCAACTATTACTCGTCTACGATGCAATCTAGTCTATGACAACTCTTTTTGTGGGGCTTTTTCTGGATAGGACTAAAAACACTCTTTAATCTATGGATGGATTGTAGATTGCTTACCGAGGCAATGAGGAAATCTGATACCAAGATGCTATGGGGTGGCCCGATCTTCTCAGTAAGCGGATGGCGGTGATGATGGTAGATGATAGATAACTAGCCTGTAGCTATGAACTCTCCCGCTCGATCCCTGATGCCAATGCAACAGCTCTCGAACCTTGTAGGATATTCACAACACCACGCTCTTGCGCACGCAGTCGTGACCACGAATGGTAGTATGCAATCTAATAATTCCCAATGGAACAACAGATCACACTCAATTATAGTTGGTAGATTCGAACACAGGGTAATTCCAGAGGTTCTATGAAATAAACAACTCCAAAATATTTTAACGTGGTCTGAACCCTAAACTACGGTGCCCCCATCTATTTAAGGGCTAAGGGTCGGTGGCTGCGACTAGGAATAACAGTTCAACTCAACCTAGACTAAGATACAACCGACCCAAGGTGGGTCGGCTCAAGGCGTGCAGGCCTACTCTGTCGTGGCAGAGTCGGACCAGGTTTCTCTGTCGCGGCAGGTTGTCGCGGCAGAAATCTGCGTGGTTTCTCTATCGCGGCAGAGATCCCTCGACCATGTGTTGATCTTCTCGTGGAGTGCTCCTTGAGCTTCCTCCCTCTCCTCCCTCGCGCATTCCTCATTGATCAACACGCCATGTTCCTTCAGCTCCTCACTTTGTGCTATGCCTTCTTCTCCTAAGTACCTGATCATACAATAATTCAAAGACTTAGGTAGTATAAAATTCTCATTAATTAAAACACCAGGTTCATTAAAAAACAAGTTCACTTGTTGTTCTAGTAGCTTGGCACGAGCTCTTGTGATTGTTCCAATCCTTATCTCATTGGGTTGATCCTTCTTTGCAATTGGAACATCTCTATTAGCAATTGGGGTAGGTGTAATTATAGGGATGTCCTCGTCAGAAATGGTGCTGGGGAGGGCTCCTTTTATAGGTCGATGAGGAGACCGTGGGGTGCGACGGTGAGCTCGTCAGTGACGATGGTACAGAGGGCTAGAGGCATGGGCAGGGTAGGCGGACGGTGGCTTGCCTCCTGGCGGCCAGCTATGGCGCAATGGCGCGGCTAGGGGCGGTGGTATGCGGTCGGGAAAGTTCGACGCTCTGAGCGGCAGAGGCAGTGCTCGACGCTGCATGCGGTGGCTGCTGGTCGCGCGACGGGAAAAGGGCATGTCTGGTGGCGTGCTGGGGTTAAGGAGGAGCGGTGCGTGCAAGCTGAGGGCAAGGCGCGGCTTGTGCTAGCCTGTCGGGGATGGCTCTCTGGCGTGCTCCGTGCATGGCGCAGAGGCTCGGTGCACGGGCTTTCTACGGTGGTCCAGGGGATGGCATTGTTCGAGGAAAGACCGTGGGCGGCGGTGCTATCACGCCTACCTCCCAGACACGCCGGAGAGGGGTTGGGTTGTCTCCTGCGAGCTGCCCGTGCTCGACCGGCGGGCATGGCTTCGGGGTGGCACGGCACTAGTGCGTACAGTGAAGGGGCTAGGATTAGAGCCTTTGGTTGGTGATAGGGTGACCAGGGGACAAATTTTTAGCCAAATGGCTCGACATGCATTGATCAAAACAATGTTAGTTAGGTAGGTTTTTCTGTGATCACAAGGTGTTCTACACAATGGCCGCAAGAGATCAAACTTTGAATTTTGAAATGATTTTTGGTGTGTGACTTGATTTCATGCTTGGTAGTCTGTGTTTGCTTGGGATTGTCAAGGTGAACTCATTCGAGTGGTTTTTGAAAAAGTGGGATCTATGCATATGAAATGGATTCCATTTTCAAATGCCATTTAAAATTAGTGTTTAAATGTTTTTGTAAGATTTCAATGTGGGACTTGGTAGATCTTTACTTGTACTAGCAAGGGGTGCAAAGAGTTAGAATTGTTTCTGTTTGAATTTGACTTATAAGAACACCTACAGTGGCCTAGTGGATTAAAATGGCACAAATGACCATTTGCATTTATTAATCTTATTTGATTTCTTTTTCTTTGGATTTTGTTTCTAAATGATCTAGATGATGTGGCATTCACCTTTGAATCATTTTACAAACATTAGAACTATCAAACATGGCATTTCCAAACAATTCTATATTAATGCAACACACATATGCATTCATATTTATTTTAATGATAAAAAGTTTCTGTTAACCCTAACTTGGGTTATTTGGATCTTGATAACCTTGATTAAAGTTTTGGGATGTTACAATAAGCAAACTGGACATCAACTCTTGGCTCTTTCATTTC
Source organism: Avena sativa (assembly GCA_916181665.1). NCBI lineage: Eukaryota > Viridiplantae > Streptophyta > Magnoliopsida > Poales > Poaceae > Avena > Avena sativa. The sequence goes on along the minus strand of OV702289.1, from coordinate 409,596,107 downwards.
AGGTTAAACAGGCTATTCGCATACTCCTTTGGGTGCATGGGCAGTTACAAAACAATTCTTTTTTGAGAGGTTACACAGAATATATCTAAATTTAAATTCGGTGTGATCCCCTATATCACATGATTTCCTGTTTACCGGTTTCTCGTGAGGATCATGCGGCGACCAACAAGGAGAGGGGACCGAGCCAGGGACCAAGGTGGGGTGGTGGGGTTGGAGGGCACGTTCCTGCTAGCCGGAGGCGGCGACTGGCAAGTGATGGCGGGCGACAAGCTGCGATTCCCATCGGAGGGCACGCTGGTGCTAGCCTGGCAGCAGGCAATCACTGGCAGGTAATGGCGGGTGTTGGAGCTCAGCGTCGAGCAGAGCTATAGGTGGCTGTTGTGTCCCACTGGGAGCCCTACAAGCCTAGCTTGCTTCTCCTATAGAGATTTGCTAAAGAAATGTGTATTGTGAGGATTGGAGAAGGTAAAGAAGTCTCTTTGTTGCATGAATGGTGGATACCTGATATACCCCCTAGTAAACTATTCCCCAGGTTTGGGCTGGAGACGGTCATCGGTAACCAGTATGCGCATGCACAAACCGCGGCTACCATGCTGGTATCAGTGTCTGCCGGCGCATCGGTTGAGTCGTGCCTTGATGCACGTATTTGGAATTCAGTTTTTCCATTGGAAGAATATATTGGTTTATGTCGTTCTGAACTTCCTTTTTGGTCATGTATTTTGTTGCAGGTGAATGGAGCTACTGCTTAGGACATTGGCTCCCAGAATTCGTTTACTGGGTTTGATGCATAGTTTCAGTCGGTACAACATGATTAACTGCTTTTGTGTGAGTCTAATCTTTTTTATGTTTTCTCTTGTAAAATAACATGTATACAGTCAGTTAGTGAAGGAAAGAAATAAGATAAAGTTACTGTTAAGACTTCCGAGTAGCATCGCAGAGTTATCACAAAAAAGAGACCTCAAACAAAATTTGCTTAATTTTGTGTAAATTTGAGTTTGTAGCAATGAAAATAGAAGTACATTTGTGTGAATTATATATTTTTGTCTTTCATGAATGAATGAATAGGACGCTACCTATGTAAACTAAATCAAATCGACAATGGGAAAACTGAGGTTGTTATGTGGGTCAATCGACTTTGGGGCATAAATTTAGGCCACGGATATTTTTGTCCAGAAGTTTATTTTTTCTCCCGTTGCAACACACAGGCACATTTCCTATAATTTAATAAAAATCAATCTGTTGCAACACACAAATATACGTGCTATATTAATTCAAATTTATGTATCAACTTTGTGGATTACAAGTGGATGAAAGGTATATTAGTTATGTTGATGATTCGAAAGAAAAACAGAAGGCATGGGCCTTGACTCCATTATATCAGAACTTTTTATCACCATTGCTAGAGTTAAACTATTGGATCTAATGTCGTAGCAACGCACGGGCATTGAACTAATAATAGTATAAATAAATGCCTACCAGTCGTGACATGGTATTCCGTTTCTCTATTGCTTGCAGTCTCGCGAGTATTGCAAAAATAAATGGACCTATCTAACTCTCTCGGGCCCCTTTATTTTAATTTCAGTCTTTGTTTCTTACACGAGAACGAGCAGGAGAAGAAGTCGGGTGGCAAATTGTATAATAAGACCATATTTCTAATAAAAAACCACTCAAGTATTCACACTATGCTAATGGAGTCTTTGCCATGTCGCTGCCGATTCTGGTACCGAGCCCATCAAGAAAGGAATACATCACAAGGCTCAACCAAGCTGTGGTGCGCGTCGCGAAGCTCCCCCACTTGTGGAGTTGAGCATGACCATAACTGCTTGCTGATCATAATATCATGGTATAAATTGAACCAACACCATCGCATAGATTGGCCGCGAAGAACATGACATACAAGCATCAGAATACAATCAATTGATTCAGAAATTGATAAAGCCACCACTTTATTAAAACAGGAAATCGTCCGATCCAGAATGAATAAGTAAATAAATAAACCTAAGATACTCAATCGGGCTGCATACATGATAATTGCCCTCTAAGAGAACTTGGAGTTTATTTCTTTCTATAAAAAATCTTGCAGGTGATGGTTGCACGGCTGCACTGTCTACACGGTCGGATACGCCAAGATGGCGGCAGCCTCCGGCAGATTCTCTTCATCAAAGGGGCCATTCTGTCTGTCAAGGCGGCTCAAGGCGGCTCAACAAGGCTATCACCTCCTCTCGGTGCCTCGCGAGTGCGGCGACTCTATTCGCCGAACCGGCGACCGCATGGGCTTCGGCGATCTTCTCTCCACCGTGGCGAGCTGCGACCTCGCGCTCTCTAGCCTTGGCAGCCAGCTTCTCATGCTCCTCGACGTCCTTCTAAAATTGGGCCTGAGAGGATTCTAATTCTGCGCGCCGCTTCTTCATCTCTGGACGGTCCCCTTCCACAAGTCCTAGCTAGTTGTACATGTTAGTGTAGGCCGCATCCAACTCTTTGAGGAAAGGACGCACCTCCTTTTCTGCAAAGGCTACCACCTCTTCCCCATAGTTTTCTGGGTTGGTTGTCCCCTCGAGCTGGTGAGCCAAAGCCTTCAACAAGGAGTCCAGCTTCCATAGATCATCGGGATACATCACGACATACTCGTATTGCCTCTCCCACGAAGCAGTGGCTTTATGTATGGACTTGATGATGTTTTCCTTATTAAATGGCTTCTTGGTCAGCTGACGCTGGATCGCTTTTGGATCCATGCGTACGATCCGGGCATTTCGCTCTGAGGCAATGTCCGTGGCAGGAAGATTAAGGCTTTGCTTCTCTCCCGGCTTGACATTAGCCACTGGTGGGATCATCTCGAATGGGAACTGAGGCCCATGAGATACCGGTGCTTCGAAGTGCTTCCCCGCCGTGGCGTGTACCTCCTTGGCATGCGCGACTACTATTGTGGCCCCATTTTCGTCCTCTAACCCATCTGCAAGGAACACGGATGTGTTAATATGACGCTCTTTTGCTTTTATATAAGCTAAAAAAAATGTTCACAAAGAATGTTGTTCACCTTTTGACGGTGAGTGGGGTATCTTTGGATCCCCTTCTACATCTTGTCCGGAAACGAACAAGTCCTGGCGTTTCTTCTTGTTGGCGGAGGAATATGAAGTGGCGATTGCTCCTGCACCCCCCTAGAGCTAGGGCTGGCAGAGAGAGGAATGTGGGTTTGTTCATCACTTGGTCAATATAGTGGCAGTGCACCAGGTCTAGCGCCCGGTCGATCTTCCCTTTCTATAAGATGGGAGATCTCATCTGAGTTGTCCTGTAAATGAGGCACACAAATAATTCATAAAAGCCTCCATGGTAAGACTGTGAATAAAAGAGAGTAATTATACCATAGGGATTGCAAGTGGCGCATCGATCTCGACCATGCTATCCTTGTTGATTCCCTTCACTTCTGACGGTTGGGCTAGAGCAATGACGACAGCCGGTGTACGGCACCGCTCGATCGATTTGCCGCGCCTCGACGGCAGGGATGGTGACGATGTTGGCGACCGAACATAGGTCACCTTATTATATCTGTCTGGTCGGCATAAGATCGGCAAAGAGTCTCTTGATGACCCATTGTTACGCCGATCATGTGACCGTTGTGTCGGCCACGTCCACCACCTGATGCCAGAGCGGGCTTTGGTTTAGTAGCAGTGAGCTTCATATTGAACTTGGCATTGCTCTTGTCCGCAGAGCCGGACTTCTTGAGTGCTTCATCATGGCCACGTCCCATGGCTGCGCTTCAAATCTGTCAAGCAAAAAAAATACAAGATTAGTATGCACACATATGAAGCTGCTACTACGTAATGGAAGGATATGGTATGCATGCGTGCATGCTTGCTACTGATAAATCTCTGTGTAGAAAGCGATAGGTCGCTGGTATGCACGCTATTAAGGTGTGCTACCGCTGAAGTACTAATCAATCTACAAGTACGTGCCCTGCTGTGCATTGCTAGGACGCTTGATGCGATGAAAGCTAAGCCTGCCGTGATCTAATTGCTCAATCGAGAGAGAAAGTTCTTGTACTTTCGCTATGCACTAGGAGGCGACGGCTTTGTTGTTCTCCGAGGTATGGCGGCGGACAGAGTTCATGTGGAGCAGCTCTATTTTTTTCGAAATGGGGATATTCCGTCCTCTGCATCCTCGGATACACACAACCCTTTTTATTAATACCAGTACAGAGAGTAAAAAAGTTTACAAATTATGGATCAGATAAGGTTGATATAAACACTAACCATCTGAAAAAGGCTAAAAATCTCACACGAGAGCTTACAGGACTATTAGACATCAGATAATCTATTAGAATGACGCCATGAAGTCTAGTTGAAAAAGTCCGTAGTAATCGTCACAAGACGGGTACACCCAGAAATCATGTGTGACCGCTGGTGTTCTAGGAGAAGAACAACCCATAGCTGAATCCAATATGCCGCCATAAGGATAACCTGCAAAAAATATGGAGCTCCAGCTTTGTTAAAAATATAGTTATTTTGACATTTCCAGATAGACCAACAAATGGCCGAAATGCCAATACGAATTTTGCCTTTATTCACTTTATCTACACCATTCAACCAATTCCCAAAATATTGGTGATATTAGTTGGAGGTGGTAAATTATAGGTGAAAAAAATCATGAAAGATGTTCTATTGTTTCGGCCTCGTCACAAAAGGACATGAAACTATTTTTGATAAAGGACATGAAAGAAAAAGATGATCTATTGTTTCGGCCTCGTCACAAAAGGAATATTTTTTACATCCATTCCAATTTCTCTTAGTGAGGTTATCTTTGGTTAACAACACTTTGTTATTAAGAAACCACATGAAAATTTTAATTTTTGTAGGTATTTTTATCTTCCACAAATATCAATTGGGGAAATGAGGGTGTCCATTCATAAGATCTTTGTACATTTATCTAACTATAAATAACCTATTCTCAGTTAATCTCCATACAAACTTATCAGAATCATTCGTCAAAGTTATTGATATTAATCTCTCACATAGATGCAGCCATGCATTTATCTCATGTTAAACGTCATATAAAACGAATGTTTAAAGGATCGTGAGCTACCACATCGTGTATAAGGACATTCTTCCTATGCACAATATTGTAAAGGGAAGGATATTGTTCAGCAGGGGATAATTCCCCTAACCAAGCGTCTTCCCAGATTCTAATCCCTCTCCCATCACTAATTTTGAAAGAGCCTCGAGCAAAGAACTCATCTTTAACTCCCATCAGTCCTTTCCAAACCTCCCAATCTTTGGGTCGGCAAAGAATATTCCATCTAGTTAGCCTATATTTCTTCTCATGTTCATCACTTTGCCAAAAGAAACTTGAACGATAAAAATCTAGACTTTCCTTACACCCTTTGGTATTTTAAGAAAAATAACATAAACATAGGCATACTCGGTAGCACAAAATTAATTAACACTAGTCTATCCCCATAAGATAATAGTTTCCCTTGCCAGCAACCTAACTTACTCTCAAATCTGTTCTCAACTGGATTCCACTCAGAGTTGCGTAGCCTCCGGTGGTGTATAGGTATTCCAAGATATCAAAAAGGCAGAGATCCTGATTCACATCCGAAAATCTGTTTGTAAATTTGCTCCTGTTCAGCAGCCATGCCAAAACAGTAGATTTCACTTTTATGGAAATTAATTTTTAGCCCTAATAATTGTTCAAAGATACACATTATTAATTTTATATTGACCGTTTTCTGAAAATCATGTTCCATGAATAAGATAGTATCATCAGCGTATTGTAAAATGGATACCCCTCGACCAAATGTGGTATCATACCAGCAACCTGACCATTTTCTTTTGCTCTAGCAATGAGAATGGCAGGCATATAAGGCTCGTACTTATATAGGCTCCGAGAAAATAAATCCAAACAAACTCAGGATTAGAGATCAATCTCGATCCACTACCAGGTAACAACCTGTTGCTGGAGAAAATAAATCCAAACAAACTCGGGATTAGAGATTAATCTCAATTCACTACTAGGTAACAACCTGTTGCTGGCGTGCACATTGACGGGGAAAGTTGTTGAAAGGATAACACTAGATATCAAGTGGTTGAATCGGTACTGTAAAAGCATCGAACTGGCTTCTTTGTTCACTTCGCCTTTATTTTTAATTGAAAGAGCAGATTTTCACCGACTCAAGTCCGATCTGCTTTGCGCTCGAACTTGACTCGGTGAGGAGGCATTTGTTGGACGTGATTTTGTAGTCGGTATATAAAAAATCGGGTGGCATTTTGGCATGTATGCACGTATAATATACGTGGCACATAATTGTCAATAATCGAATATGAATATTATTTTCAAACAAATGAGAACAAGGCGTAGCCTAATTTTCTTGATTAAATGCCAGTACTAATTTTCTTGATTAAATGCCTACAAGCTTTACATGCATGCAGAAAGCTGGGTACGGGCCATGTACACGTACACACGCACATGTGTGTATATCAGTCTTCGTATCCTAGCCAGCTGGAGCAACAACGGCGTTGAAAGAACTTTTCATGATCCCTTATGTTTGTTGAGTTAGATAACAATATCGTGGAGTTTCTGATGTACGCAAAGTGTTGTAGGTAAGAAATCGTGTTATTGGGGGCCGGATTATCCGCCCCATCAAGGTCCGGATAATTCGGCCTGACCCTCTTGGCCAGAGTTGGTCGCGTGTGAGCTTCTGTCTGGGGACGGATTTTCCCCCAGACAATCCGTGGATGGGGAGGATTTTTTCCCCAGTCGGATAATCCGACCTACTCTTGTGCCGAATAATCTGGCCCCCAGGAGAAGTGCCCAAGGGAAGATCGGCGCGAGTCTCTGTCTGGGGGCGGATTTTCCCCCCCAACCGGATAATCCGGCCCTCCTCTTCGGCCGGATAATCCTGCCCCAGATTACTCCAACGGCTCAGTCTGGACAGGGGGTATATAAGCCACAATCACCCCTCCTGTCAGTTTTCTTGATTCATTCGAAAAATTCTGGCCTGTTGAAAAAGCTCTCACTCAAGATCTCCCACTTCAACCACCTGAAGGCTTCGATCTTTGGAGGAATTGAAGGAGGAGACTTCATTCATCGTCATCACAAATCAAGCGCTTCAACTCGTCTCCATTCACTTGGAGAATTCCCAATCTAGTATTCTTGTTAATATCTAGATCTTGTGTTTCGATATTGATAACAATTGTTCTTGTGGCAGCTTGTTGCCTTTATAGGAGCCTCCAATTCGGTTGTGGAGTTGTGCCCCGCTAGTTGTGTAAAGACATCGGATCCCGCCTCGAAGGGTTCCAATAGTGGAAAGGTGGATCAGGCCTTTGGTGGCGAGATCCATCGGAGAACATGGTGAGGCCTATTGTGGCGTGGTGGTCTTAGTACCGCCCACCCCTCCAACGCAGATCTACTTCCCTTAACAAGGAAGGAACTGCGGTAAAACAAATCTTGTGTCTCCGCGTGCTCCACTATGGTTTCTTCGTTCCTCACTCTTACCCGCCTTCACTCGCTAGTAGTTAGGTTTGCATATAGGGAAATTCTAAGTAGTTGCATATTTAGAGAATTTACCTTTTGTTTCAAGCCTAAAAATTGGAAAAGTATTAAAATTTGAAGTAGCACCTATTCACCCCCCCCCCCCTCTAGGTGTCCATACGATCCATTTCAATTGGTATCAGAGCCTCGGCTCTTTATTCAGGCTTAACCGCCTAAGAGTAGTATGGGTACTAAGAAGAATGGAAATGAGGCTGTGGACAAGGTCACAATGGATGACCTCAAGATGTGGGAAACAACCTTGTTCAAATCCTTTGAGACCAAAATGGAAGAGATACAACAAATTATTGCTAGTCTCACCTCATCTACACCCCCATCTCCATCTTCCTCTAAGGCCACCACTCCTCTATCTAAGGATAAGGCTCATGCCGAATCTAAGGAAGATGAGGTGGTGGGTGAGAAACATAATGGCTCCACCTCCAAGAAGGAAAGTGGTAAGGAGGATTATAGTGAGATACCTCACTTATATTCTCCCGACCCACCTATTCCTCATCCTCATATAAACAATAGGGGTGATCCACCCAAGCTTACTGCATCTTCATTTAATCAATGGCAATTCTTAATGAAATCCCATGTATGCAGTTTGTCAATTGAGCTTTGGAGGATCATTGAAGATGGTCTTCATATTGGAGACCCCGCCAACTTGACTAGAAGAGAAGTTGTGGATAGTCAACTAAATGCAATGGCTCTTCACATGATTCAGCTCGGAGTGGGACCCAAGGAAATGCCACATATTGAGTACTTCAACACCGCCAAAGAAGCTTGGGATGCTCTCATCGACCTATTCATCGGAAATGAAAGCATGAGAAGAAATAGGTATGATGCTCTTAGCAATGAAGCTGAAGGATTTTACATGTTGGATGGTGAGGACCATGAAGACATGTATAGAAGGCTCAAGAGCATTGCAACAACATTTAGAAAGCATGGAGCCACTCACATTGATGATGCTTGGATCAAAAGGAAATATGTGAGTGCCCTCATGCCATTTGAGCCAACGGACTATAAGAGTTTGCAAGGTAGACACAACTACCACCAAATGACTTCCAATGAAGTCATGCAAAAAAATGGCGGCCTTCAAAGTTACTGCCAAGAATGCCGAAGACGCTCGTTCTCGAGCAATTGGAATGCAAAAGGGAGTTAATGTTGCTCTAAAGGCCAATGTTGTTGAACAAGATGAGGATGATAGAGGATACGATGTTGTCTCCATGGGCTGTCCCGAGGAGGTCAAGCGTGCTCATGGTGAGTACATGGCCTTCTACGCAAGAAACTTTTGGAAGGACCTAGCCAAGGCTAAGTCTGAACTTGAGCGCAATAATGGGACAAGTAGTCAAAGAGAGAATGGCCCAAAACTGAGGACTTGCTACAATTGTTGGGACTGATTACACTTTGTGGCTGAGTGTCCTTATCAAAGTAGAGAAGACAATAGGTGCAGGCTAATCCTCAAAGAAAAGTCCAAGTTACCTCGAAATAAACCATTTATCAAGAAGAATGGCCCTTACAAGAAGCAACCCAATATTGTCTTGGTGGAACAAGAGGAATATTCTTCTGCAAGTGAAGACGAAGAGGATGAAGATATCTCTCGAGAGGTGGCTGCTATAGCCACCACATCTAGCCCCACATCGCTCTTTGACTCTCCAAACGAAAATATCATCAACAACAACATCACTTGCCTTATGGCAAGAGGGTCCGAGGTATCATCTTCTGTTTCTTCATTTCCTAAGACTACAATAAATATGGATATGGATGGTCATACAAGTCTTAAGATAAAATAAGAAGTTATTGCTTTGGACAATTTTTTCACTAACTTGCAAGGTGAGCACAAACTTCATTTTGATGCTCTTATGAGTGAACTTTCTCATTTCGAAGAAATTCTCGAAGAGAAGATAAGAATTGAAAGAGAAGATGCTTTGGAGATAATCTCTTTGAAGAACGCTATAGAGGAAGAAGAGGATGCTCGAGTCTCTTTAGAGGAGAAACTCGAGTCAATTGAGGAGTCCCATGAAGAGGTTGTTGCCCAGCTCATAAAGAGTGTGACAATGCTCCTGCTAAGGTAAAGAAACTAAAGAAGGAGAAGATTGACTTTGGGGCTGCTCATGCTAGACTCTCAGAGAAGTTTGATAAACTTGACATTGCCCACAAGGCATTGGAGAGTGAACATTCTAGTCTAAATGAGTATCGTGATCAGCTCCAAACTCAATTGGATAAGTATGATATACCTAGCACCTCCACACCATCGTGTGGACATGAAGATATTATTAAGGAAAACACGAGATTGAAAGAAGAACTTGTCAAGGGATCTCAAAACAAGGGTAAGGAAGTACTAGAAGAGATCCTTAGCAAGCAAAGAACAAACAATGGAAAAGAAGGTATTGGATATGTTCCCAAGACAAACAAGAAGAAGAATTAGAAGAGCAAAACTGCTCAAACAAAGACAAGCACCACAACTAATGACAAGGCTAACTGCGTTAGTTTTGCAGGGGCTAATAATCCGAATTATGAATTATTGTGGTGATGTCTAAGCTAGCTACATAGGTCCATTTGATAGTTACATTTCTTGGTCTATTTGGGTTCCCAAGACCCTTGTCACTAACATGAGAGGACCCATTGAAAAATGGGTACCTAAAACCAAGAAGTAACTTTCTTGCAGGGCTATGCTTCCGATGGGTCCAAATGGGTGCTCGATAGTGGGTGCACTAGTAATATGACCATAAGCAAGGAGATCATCTCGGAGATGCGGCCAAATCATGACCACATAACCGTCTCCTATGGTGACAAGTCAAAATCTGAGGTATTGGGTCTTGGCAAGGTTGTGGTTGCTCACGATATATCTCTCGTGGACGTCATGCTTGTTGAGACCTGATACGTTGCTAACGTTTCCATAATTTTTGATGTTCCATGCTTGGTTTTATCTACTTTCTTATGTTTTGTCCACACTTTGGAGTACTTTTCATATGATTTCTTGGACTAACCTATTAACAAGATGCCATAGTGCCAGTTGCCTGTTTTCTGCTGTTTTTGGTTCCAGGAAAGTCAGAAAATGAATATTCTCAGAATTGGACCGGACAAAAGCCAAAGTTGTTATTTTCTCGGAAGACTCACGGAGCCAGAAGGAGAGTCGGAGAGGGGCCACAGGGTGGCCAAACCACCCCTAGGCGCGGGTCACCCCCAGGTCGCGCCAGGGCATGGTGTGGGCCCCCTGGTCGGCCACCGACCTTGCCTCTTTCGCCTATATATCTTCCCCGAGGCAAAAACCCTAGATGGTTAATCAGAAATCCATGAAAAGTTTTACAATGCCGCCGCCACCGAAGGGGAGATTCGGGGGACAGAAAGTCTCTGTTCCGTCACCCTGCCGGGACGGGGAAGTGCCCTCGGAGCCATCTCCATCGATCTCCACCAACATCTCCATCACCGTTGCTGATTCCCATGATGATGAGGGAGTAGTTCTCTCTCGAGGCTAAGGGTTCTACCGGTAGCTATGTGTTCATCTCTCTCTCTATGCATGATCATATTGTGATCATGAGCTTTGTAATCAAGTAGATCTACCTTGCTACTCAAGTGCTTTAATAGATCTCTGCTCTCCCCATGTGTGTGAATGTGACAGCGTGCACACCATGGTGGCACTTAGGCTAGAGATTACAAATACTTGTTATGAGTTATATTTGGAGTTGGATGTCTTTATGAAATTGTGGTGTTTGTTGGACCCATCTAGTGCTCAAGGTGACAGTGTGGGGTTATCTAGATGGGAAAGGCTTACTTTGAGGTGTGCTATTATAGCCCTACCATGGATTAGAGTGTCCAACCAGAGAGTAGTTCAGCATAATATCATAAAGAAGAATATATTTATATGAGAGTGTTCACTAGTGAAAGTATGATCCCTAGGCCTTGTTTCTAAGCACTGAAACACCGTTTGCAACTAGATCTGTTACATGTTTGCTTGCTTCCATCTTTATTTCAGTTTGCCTTTAGTCTTTTCCCACGTCAACCACATGCCAGCAAGCTATTTTCTATCACCGTTACCACTTGTAATTATCCATACCACTTGTATTTTACTATCTCTTCGCTGAACTAGTGCACCTATACACCTGACAAGTGTGTTGGGTGTGTTGGGGACACAAGAGACTTCTGGTTGATTGCAGGGTTGCTTGAGAGGGGATACCTTTGACCACTTCCTCCCTGAGTTCGCTAAACCTTGGGTAATCCACTTAAGGGAGAACTTGGTGATGTTCTACAAACCTCTGCACTTGGAGGCCCAACAACTGTCTACAAGAATAGAAGTGCGTAGACATCAAGCTATTTTCTGGCGCCGTTGTCGGGATGGTAAGGTAAAAGGTACTCACATCCTCCGGTGTGAGAGCTCGAAGTTATTTCCTTTAGATTCTGCAATTTTGTCTTTTTGTTTCTTGTTTTCACTAGTTAGGCTTAATGGAAAACAACAACAAAATTAGAGAGCTTTATAGTATTTATCTTGAGTTAGGACATGAAGTGTTTGAAGAAAAAACTAAAAAACCTATGGAACTTTATTTGCATGCTAATAGCAATGTTGTTAGTATGAATTCTTTGGACACCATTATTGCTAATGCCATGGAAAAGTCTAAGCTTGGGGAAGCTAGTTTTTATGAAAATAATCTTTTTAGTTCCCCATCTTTGGAAGATAGCTATTCTATTGCTTATGATGATACCAAACCTCCAATATATGATGATTACAATGATGAATATGATATTTTCACTCCACCTACTATTGAGGATAAAATTAATTATGATTACAATATGCCTCCTATATTTGATGATTATGGTGATGAGATTAATAATGATAGCTATTTTGTTGAATTTGCTCCCACTATAATTAATAAGAATGACTATGTTTATCTAGAGAGTATTAATTCTTTTATGCATGTGGCTCATGATAAGAATGTTTTATGTGATAGTTATATTGTTAACTTTATTCATGTTGCTACTAAAAGTTATTATGAGAGAGGAAAATATGGTTTTATGCATCTTAATAATATTAAGTTTCCCCTCTTTATTTTGAAAGTCTTGAAGTTGCACTTGTTTTGCTTTACTATGTTTGTTTCTTTACTCTTTCATGACTTGTTTCTTTACAAGATTCCTATGCATAGGAAGTGGGTTAGACTTAAATGTGCTTTGAATTTGCTTCTTGATGCTCTCTTTTACTTCAATTCATATTTCTTATGTGAGCATCTTCTCAAACTATCATGCCTAACTTAAAGGCGTTAAAGAAAAGTACTTATTGGGAGATAATCCAAAAGTTTTAGATGAGTCTTGAAAGTTATTACCTCTGTAATAACCGCTCCTTATCCTTTTTATTTGCTTTTTGTGCCAAGAGTAACCTCTAATGAGAGAGAAGTAATGATTGGGAAAGTTGCCGGCCCGAAACAGATTTCTGTGCTTCACCGTAAAAATTCGTATAAAATCTCTGTACGTCCTTTTGAGGCGTGAATGTTTGTGCTTCTGCCACAGGTTGTTATCTAACTTTCGTTAGATCAACACTTTTCGATTTGAGCAACAGAATGTCTTCGAAAAAATTCGCCTTTACGTGCTCGTCTGTTTTGATAGATTTCTGCCATTTTCTGCATTTGCTTCTTGTTGGTTCCTTTTTGAGTTCTTTTGGGGAATTGAGCTTTTTGAGGGAAGTGCTACAGTATCTTTTGTTTTAATGGAAGTTTTATTGGTGTTAGAACTGATGCTAAAGACCTATTATCTTGAGTTCACTAATGTTGTTAATAAAGATTGTGTGAAGTTTTGTATGAAGGAAAAAATTTAGGTGTATGGAAGGAATGAGTAATGAGATGAAGGATGGACTAAATCTCAAGATTGGGGATGCCACGCGTGTCACCCCAAGAAATATCCAAGAAGTACAAGCGTCAAAGCTTGTAGATGCCCAAGGCATCCCCCTCTTCATCAATAAAAATCTCAGGTTTCTTCCAAAAACTTCATTTATATTGTTTCATGCACAGTTGTGTTGTTCTTGGAGCATCTTCTTTTTCGTTTTCATTTTTGTTTTTTGTTTGCTTTGTTTTCTTAGTTTTCTGAATAAATTGGTTGGACCCCCTCTTTCATACATTGGTTTTCAAATAGTTTGGTTTGGATTGGAAAAGAGTAGGAAAGTTCATGCTTAAGTGGTAAAGAGAGCTTGTTTTTGACTGTGGCCCATGCTTTGTCATGCCATGTTTGATATTGTTTTGGCTTTATGCTTAGTATTCTTTGATATAGCATGACTTGTTATAAACAATTGAGATTGCTTAATGTGCCTTGGAAGGATCATGCATTGTTTTAGCATATTAAAGCATAGTATTGTGGTATTCTCCTTTGATGCTTTATTTGGGTTGACTTGGCACATGCTCACACCATGTTATGACTATCCCAAGTCACCATAAGACTTTATGATCCTTTAGTTTTCAACTTGTAGTATCACTTTATGCTTTGATCAACAATGTTTTGTCGCTCTGCATGATTATGGCCATTATTGCTCTCTTAGTTTGTCGCTCCCAGTCTTTTGCTAGCCTCCGTAACCAAGTATGAGTTCCACTCATGCATCCAACTCCAAAAACCAAGTTGTTCCAAAGAATCCACCATACCTACCTATTAGCATATGCTATTCCAAGTATATTCATGTTTTTGTTTACCTTCCAAATTAAACTTGTTATGAGAAAACTAGTGATTAAAGATCTCACGAACTTGATGGCATACTTTACTTTTCTTGCCCTTAATAAACTTGAACCATTGTGTCGTCTATGATTGTATATGCTTGCACTTATTTGTTGGAGATTAGCAGAACCATGCTATCATGGGGAACGCTTTCAACATTGCACTGGTACTTTGTACCTAGTTGATATCATGCTCTTTTGTCTATGGATGTCGTCGGTGTGAAATGAAAGTGGAGCTTGTAAGTCCATGGAGTTATGTATATGTGTTAGAGAAACGCCTGGGCCGCTGGTCTAATCCATGCTGACATGGTGGAAACCTGCAGCGTAACCATAATGAGCTGTCTATGAAGCATTCTTCTTATAAAAAAGAGTCCTATATTGAGAAAAAAGAGAAAAAGAAAAAAAAAGATTATGAAAAGAGGAAAGAGAGAAAAAAGCACCATATTCCCATGGTAAATAAGAAGATTGCTGAGATGCTTGTTGTCTGCTTGCCTTGTCATTTTGATATGGGGATTCTTCCGTATCATCGGGCAAGGGGTACCCCGTTGGCGGTTCTCTATGATACACATGTACTTACGATGACAAGAACTTACCGGTGACTAAACTTGAGTAGCATGAGGAGCGGCCCTCGTATTCAAGGGACATGAGATTTCCAACTTATACTTCGTCAAGCATATACACCATAGTTTGTTCACTTTAACCTTAATCACTTCAAGATGCTTATGATAGGGGCAATGAAAGCTGAAAGCTAATAAGTACCATAATTTTTGGAAGCTCTTTATGATACTTGAATCCCTACTTCCTTCTATGAAGGCCTTTCTTCCACTTTTATATTGAGTCTCCACCTTCTATCTTTATTCACCTACTTTGAGAGCATAGTGGCCATTCTTAGATCTATGTGCATTGTCCCAAGACTTGTTGATTGATGCATACCTTGATATTGCTTGTTTTAAACTATTTGTATCTAGTCACTCTTATGAACTTTGAAGGTGTCCTATGCATTTATGTTTGCAACTCTATGAGGGACAAGCTGAATGCCACTATGCTATGTTTTCTTTATGTGAAACAAACAAACGTCTTGCAAAGCATTGTTATTCATTAATCTTTTGTTTGTGCCTTTTCATGTTACAATATAGTTGCTAAGTCTTATTGCTAGAACTCTATCTTTCATGCTATGTTGAAGTACTATGATCCCAGCTATCAATGTTTTACAAATACTTTGATCAAGTTTATGATGGTGCATGTCACCTCAAAAATTATTCTTTCTTTTTATCACTTACCTACTCGAGGATGAGCAAGAGTTAAGCTTGGGGATGTTGATACGTTGCTAATGTACATAATTTTTGATGTTCCATGCTTGGTTTTATCTACTTTCTTATGTTTTGTCCACACTTTGGAGTACTTTTCATATGATTTCTTGGACTAACCTATTAACAAGATGCCACAGTGCCAGTTGCCTGTTTCCTGCTGTTTTTGGTTCCAGGGAAGTCAGAAAATGAATATTCTCGGAATTGGACCGGGCAAAAGCCAAAGTTGTTATTTTCCCGGAAGACTCATGAAGCTGGAAGGAAAGTCGGAGAGGGGCCACAGGGTGGCCAAACAACCCCTAGGCACGGGTCACCCCTAGGCCACGCCAGGGCATGGTGTGGGCCCCCTGGCCGGCCATGGACCTTGCCTCTTTCTCCTATATATCTCCCCCGAGGCAAACACCCCAGATGGTCAATCAGAAATCCATGAAAAGTTCCGCAGTGCCGCCGCCACCGAAGGGGAGATTCGGGGGACAGAAAGTCTCTTTTCTGGCACCCTGCTAGGACGGGGAAGTGCCCCCATAGCCATCTCCATCGATCTCCACCAACATCTCCATCGCCATTGTTGATTCCCATGATGATAAGGGAGTAGTTCTCTCTCGAGGCTAAGGGTTCTACCGGTAGCTATGTGCTCATCTCTCTCTCTCTATGCATGATCATATTGTGATCATGAGCTTTGTAATCAAGTAGATCTACCTTGCTACTCAAGTGCTTTAATAGATCTCTGCTCTCCCCATGTGTGTGAAAGTGACAGCATGCACACCATGGTGGCACTTAGGCTAGAGATTACAAATACTTGTTATGAGTTATATTTGGAGTTGGATGTCTTTATGAAATTGTGGTGTTTGTTAGACCCATCTAGTGCTCAAGGTGACAGTGTGGGGTTATCTAGATGGGAAAGGCTTACTTTGAGGTGTGCTGTTATAGCCCTACCATGGATTAGAGTGTCCAACCGGAGAGTAGTTCAGCGTAGTATCATAAAGAAGAATATATTTATATGAGAGTGTTCACTAGTGAAAGTATGATCCCTAGGCCTTGTTTCTAAGCACTGAAACACCGTTTGCAACTAGATCTGTTACATGTTTGCTTGCTTCCATCTTTATTTCAGTTTGCCTTTATTCTTTTCCCACGTCAACCACATGCCAGCAAGCTATTTTCTATCACCATTACCACTTATAATTATCCATACCACTTGTATTTTACTATCTCTTCGCCGAACTAGTGCACCTATACACCTAACAAGTGTATTGGGTGTGTTGGGGACACAAGAGACTTCTTGTATCTTGATTGCAGGGTTGCTTGAGAGGGGATACCTTTGACCACTTCCTCCATGGGTTCGATAAACCTTGGGTAATCCACTTAAGGGAAAACTTGCTACTGTTCTACAAACCTCTGCACTTGGAGGCCCAACAACTATCTACAAGAATAGAAGTGTGTAGACATCAAGACCATTGGTTACAATTTACTTTCTGTTCGTGCCCTTGGTAAGATGGGCTTCGCTGTTTTTATTGATGGTGATTTGGTGGTACTCTTGTGGAGCAAGTCTCTAAAGGTCGCTTTCGTTGGATATGTCGAAAATGACCTGTATGTGGTGGACTTTTTGGGGAAAACCAATACAGGCCCGATGTGTCTTTTCAGAAAGGTCGATGCGGGCTGGCTATGGCATCACCGACTAGCCCACGTCAATATGAGAACTTTGCAAAGTCTTCACAAGGGTGGCCACATTCTTGGACTAAAATAAAATGTTTCCTTTGTCAAAGACCGTTTTTGCAGGGCGTGTGGTAAAGGGAAGATGCATGACTCTCCCCATCGACGGAAGACTATTATTTCATCAAAGAGGATTTTAGAGCTCCTTCATGTGGATCTCTTTGGTCCTCCATCTCATGCAAGCCTCGGTGGGAAGAAATATTGCCTCGTAATTGTTGATGATTAGTCAAGATATATATGGGTCTAATTCTTCAAGTTGAAGAGCGAGACTCAACAAACAGTCATCGATTTTGCCAACGAGGTTCAACGTCAACACAATGTCCCCATTTTGGCAATTAGAAATGATAACGGCTCCGAGTTCAAGAACTACACTCTGAATGAATTCCTAAGTGAAGAGGGGATAAGACACCAATATTCCGGTACGTACACCCCTCAACAAAATGGTGTAGCCGAGAGGAAGAACCGGACCTTAATGGATATGGCAAGATCTATGTTGGCTGAATTCAAGTCACCATATAACTTCTAGGTTGAAGCAATTTCTACCGCTTGCCACTCTTCCAACTGGCACTACCTCCGCAAAATCTTGTACAAGACACCTTACAAAATACTTACCAGTAACAAGCCAAACATCTCCTTCTTCCGGGTATTTGGTTGTAAGTGTTTCTTTCTTATCAAAGGAGTTCATCTATCTAAATTCGATTCTAAGTCTTTAGAAGGCATTTTTGTTGGTTATGGTGCCGAATCCCACACTTAGAGAGTCTACAATAAGCTCTCTGGAACTGTTGTAGAATCTTGTAGTGTGGTGTTCGAGGAAAATGATGGCTCCCGTGCGGGGCAAGTTCATGTTTGTGATGCAGATGTTGAAATACACCAAGAAGCCATAAGAAAAATGGGCGTGGGATTTCTTCGCCCCATTTAGGAACCCCTTGTGGGTGATCGGGAAGGACAATGCTCTACTCAAGTAGAGCCCTCATCGACACAAGCTCAACATGCTCCAACTGCTGGAGAAACCTCTACACCAACACCTCAAACTACTGAAGCTCATCAATCAACTACCCCAGAAAGCTCCAGGCCGGATTATCCGGTGGACACCGGATTATCCGGCCAACCTTCCTCAACTGGCAGAAGTGAACACAATGTCGAAGAGTCTGCTGAAACTCCCAGGCTAGATTTTTCGGCTGACCCCAGATTATCCGGCCCCTCTCCAGTTCAAGCAAGAATTCGTCAAGACAGTGGAGATCGACCAAGTTCTCCCAGGCCGGATTATACGGCCACTCCCCCGGCCAGATTATCCGGCCCTGAAAATGTCGAATAACATCAGCCTCCTGTTATGGCTACTGATCAAGATCAAGGACAAGATTCATCATCTCGAATTCCTGCTGATCAAGCTGGAGATCAAGGCCAAGCTAATAACTCCAACAAAGACTCAAATGATGAAGTTATTCCTCCAAGATACAACAAATTGATTGAACTTCTTAGCAAAGCTCGTGCTGATAGGAATCTTGAATTAAGGGGTCACACTCTTGACAAAGTTGTAGGTGATCTCAGACGAAGGGTGTCCACAAGAAGGAAACTAGCAAGCTTTGGTGAGAACCAAGCTCACATATCCATGGTGGAACCCAAATAAGTGTTTGAAGCCCTTGAAAACCCGGACTGGGTTGTTGCTATGCATGAAGAGTTAAATAACTTTGAACGCAACAAGGTCTGGAAATTAGTACAGAAGCCCAAGGATTACTGCAATGTTATCGGCACAAAGTGGATTTTTAAGAATAAGCAAGATGAGAATGGCATTGTTGTAAGAAACAAGGCAAGACTCGTGGCACAAGGCTATTCCCAAGTTGAGGGCATCGACTCCAGCGAGACTTATTCTCAAGTGGCTCGTATTGAGTCCATCTGTATCCTTCTTGCTTATGCTGCTCATAATAATTTTAAATTACATCAAATGGACATTAAGAGTGCTTTTCTTAATGGTCCTCTACATGAGTTGGTATATGTAAAGCAACCCCCGAGATTTGAGGATCCTAACTTTCCGAACCATGTCTACAAACTCGATAAGGCACTCTATGGCCTTAAACAAGCCCCACGTGCGTGGTATGAGCACCTTAAAGAGCTTTTGCTAGACCGTGGCTTCGAAGTTGGGCAAATCGATCCCACTCTTTTTACTAAGAAGGTTAAGAGGGAGATTTTCGTATGCCAACTATATGTAGACGACATTATCTTTGGCTCTACTAATAAAGCTTTTAATGATGAATTTTCAAAGCTTATGACTAATAGGTTTGAGATGTCTATGATGGGGGAGTTATGGTTCTTTCTTGGATTTGAGATCAAACAACTTAGAGAAGGAACCTTCATAAATCAAGAAAAATGCATCCAAGACATGCTCAAGTGATTAAAGATGACGGATCTTAATGGTGTTGCCACACTAATGCAAACTAAATGTCATCTCGAACTCAGTCCCCATGGTAAAGATGTGGACCAAAAGGTATACCGGTCCATGATTGTCTCCCTTCTTTACCTCAACGCATCTAGACCCGATATTGTGTTGAGTGTAGGTGTGTGCGCAAGGTATCAAGTGGCTCCTAAGGAAAGCCACTTAGTGGAGGTCAAGAGAATCTTCCGATATTTGGTTCATTCCCCTAATTTTGGTCTATGGTATCCCAAGGTCTCCAATTTCTCTCTATGTGGCTATACTGATTTAGATTGGGCTGTTGATAAGGATGATAGGAAATCAACTTCTGCAGCTTGCCAATTCTTGGGAAGATCCTTGGTTTGTTGGTCTTCTAAAAACTAGAATTGTATATCTCTCTCCACCGCCGAGGCTGAATATGTGGCTGCTGCTAGTGCATGTACTCAATTACTATGGATGAGGCAAACTCTGAAGGAATACGATGTCAATTGTGACAAAGTGCCCCTTTTGCGTGATAATGAAAGTGCAATCAAAATCGTGTACAATCCAGTGTAGCACACAAGGACGAAGCATATTGAGATTCCGAATCATTTTATTCGGGACCATGTAGCTCGAGGTGATATTGACCTATCTTCTGTGAGCACAAAGAATCAACTCGCGGATATTTTCACGAAGCCACTTGATGACACAAGGTTTTGTTACTTGAGGAATGAGCTAAATATCGTTGATTCAAGGAGCTTGTCTTGAATAGCCATGCACTCACTCTTATATCTCCTCCGTATTTGGTCTAGGTGTGGGCACGGATATAGGGAAGTGTGGTCCTAATTAATTGGGCTAACCCTCCCCCCATAATGCCGAAAGCAAGTAAAATCATTTCTCTTAATATCATTTTGTGATATGTGAGATTTTTGATGAGTATTGGTCATGAACCCAAGATATATCTTCGAGGTGACATACCATGCACTCCAACAAGGTGGCCTCGGCCACTGTCCTCTTCCGTGTGAAGAGTTGGTTCTCTGTGGATCTTTTGGGTTGTTATTACTCATCTCTTGTTCTTATGGAAATCACACTAAATTTTGGCTTTTAGTTGATTTGATTCTTGCAATCTTGAATCTGTAGTACCATCTCAGTTTGGCGGTCTAATCCCAAGCCTCTCTCTATCCCTAAGCCATATGTTCTGGCACACAAGTCCATTGTTCATCTTGTGTGGGTTTTGTTTGGGGACGCACGAGCATGAACCTGTGTATAACAGGATTTCAGAAATCAGGTTGGATAATCCGGCCCTGGAAAACTGAGTCTGTTAAGGGCTGGGCGTCGGGGGGAAGAGCTCACAAAGAGCAGTTCTTCTCCTCCAACCCCTCTCCCTCTCCCCAGCCGCCCCCCCGCTGCCCCCACCCTCCCCGGAGCCCTTCCGGCCATCGGATTCTCCGGGCCTCCCCGGATCTTCTTCCCCTCACCTCCGGGTACCTTCTCCTCCATGTTCTTCTTTCAATGAGTCAGGGTAACTCCCTCTCTCCCCATCTTTTGAGTTGATGTGTCACTTGTCGGTGGAACGTGGACTAGAAGGTTGTTATTTCGTGTAGATATCGTAGTCTTGCAATTCCTAGGTCCGATCTATGTTTTTGCATTCAATCTAGGAAAATCTGAGTATTTTTGTCAGGGCTAGATTATCTGCCCCTGGCCAGGCCGGATAATCTGGCCTGTCAGATTCAAACCTGCTTCAGATGCCTATAGATTTTTTGCTTAATTTATGTTTGGACTATGGACTGTTTCCCTACTATTTCTACTTTCTCTCCTGGACTTGTGTGTGTGCTTATCCCCATGCTATCCATCTCTTTCATTTCACAGGTGGTTCTAGTGCTCCTAAAACCTACAAGCCCCATCCCCGTGGCCTCTACTTCCAGGACGATGGTGAAGGTGGTCTCGTGGACGAGGTTGAACTGAGGAGGAGGAACAAAAAGGCTGACCGTATGGCTGAACAGGCAAAGAGAGACAAGTGCAGGAAGGGTGTGACCAAGAGAAAGGGAAAGGAACCAAAGATCAACTATAAGAAGATGGATACTGTCACTTACTCCTCCATTCTCCACCGTGATCTGTTTGCGGAATCTGCGAAAGATACTGAGCTTGGTGACTCCCTCTTTTGGTGCAGACCAAAAGTCTATTTATGAAGATGTCTATGTTTTGCTGAAGATTCGCCCTATGCATCCTATGATCATTGTTGAGGCTATGGAGAAGCCCCAACTTGCTGATGCCATGGAGGTGACTAAACGGATGGGGCTGCACCATCTTATGGCCCTTTAGTGTTCCTATGACTCCGAGGTGGTGAAGCAATTCTTCTCCACTTTGGTCATTTGTGGCGATGAGTACCGTACCATGAAGTGGATGACTCATGACATTCCCATGCAAACTGATTTTCAGACTTTTGCTGAGGTGCTTGGATATCCCTTCCGCAATAGGGACCGTGCTGGTGGCCATCGCATCATTACTCAACTCAAGCCCAACAAAGATGTTGTTCTCTCCCCGTGCACGGTTAACAATGGTATTGTGGGCTCTTTTGCCGGTCTCTCACCCCTTTATGCTAACTTGGTGGGCATTTTCCATGACTCTATCACACCAAGTGGAGGAAACAATGACAGTATTCGTGGTCACTTGGTTCAGCTGCTTGCCTTTTCTCATGAGGTGGCCTCCTCTGAAGATGAATCTATTAGTTACAAGCTGGATGTGATGGACTTCAACTATCATGAGTTGACGGATGCAATGTTCAATAGTCTCTCCATTCCATATGTGCCTTATATTATGATGCTGATCAAGCACTTACTTCCCGATGGAGAGTTCAACATTGATACTATGCATAAGGCCAAGAAGATTTACAATAAGGCGAGGAAGATCTCTCATCCATCTTTGGCGTCTGAGGGCTTTATGATGGATCACCGTGCCAGTGCTCGTAGGCCCCCAGTGCCTCCTATTGCTCGTGAGGTGAAGCAGCTGAATTGGTTCTAGCGGAACATTCTGTGCATGGGGGTGGATACTCGCAAGGGGCAGTATGCGGCGTATAAGCAGCGCCACGAGATGGCACATACTCAGAAGCACATTCTTCACCACGTGTCCGGGGCTTCTAGTGCTCCCCCTGCTCCTACCGCTCCCACACCTTATGCTTAGTAGAATTCTTTGTCTGGCCTCAACTATGGAGAGCTTGAGCGTCACCTGTTTCCTACCCGGCCATTGCTGATGAGGAAGGGGAAGACACCGAGGAGTTTGATGATGGAGACGAGGAAGAGGAAGACAATGAGGACTCCGAGTGATCATCTGGGGTGCTAGCATCGCTCTTCTTCCTTTTTGGCATTTCGATGCCAAAGGGGGAGAAGTAGTTCTATCAGGTCCTCGTGGATTTGCATGGGTTGGGCACAAGCATTTGCATTTTATCGTTTCCGTCTTTATCTCGCTTGTTCCCATTTAGTGTTGAACTTTTATTTGTGATTTGCCTTGTATGAGACTATGTTTATGTGTGGCTCTGGAATTATCTCGTGGACTATCTCCTCATGTCTATGGATCTATTATATTGGTTATATTGGTTATCTATCTCCCGTGGAAGGCGTTTATAATGGTTATCACATTGGCTATTCTTATACTATATTGAGGACGCCCCTCTCACGGTGGTATGGTATTTTTCGGAGCTAGCCCATTATCTTTGTGTGGATTCAGTTTCAATGATATAGACTTGTACCCGCTTGTGTGCATTTGTATTCAAATGCAAATCTTTAGTATGCACACGTTGAGGGGGGAGTCTTTTTCATTCGCTAAATGATTGTTGTTATTAGAGCTATGTTACAAATCCTAGTATTGTCATCTAACACCTAAAAAGGGGAGATTGAAAGAACTTTTCATGATCCCTTGTGTTTTGTGTGTTAGATAACAATACCGTGGAGTTTATCATGTGCGCTAAGTGTTGCAGGTAAGAAATCATGTTGTTGGGGGCCGGATAATCCGGCCTGACCCTCTTGGCTAGAGTTGGTCGCGTGTGAGCTTCTGTCTGGGGGCGGATTTCCCGCGGAAAATCCGTGGCTGGGGCGGATTTTTCCCTAGCCGGATAATCCGGCCTACTCTTGGGCCGGATAATCTGGCCCCCAGGAAAAATGCCCAAGGGAAGATCAGTGGGAGTCTCTGTCTGGGGGCGGATTTTCCCCCGAACAATCCGAAGTTGGGGCGGATTTTTCCCTAGGCCGGATAATTCGGCCCCAGATTACTCCAACGGCTCAATCTGGACAGGGGTATATAAGCCCCAATCACCCCTCCTGTCAGTTTTCTTGATTCATTCGAAAAAGTTTTGGCCTGTTGAAAAAGCTCTCAGTCAATATCTCCACTTCAACCACCTGAAGGCTTCGATCTTTGGGGGAATTGAAGGAGTATACTTCATTCATCGTCATCACGAATCAAGCGCTTCAACTCCTCTCCATTCACTTGGAGAATTCCCGATCTAGTTTTCTTGTTAATATCTAGATCTTGTGTTTCGATATTGATAACAATTGTTCTTGTGGCAGCTTGTTGCCATTACGGGAGCCTCCAATTCGGCTATGGAGTTCTGCCCTGCTAGTTGTGTAAAGGCATCGGATCCCACCTCGAAGGGTTCCAATAGTGGAAAGGTGGATCAGGCCTTTGGTGGCGAGATCCATCAGAGAACAGGGTGAGGCCTATTGTGGCGTGGTGGTCTTAGTACCACCCACCCCCTCCAACGTAGATGTACTTCCCTTAACAAGGAAGGAACTACGGTAAAACAAATCTTGTGTCTTCACGTGCTCCACTACGGTTTCCTCGTTCCTCACTCTTACCCGCCTTTACTCGCTAGTAGTTAGGTTTGCATATAGGAAAATTCTAAGTAGTTGCATATCTAGAGAATTTACCTTTTATGTCAAGCCTAAAAATTGGAAAAGTATTAAAATTTGAAGTACCACCTATTCACCCTCCCCCCTCTAGGTGCCCATACGATCCATTTCAGGCGTCCGATCACAAGCCTGGACGGTTTGCCTCTGCACGTCAAGATCGCATTGATTGGGTGTACCAGTGGATGGATAAAGCAAGATGTAGGATAATATAAGCAGGGCTGGCTCTATGTTTCGCGGAACCCTAGTACGAAGTTGACAGCGTGGCCCCTAAGGCTAATGTATATGCTGGTATATCTAAAAATATAGACATATATATCTACTTGCACTTGCAAAATATTAAAAATTAATGTCCATATCACCTAAAAACTAACTTACTTTTGGAAAAATGGATCTATTTAGCTACTTACCATCATCCAAGGACCGTTCATTGACCTCTTGATTGACATTTGAATTATGATCATCATCTTGTCCGAGTTGAGATTCTTCACTTTCATTATCATCATTCACTACGAGCATTCTTTCTATCTACTACTATTATATAAAAATAATCAAGTGATTAATAACTGGATGAAACCACGAAATAACCCCTTATGTGCAAAATTATAGAAGATCCCCTTTAAGATCAAACAATTCCATCGAATTGAGTATGACTGTATGTGTGATAGCATCTACTATAGCAGGAATATGAATAAACCCTATTCTTGCAATTGCTCAAGATACCCACTTTTAACTGCTAGGTCTATTTCTTAGTTCAAGATCCCTCTTACTAACTGGAATAAAAGAATTTTGCTATCGAAAAATACTGTTTTAAAGGACTTTTATAATTCAATAAGTTCAATCCCTCACTTTCTTTTATTCCTTTTTGTAGCGCCAGACTTATGTCTCGGCGTCATATCACCTAAAATACATTACATGAAAAATTAAAGAAAGAATCCTAATATACTGACGTGGGCATGCCTTACAGGTACTCGAGTTTGGCATATACGGTCTAGGTATGACAAAAGCCCACGACGTTACCAGGGCCCAATACAGGATTCGGGTGACTCACGGAGACTCCGATTGCTTGCAGCACAAGACGAAGCTTAAGATAGAAAGTTTATAGGGACAAACCCTAATCTGTAACCGACTCGACCTGCTACCCGAGACCTAGCCTATCTATATAAAGTATAGGAGGGGCGGCGAGGAGGACAATCACAACTCTAGTTTCCACAACCATCGCCAGATTGCATCTGCGCACCCCCTATAACTTTCGACACCCTCGATAATTCCAAGAGCAGACAAGCAGGAGTAGGGACCTCTACGAGGCCTGAACCTGGGTAAACCTTGCATCCCTATGTGCTTGTTTGCTAGCCGATTGATTCCTTCAGCGCTCCCTCCTTCTCCAAAACCCAAGTCCATCACAATGGGCATTGATGAGTTAATCCCTCGTCAATTGGCACCATCTGTGGGAACTGGGAGTGCTGATGTCGCGGCTTCTTCGGCCCCGTCAACCGCGATCTACAACAATGCAACAACGGAGATTGACCTCCTCTTCAGCGCCTTCGACTTCACCGTCCACACGCCGGCCACTCGCCTGGCTTTCGAGTCCATGGGTGATGGGATCGGCTTGGCGATCGGGATCTTATGCTTCCAAGTTAGTCAACTGGGCACACTTCGCCTCCCTGACCAGCTAACGGTTCCCGCGATTGCTCTAGCATCGTGGTTTCCACCACCAGTCGGCACACTAAGTGAGCTCAACACCCCGACAATAGTTGGGAGCATGGACATCGATAGCAATCACGGATTCGATCTAGGTGATCTGGCCACAGAAGATGGAGCCTACGGCTCTAGATCTGAAAGCTGTGGGAGCAACAGCTTCCCCAATCACTTCATGTGCGCCGTCATCAACGCAGGCGACACCGGTGTCAATCGCGACAACACCGGTACTAGACCAACCAATGGCGAAAACGGTGGCCCTGCCAACGGCGCGCCCACCAACAATGGCGAATGAGCATACCGAAGAGCGCGTGCTGATCAAGCTCAACAAAAACAAGTGGGCCCGCTATCGAGAAGCTCTGCGGGGCAATCCCCTCCCCCTAAACTCAACACAATAGATGTTGATGGGTTACCACTGGCTGCTCAAATAGGAGTACAAGCGCCAACACAAGTAATTGTACAACTCGACACGCACAGAAAAGCGGCGGACGAGTCGAGCCTTCGGTGGGCTCAGCTCTCCTCCATGGGAGGATCCTCCTCCAAGGGCAACGACTATGTGGCTGCCAAACGGCGCTCTCAACTGGCCCACCTCACCGATAAGGAGTGAGAATAAGCCGCGTGACTCCTCGACTTCGGCTCCATGACGATGGATACGCGGGGCAACATGCTCCCAAAGACACCGCAAGCGGCGGTGACAGCGGCCACCATGTACCTCCTCAACAACCAGCCACCGGCTGGGGATCCGCGAGCTGCTATGCATCGATCTATGATCGCGGGCTTGGGGCTAGTCGAAGCTTCCCTCGTCAAGGAGCCAACACCAAAGCCGAAGAAAAGTAAAGCTCTAGACAAGTATTACTATTCATACTCCTCCAGCAACGACAACCACGATCTATCACGGTGATGCCGCTCACGGCGGCATGACCACGACTACGACGCGCGTGATGACATCACGCAGGGCAAGGTCGACAATATGCGCACAAGACATGCCCGTTCAAATGACTCAGATGATGAAGAAGTAGAGCTCTGCGGCACCAGATGCTTCAGCAGAGCCATTAGGCAGAAGCGAATGCCTAAGGGGTTCAAACTCCCATCGGAGAACCCGAAATTCGACGGCCTGCAGGACCCGAAGATCTGGCTGGAAGATCACATCTCCTCTGTCAGGCTGCAAGGCAATGCCTCCAGCTACAGCTGCAAGGCGCCGCCCACGCATGGCTCAATAACCTCCTGCGTGGATCAATTCGCAGCTGGGAAGAGCTGGTCTACAGCTTCATGCGCAACTTCAAGAGGCCCGCATCAATCGAGGAACTAAGAGGCTGCCACCAAAGGTCTGGCAAGTTGCTGCGCTCATACATCCAGAGATGGTCCATCATCAAAAATTCTGCAGAAGATATCTCTGAGGATCGCGCAATCAACGTGTTCAACAGCGGCGTGCGCCACAGAGAACTCAGGGAGGAGCTGGGCTAATCGAAGCCCAAGACAATCGACCACCTGATGGAGATCGCGAATCGGTGGGCCGATGGAGGGGACTCGGTGAAAAACCGTGCTTACTCCGATGATGACGACGACCTCAGGCGCAGACATGATCGCCGAGGAAAACGTCGAATGCGCGTCTACGAGGACCGCGAAGAGGTCGACATGGTCGTGGCTGGCTACACCGACAAACGCGACGACAACCGCAACAGCGGATACCGCAGCGGTGGATACTGCGACAGCAGAAAAACCATGCAAGTGTGGAAGCACCGCACTCGCGACGAGGCACCTGGAATATCCATCCAGGACAAACTGTCTGAACCATGCAACGTACACTTCTACATCAACAAGCACGACGGCAACAAAAAATTCCAACCACCTTCTCAAGGACAGCCGCGAGTTCCTCAAGCTCCACGAAGGCCTGCCCAGATGAATTGCAACGCGATCAACTAGGGCTACGGAGCTGCCCCGGGCGTTGTGGCTCATGGAGCACCACCACCACCTGCGGTTGCGCCAGTCCAGAACCATGGAGGCGAGCCGTACCCGCAAGCGCTAGGTAACATGGGGATGATCCAAAAAGGGCCCCCGTCAAATCGAGTGCAGATGGCAATCTCTCGCCAAGTCAATTTGGCGATGAACTCTCCGCCCTCCACCACTGAGTACCTCAGTGGAAGCGAGTCATGCATCACCTTTGACAAGCGCGACCACCCGCGCCAAGTACCTTGCCTAGGCCACTGTCCCCTCATACTCGAGGCATAGATTAGGGGCTTCGAGATGAGTCGCGTCTTCATGGATGGCGGAAGCGGAATCAACCTCATGTTCGCAAGTACCTTGCGTGCAATGAGGATCCCTCTGACATGTCTGGAAGTCTCCGACACAATGTTCCACGGCATCATCCCAGGGAAGGGCGTGTACCCCCTGGGCAAGATCAGCCTCAATGTCATCTTTGGCATGCCACAGAACTTTCGGAGAGAGCGCTTTGAATTTGAAGTCGTCGACTGGCCCTCACAATATCATTGCATCCTCGGGCGTGTCGCGTTCACAAGGTTCATGGCAGTGCCACACTATGCTTACCTGCAGATGAAAATGCTGGGCCCAAACGGCATCATCACAGTCAACGGAAGCTTCGAGAGATCCGATAGCTACGATAGGGAGTTCAATAGAATCTCCCAGTCTTTCGGCATGCAGGAGGAACTAGCGAGATTGAAGGAGTCGACAGACAACAGTCTGCCTCCCCCGAGCAACCCAAACTCACTCGACCTATCCTTCGACACGTCGGTCCATACCAAGAAAGTCTAGGTCCATCCAACGGACCCAACCAAGAAGGTCCTCATCGCTAACAACTTGAGTCCTACATAGGAACTCACGCTCGTCGAATTCCTCCGTGAGTGCTAGGAAATATTCGCCTAGTGTCCAGCGGACATGCCAGGAGTTCCCAGGGAATTCACCGAGCACGCACTCAACATGAATCCTGAAGCTAGGCCAGTCAAACAAACAATCCGCTGACTGTCAGAGCCAAGGGCAAAAGCGGTCGGAATGGAAGTCCACAGACTCCTCGATGCTAATTTCATACGCGAGATCAAGGAAAGCACCTGGGTCGCAAACCCGGTGCTCGTTCCCAAAAAGGACATGGATATCCTGCGGATGTGCGTGGACTTCACCTTCCTGAACAAGCATTACCCGAAGGACCACTTCCCATTGCCACCGATCGATCAAATAATCGACTCCACCGCGGGATGCGAACGCCCCTGCTTCCTCGATGCCTACTTAGGCTATAATCAAATTCGAATGAAGGAGTAGGACTAGGAAAAAACAGCGTTCGTCACGCCTTTCGATGTCTTCTGCTACACAACGATGCCTTTCGGGCTGAAAAATGCAGGAGCCACCTATCAATGGTGCATGCAGGCCTGCCTCAAGAACCAACTTGGTCCCAATATCCAAGTCTACGTCGATGACATCATCGTCAAAATCAAGGAGGAAGCCTCGTTACTCGATGATCTCTGCAAGACCTTCGATAACCTCGACCGCTACCGGATCAAGCTAAATCCGGACAAATGCGCCTTTAGCGTACCATCTGGGAAGCTGCTCGGCTATCTCATCTCCACGAGAGTGATCGAGGCAACCCCGGAGTAAATAAAGGCCATACTGACCATGGAGAAGCCGAAGAACGTAAAAGGCGTCCAGCAGCTGGCTGGGCGAATCGCAGCGCTCAGTCGATTTATCAGTCGGATGGGCGAAAAGGCACTGCCTTTCTACTAACTTCTTCGCAAGGCTAATAAATTCGAGTGGACGAACGAAGCACAAGAAGCATTCGACGACCTCAAGCGTTTACTGTCCACCTCACCGGTGTTGGTGACACCTCACGAAAAAGAGCCGCTATTGTTGTACATCTCCGCCACCAACCAGGTGGTAAGCATTGTGCTCGTGGTGGAACAAGCCGAAGAAAACAAATTCCACGGCGTACAACGCCCAGTCTACTACCTCAGCGAGGTCCTCACGCCAACAAAACAGCGGTACCCGCATTATCAGAAGCTAGCATACAGCATCTTCATGATAGCCAGGCGACTGCGCCACTATTTCCAGGAGCACCCAATCGTAGTGGTTAACGACGCACCACTCGGGCACATCCTCAACAATCCCAACGCCACTGGACGAGTCGTGCTCTGGGGAATAGAGTTGTCTCTGCGAGACATCACATATGAGAAACGTGATGCGATCAAGTCGCATGTTCTTCCGGACTTCCTCGTGCACTGGATGGAAAACCAGCTCCCCGACAAGCCAGATATGTCCTATCTATGGACAATGCACTTCGATGGATCCAAGCGCAAGGAGGGAGCTAGTGAGGGTGTCATCCTGACGTCGCCGCAAGGTGACAAGATGAGGTATGTTCTGCCAATGCAGTTCACCGCCTCTAGCAACGAAGCTGAATACGAAGCCTTGCTCCACGCGATGCGGATGGCGAAAGCCTGCGGCACCAAGTGACTCGTCATCTATGGCGACTCCAAACTGGTGGTCAACCAAACAATGAACGAGTGCGATGATCTGAGCAACAACATGATCGCCTACCACGACCTCTATGACACACTCGAGGGAGACTTTGACGGCTGCGAGCTGTGGCACGTTGGCCGCGAAAGCAATCAGGAGGCAGACACACTCGCCAACATCGGCTCCAGCAGTGCCCCAGTGCCACCTGGAGTATTTCTAGAGCACATCTACAAATGCTCCATCAAGCCCAAGGCTCCAGAGAAAAAGACAAGCACGCCAACAGACTCGGGGGCTACGCCACCCAACGAGCCAATGGCACTCGATGACGCGGAGCCAGTCATAGGACTCAAAGGTCCCATGGAGGTCATGATGATTGAGCCATCCTGGACGCAACCATATGTCACATACTTGCTTAGCAAAAGGTTGCCAGATGACCTGACTGATGCACGTCATATAGCGTGACGATCCAAGGCATTTGCCTCATCAATGGCAAACTGTACAAGCGCGGCATCACAGGAGTTCTTCAGCGGTGCGTCTCCAACTGGGATGGCAGAGCACTCCTCCTCGGCATGCACGAAGGCACTTGCGGCCGCCACACTGGCAGTCGCGTCCTTGTTGCCATAGCTCTATGAGCGGGATTCTACTGGCCAACGGCCATGCGTAATGCCAAGTAAATAGTCCAACATTGCAACGCCTGCCAGCGATTGCGGACAAGCCGCATGCACCTGGCGCAGAACTCAAGCCAATACTCGTGGCTTATCCCTTTGCACAATAGGGACTCAACATGATCGGCAAGCTCCAGAGATCCTCGTGAGGAGGATACGTCTACATCCTAGTCGCGGTCGACAAATTCACCAAGTGGATAGAGTCCATGCCGGTTACAAACCAATCAGGAGCCAGCACCGTCAAGTTCTTCGAGTCCATCGTCTTCCGCTTCGGGGTGCCACATAGCATCATCATGGACAATGGGACGAACTTCACCTCCAAGGAGTTCCTGGATTTCTGCGAAAACCTGGGAATAATCATTAGCTACGCCTTGGTAGCACATCCCCAGACCAACGATCAATTCGAAAAGGCCAACAGCCTCATCTGCGGCGGGATCAATAAAAGGCTCCTTCGGCCACTCGAAAAAGCTGCCGGATGCTGGCCAGATGAGCTGCAATCAGTACTATGGAGCCTGCGCACAACTCCAAACAGCGCCACAGGCTACACTTTGTTCTTCATGGTACACGGTGCCAAGGCGGTACTACCTGCAGAGGTGCGCTACAAGGCCCCATGGGTAGTAGCATACAGTGAAGCAGAATCAACCCTCGCACTCGAAGACTCTGTCGACCTCCTTGATGAGGCACACTAGATTGCAGCGGAGAGATCCACGATCTACCAGCAGAACCTTCGCAACTACCACAGCAGAAGGCTACACCCTAGATCTTTCGTCGAAGTAGATCTGGTCCTGCGACTGAAGCAGCAAGGGCACCTCAAGTTTGAGTCCCCTTGGGAAGGACCCTATGTGATTACTGAAGTAATCCCAGGTGGCGCCTATCGCCTCAAAGACCTCAAGAATGGAGTCGCATACTCCAAACCCTGGAACATCGTGCAGCTGCGCTGTTTCTACCCTTAGATGTTTTTTACTTTACAAATAAGGCTATACAGCCAGGCTACTTAGCCACACATTGTACCTCGTGATATTCTGCGAATAAATAAAGCTAAGTGCCCCAAACCCTGTGTGTTTCTACTTTCCTTGTAATTATTTTACTCGGGGGCTGCGCCACCCTTTACATCTTGTTCCACGAACAACATAGTATCCTGAGTAGCTGACGCACTACCAATTGAACCCTTGATAACACCAATCCAGCTGCAATGCACCTGATAGGTTGGCAAGGTGCTGAGATGAATATACGCCAGGCTAATGAAAAGGACTTGTATCTTACAATACACTCGAAAAATATACAAGCTAGCAAGCTCTTTACACGTTAATGGGTATCATACACACCCAGCACAATCATATGAATTTTACAACACTTATACATCTATGTGAAGGATACAAACTACACTACTGGTGCAAAAGGAGAACATTTGTTTGATCTTCAAAGAAATCGACAAACTCTTCGGCTGGCCGATCAACCGCCTGGTAGTGTGGGACCATGTTACAGGTCATCCCTTCAAGCGGCGTCCCAGCGGCAATAGCCACTGAAAGGATCGTATGGGAACCTAGAGGGGGGTGAGTAGGTGCTACTTCAAATTTTACTCTTTTTCAATTTAGGGTTTGACACAAAAGGTAAATTCTTTAGATTATGCAACTATGGTGAATTTACCTATATGTCAACCTAGCACATGTACTAAGCAAGAACTAGATAAGTAAAGTGCGGTAAAGGATAGAAGTAACCAAAGTGGAGCATGCGGAGACACAAGGATTTTTTTCCCGTAGTTCCTTCCTTTTGACGGGAAGTACGTCTACGTTTGGAGAGGGGGTGGTTTCAAACCACCAACGCCACGAGAGGCCTCCCTTGTTATCCGATGAACCTCGCCCCAACGGGTTTGATTCACCTCTTCCACTATATGGCAACCTTCAAGGTGGAAGCCGACACCTTTACAACGAGTTCGGGCACACATCCACAACTTAATTGGAGGCGACCAGATACAAGCTAGCTGTCAAACAATCAAAGACAAGCTAGTTAGAACCAAATCAAAAGCTAGGGTTTCCAAAGAAACACTAGAGCATGGGGGGCCTCAAGTGAATGAGGGGGAAATGAAGATCTCTCTTGGTGAAGCTGTAGATCAAGGCCTCCTCCTTCGATTCTCCAAAGATCAATGACTTTGGATGGTTGGATGAAGAGATCTTGTTGATTTGGTGGCTTAAATGGGCATGGTGTTCTTGAGTGGGACGAGCAGCTGGAGGAAGGGGATAAGGTCCTCTATTTATAGCCCTTCACTCTACTAAACCGTTTTCTGACCATTGGAGAAAAGTCAGACCGGAGACTTCGGCCTGCACACCGGAAACTCCGGTCTACACCGGAGATTCCGGCATATCTCTGAACCAGCCTCCGGACCATCAAACAGATTGACCTAGCCCTTCTGTGAGCCAAGTGGACCAGAGACTCCGGTCCAACCACACCTGAGACTCTGGTATAGATCTTGGATCGGAGACTCCGGCCAGACCTCCGGACCACCTATCTGGCTGACCAGGCAGAAAACAGGAGTCCCCTTCGGAGATTCCCGGGGACACTCCGGACCACACCGGAGACTCCGGTCCAGCAAGATCGGAGACTCTGGTCTGGAAATCCCAGGAATACATAGATATTGGAGGGAAAGTTCCATAGGCCAAGGGTCCTTTTCACTTTGCATTATATCAACCTGTAGACAATAGCATACTGTAAAATGCTCTACTTGTTGTTAACAAACACAAAAAGTGATTATGATAATAAATGTCCTTTCAGCCGCAACATCCACATCTGGCCGATGCAATCGAACAAGCGCCAATGCAGCCTTGGCACCCGCGACCAATTGCTGGCGCACGCACTCGCGGACTGCGCTGATAACTTGAAACTTCGCTAACAAAGCTAGCAAGCTTGATGGCACAGCGTCCAGGGGAAACATCACTTCGAAGATATGCCTAAGGCACGCCTGCGCTTTCTTCAAACACTAAAACACTCGCGAGGCACGATCCTGCAGCGTTGCCAGCGCGACTGCGTGGTCATGATCCACCCAGAAGTAACCGCTAGCTAGTTGTTGCTCCTGGGTCAGATTATGCAGGAGAATGGCAACCCGATCCCTCTCATCATGCGGATCAAGAGTGCTAAGAACTACAAGAAACAAGAGAATAGCATAAGACAGAGAATCGCCGCGAATGGCCAAAGAAAAGGAAAATAAGATAGAGAGCTAACATTTAAATTGCTTGTTCAACTGCGCAACTTCGTCCAGGAGATACTTCTCGCGAGCAGTGGACTTCTCGGCCTTCGACTTCCACACGTCCGTATTATCGCCGATAATGGGCAACTCTCGCTCCAACTGCTTTATGCGATCACGCAGTTGCGCAAGCAGCGATAGCTCCGCCACCTTTGAACGCGGTCGCGCTGTAGTTTCATGAGTGGGAGGAGAGTTAGGAGGACCACTCGAAGGACCCTATTACGGCCAAACAAGAGGCGAATAAGACCAACTATACATTAATAAGGAGTGCATTCAAGTTCAGCAAAGTATCAAAAGGGGTACCCCCACAAAACAAGGTTCAGCAAAAGGAAAGCTAAACTATTACATATAGAAGCTAAGGCACGATCTGCTTTTTGGACTTCGACTTTGACTTCGGGGGCTTCCTCGAATCCGTGGAAGTCTCTGACGCCACAGACTTCCCAGTGGTAGCCCCAGATGCCACAGCCTTTGCCGCCTTCGCTCGCTGCAGCTCCTTAGGATATTTGGCGACTGTCTCAATGAGACGAGGCCCATACTTACTACAACTATCGGTGAAGGGAGCGAACACTACCTGCTGGCCATCCGCGTTGACAGGAATCGCCTCAGAGATCGCACCAGGGTCCAGCTCCACACCGTGGGCTTGCGCCATTGCGAGTGCCATTGTTGCGCCAACGGATCGATGCACGTTCTTGAAGTCCATTGGGACGCCTTCTGCGAAGGACTCCACCAAGCCATCAAGATTATCGGATAAGCTGGCCTTGGGGACCATATCCTCTCAGAGGCGACTCAGCATGCACTTGGCCTTTCCAAGTGTGTCTTGGAGAGCGGCACTACGGTCCTCGACTACAGTCACGGTGCCGGCCAAGGCATCCGCACGGGCCAGCGCCTGGGCTTCAAAGCTCACGCTAGCGGAATCTGACGAATACACATATCAGCACAACATCATGAAGTACAAGCACATTGGAAAACGCAAGTAAGACAGAGTTATACCTGAGAGCGCTTTTGCAATGGAGAAAAGTTGTTCGACGAACAACTTCTCCCTCTCAGCGGTCGAAGAACGAATCTCTTCCTCGCACCTTTGTGACTCCTTCAGAGCCTCGACTGCCTCGTCGCGTTTCTTCTCCATCGTGGCAAGACCCTTCTCGAGGGAGGCAACACGACGAAGAAGATCATTATGCTCACATGCAAAGGACATAAACATGGCAAGATCACTCGCCAATCTCCACACAACAAAACGGAGAGAAAAGTTTAAAACTAACCTTCAAAGGCACGATGGCGGTTATCCAGCAAGGCATGTTGTCGACCCAAGGAAAGTATCTTCTCAGCGAGGCGGGTGGAATTCTTCACGATAGACTACAAGAAAAAGAGAAGCAATGTGAGCATTAACACCAAATTCAAATGCCAACGGCACGAAGAAAACTCACGTGTTCCTCCAGGGACTCCGAAGATTCTTGCAGAATCGACGTCTAGGCAACAACTTCATGCTCCCCAGCATGGGGAGAGCACAAAGAATGCGTGCTGGAGTGGGCCACCACTAGAGGAGAAGGAGACCGCACCGCCACCTCCTTGTTCTTGGAGTTTGCGACTCTGGACTCCTTAAAAAATTCGGAATCGTCAGACGACGATGACGACGATGCTGTTTGACTGCAAAGTACCCAGCACCACTTTAGAAGGGAAAAATCTTCAAGAAAGTCAAGACAAACTCGCAAATATAAAGACTTACCCATCAAAATTCTCGAGGTCAAAAGAATCTCCCAACGACTCCTTCGGCAACCTCAACTTCTTCCTTGCGGGAGGAGCCATGGCACGCACGAGCATGGCAGTGATTGGCTCATCCACAGCAGTAGAAGGATCCTCTGGCATCGAGGTGAGGAGGCATCCGAGCCCTTGCTACGGGAACACTTGCGAGTCCCATGGTCACAGGACTCGGGGGCTTCCTGTTCCTCCCCAATAGGAACAGTGGAGACCGACTCGTCCTCTTCATCCACTTCGCGCGGGATAACTCCTTCAGGCTGAGGAGGCAAACTGGCAGCCACCTTCCAGTGCTACAATTAGAATAAGCATCAGTATATCAAGCAACTAACAGGCAATCAAAAATCAAGAACACTTTGCAGAAGAAATCCACCTCAGGCGGAGGATTACTGGGGCAGAATGGAGGCATGACCGAATTGCCTGGGAGATCCTCATTGGTGGTGTACTTGGTCACCAGCCGCAACCTCCTGTCCACTTCACCTGACGAAATGCCCTCCACAGAAATACGAGTGACATCACCAGTACCAATCCAGCGGTACATCGGATGCGCCCTGGCCTGCAGAGGCTATACGCGGCGGCACAACTTCGTGCGAATGAGTTAAGCTCCACCTTCTTCCTTGCCTATGCGGCATTCGAGGTCGCAGACACGCTGATACATCATCTCTGGTTCCTCGACTTTGTCGGGCATCATGACGTTCTTCCAGGATTGCCTCCTCTTGCAGACCGCCACCAGATCGAAGGGCGCGAGTCCGTAGTGCTCTCTGTCGGCCTTCTGGTCGCAGATGTAGAACCACTTGTCCCTCCACCCTTGGATAGACGTGGTGAGCTTGATGGCGAAATAAGTGACATTGGATTCGATGTGGATCCCGTAGCCTCCTACATCGTAGACTACTGAACCCGACCCTGACTGACGTTTGAGCTTGATGAGTTTTTTGAAAAGACCGAAGTGTGGCTCGATTCCGAGCCAGCACTCGCAAAGAGTGATGAAGCAAGCGATGTGGAGAATAGAGTTTGGGGACAGCTGGTGCAGTTGGAGCCCGTAGAAGCAAAGAAGACCCCTAGCAAACAGATGCAGGGGGAGCGAGAGACCGCAAATGATGAACGCAAGGAACATCACTCGAAAACCCGCAGGAGGACTGGGGATTACCTCTTCGCCAGGAACGCGAGAGTCATCCTCCGTGGGAGGAAGCGCTCCATCTTGTCGCTTGGTGAACAACTCCAATGGCTTAATGATGGATGGGCGCCATGACCCATTGGTGACGTGACGCCCTTCTTCTTCCCCGCCACGGCCGCAGCACTGGTGCCCATGGTGGCGGCACCCTTCTTCTTGGGCACCACAATGGTAGATGCAGATCCAGCGGCAGCGCCTCCCTTCTTCTTGCCCATCTTGTGTTGGCGGTGTGAGCGCAGGAAGTAACTAGGGAAGGTGCGGAGTTGGTCTAGTGCCACAGAGGAGAGGTGAGCAATGGAACAGCAAGAGCAGCAATGGAGGAGGTGCGCGAAGGAGAAGAAGATGTGGGGAAATTACCGCACAATGAATCCCTACTTAACCTCACAGCAGATGCTAACAACGGCCAAGATAAAATCAACCCGACACGTGGCACACATCAACGTCGACGCGTAGCAAGGGTAACCCACAAACCGTCGCCCCACTCCGCCCATTACGCGTGAGAATCGAGGAGACACAGTTAAACCAGAAGATTACGCATGCCTGGTCAAATCCAAGTCAGAGAGTAGGACCCACTACTCATCATGTCCCGTCAATGCCGCTCATGCGGGTAACTAAGGTCATCTCATTGTCAGCACTGACGTCATTAACTCCAGCAGGAGCAACTTTTTGACTGCTTTAGTCCTTACTCGAGTCTTCGACTCGACCAAGCACTCGGGGGCTAATCCTAATAGGAGCGCTGGCCATGCACTCGAGGAAATTTTTTGTAAGACATTAAAGAACCCTTCACTCGAATCAATGATTCGATTGTGGACTTCGGGTTACTCCCATAGGGAGCGCTGAAAGAACATTCGACTGAAACAAGCAAAAAGACGACAACAGTCGCTAAGTACTTATAGTCCCCACTCAAGTCTACAACTCGAATAGGCACTCGGGGGCTACTCCCATAGGGACCGCTGGTCGCGCACCCTATGATTTTTTCTAACACATAACTACGTGTTAACTACATCCACACTCGAGAGCTCTACCAGAAAATATTCGTGCCTACAGGTACGATGAAATACGCCTTGACGGACGCGTCGAGTGCTCACTCTGATACATTGGGATTCGAACTCTATAAGACCTCTGCGGCCTGAGTCGAATTACATCAGCACTTTTCCGAATTCGAGTCCGGGGACTCGAGTTTGAGTAGATTGCGTTGTTTTGCCCTAAGGCGGTTAACTGATCCCGATGCATCGGATGAATCAAGCACGTATATCAACAATCCCTATGACATTAATCAAAACACTCGAAATATGCTCGGCTGTGCACTCGAAAGACTTCATAAAGTCTCCACTTGAATCTGCGATTCAACCGGACACTCGGGGGCTACTGACGTGGGCATACCTTGCAGGTACTCGAGTTTGGCATATATGGTCTAGGTATGACAAAAGCTCACGGCGTTACCAGGTCCCAATACAGGATTGGGTACCTCACGGAGACTCCGATTGCTTGCAGCACAAGATGAAACTTAAGATAGAAAGTTTAAAGGGACAAACCCTAATCTATAACCGACTCGGCCTGCTAGCCGAGACCTAGCCTATCTATATAAAGGCTAGGAGGGGCAGCGAGGAGGACAATCACAACCCTAGTTTCCACAACCATCGCCAGATTGCATCTGCGCACCCCCTGTAACTTTCGACTCCCTCGATAATTCCAAGAGTAGACAAGCAGGAGTAGGGACCTCTACAAGGCCTAAACCTAGGTAAAGCCTTGTGTCCATGTGTGCTTGTTTGCTAGCCGATTAATGCCTCCAGCGCTCCCTCCTTCTCCAAAACCCAAGTCCATAACAATGGGCATTGATGAGTTAATCCCTCGTCATATACTTTCCTACAAGTTTGGCTAAAAGACATGAAATAAGAATTAAAGATTTGGGGAAGATTGAATATACCAGAGAGTAGGAGCGCACAGCCGAAGTGCCAAATTTTCGATAAAGTATTGGGGCAGCCGAAGATCGATCCAAAATTGGGTTAGATTGGGGTCGCCAGAGATCGATCGAGAAAATCGGGAACTATACATGCAAATATGCAATGCTGCCAGGCCTGGCCCCAGAACAGAGGCAGGCCGAGCCGTTGATGCATATGTCGTAGTACGCAGAGATCGAGGTGTCCTAGCATCATGTTTGCGTGAATTGCATTGAGGGGATTGACCGCTCGGGCGCGGCGCGTCCCCACCGATCGGTTGCATCCCAAATTCAAACTTCATGTTCTCTGATTCTTTCGCTTGGGACGGTTGGGCTAAGTGCCTTTCATTTTTTTTGATGTGTCAGATATGAAGTATAGAGAAGCTAGTAATCATGCCCCCCAATGGTATGGGCCCTTGGCCTTTGCACAAGGTTGCCATGGCCTAGAGCCGTCCATGAAGATAAGCACGCCTTCAGTTGAACCTTAAAATAAGAAACCGAGTAACAACTCAGCAACGACGCCCGAGCAGCACGTCGCTGTTGATTCTCGCTCGACACTTGTCTATAAAAGGGACCAAGCAGCAACTGAGAGGAGCAGGACAGACACATACACACACATAGAACACACCTGCGGCAGCGGAGGATGCACCGAAATTATAAAGGGAGGCGGCGCTCATTCGTGCTCACGTCGGCCCAACGACGACAACTACATGGAGCATGCCAAGAGGCTGTCGATGACAGGCGCGCCCGGGAGCCGCAATAGAACGTGCCCGGGGCTCGAAGACGGAGGTCGTCGCCGGCATGGCTCCGCCGTCGGTGACACGACGTAAGACCAGAAGGTACCTCCGGAGAGGAGCCGATGAAGCTCGACACTGCCGGCCACAACACCAATGACGTCGAGTATGGGCGCCTTCTTCATCTAGGCCGCTGAAGCCTGTAGCAGGGCCGTCAATAGGATCTGCTACAGTCTACCTCTATGTCCATTTCTAACTCATTTGCTTCAGCAACAATTGCATATGCATATCGATATGCCTGCAGCCCAAGTACAAGGTGTGTGCATGCATGACTCCATGCTCTCGTCAAGCACATGAGGAAGTCCCAGTTGTTGCATGACGACTTCCTCTGTCCACCATCGAGCTCATCTCCCACGAGCATTTTGGCTCCACTGGTGCAATACGAGAGGCCCGCATGGCTACCATGCCGCAGCGCCGGAGGAGACACACCCACGAAGTGAGGCAACGGAGGACGCGTCGACCATCTAAATGGAGGCAGCGCGACGCGCCCAGCTGATGACCCACAAATATAGGGGGTGTATCTCAGTAATTTCAATAAGTAGGAGTGTAGAACCCAACAAGGAGCAGAAGGTGTTGGTGAATGGCTTGGAGCAGGAATTCTCTATAAATACTTAGCAAACGGATTTTTAGGGGTTTTTGATAATGCAGATAAATAAAGTACGAGTAAATAAAAGACAATAATAATAAATGCAGCAAGTGTCCCAATCCTTTCTTTAGCAAAGTACAAGCCGGTTGTATTACTTAAGATGACCAAACGTTCTCGAGGACACACGGGAATATCGTCAAGTCCTTTCGCTTCATATAGTTGATTAATCTTCTTTAGTTTGCTAAGTGTTGTGTGGGTGAACCTGTGCTAATGTACCGACCTTTCTAGGAGTAATACATACTTGTGATTATACCCCTTGCAAGAATCCGCAAGTACAAGAAAGTAATTAAGGTAGAAACCTAACCACAGCTTTAAACTCTAAGACCCTAACGTCCCTTGTGCAAAGGTTTCCTAACGGGGGTTCAGGTTTCTGTCACTCCGGCAACCCGTATGATTAGTAGCCAAATACACAATGCATTCCCCTAGGCCCATAAAGGTGAAGTGTCATGTAGTCAACGTTCACATGACACCACTAGAAGAAATACACCACAACTTAAATATCAAACCATTGAATCTTTCTGAACACAACTCCACTACTAACAACATGACTTCTCCCATGACCTCAAGAACAAAACGAACTACTCACAAGACATCATATGGATCAAGATCAGAGATGATATAACGATATGTAACAATATGGACATAAACGATAATTCAATGGTTCACTCAATAGCATCAACTACAAGGATTAATCAACACTGGGAAAGTTTCCCCTAAGAACTATGCAAGATTCAACCCAATTATCATAGTGGTATGAAGTGGTGATGATGGTGCTGGTGGAGATGATGGTGGTGATGATGGTGATGATGATCCTGATGAAGTCCATCTTAATGGTGGTGTTGATGGCGATGATCTCCCCTCTCCGGAAAGGAATTCCCCCGGCAGAATTCTCTCTGCCGGAGAGATCTTTCTCTCCTGGTGTTTTCTGCCCCGTAGAGGCGGCGGAATCTTTCTGCGGTTGCCCCCCAGGTATTGGGGTTTCGAGGGGATAATATATGCTAGTGGGGAGAGCCTGGAGTGGGCCAGGGTGGCCACACCACCTATTGGCGCGGCCTAGGGCTGCCCGCGCCAGGGGGTGGTGTGGGCCCCCTATGGCCCATCTCCACGCCCCCCCCCCTTCTGGCAATCTTAGTCTTCTGGAAAAATAGAATTTTCCATGTATTTTCACGAATTTTCTTATCTTCACAAATTTTGCCTCCAAACAGCACCTTTTCCATCAGAATCCTGACTGCAGCGGTCCATGCTCCAAAAGTCATCAACCATGCAAAAACAGATGAAATAACATAAGCATCATCTCTTATTATGAAATATATCAATGAATAACAGTAAATTATGATATAGAATAGTGATGCAAAATGGACGTATCACCAGCGACAGCGACCACGCTGTGTATACCAGCAAGGCGACCGCGACGACGAACGATGCACACGTAGGAGAGCCGCGACGCAGGTCACTCCAAAGAACGTGAAGGTGGAGGTTGGCGAGCACCTGCCAGCCAGGACGCTTGTCGACACGGCGGCAGAGCCATTGGCATATCTCGAAGGACGCCGATGGAGCTCGCCGCTGCTGGCCACAATGCCAATAAAGAGAATCCATCACAACGAGGCGCCCCTGCATGCATGGAAGTCTTCCTCACTGAAGCTGCGTCGCTGATGGACGGCGAGGACATCAACAAGATCGGTTATGGTCTACGCCGACATCTCCGGCTAGCTCATTTCTTTCAGCAAGGATGTCATCGCCAGATAAGCTGGCCGTACACGGCTCACCGGCTGGAGTTCACACATAACTGGTTTTTAGTGATAGCTTTCAAAGTAGTAAACACTAAGATAAGAGCAATGTGCAAAACAAGGAACATAAGAAACATGATTGAATAAATCATCATATGAATGAATGAATGAATGAAACACAACAAGTCAAAATACTTGCTTGAGATAAAAGGGAATAGGTTTACTGACTCAACTAAAAAGTAAAAGAAAGGCCCTTCGTAGAGGAAAGCAGGGATTTCAAGTTTCATAAAGAGCTTCCAAAAATTATGGTATTTATTAGCTTTCGGCTCTCATTGCCCCTATCATAGGCATCTTTAGGTGATTAAGGTTAAAGTGATCAAATATGAGGATATGGTTGACAAGTTGTAAGTTGAAAATCTCATGTTCCTTGAATACGAGGGCCGCTCCTCATGCTACTCAAGTTTAGTTACCGGTAAGTTCTTGTCATAGTAAGTACATGTGTATCATTGAGAACCGCCAACGGGGTACCCCTTGCCCGATGATACGGAAGAATCCCCATATCAAAATTAGAACGCAAGCAGACAACAAGCATCTCAGCAATCTTCCTATTTACCATGGGAAAATGGTGCTTTTTTCTCTCTTTCTCTCTTTCCTCTTTTCTCATCTCCTTTTTTTCTTTTTCTCAATCTCTATCTCTTTTTTTATAAGAAGAATGCTTCACAAATTCCTCATTATGGTTACGCTGCAGGTTTCCACCATGATTAGGCATGGATTAGACCAGCAGCCCAGGCGTTTCTCTAACACACATACATAACTCCATGGACTTACAAGCTCCCCTTTCATTTCACACCGACGACATCCATAAACAAAAGAGCATGATATCAACTAGGTACAATGTACAAGTGCAATGTTGAAAGCGTTCCCCATGACATCATGGTTCTGCTAATTCACAACTTACAAAGCGCAAGCATATACGCAACATAGATGGCCACAATGGTTCAAGTTTATTAAGTGCAAGAAAGAAAAGTGTGCCATCAAGTTCGTGAGAGCTTTAATCACTAATTTTCACATAACAAGTTTAATTCGGAAGGTAGATAAAAACATGAATTTACATGGAATAGCAATAGTGCTAGTAGGTAGGTATGGTGGATACAAATGGCATAGGTTTTG
This sequence comes from Avena sativa, assembly GCA_916181665.1. NCBI lineage: Eukaryota > Viridiplantae > Streptophyta > Magnoliopsida > Poales > Poaceae > Avena > Avena sativa. The sequence continues at coordinate 409,552,347 of OV702289.1, read as the reverse complement.
GTTTAAGGATTGGATGCACGAGAAGCATTCCCTCTCAGTACAGGTTTTTGGCTAGCAAGCATAAGAGTTGAAGGAAACAAACAAACATACAGGTGATAAAAACAAACATGCAGTCTTCCTTGGAAGCACAAAATATCTTAACTAGAGAATACTAAGCTTATGAGCAAATCAAGAAAGAAAGATGATGAAATTATATTTCTTAAGAGTACTTTTATCTTTTTCATTCAATTCTCAAGATAGTGTAGCTACTAACCGAGCCAGGTTTGCCAAAACCAACTAAAGTAACTGAATGATCCCAAAGTGATACCAATACTAACGACAAGATCAATCATATAATCATAAATTGAAAACTAATATAAGATATGCAAAAGAGTAAATGATAGAACTTCTCATTAATATTCCATAACGGCAACTCACTCCAAGGGATACATAGATATCTAACGAGAGGGGGACACTTCCATAATGCAAACCATCCTACATGATAACTTCTCTATTCATAATATGACTCTACTAAAAAGGTAAAAAGATCGAAGATAGTGATGTGATACTGCGGCACTTCCCCAAGCTTGGAATGAACCAAGGGGATGCCAAAACCTGATGACAAATTACTCCTTTGGTGGTGGTGGTGTTCTCTCATCATCGTCCGACTTCCAAGGTAAGGGCTCCCCATCAATAAAAGACATCGTGGTCTCCAACAGCCTGAAACTTGTAGCATCACTTATGCGTTTAAACCTAACGTCGTACTCATAGTTTATATTATGCACGTCATAGATCCGCGCTTGTAGTTGGTTGGTTGTTTGGTGGAGCGAGAGAATTTCATCCTTAAGCTCAGTAGTCTCCTTCTGGTGCTTGGCGATGAGTTTAGAACAAATCTTACGGATGATGTCCATGTCGCGTTCCGCCATCTTCCTGTACCTAAAGATTTCTTGCTCCAATGCTTCCATCATGTCCTCCAGATTTCCTTCACCTTTAGGGACCTGAACTTCTTTTATCTGTACCTCCCCATCTTCGAGCAACAACTCCTTGGGATGAGTCTTCAACTCACGCATGTACGGGTTGATGATATCCGTGGAAGAATCTTCCTTGGTTGATCCTGAGGAAAACATGGTGGCTCCAAAACTAGGACTCTACCTGTCAGAAACAGATTGAAACGAAAACACGATGAGAACATGATATACGAACCTCGGGGGATCCGAGGGATTATATATTATGAATTTTTACAACAAAAGGAAGGTACTGGGAGAAAACGGGTCGAAGACAGAGTCCGAGGTGGCCACACCACCTGCTAGCGCGGCCAGGGGGGCGCGCTAGGGGGTGGTGTGTGCCACCCTGGCTCCGTTTCCGTCCCTCTTTCACTTCGTTGCTTTCCTTGTTGGATAAAAAACTACAAAAATATAACTTGACAGAATTTTCGCAGAACTTTTCTTACCAGAACTTTTACCTATTCGAAAACGTACTCTGCAGGTCTCTGAATTTGGTCTTTGATAATTTTTTCCGGAGTTACTACTTGAATAGCATCAATATCTTCATTGTAAGAATCTCCAGCAATATAGTGCTTGAGTAGCTGACCATTCACCACTTGTGTAATGTTATATTTTAAAGAAGAAATTTTTATTGCACCTGGACGATATATTTCTTCAATAACAAAAGGACCTTCCCATTTTGAAAGTAGTTTCCCTGCAAAAAATCTGAGACGAGACCTATACAATAGAACTTTATCACCAACATAGAACTCCCTCTTAAGAATTCTCCTGTCGTGCCATCTTTTAAATTTTTCCTTAAAGAGTCTAGCATTCTCATATGCTTCACTCCTCCATTCATCCAACGAACTTAAGTCAAATAATCTTTTCTCACCAGCAAGTTTACAGTCTCTATTAAGTTCTTTCACTGCCCAATAACCTTTGTGTTCTAATTCTAAAGGCAGGTGGCAAGCTTTCCCATAAACCATTTTGTAAGGAGACATTCCCATAGGATTTTTATATGCAGTCCTATAAGCCCATAAAGCATCATTCAACTTTTTAGCCCAATTTCTTCCAGATCTATTAACAGTCTTTTGCAATATGGATTTAATTTGTCTATTTGATTGCTCTACTTGCCCACTAGTTTGGGGATGATAAGCTGAAGAAATTCAATGATTAACATCATATTTAGCCAGGGTCTTTCTAAAACCACCATGAATGAAATGAGACCCTCCATCAGTCATAAGATACCTAGGCACTCCAAACCTACGAAAGATAATATCCTTAAGCATTTTTAAAGAGGTCTCCCTATCAGCACTTTTTGTAGGTATGGCTTCTACCCACTTAATAACATAGTCAACAGCAACAAGAATATTGGTATAACCTTTTGAAGGGGGAAAAGGACCCATAAAGTCGAATCCCCAACAATCAACTGGTTCAATAACGAGAAAGTAATTCATAGGCATCTCATTGCGTCTAGAAATGTTACCAACTCGTTAGCACTCATCACATGATAAGACAAATTTTATTGCATCTTTAAAAAGGGTAGGCCAGTAAAAACCTGATTGTAGCACCTTCTGTGCGGTTCTATTTCCCGCATGATGTCCTCCATAGGCACTACCATGACATTTCTGTAATATCTCCTTTTGTTCATATTCTGGAACACATCTTTGCATAATACTATCTAATCCTTCTTTATATAAGTGTGGGTCATCCCAAAAATAATGCCTCAAATCATAAAAGAACTTCCTTCTTTGCTGAGCTGTAAAAGTTGGAGGCAAATACTTGGAGACAATAAAGTTAGCATAATCAGCATACCAAGGGCTCCCTCGCGAGCTTACCCCTACTGCAGCCAGCTGTTCATTTGGGAAACTATCATTAACAGGCATAGGATCAAAAGAGATGTTTTCCAATCGAGATAAATTATCTGCAACAGGATTTTCAGCACCTTTCCTATCTACAATATGTAGGTCAAACTCATGTAAGAGCAGCACCCATGTAATGAGCCTAGGCTTAGCATCTTTCTTCGTCATAAGGTACTTAATAGCAGCATGATCAGTATGAATGGTAACTTTTCAGTCAACAATATAAGTTCTAAACTTATCACAAGCAAAGACAACAGCTAAGAACTCTTTTTTAGTAGTAGCATAATTCTTTTGAGCAGCGTCAAGAGTCTTACTAGCATAATGGATAACATTTGACTTTTTATCTATTTGTTTCCCAAGGACAAAACCTACAGCAAAATCACTAGCATCACACATGATTTCAAAGGGTAAGCTCCAATCAGGTGGTTGAACAATAGGAGCAGTAGTTAAAGCCTTCTTTAGAGTTTCAAAAGCTTCCTTACAATCATCATAAAAAACAAAGGGTACATCCTTTTGAAGAAGATTAGTGAGGGGTTTTGATATCTTAGAGAAATCTTTAATAAACCTTCTATATAAACCAGCATGACCAAGGATACTACGAATACCTTTAACATCTCTTGGACAGGGCATTTTCTCAATTGCTTCAACTTTAGCTCTATCAACTTCTATGCCTCTTTTGGAAATCTTATGTCCGAGGACAATCCCTTCATTGACCATGAATTGGCATTTTTCCCAATTAAGAACAAGATTAGTTTCTTCACATCTCTGCAAAACTTTATCAAGGTTGTGCAGACAATTATCAAAAGAAGTCCCATAGATGGAAAAATCATCGATGAATACTTCCACAATTTCCTCACAAAAACCATGAAAGATAGCAGACATGCATCTTTGAAAAGTAGCAGGAGCATTACACAAACCAAAAGGCATACGTCTATAAGCATAGGTTCCATAAGGGCATGTAAAAGTAGTTTTTCTTGATCTTGTTGTTTAACAGCAATTTGAGAGAACCCAGAGTATCCACCAAGAAAACAAAAATGGGTCTTTTTAGACAACCTTTCTAACATTTGATCAATAAAAGGAAGTGGGTAATGATCTTTCTTAGTAACTTTGTTAACTTTTCTGAAATCAATGCACATCCTATAACCTACCACTATTCTTTGGAGAATAAGCTCATCATTATCATTAGGCACAACGGTAATTCCCCCTTTTTAGGGACACAATGAACAGGACTAACCCATTCACTATCAGCAATAGGGTAAATAATACCAGCATCAAGGAGTTTTAATACCTCGTTTCTTACCACTTCCTTCATCTTAGGATTTAAACGATGTTGATGCTCTACCACTGGCTTTGCATCTGGTTCTATATTGATAGCATGCTGACATATAGTAGGAGAAATCCCCTTTAAATCATCTAGAGTATACCCATAGCCCCTCGGTGTTTCTTCAATACCTCCAATAATCTTTCCTCTTCCTTCCCTGAAAGTTTAGAACTAATAATAATAGGATATATTTTGTTATCATCAATGTAAGCATATTTAAGATCGTCAGGTAAAGGTTTTAGATCGAAGACCGGATCCTTTTTAGGTGGCAATGTGGTACCCAAATCTTCCACAGGCAAGTTATGCCTAAGCATCTTAGGTTGCCGACAAAGAATCTCGTCAATCTCATTTCTTTCTTCCATGAAGATTTCACTTTCGTGGTCTTCCATAACCTGCTGCAAAGCAGTGTTAGGAGCAAGATAAATAGAAGCAAGTTATTCAACTCTAAAATCCTCATTACGGGTTTCATTTTCACCAGGTTCTTTAGTAAATTTTGAAAAATTAAACTCATAAGATTCCCCATCAAATTTAGTTAAAAGTTTCTCCCTTTTGCAGTCTATAATGGCTCCACATGTACTCAAGAAAGGTCTACCAAAAATGATAGGATAGGTTTTACTAGCAGCTGAACTAGGTACTAGAAAATCAGCAGGATATTTAGTCTTACCACAAAGAACTTCCACATCTCTTATGATACCAATTGGAGAGATGGTCTCTCTATTAGCAAGGTGAATAACCACATCAATCTCTTCTAGTTCGCAAGGACTGATTTCATGCATAATTTCTTTGTAAAGATCGTAAGAAATAGCACTTGAACTTGCACCAATATCACATAAACCATAATAGCAATGATCACCAATTCTAACAGAAAGCACAGGGACACTAGCCTTTTTAGTTCTATTAGGACGTGAGACAATATTAGAAGCATCCTCACAGAAGACAATGTGTCCACCTTCTACACTTTTAGTGACAAGGTCTTTCACAATTGCTACAGCAGGTTCAATGTTTATTTGTTCATCAGGTTTTATAGTTCCCTTTGTACTTTTATTGATTACACTAGTTATCATAGGATGCTCCTTTACCTTATCCTGGAAGGGTATTTTCTCGATATAAGGTTCAGCTAAGATGTGATCAATAGTGCAAAATTCAGTACTTCTAACAGGAACATAATCAACAATATCTTTATATGGTCCATGATACTTGTTCCATCCCTTTTTCGGAATTTCAATATAAGAGGCAAAGGCCTTAAAACAATTTGCCATAACTTGAGAGTCTAGACCATAAGCATTACTAATATTATGAAAGTCATCAGTTCCCATAAAAGATTCAATGCATTCATAATCATAATTTATACATGACTTCCTTCCTTTGTCATTCTCCATGCTTCAGCATTATCTTGAATACGGTCTAGAAGATCCCATTTAGCTCCTTCTTCCATGCGTGTAAATGATCCAGCACAAGAAGCATCCAATAGATCCTTATGATGAAAAGAAAGTCCTGCATAAAAGTTATTGATAATAATATTGTGAGGGAGCTCATGAATAGGACATTTGAGCATTAGTAACTTCGATCTCCCCCAAGGTTGAGCTGTACTCTCTCCATCAAGAGGCCAAAAGTTGTATATTTGATTCCGATCTTTATGAATCTCACTAGGAGGGTAAAATTTAGAATAAAAGAGAGATACTACTTCCTCCCATTCAAGAGCTTGACCATTCTTCAGCAGCTTATACCATTCCTCGGCTCTTCCTTTTAGTGATAATGAGAATAACTTCTTCTTGACTTGATCTGTTGTAATACCTGCAGACTTAAACAACCCGCATAATTTGTGTATAAAGAGCAAATGATCACCAGGATGGACAGTTCCATCTCCAACATGATAGTTATCCATAACACGATCAATAATTCTTGTAGGTATTTTAAAAGTATCATTCTCAGCAGGTGGTGGTTCATCTACTCCTTAGCAGTGGTAGTAGCATTACGAAATAAGAAACTAAGTGAATTATCCATATTGAAAATAAAGTAACTAACAGAAGTAAACAATACTCACAGTAGAAGTTTCCTTTACCAGTTCCACTCTCCAATAGCACTTCACTCCTAGGCAACAGCGCCAGAAAATAGTCTTGATGACCCACAAGTATAGGGGGTGTATCGTAGTATTTTCGATAAGTAAGAGTGTCGAACCCAACAAGGAGCAGAAGGTGTTGGTGAATGGCTTGGAGCAAGAATTCTCTGTAAATACTTAGCAAACAGATTTTTAAGGGTTTTTGATAATGCAGATAAATAAAGTACGAGTAAATAAAAGACAATAATAATAAATGCAGCAAGTGGCCCAATCCTTTCTTTAGCAAAGGACAAGCCAGTTGTATTACTTAAGATGACCAAACGTTCTCGACGACACACGGGAATATCATCAAGTGCTTTCGCTTCATATAGTTGATTAATATTCTTTAGTTTGCTAAGTGTTGTGTGGGTGAACCTGTGCTAATGTACCGACCTTCCTAGGACTAATACATACTTGTGATTATACCCCTTGTAATCATCCGCAAGTACAAGAAATTAATTAAGGTAGAAACCTAACCACGGCTTTAAACTCTAAGACCCTGACGTCCCTTGTGCAAAGGTTTCCTAACGGGGGTTCAGGTTGCTGTCACTCCGGCAACCCCTATGATTAGTAGCCAAATACACAATGCATTCCCCTAGGCCCATAAAGGTGAAATGTCATGTAGTCGATGTTCACATGACACCACTAGAAGAAATACACCACAACTTAAATATCAAACCATTGAATCTTTCTCAACACAACTCCACTACTAACAACATGACTTCTCCCATGTCCTCAAGAACAAAATGAACTACTCACAAGACATCATATGGATCAAGATCAGAGATGATATAATGATATGTAACAATCTGAACATAAACGATAATTCAATGGTTCACTCAATAGCATCAACTACAAGGAGTAATCAACACCGGGAAAGTTTCCCCTAAGAACTATGCAAGATTCAACCCAATTGTTACAGCGGTATGAAGTGGTGATGATGGCGCTGGTGGAGATGATGGTGGTGATGATGGTGATGATGATCCCGATGAAGTCCAGCTTGATGGTGGTGTTGATGGCGGCGATCTCCCCTCTCCGGGAAGGAATTCCCCCGGCAGAATTCTTTCTGTCGGAGAGATCTTTCTCTCTCGGTGTTTTCCACCTCATAGAGGCAGCGGAATCTTTCTGTGGTCGCCCCCCCCAGGTATTAGGGTTTCGAGGGGATAATATACGCCAAAGGGGAGAGCTTGGAGTGGGCCAGGGTGGCCACACTGTAACTACCTCGGTGAATTACGCTCCTAGTTACAAGCCTGGATGAACGGAAATGGTTAAAATAGTACGGTGGGGCCCAAATGCCACTCACAGGTAGACCTTTCGGCCGTCCTAACCATTTCCAAACATCGGGACAAGAACGGGCGGCGTAATCGGCAGGCGAAGGGATCAACTACATACACAAATGAGTATGTATGCAAGCCACCATACAACAGTCCTCAGAGCCATTCCATCTAAAAGAAATAGAAATATTGCAACGCCATACGGCAAGATCCAAATTTCCTAGATAGATATAATAGTTTAGGATATCTCCTCATACATCAAACATCAGAGTATCAGGCGGAAGCGGAAAACAAGATCCGAGTACGTATAAGAAGCAAATCGGCATAAGATGCCCCATAAATAAACACATCCCGCCCACAGATCTCGCGGATCCCCGTTCCCGGAATCTCTACACCGAATGATCGTTGCCCACATCGTCCGTCTCCTCCAACCAGTATCCATCTTGCGAGCTTACCTGTTCATCTGAATCAAACAATTTATCGTGTGAGACCCTAGGGGTACTCAGCAAGTCTTTATGCCTCTAAAGGGGACACAACCTGGGGTGACGCCATTGCAGCAAAAGATAATCCCTAACAATTCTATAGATACTCGCTAACCATCCGCCTAACCATAGATAGACGGATGTCCGTGAATTAATAACAACAGTTATAACAGTAATATCCACAGATCCATCCTCCTCCGAAGCGGACGAATAAACCCCCCCATCCGTTGGCAGTTTTATTATCCATTCCATGAGTGTTGCACTATTTACTAGCCAGGTACTTAGTCAAATTAAAAGCGGTACTTTAGTTATACTTGTCTATGATCGAGAAACTGTGCTCCAAGTCGTCCATAACCGCGGACACGGCTTTCAGAAAGTTTTACCCTGCAGGGGTGCACAAATAGCAACACACACTCGATCAACCTCGGAAAAACCAAATCAAAACCCAACGAGGCAGTCACGACAAAGCGATCACAGGATTCAGAAATATTTCAGGGGGCCACCCCATTAAGCTACCCGCAACGAAGTTGGACGGCTCCGAGACGGACTCAAGGTTTGCGTCAATGGCTGTAAACGATTGGGAACCCGAAAGTGTGACTGGGCTTGTCGATACCGCGAAAACACTCCGCTTACCTAAACAGTACAGGTGCATCCTCGCACAATCTTAAAGAAAACAGTAAAGCATGGCATAAGTACAGAATAGTAATAAAGCCCCAAACTACTTTGTGGCCCCAAGAAATAAGAATGAATCAAGCTCTGGCTCAGGGGGGTTCATAAGCCTCCCGGATGTGGATAGCGCGAATATTCAAGGAACAGGAATCAAGTACTCGGGGTCCTACGGGACACAAGTAAGCATGAAAAACCAAATAGCAGATATTGCTCACCGGTGCCACTTTCATTAGGTATCCCGTTACTACTCAGGTTAAGTTGTTTAGGTACCTCGTTATCCATCAGACACTCACATACCCTACACATGCTGTTCTACGACCCGCATGGCTCAATCAACTCCTGTAGTAATGGCTCATGGGATGGAGGAACAAGCTTCGGTGGGGTTTAAAAGTAAAGGCTATGCAGTACTTGCGATTCAGTTTAATGCAATCGCGACTCCATGATGCAAGAATAAGATAAAGGCAATAGGTACTGTATGTATGCAAGCATGTGGTAGTGCTTGCCTGGCAGCTCAGTTGAAGCGAGAGAAGGATCTGGGTAATGCTCCTGGTTTTCTTGGTAAATCCCCTACTCAGCGTCTATTCGAAGAAGAACCAAACAAACAAGGGCCAACATAAATAAATTGCACAAGCATATGAATAAAATGCATCAAGCAAACAATCATGCCATGATGAATGATGCACAATTTGCATGGCAATAAAGTAGCATGGCATGGGTGAGGTGTGGAATACAAAAGTAAAGCATTTTATGGAGTTTTACTCATATTTTATACTCAAATAAGTTGCTGTATACTTTATATTTATATGATGCATGCTGCAAAACATAACATGAAATGCATAAACAGAAAGGTCTCGTCGAGCTAATCATTTTAGACATATCATTTGTTAAATTTGGAGTTATAAAACAAAAGTTATTAATTAATTAAGATAAAGGGCATTTTAATGTAATTTTAATCAACTCGAAATTTAAGGTGTTCAAAATATATTTTGAAGGGCATATTTGAATTCCTCACATTTTTCTGATTTCAAAACATATATTACATGTTTAATTTGGATTTATATTTTAAAAGTTATTTGAAAACAGATTTGAAATTTGAATTTAAATTAATTTGGAAAAGTTTGAATTAAAACAGAAATACAGAAATTCTTTTGTCACCCAGTCTAGACCTAGTCACAGACACAGACAAGTGGGGCCAAGGCTGACTAGGACACACGCGTCCAGGAATTACTTTTCTCACCGCGGCGCTTCCCAGTCACTGCGACTGACGGGTGGGGCCACGGCAGCCTCAGGGCCACACGCGGGCGCGCCAGCGGGGACGTGCCACGTGGGGGAAGCCCGGGAGCGCGGGTTAAGGTTCTGGAAACAGGGGGCTTATCTGTAAAACGGATGGAGAGGCTGACAGGTGGGACTGGCTGGACCGCGGGTTTAGCCGAAAAAAATAAAAAGGGGGCTAAATGTAAATCGACCACGGCCCGTACTGTTGTTATTCTCCGCGATCTGGCGAGAGATCGGTGCGCGGCGCGGGGCGGGGGATCGATCCCTGGACCTGGCGTGCGCGCGCGGAGGCGGTAGCCACTGCGGTGGGCTAGGGTTGGTGTCAGGGAGGTAGGCGTGGCCTAGGTGGGGTGCTACGCGACGCGAGAGCGTGCAGACGCCAGTGCACACCGGCGCGCAGAGGCCGTTCGACGAAAGGTCCGGCGAGGCTAGGGTGGTACAGCGAGGCGGACCATGTTAGGGGGGTGGAGAGGCTCACCACGAGGCTGTTGGCGGTGTTGGTTCGGGCAGAGGAGCTGGCGATCGTCGTCGAGGCAGGCGCCAGGCGGAGCTAGGGTTTCATCGCGAACGCGCCGGTGTGCAGCGGATCCGGCCGTCCTCTCCTCGACTCCGTGTATAGGGGCGACGCTGGTGCTCGGCTCGGCCTTCCCCAACGCCCAGACGCCTCGCCCTCCTTCTGCTATGGTGGTGGTGGGGTGATGCCGACGGTGGTTAGGTGGAGAAGGAAGAGGGAGTAGCAGGGGTAGGTGGGGAGGGAGGAGTAGAAGGGCACGGCCCTGGGGGATCTGGGCGTCGTCTGCAGAGAGGAGGGAGTGGGTAAGGCAGAGAGGGAGAGGGGAGATGCCGTGAGGAGGTGGTAGAGGAGGGTGGCTCGGTGCCACCTTTTCACCCTCGAGCACGTGCTCGGGCTGGAAGGCAGGGCAGGGCAGGGGCTTCCAGGTGGGTCAGGGCAGGTTCGGTGGGGAGGCTCGGGCTGGAGGGCAGGCTCGGGCTGGTGGGGCATTGTGGCAGGGAGAGAAGAGAGGGAGAGAGGCTCGGGTTGATGCTAGGGTTTTGGAGAGAGGGGGTATGGCTCGGGTTAGAGCTTGGTTTGGATGGTAGCTAGGTGGCCCAGGGTGGCCAGGTGGGACCAGCAAGGTAGAGAGAAGAGAGAGGCCGAGAGAGAGAGAGAGAGTGGGAACTAGGGTTAGTTAGAGAGGGGGGTTCGGGTTAGGTTAGATGGTGCCCATGGTGGTGGTAGGGTGTAGGTGATTAGGGTTAGGATCTTAGATAGAGGGTTTAGAGAGAGGGGGTTTAGATGAGGGTGTTGGCTAAAAACACACTTGATCATGCAAGGGCATAACCAAGGAAAAGAAGAAAGAGACACAAGGCAAGGAAAAACAACAAGGTGGAAAGGTTGAGAGAGAAGAGGGAGAGATCAAAAGAGATGTACACCACTCAACAATTCAAATAAAAACCAAAAGACTAGAATGTGGTGGTGTTTGCATGGGCCATGCATAAATAGTAAATGCCTCATCTAGTAGTGAAAACCACTAGATTATCTCATGGCATTTGTATAAGCAAGCTTCCCAAAATGGAATAAGGCCCAACAAAAGAAAAGAGAGCTTGTTTACCACATGGATTAAATAAAAGATCATGCATGAATATAAGGTGGCCAAGCTTGTGTGTATGTGCCACTAGCCAACATGAACCACAATGGTATTCCTACATGAGCTTATATTCATATTTAACCCATATGAAAACTTGACAAGGGTTCCACTCACATAGCATGCAAAGGTGGTCATGTGGCTCTCATATACCAATAATGTGAAAACAACATGGTGCATATATGGGAGCATGTGGAATTGTAAGTGGAGCCATCCCAACCCACATGAGCTAGAGGTAAACCCAAATAAATGCAAAGCTCACATATAGGGGAATGGTGGAATTATAAGGTGGTGAAAGAAAGGGTGGTGGAGTGGAATGAAAGATATGCCCCCAACTCAACTTGGGCATTTAAACAATATATCAATAACCAAATACAATATCAAGAGGCAAATACAATTTACAATGCATATGAGAGAAGAACCAAAACAAAAAGGGTTTTATATGATGCTCAAATGCAAGGTGGCATGATGACATGAGCATGATATAATTATGATGCAACAATTATATATAGGAAGTAGCATTAATATAGACTAGGCTAGTAGCATTGCAATTGTTAGACAATTGGGATGCTACAACTCTCCCCCACTAAACAAGAATCTCGCCCCGAGATTCCTAGGAAAAAGAAAACAACACAAGGAGAGGCGGGTGTTCGAACGAAGGTGACCCTCACGTTCCCAAGTTGATGAACAATGGAATGGTGCGACCACTACACCTTGCAAAACTTGCTAGACTTGTTGCGAGTCTTGCGTTTTGCTTCAAGAACAACGGATTAGAAGAATTGAAGGATTGTCGTGAGACAAGAAGGATAGGATGGACATAGCTCCGGTTATCTCAAGAAACATGATAAAAGACTAGAACCACTTGTGAAAGAAAAAAGACAAGATGATGTATCATGGATAAAGAAAGGCACACCGTTAAGAAAGGCATACATCAAGGAACCAACAGCACTAGAATAAGGAACTCGAGACATGTACTCAATATCTTCATCAGAACTAGGACATTGCAATGCTGACAATTTAAAGTGAGGAGCAACAGGAGTACTAACTGACTTTGCATCATGCATATTAAAACGTTGAAGAACTTTCTCAACGTAACTTTGCTGACTAAGAAACAACAACCTAGATTTTCTGTCCCGTTTAATTTCCATACCTAGGATTTTCTTAGCAGCACCAAGATCTTTCATCTCAAATTCACTACTTAGGTGTGCCTTTAAAGTAGTGATTTCTTTCATGCTCTTGGCAGCAATTAACATATCATCAACATATAACAGCAAGTAAATAGGTGATCCATTAATAAACTTTATGTAAACACAACTATCAAACTGAGACCTCTTAAAACCTTGTGAGATCATAAATGAATCAAACCTTTTGTACCACTGTCTTAGAGATTGCTTCAAACCATAAAGCGACCTCTTCAATTTGCACACAAAATCCTCTTTTCCAGGAACTATGAACCCTTCAGGTTGGTCCATGTAAATCTCCTCCTCCAGTTCACCATGCAGAAAAGCAGTCTTTACATCTAGCTGCTCAAGCTCAAGATCATGCATAGCAACAATACCAAAGAACGTACGAATAGAGCTATGCTTCACAACCGGAGAGAAAACATCATTATAGTCAATACCTGGAATCTGGCTAAAACCTTTTGCTACTAACCTTGCCTTAAACCTTGGAGGCTCATTAGGAGACAAACCTTCTTTTCTCTCATATATCCACTTGCAGCGGACGGCCTTCTTCTGTTTAGGCAAGCGCACAAATTCCCATGTGCCATTCTTATCAAGCGATTGCATCTCTTCTTGCATAGCAGAAACCCACTTCTCGCGGTCAACGGATGCAACGGCCTCATTGTATGTAGCAGGTTCAGTATCATGCTCCACCTGTTCAGCACAACTCAAAGCATAATGAGTAAGATTACACTCTTCAATCAAATGACGAGGTGGAACTATGTTACGCCTCGGTCTATCAGTAGCAATAGATTCATGTGGCTGCTGCAAAACAGTAGGTGAGTGCTGAACAACAACATCATCAATATTTTCCTCATGAGTATCATCAACAACAACATTATTATCAACAGTTTTCTGCAGGTGCTCCACCTGCACACGAACTCCCTCCTCTCCAATAGCAACAGGAGAGGGATCTGATGGCAAGCTGTCATGATACATAACGGATTCATTGAAAACAATGTTCCTACTCAACAAAATCTTTTTAGTTTCAGGGTTCCATAGTTTATATGCCTTAACTCCTGAACCATAACCAAGGAATATGCACTTGACAGCTCTAGGCTCTAACTTTCCATTATCAACATGAGCATAAGCAGTGCAACCAAAAACTCTCAACTGTGAATAATCAGCAGGCGAACCTGACCATACCTCAATAGGAGTTTTCTTCTCAAGTGGAATAGAAGGTGACCTGTTGATGAGGTAACACGCTGTGTTGGCTGCTTCGGCCCAGAAACGTCTATGCATACCTGCATTGGACAACATACAGCGAGCCCTCGAGATGATGGTTCTGTTCATGCGCTCAGCCACGCCATTCTGCTGAGGAGTATAAGGGATGGTGTGGTGCCTGATCATACCATCATTACTGCAAAACTCCTTAAACTCATTAGAACAGAATTCCATACCATTGTCAGTACGTAGTACCTTTACCTTCTTTTCAGTTTGCTTTTCTACCATAACTTTCCACTTCTTAAAAGCATCAAAAACATCAGATTTGTATTTCAGAAAATATGGCCACACTTTTCTTGAGTAGTCATCAATAATAGTAAGCATGTAATTAGCACTACCAATAGATGTCTTACGGGAAGGTCCCCATACATCAGCATGCACATAATCTAAAATGCCTTTGGTGGTATGAACGGAAGCATTGAATTTAACTCTTTTATGCTTACCAAAAACGCAGTGCTCACAGAACTCAAACTTACCCAAGTTGCAACCATCAATCAGCTCTCTCTTAACCAATTCTACCATGCCATGTTCGCTCATATGCCCAAGGCGCATATGCCAAAGATTTGTTTTACCACAATCATCAGAATCATTAGCAGTAACAGCAGCAGCAATAGCAGGCAAAGTGCTACCTCTAAGAACATATAACTTAGCAGAATTCATATCACCTATCATGTGAATAAGAGAGCCTTTCGATACCTTTAACAACCTACGCCCACCGGCGTACTTGTATCCATCAACGTCCATGGTACTCAGGGAGATCAGATTTCTGGCCATGCTTGGTATGTGCTTCACCTCATTCAACGTACGCGTCACGCCATCATGTGTCTTGATCTTAACAGATCCAACTCCGACAATATGGCACGGGTTGTCATTCCCCACACGTACAAAATCTCCAGTCTGCACAGACTCATATGAACTGAACCAATCTTTGTTACAGCAAATATGAAACAAACATGCAGTATCAAGTATCCATTCATCATCACGAGAAGCACAAGCAGCAACAACGGCTAAACATTCACCGTCAGAACTATCACCAGAAACAACAGAAGCCTTACCATTACCTTGATCCTTATCTTTCGGTTGGTAAGTACCGTTCCTTTTTTCCTTATTCTGCAGCTTCCAACAATCATCAATAACATGATTAGATTTCTTACAATACCTACAGAACTTGTCCTTTCCCTTGGACTTCGAACGACCTCTGCCGTCTTTGCTCTTATCTCGGTTGCCATGGTTGTTAAATCTCTGCTCGGTCCTGCCACGAACCTGCAGAGCTTCAGCCTTGGAAGACGCCCCATTTGCCTGCACCATAGATTTCATCTTTTCCCTCTGTTTGAGGGCATCTTGCACTTCATCAAGGGTTATCTTCTCACGGCTCAACAACATTGTATCACGAAAGTGTGTATAAGAACTAGGCAGGGAGCATAAGAGTAATAGGGCTAGATCCTCATCATCATATTCTACTTCCATAGATTGCAAATCAGAAATAATCTCTCTGAAAAGAGATAAGTGATTCATTACCGATCCACCTTCCTGCAATCTATGCGAGAACAACTTCATCTTCACATGCATCTTACTGGTTAGATCCTTTGACATGCAGATCGATTCCAGTTTCCCCCAAAGGGCAGCAGCAGATTTCTCTGTCAAGACTTCCTGCAAAATATTATTGGATAGATGAAGTTGAATCATAGACAAAGCCTTACAGTCTTTCCGCTTTTCTTCATCAGACCAGCTCTTAGCATCCTTTTCCCCGAATCCATCCAGCGCATCATCCAGATCTGAAGTTTGGGCGAGAATCGCCCGCATCTTCACCTGCCACAAGCAGAATCTTGTGGAGTAGTCCAGATGCGGTAGATCGAACTTCAATGACGACATGTCGCAAACCCTAGATTAGAACCTGGGGCTCTGATACCACTTGTTAGCTTTGCGACAAGTAAATAAAGAAGAACGAAAATAATATTACAGCGAGGGGGACACAGATTTAACGTGGAAAACCCTCTCTAACAAAGAGAGGGGAAAAACCACGAGCGTCAGCCAGCGAAACTTCACTATATCGGAGAGTGTTTACACAATGCCGGGGATTTCACAGATGCAACTTATCCCAACCGGCGTCTCACTATATCGGCCCAAGCCTCCGGCGATAGGCCTCGCTCCGCTACGTCAGAAGTTGGCCTTTACTTTGTAGAATTTGGATCAACATATAACAAATTCCCCTCTCCAGCAGGGTGCTAGGAAGAGCTTCAGATCCCTTTCGATCTAGGGATGGAGATGACGACAGCTACAGACTCTTTCGTGGATTTTTGATCGGGTACTTAGGGTTTTCGTCCCGAGGGCATCTTATAGGCGGAAGGAGAGGCCGAGGGGGAGCCTGGGCTGGCCACACCACCCCCTGGCGCTGCCAGGTGGTGTGGTGGCCCCCTGACTCCTCTCCGTCTCGTATTCTGGCATCTGATGACTTCCGAAAAAATAGGCACTTTGGCTTTTGTCCCGTCCAATTCCGAGAATATTCATTTTCTGACTTTCCTGGAACCAAAAACAGTAGAAAACAGGCAGCTGGCACTGTGGCTCTTGTTAATAGGTTAGTCCAAGAGATCATATGAAAAGTACTCCAAAGTGTGGACAAAACACAAGAAAGTGGATAAAACCAAGCATGGAACATCAAAAATTATAGATACATTTGCAATGTATCAGGACCTCGTCTTCAGTGAAGAAATGCTCTTTTTGAACTTTCGCTATGAGCCAATATCGCTCTTTTTTTGAAACTTCCATGTACCATTCATGCAATTTTCGCATTTTTGTTGGCATATCCCGAAGCCTCTCAGAACTGACCAGAGGCTCCCCGTGAACATATTTGGGTGCTACATCAGCCTTGGGCATATCATCACCATGAATAATGTCATGAATAGACATATTACATTGCTCGTCCAATATTTTAGCTGTTTCCATATGCAAAGGTTCTCCCCCATATAGTTGAGGTTCGGGTATGTACACCTAGAGCGGGGGATCGATTGATTTGCTTGTTTCCCCAGCTGGGGAACGTCTCTTTTGATTATCCTGCTACCACTCGATTGTTTTGCTTGTTTCCCAAGCTGGGGAACATCCGTTCTGATGCTTCCGCTACCACTTGATAGTTTGTCTTGTTCCCCTGCTAGGGAACGTCTTTTGTGAGGCTTCCTCTACCACTTGATCTCCTATGTTTTAGTGTCTTCTGAAGATAGCATGTATAGTTATCTGGCACATTTAGCTGAGCTTGGGATGACTGCATCCGTAATTTCCTAAAGTGCTCCTTGGTTTCCGGTTTTATTTGGACCTCTGGCTCATGTTGTTTATTTTTAAAATGAGCATCCACTTCGGCCCGTACGACCGCATCGGTCTCCTCATCGTTCGGGTCGTAAGCCCTCTTGGGAGGAACCGGCGGTACTCTTAGGAGGGTGACAACTGTCGCTTTGGGCATCGGTTATTCCTCGACGGAGCGGTGCTATTCTTCCACTTTCGGCCCTTAGTGGGTGGAGGCGGCTGCGTGGATTGAGATGGACTCGTGTTGAGGTCATGGATTGGACTTGGAGGTGGTGGACTTTTACTGGGAGGATACGGTGCCCTTGGAGATGGACTTGGAGGTGGACTTTTACTGGGAGAGGACGGTGGCCTTGGAGGTGATGGATTGTTTCTTGGTGGAGAAGGTGGCCTTGGTACCGAGCCTAGAAACTTGATGTATTCCTTTTTCCAAAGAATGAAGCCACTCGTGAATTCTCCCAGTGTCGTCTCCCCTTCACCTCTAGGGGCGTCAAGCTGTAGTGACTGACACAACGGTTGAACTTCATCCACACCGACACGAGCATAACCAGTTGGAATCGGATTGCAATGGTAGGTCGCTCCCGGTGCAGTAAAGCAAAGCTGACCGCCACCTTCATGGATATGTTCTTTAGTTCAACATGCAGCCCACAACTAGTCTTCTCCTTAATTGCATCCACGGGGTACACATCTATCGTTGCATCATTAGCATGGCCCTTCATGGAAGTCATGCTGCTTTTCCGTTGCGATGGGCCGACCGTATTGTCTAGTGCAGGATCTTGCTGTCGGAGTCCTTTAAGTTCATTAAGCTCATGCCGATGCTCCTGCAACATGGCTTCAAACCTTGCGAACCGCTCCGCATCCTCCTCTTATTGCAGCTTTGTTTTTCTCGATCGGCTTCTGTAGGTGTCAAGGTCCTCGGGAAACCCGATAGCCCATGGACAAGAAGGTCTGAAGCCTCTTGTTCGTCCAGCCTTTTCAGGATTCCCGAGGGCCTTTGTTAGCTCATCGTTCTCTCTGTCGGGAACAAACTTTCCCTCTTGAACCTCTTTTATCACTTTAATAAGATCATCCCTAGGTCTAGCAACTTCTTTGGTTGCAACAATCTCGCATGTTTCTGGGTCATACGATGCCCCATGCCAGAGTAACCAATTTCTTGACCTCAAGGGCCAACCAGACATAGCTGGAGTGACCCCGTTAGCCACCAGGTCGGCCTCAGCTTTATCCCACTTAGGCATGGCACTCTTGTAGCCAACTGTGCCCATATGATGATGATATTTCTTTTTGGCTGCATTTAGCTTATTCTTTTCTGACATTGCCACAGCTGGTGCCGAGGTCTTGTATTCCACAAATGCGGCCCAGTTATCCTCACTACTAGGAAACCCCTTATCAGTGGCGCACCTTTTTTCACTATCTGATGCGCCACTAATACATCGCCACGGATAACTATCTTCTGTGGCGCATTTTGAAATGTGCCACGGAAATCTAAAACTTCTGTGGTGCATATAGCCAATATGCGCCATAGAAGTTTTTTTCCAAAATTCAAAAAGAAGGCGGGCCAGATCTCAAACTTCTGTGGCGCATATGGCCAATATGCGCCACAGAAGTTTTTTTCAAATTTCAAAAAAAGGCCAGATCTAGATCTGGCCGGAGGTGGTGGTGGTGGTGGTGGTGGTGGTGGTGGTGGCTAGTGGCTGGAGGAGGGCTAGGAGGAGGTCGCCGGAGTTGGTGGTGGAGGAGGAGGAGAAGGAGGTCGCCAGAGTTAGTGGTGGAGGAGGAGGTCGCCGGAGGTCGCCGGAGGTTGTCGGAGTTGGTGGTGGAGGAGGAGGTCATCGGAGTTGGTGGTGGAGGAGGAGGAGGAGGAGGTCGCCGGAGTTGGTTGTGGTGGTGGAGGAGGAGGAGGTCGCCGGAGTTGGTGGTGGAGGAGGAGGAGGTCACCGAAGAGTGGAGAAGGAGGAGGGAGGAGAAGGGGAGAAGTGGAGAAGTGTGGAGGGGAGGAGAAGTAGGGAGGGGAGCAGAAGTGGGGGGAGAAAAAGGAAAAAGGAAGGGAGAAGGGCGTTGGCGGGATTCAAATTTCGAATCCCACCCAAGAATTTTGTGGCGCATATGGTAGAAATGCGCCACAAAAGTTTCTCCCCCTTTTTATTTTTTTGTAGTAAAAAATCTTCTTTCAGCCATAACTTTTTACTCTTTTCGAATTTGCAGATTTTGTAAAATCTAGAACGATCGTAGGTCATTGAAATCGAGTAGGAAATTTCGAGACAACCATTTTGATAGGTTAAAGATTTTTCCCGACATCGTATGCAAAAGTTATGGCCGTTTTACCGTGTCATGACCTATTTTTGCAAAATACATCGAAATTCATGTATTTCAATTTTCACTACAACTACACCCTAAAATATAACTATATCTCAAAGGAGTTATTTTTTGAAGTTTTTATCATTTTCTTTTATATTTTATAAAACTGAAAAGGCGATCCACAGGGGGATCTGTAAAGCCATATTCTGCGGTGCATACACCTATATGCGCCACAGAAACATCACTTTCTGTAGCGCATATGGACATATGCGCCACAGAATTGTCTCCCCCCTTTTTTTGGTGCCGGGTCCCATCAACTTTCTGTGGCGCATACATCTATATGCGCCACAAAATCATCACTTTCTGTGGCACAGAAATGTGGACTTTTGTGGCGCAGATTGGTGTCGTGCGCTACTGAACTGCCAAACTTCAGTGGCGTTTTTTCCCTAGTGCGCCACTTAAGAGCCCACTCATTGACTTTCCTCCTCATTTGCTGTGTGAGCTCGTCTGTCTCCAAGACTGGTAGGGTGAAATGTGTCATGAGAGAATTCCACATCGCATCTCTCGCTCTGTCATCTACAAAACTAGCCCCAGCTGGATCCCTTTTCTTTCCTGGCTTATTCCACTCTCACGTGATGATCGGGACGATGTCTCTAACAATCACTCCGCATTGATGTACAAATGCATTCACAGATTGTTTGGGCTCCAACAGTTGACCCAGCGCAGAGACTAAGTCAATGTTGAAACGGACATCAGCGGGCAACTTTTGTGTCGGGCCTCTCTTCCTTGTACAAGATTGGCCCGATGCGGAAGTCTAAGAGAAGAAACATTCGTCAGTACATATATACGAATCAATTAGTGCGTCTATACTAGCGATCGATCGGTAGAGGCTTTATATACCTCGCCGGACTTTGTTATTAAGGTGTCTTCACCATGGTCAGCACCATCATCTCCACTATTATCTTCTCTAGACAAATTAAGATACTGAGAGTCATCATCATAATAAGAACCTCCAGTACCCTCATCTATCATATTGACAAGCTCCTCTTCATTATGTCCGTCCATAGCTTAACTAATACAGAAATACATAAAACAATTTTGTATTAAGTAAAAGAATATAACAATTGCGATGACTCGGATACAGAAAAAATATTACGTACTAATAATGAAACAATTTATATTAAGATAAAGTATAATAATATAAGGTAAAGTACAATAATACATCTTGCTCATATCTCGTTCATAATATCAAACTAGCGAACTCGGGTACCGCGTTCTGTGCCATAGCAGCTCTGCACCCAGAGAATAGGAACCATCACCGGAGAATAGATCGGATGAGATTCGTGAACCTACCAGAGATTGGAGAACCTGGTCTCCAAAAGATATATATATCGGCGGACGTGCTCGTCCTCCTCCCTAATACGACGACGTACCACCTCCTCGGCGGCCGGCTCCCTCTGCACCACTCCTGGACCTCGTGGACGCCACCAAAGAAGCTCCGGGTCGATGACGATACCTAGATTCCTCACCAAGGTACGAGTCCCGGCAGGTAGCACCTCCCAGTGCCAGCTCGGCAGAGCCCAGGCGCGGACATCCCCGGACCCGACGTAGTCCAGTACTCCGTCGTTGCCACCAAGTGGACGACGAGGACGCGGCATAACTAAATAATAACAATAAACAATCATAAAACATAAACTGTAACTAAATCACTAAGAATTGCCCTAATAACACTAACCCTAAACCTAACACTAACTAAACTAAACATAATTAACTAAGTATTCTAACTAACCCTAACTAACCCTAACTAGCCCTAATGAAATTGTTTTGACAAGAGAAGGCACAAGGCACAATGAAGAAAATAGCCTAACACTAACTACTATAAACAGCTATTTAGGGTTAGTTATACCCCTGGGAAGGATCGGACTCTCCGGGTCGTGGCTAGACCCGGGGTAGAGGTGGGGGTATTTATACCCCCCCCACACACACACACACCTTTAACCCCGGTTTGTAATACTAACTATAAACATATACTAATTATAAACCTAAACTAACTACTATAAACGGATATTTTACAAATATTATAAACCTAGATATAAACAACTAATACTAACTAATATAAATTAACCCTAATACTAACTATAAACCTAATACTAATTAACATATACTAATTAACCTATACTAATTAACCCTAATAATAACTATAAACCTAATACTAACTAAATTAACCTAATACTATAACTATAAACCTAATACTAATTAACCTATACTAACTAATACTAACTCTAAATTAACCTAATAATAATAACTATAAACCTAAACTAATTAACCTATACTAACTATAAATCGACCTCACCTGCAGGGGCGGCGGAGGACGCGGGCGGCGGCGGCGAGCTCTCCACGGGCGTGGCAGGCGGCAATGGTTTCTCCTCGACACGGCGGGAAGGACGGCGGCGGCGCGAACTCCTCCACACGGGTGCGGTGGGCAGCGGCGAGCCTCTCCTCTGGCGCGGGTGGTGGCCTCCTCCATGGCAAGCTCATCCACGGTGCACGTGAGCTCCACGGACGGCGGTGGTTCGTCTGGGGAAGAAGGTATCGGGCTATCCGGGTCGTGGCTCGACCTGGGGTGGAGGTGGGGGTATTTATACCCCCCACCTTTAGCCCCGGTTTATAATATAAACTGGGACTAAAGGTCAAACCGGGACTAAAGGTCACCCTTTAGTCCCGGTTTGTATTATAAACCGGGGCCAAAGGTGTTTTCGGCCGACGCTATTCCCGCGCGCGCATACCTAACCGGGGCTAAAGGGGGGTTTTGGTGCCAAAAAATAAAAATGGTGTATAGTTTTCAGAAAATTATGTATTATATATCAAAAATTTCAGAAAAAGAAGATCTATAATTTAAATCTATTATCATACTCTATTATACAACTTAAATGAAATTATTTATTGTTTAACAAGTATTATATTTAGTATAAATGTTGGAAAAATATAGTTTATTATTTAAAAAACATAAAATACATATAATATATCAAACTATTCAAAAATAATAATATACTCATTAGAAATATAATATTTCATACTAAAACTAGTAACTGGGACTAAAAGATATTTCGGGGGCCTTTAGTCCCGGTTGGAGCCACTAACCGGGACTAGATATTTCCCGCCATTTCCCCCGCTTCTCCCCATGTTTTCCCGCCATTTCCTCCCGCTTCCTGCCATATTTTCCCTCCATTTTCCTCTATATCTAGGCCGACCGCCATGTCCATCCACACATCCACACCTTCTCTCTCACAACAATGGACACCGCTTACTAGGCCTTTCTGACGCTCGAGGAGACCGAGGCGTTGTGCGCCTCCAGCTACCCATGCCCGCCGGGGTACCGGTTGCCCGCCGGCTGGATGCTGAGCAGTGGAGGGGTTCTTGTTCCTCATGTGCCTCAAGGTTTGGCCCGCCATACGGCCATCACGAACCACTTCTACCTCGAGCTCACGCTGAAGCAGCGGATGGATCCCCATTGGGATCCCGACAACCTCGAACCTAGAATGCCTCCTTCGCAAACCGGCATGAAAGGGAGTTCACCAGGTACGAGGGTGACGGTCCGCCCCCAGTGAACCACAACGAGCCTGGTCGCCGCCTGTGGTGGGCGAACCGGACTATCGCCGGCGTGATGCGCTACATCGCCATGGGAGACCATCCTCGCCTGAGGTACCCGCACTTTCACCAGTCGCATAACCACAAGAATGGTGGCGGTGGTGAAGGCCGCGGGTGTACCGGGGTCGTCATCCAGGAGCTCCCTCCCCCGCGCGTCGTGAATCCGAGGCCGGAGTGGTAGGTGCCCCCTCCCTCGTTCCCCCGTGCACAAGCCGGGGAAGGACTGAAGATCCAGCTGCGTGCTACGAGCGACGATGATGACGATTCCAAAGACAACCGTGAAGCTGTGTACTATAGAGCTAGATATGATTATGACTAATTTTTATGTTTTAATATTAATAAATGTCTTTGTTGTTGGTCACAGCAAGTTGCAATACTACCTATTAAGATCGAGACAGTTCATATCCATATATATAAGCAGATCATTAAAAATAAAGGTTTAATAATATTGTACATCACCAACATCCACACATCTCTATTGTTAGGGTTTTCTTCTAATCCTTAACCATGGAGCATCTTCCTTACTTAACGGGATGCTTTGGTCATTCTTCACAGCGAATGGCGGAATTTTATGAAACTTATCATAATCTTCTGACATGTTTGTCTTATCCTCCACCCCCACGATGTTTCTTTTTCCTGAAAGAACTATGTGGCGCTTTGTCTTATCGTATGCTGTATTCTTTTGCTTATCTTTCCTTTTTCTCGGTTTGGTAGACATGTCCTTCACATAAAAAACCTGAGCCACATCATTGGCTAGGACAAATGGTTCATCTCTATACGCAAGGTTGTTGAGATCCACTGTTGTCATTCTGCATTTCTTGTCTACCTCAACCCTGCCTCCTATCAGCTTGACTCATTTGCACCGAAACAAAGGGACCTTAAAATAAGGTCCATAGTCAAGTTCCCATATCTCCTCTATGTAACCATAATATGTATCCTTTTGCCCATTCTCGTCTGTTGCATCAAATCGGACACCACTATTTTGGTTGGTGCTCTTTTCATCTTGGGCGACCGTGTAAAATGTATTCCCATTTATCTCGTACCCTTGGAAAGTCAATATAGTCGAAGATGGTGACCTGGCCAACAAGTACAACTGCTCTCTAACATTGATGTCATTCATGAGATGTGTCTGCAACCAACCGCTGAAAGTCCTCATGTGTTCATCTCTAACCTAGGAGCCAGTCTTCCCCGGGTTGTTAGAGTGTACAATATTCTTGTGTTCCTCGATATACGAAGCCACCAAGGTGGAACTTTGCAGAACTATGTAGTGTGCTTTAGTGAGAGAATGTCCGTCCATACATATCCTTACTTTCTTTTCTAGCGTGCCTTTTCCACTCAGTATACCCTCATGTCGCGATTCAGGAACACCGATGGGCTTAAGGTCAGGAATAAAGTCAACACAAAACTCAATGACCTCCTCCATATCCATTTGAGATGCTTCCTTCTGGCCTAGCATGGTTATGAACATATTTCTTTAAGACTCTCATGAACCTCTCAAAGGGGAACATATTGTGTAGAAATACAGGACAGAGAATGTTAATCTCTTCGACTAGGTCAACTAGGAGGTGCGTCATAATATTGAAGAAGGATGGTGGGAACACCAACTCAAAGCTAACAAGACATTGCACCACATCTTTCTATAACCTTGGTAGACTATCTAGACTGATTACCTTTTGATAAATTGCATTGCGAAACGCACATAGCTTCACAATGGGTACTCGAACATTTTCCGGCAGGAGTCCCCTCAATGCAATCGGAAGCAACTGTGTCATAAGCACGTGGCAGTCATGAGACTTTAGATTTTGAAATTTTTTCTCTGCCATATTTATTATTCTCTTTATGTTCGACGAGAAACCAAACGGGATCTTGATACTGTAAAGGACTTCAAAAAAGATTTCCTTCTCTTCTTTAGTAAGAGTGTAGCTGGCAGTACCTTCAAACAGCTCTGGATGCATATCATCTCGGTCTTTCATACGTTGTTGGTCTTGTCATGCTTCTGGTGTATCTTTATTCTTCCCATACATGCCCAAGAAGCCTAGCAGCGTCACGCAAAGATTTTTCGTCAGGTGCATCACGTCAATTGCAGAGCGGACCTCTAGGACTTTCCAATAGGGTAGCTCCCAAAATATAGATTTATTTTTCCACATGGGTGCGTGTCCGACATCGTCCTTCTGAACAGATTGTCTACCAGGACCCTTTCCAAAGATTACTTTTAAATCCTTCATCATATCAAATACATCATCACCAGTACGGCGGATAGGCTTATACCGACTGTCTGCCTCACCATTGAAATGCTTACCTTTCTTTCTTAGGGTGTGCGTGGGTGGAAGAAAACGACGATTCCCTGGGTACACATTCTTCTTACGTTTATTCAAATATATACTTTTAGTCTCATTTAAACAGTGTGTGCATACATTGTATCCCTTGTTTGTTTGTCCTGAAATGTTACTAAGAGTAGGCCAATCATTGATTGTTATGAACAACAACGCTCGTAGGTCAAATTCCTCCTGCTTGTTCTCATCCCACACACGTACACCTTGTCTGTGCCACAAATATAAGAGTTCTTCAACTAATGGCCATAGGTACACATCAATGTCGTTGCCGGTTTGCTTCGGGCCTTGGATGAGCACTGGCATCATAATAAACTTTTGCTTCATGCACAACCAAGGAGGAAAGTTATAGATACACAGAGTCACGGGCCAGGTGCTATGACTACAACTCTGCTTCCCAAAATGATTCGTGCCATCTGTACTTAGACCAAACCATAAGTTCCTCGCGTCACCTGCAAAGTCCGGGAACTCTCTCTCGATTTTTTTTCACTACAACCCATCAGCGGGGTGTCTCAACATCTCGTCTTTCTTACGGTCTTCCATGTGCCATCGCAACAACTTGGCATGATCTTTGTTCCTGAACAAACATTTCAACCATGGTATTATAGGAGCATACCACATCACCTTGGCAGGAACCCTCTTCATGCGGCGCTTGCCCTCAACATCACCAGGATCATCTCGTCTTATCTTATACCGCAATGCAGTGCATACTGGGCATGCATCCAAATTCTCGTACTCCTCGACGCGGTAGAGGATGTAGTCATTAATGCATGCATGTATCTTCTGCACCTCTAATCATAGAGGGCAAACAACCTTCTTTGCTTTGTAGGTACTGGCGGGCAGTTCGTTATCCTTTGGAAGCAACTTCTTTATTATTTTCAGCAATTTTTCAAATCCTTTGTCAGTCAAACTATTCTCTGCCTTCCATTGCAGCAATTCATGTGTGCTACCCAGTTTTTTGTGCCCATCTTCACAATTTGGGTATAACAATTTATTGTGATCCTCTAACATCTTCTTGAACTTTAACCTCTCCATTTCAGTTATGCATTCTTCCTGGGCATCAGCAATGGCCCGACTAAGATCATCATCGGGCAGATTTGATACCCGTTTTTCATCTTCTTCTTCATCATTATCTTCCATTGTAGTACCATCGTATTCAGGGGGCATAGTAGGATAGCCGTTATCATTCTCTTCTTCTTTGTTGTCTTCCATCATAACTCCTCTTTCTCCGTGCTTGGTCCAACAATTATAGTCGGTCATGAAACCTGACCGAAACAGGTGGCTGTGAAGGACTCTTGAGGAAGAGTATTCCTTATCATTCTGAAAGACACCACATGGACAAGACATAAAACTATTCCGTTTGTTTGCCTCGGCCACAAGGAGAAAAGAATGCACACCTTTAATGAACTCGCTAGAGAGTCGGTCAGCGTACATCCATTACCGACTCATCTGCATTATATAATTAAGTACATCAAACAGAATCATGATGATAAAATTAGTACTAGTCTAAAAAACAAAATTAAAGCCAACAACCGGGACAAAAGATATGATGAACCTTTAGTCCCGGTTGGAGGCACCAACCGGGACTAAATGTGGATGTGGCGACAACATGTCGACACTATATCCTCAGTGGGCAGCACTAAGCCAGTAAATGACGACACTATTTTGGGTGGATGGCAGCACTATGCCAAGGGTGAGTGTGTCGACATTATGTCATCAGTGTTCGACACTATGTTGTGCTGCTTAATCTATAAATAGGTATGCATTCTTGTGAAGAACTGCAAGATGGTGTGCGAGACCAGGGACACCACTACGGCGAAGCTTCTCGAAGATGTCTTAGGATCCCGTCCTCAGACATCTTCGAGGAGCTCGCCATATAGGCACTTCCTAATTTAATTTGGTAGCTCCCCGGCGTGTTCATGTTTTTGGTTTGCTTAAACGGTCGATGATTAAAATGCTAGGGCGCCAATATATATATGTATGTCTTCATAGTTTTGGTTCTTATTTTTGTTGCAATGGATTTTGTGACGGCAGGTAGAAGAAGAAGGATATTTTGTTACTCGACGGCGGCATGATGCATCTGTGAATCGTCTGAATTTCGAGACTATGTGCCAAACCAAGATATATAGATAGGATGAAATCATGTATCTTTGTGCTTCGATGAATCAAATGAATTTTGAGGACTATATGTGCCGAATTAACCAGATATATAGAGATAGAATCCACACAAATCCCTCCATTTCTAGAGCATGAAATGAGGTAAAACTAGCAATAAAATATGAAAGGATGAAGTTGCTAACCTCTTAGGACCCTTAGATAGATGTGGAGCCAAAAAATCTTCACAAATCTTGAGAAAAATCGGCAAGAACTCGAGCTTGAGGGAAGAAATTTGAGGGAGATGCTTGTGTGAGCTTGAAATGGCTCGGGCAGGGGAGAGGAAGAAGATATAGTCGGGCCCTTTAGTCTCGGTTCATTTAACAAACCGGGACTAAAGGTCCACACATCTGCTCTTTTCTAGCGCCAGGCCCTTTAGTCCCGGTTTGTTAAACGAACCGGGACTAATGTTTTCTGGGCCCTCCGGCTATTTCTAGCCGTTGGGACCAGGGCATTAGTCTCGGTTTGTACCAGAACCGGGACTAATGCTTTGGACCAAATGTCCGTTTTCTACTAGTGGGAGATCAGAGCCCGTAAACGTCCTCAAACCGTAAAAAGTTTGAAGGGGCTCCATCAAACTCTTAACCCCGATCCGGTGACTCCCACGCTATGAAGCCAAACCGAGCACAACCTGTATCCCCGCAGAGGCAGTTGGCGGGAGGGAAATTTCACCAACCGTCACCAGAATGGCACCGGAGCCACCGGAATCCAGGCACATTCTACCACCGTGCAGCGATTTCGCTCAAAAAAATTCCCAATCTCTAACGAATAGCCTCCTTAGGACTGATTTCGGATAGATTTAGGACCGATTAGGATGCTTTGCAGGCGATGGGCTCTCGCAGGTGGCGCTTATGTGAGCGCACGAGGCAACCGAGTGGGCCAGCGCTGCCCGAGGGCGTCCGAGGCGGGACGGCGGTGGGCCAGGAGGGGCGAGGTCAGGGCGGGATGGCAGCGACCGAGCGCTGCACGAGGTCCAGGCGAGACGGCGGCGGGCCAGGAAGCGCAGGGCGAAGGTCCAGGCGGGACGACAACGGGCCAGGAGGGGCCGGGCGGTGGTCCAGGCAGGGGATGCGGCAGGCTGCCGGCACGTCATGGAGAGGAAGAAGATGAATGAGGTAGGGGAAAAAGCAATGGACCGAATATTCGTTTTTATAGTTTCTTTTTACGGTATCTACTCTGCGTCCGCACAAATCGGAATGCAAAACACATTTTCAGTGACCTGTACTCATGAATTTACGGTTCGTGTTTTAAGGGCACTGCTAGAGATGCTCTAAGTCCCTGAAGATGGCATTGCTCGCTGACGCATCTTCATGGAACTACAACACGGCTTTCCCTTCCGCACCGGAAGCTGCGCGGACGTCATCGACACGCTATCGCACTTTTCCTCTTCACGCTCATCGAAGTCGTCCCACAATGACGCCAACGGCAGGGGCACGCTGTGTGCGTCAGTAGCTTGATGGACGATATCACCACACAAGCATGCTGACTATATATATAGATGAATAGAAGCTGGGCATTTCATCCAGATAGAGATCCCACGTACAAAAGGAGCAAATCCATGCATCACGCCTATGGCCATCCGATCCCTACTACCAAGGTACATAAATATTTATTAATTACTTTAGCACCGAGTGTGTTCCATTTCAGGTACAAGTGGATCAGCGAAAGCAGGTCTGAAGGCGTACTAGCTTCATCAGAGAAGTAGCCAGAGACTACGCCAGCTCGGCTTGTAGCGAGGCAAGATGGCCCGGCCATGTTCATCAGCCAGCCCGACCCGGACCACGTCGACATGCGTCGGCGTCATCTTCATCAGCATATCCTCCGACACCGGCTAGCTGACTATTAACACCCTACTCCTGGATAAATCACACGGCCGTGACATATCAAGGCCCAAAAGTACATCTACGGTGTCACAAGATCTACATCGCCAAAACCCTACACCACCGCTATCGAGCCATACTACCGCTCAGCGATACTCAATTCTACATCGACTCCTACATTGACTACTACATCGACACCCTTCTTCAATCTCGTCCTAGTACCGGCGAAGCAAGGTCACTTTACTGACATGTCCTTCTCCGATGAAGCAATCTACATCTTGCCAGGCACCAACGAGGGAAGGCAAGCCATCAAGTCCAACACCGACGGGGCGGACACCACCAGGCCAGGCACCGACGAGGCGAAGGACGCCCACCTGTGTGAGCTGACGAGGCCAGACATCTTCATCATCGGACATCGACAAGCCGGGAAACATGGCTAAGCATCATCGGGGCGATGGATGTACCGCCCCATCTTCCTCTTCATCATCACATCACCATGTCTCCATGTTTGGGCAACATGGCATCCGCTGGATAAGCCGTTGTACCAGATGCATCCTCAACCTTGTCACCACCAACTCGGGTGTCGCCCTCCGGGCGCGACAAAGACCCCGACCCCACTTCTTCTGAGGCGCGGCGACAATGTTCGGCAGGCAACCACACCTGCCGATGCGAGACGACGCATCCGACACCTTTTCTCTCGAAGCCTGTGAAACGATGCTCTTGTCTAGGACGATAACCGTGAACTCGGCGTCGGACCAAGATGAGGCGCCAACCACACATGGTGCGCCAACTTATACGCTTGTGCTAGTTTCACACCGACGCCGATCTCCACAGACACTTAATCCCGCAAAGCATACCCCTTGCATACCTCGACGAGGCTGCTGGTCATCAAGAAGTCCTCGCTGAGAGGACACATGCTACTCCAAATCCAACTACAATGACGCCGCCAAGACCAACGAGGCACGACGGCAAGGGCGGGCATAGCCAGAGCAAAGGCTACGCTACTCGCGGCGCGTGTACCGATGAGCACACGGGCTCTGCCGCCGCCCACACACACACCACCATCACATCATGCATGGAGAACACGAAGCGAAGACGACAAAGAAAACGACCATTGCAGCAGCTTAATCGGAGGTGGTTCACAATCTTGACTTGCGGACGTAATTAATCGGGTGCCTTCTAAGGCCCCGTGAACCAAAACACAGAATCGCCCAAGTCATATTGGTCGCGCTAGCAGGCCACGAAGTGTATATGTAAAGGGATCTTGTATTTTTGTTTCTCCACTGAGAGATTAATAAACTATACGTTTCCCTATGTCTTTATTCGTGTACTTGATACACTGGCACGCCCGCATATTTATTTTCTTCTGGCGCGTAGAGAGATAATATCCTGTCACTTTTTATTATTTCTCGTGTCAAACAAATTGGCACGCCTGGTGGGACCTGGTTCTCCTCCCATTTTTGCTGCGCAACAATGGTCGTCGAATTCGTCTTTAGACTCTTCTCTATAAATCAAGATGGAATCTCGGGTGTATCTCTAATTTGCCCTGATACGCGGGTTTCGTCCAAATGATGGTGGCCAAGTTAAGAAGGTGCCACGCTTCATCTCAAAAGTCCAAATTTTTTAGGGCTGGGGGCATCCTATGTAGCAAGGATGTATCCTATTACTAGCAAATGAAAATAAGCTTCGTCAACATTGACGAGAAGCCAAATACTCCGACTACAAAATATGTCTAAGATCTTCAAACAAAGATAACGAATTTATTTGGATTTCTTCGCCCGTCAACGGGAAAACAAAATAATTCTTTTTGTGAAGAATATGTCAACACACCCATGACAATGGGCCCATCTTCTCCAACCTATCGGGCCCTTGCGTGAGGGCAACATGTTGAGTGTATATCTTCACCAGGGGCAGGTTCTATTTAAAGAGCTATGGCAAATATGGCCTTCACATTTTTTTTCAAAAAATGTTGCACTACGCATACCATTTCATTTCACCTGTTTGCATGATTTGAGAAAAATTCTAAGCATCAATAATGTTTTTGTTGTAAATTTGCTTGTGTTTGAAGAATTGGCTACCATTGGACTTGTCAGAGGGCGGCGAATTGTGCCATTTTGTGAATTAAGCTACACCCACACCCATAATGCACGACACATGCCAATTGTATGCTTCTCGGGGTAGTAGAGGAGGCTACTTGGGGACTTCTGATATCGAGACTCCAAGCCCATCATGCTTCCAATGTGTCTCTAGCTCACAGAGGCTCATGCCCCAGGGAAGATCATAGGAAAATACCATGAAAAAGCTGCCCAACTTGGTTCGTAGCCGCGTGGCAACCCTGGGGCGTTCCACCATAAGCTCCAGATAAAGTGCCTGAGGGTTTAGTAGTCTACCAAGGTGAATGGTTGTCCTCAAATTCTCAAGGTGGGTCCCTGACCAGCATGAAGAAATCTATAAGTTCAAGTAAAAAAAGAAGTGCAAAGAAAATCCCAAATGGTCAAGCAATCTCGCCAAGTGGCTGTCCAAGTGCCATGTCCGAGAAGTCCTCACAAGGGGAAAAGCATGTCCAAAAATGTCAAGAAATCATTCGAGTAATCCCGAGCATAAAAGGAACCACTGGAAAGAAGGCGGGGCAATCATTCACCACCCCTCAATCAAGGCACGGAAATATTTTCAGCTATTGTCCTAAAGCCGTTTACCTAATTTATCCTCGCCTAAGTCTTTGGGTTCTCGAGGCTCGTGCAGGGGCATGACGAAGCTGATCCTCCCCTACCTCTCAGAAGCATTCGTGAAGCATAGTGTCTCCGCACACATACACTAAAAGACAGTGTCTCCGCACACATACACTAAAAGACAGTGTCTCCGCACACATACACTAAAAGAAACCCAATATTGAGTTGCAACCGTCATGGTCCTCCGACGTTCCCAATGACAAGTCCTTTTGTAGCCTTTTCTTGATTACACAACTATGCATCATGATCTAAAGTTTTTTTTCTCTTTCTTATAAAATATGTGCAAAATATACAAGCTTACATATTATTTTAATCCAGGTTTAGTGCAGCCGCCACCTTTATAATGGCGCACATGTAGAACCTGCGCTAAGAGGGTGGCTATTTGGATCGCTTCCTCGCCGCATCTATGATACCGCCAGTGGCCTCTTAACGCCTAATGGCATACATCAACAACAGGCGTCGAGGGCAGCGACGTCTGTGCGCCCAAGATGGCCCAATGACTCCACGACATCTGCCTTGCTACACTGACCTACATCATGGGCACCAAGGGCAGCAATACCTGTGCACCATAACATCGTCGACGACTTCCCGACGCTTGATCCTCTTCATCGACCTACATCATGGGCACCCGGGGCAGCAATACCCGTGCACCATAACACCGCCGACGACTTCCCGGCACTTGATCCTCTTCATCGACCTACATCATGGGTGCCGGGGGCAGCAATACCTGTACACCATAACATTGCTGACGACCTCCCGACGCTTGATCCTCTACACTGACCTAAATCATGGGTACCGGCGGCAGCAATACCCGTGCACCAAAACATCGCCGATGGCTTCCCGGCGCTTGATCCTGTTCACCAACCTGTATCATGGCGCTGGGGGCAGCAATTCCCGTGCGTCGTGGCTTCGCCAACAACTGGTGTGGTCATCAGAGCATCCATGATTTCACGGCTCACTTCCCGGTGTTCGATCCTCTCCATCCATGTTACCAGGACGCGGATGGCACTCCGATGACTCTTCTGCAACAAGCATGATGTTGGGGGAAGCGCCACCTCCCCTCGGTCATCTACATGGCTGATGGCTAGCCCGACAATCTCTCTTATGACCACGCCAAAGGTATTCCGGCATATTACTGTCCGCTTAGATGTGGGCGGTCAACGACTTTTCGACCCTTCTTCTACATCATATAGGACGCCAAGTTCATGGGAGCAGTGCAACGTGCCAGTGCGGCTAGCGTGAATCTGTGAAACCCTTTAGTTTAGTCGGCTAGCACCGCGGCAGCTAAGCGACCGTGACTAGATTGGTAAAATTTCTTCAAGACACGGCATGGCATTTTCTGTGTGGAATGAAGGCAAAAATAAGGTCTTTTTCTTGGCTGGAACCATGCATGTACATGGTCCCAACTAGCTTCCTCATCAAATGTTAGTGCGGATGAACTTACCTGCACTGGACTCTGAGGGGTCTCTTCACTACTGATGCTTTTCTATGTATGGTGTTTACACGGCTGCATATGGAGGCCCCTGACTATGGTCATGTCATAGTTACAGAGCCCACGGAGGCCATCTTGTAGACTACCCGATTACAACTTTCTAATCTTTTCCCTGGCAACGGTCTGTGTGTGCTGCTGCTACTAATCTATTCAGTGGCGTGTGGCATCAACTAATCGTGCCCATACTAATAAAAAGGGGAGAGACGCCTATACAAGCGCCCTCTACTGCTGCATGTATATATACTAGAAGAGTGCCCGTGCGTTGCTATGGTATTTTACTTTCTTTTGCCGCTTATGAAAACATAACACATGTAAAATTCAAGTGTATGAAAATATAAAGATATAATATTCATAAGACATTAAAACTCTAATTCTCTTGAAAAGCATTCCGATTATAGTCATAGTTCATCAGTTTATGCGTAGACCTTAAGTTGGGGCCCATCTCGTAGTTTTCCTTTTTTTTAAAGCTTAACCGCTAGGCCAAGAAGCCATGTGCATCTGTACGCACGAATGTCCCGCATAACCAAAATCTAGTTGATTCCATCGTTGAACAGACTCATCATTAATTTCTATGCATGCATGCAAAATCAGAGCCCGCAAAAGGCCGCATCTGCAATCCTATGTAGTCCTAAAAACAGTTTCAGTTATCATAAAAATAGCTTAAAGTTTGCTCTAGCGATTACCAACTGCAAGAGGAACCTGAAAGTTGTAAGAAACATAAGAACAAACGGGTGAATGGCATCAATTCACGGTGCATATGCCCAATAATAAGCTACTGCCAGATTTTTTTTTAGAAAGTGATGGATTCGCAAGGAGCAGCCTGGAACACTAATCTATCAGGCAAGGGTAGTAGGCCCTCGTGATTGCAAGGGGCGGAAGATAGAGGATGTGGGATGGCTGTACCTGTGCAGCTTTTGGTCGATGCAGCCGTGTCGATTCGGCGCGGTGGAGGCCTTCGTAAATTTGGTCGCACCTCCATGCTGGATGCTCACCGACGTCGCGCGCCGAATCGACCATGCAGTTCCTCTCACCCTGAAGCTCGGTCCCACCTGCTCAACCGTGTGCCTCCTCGACCCCGAGGTCGGCCCTGCGTACCGCCAGATCGACCCGTGTGCACCTCCGAAGTTCCTCACCGATGCAGGATCTTCCTACGACCGACGACCATGACAGTCTGCTGGTTCTGGAACAATCGTGATCTTATTAGCACTTGAGCTTGCAACCCTCATATACGTTCGTCGGTTCTGGAACCAGAACTTGACCAAGATGGGTCTGACTCCTGAGGAAGAGCTACTTCCCCAGCTCCTCCTGCTCTGTCTCATCTCGTGTGGGCGCTCCCAGAAGAACCTGAACCAAACAACAACTCCACACACATACGTGCATCATCAGAGAACTGAGTAAGCAATAAGACAAATCACATGTATACTCACATGTATACAGGGCATTTATCGTTGATGTGAGCTAGAAATAATTTATGAATGGCATAAGTACTAAATATTGCATCGAAGAAATAGAAATAAGATGTCACTGGTACTTGAGAACAGAATGAATCAAAAGGAAGGTGATCAAAGTATACAATTTTTCTTCCCACAAAAGAAGCTACAATAAATTTCAAAATTCATGGTTCAATTACATGACAACAAAATTCTTGTAATACGGTTCACCTCTTCAACGATGAAACACGATAAGTATCCTCTCTTTTAATAGGTAAACCTCTATATCAAATATCAAAAGTTCATCATGATCATGATTCTCTAAACTCTTATACAAAATCTGTAGTAGTATAAACAGCAACAACAGAATCATGGTCCTTGGACATCAATTAATGTTAAAATATCACTGCCTAGCATATAAGTAATTCTCACATTCCAACTTGTACTTAAATAATTTGACACTTCCTAGCATTACAAACATGCATCGGTCTGCAAAATTTGAAACACATGTCTCAACTTACTGGCCTTATTTGATTGTGTATGTGTCCAAGTATGAATGCTGTCTTTAGGAGGCTCTATATAATCTTTGCTTTAGTGACATTCTGTAAAACAGTCAATGGTAAGATATCTTAGTGTTCTTGATTTGAGAACTGTTAATGGAACATGCAAAATTGAACGACAGCTTGAGGAGTTCTGAACACACAGGCGACCTGCTAGTTCATGGTCCATTGCTTCATGGAGGAGGGGGTGCACTTGGCTGCGTCCTGAGGCTAACCAAGATGATGACCACTCTGGTGAGGATCCACGGCCCGAAGACGATACTGGCACCCTTGAAGCCCGTAGCCACGCCGGCGTCGAGGACTAAGGCGGCGGTGCCGCCGCGGAAGGACAGAGCAAAGAGGCACGAAGCGAGGTCAGGCCTAATCCGGAGGACATCCCGTGAGGCCTCGGGCTTGAAGGTGATGAACTCCCTGAGGAACTGGTTGGCCTCAACGACAAGATACCAGGAGGAGGCTCTCACGACAAGGACAATCGGGACTGACCGGAATACCATGCGGGCCAGCGCACCTCCAAGGACGGGTTGCCGGGGATCGTGGCTAGTTGAGTGCCGTGATCAGCTACTCCTCCGCCGGCGGAGGCGACGCGCGACGGTCGTAACGAGCGGCGGCGGAACCCTAGCATCCTTGTTGGGGAACTATTTTGGATCGAGGATGCCTCCCTGGGAACCAAGGGGGCTGATGTAGGAACTGTTGTTCGTGACTTAGCGGTGGCAGCCCTTTTTTTTACAACTAGACCGTGACCGCGCGCATTGCCGCGCCCGCACATTTCAGAATAAAGTATCAAGAACGGTGGAAATATACCCTGTAACAAAACATGGCAGTATTTCAATAGGTAATATATGAAATAATTAGAGTATTTCAATATATAGTCTCCATGTGGATAGCGCACATGTACATGGATCAAAAAAATCAATATGCTGAAGTAAAACAATCCAAATCATCGAAGGGTTTAGCATTGCGCATAAATAGCAATGGACCAAAGTCGTTTCATGTGATCATACATTACAGTTTGCGCATTAATAACAATAGAGCAATGGAATTGGTATAGTTTTTCTAGACATTGAGAAAAAATTCCCTATGCGCAGATGGTTTCATGTGATCATACATTACAATCTGCTAGAAAACAATATAATGAATTATTTGATCTGCAGAAACACAATAGAATAGCTAAGTGCAGCGTCTTTGAGTTTAATTTTGAAAAATTCAAAAGCAACATTTCAAAGTTTCCAAAAATTCTGCAAAAAATCATAGACATAGACAATGGTGTATTCTACCAACATGCAAAATCTCAACTCTAGATACCTTAAAGCTTGGGCTGCGTACAGAAGTGAGGATTAAAGTAGTGAACAGTGCAATTTTCAACCCTCTAAATTTGTTATTTTTGTGTGGCCTATAATACAATACATTTCGAGAATATAAAATGTTGGTTGTCTAGATGGATCCCAAGCTCCATTTACAGTTTCTATAGAATAGCTCTTATTCATCTTTGAAGTTGTTGGAAGATACGACTTATGATATCAAGCAATACAATTTACGTACCTAGTACAATAAGAAAATAATAGACCAGAGTAAAATATATAATAGGTTTGATCACATTCATATGCATAATGTAAAGTAAAAAGTTCAGTACACCACGGTAGAAGGCAGGGCAGTACAACACATGCACGTCGGCCTTGAGGGGATTGCTAATTTTGATACCAACCCAACCAAGTGCAAGTAACTTCCTTCCTGGTTTTCCAACAAAACAGAGCATCACTGTAAATGTAGAATAAAGTTAAACCTAAGTTCAAACCCAAAATATTACTCTTGAAAATTGAAATTGAGGACAATCCATATAGAGAGCATTGATGTACACCTTTAAGTTATCTTCTATCAAAAAGTACCAGAACATGGCATGGTGCGGATACCTAATTTATTGCTATTGAAATGCTTGAACTACTTCTCCAACACCAAATATGCATTTTGATAAATATATATCATGGAAATAATCGAATACCAAAGAAATGTTTGCCGAGTTCATCATACTATTCCTTATCCCTGTTCTATCGCAAAATAAATGTTGCCATCTTACAGAACTGGAAAGGAGAACGCAGATGTTTTGTAAGGTTAAGAAATCCCAACTTCCGTTCTTAGTTTCTTAGATGCAAACCCATCCTGAATTCACATCCTTGTTTCCAGAAACAGATTCTTTTACGAAATTACGAAAGTCGGGTAGAAAGAGCATGATTTATATGGAATATGCACCTTTAGGATAACAATTACGAACTGCTGCTTGATATGTTTTCGCATGAGACTTCTGATTTATTTTGAACTTGCACATATTTGGTTATTGATACAATGCCTCATAGATTTTGTTGCAAAAGGGGCTCGCAAACCAGATGCTCATGCTAGTGAACTTCTCCTTTATTTCCCTGCATATGCCATATTATACTTTAGCCAATGAATAATACGAATTTGCTTAAAGTAATTTAGATAATTTCTGCTAGGACTGTATTAGCTAAAAAAGAATAGTCGTCCGTAAAACCTGGTTTGCTCCAAATATATCGCAGTTTCTGTAGATAATATTAAAATAAGTAGCATTATCTTCAACAGAAATCAGAAACACAAAAACTTCTATAAGAGAATGAAGGCCCACTCTTTTATAATGCTATAACAGTATGGGCTATATATTAATGCGGCTCAGCCCAAAGCTATTTTTTATTCTGAAACCTTATGAAGTTTCATAGTGGATCTCTCCATTCTCAAACCTCAAAATTATAAAATATAAACATACTCCAATTTTATAGTTCCAATTTTATTGAATATATATCTTAGAACACAAGGTGTACATTAGAAAAAGGCCAGAGGATAATGTTGATATATAACCATCATATTAATTTATGATTTGCTACCAATAATCTTTGTTGCTTAAAAGGACAAAAAAACATACCATGGAAGCAGCTAACATTTACCAATCATTTCTTCTTAATTTAGAGGATCTTTACAAACTAACAACAGTAGATCGGCAGGCCTTTCATATGAAGTAACTAACCAAATTCAGTCTTGAACCTGATAATTGTCATCAATTGACTACATAATTGTTGAATCTATTACAAGTCCCTATTTTCTCACAATAGAAAAATCACCGAACAAGGCATCTCAGTAGCGAAAAAATATAGCATCATGAATAATGATTCCTTAAGCATGGTAGCTAACACTGTGACTGGAGGTAGTTTACTTCAAATCAATCGATATCAATGAACCTATAAATGATGAAGAAAAATAAATGGCCATCTTTAAGTGAACTGAGGAAGTTCTTCTTTTTTATATAATGTTAACTACACTACCTTGAATACATATTCATGAGGTAATGCAACAATTTTCTAATCCAAACATAGCAGGGAAAACCGGTTGGGATGTTGGAGGCTTCAACAGATAAAAAATGGGTAGTTCCTGCTCCTAGCACACCGGCAGAGACCTCCCCGCAGAAAATAGAGTATGATACATAAACAATCAACTCAAGGAAAATCTTGACTCTCGAGTCTCGAGTAAATCTAGTCGAAGAGGATCTTTCATCCAAGTTGTGATTGATACCAGTTTTCATAAATAACTCTCACCTACAGCAACTCAGGTAACAACATCAGGAGGCTACAAGTGCAGCCGTAGACATCGCTGTGGGTTGTCACTTGCCTCCTTCTAGACATAACTTGTATGTATTAAATGGGTTAGACATAAATTGGCAGCCCTTTGGATCATAGGACTGGGGTTGTAAATTCAGGTGAAGTGTATTCCATTGACCCTGATTCCATAGGAAATCCAACATGAGATCAGACCTCATTCATTTTTTTCCTTGAGAAATCCAATCCGCCTTCTCTCTATCTCTCTCAACTCTACTTCTTCATTCCTATTCAAATTGTTGTGTTCATTTCATGTGGACCATCCAGAGGCATCACTGTAAAATTCCTCTGTTTCAGGATCCTGTAGAAATCCATAGTACATGACATCCTAATCATGTGTTCTTCCTATCCCTACATTTTATAATTCCAAAGAAGCCTATGAGGGAGGCTGAGCTTTATATTCTATCATGTAATGCAGTTGTCCTTGATATTTCGATGTATAGATTTTTTACGTCAATAAATGATGTTGTTTCTTGTATAAATGGCCATTTGCATTGAAAGAAATTGGATAACGAATTAGAATGATACAAGCTTAACTAATAAGATGTCAGCACATAGATGTACTTTTCATATGTGCTTACTACATGGACACTTGATGTGTGCACATAGCCATAGAAATGACTCTATTGGCACGTAATTGCAGGACAATGATATTTGACCTTTAAATATAAATATACTTGCAATTGCAAATGCCCCGTAAGTTAAAACTCTTGTGGTAATATTCTTCCCTTTTTTCTTGGCAGGTTTGGAACCAGTTAAATGAGGCAATTCATCAATCCAGTTCTCTAAATGTACTGTCATTATATGGTAAAAGTATTCCAAAACATCAAGGATTCAAGGATATCCATTTGCGTTCATGAGGAAAAAACAATATGCTAAATAGATAT
Organism: Avena sativa; assembly: GCA_916181665.1. Classification (NCBI taxonomy): domain Eukaryota; kingdom Viridiplantae; phylum Streptophyta; class Magnoliopsida; order Poales; family Poaceae; genus Avena; species Avena sativa. Next base: position 409,512,022 of record OV702289.1, on the reverse strand, counting down.
CCTACTTTTAAAATCTGTGTATCCGAGAAAAAGAACAATATGCTAAGTAGCAATCCTTCTCTTTCTAAATTTTGCATCAGTTGACACATCTAATTAACAAGAGGACTCATTTAATCAGCAGAACAAAGCCCGCAGTTCTGACTGGGCAGATCGGTGACCATTTGTTTTCAACACAATCAGAACCAAAGCAAGATCAAATTGACATATAGTACAACTTTATGACAAAACAGATGTTGATATGTGCTCCCTTACTTGTCGGTGGTTGGTGTCTTACCTCTACTTGTATCAATGCTTCCTCATGCATCTCCACTCTTCACATATTCCCAATTATGCATGGAATTCCTCGGTAGCTAGGTAACCATCCAGGCAGCATCTCAACGTAAACAAGAACAACCACAACCCAATGAGGAACCGATAAGAAACAAGAAGAACCAAGAATCACATGCTTGGAATGGAGAAAATGATCAAGAAGAAGGCTCTTCTAGGCGAAGTCAGGCATTGATGATGGCCCAGTATTGGGGGTCCTTGGCCGAATCGAGAAGGGGGATGGCACCGTTGACGCATCCATGGATGAACCGAAGAGGTTGGGGAGGAAGGATGACCAGTGAGGAGCGACGCAGTGGAGGAGGAAACTCGGCCACACCTGCGCTTAATTCTCCTTGAAGTCTGGCACACATCATCACCATCGCCTGGAACCATCTCCATCAAATTGCCAAAGGCGCCATATGTTGTCGCCATCTCCCTGAACAGATCTAGATTGGGACTTGGGAGCTGCAAGATATATGGATGAACCAAGCAAAAAATGGAGGCAACTGGATAGTAACGTACCATCAATGTTTACGGAAGGTTCGCACGATTCAAACGGATGGAGAAAGTTTTTTATTTTTGTTTTTCAAGGTAGCTGTAGGCGAGGGCCGTCACAGTGAGCAAACCACAAGACACGTCCCGATGAATGAGAGGCTGCCCAAATTAGTCTGCAGAGCAGCAACCCTTTAAAGTTTGTCCAGTCCAGTTAGCGTGAATTGACGACGCGAGCTACAGCAGCGACGGTTCGGGCGAGACGTGACGATCCCATCCGTACACATGCATGATTCGACGGCAAAGAGAGCTAAATCGCTGTGGAGGCTCGTAAGTTGTTGAGTTATACTGTTTCTTAATGAAAGGTTTACTCAGCGGTGGCAAGGGTTGTAATAGATCCGAAAAGCTAGGGGCAAAACCATCTAAAATAAAGCAGACCGAAAATCTATCAGGCGACGAAAGACGCAAGTGTAAATCTATCTCTATCTTCTATCTTCTATATCTACTAATTTAAACTGTTGTACGTTCGTCGCCCCTAAAATCCGTATGCCTTGGATTGACGCTTTTGCCCCCGGTAGTTTGAGGATATTATAGGTACTGCCACCGCCAAGTGACATGTCTCCTCCGTCTCCCTCCCGATCCCCAGCTCTCCTCTGCCTCTCTCCCGACTGGTCTGCCTCTCTCCCGAGAAGCGACCAATACAGAAGATGGTGCGGTCCTGGAGAGAAAGGGAACCTCCTCCCCCGCCCCTTTTCTGGGCCTAGACAGGAAGGGCAGTGGCGGCGCACCTCCCGACTGGTCCGTCTCTCTCCCGAGCGGAAGCTCTTCTCCGCATCCCTCCTGATCCCCAAATCTCCTCCGCCTCCCCCCAAGCGGAAGCTCGAGCTCCACGGCGTAGTGCCGGCGAGATCCCCAGGAAAAGGGGAAAGTCGAGTAGGCCAAGAGACGCCGCCCATGGCACACGATGCATCGCCTCTCTTCGGCCGGCGAGATCCCCATGAAGAGGGGCAAGTCGAGCAGGCCAAGAGACGCCACCGGCCCGTGGCCGCCCCTCCAGCATGCTCTTCCCCCCATCCTGCTCTTCTACCACAGGTGCTCCTCCTGTCCCCTCGCTCGCTCATTCTCCCGGATACCGGCGCAGCCCCTGATGCGTCGGCATCGGCGAAAAAGGCATGCGAATCAGGTGCTGGAGGAGGAGGTCGGACCGTCGAAGCAGCGATTGGAACTACTCCTTGAGGAGGATGTTGAGGACGGGGAAGATCAGGAACACAGTGCTCAGTGTGATGATGGACGCGACCTCGATGGGGCTGTGGTGCCGCTCGATCCAGACGACCTCAGGTGGGGGCTCCCAGAAGAATACCTATATGCAATATATGTATCTTAGCACAGCTTGAAGAAGTCCAGGTCCCTGATTGTCGATTCATGCACTTCAAACTCCAGATCACTGATTGATGCCATGGTTGTTGATTTATGCTGCTCAAAATTTGCTCCTGCTTATGCCCCAATCGTTGATTGATGCTCATCTTCTATGCATAGGTTGTATTTTCTCGATGCAATTGGACGGCTTTTTGTCGAGCCCCTCGCCGTGGCTGGCATGAATAAGCACCTGCCTCCCGCGAGCTGAAGCCGCCGAAAAACAATGTAGGTGATTCCGTGCTGCCGGCTGGCCGGGTAGCCACAAGATGACTGGGAGGCCCCAATTCCCCCGGAGGCCGCTGCAGATGCTATCATGGCATGGTTATCATCAATTTTGCTTGTGATTAAATTCCGACGAGGACACATTTCTGATGAATTGTGAAGAATCGGTTAAGGCATCTCCTGGCATTGGACACTTTATTCTGGAACTCAAGGATAATGCTATGTGTACGAAGTTGGTCATAAAGTTCAAATTTAATCTAAGATTTCATTAGGAGATGGCATGTCCGACTTCCAAATATATAATATGGTGTTCAGATACAGCCATCCAAGAACTGACTGTTATTTCCATAGCATTACTAATCGACTATTGCATATTTCGAAAAACAATTACCCATGGGAGTAACTTTGCATTTTCTTGGTTCCATTCTGGAAATGACGCATCATACTTCTTTTTACACTGCTATATGATCTTCCTCTTGGTTCGAACACCGGCCCTGGTCCTGCGGTTGTCGTGACGCTTGCAGCTTCAGCTCCTACTATGGTTTTTTCCTTCGTCTGCCCTCTGTTCTTTGCATGTAGTTGCAACTGTTCTGGTTTGGATGCCTGTTTGACTGCTAATCTTGGTTGTGAAAATGTCACAGAATGCTTGAGTTGTGAAAATGCCCCGTGTAATTTCTTCGCTTTTCCAGTCACACCTGCCACGCACTAGAATCCATCAGCTATGTCATCTTGCACTGCTACAAGGCTTAACTGACTTGGCATAAATTCAATATCCATCAGTATGCATTGCAAGTTTACGCCCTTACAAACTTCATGGAGAGGGTTCAGACTTCAGAGCAATACCATGTATGCTTTGTAGCTTGTGCTCTAACCCTTTGGCATGTCAGGAACAACATGGTCTCTAATAACTAGTCAATTACAAGAGGACATCTACTCAATAAGGTCAAATATGAGCTAAACTTATGGGCAACACGCATGAGCAAGGAAGTTGTATTCACTTGCGCGGGATGCAGTTGTAGCATTGTCAAGTATTGTATTTGAAAATTAAGCAAATTGGACATCAACTCTTGGCTCTTTCATTTCAGGTTAAGCAGGCTATTCGTATACTCTTTGGGTGCATGGGCAGTTACAAAACAATTCTTTTTTGAGAAGTTCCAGAGAATATATCTAGATTTAAATTCGGTGTGATCCCCTATATCACATGATTTCCTATTTATCGGTTTCTCGTGAGGATCATGCAGCGACCAACAAGGAGAGGGGATTGAGTCGGGGACCAAGGTGGGGTGGTGGGGTCGGAGGTCACGTTCCCGCTGGCCAGAGGCAGCGACCGGCAAGTGATGGCGGGTGGCAAGCTGCGATTTCCATCGGAGGGCACGCTGGTGCTGGCCTGGAAGCACGCGGTCACTGGCAGGTAATGGCGGGTGTTGGAGCTCAGTGTCGAGCAGAGCTGTAGGTGGCTGTTGTGTGCCACAGGGAGCCCTACAAGCCTAGCTTGCTTCTCCTGTAGAGAATTGCTAAAGAAATGTGTCTTGTGGAGGATCGGAGAAGGTAAACAAGTCTCTTTGTTGCATGAATGGTGGATACCTGATATACCGCCTGGCAAACTATTCCCCAAGTTTGGGATGGAGACAGTCGTTGGCAACCAGTACACGCAGGCACAAACCGCGGCTACCACGCTGGTATCGGTGTCTGCCGGCGGCGCATCGGTTGAGTCGTGCCTTGATGCACGTCTTTGGAATTCAGTTTTTCCATTGGCAGAATATATTGGTTCATGTCGTTCTGAACTTCCTGTTTCATCGTGTATTTTGTTGCAGGTGAATGGAGCTGCTGCTTAGGATATTGGCTCCCAGAATTCGTTCATTGGGTTTGATGCACAGTTTCAGTCGGTACAACGTGATTAACTGCTTTTGTGTGAGTCCAAGCTTTTTTATGTTTTCTCTTGTAAAATAACATGTATACAGTCAGTTAGTGAAGGAAAGAAATAAGATCAAGTTACTGTTAAGACTTCCGAGTAGCAGTCATCGCTGAGTTGTCACAAAAAAGAGACCTCAAACAAAATTTGCTTAATTTTGTGTAAATTTGAGTTTGTAGCAATAAAAATAGAAGTACATTTATGTGAATTATATATTTTTCTCTTTCATGAATGAATGAATGAATAGGACGCTGCCTGTGTAAACTAAATCAAAACGACAATGGGAAAACTGAGGTTGTTATGTGGGTCAATCGACTTTGGGGCATAAATTTAGGCCACGAATATTTTTTGTCCAGAAGTTTATTTTTTCTTCCGTTGCAACACACAGGCAGATTTTCTATAATTTAATAAAAATCAGTCTGTTGCAACACACAAATATACGTGCTATATTACTTCAAATTTATGTATTAATTTTGTGGATTATAAGTGGATGAAAGGTATATTAGTTATGTTGATGATTCAAAAGAAAAACAGAAGGCATAGGCCTTGACTCCATTATATCAAGACTTTTTATCACCATTGCTAGAGTTAAACTATCGGATCTAATGCCGTAGCAACGCACGGACATTCAACTAGTAATAGTATAGATAAATGCCTACAAGTCGTGACATGGTATTCTGTTTCTCTATTGCTTGCAGTCTCGCGAGTATTGGAAAAATAAATGGGACCTATCAAACTCTCTCGGGACCCCTTATTTTAATTTCAGGCTTTGCTTCTTACATGAGAACGGGCAAGAGAAGAAGTCGGGTGGAAAATTGTATAATAAGGCCATATTGCTAATGAAGAACCACTCAAGCATTCACACTATGCTAATGGAGTCTTTGCCATGTCGCTGTCGATTCTGATACTGAGCCCATCAAGAAAGAAATACATCACAAGGCTCAACCAAACTGTGGTGCGCGTCGCGAAGCGCCCCCACTTGTGGAGTTGAGCATGACGATAACTGCTTGCTGATCATAATATCAGGGTATAAATTGAACCAACACCATCGCATAGATTGGACGCGAAGAACATGGCGTACAAGCATCAGAATACAATCAATTGATTCAGAAATTGATAAAGCCATCACTTTATTAAATACAGAAAATCGTCCGATCCAGAATGAATAAGTAAATAAATAAACCTAAGATACTCAATCCGGGTGCACACATGATAATTGTCCTCTAAGAGGACTTGGAATTTATTTCTTTCTATAAAAAAACTTGCAGGTGATGCATGCACGGCTGCACTGTCTACACCTACACGGTTGGATACGCCAAGATGGCGGCAGCCTCCGGCAGATTCTCTTCATCAAAGGAGCCCTTTTGTCTGTCAAGGCGGCTCAAGAAGGCTGTCACCTCCTCTCGGCGCCTCGCGAGTGCGGCGACTCTGTTCGCCGAACCGGCGACTGCATGGTCGTAGGCTTCAAGGGCTTCGGCGATCTTCTCTCCACCGTGGTGAGCTGCGACCTCACGCTCTCTAGCCTTGGCAGCCAGCTTCTCATGCTCCTCGGCGTCCTTCTAAAATTGGGCCTGAGAGGATTCTAATTCTGCGCGCCGCTTCTTCAGCTTTGGGCGGTCCCCTTCCACAAGTACTAGCTGGTTGTACACGTTAGTGTAGGCCGCATCCAACTCTTTGAGGAAAGGACGCACCTCCTTTTCTGCGAAGGCTCCCACCTCTTCCCCATAGTTCTCTGGGTTGGCTGTCCCCTCGAGCTGGTGAGCCAAAGCCTTCAACAAGGAGTCCAGCTTCCATAGATCATCGGAATACATCACGACATACTCGTATTGCCTCTCCCACAAAGGAGTGGCTTTCTGTATGGACTTGATGATGTTTTCCTTATTGAATGGCTTCTTGGTCAGCTGACGCTGGATCACTTTTAGATCCATGCGTACGATTCGGGCATTTCGCTCCGAGGCAATGTCCGTGGCAGGAAGATTAAGGCTTCGCTTCTCTCCCGGCTTCACATTAGCCATCGGCGGGATCATCTCGAATGGGAACTAAGGCCCATGAGATATCAGTGCCTCGAAGTGCTTCTCTGCCATGGCATCTACGGGGCAGAAAACACCGAGAGAGAAAGATCTCTCAGGCAGACAGAATTCTGCCGAGGTAATTCCTTCCCGTAGAGGGGAGATCGTCGCCATCAACACCACCATGAAGTTGGACTTCATCGGGATCATCATGATCATCATCATCACCACCATCATCTCCACTAGCACCATCATCACCACTCCATACCGCTGTAGTAATTGGGTTGAATCTTGCATAGTTCTTAGGGGAAACTTTCCTGGTGTTGATTACTCTTTGTAGTTGATGCTATTGAGTGAACCATTGAATTGTCATTTATGTTCAGATTGTTACACATCATTATTTCATCTCTGATCATGATCCATATGATGTCTTGTGAGTAGTTCGTTTTGTTCTTGAGGACATGGGAGAAGGCATGTTGCTAGTAGTGGAATTGTGTTGAGAAAGATTCAATAGTTTGACATTTAAGTTGTGGTGTACTTCTTCTAGTGGTGTCATGTGAATGTCGACTACATGACACTTCACCTATATGGGCCTAGGGGAATGCATTGTGTATTTGGATACTAATCGTAGGGGTTGCCGGAGTGACAGAAACCTGAACCCCCGTTAGGAAACCTTTGCACAAGGGACGTCAGGGTCTTAGATTTTAAAGCTGTGGTTAGGTTTCTACCTTAATTACTTTCTTGTACTTGCGGATTCTTGCAAGGGGTATAATAACAAGTATGTATTAGTCCTAGGAAGGTCGGTACATTATCACAGGTTCACCCACACAACACTTAGCAAACTAAAGAAGATTATGTACTTGCGGATGCTTGCAAGGGGTATAATAACAAGTATGTATTAGTCCTAGGAAGGTCGGTACATTAGCACAGGTTCACCCACACAACACTTAGCAAACTAAAGAAGATTAATCAACTATATGAAGCGAAAGCACTTCACGATATCCCCATGTGTCCTCGAGAACGTTTGGTCATCTTAAGTAATACAACCGGCTTGTTCTTTGCTAAAGAAAGGATTGAGCCACTTGCTGCATTTATTCTTATTGTCTTTTATTTACTCGTACTTTATTTACCTGCATTATCAAAAAACCCTAAAAATCTGTTTGCTAAGTATTTACAGAGAATTCCTGCTCCTAGCCACTCGCCAACACCTTCTGCTCCTCGTTGGGTTCGACACTCTTACTTATCGAAAATACCGCGATACACCCCCTATACTTGTGGGTCATCAATTATCCACCCCCATCAAGGGACGGATAATCCGGCCTAACCCTCTTGGCCAGAGTTTGTCGCGTGTGAGCTTTTTTCTGGGGGCGGATTTTCCCCCGGACAATCTGTGGCTAGGGCGGATTTTTTCCCCAGCCGGATAATCCGGCCTACTCTTGGGTCGGATAATCCGGCCCCCAGCTGAAGTGCCCAAGGGAGTGTCCCAACCATGTCTGGAGTGTTCCCGAACCGTGGGGTATCACGCTTAAGGCCTTGATGATGCTTAGAGAGTGTTTATAGGGTCGGTAGAATCACCGAAGAGAGAAAACCGGAAGGGTTTCAGTAAGTCCGGAGGATGTCCGGAGTGGAGGTGGAAGTGTTCCATAACCATAGAGGTTGAATAATATGTGAATGAATGTTAAATATGTATTTAATCATTTATTCATAATTATTTAATAAAAGAGAAAATCAATTTAAATGGTCAAAGGTTTAATGGGCCAATTCCGGAGGGAAGAGGGCCCATTAGGGAAAAGGCAAGAGGGAGAAGGGCCAAGAGGGGAGGCCGGCGCCCTAGTGGGCCAGTTCCCCTGCGCGGGGCCCATGGGGTGGCCGGCAGCGCCACCCCCTCTCCTCTCCTTTAGTCCCACCCCGGGACTTTGAGGGAGGTAGTACCTCCCCTCCCCCTATATATAGTGGGGGTATTTGGCCAGATAAATACACACAATAATCAATAAAGGTCTTCTCACTTTTGAGAGGACCTCCAATTGATATTTTCTCTTTTGCTCTCTCTCTCGTGACCGTGGTACCAAGTTCGGACTGCGCGAACGAGAGACATCTTCACCGTGGAGCGCCGTCGCGCTGCGGGATTCAGATCCAGGAGCTCTACTTCCACAACTGCTGCTGGATCAGGGAAGCGGAAGTCATTGTTAGGCACCGGACGTGTGTAACTCCCAGCGAGGTGTCGCACTTGAGGCACTCAAGTTGTTGGAGCCAAGGGAGCGCAAGGACTTCATCATGACCTTGAGGTCGGCATTGGCTCGTCTACATCAACCACACTCTCTTGAGCGTTGACAACGCTTTTCGGTCTTCAAGGGTAAGTTCGCGAACCACACCCTCCTGTTACTGTATTACTAATAGATAGGTTCTGGAAACATCAGGGGTTCAGGGGTGTAGGTTAATAATTTATTGTTTTCATGCGCGGAACCCCTACAGTGGTATCAGAGCTAGATCTATGCGTAGTAATGCTAGTACGGGTAGAACACATGAGATGTAGCGTGTGGGCATTGATCTTTTAGTTGTTACCCTCCCACGTGAAGGGAATATGCCCGAGAGGCAATAATAAAGTGGTTATTATCTTATTCCATGTTTATGATAAATGTTTATTTTACATGCTAGAATTGTATTGATCGGGAACATCAATACATGTGTGTTTAATAAACAAAAAGGGTTCCTAGTTATGCCTCTCTTATAGACTAGCTTGTTGATTAACAAGATGATCAAGGTTTCCTGATCATGGACATTGGATGTTGTTAATAACAAGGTCACACCATTGGTGGAATGATGTGATGAACATTCATCCGAAGTATAGCCTTACGATCAAAGTCATTATGTTTATATTGCTATAATATCATACGAAGTAATCTTTATCCTTAGACCATGAGATCATGTTAATTGCTAACACCGGAAGAGTATCTTGATAACATCAAACGTCACACCGTAACAGGGTGACTATAAAGGTGGGTTCAGTGCTACGAAGGTGTTATGTTGAGGCTCATGGATCAAGAGTGGGATTTGTCCATCCCGATGACGGATAGATATACTCTGGGCCCTCTCGGTGATATCACATTGAAATAGCTTGCAAGCAAGTGATGTGATCACTAGAATGTTATATCACGGGAACGAGAAAAGAGTGCATGTCGGTAACGAGATCAAACTAGGTATGGAGATACCGATGATCGAATCTCGGACATGTAATATATCGCGGGACAAAGGGATTTAGTTACTAGCGTTAAAGGTTCTCACGATCATAGAAGTCATCGTTGAATGTGTAGGAGTCAGTATGGATCTCCAGGTCCCGCTGCTGATTATTGATCGGAGAGGGGTCTCGATCATGTCTGCATTATTCGCGAACCGTAGGGTGACACACTTAAGGGATACTGACACCATTTGGAGCAAATATGTTTTAGATAAAGATTTAAGAAAGCGCTGGAATTATTTCAATAGACACCGAAACTGTTTCGGGTGAAAATGCTGAAATTGGTTCTACATGTAATATTGAAATGTTGCAGGGGGTTTTATGTGAATGTTTGTTAATTAAAGTAATTAACAAAATTCTGAATAAAAATAATAAAAGAGTTTTATTAAATGAGAGAGCATTAAATTTGGAGAAATTTAATGCATTTAAAGTGGAGACTTTAAAAGAGAATGTGAAGGGGCAAATTTATGTGGAGGGAGTTACCACCACATGAATGAGAAGGTGAGGGGTCACCCCTTGGGGCGCCGACCATGGGGAGGGGTACCCTCCCCTCCTCCTATAAAAGGCCCCCCTCTCACACCTTCATACTCACACCTCCTTGTGAAGGATCTCTCTCCCCCTCTAGTATTATTCCCCCATGGTCTCGGATTAGCGAGATACATGTTCCCGGTGGCTTTATCTGGAAAGGAGTTGCTGCTTCCGCTGCTTTGCTGGAGCGAGGGATGGAGGTTGTCGGGGTACCGGACGTGTGTGCGATCACGGATGCACCGCTGCTTTGCGGTGCTAGACTTGGTGGTGCTGGAGCTGGATCTGATGGACGTGCTGGAGCCGGACCTGCTGGACTTCATCACGATCTTGAGAACGGCAAGTGTACAACTACATCAACCACGAGTTCCTACTCGTTAATAAAGCTCGTTGTCTTCGAGGGTAAGTTCTCCATGGATGTATGTCCATCCGTTGCTTTGTACCTAGTAGATAGATCTTGGCGTGTAGTTCACACCGTAGGAAATTTTTGTTTTCTATACTGCGGACCCAACAGTGGTATTAGAGCCTGATCTATGCGTAGGTGCTTTGCACGGGTAGTACACATATGTTTATATGTGGGCGATGATGATCATGTTATTGCATCTTCTATGTATTTTGGATATTGGTGGCATAGTGGGATGAAGCGGCCCGGACCAACCTTACATGTCATCGTACATGAGACCGGTTCCACGACTGACATGCAACTTGTTTTGCATAAGTGGCTGGCGGGTGTCTGTCTCTCCTACTATAGTCAATATCTGATTTACAACGAGTTGCTAATAACTTAGTTATCCTCGTTGTGGTTCATGTTCGTAGGTAAGAACGGTTCTATCTCCGAAAGCCCTAAGCCACGTAAAACTTGCAATTGATAAATTAGAGGCGTCTAGTTTAGATCGTTGTTGGGCTAGTGTATTGATATGGTATTGTTGTAAGTAGATGTATGATAGATACTCTTACAACACACTCAACGTGTAAGTTCCATAGACCTTGGCCTTACACACAAAGGAATGATAGAGATCATACCACGATGCAAGTGATAGAGATCAAATGCATGGACCATATCATCTCACTTTACACATTAGATGTTAGCATCATATATTGCTAGTTTGGCCCTTTCTGTAGCATTGTAAGATGATCCCTCATTTAAATATCAAGATAAAATGTGTTCTTCCTTAAGTATGCACCGTTCTATGGATCGTGTTTCGAGACATCACGTGATGATCGGGTGTTCTCAACTCTACGCTTTCATGCAACGGGTGTAAGACAGTTTTACACACGCGAATACTAAGGTTCTTACTTGGCGAGCCTAGCATGTACAGACATGGCCTCGGAACATAGACCGAAAGGTTAAGCATGAGTCACATAGTTGATGTGATGACCATATTGATGCTCGCCTTTGAAGCTACACCGACTCACGTGATGATCAGACTTGGTGTAGTGGATTTGGTTCATGTAATCACCAAAAAGGCACGAGGGATGTCGTTTGTGAGTGGGAGTTCATTTCTAATTTGGATTAGTCGAACTCAATTTGTCATAAACTAAATCGAAGTGAATTTGCATAATTTGTTGTAGTCATTGGCATCTGTTCACTACCTTATGCTTAGTTTTAATTGAGATAATAGAACTATAGAATTCTGGATATTTACTTTACGAACTGGTATCGTATAGTTTTGAATGTCAATTTAAAGTTTATAAGTCCTATTGCAAACTTTCAGCAAACTCTATTTACTCCATGAAGTTTAATAAGTAGTATTAAATCAAGAGTAAGAATTCCAATGTTAGTATCTAAAGTATCATGTTTGCCTCCATGATTATTGATATTCAAAAGTTGTTTTTATATCAAGATTATATTGGAGCTGGAAATTGTTTCAGAAACCATCATGTGTAAAAGATATTGTGATATATGAAACAATGTTTTTGGTTGCATTATGATAGAGTAGAATTTAGCAAAATACATGTTCTCATATTGTATGAGAATTTGTGAAGGATGGAGATGCTAGGCATCTGAATCTACCAAAAAGGTTTTGGGAACTGATATTATACTCGCGATTCTTCCTTATAGGCTATAGTAGCTTGATCATGAAAGTTGTCATGATAAGGATGAATAGAAGATGTAAGTAAAATGTTTACTACACTAATAGATTACTAAAAATGAATTTTTGAAAGAACACCAAACATTTGATGATGGTGATCCACTTCAAAGTGCAAGTCCAAAGGTATTAGTATTTGACTATATACGCTTTGTACTATGTGTCATATGATGACACCACTATTGATGTTGATAGATTCTTTTAAAAGAAAAGGAATTGCTGAAAGAGAATCTATAAAATATTTGGCAGAAAAGAAAAGGTTGGAAATGTCCAACTTAGGTATATAGAAGATATACATGTTATGGATGTATTCCTTGCTTGTTAAACAATGTGGTTCTTAGGTATTGGATACCGGTGTTGGATACCGAATTGGTTGGTATGAAGTGTCATACAGGACAACGCAATTCATGAACTACAATGGCCTAAGTAACCAGCAAGAGAATGAGTGATGATGTTCATCGAAAACAAATAAAGTGTTATTGTGTTTTTCGTTGTCATCAAACCAAGCCTTCAAGATTTGTTTAAATAATTGTTATTTTGTTCTGGTATCATGAGAGGTTGTTCAAATAATTACCGTATTCCATAAAGGATGGATGAACTTTTACAAGTCTTGTTGGAGAAATCACATCCATAAACACTATTGCTAAAATGTCGCAAGACAAATGATTAAAAGATCACTTATGAAGTGACATCGCTGTTTAAATTATATTTGAAAGAAAACATGAAGAAACTCCATGTTGATGGATTTTTGAGTCTTTGATTTTGATCAATTGACGCATGTGAGACTTTCCTCGAAATAATTGAAACTCCGTCCATAGGCCAGAGAGGAACGGATGACTAGCTTATTGGAAATTGTGCATGCTGATGTGCATAGTCCATTATGTGTAGCCATATGCGATGGATCTTTTTGCTTCATATGCTTTCTCCGAAAATTTGAGTGAATATATCTATATATTTACTTAATAAGGAAGAAGTATGAAACATTTGAAAATTGTTCAAAGACTTTCAAGATGAAGTGGAAAATCATTGTAACAAGAAAATAAAGAGTTTATGATTCGATCATAAAGGAAGATATTTGAGTTACATGTTTAGCAAAAACACCTAAGACTTGAGGAATTGTTCCATGATTTGTGTTTCCTGATAAACCATAGGAGTATGGCATATTCGAGAGATAAAATCAAACCATGTTTGACATGGTAAGATCAAGGGTGTCATTTATAAAACTGCCATTATGTTTTAAGGATTGAAGCTTTAGAGACTACCGCTTTTACACTGAAAAGAGCACCATCGTGATCCATTGAAATGACACCATATGAGTTATGGTTTGGGATAAAACCCGAATTGTCTTTTCTTAAATTTTGGTATGCTATGCATAAGTAAAATGTTTACAACCAAAGTCGGATAAGCACGTCTTTGTAGGTTATCCCAAAGAATTTGTTGGGAATTTCTCCATAACACCGAGGACAAAAGAGTTTGTTACTTGGAACGTCAAGTTTCTTGAGGAGGAATTTTTCCTGAAAAGTTAAGTGGGAGGACAATAGAACTTTGATAAGGTTGTTGAACCTTAGCTATATGTGCTAAGTAGCGCAGCGCCGGAAAGTGTCCCGGTGGCGGCCACAATGCTCATGGCTCTCGTGATTACAAAAGGTGTGATCTCGGAGATTAGAGTTCCTATAGAACCGTGTGGGTCGGTAAGAATCAAATAGTAAGATTTGATAAGAAAGTCGTTATTGTTTTGACAATGATGAACTGACTACATGCAAAAAAGCGATGATGGGCCCTGACTCCATAAAATGACTAGAAGTCATAGAATCCGTGATAGTATCCATACACGAGAAAACAAGTTTTTGAACTTGGAAGACCCTCCGGAAAGGCGTGAAGCCTATCGGTCCTGTTTGGATCTATAAAGAAATAAGACATGGATGTTTAACATCTATGAAATAGTCGACATGTCGGAAAGAAGTTTACGACAATGTTCAAGGAGTTGACTATGACAAGATTTGATCTTTCATAGCGATATATAGTCTTGACGGATTAATGTAGCAACCACTACATATAATTTGGTATATGGTAGTTGAATAAACAAAACAAGGTTCTTCTAATAGAACGGTAACCTAGGACATGTACATGACATGGTCCAAAGGGTTTTGTTAATTCAAAGGGTGCTAAAAGGGCATGTAAACTTCAATAGTTGAAGTAAGCATAGCGGAGTTGGAATCTTCACCATGATGAAACTATTAAAAGAGTTTAAATTCATCGGAGATGATGAAGATGCTTGCATTTGCAAGAAATTAAGTGGGAGGGCTGAGACATATTTCTAATACATTATGTAGAGGACATATTGTTGATTGGAAATGATGTATCTTGTATTGACACAAGTTAAGAATTTCATTAAAATAAGATTTCGATGAAAGACTTAGGCAAACCCGGAATATTAGGCATCCATATCTATATGGATAGATTAAGGTGCTAATATGGTTGTGCCAGACATACATATATGAGATATTGAAAGGGTTCAATATGGAAACAACAAGAAAGGTTCTTGCTGCATGGAAAGAATTGTATTCAGATTCAAGTGTTTCAACACTTGGTGAGTAAAATCACATAAAGATTCTGATCGATTATACCATGATATGTATATATCCAGAATGTCCTATGCTCTAAATGTTATGAGCATATACCAGAATGATTCATAAGATGATCATTGGACAATATTAAAGATATTCTTATGAGCTTTGGAAGAACTAAGAATATATCATGTATAAGTGACAAATAGTTAAAGGTAGTTCATTGTAAAGTTTTACATTGATACTAGTTTTGTCACAAGATACAAATTAAATTTATCTCAATTTAGACTATGGGTGGCACAATATAATGGAAAGGATGTTCCATGATGGATTTGGATGAGTTCCAAAGTTGAGATATTGTGACGGATACTACAACAAAAGGCTAAGTATATAACTGCTATAGTAGCAGCAAAGGAGGGCATTTGTGTTAAGTAGTTTGTTATCAAACTAGGTGTGGTTCAAAGTGGGCTAATACTATGAAGATATATTGTGTGACAATAATATCAACATATTTTGAGCCGAACGAACTAAAGGTCTCACCAGAGGACCAAATTTCTACAATGTCATCTCATTTGAGAATGAGTGATGCGTAGAGACGCAGAGACATGCAAATACACACGGACCTGAAACTGTCAGATCCAGAGATTATGTTAACCACTAGCAATAGCGTATATGCAACACCAGAAAGCCATAGGTGTTCAATACGCAAAGTTTTTCAAACTAGATTATTGACTCTAGTGCAAGTGGGAGACTGAAGGGAATATGCCCGAGAGGCAATAATAAAGTGGTTATTATCTTACTCCATGTTTATGATAAATGTTTATTTTACATGCTAGAATTTTATTGATCGGAAACATCAATACATGTGTGTTTAATAAACAAAAAGGGTTCCTAGTTATGCCTCTCTTATAGACTAGCTTGTTGATTAACAAGATGATCAAGGTTTCCTGATCATGGACATTGGATGTTGTTAATAACAAGGTCACACCATTGGTGGAATGATGTGATGAACATTCATCTGAAGTATAGCATTACGATCAAAGTCATTATGTTTATATTGCTATAATATCATACGAAGTAATCTTTATCCTTAGACCATGAGATCATGTTAATTGCTAACACCGGAAGAGTATCTTGATAACATCAAACGTCACACCGTAACAGGGTGACTATAAAGGTGGGTTCAGTGCTATGAAGGTGTTATGTTGAGGCTCATGGATCAAGAGTGGGATTTGTCCATCCCGATGACGGATAGATATACTCTGGGCCCTCTCGGTGATATCACATTGAAATAGCTTGCAAGCAAGTGATGTGATCACTAGAATGTTATATCACGGGAACAAGAAAAGAGTGCATGTCGGTAACGAGATCAAACTAGGTATGGAGATACCTATGATTGAATCTCGGACATGTAATATATCGCGGGACAAAGGGATTTAGTTACTAGCATTAAAGGTTCTCACGATCACAAAAGTCATCGTTGAATGTGTAGGAGTCAGTATGGATCTCCAGGTCCCGCTGCTGATTATTGATCGGAGAGGGGTCTCGATCATGTCTGCATTATTCGTGAACCGTAGGGTGACACACTTAAGGGATACCGACACCATTTGGAGCAAATATGTTTCAGATAAAGATTTAAGAAAGCGCTGGAATTATTTCAATAGCCACCGAAACTGTTTCGGGTGAAAATGCTGAAATTGGTTCTACATGTAATATTGAAATGTTGCAGGGGGTTTTATGTGAATGTTTGTTAATTAAAGTAATTAACAAAATTCTGAATAAAAATAATAAAAGAGTTTTATTAAATGAGAGAGCATTAAATTTGGAGAAATTTAATGCATTTAAAGTGGAGACTTTAAAAGAGAATGTGAAGGGGCAAATTTATGTGGAGGGAGTTACCACCACATGAATGAGAAGGTGAGGGGTCACCCCTTGGGGCGCCGGCCATGGGGAGGGGTACCCTCCCCTCCTCCTATAAAATTCCCCCCTCTCAAACCTTCATACTCACACCTCCTTGTGAAGGATCTCTCTCCCCCTCTAGTATTATTCCCCCATGGTCTCGGATTAGCGAGATACATGTTCCCGGTGGCTTTATCTGGAAAGGAGTTGCTGCTTCCGCTGCTTTGCTGGAGCGAGGGACGGAGGTTGTCGGGGTACCGGACGTGTGTGCGATCACGGATGCACCGCTGCTTTGCGGTGCTGGACTTGGTGGTGCTGGAGCTGGATCTGATGGACGTGCTGGAGCCGGACCTGCTGGACTTCATCACGACCTTGAGATCGGCAAGTGTACAACTACATCAACCACGAGTTCCTACTTGTTAACAAAGCTTGTTGTCTTCAAGGGTAAGTTCTCCATGGATGTATGTCCACCCGTTGCTTTGTACCTAGTAGATAGATCTTGGCGTGTAGTTCACACCGTAGGAAATTTTTGTTTTCTATGCTGCGGACCCAACACCACGTGTACTTGTGTATACTGCATAAAATCTTCATGAAGCGGCCCCCAACCGACTTTACGCGTTCATTCGTGAGACAGGTCCACGCTTGACATACGGCTTGTACCGTATAAAGTGGCTTAGGGGGGTGTCTGTCTCTCTCGCATTAGTTGGTATGCCATTTACAACGGAGGGCCCCAAAAGGGGTGTAGTAGAGACAACTACTTGATCAGCGTTGTGCTGAAAGTTCGTAGGTAAGAACGGTTCTTGTGCAAAAGCCCATTCAGCCACGTAAAACATGCAAAGATAAAGTAGAGGCGTCTATCTTTGTTTTGCAGGGGGCGTTGCCTTGTGATATGGTTGTGGCAAAGGTAAAGTGATTACCTTATGTTACATAGTAGTTGATAGTCACGGAGATGACAAACTACCACGCTGGAATGACACCGGTACCCTGGTGTCTATGGCGCCGGAACCCTGGCACCGGAATCCGGTGACGACGGATGGAGATCACGACGTGAAGGACCATATCACATCGCATTTACATTCAATGTTATTGTTTGTATATCTTATTGTGTGCTAGTTTTAGATACTCGACGGTAGCCTAATAAGACGATCCCTGTTAAAATTACCAATGATTGTGTTCACCCTTAGTGTGCACCACCAAGAAAGTTCTTCGGTATGAGGCAGGCCATGATGATCGGGTGTCAGACATTTCTATATTCGCATACAGTAGGTGTAAGCCGTGTTGCACAACAAATACACTAAGGTTGAGTTGGCGAGCCTAGCATGTACAGACATGGCCTCGGAACACGGATGGTCGAAAGATCGAGCACGAGTCGCATGAATGATGTGACCGACGTTTAGCGTCCACCCTTGAACCCACATTGATGGTCGTGATGATCGAGGGAGATGTGGCTGATAGGGGTCGTGTTATCACTAGGAACCCTTATGGGGATAGGTGTTTCTGAGTGGAGTTATTATTGACTCATTTAATTCTAAACTTAGTCTAAATTCCTATTTTCAATTATAAATGTAGAAATGGTTCTCCCCGAGATTACCTTCCGTATTGACAATTGGTTAAAAGGAGAAAAGCTCAAGTTAGATGGATCCAACTTTTCTGCATGGGTCATGCGCCTTCATGATCGCCTTAGCGAGAACAAAGTGCCTGACTACATGATCTACGAGATGTACTTGGACCCACCCTATTCTCATGAGACCCAGGAGCAGCGGGATCTCCGCTACTGTCGTCGTGTGATGGACACATTCATATCAGTAACGATGCGCCTCGGGATGGAAGATTGGCTATGGCCAATGGTGGGAAGTCTTAATCCCCGAACAGTTATGGAACATCTGAGATCGCATTTCATGGAACAAGTGCGCATATGGGAGTATGAGCTGATGGGGGACTTCCTCTCCATTAAGATGGAGGAAGGCTCCTCACTAGACGATCACTTGTTGAGCATATATGATGCATACATGAGCCTGGCATACTTCCTGGACAACTGGTTCGCAAGCTCTTTTGCACTAAGAGTTGTGCTACGGTCTCTACCACCAAGCTTCCAAGCACAAGTCAGGATTTGCATTATGAGAGGCAACGCAGAAACACATGATTTCCACGAGTTCATATCACATTTCAGAGATGTGGTGGTTGAACCCGTTGCCACTAAGGTCATCAATGACAAAGGTATATATTTGATATACAATTTTATAAATGTTATAATCTTGCAAACACATTTGCAGTGTTAAGTATATTTGATACTTGTTCTATTTTGCTGAAAACAGGTCCTTCTGCATGAGAGGTGCTTGCTAGAGAGGAGGTGACGTTGTGTGTTGATGGCGAGCATGATGATGATGGCCAACGATGCTCCCCCTCGACATTTATCACTTAGTTTATGTTTTTGGATAGTTATTATAATCAAAATATTATGAACTTCTTTAGTGTATCTCACACTTAGTGAGACGGTTATTCATATGAATTTGTAACAAACAGTTGTTCTAGTTTTATGAATGATTTCTATTTGTGTTCATATCTTGTTTGATTATATGTGAATTATCCTTATTGTTTGAAACTAATTGATAATGCACGAACATTTGCAAAATATTGAAATGCCTTAAAATACCCAACTTAAATGATATTTCATTACGGAATGAAAACCATTGTTTAAATTCAAAGTTATTCTGATAATATGTGAAAGTCATTCGATTTCTTATCACATATAAATCATGCCTAAGTTCGGCAAAATAACTTGAACACCGTGTATTACTTGATTACAAAGTGTTTTAATGAATTGTTAAAAGTAAATACATATTCGATGTATTGTGTTTTAACAAAAATGGTAATTATCATTATATGATTGTTTAAATGTGTAAAGAAGTTTACCAAAAGAAACAAGAATATGAAACTATTTCATTTGATCAAACTGTTTCATCAAACAAAGGGTGTTAAAGATAAAAGAGAATCTAATTACTATGATTTGATCAATAGTAATGAAATTCGACTTTATAAGAATGGCATAAAAGAAATTGTGGAATGCAATGCATTTGAAATGTCAAAATGCAAAGCATCACAATATGATATTAGATATCAAAATGGATAAATAGATGGCACCAAATAAATTGTTGTAGTGTAGATGTAGAGACCATTAGTTAGAAATAGTTAGCACTCAATTAGAATGTAGTGAACCATTTGAATTCGTGAGAACGACTCCATATCTAGTATGGATCGTCATAAAAGTTTTCGGGTTATTCGATATAACCAAAACAATAGCGAATAAGTCCTTTTAGAGTATTCATTGGAAACTTTGAATACAAAATCCATAGCTGAAACCAAAAGGGAAGCAAAACTAGTATTTCTTGGATTTTGGTGCATTCTTGAGAAAGCTCACTTTTAGTGATATTTCTCAATCATGAAGCAAATGGAAGATAGTGAAAACACGATGAGGATTCAAAACCCTGCATCAGAGTGTTGAGAAGCGCAACGGACAATGTTCCTGAACGATTCTCTTCACAAAGGAAAGAATCAACGATAATGATCATTGTATTTTCCCCACTGGTGTTTTCACTACATGAAGTAGGATTCAAAATGTAATCCATATCTTGTATGGAGACATTTGTGAATCATTTGTCATGATTCTTGGAATATGACATACCTACGAACTACTAAGGAAATAATGGTAAACTAAAATTATGAGAAATCCTAAAAGAAAAATTCACTTGAGATTAGAAAGCAATTCGTTACTGAATCTCACAAGTAAAAGGGTTTACTTGAATTTTCCCAAATGACTGCAAAGCCATACTGGAAAAGGGGGTGAATGACAAAAGCACAATTTGTCAAGTATTGGACGAATTCAAATGAATTTGATTCAAATGTGCTAAATGTCTAGTGGATTTAAAACTAGTAAAAATACTAGTATCTCATAGTAAAACTCCAAGTTTGATATTTGATCAAAGGATTTTGAAATTGTTCAAAATAGTGGGTGGATATGCAATTTGCATTAAATTGAGTGGGAGCTATCAAAGTCTTCCTAAAACAATATGTGATTGACATATTTTTGAGTGGGAGCAATATAAGTCTCAAATTCAAATATGTAGGAACATAGTTTGAGTAAGAGTAGTGACTCATACCCAAATATGTTAGAAACATATTTTGAGTGGGAGATTATAGATTGATTCTTAAGTGTGTTAAGAATAAAAGCGCAAGTACTTATAAATAATGATTTATAAGGTGTAGAAGTTGATAATAAGTGTATTATGACATTATGTAGTATTCCTTAAGGGATTCTGAAAAGGATTTCAGAATAGAAGTTAATTGAGGAACTGGTCCTTGATAACTCAAGTTAGGAATAGTATTAAGTTTAAACATCAATGGTTGAAAGAAAGAAAGGGATGATCATCATCCACTATGTCGAGACATAGGTTCTATCTTAGAAAACCATGATGATAACTTAACATAATATATGATCCAAGAAGGAACGTTTGAAAGTGATTAAGTTCGAATCACAGAATGTTGAGCTAAGTTTGTTCGCAGTGTCTAATAAAGAACTGCAGGCACATTTTCCAAATCCATAAAGGATGACATATCTTAAAGCATAAAGGGTTATGTTATAAGGGAATATGTTGGAAACTACTGTAATACCGATTAGAGTCAAGTAGGAAGCGAGGTGAACAAAACATCGAAAGTTGCACAGAGTGCACTAGTGTTTCGATGAATACATTTATAATAATAGATAAGGGTACCATATAAAGTGTTGTATAATGTTATGGCGGGGCTAGTTCGCTTTTAACATAGAATGATGTGTCCCAGGGCACAGTGCCCATGAGAAAGCCCTCGAGGTTGATCTAAAGTCACTGTAGGCTCTTGGAATCAAGCCTCGTTCTGCTGCCATAGCGACGATGCATACACACAGGTGTTATCATGTGATGATAAAGTATTGATGTCAATCAAGGTGACATTAGTAAGTTGCAAAGGATTTGGGACTGTAAAGTACAGACCCAAGACTCAGCCTCTTCCATGAGCAAGCATGTTCTGGGTACCGGATATATGGTGCGAATGATTAAGATCAAATGCAGCTAGTGTATTTGTACTCTAGTGCAAGTGGGAGACTGTTGGAAATATGCCCTAGAGACAAATAGTAGTAAGGACTATTATCATATTTCACATAGTTTATGATTAAGTTTTATATCATGCTATAACTGTATTGAGTGGAAACATCAATACACGTGTGATATATAAACAACCAGGGGTTCCCAGTGAAACTCTAGTCACTGGTTCATTGGTCAACAGATGATCATGTTTCCTGATCATGTGGCATTTATGCTAGTTGGAAATGGAGTCAACTCATTCTGTGAATGAGATGATGAACCAATACCCAAACTAAACATCGTGACCCGATCATGTCATGAAGTTCAAGTTACGATGATTAGAAAAGGATCCTCGTAGACTATTCCTTAGATCGTGAGGCTATATCAATCACTGTCTCCCGAGAGTGCTTAGATAGCATCAAGCGCCACTTGGTAATATAGTGGTTATAAAGGTGTGTTCAGGTACTCGGAGGAAATCATAGAGGCAATATATGTCAAGAGCGGGATTTGTCCATCCATGTGACGGAAAGATACTCAAGGGCCCACACGGAGAAGTTATATCCAATAGCTGCGCAGCATGTGATTCGATCACAGGGATATCACTTGTCGGAACGAGTCAAGTAGCATTGTTCGGTAACGAGATTGAACACGACATGGTGATGTCATTGATCAGATCTCGGGCAATGCAAGTATCGAGAGACAAAGGGAATAAGACACGATTGTCCTGGTTCAAACGACGAAAGATCTTCGTGGAACGCACAGGGGTCACATGGCCATCTAGGTCCCTCTGTCGATCATTGATGCGGGAGTGTCCCGACCATGTCTGGAGTGTTCCCGAATCGTGGGGTATCACGCTTAAGGGCTTGATGATGCTTAGAGAGTGTTTATAGGGTCGATAGAATCACCGAAGAATTGTACAGAGAAAATCGGAAGGGTTTCGATAAGTCCAGAGGATGTCCGGAGTGGAGGTAGAAGTGTTCCATAACCATAGAGGTTGAATAATATGTGAATGAATGTTAAATATTTATTTAACCATTTATTCATAATTATTTAATAAAAGAGAAAATCGATTTAAATGGTCAAAGGCTTAATGGGCCAATTCTAGAGGGAAGAGGGCCCATTAGGGAAACGGCAAGAGGGAGAAGGGCCAAGAGGGAAGGCCGGCGCCCTAGTGGGACAGTCCCCTCGTGCGAGGCCCATGGGGTGGCCGTCAGCGTCACCCCCTCCCCCTCTCCTCTCCTTTAGTCCCACCCCGAGACTTTGTGGGAGGTAGTACCTCCCCTCCCCCTATATATAGTGGGGGTATTTGGCCAGATAAATACACACAATAATCAATAAAGGTTTTCTCACTTTTGGGAGGACCTCCAATTGATATTCTCTCTCTCTCTCTCTCTCTCTCTCTCTCTCTCTCTCTCTCTCTCTCTCTCTCTCTCTCTCTCTCTCTCTCGTGACCGTGGTCCCAAGTTCAGACTGCGCGAACGAGAGACATCTTCACCACGGAGCACCATCGCGTTGCGGGATTCGGATCCAGGAGCTCTACTTCCACAACTGCTGCTGGATCAGGGAAGCGGGAGTCATCGTCAGGAACCGGATGTGTGTAACTCCCCACGAGGTGTCGCACTTGAGGCACTCAAGTTGTTGGAGCCAAGGGAGCGCAAGGACTTCATCACGACCTTGAGGTCGGCTCCGGCTCGTCTACATCAACCACGCTCTCCTGAGCGTTGACAACGCTTTTTGGTCTTCAAGTGTAAGTTCACGAAAAGACCCTCTCATTACTGTATTACTAATAGATAGGTCCTGGTAACATCAGGGGTTCAGGGGCGTAGGGTAAAAAATTATTGTTTTCATGCGCGGAACCCCTACATGACTTTGGGGCTGCTCATGCTAGACGCTTAGAGAAGTTTGAGAAACTTGACATTGCCCACAAGGCATTGGAGAGTGAACATTCTACTCTAAATGAGTCTCGTGATCAGCTCCAAACTCAATTGGACAAGTATGATATGCCTAGCACCTCCACACTATCGTGTGGACATGAAGATATTATTAAGGAAAACATGAGATTGAAAGAAGAACTTGTCAAGGGATCTCAACCCAAGGGTAAGGAAGTCCTAGAAGAGATCCTTAGCAAGAAAAGGACAAACAATGGAAAAGAAGGTCTTGGTTATGTTCCCAAGACAAAGAAGAATAAGAAGAGCAAAACTGCTCAAACAAAGACAAGCACCACAACTAATGACAAGGCTAACTACATTGGTCTTGCAAGGGCTAATAATACGAATTATGAATTATTTTATGATTATTATGGTGATGTTTATGCTAGCTATGTAGGTCCATTTGATAGTTACATTTCTTGGTCTATTTGGGTTCCCAAGACCCTTGTCACTAACATGAGAGGACCCATTGAAAAATGGGTACCTGAAACCAAGAAGTAACTTTCTTGCAGGGCCATGCTTCCGGTGGGTACAAATGGGTGCTCGATAGTGGGTGCACTAGTCATATGACCGGAAGCAAGGAGATCATCTCAGAGATGTGGCCAAATCATGATCACATAACCGTCTCCTATGGTGACAAGTTAAAATCTGAGGTATTGGGTCTTGGCAAGGTTGTGGTTGCTCATGATATCTCTCTCGTGGATGTCATGCTTATTGAGACCCTTGGTTACAATTTACTTTATGTTTGTTCCCTTAGTAAGATGGGCTTTGCTATTTTTATTGATGGTGATTTGGTGGTACTCTTGTGGAGCAAGTCTTTAAAGGTCGCTTTTGTTGGATATGTCAAAAATGACCTGTATGTGGTGGAATTTTTGGGGAAAACCACTACAGGCCCGATGTGTCTTTTCGGAAAGGCCGACGCGGGCTGGCTATGGCATCGCCAACTAGCCCACGTCAATATGAGAACTTTGCAAAGTCTTCACAAGGGTGGCTACATCCTTGGACTAAAAGAAAATGTTTCCTTTGCCAAAGACCGTGTTTGCAGGGCGTGTGTTGAAGGGAAGATGCATGACTCTCCCCATCGACGGAAGACTATTATTTCATCAAAGAGTATTTTGGAGCTCCTTCATGTGGATCTCTTTGGTCCTCCATCTCATGCAAGCCTCGGTGGGAACAAATATTGCCTCATAATTGTTGATGATTACTCAAGATATACATGGGTCTATTTCTTCAAGTTGAAGAGCGAGACTCAACAAACGGTCATCGATTTTGCCAACGAGGTTCAACGTCAACACAATGTCCCCATTTTGGCAATTAGAAGCGATAACGGCTCCGAGTTCATGAACTACACTCTGAATGAATTCCTAAGTGAAGAGGGGATAAGACACCAATATTTCGCTGCGTACACCCTTGAACAAAATGGTGTAGCCGAGAGGAAGAACCGGACCTTAATGGATATGGGAAGATCTATGTTGGCTGAATTCAAGTCACCATATAACTTCTAGGCTAAAGCAATTTCTACCGCTTGCCACTCTTCCAACCGGCTCTACCTCCGCAAAATCTTGGACAAGACACCTTACGAAATACTTACTAGTAACAAGCCAAACATCTCCTACTTTCGGGTATTTGGTTGTAAGTGTTTCTTTCTTATCAAAGGAGTTTGTCTATCTAAATTTGAGTCTAAGGCTTTAGAAGGCATTTTTGTTGGTAATGGTGCCGAATCCCACACTTATAGAGTCTACAATAAGCTCTCTGGAACTGTTGTAGAATCTTGTAGTATGGTGTTCGAGGAAAATGATGGCTCTCGTGCAAGGGCAAGTTGATGTTTGTGATGCAGATGTTGAAATACCCGAAGAAGCCATAAGAAGAATGGGCGTGGGATTTTTCCGCCCCATTGAGGAACCCCTTGTGGCAGATCGGGAAGGACAATGCTCTACTCAAGTAGAGCCCTCATCGACATAAGCTCAACATGCTCCAACTGCTGGAGAAACCTCTACACCAACACCTCAAACTGCTGAAGCTCATCAATCAACTACCCCAGAAAGCTCTAGGCTGGATTATCCAATGGAAACCGGATTATCCGGCCAACCTTCCTCAACTGGTAGAAGTGAACACAATGTCGAAGAGTGTGCTGAAACTCCCAGGCTGGATTTTTCGGCTGGCCCCGGATTATCCGGCCCCTCTCCAGTTCAAGCCAGAATTCATCAAGACAGTGGAGATGGACCAAGTTCTCCCAGGCCATATTATCCGGCCACTCCCTCGGCTAGATTATCCGGCCCTGAAAATGTCGAACAGCATCAGCCTCCTATTATGGCTGCTGATCAAGATCAAGGACAAGATTCATCATCTCCAATTCCTGCTGATCAAGCTAGAGATCAAGGCCAAGATAATAACTCCAACAAAGACTCAAATGATGAAGTTATTCCTCCAAGAGACAACAAGTTGATTGAACTTCGTCGCAAAGCTCGTGCTGATAGGAATCTTGAATTAAGGAGTCACACTCTTGACAAAGTTGTAGGTGATCTCAGACGAAGGGTGTCCACAAGAAGGGAACTAGCAAGCTTTGGTGAGCACCAAGCTCACATATCCATGGTGGAACCCAAAAAAGTGTTTGAAGCCCTTGAAGATCCGGACTGGGCTGTTGCTATGCATGAAGAGTTAAATAACTTTGAACGCAACAAGGTCTGGAAATTAGTAGAGAAGCCCAAGGATTGCCGCAATGTTATCGGCACAAAGTGGATTTTTAAGAATAAGCAATATGAGAATGGCATTGTTGTAAGGAACAACACAAGACTCGTGGCACAAGGCTATTCCCAAGTTGAGGGCATCGACTTCGGCAAGACTTATGCTCTAGTGGCTCGTCTTGATTCCATCCTTATCCATCTTGCTTATGCTGCTCATAATAATTTTAAATTACAGCAAATGGATGTTAAGAGTGCTTTTCTTAATGGTCCTCTACATGAGTTGGTATTTGAAAAGCAACCCCCAGGATTTGAGGATCCTAACTTTCCGAACCATGTCTACAAACTTGATAAGGCACTCTGTGGCCTTAAACAAGCCCCACGTGCGTGGTATGAGCACCTTAAAGATCTTTTGCTAAACCGTGGCTTCGAAGTTGGGCAAATCGATCCCACACTTTTTACTAATAAGGTTAAGTGGGAGCTTTTCGTATGCCAACTATATGTAGACGACATTATCTTTGGCTCTACTAATAAAGCTTTTAATGATGAATTTTCAAAGCTTATGACTAACAGGTTTGAGATGTCTATGATGGGGGAGTTATGGTTCTTTCTTGGATTTGAGATCAAACAACTTAGAGAAGGAACCTTCATAAATCAAGCAAAATACACGCAAGACATGCTCAAGAGATTCAAGATGATGGATCTTAATGGCATCGCCACACTGATGCAAACTAAATGTCATCTCGAACTCAATCCCCACGGTAAAGATTTGGATCAAAAGGTATACCGGTCCATGATCGTCTCTCTTCCTTACCTCTACGCATCTAGACCCGATATTGTGTTGAGTGTAGGTGTGTGCGCAAGGTATCAAGCGGCTCCTAAGGAAAGCCACTTAGTGGCGGTCAAGAGAATCTTCCGATATTTGGTTAATTCCCCTAATTTTGGTCTATGGTATCCCAAGGGATCCAATTTCTCTCTATGTGGCTATACTGATTCAGATTGAGCTGGTGATAAGGATGATAGGAAATCAACTTCTGGAGTGTCAACACCCGGATTTTTAATCCCAGATGCCCGTTATGCCATACCTCGCAATCCCAGGATTACCATTTTTGCGAGACATAACGGATTGGATATCACAGTACATCATCCATTACAAACCATACATAAGGTCTTACACAAATAAGGATCTCATGATCCAGTCTTAATACAACAAGCAGCGGAAATAATTATAAAGCGTAGCAGTGGGGTCCATCTTCACGGGCACAGGCAATGTTGATGAAGGCAGATAGTCCTAGTTATCATAGCCGTCCTGCTGGCCATCATCTTGATAGTCTCCTTCATAGTCTGGCCATGAGAATAACCAAGGACAAAAGCCATGAGTACTCTTTAAGTACCCGCAAACTACCACTCACAAGTAATATAGTTCTAAGTTAAAGTGCTAAATCTAAGTTTAACTATAAGGTTAAGTTTGAAACCTAAGCTGAGTTCTGAAGCAAAGAAAGATAAAATAAAGTTCTAGAATCACTTAAGTTGGGAAGCTATTGTCATAAACACAACCCTATTGTGGTCAAGTCAAGATTCATCATTCATTTCAAGTCATTTGGAAAACATCTGACAACGAAACAGTATGGCCATTCCAACTGTCCATAACCACGGACGCGGCTATTCGAATAGTTTGACACTCTGTAGAGGTGGTACACTTTCACCACAAGATTCGATACATCTGTCAGAGATAACCCTGAATCATCATACTTAGTATGCAGATAATCAAACATAACCTTCCCTTTACACACCCTAGTATAAGCACCTCTCCTATGAGCATGGCCTCCCAACCATGACCATCAGTCATCTTGGGCACTGCATAGGTGGACATCATGAGAGGTAGCCTCAGCTCAAACCTCTCCCGCGAGGGAACTAATACTAATGCATATAAATTTCCAGCTAAGCCTTACCCAATTCAGGTAGTGTGGTTGTACGATAAAATTTGGAATGGTATCACATCCGAATCCAATCATCAGTTTTATAAAAGGGTTAAGGCTCATTCCTCATCATTTTCATCATCATAAACCATTTGTGTTTCTCAACACATGTCAAAACATCTCAATAGAATGACTCATCATTCCAAGGTTTTCACAGTTCATTTTCACCAAGTGTTCCCATCTAAAGTGACTCAAGTTTTTGATCTACTCTAAACTACTAAGTTAAGAGTGTTCACTAAGGTGGAAGGATGGGATCAATCTCATGCCATAGAATGACATCTAAAGTTATCTAAATAGATCAAGTTTTATACTTTTTATGCTACCTTCACAACAAGTAAAGAACTTTGGGTAAAGTAAAGGAAGTAAAGCTTGAAAATAATACTTGGGGTAAATACTAGTCAAAGTGGTACAATCAAAGCATGCTCTAAGCATCTTTGCTAAACCATCTAGTTCAATCCTAGCTTGCTAATGGTAGCTTGCCTTGGTTGGTGCAGTGGTTGAAGTTTTCTTCTTCTTCTTAGTAGAACTCCTCCTCGTAAGCTTGGTCGGTACTATCTTCTATAAATACATACGGAGTACACAATCACCAAACAATACTTAACTAGGCTAGATAGCATTCTAAGACACACAATTGATGATCTATTATCACCACAAGCATCACAAGTTTAATTCAATAGTTTCATTCTTTTTATTTTAGAAAAGTAATTTCTACTCATTGAAAAATTAACTAAGATTTAATATTCACCACTTAAAATATGGGATCATGTGGACACATGTCATCACCACATATTCTAACATGTGGGAATGAGATTTAAAGGTTGGATCATAATTACTTTGGTTTAAGTTTATTATTTAATGATTTAAAGTGACTAGAAATGCCTATATAGCATTATTTTGGTACTAGTCCAAAATCACTGCATGTAAACCTTAATATTATTACATATTTAGATAGATATGATGAAATGTGATTTTTGAGAGTTGGAATCAACTCAAAACCTATCTTAGTTGATTTTATAAAAATGTTGCAAGTTGCAATAGCTTCTGTTTTATTATTTTTACTAGGATAGATCTTTAACTCTAATTGAATTAAATCCAACGGGCTTGGATAGATCATTTCAATACCTTTCAGACAAAATTGGTTTCATGCAATTTGGATTTATAAAACTCTCTGAATTGATTTTTAAACTAGTGGAGAGAAACTAGATTCAACTAAAAAGAAAAATCCAAATTTGAACGGCTGGGCTAGCGCGGGAAAGAACATGGGCCGGCCCAGTGGCGATCCGCGGCGCGGGGCTCAGCTGACAGGGGGGTCCTGCTTGTCAGTGGTTCTTAACACGCGAAACGGTACACGCGGTGTGGGCCGTAGGATTAGAAGTGAGATCTACGGCTGAGGGTTGTCGTCGACGACGAACAGGTCGCCGGCGAGAGTTTGCCCTAGCGGCTCGGTGGGGGTCGACCGGAGACGTACCAGGGCTCCAGCGATGACGGTGAGGCAGGCAAACAAACTGGAAGATGACGGTGAGGCGAGGAACGGTTGCGGCGGAGCTTGGGGTGCCCTAAATCGAAGGCGCTCTTCTCCTCCTGCTGCGGCTGCTCCGGCTCAAATTCCAGCGAGGCAGATCTCGCTTGCCTCCGGCGAGAGGGGTGAAAGGATTAGTGAGAGGTGGGGAGTGAGTGGGTGTGGAGAAATGGTGCGGGGGAGGCCGGCTTATATAGGCCCTACGGTGAGACCGAACGGTGTGGGTAGGCGACTCCGGCGAGGGCGGCACAGGGGGCTAGCAGCGTGGCTCGAGGTAGGTGGTGGTGACATGTCTCCTGGCGGTGCTCTAGGAAGTGAATGCAGGCATAGGGGCAATGGCATGCGGTCTGGGCGAGCTGGCGCTCTGAGCGGCAGAGGCGGCGGTGTCCACAACGAGCGGTGGCTGGGGTGAGTTGGGCGGCCAGCGGGGGTGTCTGGGGTGTTCCCTAGGTCATGGCGAAGCGGTAGGCGCGGGATGCGGTCAAGGGGGGTTTGTGTACGCGGGGACAGGGCGCGCTCTGCGGGCGGCGTTGGCATGGTCGACCAGCTCCGGGCGCGGCGGTTCCTAGCCGTTCTGCTCTCTGTCTCTGGGCTGGGGCTGGTTGGACGGTGGCGGTGGACCACTGGCAACGTGCTAGACAAGGTGAGGGAGGGGAAGTGGTCTGCTGCTGCGAGTGCACGGTCGGCCGGCAAGGAGTGGCTCAGCATGGCAATGCAGTGCAGCTAGGAGGTAGGCTGGTGTGGGTCTGGCTAGGCTTGAGGGGGACAAAGATGATCAAAGCACTTCAAATTGGCTAGACAAGATCAGCCCAAAACAGTAATAGTTAGGCCACTTTGATCTTGCCCACAAAGTGTTTGATGAAATGGCCGAAAGAGAAAAACTTTTGAATTTTATGTTCAAAAATTTTGGGTGTTCTCCACTAGTTCTAGGTAGTCTCTGGTTGCAAGGGTTTTGAAAGTGGAGCTCAAATAGATGGTTTTTGAAATAGGGGTGATCTATGCATATGCATTGGATTCAATTTTCAAATGCCAATTAAAATAAGTAAAAAAATGTTTTTAGCAGATCAAAAGGTGGGCCTTGCTACCTCATTATGTGTACTAGCAAGGGGTGCAAAGATCATGAATTGTTTCTGTTAAGAAATGAGTGCTAGGAACACTCAAAGTAGTGTAGTGAATTAAAATGGCCAAAATGACCATTCCTCCTTTTTAATTCTTTTTGATTTGATTTTCTTTGGTAAAAGTTTGGGAATGATGTTGATGATGTTTAAATCACCTAAGAAACATTTTACAAGCATTGGATCACTTAAACAAGGCATTTCAAATCAACTCCTACTTTAAATGCACACACATATGAATGCTTTCATTTTTTAATTTGGAAAAGTTTTTGTTAACTCTATTTTTGGATGATTTGATCTTGATAGGTTTGGATTAAAGTTTTGGGATGTTACAAACCTTCCCCCCTTAAACAAAATCTCATCCCGAGATTTACAAAGAAAAACTAGGAACTAAAGAGATCTGGGAACTCTGTCCTAATGTAATCTTCGCGCTCCCAAGTGGCTTCCTCCTCGGTATGGTTGCTCCACTGAATCTTGAGAAACTTGATGCTCCTAGTTCTGGTGGTTCTGTAGGCTTCTTCTAAGATACGGATGGGTACTTCTCTGTAGGTCAAGTCATTGCTGATTTCCACAGCTATGTGATCGATGTTCTTGAAAACTTCCGTCTTCTCAGGCACTTCCAAACATTTGCGAAGTAACGAGATATGGAACACACTGTGGATGGCTGACATCTCTTCAGGCAGTTCCAGTTGATACGATACTTCTCCTCGATGATTCAGAATCTTGAAAGGTCCGATATATCTGGGGGCTAACTTTCCTTTCAGACTAAAGCGTTGTGTTCCCTTCAATGGTGAAACCTTGAGATATACAAAATCTTTGACATTGAAAGTCAGGTTTCTTCTTCTCTTGTCAGCATAACTCTTATGTCTAGATTGGGCGGTCTTGAGGTGCTCACAGACTTTGTGAACTTTCTCTTCTGCTTCTCGGAGAATGTCGGGTCCAAAGATCTGACTCTCTCCTACTTGCGACCAATTCAAAGGAGTACGACACTTTCTTCCGTATAGGAATTCAAATGGCGCCATCTGTAAACTAGCTTGATAACTATTGTTATATGAGAATTCTGCGAAAGGCAGGCAGTCTTCCCATTTTGATCCGTATTCCAACACACAAGCTCTAAGCATATCCTCTAGGATCTGGTTGACTCTCTCAGTCTGTCCATCGGTTTGCGGGTGATAGGTGGTACTGAAGTTCAACTTGGTTCCTAATCCTTCTTGAACTTTCTGCCAAAATCTCGAGGTAAACTGGGTTCTTCGATCTAATACGATGGTTTTGGGGGTTCCATGCAGACTAACAATCCTAGCAATGTACAGCTCTGCTAACTTTGCACTCTGGTAGGTTGTCTTGACAGGTATGAAGTGGGCTACCTTGGACAGTCTATCAACGATGACCCAGATTGAGTCATTTCCCCTACTAGAAGTAGGTAAACCAGTGATAAAGTCCATTCCGACGGAATCCCATTTCCATTCCGGAATCTGCAATGGTTGCAACAGTCCTGCAGGTCTCTAATGCTCTGCTTTGACTCTTTGACAGATGTCACATTTGGCGATGTAGCTTCCGATTTCTCTCTTCATTTTGTGCCACCAAAATTGCTCTTTCAAATCCTGATACATCTTTGTTCCTCCGGGGTGGATAGAATAAAGAGTATCATGAGCTTCCTTCATGATAATTTCCTTTAGCTCCAAATCTGCTGGCACACAGATATGTCCTTTGTACCACAGTACTCCTTTGTCTTCAGTGAATCCAGGTACCTTTCCTGTACCAATACAACATTTGATTCTATCGATACTTTCATTCCCCTTATGGGCTTCCTTGATTTGGCTAATCAAAGTGGGTTGAAGTTCAATGCTAGCTAAGAATCCTTTGCTAACTAATTCAGTGATGAACTGCTCCCATTCTTCATACAAACTTGGTTGCTTCTCCTTGATCATGGTGTTAAGCCTACACGGCAATCTGCTAAGAGCATCCGCTACCACATTGGCTTTGCCGGGGTGATAGTGAATGTCAAGGTCATAATCTTTGATTAACTCTATCCATCTCCTTTGCCTCATATTCAGCTCTTTCTGAGTGAAAATATACTTCAAGCTCTTGTGATCTGATTAAATCTCACAGTGATTCCCCATCAAATAATGACGTCATGTCTTCAATGCTAGAACCACAGCTGCTAGCTCAAGATCATGGGTCGGATAGTTCTGCTCATGCTGCTTCCGTTGTCGATATAGATACGCGATGACTTTGCCTTATTGCATCAATACACATCCTAGACCAATCTTGGATGCATCACAATATACATCAAACGGCTTCTTGATGTCTGGCATGATCAATATTGGGGCTGATATCAATCTCTTTTTCAGCTCCTGGAAACTGGCTTCACATTTGTCTGTCCATTCAAACTTCTTGTCCTTCTTCAACAATTGGGTCATGGGTCGGGCGATGCTCGAGAATCCTTCTACGAACTTGCGTAATATCCTGCTAATCCGAGAAATGCATGGACTTGGATTTGAGTGGTTGCGGCTTCCCATTCTTCGACATCTTTGATCTTGGCGGGATCGACAGAGACTCCTCCGGCAGACACAATATGTCCTAGGAATCCTACTTCCTTCAGCCAAAACTCACACTTGCTGAACTTGGCATATAACTGATGCTCTCTCAGGGTTTCTAGGATAACTCTCAGATGTTGCTCAACCTCTTCTTCTGACTTGGAGTAGATAAGGATGTCGTCGATAAACACAACTACAAACTTATCTAGGAAATTCATAAAGATCTTATTCATGAGATTCATGAAATAAGCAGGGGCATTGGTTAATCCAAAAGACATAATCGTATACTCGTATAAACCATAGCGAGTAGTGAAGGCGGTCTTCGGAATATCCGTTGCACGAACCTTAAGTTGGTGATAACCAGTCTTGAGATCAATCTTTGAGAATACCTGGGCTCCAGTCAACTGATCAAATAGATCCTCTATCTTTGGCAAAGGGTACTTGTTCTTGATGGTGACGTCATTCAACTTTCTATAATCTGTGCACAGACGGTTGCCTCCATCTTTCTTGTCGATGAATAACACTGGTGATCTCCATGGCGATGCGCTTGGCTGAATCAAGCCTGTTGCTAACATGGCATCTAACTGCTTCTTCAGTTCCACTAACTCTTAGGGGTTCATGCTATAGGGTCTCTGGGCTATGGGTCCGGTTCCGGGGATTAGTTCGATGATGAACTCAATATCCCTATCCGGGGGCATACCTGGAAATTCATCTGGGAATACGTCGGGGTATTCACAGACTACTCTGACTTGGTCAATGGTGGGCAGGGCTACACTCTTGTTGCACTTGAATTGACGGGGTAAGGTTTCAGAGATATGCTCTACTGTTACTCCAGAACTACTGGTCATGGTGATGGCTTTCTTAGCACAGTCTATCAATCCTTTATGTCTTGACATCCAGTCCATACCTAGTACTACTTCCAATCCTTTGGTTCCAAGTACAATTATGTTGGCATAAAAATCTATCCCATGTATTCTGATAGGTACAACTTTGCAAAAAAATTAGCTTTGGTTATTGAACCGGGGATTTGAACTATCATGACATGCTTCAGGTTGGTTGGGTGACTCTTACTAGTGCATGCAAATTCTTCGGTGACAAATGAATGCGATGCTCCCGAATCAAACAATACTCTTGCTAAAACTGAGTTGACAGAAAACATACCCAGCACTACATCTGGCGCTTCCTGGGCTTCTTCTGCGTTCATGTGGAAGAGACAGCCATTGCGGTTGTGAGGGTTCCCTGGGGCAAATCTCCTTCCTTGTTGAACACGACGCTGCTGCTGAGCTGGGGCATTCACATTGGCATTGGTTGCTGTCTTCTTGGGATACTCATTGGAGTAGTGACCCTTCACTCCACACTCAAAACAAGTGATCTGGGACTTGTCCTTTGACTGCGACAGGCACAGCATTGCTGCCAGTTCTGGGTGCAGTGTTGTTGCTGCTATTTTTGTTGCTCTTGGGAGGGGCACGGTTGAAATTATTGGCATTGGAGGAGTTGTGATTGTTTCCTCCGGACTTCACATTGCCTCCGCTACGGTTGGGGTAGCTTGGGCGGGAATTTGGGGGTCGGTTGTTCCTGGGTGAATATCCTGGTGAAGGGTTGGCACGGTACTTCTGGTGACTATTGGATCCTGATTGCTGCATCATACGACGTTTGCGATTGTCGTTTGCCTGGTTAATCTTCCCTTCCATCTAAATGGCAGAGTCGACTAGCTCTTCGAGATCTTGAAAGCGGATATTGACGAGGACAGTCTGCATCTCATCATGCAGTCCGTTCAAGAATCTCTCCTTCTTCTTGGTCTTCGTGTTGATCTCATCAGGTGCATATCTGGCAAGCGACAGGAATCTGTCATGGTACTCCACCACAATCATTCTTCCTTGCTTTAATTCGCGGAATTCATCTCTCATTCTGTTGACTAGTCCCTGCGGCACATGGGTGCGACTGAACTTGACTTTGAATGCTTCCCATGTCATAACCTAACCATGGTTCATATTGCGGATGCTATTCCACCAAGCTCTTGCATCTCCCGCCAGATAGTGGGTGGCGAAGAGAACTTTCTCATTTTCATCAACTCCTGCAACTTCAAGGTTGTTTTCCATCGTCTGTAACCAGTCGTCAGCATCTAATGGGTTTTCAGATTGGTTGAAGATTGGGGAATTGGTATTCTGAAATTTTTTGAGTTTGGATCCATGGTGATCCTGATTTCCATGTCCTTGGTTGTTGAGAGCCATCTGGGTGATCTGCTACAATGTTGCTAACTTGGCTTGGTGCTCGGCCCTGCTTGCTTCACGGTTTGCGATGAGATTCTACAAGATCTGCAGCATTGAGTCCTACGACGAGCTGCTCCCTCCTTGGTTTCCACGAGTCATCTGAAGATTGAGATAGATATAGGGGTAAGAGGGAAATTCTAAGGTTCATGGTTTTCGGTTTTCAAAGCTAAAACTTTGAGTTATACTCAGGTGTTTCAACTAACTTCATTTTCATTCATGCAAGTAAGCACACGATACAACACACACCACAACAAACAAGGGAAAGCAGATGGTTTGAAGAACCATTCTGCCAGCTACGATACAGTGGGACCGATACAACTCATGCTACGACAGTGCTCTAGTGCATCTACTCATCGTCGATGAAGTCGGAGTCCTCATCGTCAGTGTAGAAGTCCACGACATCCTCCTCCAAAAAGTCATCATCATTGCTGAGGTAAGAATCCATGTCTCCCTGGATGTCTTCACCCTCATATTCTTCTTCCTTGGCGGAAAGCTGAGCTTCCTGCTCCTTGACGGTCTTCTCGAGGTCGGCCACCTTCTTGCGAAGATAGGCGATGGTGCGATCCTTCTTGGCACACTGGCGGCGAAGATACTGGCGATCCTGGACGAGCAGTGCGAAAGTCTAGGCCTTCTGGTCGGCAATGGCACGGTTCTGGTTGGCCAACTCCCTGGCATTGTCTAGTTCCTGCTGTCTGTCATGCAGTAAGAAGTCAAGATTCTCGACTTGACGCCTCAATTCTGGGTGACTTGGCATCTCCATCGGCATTCCCATGAAGTCACGTCTTGCATAGTGGGCAAAACGGGTTCCTTGGATCTTGTTGACGCTGAGGGCACATAGACGTGCGAGAGCTTCATGCATTGCCCTGGCTAATCCATCTAGCCAGTTGTTCTCTCTCATGGAGAACTGAATTCTCCCGAAAGTTGGTGCTTCAATGCTTCCTCTAAGATCTGCGGTGACTAGCCACTGTAGGTCTCCTCCTGGGGGTCCTGGAAGTTGAGCTCCAAGAAACTCCGGATGTGGGCGTCCCAGTAACTCCGACAGTGAATCCAGATCCCTCTCGAAGATCAGCTGACCTCCGTTTCCCAACTGGTAGAACTTGCTGAACTGAGTCTCCATCTACAAGAATTAAGGATGAGGAAATTAGTGAAGTGATCAAGTGTGTCAAGTTTTAAGTAGTAATGTAAGAATTTTGAGGAACATGAATTTTTGAGAAAGAATGAGTTCACAAGGATAAGAGAGGAAATAGTTTTTCATAAATACTCACTTTGGTTTTGAAGCTAAGTTTTTGTTTGGACGTCCATTCTAACTAGGGTCTCATATGGTCAGGATGGTTCTGATACCAACTTGTCAACACTCAGATTTTTAATCCCAGATGCCCGTTATGCCATACCTCGCAATCCCAGGATTACCATTTTTGCGAGACATAACGGATTGGATATCTCAGTACATCATCCATTACAAACCATACACAAGGTCTTACACAAATAAGGACCTCATGATCCAGTCTTAATACAACAAGCAGCGGAAATAATTATAAAGCGTAGCGCTGGGGTCCATCTTCAGGGGCACAGGCAATGCTGACGAAGGCAGATAGTCCTAGTTATCATAGCCGTCCTGCTGGCCATCATCTTGATAGTCTCCTTCATAGTCTGGCCATGAGAATAGCCAGGGAAAAAATCCATGAGTACTCTTT
The DNA here is from genome assembly GCA_916181665.1 of Avena sativa. Lineage (NCBI taxonomy): Eukaryota > Viridiplantae > Streptophyta > Magnoliopsida > Poales > Poaceae > Avena > Avena sativa. Next base: position 409,474,512 of record OV702289.1, on the reverse strand, counting down.
AAGTACTCACAAACTACCACTCACAAGTAATATAGTTCTAAGTTAAAGTGCTAAATCTAAGTTTAACTATAAGGTTAAGTTTGAAACCTAAGCTGAGTTTTGAAGCAAAGAAAGATAAAATAAAGTTCTAGAATCACTTAAGTTGGGAAGCTATTGTCATAAACACAACCCTGTTGTGGTCAAGTCAAGATTCATCATTCATTTCAAGTCATTTGGAAAACATCTGACAACGAAACAGTATGGCCATTCCAACTGTCCATAACCGCGGACGCGGCTATTCGAATAGTTTGACACTCTGCAGAGGAGGTACACTTTCACCACAAGATTCGATACATCTATCAGGGATAACCCTGAATCATCATACTTAGTATGCAGATAATCAAACATAACCTTCCCTTTACACACCCTAGTATAAGCACCTCTCCTATGAGCATGGCCTCCCAACCATGACCATCAGTCATCTTGGGCACTACATAGGTGGACATCATGAGAGGTAGCCTCATCTCAAACCTCTCCCGCGAGGGAACTAATACTAATGCATATTAATTTCCAGCTAAGCCTTACCCAATTCAGGTAGTGTGGTTGTACGGTAAAATTTGGAATGGTATCGCATCCGAATCCAACCATCAGTTTTATAAAAGGGTAAAGGCTCATGCCTCATCATTTTCATCATCATAAACCATTTGTGTTTCTCAACACATGTCAAAACATCTCAATAGAATGACTCATCATTCCAAGGTTTTCACAGTTCATTTTCACCAAGTGTTCCCATCTAAAGTGACCCAAGTTTTTGATCTACTCTAAACTACTAAGTTAAGAGTGTTCACTAACATGGAAGGATGGGATCAATCTCATGCCATAGAATGACATCTAAAGTTATCTAAATAGATCAAGTTTTATACTTTTTATGCTACCTTCACAACAAGTAAAGAACTTTGGGTAAAGTAAAGGAAGTAAAGCTTGAAAATAATACTTGGGGTAAATACTAGTCAAAGTGGTATAATCAAAGCATGCTCTAAGCATCTTTGCTAAACCATCTAGTTCAATCCTAGCTTGCTAATGGTAGCTTGCCTTGGTTGGTGCAGTGGTTGAAGTTTTCTTCTTCTTCTTCTTGGTAGAGCTCCTCCTCATAAGCTTGGTCGGTACTATCTTCTATAAATACATACGGAGTACACAATCACCAAACAATACTTAACTAGGCTAGATAGCATTCTAAGACACACAATTGATGATCTATTATCACCACAAGCATCACAAGTTTAATTCAATAGTTTCATTCTTTTTATTTTAGAAAAGTAATTTCTACTCATTGAAAAATTAACTAAGATTTAATATTCACCACTTAAAATATGGGATCATGTGTACACATGTCATCACCACATATTTTAACATGTGGGAATGAGATTTAAAGGTTGGATCATAATTACTTTGGTTTAAGTTTATTATTTAATGATTTAAAGTGACTAGAAATGCCTATATAGCATTATTTTGGTACTAGTCCAAAATCACTGCATGTAAACCTTAATATTATTACATATTTAGATAGATATGATGAATGTGATTTTTTGAGAGTTGGAATCAACTCAAAACCTATCTTAGTTGATTTTATAAAAATGTTGCAAGTTGCAAAAGCTTCCGTTTTATTATTTTTACTAGGACAGATCTGTAACTCTAATTGAATTAAATCCAACGGGCTTGGATAGATCATTTCAATACCTTTCAGAAAAAATTGGTTTCATGCAATTTGGATTTATAAAACTCTCTGAATTGATTTTTAAACTAGTGGATAGAAACTAGATTCAACTAAAAAGAAAAATCCAAATTTGAACGGCTGGGCTAGCGCGGGAAAGAACATGGGACGGCCCAGTGGCGATCCACGGCGCGGGGCTCAGCTGACAGGGGGGTCCCGCTTGTTAGTGGTTCTTAACACGCGAAACGGTACGCGCGCTGTGGGCCGTAGGATTAGAAGTGGGATCTACGGCTAAGGGTTATCGTCGATGACAAACAGGTCGCCAGCGAGAGTTTGCCCTAGCGGCTCGGTGCGGGTCGACCGGGGATGTACCAGGGCTCCAGCGACGACGGCGAGGCGGGAAAACAAACTGGAAGATGACGGCGAGGCGAGGCGTGGTTGCGGCGGAGCTTGGGTGCCCTAAATCGCAGGTGCCCTTCTCCTCCTGCTGCGGCTGCTCCGGCTCCAATTCCGGTGAGGTAGAGCTCGCTTGGCTCCGGTGAGAGGGGTGAAAGGATTAGTGAGAGGTGGGGAGTGAGTGGGTGTGGACAAATGGTGCGGGGGAGGCCGGCTTATATAGGCCCGACGGTGAGACTGAACGGTGTGGGCAGGCGACTCCGGCGAGGGCGGCACAGGGGGCTAGCAGCGTGGCTCGAGGTAGGGGGCGGTGACATGTCTCCTGGCGGTGCTCTAGGAAGTGAATGCGGGCGTAGGGGCGGTGGCATGCAGTCTCAGCGAGCTGGCGCTCTGAGCGACAGAGGCGGCGGTGTCCACGACGAGCGGTGGCTGGGGTGAGTTGGGCGGCAGCGGGGGTGTCTGGGTGTTCCCTAGGTCATGCCGGAGCGGTACGCGCGGGATGCGGTCAAGGGGCGGTTTGTGTACGCGGGGACAGGGCGCGCTCTGCGGGCAGCGTCGGCATGGTCGACCAGCTCTAGGCGGGGCGGTTCCTGACCGTTCTGCTCTCTGTCTCTGGGCTGGGGCTGGTTGTACGGTGGCGGTGGACCATTGGCAACGTGCTAGACAAGGTGAGGGAGGGGGAAGTGGTCTGATGTTGCGAGTGCACGGTTGGCCGGCGAGGAGTGGCTCGGCATGGCAATGCAGTGCAACTAGGAGGTAGGGGATGTGCTGGTGTGGGTCTGGCTAGGCTTGAGGGGGACAAAGATGATCAAAGCACTTCAAATTGGCTAGACAAGATCAACCCAAAACAGTAATAGTTAGGACACTTTGATCTTGCCCACAAAGTGTTTGATGAAATGGCCGAAAGAGAAAAACTTTTGAATTTTAAGTTCAAAATTTTTGGGTGTTCTCCACTAGTGCTAGGTAGTCTCTGGTTGCAAGGGTTTTGAAAGTGGAGCTCAAATAGATGGTTTTTGAAATAGGGGTGATCTATGCATATGCATTGGATTCAATTTTCAAATGCCAATTAAAATAAGTAAAAGAATGTTTTTAGCAGATCAAAAGGTGGGCCTTGGTACCTCATTATGTGTACTAGCAAGGGGTGCAAAGATCATGAATTGTTTCTGGTAAGAAATGAGTGCTAGGAACACTCAAAGTAGTTTAGTGGATTAAAATGGCCAAAATGACCATTCCTCCTTTTTAATTCTTTTTGATTTGATTTTCTTTGGTAAAAGTTTGGGAATGATGTAGATGATGTTTAAATCACCTAAGAAACATTTTACAAGCATTGGATCACTTAAACAAGGCACTTCAAATCAACTCCTATTTTAAATGCACACAGATATGAATGCTTTCATTTTTAATTTGGAAAAGTTTTTGTTAACTCAATTTTTGGATGATTTGATCTTGATAGGTTTGGATTAAAGTTTTGGGATATTACATGGAGCTTGCCAATTCTTGGGAAGATCCTTGGTTTGTTGGTCTTCTAAAAAGTAGAATTGTATATCTCTCTCCACCGATGAGGCTAAATATGTGGCTGCTGCTAGTGCATGTACTCAATTATTATGGATGAGTAAACTCTAAAGGAATACGATGTCAATTTTGACAAAGTGCCTCTTTTGTGTAACAATGAAAGTGCAATCAAAATCACGTACAATCCAGTGTAGCACACAAGGACGAAGCATATTGAGATTCTGAATCATTTTATTCGGGACCATGTAGCTCGAGGTGATATTGACCTATCTTTTGTGAGCACGAAGAATCAACTCGCTGATATTTTCACGAAGCCACTTTATGAAGCAAGGCTTTGTTACTTGAGGAATGAGCTAAATATCGTTGATTCAAGGAGTTGTCTTGAATACCCATGAACTCACTCTTATATCTCCTTCATATTTGGTCTAGGTGTGGGCATGGATATAGGGGGAGTGTGGTCCTAATTAATTGGGTTAACCCTCCCCCCATAATGTTGAAAGCAAGTAAAATCATTTCTCTTAATATCATTTTGTGATATGTGAGCTTTTTGATGAGTATTGGTCATGAACCCAAGATATATCTTCGCGGTGTCATACCATGCACTCCAACAAGGTGGCCTCGGCCACCGCCCTCTTCCGTGAGAAGAGTTGGTTCTCTGTGGATCTTTTTGGTTGTTATTTCTCATCTCTTGTTCTTATGGAAATCACACTCAATTTTGGCTTTTAGTTGATTTGATTCTTGCAATCTTGAGTGTGTATTACCATCTCAGTTTGGCGGTCTAATCCCAAGCCATCTCTTCTGGCACACAAGTCCATTGTTCATCTTGTGGGGGTTTTGTTTAGGGATGCGCGGGCCTAAACCTGTGTACAACAGGATTTCAGAAATCAGACAGGATAATCCGGCCCAACTGTAGCCCGGATAATCCGGCCCTGGTGACTAAGTATGTTAAGGGCTGGGCGTCGGGGAGAAGGGATCACAAAGAGCAGTTCTTCTCCTCTGACCCCTCTCCCTCTCCCCAGCCGCCGCCCGCTGCCCCCACCCTCCTCGGAGCCCTTCCGGCCACCGGATTCTCCGGGCCTCCCTGGATCTTCTTCCCCTTGCCTCCGGGTACCTTCTTCTCCGTGTTCTTCCTTCAATGAGTCAGGGTAACTCCCTCTCTCCCCATCTTTTGAGTTGATGTGTCACTTGTCGGTGGAACATGGACTAGAAGGTTGTTATTTCATGCAAATCTGAGTATTTCTACCAGGGCCGGATAATCCAGCCTGTCAGATTCAAACCTTCTTTAGATGCCTATAGATTTTCTGCTTAATGTATGTTTGGACTGTGGACTGTTTGCCTACTATTTCTACTTTCTCTCCTGGACTTGTGTATGTGCTTATCCCCATGATATCCATCTCTTTCGTTTCACAGGTGGTTCTAATGCTACTAAAACCTACAAGCCCCGTCCCTGTGGCCTCTATGTCCAGGATGACGGTGAAGGTGGTCTCGTGGACGAGGTTGAACTGAGGACGAGGAACAAAGAGGCTGAACGTATGGCTGGACAGGCAAAGAGAGACAAGAGCAGGAAGGGTGTGTCCAAGAGAAAGGGAAAGGAACCAAAGATCAACTATAAGAAGATGGATACTATCACTTACTCCTCCATTCGCCACCGTGATCTGTTTGCGGAATCTGCGCAAGATACTGAGCTTGGTGACTCCCGCTTTTGGTGTGCAGACCAAAAGTCTATTTATGAAGATGTCTATGCTTTGTTGAAGATTCGCCCTATGCATCCTATGATCATTGCTGAGGCTATGGAGAAGCCCCAACTTGCTGATGCCATGGAGGTGACTAAATAGATGGGGCTGCACCATCTTATGGCCCTTCAGTGTTCCTATGACTCCTAGGTGGTGAAGCAATTCTTCTCCACTTTGGTCATTTGTGGCGATGAGTACCGTACCATGAAGTGGATGACTCGTGACATTCCCATGCAAACTGATTTTCGCACTTTTGCTGAGGTGCTTGGATATCCCTTCTGCAACAGGGACCATGCTAGTGGCCATCACATCATTACTCAACTCAAGCCCAACAAAGATGTTGTTCTCTCCCCGTGCACGGTTGACAATGGTATTGTGGGCTCTTTTGCCGGTCTCTCACCCCTTTATGCTAAATTGGTGGGAATTTTCCATAACTCTATCACACCAAGTGGAGGAAACAATGACAGTATTCGTGGTTACTTGGTTTAGCTGCTTGCCTTTTCTCATGAGGTGGCCTCCTCTGAAGATGAATCTGTTGGTTACAAGCTGGATGTGATGGACTTCATCTATTATGAGTTGACGGATGCAATGTTCAATAGGCTCTCCATTCCATATGCGCCTTATATTATGATGATGATCAAGCACTTACTTCTTGATGGAGAGTTCAACATTGATACTATGCATAAGGCCAATAAGATTTACAATAAGGCGAGGAAGATCTCTCATCCATCTTTGGCGTCTGAGGGATTTATGAGGGAAGCCCGTGCTAGTGCTCGTAGGCCCCCAGTGCCTCCTATTGCTCGTGAGGTGAAGCAGCTGAATTGGTTCTAGTGGAACATTCTGTGCATGGGGGTGGACACTCGCAAGGGGCAGTATGCGGCGTATAAGCAGTGCCACGAGATGGCACATACTCAGCATCTCATTCTTCACCACGTGTCTGGGTCTTCCGGTGCTCCTCCTGCTCCTACCGCTCCCACACCTTATGCTTAGTGGAATTCTTTGTCTGGCCTCAACTATGGAGAGCTTGAGCGTCACATGTTTCCTACCCCGGCCACTGTTGATGAGGAAGGGGAAGACACCGATGAGTTTGATGATGGAGACGAGGACGAGGAAGACAATGAGGACTCTGAGTGATCATCTGGGGTGCTAGCATCGCTCTTCTTCCTTTTTGGCATTTCGATGCCAAAGGGGGAGAAGTAGTTCTATTAGGTCCTCGTGGATTTGCATGGGTCGGGTGCAAGCATTTGCATTTTATTGTTTCGGTCTTTATCTCGCTTGTGCCCATTTAGTGTTAAACTTTTATTTGTGATTTGCCTTGTATGAGACTATGTTTATGTGTGGCTCTGGAATTATCTCGTGGACTATCTCCTCATGTCTATGGATCTATTATATTGGTTATATTGGTTATCTATCTCCCGTGGAAGGCGTTTATAATGGTTATCACATTGGCTATTCTTATACTATATTGAGGACGCCCCTCTCACGGTGGTATGGTATTTTTCGGAGCTAGCCCATTATCTTTGTGTAGATTCAGTTTCAATGATATAGACTTGTACCCGCTTGTGTGCATTTGTATTCAAATGCAAATCTTTAGTATGCACACGTTGAGGGGGAGTCTTTTTCATTCGCTAAATGATTGTTGTTATTAGAGCTATGTTACAAATCCTAGTATTGTCATCTAACACCTAAAAAGGGGAGATTGAAAGAACTTTTCATGATCCCTTGTGTTTTGTGTGTTAGATAACAATACCGTGGAGTTTCTCATGTGCGCTAAGTGCTGCAGGTAATAAATCGTGTTGTTGGGGGCCGGATAATCCGTCCTGGCCCTCTTGGCCAGAGTTGGTCATGTGTGAGCTTCTTTCTGGGGGCGGATTTCCCCCCAGACAATCCGTGGCTGGGGCGGATTTTTCCCCCAGATGGATAATCCGACCCCCAGGATAAGTGCCCAAGGGAAGATCGGCGCGAGTCTCTGTCTGGGGGCGGATTTTCCCCCGGACAATCCGAAGTTGGGGCGGATTTTTCTCTAGGCCGGATAATCCGGCCCTCACTAAGGCCGGATAATACGGCCCCAGATTACTCCAACGGCTTAGTCTGGACAGGGGGTATATGAGCCCCAATCACCCCTCCTGTTAGTTTTCTTGACTCATTCGAAAAAGTTTTGGCCTGCTGAAAAAGCTCTCACTCAAGATCTCCCACTTCAACCATCCGAAGGCTTCGATCTTTGGGGGAATTGAAGGAGGAGACTTCATTCATCGTCATCACGAATCAAGCGCTTCAACTCCTCTCCATTCACTTGGAGAATTCCCGATCTAGTATTCTTGTTAATATCTAGATCTTGTGTTTCAATATTGATAACAATTGTTCTTGTGGTAGCTTGTTGCCGTTACGGGAGCCTCCAATTCGGTTGTGGATTTGTGCCCCTCTAGTTGTGTAAAGGCATCGGATCCCGCCTCGAAGGGTTCCAATAGTGGAAAGGTGGATCATGCCTTTGGTGGTGAGATCCATCGGAGAATAGGGTGAGGCCTATTGTGGCGTGGTGGTCTTAGTACCGCCCACCCCTCCAACGCAGATGTACTTCCCTTAACAAGGAAGGAACTATGGTAAAAAAATCATGTGTCTCCGCTTGCTCCACTACGGTTTCCTCGTTCCTCACTATTACCCGCCTTTACTCGCTAGTAGTTAGGTTTGCATATAGGGAAATTCTAAGTAGTTTTATATCTAGAGAATTTACCTTTTGTGTCAAGCCTAAAAATTGGAAAAGTATTAAAATTTGAAGTAGCACCTATTCACCCTCCCCCCCTCTAGGTGCCCATACGATCCATTTCAGGCATCCGAGCACAAGCCAGGACAGTTTGCCTCCGCGCGTCAAGATCGCACCGATCGGGTGTAGCAGCTGATGGATAAAGCAAGATGTGGGATAAGATAAGCAAGGTCGGCTCTATGTTCGCGGGACCCTAGTACGAAGTTGACAGCGTGGCCCCTAAGGCTAATGTATATGCAGGTATATCTAAAAATATAGACATATATATCTACTTGCACTTGCAAAATATTAAAAAATAATGTCCATATCACCTAAAAACTAACTTACTTTTGGAAAAAATGGAGCTATTTAGCTACTTACCATCATCCAAGGACCGTTCATTGACCTCGTGATTGACATTTGAATTATGATCATCGTCTTGTCCGAGTTGAGATTCTTCACTTTCATTATCATCATTCACTACCAGCATTCTTTCTATCTACTACTATTATCTAAAAATAATCAAGTGATTAATAACTAGATGAAACCACGAAATAACCCCTTATGTGCGAAATTATAGAAGATCCCCTTTAAGATCAAACAATTCCATCGAATTTAGTATGACTGTATGTGTGATAGCATCTACTATACCAGGAATATCAATAAACCCTATTCTTTCAATTTCTCAAGATACCCTCTTTTAACTGCTAGGTCTATTTCTTAGTTCAAGATCCCTCTTACTAACTGGAATAAAAGAATTTTGCTATCAAAAAATACTGTTTTAAAGGACTTTTATAATTCAATAAGTTCAATCCCTCACTTTCTTTTATTCCTTTTTGTAGCGCCAGACTTATGTCTCGGCGTCATATCACCTAAAATACATTACATGAAAAATTAAAGAAAGAATCCTAATATACTAACATGGGCATACCTTACAAGTACTCGAGTTTGGCATATGCAGTCCAGGTATGACAAAATCCCACGGCGTTACCAGGGCCCAATACAGGATTCGGGTGACTCACGGAGACTCCGATTGCTTGCAGCACAAGACGAAGATTAAGATGGAAAGTTTAAAGGGACAAACCCAAATCTGTAACCGACTCGACCTGCTACCCGAGACCTAGTCTATCTACATAAAGTCTAGGAGGGGGCGGCGAGGAGGACAATCACAACCCTAGTTTCCACAACCATCGCCAGATTGCATCTGCGCACGCACTATAACTTTCGACTCCCTCGATAATTCCAAGAGCAAACAAGCAGGAGTAGGGACCTACGAGGCCTGAACCTGGGTAAACCTTGCGTCCATGTGTGCTTGTTTGCTAGCTGATTGATGCCTCCAGCGCTCCCTCCTTCTCCAAAACCCAAGTCCATAACAATGGGCATTGATGAGTTAATCCCTCATCATATACTTTCCTACAAGTTTGGCTAAAAGACATGAAACAAGAATTAAAGATTCGAGGAAGATTGAATATACCAGAGAGTAGGAGCGCATAGCCAAAGTGCCGAATTTTCGATAAAGTATTGGGACGGCCGGAGATCGATCCCAAATTGGGTTGGATTGGGGTCGCCAGAGATCGATCGAGAAAATCGGGAACTATCGATGCCAATATGCAATGCAACCAGGCTTGGCCGCAGAATAGGGGCAGTCCAAGCCGTTGACGCATATGTCGTAGTACACAGAGATCGAGGCGTCCTAGCATCATGTTCGCGTGAATCGCATCGAGGGGATCGACCGCCCGGGCGCGGCACGTCCCCATCGATCGGTTGCATTCCAAATTCAAACTTCATGTTCTCTGACTCTCTCGCTTGGGATGGTTGGGCTAAGTGCCTTTCATTTTTTTTAGATGTGTAAGATATGAAGTATAGAGAAGCTAGTAATCATGTCCTCCCACTGGTATAGGCCCTTGGCCTTTGCACAAGGTTGCCATGGTCTAGAGCTGGTCCTGAAGATAAGCACGCCTTCAGTTGAACCTTAAAATAAGCAACCAAGTAACAACTCAGCAACAACACCCGCGCAACACGTCGCTATTGATTCTCGCTCGACATTTGTCTATAAAAGAGACCAAGCAGCAACTGAGCGGAGCAGGATAGACACATACACACACATAGAACACACATGCGGCAGCGGACGATGCGCCGAAAATATAAAGGGAGGCGACACTCGTTCGTGCTCACGTCGGCCCAACGGCGGCAGCTACACGGTGCATGCCGAGAGGCTATCAATGACAGGTGCGCCCGGGAGCCATGACGGAACGTGCCCGGGGCTCGAAGACGGAGGTCGTCGCCGGCATGGCACCGCCGTCGGTGACGCGACGTCAGACCGGAAGGTACCTCCGGAGAGGAGCCGATGAAGCTTGACGCTGCCGGCCACAACACCAATGACGCCGAGTATGGGCGCCTTCTTCATCTGCCGCCGAAGCCTGCAGCAGGGCCGTCAATAGGATCTGCTACGGTCTACCTCTACGTCCACTTCTAACTCATTTGCTTCGGCAACAATTCCATATGCAGATCGATATGCCTGCAGCCCAAGGACAAGGTGTGTGCACGCATGACTCCATGCTCCCGTCAAGCACGTGAGGAAGTCCCAGCTGTTGCATGACGACTTCCTCTGTACACCATCGAGCTCATCTCCCACGAGCACGTTGGCTCCACCGGTGCAATACCACAGGCCCGCACAGCTACCAGGCCGCGGCGCCGGAGGAGACACACCCACGAAGTGAGGCAACGGAGGACGCGTCGACCATCTAAATGGAGGCAGCGCGACGCGCCAAGTGACAGCGACCACGCCGTGTATACCCGCAAGGCGACCGCGACAACGGACGATGCACACGTAGGAGAGCTGCGACGCAGGTCACTCCAAAGAACGTGACGGTGGAGGTTGGCGGGAACCTACCGGCCAGGACGCCGGCCGACACGGCGGTAATGCCATTGGCATATCTCGAAGGACGCCGATGGAGCTTGCCGCTGCCGGCCGCAACGCCAATGAAGAGAATCCATCACAACGAGGACCTGTGCATGCATGGAAGTCTTCCTTGCTGAAGCCGCGTCGCCGATGGACGGCGAGGACATCAACAAGATCGATTACGGTCTACGCCGACATCTCCGGTTGGCTCATTTCTTTTAGCAAGGACGTCACCGCCAGATGAGCTGGCCCTACGGGGCTCACCGGTGTGTTCCTGTTGATCAGGGCCGCTGACGATGGTGTAGCTATACCGTCACATGCAAGCCTTGCGGCAAGACATATTCCTTTCTTTATCTAACACCAATATGTGTACATCCAATGTACGTGCAAAGTGTAGCCTCCTGATCAAGACACATATACCTGCTCCCTCTAAGCCCCTGAAGATGGCGTTGCTTGCTGACGCTTCTTCATGGAACTACGACACGACTTTCCCTTTCGCACCAGAAGCTACGCGGACGTCATCGACACACTATCACACTTTTCCTCCTCGTGCTCATCGAAGTCGTCCCACAATGACGCCAACGACAGGGGCACGTTGTGTGCATCAGTAGCTTGATGGACGATATCACCACATAAGCATGCTGACTATATATATATATATAGATGAATAGAAGCTGGGCATTTCATCCGGCTAGAGATCCCACATACACAGGGAGCAAATCCATGCATCACGCCTATGGCCATCCGATCCCTACTACCAAGGTACATAAATATTTATTAATTACTTTACCACGTATCGAGTGTGTTCCATTTTAGGTACAAGTGGATCAACGAAACCAGGTCCGAAGTCGTACTAGCTTCTCGAGTGTGTTCCATTTTAGGTACAAGTGGATCAACGAAACCAGGTCCGAAGTCGTACTAGCTTCATCGGAGAAGCAGCCAGAGACTACGTCGGCTCGGCTTATAGCGAGGCAAGATGGCCCGGCCATATTCATCTACCAAGCCTACCCGGACCACGTCGACATGCGTCGGCGTCATCTTCATCAACATATCCTCTGACACCGGATAGCTGACTACATCAACACCCTACTCCTGGATAAATCACACGGACGCGACTTATCAAGGCCCAAGTATATCTACGGCGTCACAAGATCTACATTATCAAAACCCTACACCGTCGCTATCGAGCCATACTACCGTTCAGCGATACTCAAGTCTACATTGACTACTACATCGACACCCTTCTTCAATCTCGTCCTAGCACCGGCGAGGCGAGGCCACTTCACTGACATGTCCTTCTCCGATGAAGCAATCTACATCTTGCCGGGCACCGACGAGGCGAAGGCAATCCATCAAGTATGACACCGACGAGGCGGACACCACCAGGCCATGCACCGACAGGCGACCGCCCACCTGTCTGAGCCGACGAGGCCAGACATCTTCATCATCGGACATCGACAAGCTGGGAAACATGGCTAAGCATCGTCAGGGCGACGGATGTACCGCCCCATCTTCCTCTTCATCATCACATCACCCCGTCTCCATGTTTGGACAACATGGCGTCCGCTGGAGAAGGCGTTGTACCAGATGCATCCTCAACCTTGTCACCACCAGATCGGATGTTGCCCTCCGGGCGCGATAAAAAGACCCCGACTCCACTTCTTCTGAGGCGCGGCGACAAAGGTCGGTAGGCAACCACACATGCTGATGCGAGACGACGCCTCCGACACCTTTTCTCCGAAACATGTGAGACGACGCTCTTGTCTAGGACGACAGCCGTGAACTCGGCGTCAGACCAAGACGAGGCGCCAACCACACATGGTGCGCCAACTTATACGCATGTGTCGGTTTCACACCGACGCCGATCTCCACCGAAACTTAATCCCGCGAGGCATACGCCTTGCACACCCCGACGAGGCTGCTGGTCGTCAAGAAGTCCCCGCTGAGCAAACCCATGCTACTCCAAATCCAACTACAACGACGTTGCCAAGACCGACGAGGCACGACGGCAAGGGCAGACATGGCCGGAGCAAAGGCTACGCTACTCGTGGCGCGTGTACCGACGAGGACACGGGCTCTGCCGCCGCCCACACACACACCACCATCACATCATGCATGGAGAACGCGAAGCGAAGTTGAGAAAGACGATGACCATTGCAGCAGCTTAATCGAAGGTGGTTCGCGATCTTGACTCGTAGACGTAATTAATCGGGTGTCTTCGAGGCCCCGTGAACCAGAACACACAATCTTTCAAGTCATATTGGCCACACTAGCAGGCCACGTAGCGTATATGTAAAGGGATCTTGTACTTTTATTTGTCCATTGAGATATTAATAAAATATACATTTCCCTATGTCTTTATTTGTGTATTTATTTTCCCCTGACGCGTAGAGAGATAATATCTCCGTCACTTTTTATTATTTCTCATGTCAAACAAATTTCTCTCTAAAGCACTAGTTGTACCAGTCCCATATCCTAATAAAATAGGCTACGTTTACCAATGGATTACAATGCTATGTAAAATTTGAAGTAAACCTATGAAGCAGCTTTATAACTTCATAAAGTGTGTCGATAATCTTGCTGTAGTTTGTCCTCACTTCATAATTTCCCCCTTCCTGTTCCACCTTCTTGTATATTCCAGCTCCTTGGTTGGTTTAGTTAGTGGTTTTCTTCTACATTCAATTGCTATGGATTATTGTTGGGATTTATATTTTCATACCCTCGTTTCGTTAATTGTACTCAGTTTTTCCTAACCGCTTAACTTTTTCTCACTTTTGTCCATCTCCTTGTACCAAACTCTCACACAGTCTGAAAACTCGATGTCCGCCAGTCTTGCCGTTAGGTGCTGACAAGTGGGGCCACGTTCAGTCGGGTCCCGTAGTGGACCCTCGCCGTTACGTGCTGACAAGTAGGGTCGGTTCCCTTGCCGTTACATGCTGACAAGTGGGGCCATGTTCTGTCGCTTCCCGTAGTGGACACCTCTCTCCACTTATCCAGGTCAGCATCGGATCTACAGCTTATCCACGTGAGCGTCGGACCCACAGCTGCGTTGCAAGATGGGACCCCGAGCCAGCCTCGCGCCCGTGCCCGTGCCATTGCCTCCCCTTTCTTCTTCTTCTCCGGAGACGGCGGCCCTTTGTCTAGCTTCATTTTCATACAGTGAAACGTAATGCATATACGAAAATTATACATTTTTGAACTCTTTGAAATCGCACTTAGGATATGATAATGTTGTGCTAATAAAATCCTGATCATTTATCATTTCGATGGAGTGAAATATAATGCATAAAAGGTGAGTATATGAAAATTATAAACCTTTGAACATTGTGCAATGACACTTAATACGTGATAATGATGTGCTAACAAAATTTTGAGAGATTATCATTTTCTCCCCTATGAAATATTTTCATAGAGTTGAATGTAATGTATAAACTTGCATATACGAAAATTATACACCTTTGAACTCTTTGAAATCGTACTTAATACGTGATAATGTTGTGCTAAGAAAATATTGAGAGATTATCATTTTCATAGAGTGGAATGTAATGCACAAACTTGCATATGCGAAAATTATAAACCTTTGAATACTTTGAAATCGCACTTAATACGTGATAATGATATGCTAACAAAATTTTGAGAGATTATCATTTTCTCCCCCCATTTTCATAGAGCGGGATGTAATACATAAACTTGTATATATGAAAATTATACACATTTCAACTCTTTGAAATCGCAATTAATACGTGATAACGGTGTGCTGAGAAACTCTTGAGAGATTGCCATTTTCATATAGTGGAATGTAATACATAAACTTGCATATACGAAAATTATACACCTTTGAACTCTTTAAAATCACACTTAAGACATGATAATGTTGTGCTAATAAAATCCTGATCATTTATCATTTCCATGGAGTGAAATATAATGCATAAACTTGCGTATACTAAATTGTAAACCTTTCAACACTATGAAATCGCACTTAATAACGAGATAATGATGTGCTAGCAAAAGTTTGAGAGATTATCATTTTCTCCCCTATTTTTATAGAGTGGAATATAATGTATAAACTTGCGTATAAAAAAATTATACACATTTGAACTCTTTAAAATCGCACTTAATATGTGATAATATTCTGCTAAGAAAATCTTGAGAGATTATCATTTTCATATAGTGGAATGTAATGCACAAATTATACACCTTTGAACACTTTCCCTTCAAATTATATTCAAATTCATTTGGTTATGAAGTTAAAGTATCGGTGGCAAACTCGTTATTTTGCATGGATAGAGGGGTGCCCCTGACAGATATAGGAGTTATATTGTCCGCTAGATCACAGAGGATCAACGGTTGGTGGGCACGATCCGCGTGACAACTGTCTCAACCAATCAGAGCGTAGCAGCCAAGATGAGCACAGGTGTGAGAGATTGTGACTAAGAGAGGGGAAAACTGAGTAGAACTTAAGAACCAAGGGCAATGAGTAGAATTTAAAAATCAAGGGTAAAATTGACAAAGGGATTCAAATAGAAAATAGAAAGAGATAAAAAATGGAAAATACGTCTTTTATACAATAAAATACATCTTGACATACATCAAACTATGTGCAATTCAAATATATACCAGTTTAACAATTATTGCCTCATTTAGACAAATTATGTTTTGGGGAGAGATGTTTTGGGAAGAGACTTGAGTAGAAAGCCATGAACCTTCGTACATAGAAGGTGATTTGAGAAGTGATGATTTAGGTTAAAACTTGATTTATATATTTCATATGGTGGCAGGTCATATAATAAGACTCCCTGGGTAGATACCACTATGTTTTGATTTTTTTGAATTTGTTGTGCATAAAATGATTCAATTAGCTAGCTAAAACCTATTCGTTGACTATCTGTTGACTAGCCACCGGAGGGTAAAACTGAGTATATTGCACACGGCAGTGTTAGTACTGGATGGCAAAACTGAGTACAACCAAACTACCAGTATTACACTCGAGGGCAAAACTGAGCACAAATAAGTCGCCAGGGTTAGACACGAGGAAAAAATGTGACTCACGGTATGCGTGTGCGGTGCATGGGGCGGTAGCGGACATGTGTGACCGTGCATGGTGAGTAGCGTACGCGGTTACGCGGTGCTCGGTGGTGCAACAAAACGCCGTTTCCCTTCTCCTTTATAGAGGTCTCCTCACTCTCACTAATCACTCACTCGCTCACTCAACGGTCTCCACTGTCCCATCACCTTCTACAAACCCCTAAGAAAACCCCAACCACGCCGACGCTAGATAAGAATGATGCGGTCGCCATCGGTGCCTCCAAGGCCGCCGTCGAGAAGGCCCCCCGTCCCTGTACATGCCCCCATCGATGCATCTAAGGCATCCGCCGTCCCCATCTAGACCCCCGTCCTTGCTTTCGCTGTAGCCGCCGGCGAGGAGGCCCTCGCCGGCATCGGGGAAATCCTGCTCGGTTGGGACCCCTACGAGGAGGTTGATTACATAAGGCCGGAGAACCCCTACGACACCAGTATCGCCGACCCATGGTCGGAGGTAACCAGGGTTTTCTCCCCTTCTCTTGTTCTTCCCCCATTCCTATCGTTGGATGCTAGATCAAATGTTATTAGGGTTCGAATGTTCGTATTTTTATAGTAGCTAATACTCTTGTGTTAGATCTCGTATTTCGATGAATCTCCATGTTCGTATTTTGATGATTCCTCCTGTTCATATTTGAATCCTCCTGTTCGTAGTTGGGATCAGTATTCGATTTGGTTTGAGATTTGGGAAATAATTAGGAGATCTCAATCGGTTAATTCATGTCCTTATTGCCCTCTACTGTTTTTTCCAATAGGAGAATAGCAGCGACATCCGCAGCGACAACGAGTCCAAGGACACCAAGACTCGTCATGTGCTGAGGAGGTTGAAGTCTGTCCAGTACGACAACTTCTTCGCCAACAACGTCTACAGGTGCTCTTTTTGCACCACCAGGAGGTTCCGCGCCACCGACTTCAACTCCCTCGTGAAGCATGTCGAGGACATGAGGAACTACGGCGAGTCCGTGAACGTCCACGGCTTCATAGCCAAGCACCATGCGCTCGTTTTTCACCTCCGCAACCTTCAGAAGGTGGCCATCGAGGAGGGTCGCATGCCCCCGATCAAGCCCAAGGCGCCCAAAGTCAAGGAACTGGGCAGCAAAAAGTGGAGGAGGCGCCAGAGGGAGGAGGCGGAGGCCCTTCCTGGCAGAGGCCATGAGGGGCCATAAATCTTGTGCTACTGCTGTTGCTGCTGTAAAGCAGCTTCTTTTGTCTTGTCTATGTTGAACTTGTCTGCTGCTACGGAGCAGTCTAATTGTCGAACCTCATTAAGTACCGTACTATATATTCTATATTAGCTGCTTTATCTACATCTGCTCTGTTTACTGAATTTATTTATGTTGCTGGTTAGATTTGCTGCTCTAGATTTGCTACCATATTGGGGAAAAAAGGGCTAAATAGAACAATGAATTAAGAGAGAAGCTGTCCTAGATTCGCTACCTTTTTTAGCAAAAAAAATACAACTGTTAGCGAGAGAGAGGGGAAAAACGCTCTTAAAAAGACCAATCATAATAATAACAAAAAAAACTTCCAATTTAGGCGACCGGGCGCACGTAAACCACCAAACGCGCCCCACATGGTCCCACACCACGTCCTCCATAACGCGTTCCCAACAAACCGGCCTCACACGTCAGCATAACGTGTTCCTAACCAAACGGCCCCATGTGGTCCCAGACCGCGCGGCCCCACACGTCAGCCAACGGTCAACCTGACGGCAGTTGTCGTTCGAGCTCTTAGATGAGTTTCCGAGAAGGAGAGGGACGAAAATGAGGAAAAGTTAAGCGGCTGGAGAAAACTGAGTATAACTAATGAACCAGGGACACGAAAATAGAAATCCCATTATTGTTTTGGTACTGAATATTGCTAGATCTTAGTCATGCTATCTTCTATACTCATATGGCTTCTTCACCCAAAGCAGATCCTTTTTTAGAAGTCTTAGAAAAGTATTTCTATGATATAATTTTTGGCTCTATTTTAAGATAAATGCACGTTAGGTAGGCTATTCTTAAGTGATTTTATTACACCACACTGGATCTTGCATACTATTGTGCTAGTGTTAATGCCTTCTCCATTTTAGAGGAGACAATTTATTAATTATACATGCATATCTTACTTGCTCAGAGGCATATGTGCAGCAATACTATACTTAGGTGTCTTCATGAAAAGAACGGAGCAATATACAATGTACCCACATGCTTCATTTGGCTACTATTGATTATTGTGTGAAATAGGATAGCCTCTCAACGGACATTTTTAGGTTATTACTTTTCAATTTTGAACATAGCGCAAGCAGAGTATATGTTACATGAGATTATTATAACAGATCACAAAATACGCTAAGGTGATAACTTATATGCTTGATCCGTAAGCCCATCTCCTTTAACTAACCTTAGCTAATTCAGTTTTTTGATAGAATGAAAGTACACATAAACATGAATTATTTCAAACCTCATAAAAATTATAAGGATGAATGGAAGGACGTTTTATTTATATCATATGGTTGTCAATTGTTATATGTTTTTCTTTTCTTCCACTTTCAGAACCTAACATATTTTTACGCATATCACAATGACAATATATTATTAAACAATATCCATGGTTTCCTGAGTCCAACATCCCACGATACGATGCTTTCTCCTCCTACATTGTTCACAGTGGAATGGCATCGAGTCGTTCCTATTCTTGCTAGCACCCTTTATAATATATAGGAAGTTGGAGAAACTACTATAAGTAAAGATCCGTGAACATTTGGACAATTTGCTTATACTTCTGATGCCCATCCCAGTGTCACATTTACTTACAGAAGTCCATTGGGACTTGTACTCAAAGGAGTCCATTAGTATTATCACTTTAAAACCATGTACTCCAATGTAAACGATAGGAGTATAAATATAGAGTAACATGTGGTTGTAACCAAGTTCACTTGTATTAACACATAACTAATGTGCAACGATTTTTAGCTTTCATAAAAGTACTAGCGGCTGATTCTTAAGCCTTGGTCAAACCCTTCCGTCTCATTTCCCTGAAATGTTAGTCCCACCTTAAAAGAGCTCATAAAAAAGTAAACTTCGTATATTAGGTCTGAAAATTTTGACAGTCTCTGACTATATATTTACATGCTCGCTCTCTATTGAGCAATATAAACCCAGGATAATCTATTCTTATATTCATGATAAAATCCTTGCTATTCAATGATTATTGTCATTGATGGCTCAGTTTTAACTTCTTAGACATGATGCTAAGCCATTGTCTTCCGGTTTTGCATCTCTACGTGTGTATCTAAGTATTGTATCTTTTAATCTTGCTTCAGCTTTCACCTCCATATCTGGTGGAAGCGTCTTTTTCCTAAAGATTAACTATGTCAGTATAACATTGTAATGTTTCTAGAATTCCTCATGTAAAATAGACCAATGTTTGCCCTTTTTTACCCCTTCAATGTTGCATTGAACTTCCATCATGGTTTGCTCATAAATTGTGTTATGCTTTTCTATACCACTGCCATCATGGTTTGCTCATATTTTGGTGTACGTGATACAGTTTTACTATCAATTATTTAATGAATGTAACATAGAGGATGTATGCGGCAAACATCCTTTATTTTATCAGATCAAAAGATGTGACATTGTTATCTGAATACTAATACTTTCTTGCTACTTATGACGTTATCCCTTGAATTAGCTTGATTTGCCCATATCATCCTATTATTAATGTCAACTCAATAGATAAAACGTAGACGTTTCTGTAGATGCATCCATCGGTACTTTAGGGCAATAGGAAATAGTGTTTTTGCTATAGAAACAACTAATTGTCAAAATTATATACATTTGTTGATGATTATTTGTAATTCTCAGCCTCGGAAAAATATTATTTGTAATTCTGCTTATTTATTATGGTTTACTTGACTGTCACATGAGTTTGCTTCAATTGTGATCGATGATCCAAATGAAACATTGGCCATCTGCCATGGGTCAGCTATGATTGATAATCCAAAGGGACCACATGCATCATCAGCCATGTGTTAAACATAGGACCGTTTAATCAAAGGAACCGGTTCGCTTGCATAGGACCATGTAATGTGTCTGCAAGTCTCTTTGTCAAGCTAGGTTCTATGTAAAATCTTTGTAGGTGCAGACAATCAAAAGCTCAGCCATATGGAAACAACAAGAAGAAGACAACCTAAACCAGAGTTAGGTATATGATTCAGCCATTGTGGTCTCAGTACATGTAGTCGTTTTAATTGTGGACTAAGCTCCCACTATATGTGAAAACCTATATGTGACATCCTTAAGCCAGTTTCATATTTTCCAGGTTTTGGTGATTTGATTGACCTCTATTGCCTGGCTTTTAAATGTACATTGTGCAGCTGACTCTGACTTCTATGTTTATGCTTCTTAGGTATAATATGCAATTTATGTAGCATCATGTTTTTGTTATTACAACATTTGGTCGATAACTCTGGAGCTCTTTGTAAGGAGAGATTACTCAGGAGTTCAACATCAATGAGCCTATACTTGGTTTCAACTCTTTCTTGGATGAGGCGTCACATCACAGTCTAAGGCGGCGGTAGCAGCTGTAGATACAGAGATTGTGAGAAGAGGCAACATCGGGTGAGACCTCACTGTGACCACCTAGGAGGTCATCGTCTCACATCCTAGGTGAGTTGTTTACAACTTTAGATTTCTTAATCCAGTTCAAGAATCAACTCGCTTTTAACCAAACTTCATGATTGTTGCATCCATGTCATTAGCGAAGATTCATGGTGTTTTCCTTCATGTCTTACCTTATAATGAATGTCTCTTCCAGCAAGTGGAAGACAAGGATAGATAGATTAAACAACTTAGTGAGGAGTTGGAGAAGATACAAACCTCTAATCAGTTTCTTCTGTAATAGCTTACTACCAAAGACAACGAAATAATCCAACTCAGGAAGTTCTGGAATACTTTGATACATGATGTACGCAAACCCACCGAATGGATTCAGATGATTATTTGAGATGCATTATCTGAGAGAGATTGGTCTGAAATGTGGCTCGGTCCTTACTGAAGTTGACAAGGCTTCCTCTAACCCCTACCAATTCATCGTTCAACCAGCTAAAGGAGATCCCACACAGTGTGTTCGTATCCATACACCTCGGTGTCCGGCTCCAACGGAGATGACCGGTTCTCATATTTCTATGGTTCTGAATAACACCCGTTATGGAAAATGAATGCTTTCAATATTCGTTTTGGATTATTTGGTGAATTTTACATATTTTTAGGACTATCTCATGTTACGTTTATTTAGTTTTATATGCAGTTTTTCTATAATTCACCATACATCGGTCTTTCTGAGATTAAAGCATCACCTTCTTTACATCTTTTGCAATCGATGTCAACCAATATAAACCTCTTTACAATTCAGTTTAAACTATCAACATGTCTTGGTGAATTTTTCATATTGGCATTAAATTAGAATCTCATTAGAAACCTTCTCTCAAATTTGAACCTCGAAGCTACTTTACTTACCTTTGTGTCTAGGTAGACTAGATTTAGGAGTGCGCCTTGGCGTAGAAAGCTTTGGTGACAGTAAAGAGGCACGCCACCAAGCGTGGCGCGAAGTGAAGGCAATGAGGTGATGGCGCGAAGTGGAGGCAATGAGGTGTTGATAATAGCTCAGTTCGGAAGTTTGGAATCCTTCGTATGATAATTGAAATAACCAAATATTTCACAGAAGCATCAAATACTGGAATTATTTCCAATTTACAGTAGTGCATGTGTGTTTGTGTATGTACATCATTGTACTGAACATGTGAATTTTTTGTCTGCTTCTTTGTCCATATTTCGAATTAATAATCCCCTTTAGTTGTTTATATAGCTGTCATTTTAGGTATTGTTCTGACTAACTCCATGAGGCTAACACTTGTTGCACCCATTGCGTAGAGACACATCAAGAACTTACCTTTGTTGTATAAAGCTTTCTATTATGGTTGTAGATGTCTACGAATTTTATATCTTATAGTTAATTTAGAATGGATAAAAAGGTGGTAGTTGATGACGTCTCATTCATATGTTATTTAAAGTAGAATCAGTTTAACCAATGCATGAGGACAAATCTGCTCCGACCCCACTCGACTGAACCTATCTAAGGAACCAGATAATCTTAGCATAAATTTTATGACCCAAGAACAAATTTGAAAAGAACCATGCTTGACAAAGGATATCTAAATATAAAGCAGAGCAACAACGTTTGACAAAAAATGTAACACACAGAAGGAACGAAAACAGAGGAATATATTACAACAAGCACGGATAGAAAGTTCCGACCTAAGGTTAGCTAAATACTTAAGAGGAGCAGCATTTGGGTTCATAGCAGAACTATCATTTTACAAAGGATCTAAGCCGTTCTCACACACGAAGACCTACATTTTATTGCACCCACCAGTTACACGACATGCCTTCATTACTGTTGCTTACTGGTTGACCCAGGTGCTCAGGAAAGCATGGCGATCCTTCACAAAGACCAGGTTAGAGAGACAACCTCCACGCAAATCCGTTAGAGCCCCCAGCACACTCACACTTCGCATTGTTCTGTTAGTTCCATGGCTCCTCTGGATGCTCCACCACCGCATTCCAGCACTGCCTTTCACACCCCTGTAGCCTATCGATCAGGATTTCCCATTCAACAAGTATATTTGCACCCGTGGAAATAGCAAGATTTTCTATTTCCTTTGCCTCTGAAACACAGCTCTACATGCGATATCTTGTTGTAGTTCACATCAACCAAATGAAGAGGCGTTTCATCTCAAGTAAGAAAACAACATGTTGCAGGCACTTTCCAAAGCCTCACCTTGAGACCAGCCTTTTCCGCTAGCGACTGCAGTCGTCTTTCTACCAGTACATGCACCATTGTTTCAACAACAGGAGAACCTCACAGGGAAATTCTATGTTTTGGCTCAGTATAAACCCAAAAATGAGAAATTCTCTTATTTGTAGACTCATCTTCTTTTCGTTCAATCTGGAGAACCCAGTCAAAACTCTGATTCATGTTTATGGATTTTCATAGCTTCCCTATCTACCTGGAAATGATCTTCTACACATGTCTGTCTCAATAGGACTAAATTTGAAAGTAGGTTCATCCTACTCAAGATATTTGAACATCTCGTCTAGAACCACCTTCATGCACACCTTGATTTCGGGTGGGAAGCCTCTTCGGTGAATCTCGGACTACATGCATAACAACACACAAGAAATGTGTTACCCCACACACTACTAGGAAACGGCATATAGATAGACAAGATGTTCAGTGGCGCATATGCGAAAGCATGCGTCACAGGAAAACATCAGTGGCGCACCAGAAAGCATGCGCCACAGAAGATTAGAAATTTTGTGGCGCATTCTCCAGAACATGCGCCGCAGAAGATTGGTGAGACCCGCCGGCCGGGTGGGTTGATCCAAGTTCTGTGGCGAACACACAAACGTTGCTAACTTCGGTCTTGCAGGACCCTCATGTTCAAGAATTGCTCCGCAAGGAGACGAGCAACGACAAAGCTGCAGCCAGAGAGAAAGCCAAGCTGGCCCAAATGGAGGTAGATGGGATGACTCCATTGTATCCTGGGTGTCGCCCCGAGGATACACGTTTGAGTGTAACGCTCAAGGCTCTAGAGATGAAGTCTAAACACAAATGGACTGATGTGAGCTTCAACACGAACATGGAATACTGGCACGACCGACTTTCTAAGGGGAACACATTGCCAACAAGTATCGAGGAGGCCAAGAAAATCGTGTGCCCTCTCGACCTACCACGCATGCATCAATGAGTGTGCACTTTATCAGAACGAGTACGCGGATAGAACCACATGTCCGGTGTGTGGCCAAGGACGGTACAAGAGAGGGAACAAGAAAGTTTCTCGAAAAGTGGTATGGTACTTTCCTATCACCCCTCGTTTGCAGCGATATTTCGTAGATCCTAAGGAAGCAAAGCTCATGCAATGGCATGCGGAAAGAGAGAAACCCGAAGATGATCCAGAGAAGAGCAAGATCCTGACACACCCTTCAGATACTAGCCAGTGGAACGCATTAGACATCGAGTTCGAAGAGTTCGGGGGCGATGCAAGGAACGTTAGGCTGGGTATGAGCACCGATGGACTCAATCCTTTTGGAAACCAGAGTAGCACGCATAACACCTGGCCCGTGTTTGTATAGCCATACAACCTCCCCCCGTGGCTATGCACGAAGCAAAGGTATGTACACATGAGCATTCTTATTCAGGGGTCGAAACAACCAGGTATCGATATGCATCTGTATCTCGGGCTATTGAGAGAGGAGTTAGCCAGCTTGTGGGAGACGTCGTCCCGTACGTGGGACGCCTACACTAAAGAATATTTCCATCTGAGAGCCGCGTTGCTCACGGCCGTGCAGGACTATCCTGGTTACGCATATGTATCGGTCCAGGTGAACCACGGACACAATTAATGCGTCAAGTGCATGGATGAGACACCGTATCTCCAGCTACCAAGGGATCCTGGGTCTTCGAAAACCGTGTTCCAAGGTACTCGAAAGTGGCTCCGCATGGATCACCCGTGGAGAAAACGTGGTGACCTGTTCAATGGTAAGGACGAGCTCGAAAGAGCCCCGCGTCCGAGGAGCGGCGAAGAAATCGAGGAGCTTTTGAATAATTGGGTAGATTGCCCTGCGCCTGGAAAAAAACGACCGAGGACAAAGCCGCTGCTGGGTGTATGGAAAGCAAGGTCTGTTTTCTGGGACCTGCCGTATTGGAAGGTCCTTCACACTCCCCATAGCCTCGATGTAATGCACATCACGAAGAACGTTACCGAGAGTCTGCTTGGCACTCTACTGAACATGCCGGAGAGGACCAAGGATGGACCGAAAGCAAGAAAGGACCTTAAATTGCTTGGCATAAAGAAAGATCTTCAGTACCCTGATAGTGATTCATCATCATCAGGAAGGGACTCAAGGTCGCCGCAAAAGAGTTAAGAAGAATGAGGTGGTGCTTCGTGCTGCCTGCTTCACTCTGAGTCTGGAGGAGCTCGAGCAGTTTTTCAGGTGCCTCTTAGGAGTGAAAGTTCCTCACGGTTACTCAGGGAAGATAAGCAGATATCTGGACGTGGCGAAGAAGAGGTTCGGCGGTATGAAGTCTCACGACTGTCACGTGCTGATGACGCAGATACTCCCCGTTGCGATCCGTGGGATAATGGACGAGCATGTCTGTGAGACGTTGTTTGGCCTCTGTAACTTTTTCGACGTCATATCTAGGAAGTCGATCGGTGTGAAGCAGCTCGACAGGCTACAGGAAGAGATCGTGATGATACTATGCGAGCTTGAGATTTACTTCCCGCCCGCATTCTTCGACATCATGGTGCATCTGCTTGTACATGTCGTGGACGACATCATCCAGCTCGGGCCGACATTCCTGCACAACATGATGTCGTTTGAAAGGCTAAACGGTGTCATCAAAGGATTCGTTCACAACAGGTCTCGTCCAG
The DNA here is from genome assembly GCA_916181665.1 of Avena sativa. Classification (NCBI taxonomy): domain Eukaryota; kingdom Viridiplantae; phylum Streptophyta; class Magnoliopsida; order Poales; family Poaceae; genus Avena; species Avena sativa. The sequence goes on along the minus strand of OV702289.1, from coordinate 409,448,982 downwards.
ATGGAAGCATAGCCAAGGGCTTTCTGATCTACGAGTGCATCTCCTTCTGCCAGAATTATCTAACCACCAAGAACGAGGATGTTGGAATACCCACAAAGAAGCACCTCGGCAGGCTCGGCGGATATGGTCACCGCGAGGGCTGCCGCTCACTACATATCGGCATTGATGGTCGACGCACTGATTTTGAAAGGGCACACCGAGTCGCGCTACAACACATTGAAGTGGTCAGCCCTTGGATCGAAGAGCACAGAAGCTTAATCGAGCAGGAGTACGTCAACCAGGGCCGACCAAGGAAGAAGGGAGACGTAACCAGAGAGCACAACTCCAGCTTCACGGGTTGGTTCAAGAAAAGGCAACTGGATAATCCCCCATAGACGCCTTCTACGAAAGATCAAAAACTCATATTCTCCTTGTCGCAGGGCCCAGGGCACAACCTAAGGACCTATCAGTCATACGACATAAACGGTTACAGATTCTACACCGAGGAAAAGGACAAGAATAGTGAATATCAAAACTCAGGAGTAACTATGTTATCCTTTGCTGATGACGAGACTACTGTGATAGAAAGATTCTACGGAAGGATCGAGGAGATATGGGAGCTCGACTACTGTAGAGAGATCGTACTGATGTTCTGTGTTAGATGGGCCAAGAACGTGGAAAAAGAAGGCCGCTATTTCACCACAATGGTTATACCAGATGCCAAATCAACAAAGAACGCCTCCGCAAAAACTGAGCCTTGGGTACTCGCTAGCCAAGTTGATCAATGCTTTTTTATTACCGACCCGTCAAAGCCCAACCATGTTGTAGTTAGGAGGGGCAAGAGGAGCATCATCGGAATGGAAGGAGCCGCTAACGAGCAAAACTTCAACAAAAACGGCGACCCGAAGATCGAAGAGGAATTCGACAAGTACTTTGACATGCCTACTACTACTAAAATAAGAAGGAAGACCACACTGCCTACTAAAGGTTGTCCATTCACAAGAAGAAATCTCAAAGTTCACGGGCTAAAGTATTCAGCCACGGCGAAAAAGGGCAAGAAGATTGTGAAGAGACATTAGCAATTATGTGACCTTTTGGTGTATTAATCCGTGTGGGTATAATGTGATATTAGTGTGACTTTTTTGTGTATTAATTCACATGTGTGCTCGCAAATATATATTAGTTAGAGACTAAAACATACACGTGATATTCGTGTGGGTATACAAATTCACATTTCTGTGTGACAAGCACATATATATATATATATGATTCAGGAGTTTTTTATAAGTATGCATGTGTATATGTTCTTGCTTTTTTTGAATAAATATGCATATGTGTATAGGTTCTTGCTTTTTTTGAATAAATAAAATATTTTTTAAAGAAGGAAAAAAGTCTGAGACAACCAGGATTTGAACCTGGCTGCCACAGGTTGAAAGCTGGCGAGCAAGACCACTAGGACATGTAGCTGATCTTGTCAAACTACGATGCCGCTTTTGTTTTGGACTATGCCCAAAAGTTTTGTGGCGCATATCATAGTAATGCGCCACAGAAGTTGTAAATTCAGTGGCGCATTTTAGAGGAATGCGCCACAGAACTTTCACACTTAGCCAAATAAACGGTTCGGCCTCCCCTGCTACCTTCTCCATTTCTTTCCCTCATCTCGCCCGCGTGCAAACCCTAGCTAATCGCCCTCGCCGCCGAAGCCGCCGTGGAGCAGAGCCCGTGGAGGAGAGCCCCATCACCGCCGCGCCGGAGCCCGTGGAGGAGGAGGCCCGCCCCGCCCCGCCCCTCCTGCGACCTAGGAGGAGGAGGCCCGCCACCGCCGCTCGAGAGCCCGTGGAGGAGGAGGCCCGCCCCGCCTCGCCTACGACCTAGGAGGAGGTGGCCTGCAACGTCCGCAGCAGGAGCATCGCCGCCACCCTCATCGACGACCACCTCCCCATCCGCAGGTACACTTCCCGCTCTCTTCTTTTCCCCCTCTCTGCAAGAATGCTCTACTCAATTTTCAGATTGCAAGAATACTTCTGTGAATTTTAGTTTAATACTAGGCAGTTGCAAGAATGATCTAGGGCTTGCATCAGAGCTTAGTTTAGTGCGACGCGGCCTGGGTTACTTGTAGTTCTAACATCTGTGAGCTACTACTACTACTGCTAGCACAAGAGAGAGATGGCACTCACTCATTGGGGCTACCTTGGCTAGGGTACTGAATGATAGGTAGTGATGCTGCCATTAGTCTGTAGGAGATGTACATATACTGTACCTGTTGTTGGTCCATACATGCATGACAACCAGAAAAAATGGTCTTGTGGTACAATTAAATTCTCAAGAACCAACGAGCAGCATGAATAGTGGAGAGAACAAACAGGGTAATTTGGAGAATCTCTTTCTCCGTGCGTAGCAACCTTTAGTAGTACTACTGTGCTAAGAAAAAATCAAGTAAGAAATAGAAATTGGTGGGGAAAAAACCTGGCCAATTATTTTTATTCCATTCTTTATACGTATTCTAAGTCACAAAAGACTGGCTGCTATCACTCTGATTATTCCCACTGCCTTGTGGAATAATATCATGAGAATTTTTTCTGAGCAATGTGCATTGGCATCAGAACAACAACACAGAAGGAGAGAGCTTACATAGTTGGATTACATGATGATGCACTGCATGCATGCTAAACCTAAGAACCAGCATCTCTAACATGAGAAAAATAGGTCATTTGTTTGAACTAGACTAAAATAGATGGTACCCTAAAGGTTTCAGACATGCATCTCTAACTGCAACTACTGGGGTCCCCTTTTCAGCATACCAAGCTTTCTAGTTTACTCTAACATATTTTGTTGATCCTTTTAGACTTTTAGTTAGGTACCTTCTTCACTTCTGTTACACTATATATTTCATTCAAATGTTATTTTTTACTGTTCCATGTATTGTGTGAATCTGGTCTATGTTATTTAGCATTTTAAGAAATGTCTTGGATACTTTGCAGACTGCTTTTATTTCCTTTGCACTATCCATAGAGAATTTCGTGCTTCCCTTTCCAGTGGTCCCAAGAACATCTATGTATGTTTGTTTCTATGCCCCTGGTTTCCTGATGATTATTGCTATGACACTTGTGATGTTCAGCTTTTTTTACTGCAACTGTTGTACTGTTCTCTGTCTCTGTGCAATAAGAAGAGAGAATGTGCAAGGTAAAGTGTGTGTAAAGTGAATTGTGCAAGGTAAAGTGTGTGTACTATAACTTGATAGCCTGTGTGTGTGCAAGAAGAAGAGAGAATGTGTGTGTCTCTATGTACTATAACTGCTACTCAGTTTTCATTTAGTAGAAGCACATGTCTGGTATATATCTGTTATACTGTATCTGTTATATATTTGTTATACTGTATCTGCTACTCAGTTTTCATTCAATAGAAGTTCTTCCTATACATGTATCTGTTATACTATTGCGTGAATGATGGATGGGGCTGCATGGATGATGATGCTGGGGTCAATGCATGGGGCTGTCAATATGGAGATGGGGTGTTTTGTCTTGCAGGGATTTCATTTGAGTTGCCCATTTCTCCCGAAGTGTCGATTCACTTCCGTTTCGGTTGAGAAATGGGCACTCCTAGGTCAAAAAATTAGCAAAGGTCATGCCGAATTTTTCGACCGAGATTTATGCTAACTTTTTGCCTCTTTTAAATAGAGTAGTGCAAACATGTCGGGCAACAAGGAGTCTGGCCCTTCTAAGCACATGATCAGCGTCGAAGAACAAGCTAGACAGGCCAACCAGTCATTCTGGCAGGGGTCCCAACAGGAGGAGGAGGAGGAGGCGATGAGGATGACACCACCACCGAAGGAGGAGGCGACCGTCGCCAAAGCTGCTGAGGCCAATGAGGGCGGAGATCCTGATTACGAGGGGGACGAAGACGACTACGATGGAACTAGTGAAGGCGGTGCGAAGAGGATGACACCACCGATGGCGGCGCCCGCACCAATGGCGGCGAGCGCACGGATGGCGGTAGCGGTAACCCGGACGCTTCTCAGAAGAAGAAGAAGAAGGAACAGAAGGAGCAGAAGGTGCCAGTGCTCGCCACCGTCTGCGATGAGTTCACTGAGGTCACAGAAAGTGGCCTACCCATTGCGCCAGAGGCGATTGCTAAAGGGTACGGCCTGCAACTCAGGTGCATCGTCCGGGAAAGCATGTCGATCAACACGAAGTACATCAGACATGCTGACCATGCAGCTTTGGTCGATAACCTCCTTAAGAAGCTTCACAAGCGATAAAGATTCCTAGAGCAGTTTAGAAACCTTGAGAGAAATAAGAACCCGGTGAACAAACTAGCCCTCACGAAGATGAGCAACGCCTTGAGTAGCTGGAAAACCCGGGTGAAGAATAGCATTAACAAAGGTGAAAGCTGAGAGGTTATTAGTAAGAAAAATCCGATGCTCAACGAAGAGGAGTTTAGGATATTCAAGGCGGGTATAGCTACCGCTGACGCTATAAAATGGACTCAATGGGGAAGGAGTATGCGGAAACAGAACATAGGTAACCACCGCCTTGGAAGCGGCGGTTACAGGGGAAACAAGCCATTTGGGACAAGGAGGACACCGAGCTTGAACGCCTTGGTAAAGACAACTCTTGCCCTAAAATCACGGACTTGCAGCTTAGGCAATTTGTTCAGGCCCGCTACTACCTGGACAAGGAAACAGGGGAGTTCATCACCGATGATCCGGAGGTGAAGGACTTCGAGAAGAATCTAGTAAGGAATTTATCGCCGATCTCAAGTCTATTGCGTTCTAATTAAGATAATGAAGCCAAGAATCTAAATGGGTTCACCTTTCCTTGTCTCTGTAGGAGGAGGAACTGAATGCTACTGCCATAGAGTCGTCCTAGGATTCGACGGAGCCATGGGACATGGTTTTCAACAGGGCGACCAATGCTTACAAGAAGAGGGGCAAGGGGTTGCCGCCGTCCTCAGCTGGCTGTGTGTTCGGCTTCGGTACGAGCATGAAGTTCAAGGAGTTCTACAAAGAGGATGCCAAGAAAAGAAGGGAGAGGAAGAACCAGGATAAAGCCGCTGTTGCAGAGCTGAAGATGAAGGTGCAGACACTGGAGGAGAAGGTGTAACATCCCAAAACATCAATCCAAGGTTATCAAGACCAAATCAACCAAAAATGGGCTTAACAAAAACTTTTCCAAATTTAAAATGAAAGCATTCATATGTGTGTGCATTTAAAATAGGAGTTGTTTTGAATTGCCATGATTGTGTGATCCAATGCTTGTAAAATGTTTCTTAGGTGATTTAAACATCATCTACATCATTCCCAAACTTTTCCTAAAGAAAATCAAATAAAAAAGAATTAAAAGGAGGAATGGTCATTTTGGCAAATTTAACTCTCATGCCTACTTTGGCTATTCCTAGTACTCAATTCTTAACAGAAACAATTCTTGATCTTTGTACCCCTTGCTAGTACACATAATGAGGTACCAAGACCCACCTTTGGATCTGCTAAAAACATTCCTTTACTTATTTTAATTAGCATTTAAAAATTGAATCTAATGCATATGCATAGATCACCCCTATTTCAAAACCCATCTATTTGAGCTCCACTTTCAAAACCCTTGCAACCAGAGACTACCTATCACTAGTGGAGATCACTCAGAAAATTTGAAACCAAAATTCAAAACTTTCTTTCATGCGGCCATTTCATCAAACAGCTTGTGTGCACAAATCTGGCCAAATTCAAAACACTGTTTTGAGCAGTGATCTTGGTCACCATTTGTGCCTAACCTTGTCCCCTTGTTCCCTCAGTACCAGCCCTACCCTTTGCTATCCCAGCCACACCCTGTGCACACGACCAAATGGTCATGGCCATTAAGGCCGAGCACCATGAACACCCCCACCGGCGACACCGCGCCACAGCAGCCGCCAACCTCTCTCACCATGTCTAGCACGACGCTAGTGGTCCACCTCCACCGCCCAACCAGCCCTAGGCCAGAGACAGAGAGCATAACGGCCAGGAACCGCCGCACCCGGAGCCGGTCGAGCATGCCGACGCCGCCCCCAGAGCACGCCCTGTCCCCGCTCGCATAGACCGCCCCTTGGCAGCAGCCTGCGCCCGCCGCTCCGCCTCGACCTAGAGAACACCCCAGACACCCCCGCTGGTCACCCAACGCCTCACAGCCACTGCTCGCCGTGGACACCGCCGCCTCTGCTGCTCAGAGCACCACCTCGCCCAGACCGCGTGCCACCGCCCCTACGGCCGCATTCAAGTTCTAGAGCACCGCCAGGGAACCACACATCGATCGCCACCCCCAGCCATGCCTCTACCCCGTCGTAGCCTTGTCGCCGGAGTCGACTGCCCATCCCGCTCGGTCTCACCGTCGGGCCTATAAAAGGAGCCCTCCCTAGCCTCTTCTCTCCACACCATTCCACTCCCCTCACCTCTCTGAACCTCACCCACCTCTAGCCGGAGCAAGGGGAGCATCAGCTCGCCGGAATTGGAGCCGGAGCAGCCGCGGCAGGAGGAGAAGGGCGTCGTTGATTGCGACCACCCCAAGCTCCGTCGCAACCATGCCTCGCCTCGTCGTCGTCTTCCACGTCGTTTGCCCGTCTCACCGACCTCGCTGGAGCCCTGGTACGCCCCTAGTAGACCCCCACCGACCCGCTAGGGTTCGAGCTCGCTGGTGACCTGTTCGTCGTTGACGACGACCCTCAGCCGTAGATCTTGCTTCTAATCGTACGGTCCACAGCGCGCGTACCGCTTCGCGTTTTAAGTGACGCTGACACGCGGGACCCCCTTGTCAGCTGAGCCCCGCGCCGTGGAGCGCCACTGGGCCGGCCCATTTCTTTTCCCGCGCTAGCCCATCGATTCAAATCTGGATTTTTCTTTTTAGTTAAATCTAGTTTATGTCCACTATTTCAAAAATCAATTTAGAGAGTTTTAGATATCCAAATTGCATGAAACTAATTTTGTCTGAAAGGTATTGAAATGATCTATCCAATCCTGTTGGATTTAATTCAATTAGACTTGTAGATCTCTCCTAATAAAAATAAGAAGACAGAAGCTTTTGCAACTTGCAACATTTTTATAAAATCAACCAAGTTAGCTTTTGAGTTGATTCCAACTCTCAAAAATCACGTTTAATCATATATATCTAAATATGTAATAATATTAAGGTTTACATGCAGTAACTTTGGACTAGTACCAAAATAATGCTATATAGGCATTTCTAGTCACTTTAAATCATTAAATAATAAACTTAAACTAAAGTAATATTGATCCAACCTTTAAATCTCATTCCCACATGTTAGAATATGTGGTGAGGACATGTGTCCACATGATCCCATATTTTGGTGGTGAATATTAAATTTTAGTTAATTTTTCAATGAGTAGAAATTACTTTTCTAAAATAAAAAGGATGAAACTATTGAATTTAAACTTGTGATGCTTGTGATGATAATAGATCATCAATTGTGTGTCTTAGAATGCTATCTAGCCTAGTTAAGTATTGTTTGGTGATTGTCTACTCCGTATGTATTTATAGACGCTAGTACCGACCAAGCTTTCGAGGAGGAGGAGTTCTACCAAGAAGAAGAAGAAGAAGAAGAAGAAGAAAACTTCAACCACTGCACCAACCAAGGCAAGCTATTGTTAGCAAGCTAGAATTAAACTAGATGGTTGAGCAAGGATGCTTTAGGCATGCTTTGATCACACCCCTTTAACTATTAGTACCTCAAGTCTTATTGACAAGTTTTACTCCCCTTAGTATGCAAAATTCCTTACTTATTTTGAGGGTAGCATAAAAAGTATAAAACTTGACCTACTTAGAAACCTTTAGATGTCATTTTATGGCATGAGATTGATCCCATCCTTCCACTTTAGTGAACACACTTAACTTAGTATTTTATAATATATCAAAAACTTGAGTCACTTTAGATGGGAACACTTGGTGAAAATGAATTATGAAAACCTTGGAATGATAAGTCATTCTATTGAGATGTTTTGACATGTGTTGAGAAACACAAATGATTGAGTATGATGAAAATATTGAGGCATGAGCCTTAACCCTTTTATAAAACTGATGGTTGGATTCGGATGCGATACCATTCCAAATTTACCGTACAACCACATTACCTGAGTTGGGTAAGGCTTAGCTGGAAATTTATATGCATTAGTATTAGTTCCCTCACGAGAGAGGTTTGAGCTGAGGCTACCTCTCAATGTTGTCCACCTATGCAGTGCCCAAGATGACTGATGTTCATGGTTGGGAGGCCATGCTCGTAGGAGAGGTGCTTATACTAGGGTGTGTAAAGAGAAGGTTATGTTTGATTATCTGCATACTAAGTATGATGATTCAGGGTTATCCCTGACAGATGTATCGAATCTTGTGGTGAAAGTGTACCACCTCTGCAGAGTGTCAAACTATTCGAATAGCCACGTCCGCGGTTATGGACAGTTGGAATGGCCATACTGTTTTGTTGTCAGATGTTTTCTAAATAACTTGAAATGAATGATGAACTTTGACTTGACCACAACAGGGTTGTGTTTATAATAATAGCTTCCCAACTTAAGTGATTCTAGAACTTTACTTTATCTTTCTTTGCTTCTGAACTCAGCTCAGGTTTCAAACTTAACTTGATAGTTAACTTAGATTCAGCACTTTAACTTAGAATTATACTCCTTGTTAATAGTAGTTTGCGAGTACTTGAAGAGTACTCATGGCTTTTGTCCCTGGCTATTATCATGGCCAGACTATGAAGGAGATTATCAAGATGATGGTCAGCAGGACGGCTATGATAACTAGGACTATCTGCCTTCGTCAGCATTGCCTGTGCCCCTGAAGATGGACCCCACCACTATGCTTATCTTTTATTTCCGCTGCTTGTTGTATTAAAGACTGGATCATGAGATCCTTATTTGTGTAAAACCTTATGTATGGTATGTAATGGATGATGTACTGTGATATCCAATCCGTTATGTCTCGCAAAAATGGTAATCCTGGGATTGCGAGGTATGGCATAACGGGCATCTGGGATTAAAAATCCGGGTGTTGACAAGTTGGTATCAGAGCCATCCTGACCATAGGAGACCCTAGTTAGAATGGACGTCCAAACCAAAAACTTAGCTTCAAAACCAAAGTGAGTATTTATGAAAAACGATTTCCCCTCTTACCCTTGTGAACTCATTCTTTCTCAAAAATTCATGTTCCTCAAAATTCTTACATTATGACCTAAAATTTGACACACTTGATCACTTCACTAACTTCCTCATCCTTAATTCTTGTAGATGGAGACTCAGTTCAGCAAGTTTTTCCAGTTGGGAAATGGAGGTCAGCTGATCTTCGAGAGGGATCTGGATTCACTGTCAGAGTTACTGGGACGCCCACATCCAGAGTTTCTTGGAGCTCAACTTCCAGGACCCCCAGGAGGAGACCTACAGTGGCTAGTCACCGCGGATCTTCGAGGAAGCATCGAAGCACCAACTTCCAGGAGAATTCAGTTCTCCGTGAGAGAGAACAACTGGCTAGATGGATTAGCTAGGGCAATGCATGAAGCTCTCGAACGTCTATGTGCCCTTAGCATCAACAAGATCCAAGGAACCCGTTTTGCACACAATGCAAGACGTGACTTCATGGGAATGCCGATGGAGATGCCAAGTCACCCAGAGTTGAGGCGTCAAGTGGAGAACCTTGACTTCTTGCTTCATGACCGACAGCAGGAACTGGACAATGCCAGGGAGTTAGCCAACCAGAACCGTGCCATTGCCGACCAGAAGGCCCAGACTTTCGCACTTCTTGTCCAAGATCGCCAGTCTCTTTGCCGCTAGCGTGCAAAGAAGGATCGCACCATCGCCCGTCTTTGCAAGAAGGTGGTCGACCTCGAGAAGACCGTCAAGGAGCAGGAAGCTCATCTTGCCGCCAAGGAAGAAGAAGATGAGGGCGAAGACATCCAGGGAGACATGGATTCTTACCTCAGCAACGATGATGACTTTCTGGAGGAGGATGCTGTGGACTTCTACACTGATGATGAAGACTCCGACTTCATCGATGATGAATAGATGCACTAGAGCTCTGGCGTAGCATGAGATGTATCATCTCATTGTATCGTAGCTTGCAGAATGGTTCTTCAAACCATCTATTTTCCCCTTTGATTGTTGTGGCATGTGTTGTATCATGTGCTTGCTTGCATGAATGAAAAAGAAGTTAGTTGAAAAACCTGAGTCTAACTCAAAGTTTTAGCTTTGAAAACCCAAAACCATGAACCTTAGAATTTCCCTCTTACCCCTATATCTATCTCAATCTTCAGATGACTCGTGGAAACCAAGGAGGGAGCAACTCGTCGCAGGACCCAATGCTGCAGATCTTGCAGAATCTCATCGCGGACCGTGAAGCAAGCAGGGCCGAGCATCAAGCCAACTTAGCAACATTGCAGCAGATCGCCCAAATGGCTCTCAACAACAAAGGACATGGAAATCAGGATCACCAAGGATCCAAACTCAAAAACTTTCAGAACACCAATCCCCCAATCTTTAACCAATCTGAAAACCCATTAGATGCTGATGAATGGTTACAGACCATGGAAAACAACTTAGAGGTTGCCAGAGTTGATGAGAATGAGAAAGTTCTCTTCGCCATCCACTATCTGGCGGGAGATGCAAGAGCTTGGTGGAATAGCATCCGCAATATGAACCATGGTCAAGTGATGACCTGGGAAGCATTCAAGGTCAAGTTCAGCCGCACCCACGTGCCGCAAGGTCTTGTCAACAGGATGAGAGATGAATTCCGTGAATTGAAGCAAGGAAGAATGACTGTGGTGGAGTACCGTGACAGATTCTTGTCACTTGCCAGATATGCACCGGATGAGATCAACACGGAGGACAAGAAGAAGGAGAGATTCTTAAACGGACTGCATGATGAGATGCATATTGTCCTCGTCAACATCCGTTTCGATGATCTCGAAGAGCTAGTCGACTCTGCCATTCAGATGGAAGGGAAGATTAACCAGGCAAAAGACAACCACAAGCGTCGTATGATGCAGTAGTCTGGATCCAGTAGTCACCAGAAGTACCGTCCCAACCCTTCACCATGATATGCACCAAGGAACAACCGACCCCCAAATTCTCGCCCAAGCTACCCCAACCGTAGCGGAGGTAATGTGAAGTCCGGAGGAAACAATCACAACTCCGGTAATGCCAACAATTTCAACCGTGCCCCTCCCAAGAGCAACAACAACAACACTGCACCCAGAACTGGCAGCAATGTTGTGCCTATCGCTGTCAAGGACAAGTCCCAGATCACTTGTTTCGAGTGTGGAGTGAAGGGTCACTACTCCAATGAGTGTCCCAAGAAGACTGCCGCCAATGCCCATGTGAATGCCCCAGCTCAGCAGCAGCGTCGTGTTCAATCAGGAAGGAGATTTGCCCCAGGGAACCCTCACAACCGCAACGGTCATCTCTTCCACATGAACATAGAAGAAGCCCAGGAAGCGCCAGATGTAGTGCTAGGTATGTTTTCTGTCAACTCAGTTTTAGCAAGAGTATTGTTTGATTCTTGAGCATCGCATTCATTTGTCACCGAAGAATTTGTATGCACTAGTAAGATTCACCCAACCAACCTGAAGCATGTCATGATAATTCAAATCCTCGGTTCAACAAGAAAAGCTAGAAAAATTTGCAAAGTTGTACCTATCAGAATACATGGGATAGATTTTTATGCCAACCTAATTGTACTTGGAACCAAAGGATTGGAAGTAGTACTAGGTATGGACTAAATGTCAAGGCATAAAGGACTGATAGACTGTGCTAAGAAAGCCATCACCATGACCAGTAGTTCTGGAGTAATAGTAGAGCATATCTCTGAAACCTTACCCCGTCAATTCAAGTGCAACAAGAGTGTAGCCCTGCCCACCATTGACCAGGTCAGAGTAGTCTATGAATTCCCCGACGTATTCCCAGATGAATTGCCAGGTATGCCCCCAGATAGGGATATTGAGTTCATTATCGAAATAATCCCCGGAACCGGACCTATAGCCCAGAGACCCTATACCATGAACCCCTCAGAGTTAGTGGAACTGAAGAAGCAGTTGGATGCCATGTTAGCAACAGGCTTGATTCAGCCAAGCGCATCCCCATGGAGATCACTAGTGTTATTCGTCTACAAGAAAGATGGAGGCAATCGTCTGTGTACAGATTACAGAAAGTTGAATGATGTCACCATCAAGAACAAGTACCCCTTGCCAAAGATCGAGGATCTATTTGACCAGTTGACTAGAGATTAGGTATTCTCAAAGATTGATCTTAGGATTGGTTATCACCAACTTAAGATTCGTGCAACGGATATTCCGAAGACCGCCTTTACTACTCTCTGGTTTATACGAGTATACGGTTATGTCTTTTGGATTAACCAATGCCCCTGCTTATTTCATGAATCTCATGAATAAGATCTTTATGAATTTCCTAGATAAGTTTGTAGTTGTCTTTATCGACGACATCCTTATCTACTCCAAGTTAGAAGAAGAGCATGAGCAACATCTGAGAATCATCCTAGAAACCCTGAGAGAGCATCAGTTATATGCCAAGTTCAGCAAGTGTGAGTTTTGGCTGAAAGAAGTAGGATTCCTACGACATATTGTGTCTGCCGGAGGAGTCTCTGTTGATCCCACCAAGATCAAAGATGTCGAAGAATGGGAAGCCCCAACCAATCAAACCCAAGTTCGTTCATTTCTCGGATTAGCGGGATATTACCGCAAGTTCGTAGAAGGATTCTCGAGCATAGCCCGACCAATGATCCAATTGTTGAAGAAGGACAAGAAGTTTGAATGGACAGACAAATGTGAAGCCAGTTTCCAGGAGTTGAAGAAGAGATTGATATCAGCCCCAATTTTGATCATGCCAGACATCAAGAAGCCGTTTGATGTGTATTGTGATGCATCCAAGATTGGCCTAGGATGTGTATTGATGCAAGAAGGCAAAGTCATCGCGTATCTGTCTCAACAGTTGAAGCAACATGAGCAGAACTATCTGACCCATGATCTTGAACTAGCAGCCGTGGTTCTAGCATTGAAGACATGGCGTCATTATTTGATGGGTAATCGCTGTGAGATTTACTCAGATCATAAGATCTTGAAGTATATCTTCACCCAGAAGGAGCTGAATATGAGGCAAAGGAGATGGATAGAGTTAATCAAGGATTATGACCTTGACATTCACTATCACCCCGGCAAAGCCAATGTGGTAGCGGATGCTCTTAGCAGATTGCCGTGTAGGCTTAACACCATGATCAAGGAGAAGCAACCAAGTTTGTATGAGGAGTTGGAGCAGTTCAGGACTGAGTTAGTTAGCAAAGGATTTCTAGCTAGCATTGAACTTCAACCCACGTTGCTTAGCCAAATCAAGGAAGCCCAAAAGGGGAATGAAAGTATCGACAGAATCAAACGTCGTATTAGTACAGGAAAGGTACCTGGATTCACCGAAGACGAAGAAGGAGTACTGTGGTACAAAGGACGTATCTGTGTGCCAGCAGATTCGGAGCTGAAGGAAATTATCATGAAGGAAACTCATGATACTCTTTATTCTATCCACCCCGGAGGAACAAAGATGTATCAGGATTTGAAAGAGCAATTTTGGTGGCACAAGATGAAGAGAGAGATCGGAAGCTACATCGCCAAATGTGACATCTGTCAAAGAGTCAAAGCAGAGCATCAGAGACCTACAGGATTATTGCAACCATTGCAGATTCCGGAATGGAAATGGGATTCCGTCGGAATGGACTTTATCACCGGTTTACCTACTTCTAGTAGGGGAAATGACTCAATCTGGGTCATCGTTGATAGACTGTCCAAGGTAGCCCACTTTATACCTGTAAAGACAACCTACCAGAGTGCAAAACTAGCAGAGTGTGTATTGCTAGGATTGTTAGTCTGCATGGAACCCCCAAGACCATCGTCTCAGATCGAGGAACCCAGTTTACTTCAAGATTTTGGCAGAAAGTTCAGGAAGGTTTAGGAACCAAGTTGAACTTCAGCACCGCGTATCACCCGCAAACAGATGGACAAACTGAGAGAGTCAACCAGATCTTGGAGGATATGCTTAGAGCTTGTGTGTTGGAATACGGATCAAAATGGGAAGACTGCCTACCTTTCGCAGAATTCTCATATAACAACAGTTATCAAGCTAGTTTGCAGATGGCACCATTTGAATTCCTATACGGAAGAAAGTGTCGTACCCCTTTGAATTGGTCGCAAGTAGGAGAGAGTCAGATCTTTGGACCCGACATTCTCCGAGAAGTAGAAGAGAAAGTTCACAAAGTCCGTGAGCACCTCAAGACCGCCCAATCCAGACAAAAGAGCTATGCTGACAAGAGAAGGAGAGACCTGACTTTCAATGTCGGAGATTTCGTATATCTCAAGGTTTCACCATTGAAGGGAACCCAACGCTTTAGTCTGAAGGGAAAGTTAGCCCCCAGATATATCGGACCTTTCAAGATTCTGAACCGCCGAGGAGAAGTATCGTACCAACTGGAACTGCCTAAAGAGATGTCAGCCATCCACAATGTGTTCCATATCTCGTTACTTCGCAAATGCTTGGAAGTGCCTGAGAAGACTGAAGTTTTCAAGAACATCAATCACAGAGCTGTGGAAATCAACAATGACCTGACCTATCAGGAAGTGCCCATCCGTATCTTAGAAGAAGCCTACAGAACCACCAGGACCAGGAGTATCAAGTTTCTCAAGATTCAGTGGAGCAACCATACCGAGGAGGAAGCTACTTGGGAGCGCGAAGATTACATTAGGACAGAGTTCCCAGATCTCTTTAGTTCCTAGTTTTCTTTGTAAATCTCGGGACGAGATTTTTGTTTAAGGGGGGAAGGTTTGTAACATCCCAATACTTCAATCCAAGGTTATCAAGATCAAATCAACCAAAAATGGGGTTAACAAAAACTTTTCCAAATTTAAAATGAAAGCATTCATATGTGTGTGCATTTAAAATAGGAGTTGTTTTGAATTGCCATGATTGTGTGATCCAATGCTTTTAAAATGTTTCTTAGGTGATTTAAACATCATCTACATCATTCCCAAACTTTTCCTAAAGAAAATCAAATCAAAAAGAATTAAAAGGAGGAATGGTCATTTTGGCAAATTTAACTCTCATGCCTACTTTGGCTATTCCTAGTACTCAATTCTTAACAGAAACAATTATTGATCTTTGTACCCCTTACTAGTACACATAATAAGGTACCAAGACCCACCTTTGGATCTGCTAAAAACATTCTTTTACTTATTTTAGTTGGCATTTAAAAATTGAATCTAATGCATATGCATAGATCACCCCTATTTCAAAACCCATCTATTTGAGCTCCACTTTCAAAACCCTTGCAACCAGAGACTACCTATCACTAGTGGAGATCACTCAAAAATTTTGAAACTAAAATTCAGAACTTTCTTTCATGCGGCCATTTCATCAAATAGCTTGTGTGCACAAATCTGGCCAAATTTAAAACACTGTTTTGAGCAGTGATCTTTGTCACCATTTGTGCCTAACCTTGTCCCCTTGTTCCCTCAGTACCAGCCCTACCCTTTGCTAGCCCAACCACACCCTGTGCACATGACCAAATGGTCATGGCCATTAAGGCCGAGCACCATGAGCACCCCCACCGGCGACACCGCACCACAGCAGCCGCCAACCTCTCTCACCATGTCTAGCACGACGCTAGTGGTCCACCTCCACCGCCCAACCAGCCCCAGGCCAGAGACAAAGAGCAGAACGGCTAGGAACCGCCGCGCCCGGAGCCGGTCGAGCATGCCGACGCCGCCCCCAGAGCACGCCCTGTCCCCGCTCGCATAGACCGCCCCTTGGCAGCAGCCCGCACCCGCCGCTCCGCCTCGACCTGGAGAACACCCCAGACACCTCCGCTGGCCGCCCAACGTCTCACAGCCACCGCTCGCCATGGACACCGCCGCCTCTGCTGCTCAGAGCGCCACCTCACCCAGACCGCGTGCCACCGCCCCTACGGCCGCATTCAAGTTCTAGAGCACCGCCAGGGAACCGCACATCGATCGCCACCCCTAGCCATGCCTCTATCCCGCCATAGCCTTGTCGCCGGAGTCGACTGCCCATCCCGCTCGGTCTCACCGTCGGGCCTATAAAAGGAGCCCTCCCTAGCCTCTTCTCTCCATACCATTCCACTCCCCTCACCTCTCTGAACTTCACCCACCTCTAGCCGGAGCAAGGGGAGCAGCAGCTCGCCGGAATTGGAGTCGGAGCAGCCGTGGCAGGAGGAGAAGGGCGCCGTTGATTGCGACCACCCCAAGCTCCGCCGCAACCGCACCTCGCCTCGTCGTCGTCTTCCACATCGTTTGCCCGCCTCGCCGACCCCGCTGGAACCCTGGTATGCCCCCAGTAGACCCCCACCGATCCGCTATGGTTCGAGCTCGCCGGCGACCTGTTCGTCGTCGACGACGACCCTCAGCCGTAGATCTTGCTTCTAATTACACGGTCCACAGCGCGCGTACCGTTTCGCGTTTTAAGTGACGCTGACACGCGGGACCCCCTTGTCAGCTGAGCCTCGCGCCGTGGAGCGCCACTGGGCCGGCCCATTTCTTTTCCCGCGCTAGCCCATCGATTCAAATCTGGATTTTTCTTTTTAGTTAAATCTAGTTTCTGTCCACTATTTCAAAAATCAATTTAGAGAGTTTTAGATATCCAAATTGCATGAAACTAATTTTGTCTGAAAGGTATTGAAATGATCTATCCAAGCCTGTTGGATTTAATTCAATTAGAGTTGTATATCTCTCCTAATAAAAATAAGAAGACAGAAGCTTTTGCAACTTGCAACATTTTTATAAAATCAACCAAGTTAGCTTTTGAGTTGATTCCAACTCTCAAAAATCACGTTTAATCATATATATCTAAATATGTAATAATATTAAGGTTTACATGCAGTGACTTTGGACTAGTACCAAAATAATGCTATATAGGCATTTCTAGTCACTTTAAATCATTAAATAATAAACTTAAACTAAAGTAATATTGATCCAACCTTTAAATCTCATTCCCACATGTTAGAATATGTGGTGAGGACATGTGTCCACATGATCCCATATTTTGGTGGTGAATATTAAATTTTAGTTAATTTTTCAATGAGTAGAAATTACTTTTCTAAAATAAAAAGGATGAAACTATTGAATTTAAACTTGTGATGCTTGTGATGATAATAGATCATCAATTATGTGTCTTAGAATGCTATCTAGCCTAGTTAAGTATTGTTTGGTGATTGTCTACTCCGTATGTATTTATAGACGCTAGTACCGACCAAGCTTTCGAGGAGGAGGAGTTCTACCAAGAAGAAGAAGAAGAAGAAAACTTCAACCACTGCACCAACCAAGGCAAGCTATTGTTAGCAAGCTAGAATTAAACTAGATGGTTGAGCAAGGATGCTTTAGGCATGCTTTGATCACACCCCTTTAACTATTAGTACCTCAAGTCTTATTGACAAGTTTTACTCCCCTTAGTATGCAAAATTCCTTACTTATTTTGAGGGTAGCATAAAAAGTATAAAACTTGACCTACTTAGAAACCTTTAGATGTCATTCTATGGCATGAGATTGATCCCATCCTTCCACTTTAGTGAACACTCTTAACTTAGTATTTTAGAATAGATAAAAAACTTGAGTCACTTTAGATGGGAACACTTGGTGAAAATGAATTATGAAAACCTTGGAATGATGAGTCATTCTATTGAGATGTTTTGACATGTGTTGAGAAACACAAATGATTGAGTATGATGAAAATATTGAGGCATGAGCCTTAACCCTTTTATAAAACTGATGGTTGGATTCAGATGCGATACCATTCCAAATTTACCGTACAACCACATTACCTGAATTGGGTAAGGCTTAGCTGGAAATTTATATGCATTAGTATTAGTTCCCTCACGGGAGAGGTTTGAGCTGAGGCTACCTCTCAATGTTGTCCACCTATGCAGTGCCCAAGATGACTGATGTTCATGGTTGGGAGGCCATGCTCATAGGAGAGGTGCTTATACTAGGGTGTGTAAAGGGAAGGTTATGTTTGATTATCTGCATACTAAGTATGATGATTCAGGGTTATCCCTGACAGATGTATCGAATCTTGTGGTGAAAGTGTACCACCTCTGCAGAGTGTCAAACTATTCGAATAGCCACGTCCGCGGTTATGGACAGTTGGAATGGCCATACTGTTTCTTTGTCAGATGTTTTCTAAATAACTTGAAATGAATGATGAACTTTGACTTGACCACAACAGGGTTGTGTTTATAATAATAGCCTCCCAACTTAAGTGATTCTAGAACTTTACTTTATCTTTCTTTGCTTCTGAACTCAGCTTAGGTTTCAAACTTAACTTGATAGTTAACTTAGATTCAGCACTTTAACTTAGAATTATACTCCTTGTTAATAGTAGTTTGCGAGTACTTGAAGAGTACTCATGGCTTTTATCCCTGGCTATTATCATGGCCAGACTATGAAGGAGATTATCAAGATGATGGTCAGCAGGACGGCTATGATAACTAGGACTATATGCCTTCGTCAGCATTGCCTGTGCCCCTGAAGATGGACCCCACCACTACGCTTATCTTTTATTTCCGCTGCTTGTTGTATTAAAGACTAGATCATGAGATCCTTATTTGTGTAAAACCTTATGTATGGTATGTAATGGATGATGTACTATAATATCCAATCCGTTATGTCTTGCAAAAATGGTAATCCTGGGATTGCGAGGTATGGCATAACGGGCATCTGGGATTAAAAATCCGGGTGTTTACAGAAGGCGGTGGACCAGAAAATGGTGGACAAGTTAGTGGAAGAGAAGCTCCGCTCGATGATACCCCCTGAGTTTTTCGAGGGGCTTACTGCTTGGAATGCGGGAGGTCGACAGGGGCCGATACATCTGCCCAGCTTAAGCGGCAGCAACTCGGGCATCAATGTTACCGTGTCGCCGGACCTGGTGACCCTGCCAGCCGTCAACGTCGGGACGCAGCCCCTCGTTTTGGTCACACCGACGCCCCCTCCCGCCAAAGATACCAATAAGGCACAGCCGACGGCGGTGGTGCTTCGTGAGGCACCCGAGCGGGAGATTGCAGATGATGATAGGCCGGCC
Organism: Avena sativa; assembly: GCA_916181665.1. NCBI lineage: Eukaryota > Viridiplantae > Streptophyta > Magnoliopsida > Poales > Poaceae > Avena > Avena sativa. The sequence continues at coordinate 409,429,892 of OV702289.1, read as the reverse complement.
GCCGGCATCGGTCGTGTCTCTACATTAGCCGAGATCCACGCCATCACCAAGGTAACTAATTAGTTAGTGCATGTCATCTCCTTTATGCCTTTGATGCATGACTGTTGCCATCTCATGACGCCCAATAACATGTTTTTGCCTCAGGACACTTCTTGCGTACTCCTGCTTAAAGTATGTCGGCGGTGAGTTGAAGGATGTTGCCAAGGGCACTCTTATACAACCGGCGAGCCGCACGATGCAGAACAATCCAATGGATGATGACGTGATGAGGGTCAGGTTGGCTCGGGTGTTGCCAGGGTGCGACGACATGGACCCCCCCCCCCCTTTCAAACTCAGGGAGCCGACGAACACAAGACCCTTGGGGAATGCTACAACTGGCCCTTAACATGGCCGAAGACCCAGATTCGTCTTGCGGGGGGAGCACCGGCGCCACCTCTCGACCGATCATCGCCCGACCACCACCTCGGAAGCCAGTAGCCGCCATTGTCGCCACCACCAGCCGTCACCATCAACTCTTGGCAGCGTGTGCACCGCCACATGGCAAAGACGTTGTGTCGCAACCGCAGTCGCCCCCGCTACCACCACCACCACATGATGGCACCCATGAAGATGATGATGAATTGGTCAACGTTGACGACTTCATCAACACCGGCGCCGCCAAAGGATTGTATATGCCTTCTGTGGATGAAGAACCCTTCGCAGCTCGCGACGACCATCAAGCTAGTCGGCCCAATACATGCACGCAGCGCCTGGTCTTCCATGGTCTTTCTCAAGAGACGCCTCCGGCTGCCAATCCACCACAAGAGAAACCGGGATTGGTTTTCAGCCCCAACACACTCCGAAAGGCGACTGATGAGCAGATGGCAGTGGCTGACACTGTTGTGAAGAAGAAGCACTACAGGAAGAGAGGTAATAGTAATAAGAAGAAGGGTGCGAGCCAGCCTCTTCCGAAGAGGATCCGGGGTCAGGACACTGTCGTCGTACCATCCACACAATTTGGCTTGCCCCGAGTGCATGTAGCTGGTGATCCGATATTGACTCCGGATATGATCCACATTGCGGTTGGAGCCATGTTAACTTTGCACGAGGGTGTCAAGACACTAGAGGCCCTCCTTCTTAAAGACGAAGATCCAAATTACCCGGTTTTCACGGCCAAGGTGCCATTGGACGTGGGCTTCGTCGATGAACCCCCCGCGGATATATTCTTCATAGCGTTCGAGGACATATTCAAGTTGTTTCTCATGAAACGGCTGGACTATAACTTGGTCCGCCTATACGCGCTCAATCTGGCGCTCATGATCAAGAGAGAAAGTACCCCGGAAATCGAGATAGTGGATCCCTACTACATGTAGGACAGCCAGTTGGTCGAAGGATCAGAGACACGGACCAAGGCGACGGCGTACCTCGAGAAGTTCATGGTGGACAACAAGAGTAAGGGCACACTTCTTTTGCCTTTCTTTCCCGAGTAAGTACGCACACTCGCTCATCGCCACCGTAACTTATGCATTTCTTATAGATTTTTTTCCTTTGCTCTTTTTCCAACATTCCATTCCAATTGTGTTGCTCAGAGACAAATACTGCACACTCATCGTCCCTGCCCCGAGGTATTCGCTAGCCATGTATTTCGACTCGGGGAGTTTGACGAAGAAGAAAGACTACACCAGAATAAGGGGTGTTCTTAATGAGGCTCTCGAGGGCTACACCAAGAAGGGATGCACCTTCGTAGATAAGGGGGAATGTATCAAGGATGGCAAACACGTTTTCAAGCACGTGCTCGACTTCCCCTGTGTCAAGCAGTCGACTACTGGTGCCAAGGAGGCCTTCTACGTCCTCCATCACCTTAAAGGCTATGTTCGGGATTGCCATAACCTAATGCTGCCATCTAGTCCCCGAGGATGGGCCGAAACTTTGGCGAAAATTGACGATGCTAATCTTAGAGAAGACTTCCATCGCATTCAGATGAAGTTGTCGCAAATCATCATTGAAGATGTCAACACAAGGGGTGGTGCCCTACAACAAGCCAGAGGGTTGAGTAAGAGGGAGATCGAAGAACGCATCCGTAAGCAGGGTGACACAAGGACGTGGATGATGAAACAGGGCTATCTACCGTTCCCGAAGCCGAGCGAGAAGAGGAAGTCTTCATCATGATCGATGTGTGCCTCTAGCATGATCCAGTGTGTGTATATTCTTGATGGACGCCTGCTGTATTAGTGTGTGTGTGTCATAAACTTTACTATCTCGTGGTCGAAATGGTCATTGTTGTTAGACTTAAACTACCTTGTGGTCGTGTTGTTATTGAACTTATTGCTTCTATGATGATCTAACTTTTAGGTTTATGGATCCTTTGTTTTATATTCTATGAACATATATATATATATGGATGTGAACCCTTAATTCATTCTTTTCGTTGTATTTTTACTAATATGCCTTGTCGTCTATAGAGATGGCGACGAGGTGGTATGTGGTGTACATGGGTAGGGTTTCAGGAGTCTACGAGGAGTGGGAGGATTGCCACAAACAAGTGAATAAGTTCAGCGGCAACATCTACAAAGGATACGCGACTAGAGAGGAGGTGATAGCCAAGTGGAGGAACCACTTATGGAAGAAGAACCGGATGAAGATATTGGTCGGGCTAATGCTCTTGCTCACCATTATCACAGCTGTATTCTATTTGATCCTAGTGTAGGCGGCGGTGGCCACTTCATATTTGTAATGTGAGATGATATGAACTTTGTATTCGGCGCTTGTGTAAAAATTTGGCACTTGACACTATATATGTATCTCGATCGGGCTCTAAGTGTTTGTATTATATATATGTCGGTTTTCATGCATCTACTACTTGTACAATGTATTTTATACTCATCTGGATAAATACTGTATAAATCCTGTATAAATACCTGATTATACACTAGGAAAGTATTTTACTTTGAATATGTGTTACGCAATCAGTGGCGCATATAATTATATAGTCAGTGGCGCATGACATTTCTGTGACGCATACATGTAAATGCGCCACAAAAGTTTTTTCTGTGGCGCATATGAAGAAATGTGCCACAGAAGTTCCAGACTTCTGTGACGCATATCTATATGCGCCACAGGAAAAAGATATCAGTGGCGAGATACCAGTGGTGACTAGGATATGCGTCATAGAAGATGTATTTTCATGCGTCACAGAAGAGTTGTTTCCTAGTAGTGACATATATCACCATTGTGTCTAATACACACTAAAAGATCTTAAACTTTTATTCCTTCTTTCAATTTTCTAATAAAACAAATAGGAGGAAGTCACAGTAAAACTAAGGCATAAGGCATAGAGCTTTACCCAGCTGTGATATTGGCCACGAAAATGATGTTCAGTCCATCTACAAATGTCCCATTTAGCAGCCTTGATCTTCTCTGACTCGCCAGTCAACTAATTAAGCTCTAGATAGCTAGCCATGTTTAGCTCATAGATGCAATTTTCCACATCACACACAATCTAACTGTAGATTCCCTCAGCTCCATGTTGCGCATTGTCCACTACTTCTTCACACAGCTCCCTATAGCACGCCTCTGTCTTCAATATAGCATCTTCCTAATCTGGAAACAACAGTTTGGCACCACGGTACATCTCACCAGCCTTAAGAAGGTATTGGTAGCAACTTATCTCCATCTCCTCGCAACACAGACGGCTGACATCCAAGATTTTTATATGGAACATCCCACGCTCAAGCTGACCAAGTGCGAGAGCCGTCGCTGTGCTCTCGGCCTCCCATACTCCTAGACATTTCATCCCAGCAATCTCAACATGCTTAAAGACACTTTGAGTGTTGTCGAGAGGGATGTGAAAGCGCACACGTGCCCGAATGAGCCCATTGACTCTCTCACGTGTGCATGCAGGTTCAGTTCCACCAACCATCTCCACGGTTGCTTCTAGAATTAAATTCTAGTAGATCACAACCTTTTCAAGGTTGGCCTGTCAATCATAGGATGAAATACATTCAGAAAATATAATCTTGAATCATTATCTGACCTTGATGTCATAGGAAGTAGCTTCATGATAAAAATAATGGAAGTGAATATGTGCAGAGTTGTGATAGGCAACTAATGGAAAAAATAGGTTAATGATAATAATTATGTGGGGTTTTCAGCATTTACAAAACTGAAAGTACAAAATAGGCTGTCGTTGATGCTAATAAAAAATAGGATATCCCTGTGGCTCGCACCATTTCTATTGTGTATGACGCTAATAAAAAAAGGAGGGAAAAGATAATGTGTTATAAATTTTGTTCGATTCTCTTTTCTTCGGTGACCAAAGGTAGAATACAGTTCATTCTTATGTTGTACTCCATAGATATATTAGAGCAAAGCTCTAGGCACCTTTTCAGATAACGCTTGAAATGAACAATATACCAGCGTATGTGTTGACCAGATGGAATTGGTACGTAAATTATTGCATTTTGAGATAGAACCAAACTGGGAACATTAAAATGAGCATCAAACTGTAGCTGACCATTTCACAGAAGAAAGTAGATCCGCAAAAAAAAATGAACTAAAACATACTGGGAGCGTTTTATATACCTTCAGATGATGGTTTTCCAGGTGTGGCGGCGGCCGGAGGGAACACCAAATCCCACCGCCTCAAGCCCTCATCCACCTCTCTCCCCCTCCTCCGCCGCTGCCAGAGGGCCGTCGCCGGTGGCGGCGAGGATCCTTCGTCCTCTCGCGCGCCTGGGTGAAGATGCGGGCTGGATCTCACGTGTTGGGGCATGGTGCGGCCGTGTGGCACCATGGCGGGGCTGTTTTGCCGCCGCGTTGTGTCCGTCGGATCTCCGGCGTGCGGCGGCGTGTGGGTGAGGCGGCGACACGGCGGAAGGCGTGGTGTGTGGGCTGGCGGCGGCCGATCTCCGGCATGTTGACGGCGGCGGCGACGCAGCTACAGGCTGGGCTAACGGCGGGCTGATCTGGCCCCTATGGGTTCGGATGGGTTGCCCTTTCCCGCTGCATCTCGACAACTCCGACGACGACACCATGGAGGTTGGGGTTAGTCCAGAGACACGAGTAAGATGGCGGAGGCAGCCTACTTCTCCGTCGAAGGTGGTCAGCCTGAGGCTGGTTTGGCGGATCTCGCGATCCACCATCTAGTCCCGGCTGCGAGGCGGGAAGACCTAGGTGCCGGTGAAAACCGTGCCGATTGGCAGGCGATGGCAGCGCTACCACGTCATGACCTTGATGAAGGCATCGCCGGGCAACTAGTGTCGACCTCACTCGTGCTGCTCCGGGGGAAACCCTATGATCTTCGGGTCGGGCAATGGCAGTGTCGCGGTGTCGGTATCGCGTTCTCTCCTGGGAGCATCGCCTGTGGAGCAGCATTGGATGGAAGCGGCAGGAGGGGTGGAGTGGCTAGCGCGCGGGGGGTGGTGCTGCTTGGCACCGAGGTGGTGTCGGTGGCTAGTGCGGCGAGAGTCTGTGCATCGATCTACATGCTGACGACGGGTTAGCGGAAGATTTTGAAGGCGGCGATATCCGGAGCGGGTGCGTGGGCGCCGCTCCTTGGATATGTTGTGCGGTTCTAGTGCTCCTTTTGCTTGAGTTCGAGCCGCCGCACCAAGGCACTCCAGCTTCTCTTGGCGAGTGGCAACAGTGTGGGTGACCATGGGGCGGGGTCGAAACTGGTAGATAGGTGTTTCATAGATCTCATTGGGGAGCTAGCGATACGGTTATCGTTTTTGCTCAGTGTTTTGTTTTGGCAATTCCGGTTTGTATGATCTTTGTAATGGCCTTTGCCATACAATGTGGTTCTAATAATAAATAAAGGTTGTGTGCATCGCTTGATGCAGAGGCCGGGGCTCCACTCCCCATTTCGAAAAAAAAGATGACGGTTTTCCATATTTCTCTGCTCTCCAAATAAGAGAAAAAATTGAAGTCTGATATCCCATGAAATTATTCATATGATACTGCATCTCACATAATTTTAAAATCATGATGATGGGGCATCATCTGACCACTGAAAAATGGAAACATCAAAAGTGGCAGTGTGTACAGAAAAGTCAAAACACAAAATGATCCGGAAATGGAAGTGTGTATAAAGGTTGTCGGCTTACACTGATCTGGCCAAGCGCGCACAATATATAGTAGAATAGAGAATGGATATGCTCAAATTAAGATTCAGGTAATTGTTTTATTTTGATAAATTCAAATGCCGAGGCATGCCCTACAATTTTCTGCTCAAAACTAAATTAAGAATTGCACATAAATATTCTTTTAATCATACCTGTAGTTGATGCTTATGAACATAAAGCAAAGATATCACTAAATATTCTTTTAAACCTAGTTTAAATTTAGCAATCAAAACATGCATTATCCAATCGCACACATATCTTAAGATGAAGAATATCTAAAACTGTGACTATTTTAATTGAACAATCCACTCTGCTTTCAGCTGAACATTACTATCGAGATATAATAGTGTGAAATCCAACATGTCCTAAGCACAATACACATTCAAGTAGAAAGTTGTTCTTCTGAAATTAACATTGCATGCGAGCTCTGCACAAAATTATGGCACAACTTTCATTTATGTACACGATAAGTAATTACAAATTCTGGTGAGCCCATTAGCCATGAAATGCACAACCTTCCTTGAACTGTAATGAAAACAACTTCTGCACAGTGCCTACAACAAAACATCGTCTGGTTTGGGATGAATAAATATATAAATTAATTAGAAGGAGGACATATGACACAAAAATGAGCTACCTATCAAACAAAAACTTGGAAACACAACCTGTAGCTCGGTGGGATGTGAACAAGCTCCTCTGCTTCTACCCCTCAATTTAAGCCACACAATAACTTTGTTGAGAGAGTGGCAAACCACAATTTTGTAACTGAGGGCACAAACAGCCTTGCGAACGCGAGGACACACACTTTGGCGATGGTGATGACTGACATGTAAGAGGCTTGTGGTCTGGTCCTCCTCCATGTGATGGTGACGACACACTCCTCCCAAACCTCCAAATCATACCAGCCAGAGAGAGAGAGGGAGGGAGGGAGAGAGAGAGAGATAGAGAGATTGCAGTGCTGTTCAAAGCCCTCCTTCTAATTCAGAAACGTCTCCAGCACAAATTAGGTAAGCCTGCAAACAAAATAACTCACTTCACTATGAATAAAAGTCAAGAAGATCCATGCACCCACAACATCAACCTACAGTAAAAACTCCAATATCCATCTCTATCTAAAACAGAAGATGCAGGTACCAAACATTCTAGTCGATGGCATGTAACAATGTGCATCTGAACTCACAATGTCATAGCAGATGACTTGTGGAGCATGCATTCACAAATGTTCTTCAAGTCATATGGTATCATAGCCTTGGAGGTCTGCTCACGTTGGAACTTCACGCACCGCCGTGCTACTGGTTCACTATCTCTGCTCAACCAAAATATAAAAAAGTATACAACAAAATATGAGAACAGAAAACTGGACATAATCTGCATGATAACAACTTAATCTTATTTGTTGTTTCCTATGGTGAACAAATATTGTTACTACGGCTCATATCTAACCTAACATGTGCATCACACAAACACATCTCATATTTTAGAAATCACAAATGGCGATGCATAACATAGAGAGAAAATCCAAATGTGCGGATCACACAAGCAGGAACAAAATTTCTAAATCTATTATAAACAAACCTGCTATTGTTATGGTACTTTCCTCCACTACTGCTACATCATCCATTAAAAGATATAAATTGAGTTTATATGCTAGGACCACGTCCACAATTAATCAACTAAGATCACATTGCATATTCCAAAGAGGCAAGTATACACAATTGGTCATAGCAAATTAGGATTGTAAACTAATTAGATAATTATAGAAGGAAACAGCTAGGACTAAGGATGAAAAAGTTCAAGAGAACTCCGCCTTGCCAGATCCGGCGGCACAAGCAACCTTTGCACCAACTCATGCTATATGCAACATGTGGAATGATTCCACCGCGACATACTTGGGATCGAAGATTCAGAGGAAAACCGCTTGCCGATGTCATGCTCTTCCCAGTGGTGATGGCCTGAACTCTTCCCGTCAATGGCTTGCTCGAGCTTGTGGGGATGTGTAGAACGGTCGCATCTCACCCAGCCCCTCCTCCCCCTGTGCGACTGTGGTGCACTGTTCCTTCCAGCCGGCTGCGCAAAGGGTGGCGACAGAGGGAGAGAAGATGGTTTGGGAGTGGTGGCTGAGCGAGGGGTAAAAGATCGGAGGAGGCAAAGGGATTGGGGGAGGGGCGATCTGAGTGCAGGCGGAGCTCGCGAGGAGGGGAGGGGCGCGAGCAACGACGAAGGGGAGGAGGCAGAGCAGCCGCGCAAAGATTGGGGAGGGAGGGGATTGTGGCTAGGTTTTCACAGCGGGCTGACTTTTATATGACATGGTAAAAAGCAATTAACGGGAGAGATTAACCGAGACAAGATCTAAAGGCTAAACAAATCTGAATTTTGTGGAGCTTTGTACTACCCTCACCAATTATGTCTTTAGATACCATTGCTTTCATTTGGTAAAAAATAAAGAAAACATAATTTGTTCGAGTTCAACGAGATCGTGCGCCGAGACACACCTAAATCTAGTTATGATTATTCTTTCCATTCCATGACGAAGTCACAATTTCCTGTGGGTGAACCCTGCAATTTCTTCCTCCGCGTGCTTGGTCCAAAAGTTGGACCGTTGACCCTGCACCGTCGTCGCCGTACTGACCACACCACCCTCGCAGGGGCTTCCCATTCCATTACCACCAAATACCAGCTCCCCTCTTCCTTTTCTTCCTCCACCTCCAGCACCTCGCTTCCTTTCACACTACTAGAACCACCAGAGCAAAGGAGACCCAATCGTCGATCTCCTCCGAACTCCTCTCTCCACGCCCGGCATCTGCCATGGCGCCTCACGTGTCCTTCTTACTCGTCGGCGCCGTCCTCCTCCTGGGCCTGTCCACCGGCGCGGCGGGGGCGTCCAACGAGGAAGGGGACGCGCTCTACGCGCTACGGTTGCGGCTGTCGGACCCCAACGGCGTGCTGCAGAGCTGGGATCCCACCCTCGTCAATCCCTGCACCTGGTTCCACGTCACCTGCGACCATGCCAGCCGCGTCGTCCGCTTGTAAGTTCATTCCCATCTCACTCACTGTTTCCATACCGACGCCGCAGATTTCGAGATTTTATCTGTGACGATTTCTCTGGGCTTAGTCAGATTAGCCCACAAACTACGAGCTTTGCTTTTAGTTAGTACTGCAGTAGAGTACGACGTGTATTTCTTTCTTTCTTTCTTTGATGTAAAAGTGAACCTATGTTTCCCCTGGTTCGCAGTTACTTTTCGCTAGCTACAGATAATGATCCATTTGCTTTCTTTGTTCATAAAAATCGTATGGCACACTCACCTATGGAAGCATAGAAATTCATGATGGTCACATGGTTTGCTTTTTCAAATTGCTTGCGTGTTGGCAAGGATATCGATAGTCTTTGGTCGGTTTGCCCCCAATATGAAATAACTAACTGAATAATTAATCATACTACTAGTAATAAATAACATGCAAAATAATTTGTCGTTTGCCATGGTTTGCTTGCTTGTTTGACATTCTTTGCCGTAACCTTTACAGAGATTTAGGCAACTCCAACGTCTCTGGTTCCATTGGCCCTGAGGTCAGCCGCCTTGTGAACCTCCAGTACCTGTATGTGCCCCGCCCATATCATGAGTTCTACCTTTTCTGTTATTTCAACAGAACAAAATGGCGATTTACCCGATTGGAATTTTAATTTGATTTGCAGGGAACTGTACAGGAACAACCTCTATGGTGAGATCCCAAAAGAATTGGGCAAACTGAAGAACTTGATCAGCTTGGATTTGTATGCCAACAAGCTCACCGGAAGAATTCCCAAGTCACTTTCTAAGCTCAGCTCACTAAGATTCATGTATGTATTATGCAATTATTAATTCCTCTATAGTACAAACCCCCCTTTCTAAACAAATCTAGTCTACAATATCATGTCATATCTTTAGTCCACGGGTCATTTGCTTGTTCACATGGTTAAGCATTAGATTTAGTAAAAGGATGTAGGTTTTGATCGCATGATTCATAGTTTCATACGTGAACAACTTTTTCCCCATCTAATACTAAAGCGATTTCTTATAGCCGTTTGAATAACAACAGACTTGCTGGATCGATTCCAGGGGAGCTAGCCAAACTCTCCAATCTCAGTTATGTGAGTGTACATCTCTACCAAATTTAGTTTTTCTTTTGCAGTTTAGAGGCAATTTAGTACGTACTCAAAGTCACGGCGATACACTTAACAGTTTAGTACATCCGATGGGTGCGATTTGCCGATTACCTTATGAGCATTCAGCGTCTCCTTAAGCTTCATTTTGAGCTTTCTTAGGCTAAGCTTGGCTAGTGCCTTAGGTTCTTTGCCTTCCTTCACTTCATTCTCTTGTGCCACTGCCACCTTCTCATTGAGCTTGGTCTTAAGCTTCCTTAGGCTAAGGTTACCCAATACTTCAGATTTGTCGTCTCCCTTCATTTCTGTTAAATTTGCGACAATCAAATACCCTTCATTTCTGTTAGCTTTGCGACAATCAAATAACGAAGAACGATAAGGAATCACAGCAAGGGAGACACAGATTTGACGTGGAAAACTCTCTCCAACAAAGAGAGGGGAAAAACCACGGGCGCCAGCCAGCAAAACTTCACTATAATGGGAAGTGTTTACACAACGCCGGGATTTCACAGATGCAACTTTTTCCAGCCGGCGGCTTACAAGAGGTATATATAACGGTGGTAACCTAGGTCATCAACGATCCGTACCGCGGGGGGTTGTCGCCCCCCGCACCCCCCACAGGCGTCCAAGCCTCCGGCGACGGGCCTCGCTCCGCTCCGTTAGAAGTTGGTCTTTACTTTGTAGAATTTGGATCAACATATAACAAACTTCACCTTAAGACAAATTCCTTCTTATAGCATCAACAGTAATCATCTTCCTGAACAAACAAAGAAAACACTTTTGGCGCCAACAGCCACTTGGGCTAAGTAGTTATACCAACTAAGCTTGAGCATAGCTCAAACTTAGCAACAGGAACAGGCTTTGTCATCATATTAGCAGGATTATCATAAGTGCTTATCTTGCATACCTTCAGCGTACCTTGTGCAACAATATCACAGACATAATGGTACTTGATATCAATGTGTTTTGTTCTCTCATGGAACATCTGATCCTTAGTAAGGTAAATAGCACTTTGACTGTCACAGAACAGGTTAATGCAAAAATCATCCTGACAAAGCTCAGCATACAAACCTTTCAATCAAACAGACTCTTTGTAAGCTTCAGCAACAGCCATATATTCTACTTCGGTTGTAGATAGAGCAACAACTGGTTGCAGCGTTGCCTTCCAACTCACGGCTCAGTCCGTCCGTCTCCACTCTCAAAGCCTGAAAATGTTTTTTAGACCTGCGGGCATCCTGCAAATCGCCTCTTCTGCCCGCACGACTGACTTGTGGGCTTATGCGAGCAGCCCACATAAGCTACTTGTTGCCCGCGGCGGCCTACATAAGGGCACTCTACTCGGCGTTGGTTCAGGGAAACCTATACACCGACCAGGTCGGCACCTACTGCGCGCGGTACGGGCTGACCCAGTCGATGGCCGTTTATCCTTCTTTTTCTTTTTTTTTGGGTTTCATATTTTTTATTTTCGTTTTTTCTTTTTTCTAGGTAGTAAGTTAGTCGCGATGGTTTTCTGCCTGCTATCTTTTACCACCCAATATTTCTTTGGTTATTCTTTCCTTTTCTGGTTTATAAAAAAAATTAAAATTTGTAAATTGTTCATATTTGAAAAATATTTAGATTTTGTTTTAGATTTTTTTAAAAATATTTAGTCATAAAAATTGTTCCTATTTCAAATTTGTTCAGCTTTGAGAAAGTTTACATCTGAAAATTGTTTAGATTTGAAATTTGTTCATACTTGAAATTTGTCTAGATTGAAAGATGTTTAGATTTGAAAATTGTTCATACTTGAAATCTGTTCGGATTTGTGAAATTTTAGATTTGAAAATTGTTAGATTTCAAAAGATGCTACCCCCTCCGATCGAAATTAGTTGACTCAAATTTGTCAAGATATGGATGTATCTAATACTAAATCATGTTAGATACCGTCGAATCTAGAAAAATCTAAGTGAACTAATTTTAGATTGAAGGGAGTAAAACTTTTTCAAAACTGAACATAGCAGATGGCAAGGATAGCCACCAAACAACGACCGAAAGCTTCCCAAAAAAACAACGACTCCTAACTGAACGAGGGAAGCAGTCAAATCAAAACAAACTGAACAACCGGAGTAGTCAAAAGATATGGGCCGAGCCCATAGCCGACTCGTGGTGTGCGGTGCCTCCATGGTGTTGGTGTGCCGCTTAAAGCGGTGCATAGGATCACCCTTGGTTCAGTCCGTCTCCCTCCACTCTCAAGCCTGGATCTGGATGGTTACTGGTTGATTTTTTTACACTAAAATTGTGTTTTAACTTTCTGTGCTATATGCAGTGATTTGTCTAACAATGACTTGTGCGGAACAATCCCTATCGATGGTCCCTTCTCAGCCTTCCCGCTTCGAAGGTAAATGTCTCAAAAGTACACTAGGAGATGACATCTGTTTCAGTCATATAACTTTTCTTATGATTGATGATTTGCACGGTCGTGTCACTCATAACTTTTCGATTGGATGAATGGCTAACATATAGCTGTTACTTTCCACAGCTTCGAGAATAACAGCAGGCTGAATGGCCCGGAGCTGCAAGGCTTGATTCCTTATGGCTTTGGATGCTAGGAGAGCTGATGCACAAATCATGTGAAAGGAAGCCTGTACAAATACTCTATCAGTTCGGAAATATAAGACATTTTAGTTTTGTAATGTATTTAGACATTTTTTAGTGTATAGGTTCGTAGAGGTTTAGAGTGAACCTATGCATTAAAAAGTATTTCACGGAGTTAAAATGTCTTGTATTTCTGAACGGAGGTAGTAGTTGGAAGCCTAGCGCTATTTCGTTTGTGAGCTCAAGAGTGTAGAGCTGTAGCGTCCCACAGACCGCATAAAGAAACAAGGGAATGTGACAGGGGAAATTTTAGTCAATCAATACAGCTAGTATTATTATCGTATATTGTAAATTGTAATCTGCCTACTAAGGAAGCTACGTAACACGCCAGTTTACCTATTTGAACATTTTGCATAGCCTTATTACCACATCATGAGATCTCTTTATATGGTTCATTCAAGTACCCGGCATTGTGAAAGAGAAACACACTCGAAAACTTGTGTATAGATCCAAGAAAGAAAACCATTCTTCCATTCCACCAACGAGAATGGTCTGGTGCTATTTGTAACCCAAATTAACCTGTCCCTGAAAAGTATGACAGGATTAATGGGAGAACATAGAACAAGTCCGAACCGATACTGTCGGGAAATTTTTGTTGCTTTCACTATTGATTTCTAAGTGCCTGCAAAATTGATCATCGCATGACAAATGAACCTCTGATATCACTCTACTCAGAGAAGAGATGCATCTCTATTTGACCAAGACAAAACATGAAAAATTACAAAATTGAGCTTAGAAAACTATTTCGCGGCTGGTTCTGTCGGTTGTCTCCCATGTAACCTGAATAGTAAAGATGATTTTGACATCTGATGCTCTCTCTCAAGTGCTGCAACCACATCCTTCACCGTGATACTCCGTGCCACTTTCATGTGTGCTGACCTTCTAACACCACCTAGTCAAAAAGCACAACACATTCCGGGTTAAACAACAAATGGAAGCATGGGGGCAGATACTCTCAAGATTTAACATGCATTTATTTCCTGATTCAACTCCCACAAAGCTCATCTGTTTCTACCACTTTCTGAGGATAATTGACTGGTTTCTTCCTTCCCTTTGAAATCTGCTATTTCTTTTATAGAGGAAATCCCTTACGGTATCAACTAACCAAATCCCAGAAGATCACCACTCTTACATAGCAGATAGAACTCTTCTTCATTTAACAAAAAATGTTTCTTCCAACGACGGCACCTATGAGTAACTAGGCATTGTTTCTATATAAAAGAAACACAAAACCAATTTCAAGTTGAGTAAGACGCAGGTTGTGCTGACACAGGCCCGTGTTCCTATTTGAAATAATAGTACGACTCCCTAACAAAACTCTTAAAGCGGTTACATACTCATACATCTTTGCAACCGTGGTCCTCATCCTTGCAATACAACTCATGGCCAAATGCAGGTGTTGTGGATTCCACAATTCAACGTCGAATCGATGTGATCTGCCAGTCCTGCCATGAACAGCTGTGCTTGTTGCGGCCATGTGAGGCTACCTGCACACAGAGCAGTGCCAAGAATCTCCCCTGGTACTCCTTGACCGTCCCAGTCATGCTTAGACTAATGAGCTCTCCCAAGTGGTTGGTACACATCGGAGGACCAAAAACAAGATACAGGTACTCCATGCCAGCACACCTCTATCACATTCCAGCAGGTAGACCAGTGTTGGGCTAACCCTTCCCTGTGGTATGATGCCAGCCAAACCTTCTCTTCCTCCATGGTGCGTTGAAGACGAAAAATTGGTCACAACGACTTACCCACATTTGTGGATCCTCCCTCCATAGGAAACTTGAAACTGAATAACCATGGCGCCAACACAGGCAGTAAGCCACTGGTGGCAACGACATGTTTGACTAGACCATCGAGTTGGTCAGTAATTGCAATCAAGTGAGTGGTCAAACTCTTCGTCTGCCATGGCAGATTCTGCTAAGACTACAGACGCCTGGTTGGGGCAGATGAATAAAAGTGGGCAGGGCTGCTGGCGACAGAACACTAATACAGAAAGAGAGGGAAGGAGACTGATCAGGAAAGTCAAGAACGTACAGGAGAACAGAGATGGTAGGGATATGGTAGATTGATTGCTTCCGTTTGGAAAAGATTGGCATCCCTCTTTTCTAGAGGAAGAGAAAATCAACTAAGAAAATTCTCGAAGATTTACAACTCACATATAAGGCACTTCTAACTAATAGACATGTATTTACCCAGTATTTCTTAGATAATAGGACTCGGCGAAGTAACATAACTACTAGACTTCTCAACTAAACGGACTACCTAGCAAAAAACAAATTAGCAAATACTACTCCTGGACTAAGCTAAGTACCAAACTCCTACATCCTTATTGAAGTCCTAAGGTTGCTGCTGCCTGCTATGTCATGAAAATAGACACTGAACAACACAAGAACCAAATTATCACGAGCTTACCAGGTCCGAGCATTGAAAAATAGCCTCGCTTCTCAATTTCCTGCTGTTCTCTTGAGCCCTTTCCAGGTTTGGGTGAAGGCTTGTGAGGCGACATGGTACTGGTTAGGGAGCTGGAAGAACCGTCGCCTCCTTCACCCCTCTGTTTATTTTTTTCAGCTAGCAATTGCCACTTTGAAAGCATATCATCACCTCCGGCTGCAACTCGCACAGCAGCGTTTGCAGCTGTTGTTCTCATCTTATCATCTTCCTCCTTGTAAGTCTAAAATGCAAATAAGACCATACACATCTCAAGTAAGAAACAATGTACATAATGATCATCTGGGACCTGATGAGGGTGAAAGGATAACTACCTTAGCATGCTTTGATGTGCCACGGCTCTCAGCCTTGTCCTTTTCTGAAGAAACAACTGAATTGTCATCTCCCTGGAATTACGAACGTGATCAAACAAAACAGTAATTGACCATACAATCTAGAAATTCTAATGAACAACAAAACTGAAGTGAAAAGGGAGTGCTGCTCTAGACAACTCCACACTGGCGTCTAATTCCAATTCAATGAAAACACAAAACATGCTGGTTAGATCCTAGTTATAATTATATCAATGGAAGAGCTCGCCTAGTAATATTTAGATGACTAATTGACATACTCCCTCCGATCAAAATTAATGGACTCAGATTTTTCTAGATTCGGATGTATTTTGACATGTTTTAGTGTTAGATACATCTGAATCTAGACAAATCTGAGTCCATTAATTTGAATCAGAGGGAGTAACAAATTACAAATCTTGAAAAGAGTATAATAATCCTATAATAGGAGCAGTAGGTCAGAGGGACTATGTATAGAAAATTAACTGGAAATCTGGAATGCCTTGATACAGAATATCAAGCCATGGTTACATTTACATATAACAAGCTGCTAAGTTTACTTGTATAAAACAATGAACCTTATACAGTAGATTAAATTATAAATACAATACGAATATATGGGACTCCAAGCTATAATTTACAACGAAACCTATCATAATTGGGATGTGGTACATGCTTGTTGTGGCCTAGTCTCAGGTTTCCACAAAAGCTCTTTTGTAACACTGAGATGCCAAGCTTGTGTGTTCTTTCAAAGAAACAGTAGTCAGTATGACATACATCAATAGTCCTCTACTAAAACAATCTGGAATTACATTGGATGTCTGAAGTGTTTCCATGACACAAACACTTAATGAACAATTCAACAGAAATATTGCAGTGCACACACATATCGTACTGCACTTTCCATATACCTGCTACAACTAACCCATATTAACTGATGCAATAAACATTAGATAGATCAAATATCTGATCTTTTGTTCTTCCTATCTAAAAAGAAACTAGTAGTGAGATCGAATTGGTCATTGGTGAACCAATCACCACATGCACTCTCAAGCCTAATCATCGGAGAATTGCAGAAATCGCTTAGCGGTGACTGCATGAATTGCACAGTAGGCCAGCCCAACTAAATGCATCCCCAGTTGCAAGCATATACTTTTACTTATTTCATGTGATTTAGATAACAAATGCCCCCCTCTGCTCTGAACTGTAAGGTGTCTATGCTATTACTGGAAAATACTTTTGAATACAAATCCAACGGTATCACTTGTGTCACATAACTCACACTAAATAGTCTTGATATAAGTCAGCAAACTTTATTTCCTAGCGAGCTTGTAAATATTCAACATTAGTACCTACATCTAGACCACTATATATAAGATATAACACACTTGATATTGGCAACTAAAATAATTATTCAAGTTATACAAATTCCTTGGAAAAACCTAAAACATACCTTACATAAAAAAGGCGCCATACGAAGCATGCGTTACATGAATATATATGCAACTATAAATTAAATGAACCGAACATAAAAATCATGCAGAACTAACATCACTTTGTTTTCTGATTCTGTCGGCATCTTCAGCCAGCTTCCTGTCCCACTGTTCTCTAGCTTCCCGGTTGACCTTCAATATATGACGCCGAACATCAGAAGATAAAGGATAAATATGATGCCTTGATTTTTCAACGTCAACCCGCTGCAAATAAATAAAGAAATAATGCATAATTAATTATTATCAAAACAGATTAAGTTTAATGTAGGAAATGTCAACAAGATTAACGTATTGCACCTGTTTTGAAAGCCTTATAATATTGCTTATGAATCCTCGTAACCGCTCCTCAACGCACTGGAGAAAGCTCAAGTTAGATTAGGCATAAGCCAAATCTTGAAAGGGGCTTGCTAGATAATCTCTCACCATGGATAGAGAACGTTCCACGTCACTGCCTATGCTCTTCAGATTATATTTCCTCACTGCCAACCCAATAACATTAGAGAACAGAACACAAAGTTCCTCTATCAATTTAACTACTGTTGAATGATGAAGTATTAACTGATCTCTGCTAATTTCTTTGTCAGAGGTTCCTTCTGTAGAATGAGCCTTTCTTCTTCCAGCTGTACAACTTTCCGAGCAGCTTCTGAAACTCGACCCTCTTCCTTCGGAGCAGAGAAAAGTTGCTCCTCTTCTTCCTGGCAAAAATAATAGTTACAGCATTGAAGCGCCTTCATAACAGGTATGCACAAAGCAAATCAAAAGAACAAAGGCACATTACAGAATGTATGTATACATACCCTCAGATTAACACCACTAACTGCAGTAACATCATTCAGTTGGTCAATGCTTTGATCGTGGAAACCTCCAGATCCCTTCTGCTTTTTGCTGGCACAATATAAAAGGCATCACGGACCAAGAGCAAGTACGATCAAATTGCGATCTACCAACCAAAGAATGAGCATTGAAAAATAAAATTACCTAGATGGCGGAGGAGATGAGCCAATTACTTCCAAAGGTTTCTTCTGTCCAGCAGATGGCTTCTTTTGAGGCGTTTTGGAAGCTACTCCAGAAGGAGGTGCTTGGGTAGCAGGTTGGATCTAATGAAGCAGCAACGATCATTAGAGCAAAACATCAAAATCCTTCATGATACAGAACCATTTTGTGAATAGAGGGAATAATTAGTCAAATCGCAGAAGAAATAAACTTGAAAGAGGCAGGAATGCATGCATTTTGTGCACACAAATGAAAAGAATATTTCACTTTTGCAATCGAATGTCAGGGCATTATCAACCAATGAGGCCAGCATCAAATTGCTTAACTTGCATTCTTAAATCCACCACTCCATCATCTTGCCTGGTAAATCATTAAGTACTTTATCAATTAAGTCTGCTATTCACCTAATTTAAGCTTGCTCGCCTATTCCAAGCCAGAGTAAGTATAACTGGTGCATCTAGCAATGTAGAACACAAATGGAAATGATAGAATCATATAATGTTTGGTGACCTGGTTAGGGGACAAAAGGCCCTATTATCCGAATAAAGGATGATGTCCCTTTAGTTAGGCAAGTGGAATTAGCTAATATTGTATCTTTCGGATTTGAGACAAGATAGCTTAGAGATAGGATCATTTTGAAACCAAATATTTGCATCCTTATTTAAGGGCAAGCATGTCCATAATCAATCAAGCATGACAAGTTAATCAATTTAGTCTCCTCCTAGAGTCATCCCTCATCTTTGCGTCTTTGATCCAAAGGAGTTTTCATGGGGATTACATCCCTAAGAATTTAGCCTGTGTTGGTTGTTTGATGTGTAGGATTATATTCCATATGAAGTTTTTCAATGGCCTTTTTTGGCTCATAACTCTTGGAACATACATATGGTTGTCCTGTGGTTCAATTAACCCTATAGGATTAAAGATGGTATGACATCACAATGCATTGCAATCCTACATTTTTTCTTATTCTAGTGGTTTTTTATCTTAATAATAACTAAATAGGTGATCCCTGTTTAAGTGTATAAGTGGATTGTCTACCACTTTCCATCAGGTTGGTCTTTTGGAATAGTTGGTTAGTGCATGAAGCTTGACATGGTATCAGAGCCAAGGTCTCAAGTTTGAGTCATGTGTGGCGCAATTTTTCCTAAATATTGCTGGTGCCCCCTCCGTCCACATATTGGCCTCTTGTGCCATACCTCTGAGTTTACACGTGTTGACTTGTCTCCCGTCACACGTGAGGAGGGCTGTTGAAGTATATAAGTGGATTGCCTAACACTTTCCATCAGATCGGTCTTTTGGAATAGTTGGTTAGTGCATTAAGCTTGACATGGTATCAGAGCCAAGGTCTCGAGTTCGACTCCTATGTGTCTCGAGTCTGTCTCCGTTGCTGTACCACACGTGTCCTCTCCTCTTCCACGAGATCATCATTAATCTCCCGGCCTGAGTCCTTCGATAGGCGCCTCCTTTGGTCTTCCCATCAAGTCTCAGTACCCTCCCATTCTTCATGTTTCTTATTATATAATCGGTCTCTTGAGCTTCCATACGTCTGTTCGGATTGAACCCCATAAATTCCTCTATCTAACCTGAGTCGATCAAAATTAAACGGAAGAGACGCAAGTAGAGGAGATCCAACAAAAGTGGGGCATCTGAGAAATCAAGCACCTACTTCACGAGTCCCTCATGATAGCGTTCTTCCAAATGCCTGGCCCGCCAGCGCCATCTTCCGGGCAGTACGTTGTCGTTGCAGTATGGTGATTGTCACACATCCTATAATTTCCATGTAACCTCCCACGGTGCGTCCCCGGCAGAGCACTATTGAGGTTTGAACAGGGTTTGGACGTCCAACAAAAGGTGCTCCAAGATGAAATGGAAATCAAGGTTCCGCTCCTTCTGATTATGTCTCTTTCTATCTGTTGAAAATTTGGTCCGTTTCACCAATGTTCAATTTCAGGATTGCATCAACTTGGTGGGGTCCCGCCGTGGATCTTCACGTTAATCCTTTCGTTCAGTTGGTTGTATTTAGCCCTTGGCACCATAGTTTCCCCACCGAATCATCATACGCAGGTACAAATAAAACTAGGATCATTTTCCTTTCTTTTATTATCAGTTCTACACTTTTACTGTACATGGCCTTCACTTCACTGTATCAGCAGAAAAAATACTTTTGATCACTCTATCTTGAACAAAGAATTAATGCATACATAATTTGATGCATATTATATCAATCTAAGAGGTGAGAATCACATAGATGTATACAACTAATTTCGATATGTGTACACATTGCTTGGACTGAATATATCTAGATATACATGAGGCATGTTTTCTTCTTCTCAACGTGGGCGCGTTGCCATGTTTCAGTGGTCATGTATATTGATCCAACTGAAGCAGCTAGACATGCAGCTACTAGGATGGCGAAGTTGGTAAGTTTCATTGTAAAATTATCATTATTTGATTAACCTTCCCTGTGCTAGACATAGATTAGCAGTGAAAACTTGAACGTGCCAATTTCATTATTTGTTGTTAGTCACTCAATATAATGTAATGTAAAAACTATCAAGGTAAATAATATTTGCTTTTGGTAATCCTCCACTCTCAGGTCTTGAAACCATGCTTATTTTTCAACAATTTATCTGGGTGCATTAGTAGAATGACTCGGCTCTACTCCTCAAAGATAACATTAGCCTGGCAGCATGTGATCTTTCCATTTCATATTTCCGATGTAGAATTGACCTAAGACACTTAACTTGGTTCATGGTCATCCTTTTTCCCTCGTAATGTCACATTACCATCTTTCAGCCATGTAATGTGAGGAATCAATGCCCTTATTCCTCGACCGTCACCGGTATAAATATTTTTTGTCTGAATGTCTCCAAGTCACTAGCATACAACACTGCTTATATTTCATTCAATCAAAATTATTCAAAAAAAATAAGTCAAAGGGAAGTAGCATCTTTTTGTTAGAAAATTTACAAAGCAAGTACGTTGTACCTTGTCAGAATTAGGGATAACAACAAACCCAAGAGTGGATTTTGTGACAACCTAACATTACCACACATGTTTTACTCGATGTTTCCTGATTTTTTTTTATTTAGAGCATCTATTTCCCCAGCAATCGTGTGGGGCATCATCTAGTTCTCTAAATCAAAGAGGCATTTAGTCTGTCCCTTAACACCCTCACTTGTGCTGCTTCAGCAATCCTTTGGACTGTAGTAATCCCATAAAGATCCCATTTGGCATCAGAGCCAACACCCTGGCTTCCAATACTACGATATTTTCTGCAGCCGAAGAGATGCCCAGAAGACCTCTATGTGATGATCTGTCACCTGCTTGACTGTGTACAGCAAGTGTACTTCTTCATGAATTCAATTGTTATGAAGCGGTAGAGACGATATAAGTATTCCATGGTACTCCACGATCCTTCCCTCATGAGGTACTGGTCAGACCAACTGACAGGGTGTGAGCATTAAGGCAGCTGCAAGCCAGTGCGCTACAGACCATAACAGCTGTTTACGACTTGCACTTAGATGATATAAAAAGCCTTCACCAGCTATGTTAGTATCACTGAAATATGTATGCCTACAATACAGATTGTGGACTTTGAATCAAATATATAGGTTTGGGTGGTGGGTGCAATTATTCACATTACATTCAATTAAACATATTTTATCTTCATATTTTGTAACCCACTGCAATCATAAAATACATACATTAGTATCAAAATACCAAATTTATATACTGATATAATTTATTATGAGTATCATGACCTTATACCCGATCCTATCAATTCTAATAGATGGACCACAACCCTACCGCAGTAAGACCTCTTGGTTCTGATACCATGTAGAATTGCATGCCCCAACAAGTTCACCGAAAAGCTTAAGCTGATGGAGAACAGTGGGCAATACACTTATACTTCAACAACTATGACAGTGTGTCGTGATACTGATGATCTTACTTGAAACTACTACTATATTGTTATGGTCGTGGGTGCAGGACATAGGCATATCCGTGAAGGCATTGGATAGGTCATTTTAGAGATAGGAAGGTTAGGAAAATGAATAAATAATTTGGTACGAACAGTCCAATTGAACTAGGAAAGTAGAGTTATGGTTTAGTCTTGAGTTTGAATTGAGATACGGCGTGTCGATCAAGTTAGTCGTCCGATATAAAGGACTAGTGTGTAACAGATCTAATCAAGCAATAAGAAAGTAGTTATCAGTCTGTTGTCTCCCTCGCTCGTCTGCCCCAACCTATGTTTTACTCCCCCATCCCCTACATTGTGTCGTCCAGCCATCTTCATGGCGGTAGTTATCCAGTTTGTTCCATATATCAAAGATTATCTGGCTTCATTGGTTGTTGGCTGATATTGGTGCTTCATGTGATGCACCATATCTATTGTAACTTACAGCATTGTTACTATACAGACTGCGAACAATCCAATCAAGCATACTGGTGCCAGTGCATAATTTCCAAGTTCCCACTACCAGCAGGCAAGCATCAATCTCCAATATGTCCAACAGAGGTTCAAGTTTCAAAATTCTTCACAAAGGTTGTAGGACCAACCTGGTTTCCATACCCTCATCCTCAAGTTATTACATTCTCCTGACCCATATCTTTTAGGTGTATGAACCTGTCATATAACTTGCATACTTGTATAGGTCCATACAACTATATAACTTAGTGTATACCTCAACTCAATGCTATAGAGAAAATGATTCTACTGATTTCAAATTGAACAGTAAGTACAACTATAAGCACACAAACACATATATCAACGCAATAGCACACTAGTGTGTACCTGCATGTTAAGGTCTGTTGGAGTACCATGAGATCGATGAGGTTGACTTGAGCTTGCCGTAGTCAAAGACTTAGAATTGGCCAAAACAGATGGTTGATTTTCCAAAACACCACCACCCTTTGAAGATAAAAGTGCTGGGTTGACTTGTTTTGCATTCGAGGTAGCAAAAGAACTTTGTGCAGATTCAGATTGCTGATGAGCAGCTTCGATGTTCATATGTGCTGTTGGGGTGAAAGAGTTAGCTTTCTGCTCCTTGTTTAACGGTTGTTGCCGTGAAGGTTGATTACTTTGCAGTGCTGGTCGTGTGGCAACACCTCCTTGGACAAATTGTCCTCTTTGACCAGAATCTGCCATCTGTGGTCTAAGTGGCGCAGTTGGACCTCCAACTGACTGTTGAAATGGACGGGCATGAATATTATTTGCCCCAAACACTGGCAAAGATGTCTGGGGACGCTGCAGATGATGTTGTGTTGCTTGCACTGGGGTCGAGTGGATATTAGGTGGACGGTTTTGTAGCATATGCACTCCTTTCCTATCTGGCATGTTACCAGTTTCATTAGGCTTCTGTAAATTACCCTCTGAAGCTGTGTAACCCATGTTACTCTGCATTTGGCCAGACGACGAAGGTCGAAACTGAGGTGGTCTTGAGCTCTCATTTTGCTGACCTGAAACTTGACTTAACAAAGATAAGTTGGTTGGGTTTGCCGGGGGATTCCGTTGTGCCTGAGTAGCCTGCGGCCAAAGAAGACCAAAATAACTACCAAAAAAAGAATATGTTGATAAGAGTAAGAATAACCATATCTTGACTGCTGACAGATATATAGATTGACCTAACTTAAATATTAACTTCACAAATGTGAGGCAGCACTACAAATGAAGTGGGGTCAGGTTATGTTTACATGGACGTGCATTAGGGTGGAAAGCTTTGTTACCTGCATTTGATATTGTGAAGCGGCTTGCTTGAGCAACTTATCACCAACAATAGTCCTAATAACCTTTAAAAAATGTTCCTTGCTGACCTCATTTTTCTATTGGAAATAAAAAGTAAAATTTAAGTAATAAAAAGATTAGGTAATCTGTTATGAAATATTTTGGACCAGTTATTTTTCCAATTCAACATAACTGAGGGACAAATACCAACCCGTAATTTTGCAAAAATGGACTGAACTTGTATATCCCTGTCTTTGTCAAGGTAGCGTCTCAAAATCGGGATTAGCATATGAAATGTAACAACAGGAGGTTTTCCCACCGTAGCTGGACTGCTGGTTTGGTTTGTGCCTGGTAGTTGTTGACTCTTTATTTGTTGCATAGGCTGCTGCTGACCAACAGTACTTTGATGAGCATTGTTTCCTGGCTCTTGCTTGACGTTTCGCCGGTCACATTCATTTTGAGCACTAGAATGAAGCTGTTGGTTATCAGCACCTATGGGAACTGCTTCAGGTCTGGATGACTGCTCATTTTTGCAATATAAGTGTTTTCGTTCCTGTTGTTGCCTCTCCTGGTTTTTAATTTCATTCTTTACTGAAGCTTGCCACTGTCCATGACTCTGGTTTACTACTGAGTTCCTTTCCTGAGGTAATGTACCTGCAATTTTTGGTCAAATTAGCACACTTCTCCACTCCAGTTCAAATACTCTGAAGCAAAAGGAGAATGCAAAATTGTAAATACAACTAAAAGATACTAGATAAAATTCATTAATTAAGCTGGAGGTTATTTTCAACTTTAAGGAATATTTGTTTAAGACCTTTCTTGCTTCAAGAGCACCAGAGTTGATGTTGACTCTTCTTCAAGTTCTTCACAACAAACGGGGAAAATAAATACTCGAAGAAAAATACCACCGTACTGAATTAAGTCATAACTAGTTTTCAACTTCAAGAAATATTTGTTTGAACCTCACTGCTACTATAAGATCAGTGCAAGGGCATCTACAATCCATTATATCTAAGCTTTGTATCTAGCCATCTATGAGAAAATGCTCTATTTATCATTATTGATGCAAAAAGCTAGAAACTGCCATTCCAGTGCATCATATGTTAGGTTTATCTAAAGGTCACCGGTGTATATAAAAGAATCCAAGAAAATTTTAAATGACACAACTATAATTGCTCCAACCAGGTTTATTTACATAAATTTATGCTCAAATCTCATGACGCGTACCTAGCTTATTGGTCACCCTCTCTCTTCCACATCATTCAAAATCTGAGGTCCCATATGTTTACATAATGCTGAAGTGAAGTATTGTGGATGCACTAGATGCTTCAAACTTGTTTAAATTCTACATGACAAAAGGGCGACACAAAATATTCTTACAAGTACCTCCACGTCACCATTCCTGAATTAAGTTGCAACTCATGTTCGTTCAAGGAACACATTCGGCTGAGCTAACATTCTTGGGCAATATATCCCTATATACAGTGTTCAAATTATTGTTCACAAATCAAATGATATGATGATATCCCGTATTGTAGCGCTCATTGGATACATTTCTCTCAATCCAGACCTGCTTTATGGGCAAACCAATGGAAAATTCCAATTCAACAACATAGTAGTTATTTCAGTTGCAATATGCCTGATTACATTCATGCACTATCAAAAAATTCTCCAGTAAAAACAAAAAAACTCGTTGCATGCTGAATGCTCATGGATTCATGGGCTTTTGCTATATTTATGATAAATTCATTTCCAATTTCAGAAGATACAAATGTTCTCAAATTCAATAACCACTCTTCATTGTTATATGCATGCAATCAAGAAGCAAGAAGCTCTAAATTTTCTAACAGAACACCCATAAAGTGCAGAATTCAAAATTCACTTCCTAATTTTTTTTCCTTGCACGAATAAGCTTCAAAAGTTCAAACCCTAGTCTGAGCACAGCAAAATTTGTCTTCTCTTGATTCCTATCATTCCATCATAGAGGAGAGCCAGTCCATTGATGACTGGTTTATTTGTCCAAAATCCCCGGGCGCACTCTAAACCTAAAATTGCAAACTGGTAACACAAATTAAGGAGCTGCATTCGGCATTATGTTTCTTGATTCCATTACTCATCCAAATCTACCAGCAAGAACAGCGGACTCTGACACCTGATTCCAGGGGAAAATACGGGACGGCTCGAATTCGGTTCTAGAGCCGGAAATCATCTACGAGGGTAATGGGGCTGGGTGCTCACCGGCGGCGTGATCCAGCGGCTGGGAGGAGGAGGAGGCGGCGCTGGTGCTGGTGCTGGAACTGCCCTCCACCTCGCGGTTCAGCGCGGCCGTGAAGGCCTCGACATCGGCGCCCGAGTGGATGCTCTCATCCTGCGCAATCCCAACAACAAGAAACCGCCATTGAGCCCTTCCCTTCCCCCAATAAGAAAATGGCGGGGGGGTGGGGTTGGTGTCGGGCACCTCTTCGTCGTCCTCGAGGAGCTTCATGATGGGATCCATGGCAAGGGGCACGAACTGGTTTTCGAGCCTCCGCTCTCGTCGCCGCCGCGCCTCGTCCCGCGGCCGTCCGGTCGGCTTGAACGAAGGACGAGAAATACTTAGCGTTTTTTTTGACGTGGAGAAATACTCCCCTTGTGCGGGCAGCAAGGAACAAGTCCGGGTCGGTTGCTACTTCTTTTCCCTTGCCTTGTTTGGCAGCCGGGTTTCAAAGTAGTTCCACGTGAATTTTACTTGTCCAGTCTATTACCCAGATTTCTATCTATCTACTAATTTAAGCTGAGGTAGGTTCGTCCTCCTCAATTTCCGTTCACCTTTTTTTTTCCGGTTTTGCCCCTGACGGTTTGGTGGTATTACAGCACTTGCCACCGCCAAGTGGAGTACTGAAAAGAAGAAAAAACAACCATCGCATGGCTCTGACTCTCCCTCTCGATCCCCGAACGCAGCACCCCTCTCGGGCACAGCCACGCCGCCGACCACCCACCCCGCAACTCCCCGACCTCGGAACCTCCCCCAGCCCTGCTACTCGTCGGCGCAGCCCAGCAACCTCTCCGCAGCTGATTTCCCCAAACGACATAGCCTCCCTACGCCCCCAATCCAGCCGCCTCCCAAACCTCCTAGCCTCCTCTGCTGCCATTGGTTTCCATCCGAATCGTGGGGGCCGACGAGGCGGCGGGCCGTCGTCGTTCGCGGCGAGGAGGGGGCTCTCTTCCTCTCTCACGCAGGAGCTACCAAGTCCCTGACGGCCGATGCTCTGTCTCGTCATGGCGGTGTAGATCCATGAGGCGAGAACGAGGCTCGCGCGGGGGCTGCCTCGACTGACCACTGGTGAGAGTTGAGGAGGCGTGTGGGGACGGACGAACGGGGCGACCAGGCGAGGTCAGGAGAGAGAGGGAGGCCAAGCGACGACCGGCAGCGGACGTACTGGGTGGAGGCGTGTGTGTACCGACGACCTGGCCGGCGACTACGGACTGCGGTGACCAACACGCGACGCAGGAGCCCACCCTCCGGGCAGCCACAGTGACCCCTGCCGGCTGCGCGCTGTATCTGTACACCGGCGACGGAGAAGAGGAGCAAAGCCGTCAGGGGAGGAGGAGGTGTGGCTGCGGAGGAGAGGTAGGCCCCGTGCCCCCGTCGTCCTCCTCCTGATCTCCTTCATACCGTATTAATCCCCTATGGATCTGCTACTTCCGTTCATTCATAGCCATAGGAGTGGCATATGTGTCCGACACCTGTTTGTGTTAAAGCCTGCAAGGAGCAAAGCAAGGATACCAAAGAACAAGGGTAACGAAAAGAGCATTTTTCTATAATCTTTTACATGGCTGCTGCTCTGACTTTCTTTTTTGCTCAAGCTTGTCCATTTTTGGACGTCGTGTTCTACGATCTGGTACTGCCGCTGCTGCTTTGCATAGTGCTCGTAGCTTCCCGATGCTTTAGCCATTGTTGCTAGACATAGGAAAGAAGCACCACAGATTGCATAAGTCCGAGGAAAATGCCACCAAGGAACATAGAATAGTTCTAGGACATGTATCGATTCATGTAGCATACTCATACCAATGTAAATTTTTCTCACTGTTTTTTCTGCTTGTAGTTCTATTTTTGATTAAAGGTAAATTCTTCTAATTTAATAAGAGCCCTTGTAGTTAGAACCATTAAGCGTTTGTGGGAGATAGCTCTTGGCTAGGGCGTTCATAATAGACATGGTGCAGGATGGTGGCTGAAACAACAGGCAGGAGTGGGGAACATGTCGAGGTGGGTACCTGTGAGGATGGCATCGGTGCCATGGAGCGCACACAGAGGACTATCAAAGTTCGAGTACCATTAGGACAAACTATATAGGTTTACTCAATATTGATGTTTTAATTTATATCCAAAACATGGTACTTGTCGTTTGAGTGATTTATTGTGGTAAGAAGATAAATTTATGTCTGTTAAATGTAAGCCAATCTTTAGTTCAAACAGAACATGATTTATGTTCAGAGATTTTGCTAAATGTAAGCCTATTAAGGCTGTAAAACCTGGTTTCAGATGGGAGCTGCATATAATGTAGGCAAGGTATCTCATGTGATTTTTTGGAAGGGTATCTCGTGTAAAATTTCGGGAAGGTGTCATGTGGATTGACCCTGTCGTCTGAATTAATTCCTCAAAATGTATAAACATTGTGAGCAAGTGCACATGACAGTGGGTGAACTGTGAAAAAAGATGAATAGTATGCATCTTTTCGAATAATATACACTCCTGGAGGATGTTCCTCTGCATGAGGAATGATGACTAAAATATTTTCTTAGAGAAATTAGTCATCTCTTAACAAATCAATATTTACAATCTCAAAAGACTGTTGTTTGCAAAGCTGAATCCTGTCAATCCTTATAGCGTCTATGTGGATTGAACTTGTTCTGCTAGAGATCAGAATGTCCATATGTGGTGTTTCTGTGTCTGTATATATTTTTTGTATTGCCTGACTTTATATTAGAGAAAACAAACTAACGGCAATGGAGCAAGCTTATTTTCAGCAAGCTAATCCCTTTTTCCTAAACTGGTTGAATATTTGATTTTGTATTATATACTTTTTCGTTGTATGAAACTTATGATTGTCACAGTGTAAATTCAAATGCACAAAGAGGAGCCCTTGAGGAGGTAGTACAACGCAGTACCTTTTGGCAAGCAATGCCTGTAGTGGAATATTTTATATAGGCTTTGATCACATTTTGATTTATTAAGAGATACAGTATCATCATAGTGTTAACTTGTAAGTATGCTCCGAAAATTTTCCTCTGACCAAATCTCTTATTACTATATTTTCTACAGGACGAAACTTCAATACTCAATTATTTGCATGGCAAAATAAGCTTTCCAGAGGTCAACTTCATGCTATGACATAAGACCATGCATAAGACCATGCGCTATGTGGTATCGATTCAACAAAAAATGTGGCAGAGTTAAGAATCGCTGTGGGTTTGCTACTATGTTGGATTCGAATTGTATATGGGTGTGTCAGCCATGCAATCTTATTTTATATGGCATCCTCTCTCCTCAAACCTAGCATCTTTCTTTCTGCCATGTGGACCCATTGCATTGTTTTTTACAGATAGCTTCTCTCGAATCGAACCAACGTTTCGGTTCGCTTCTCTGTTCTGACACCATGAACCGATGCCATGCTATGTATTGAATCGATTCCAACACCATATGGAACCGCTTTTGGTATACATAGTGCATGGCCTAATAATCACGTGGCGTATTTATATGCTAAATCTATTTGTATGTCTCTCTAACGAAATGGTAAATTTTATCACAAAAGGATCTTTGGTACTCCCTCTATCCCAAAATAGATGTCTCAAATTTATCAAAATTTGGACGAATCTAATTTTCCTCTGACCAAATCTCTTATTACTATATTTTCTACAGGACGAAACTTCAATACTCAATTATTTGCATGGCAAAATAAGCTTTCTAGAGGTCAACTTCATGCTATGACATAATAATCACGTGGCGTATTTATATGCTAAATCTATTTGTATGTCTCTCTAACGAAATGGTAAATTTTATCACAAAAGGATCTTTGGTACTCCCTCTATCCCAAAATAGATGTCTCAAATTTATCAAAATTTGGATGAATCTAGACACTATTTAGCATATAGATTCATCTAAATTGTTAAAAATCTAAGACATCTATTTTGAGACGGAGGGAGTAACTAATATCTCATGGCATAAATGGTTGTAATCCCGTAGCAACGCACGGGCAATTTGCTAGTACCTAATAATAAAGGAAGGAGTGTTTCTTGTAGTACCTACACTTTTTTGGACGACTTTACCCTTTGACCAAAAAATAAATTACCCACCAATGCCACCGGTAAGTGAATCTATCTATACCCCTATACCACCGATAAAAAAAAGTGTCATGCGTCCACACGCCGAAAGTAATATCCATTATTTATCTGCAACTGCTAAAACGTGTACGTGTGTATCTCCAAAGCACCAGGGCTTGGCTGGCTATCCTAATCATGTCTCTTTATATATGTGTTCACCGTGTCCTTGATCGGCTTATCTCCTCGCGAGATTGATTGGCGGAGGACACCAAGGGAGGAAAATGCGGCGGACGAAGAATCGACGATGGCTTGGCTCCCGTTGGCACCACCCGTGGTCACCCCGTCCGGCTCAATCTCGCCGGCACTACACCATAACCGTGTCCGGCTCAATCTCTCCGGCGTCCAAGTGATTTGATCCTCCCAAACCGACCAGTCCTGGTAGTGATACGGTCGACAAAGGGCGTCGTTGGCCATGTGTTTCGTCAATCGATCGGATTTTATTAGGATTTCTTCGTGGATCCGATCGAGAAGAAGTTCGCGGCGGCGTACTCGCTAGCCAACCTGACCGAGGATCCCGAGCCGACCAACAGCAACTTCTACAAGATCCTCAACTCGGGGTGTGCCGATGTGGAGTATCGATGACAAGCTGCAGAGCAAGAGCGAAACCAAGGAGAACATAACGCGAGCGCGACCAAAGGCAATGTCCCGGCAAGATCCTCAACTCGACCCGACCAAGAACGATGTCCATAAGATCCTCGAATCGGTGGGCACCGAGGTGGAGGAGGGCAAGATGCAGATGATGTTCAAGGATATCAGTACGAATTTTCGCACGTCACCTATTGGGCCGTCCACCTCGGCATGCCACATGTGTCAACAACCTCGATGGCGGCCAGTGGTGCTACATGGGGACAAAGTCGAGAAGAGCGACGGGAGGTGTAGAGCTCGCTCAGAGGGCTCTTCGACACACCAAGGACGCGCCGAACTCCTTGCCTTTGGTCATTATTACTCTCAATCCACCGCAAAGGTCCTGTTTTTGTCGAGAGAGCCACTGGATGACATCGTGCAACTGGCGTTTTGATAGGCGGTCGCTGCTGCCATGCGGGTGTCCAATATATTTGATGCGAGGAGTTCTTGAATCCTGAGCATGCGCATGCAGAAGTGACTGTGTAGAGCCCCCGAATATACAAATTGTTTGGTTTGCTCCTGGTTTTGCTTGTAAACACTTCCGTTGCAGCTGAAAGAAAAGTGTGAGAAAGCTATACAAATTTTGATGGAGGAAAGCAACGTCTAGGTATGGCATCATGCTATCTACATTATACTAGAAAATCTTCTGAATTCATTGAATGCCTTTTCGAGGTTAGTAGCTAAAGTCAGTCAACGTTATTTTGTTTCTACATTGATTTGTCCAGCTCAGTACGTGAATCCAATTGCTTTATTGATCCACTAGGTACAAGATAGGTAAAGAAAGAGTCTTTATCTTTATGGATTATCCTCATAATGCAGAGGTTATGCACCTTTAAAGACGGCGATCGGTGAAAGTTTCCTATACTTGAAGCAGATTGAGGACGACCACGATATGGCGCAACCCCCTAGACTTGAAGTGCGACAACCGCTAAAGTGGCCCGCTAGCATGTTTATTCTCACTTTTTGTCAAGGAGCTTGACAAATGTTCATCATCTGTTGTACTAGAAATTCTAGGTAAATTTAAATGACAAAATTTGCTTTGTGGTATTAATAAAAACAGTTTCTGAGTAGTAAAAATATTCGGGGTCTAATTCTTTTTCAATAAAAATACACGTCTTTCATTTTATAGTCTTTTTCCTCCGGTGCAACGCACGGGCATTTTTCCTATATATAATAATAATAATAAAAGACGAAGTGTTTCTTCCGGTCCAACTCTTTTTTAGACGATTTTATCCTCCCACCAATTTCCATATTACCGCATATGCCATGTACCGGTTTGGTATATCTTTTTCTCTCTGATTTGCGTTCTGTGCCGATGGGCCGTTTCGTGGTATGGGCCAACCTTCTTTTTGCAGCTGCGCCCCATGAGCTGCCTCAGCTACACATGTTCGTATAAATAAGAAAAATCAAATGCCAAACCGTAACTTGTAGGAGTCATGTTTAGTCCCACCTTGCCCCGTAATACCAAACACGACCGGTTTATATATGTTCAACGTTGGCCATAGTATCAGCGAGCTAAGTTGGGTATCAACAAGCAGCGACACCGTGGAGGTGTGAGCTAATTAATTTGAAGGGAGTGTGGGCTACATGCTGTGCGCCAGGGCACGCTGCATGATTGATTAAGTAAATGAAATTGTGAGCCTGTGCACAATTAAAGTGGACTGTTTGGGACCGATAAGAGATTGGAAGATCTAGATAGCTAAAGTGAATAAAATTCAAGACCAAGTATGGATAATTATGCAGGCCACGGCCAAGTATGGATAATTATGATGTGCGCCAGGGCACGCTGCATGATTGATTAAGTAAATGAAATTGTGAGCCTGTGCACAATTAAAGTGGACTGTTTGGGACCGATAAGAGATTGGAAGATCTAGATAGCTAAAGTGAATAAAATTCAAGACCAAGTATGGATAATTATGCAGGCCACGGCCAAGTATGGATAATTGCATTTGGGGATGTTTCATCACTGTGGGGAATAGATGGAAAACAACAAATCCAAGAGAGAGTTTGGTGGTGTGCCAAAAATCATTTTCAGTCATAATAATAAAGGACGAAGTGTTTTTTTCGGTCCAACTCTTTTTTAAATAGGTTTGTCCTCTCACTAAAATATTTTATAATGCCGCGGTACCATGTACCGTACTGGTCGTTTGTTTTATTTTGAGATATGCAAGCCACGCCTCCAGGACTCTCAGTCCACGTTTCATCCACCAGATTCCTCGGTGTTAAATTTTTTGTCCATCACATGTACGGGCCTGGCCCTGTTATTCCTCCCGCGTCATGCATTTTTGGATTCTGAATTAGTTTCACCTCGTTCTCATGGCCTGGACCGTCGGCAAATATTACGCCCGAACCTGCTTCCAATGGTTGCAAATAGTACCACCTCGCTATCTTAAACTAAATTACACATGTTTATATACTTTCACATATGGGCTGTCAACAAGCCAAGGATGAGCTCCATATGAGAAAGGAACAGCAAATCAAATCAACGATCACTGAAAAACTGGAGCATAGAAGGTCACGGGCGGATGCAGGAGGCATAGTTCGTCGAGGCATGGATCTCGGGTCTAAGGGGGAGAGAGACGGGCGAGCGTGCGGTGGGATGGGGGCGGCTCACGGCGTCGGGTCTGAGGGCAGATAGAGACAGTGGAGCGTGGGGTGGGATTGGGGGTGGCTCACGATCGATGGCAGCGCGCTGAGAGACAACGATGCCACCACTTATATATACCCTGCTTATAGTCAAACCGTCGGAAGAAAAATAAATTCATGGGGGACTCAATCAATTGATCGAGACCACTATTTTTTTTAACTCACCGTCGGCATAATAAAGACAAAACTCACCACCAGCATAACAAAGACTAACTTCTTCCACCGCAACGCGCGGGCACTTTTGCTAGTATAATCTAAGGTACGTTTCACAGTCTGCTTTACAATTGTGCAAGCCCGTGTAAAAGGCTAAAAACTCCTCAGGTCGATGTGTTGTCGGAATTGGAGGGAGGAAGTGGATCCGGGTGAGGGATTGTCTTCACAAAATACCCTGGGGATAATACACGGACAAACCCCACAAAAAGCTGCTACCAAACAAGGCCTTAGGTGCTGGTCCTGTCGATCGACTTGGATGATCTCCGCGCTTTCTCGGCCTCGTTGGATGGATCTACCACTCGAAAAGAGGCAGTCCCTTAAAAGTATTTTTCTTTGGACGCGACTACTAGCGGACGCCCTGAAAAACGCCGATCCTGGCGGGCGTTCTGACAGGATTTCCGCATTCCCGCGATCCAGGGTCGCCGCGTCCCACACCCTCCCGTCGGACACGTGACCAGGTCAAAAAGCGAAAAGGTGGGCTTTTCCCCAAAGAGGGACCATCTTCTTCTCCAAGAAAAACCCCAACTCGAAAACAAAATCACCCAGATCTAGCACTATCCTCCTTCCCCGATTCCGCACATGTCCATATCGTCTTCAACCTCTAGCCAAAATAGTCATTGGAGTTTCACCTTAAGAGCTTGATGTCCACCGCTCCTTCTCCTGAAAAGTAAAAAAGGGATACACAGACTAAAACAACAGGTACTTCTCAATCAACCCCTGAATTCACCATGATTTTGGTAAAAAAAAGCACTATATGATTATAAAGATAAAACTATACTGCTGCACACCATGAATCTAAACAAAATTTGGGCATCTACAATTACTTTGCTCCTCAATTTCGCCTCTAAAATGTCCAATCTTGTTCAAACTACAACTTCCTAAGCTTCGGTATTAGTATCTGTTGATCCCCGTATGACAAAACAGAGGGGAAACATCCTAAATTCCTGACATGTTGGTTGAACAGTGGGCAAACCATGGATATCGACCTTAATGTCGAACCAGAACAAGCAATAGAAGATGAGGAACATGCTGATGTTTCACACACAGATGTTATTGTGCAAATTATGAATGAAGGTATTACACATAATCAACTTATCCACGAGTTTATGCATCAGTTATCCATGCATATGAGTACTAATTATCCAGTACCTAACACATCAGTTATCCGCTAAAATGAGTACAAGTTATCAACCAGATAATGCTACAGTTATCCATGATAATATGTAAAAAATACCCCAAAAATTATCACTGGACATATATCCAGGAGTGTTGAGTGTGCATAACCAACTACACTAAAAATCTTGACAGTATACGTGCAGTATAAAAAACACAATCATAGATACAAAATCACACATGGGAGTATTAAAAAACAACTTATCCACCGATTTATTTAGCAGTTATCCAGGCATATATATATAAGTTATCCACCAATTTATTCAGCAGTTATCCAGACACCTAGATACACACTCGTCCACCGGTTAGCTATTATAGTTATCAATGGGTTATTACTCAAGTTATCTAGCATCTTATTCAGCAGTTATCCAATCACTTAGGTACAAGTTATCCACATAGCTAACACTAAAATGAGTAGAAGTTATCAACCATATAATGCTACAGTTATCCATGCTTATATATAGAAGTTACCCGACAAATCATCACTGGACATATATCCAGGAGTGTTGAGTGTGCCTAACCAACTACACTAACACTATAGCTAACACTATAGTTACCCATGCTTATATGTAGGATCTAACACAAACATCAACACTACATTTTATCGAGAAGTATTGTGTGTGACTCACCATTGGAAAGACAATCAACATGTTTACGAATACTTGCTAATTTAAAACATTTGCACACTACATCGGGAGAAGTTACCAACCTATTGTAACTGCAGTTATCAATGCCTTTTTATTATGCTAACCCATTCCTGCAAAAAAACATAAAAAATAACTAATCAACCACTTTATACAGTAGTCATCCAGTCATAAATATACAAGTTATCCACCAGTTTATTCAGTAGTTATCCAGGCACATAGGTACACAGTCATCCACCAGTTAACAATTATAGTATCCATGGGATATTACTCAAGTTATCCATCATCTTATTCAGCAGTTATCCAATCACACTGGTCCAAGTTATCCACGTAGATGACACTACAGTTACCCATGCTTATATGTAGGATTTAACACAGATATCAACACTAAATTTTATAAATATATGTTGTCTCTGACTCAACATTAGAAAGTTAGTCAACATGTTTACGAGTACTTGCTAACTAGATATAGAGAAGTTACCTACCTATTGTATCTACCATTATCCATGACTTTTCATTATGGTCACCCATTTTCTGCAAAGAAACAGAAACAATAACTTGTGATTACTGTAGGGGTTCCGCGTATGAAAATAATAAACTTTTATCCTACGCCCCTGAACCCCTGACGCTGCTAGGACCTATCTATTAGTAATACAGTAACGGGAGGGTCTTTTCACGAACTTACCCATGAATACCAAAAAGCGTTGTCAACGCTCAGGAGAGCGTGGTTGATGTAGACGAGCCGAAGCCGACCTCAAGGTCGTGATGAAGTCCTCGTGCTCCCTTGGCTCCAACGACTTGAGTGCCTCAAGTGTGACACCTCGCAGGGAGTTACACATGTCCGGTGCCTGACGATGACTCCTGCTTCCCTGATCCAGCAGCAGTTGCAGAAGTAGAGCTCTTGGATCCGAATCCCGCAGCGCGACGGCGCTCCGCGGTGAAGATGTCTCTCATTCGCGCAGTCCGAACTTGGGACCACGGTCAAGAGAGAGAGAGAGAGAGAGAGAGAGAGAGAGAGAGAGAGAGAGAGAGAGAGAGAGAGAGAGAAAATATCAATTGGAGGTCCTCCCAAAAGTGAGAAGACCTTTATTGATTATTGTGTGTATTTATTTGGCCAAATACCCCCACTATATATAGGGGAGGGGAGGTACTACCTCCCTCAAAGTCCCGGGGTGGGACTAAAGGAGAGGAGGGGGAGGGGAAGCCGCCGGACGGCCCTAGTGGGCCCCGCGTGGGGGGGCTAGGCCCAGCCGGTCACCCCCCCTTGTCCCTTCTCCTTCTCTCCTTTCCCTAATGGGCCCTCTCCCCTCCGGGAATTGGCCCATTAAGCCTTTTGACCTTTTAAATTTATTTTCTCTTTATTAAATAATTATGAATAAATGATTAAATCAATATTTAACATTCATTCACATATTATTCAACCTCTATGGTTATGGAACACTTCCACTTCCACTCCGGACATCCTCCGGACTTACCGAAATCCTTCTAGTTTTCTCTCTACAATTCTTTGGCGATTCTACCGATCTTATAAACACTCTCTAAGCACCATCAAGACCTTAAGCGTGATACCCCATGGCTCGGGAACACTCCAGACATGGTCAGGACACTCCCGCACCAATGATCAACAGAGGGACTTAGATGGCCATGTGACCTCTGTGCGTTCCACGAAGATCTTTCGTCGTTTGAACCGGGACAATCGTGTCTTATTCCCTTTGTCTCTCGATACTTGCATTGCACGAGATCTGATCAATGACATCACCATGTCGTGTTCAATCTCGTTACCGAACAATGCTACATGACTCGTTCCGACAAGTGGTATCCCTGTGATCAAATCACACGCTGCGTAGCTATTGGATATAACCTCTCCGAGTGGGCCCTTGAGTATCTTCCCATCACATGGACGGACAAATCCCGCTCTTGACATATATTGCCTCTATGGTTTCCTCCGAGTACCTGAACAAACCTTTATAATCACTGTATTACCAAGTGGCGCTTGATGCTATCAAAGCACTCTCGAGAGACAGTGATTGATATAGCCTCACGGTCTAAGGAATAGTCTACGAGGATCCATTTCTAATCATCGTAACTTGAACTTCGTGACATGATCGGGTCACGATGTTTAGGTTGGGTATTGGTTCATCTTCTCATTCTCAGAATGAGTTGACTCCATTTCCAACTGGCATAAATGCCACATGATCAGGAAACATGATCATCTGTTGACCAATGAACCAGTGACTAGAGTTTTACTAGAAACCCCTGGTTGTTTGTATATCACACGTGTATTGATGTTTCCACTCAATACAGTTATAGCATGATATAATACTTAATCATAAACTATATGAAATATGGTAATAGTCCTTATTACTATTTGTCTCTAGGGCATATTTCCAACAGTCTCCCACTTGCACTAGAGTACAAATACACTAGCTGCATTTGTTCTTAATCATTGGCACCATATATCCGGTAACCTAAACATGCTTGCTCATGGAAGAGGTTGAGTCTTGGGCCTGTACTTTACAGTCCCAAATCCTTTGCAACTTACTAATGTCACCTTGATTGACATTAATACTTTATCATCACATGATAACATCTGTGTGTATGCATCGTCGCTATGGCAGCAGAATGAGGCCTGATTCCAGGAGCCTACAGTGACTTTAGATCAACCACGAGGGCTTTCTCATGGGCACTGTGCCCTTGGACACATCATTCTACGTTAAAAGCGAACTAGCCCCACCATAACATTATACATCACTTTAGATGGTACCCTTATCTATTATTATAAATATATTCATCGAAACACTAGTGCACTTAGTGCAACTTTCGATGTTTTGTTTACCTCGCTTCCTACTTGACTTCAATCGGTATTTACAGGAGTTTCCAACATATTCCCTTATAACATAACCCTTTATGTTTTAAGATATGTCATCCTTTATGGATTTGGAAAACATGTCTGCAGTTCTCTATTAGACACTGCGGACAAACTTAGCTCAATATTCCGTGATTCAAACTTAATCACTTTCAAACGTTCCTTATTGGATCATATATTATGTTAAGTTACCATCATGGTTTTCTAAGATAGAACCTATTTCTCAACATAGTGGATGATGATCATCCTTTTCTTTCTTTCAACCATTGATGTTCAACTTAATACTATTCCTAATTTGAGTTATTAAGGACCAGTTCCTTAATTAACTTCTATTCTGAAACCCTTTTCAAAATCTCTTAAGGAATACTACATAATATCATAATACACTTATTATCAACTTCTACACCTTATAAATCATTATTTATTGGTACTTGCGCTTTTATTCTCAACATACTTAAGAATCACTCCTATAAGCTCCCACTCAAAATATGTTCCTACCATATTTGGGTATGAGTAAGTACTCTTACTCAAACTATGTTCCTACATATTTGAATTTGAGACTCATATTGCTCCCACTCAAAAATATGTCATTCACATATTGTTTTAGGAAGACTTTCGTAGCTCCCACTCAATTTCATGCAAATTGCATATCCACTCACTATTTTGAACAATTTAAAAATCTTTTGATCAAATATCAAACTTGGAATTTTACTATGAGATACTAGTACTTTTACTAGTTTTAAATCCACTGGATATTAAGCACACATGAATCAAATTCATTTGAATTCGTCCAATGCTTGACAAATTGTGCCTTTGTCATTCACCCCCTTTTCCACTATGGCTTTGCAGTCATTTGGGAAAATTCAAGTAACCCCTTTTACTTGTGAGATTCAGCAACGAATTGCTTTCTAATCTCAAGTGAATTTTGCTTTTAGGATTTCTCATAATTCTAGTTTACCATTATTTCCTTAGTAGTTCGTAGGTATGTCATATTCCAAGAATCATGACAAATGATTCACAAATGTCTCCATACAAGATATGGATTATTCTGAATCCTACTTTATGTAGTGAAAACACTAGTGGGAAAAACACAATGATCATTATCATTGATTCTTTCCTTTGTGAAGAGAATTGTTCAGGAACGTTGTCCATTGCGCTTCTCAACACTCTGATGCAGGGATTTGAATCCTCATCGTGTTTTTCACTATCTTCCAAAAGCTTCATAATCGAGAAATATCACTGAATGCGAACTTTCTAAAAAATGTACCAAAATCCAAGCAATACAAGTTTTGCTTCTCTTTCGGTTTCAGCTATGGATTTCGTATTCAAAGTTTCCAATGAATACTCTACAATGACTTATTCGCTATTGTTTTGGTTATATCGAATAACCCCAAAACTTTTACGACGATCTATACTAGATATGGAGCCGCTTTCACGAATTCAAATGGTTCACTATATATTCTAATTGAGTGTTAACTATTTCTTAACTAATGGTCTCTACATCTACACTACAATGATTTATTTGGTGCCATCTATTTACCCACTTTGATATCTAATATCACATTGTGATGCTTTGCATTTTGATGTTTCAAAACGCTTTTCATTTCACAATTACTTTTATGCCATTCTTTATAAAGTCGAATTTCATTACTAGTGATCAAATCATAGTAATTAGATTCTTTTTTATATTTATACCCTTTTATTGATGAATCACTTTGATTAAATCAAATAGTTTCATACTTATGTTTCCTTTGGTAAGCTTACTTACACATTTAAACAATCATATTATGATAATTACCATTTTCGTTAAAACACAATACATCGAATATGTATTTACTTTTAACAATTCATTAAACACTTTGTATTCAAGTAATACACGGTGTTCAAGTTATTTTGCCAAACTTAGGCATGATTTATATGTGATAAGAAATCGAATGACTTTCACATATTATCATTATAACTCTGAATTTAAACAATGGTTTCATTCAGTAATGAAATATCAATAAGTTGGGTATTTTAAGGCATTTCAATATTTTACAAATATTCATGTATTATCAATTAGTTTAAAACAACAAGGATAACTCATATATAATCAAACAAGATATGAACACAAAGAGAAATCATTCATAAAAGTAGAACAAATGTTTGTTACAAACTGATATGAATAACCGTCTCACAAAGTGTGAGACACACTAAAGAAGTTCACAATCTTTTGATTACAATAACTATCCAAAACATAGACTAAATGATAAATGTCGAGGGAGAGCTTTGTTGGCCATCATCATCATGCTCGCCATCAGCACGCAACGTCACCTCCTCTCTAGCAAACACCTCTCATGCAGAAGGACATGTTTTCAACAAAACAAAACAAGTATCAAATATACTTAACACTGCAAATGTGTTTGCAAGATTATAACATTTATAAAATTGTATATCAAATATATACCTTTGTCATTGATGACCTTAGTGACAACGGGTTCAACCACCACATCTCTGAAATGTGATATGAACTCGTGGAAATCCTGTGTTTCCGCGTCGCCTCTCATAATGCAAATCCTGACTTGTGCTTGGAAGCTTTGTGGTAGCGACCGCAGCACAACTCCTATTGCAAAAGAGCTTGTGAACCAGTTGTACAGTAAGTATGCCAGACTCATGTATGCATCATATATGCTCAACAAGTGATCGTCTAATGAGGAGCCTTCCTCCATCTTTATGGAGAGGAAGTCTCCCATCATCTCATACTCCCATATGCACACTTGTTCCACGAAATGCGATCTCAGATGTGCCATAACCGTTCGGGTATTAAGACTTCCCACCATCGGCCATAGCCCATCTTCCATCCCGAGGCGCATCGTTACTGATATGAATGTGGCCATCACACGATGACGGCAGCGGAGATCCCGCTGCTCCTGGGTCTCATGAGAATAGGGTGGCTCCAAGTACATCTCGTAGATCATGTAGTCAGCCACTTTGTTCTCGCTAAGGAGATCATGAAGGCGTATGACCCATGCAGAAGAGTTGGATCCATCTAACTTGAGCTTTTCTCCTTTTAACCAATTATCAATAGGGAAGGTAATCTCGGGGAGAACCATTTTCTACATATATAATTGCAAAAGGAATTTA
Source organism: Avena sativa (assembly GCA_916181665.1). Lineage (NCBI taxonomy): Eukaryota > Viridiplantae > Streptophyta > Magnoliopsida > Poales > Poaceae > Avena > Avena sativa. Next base: position 409,388,379 of record OV702289.1, on the reverse strand, counting down.
GACTAAGTTTATAATTAAATGAGTTAATAATAACTCCACTCAGAAACACCTATCCCTAGAAGGGTTCCTAGTGATAACACGACCCCTATCAGCCACATCTCCCCCGATCGTCACGGCCATCAATGTGGGTTCAAGGGTGGACGCTAAACGTCGGTCACATCATTCATGCGACTCGTGCTCGATTTTTTGACCATACGCGTTTCGAGGCCATGTCTGCACATGCTAGGCTCGCCAACTCAATCTTAGTGTATTCGTTGTGCAACATGGATTACACCCACTGTATGCGAATGTAGATATGTCTGACACCCATGCCTGTACCATGGATCGCCTCATACCGAAGAACTTTCTTGGTGGTGCACACTAAGGGGGGACACAATCGTTGGTAATTTTAACAGGGATCATCTTATTAGGCTACTGTCAAGTATCTAATACTAGCACACAATAAGATATACAAACAATAACATTGAATGTAAATGTGATGTGATATGGTCCTTCACGTCGTGATCTCCATCCGTCGTCACCGGATTCCGGCGCTAGGGTTATGGCACCGTAGACACCAGGGTACTGGTGTCATTCCGGCGTGGTAGTCTGTCACCTCCATGACTATCTACTACTATGTAACATAAGGTAATCAATTTACCTTTGCCACAACCATATCACACAGCAACGCCCCCGCAAAACAAAGTTAGACGCCTCTACTCTATCTTTGCATGTTTTACGTGGCTAAATGGGCTTTCGCACAAGAACCGTTCTTACCTACGAACTTTCAGCACAATGCTGATCAAGTAGTTGTCTCTACTACACCCCTTTCGGGGCCCTCTGTTGCAAATGGCATACCAACTAATGCGAGAGAGACAGACACCCCCCTAAGCCACTTTATACGGTACAAGCCGTATGTCAAGCGTGGACCAGTCTCGCGAATGAACGTGTAAAGTCGGTTGGGGGCCGCTTCATCAAACATTACTGCGGTATACACAAGTACACGTGGGAGGGTAACAACTAAAAGATCAACGCCCACACGCTACATCTCGTGTGTTCTACCCGTACCAGCATTACTACGCATATATCTAGCTCTGATACCACTGTAGGGGTTCTGCGTATGAAAACAATAAAATTTTACCCTACGCCCCTGAACCCCTGATGCTTCCAGGAACTATCTATTAGTAATACAGTAATAGGAGGGTATTTTCGTGAACTTACCCTTGAAGACCGAAAAGCGTTGTCAATGCTCAGGAGAGCGTGGTTGATGTAGACGAGCCGAAGCCGACCTCAAGGTCATGATGAAGTCCTCGCGCTCCCTTGGCTCCAACGACCTGAGTGCCTCAAGTGTGACACCTCGCGGGGAGTTACACACGTTCGGTGCCTGACGATGACTCCCGCTTCCCCAATCCAGTAGCAGTTGCGAAAGTAGAGCTCCTGGATCCGAATCCCGCAGCACGACGGCGCTCCGCGGTGAAGATGTCTCTCGCTCGCACAGTACGAACTTGGGACCATGGTCATGAGAGAGAGAGAGATAGAGAGAAAATATCAATTGGAGGTCCTCCCAAAAGTGAGAAGACCTTTATTGATTATTGTGTGTATTTATCTGGCCAAATACCCCCACTATATATAGGGGGAGGGAGGTACTACCTCCCTCAAAGTCCCGAGGTGGGACTAAAGGAGAGGAGGGGGAGGGCCAGCCGCCAGCCAGCCCTAGTGGGCCCGCGTGGGGGGGGGGGGCTAGGCCCAGCCAGCCACCCCCTTGTCCCTTCTCCCTCTCTCCTTTCCCTAATGGGCCCTCTCCCCTCCAGGAATTGGCCTATTAAGCCTTTTGACCTTTTAAATTGATTTTATCTTTATTAAATAATTATGAATAAATGATTAATCAATATTTAACATTCATTCACATATTATTCAACCTCTATGGTTGTGGAACACTTCCACCTCCACTCCGGACATCCTCCGGACTTACCGAAATCCTTCTGGTTTTCTCTCTACAATTCTTCGGCGATTCTACCGATCCTATAAACACTCTCTAAGCATCATCAAGCCCTTAAGCGTGATACCCCACGGTTCGGGAACACTCTAGACATGGTCGGGACACTCCCGCACCAATGATCAACAGAGGGACCTGGATGGCCATGTGACCCCTGTGGGTTCCACGAAGATCTTTCGTCGTTTGAACCGGGACAGTCGTGTCTAATTCCCTTTGTCTCTCGATACTTGCATTGCCCGAGATCTGATCAATGACATCACCATGTCGTGTTCAATCTCGTTACCGAACAATGCTACTTGACTCGTTTCGACAAGTGATATCCCTATGATCAAATCACACGCTGTGCAGCTATTGGATATAACCTCTCCGAGTGGGCCCTTGAGTATCTTCCCGTCACATGGACGGACAAATCCCGCTCTTGACATATATTGCCTCTATGGTTTCCTCCGAGTACCTGAACACACCTTTATAACCAATGTATTACCAAGTGGCGCTTGGTGCTATCAAAGCACTATCGGGAGACAGTGATTGATATAGCCTCATGGTCTAAGGAATAGTCTACGAGGATCCATTTCTAATCATCGTAACTTGAACTTCGTGACATGATCGGGTCATGATGTTTAGGTTGGGTATTGGTTCATCTTCCCATTCTCAGAATGAGTTGACTCCATTTCCAACTGGCATAAATGCCACATGATCAGGAAACATGATCATCTGTTGACCAATGAACCAGTGACTAGAGTTTCACTGGGAACCCCTGGTTGTTTGTATATCACACGTGTATTGATGTTTCTACTCAATACAGTTATAGCATGATATAAAACTTAATCATAAACTATATGAAATATGGTAATAGTCCTTATTACTATTTGTCTCTAGGTCATATTTCCAACAATTACTTGCATAACAAATGGGGTACAAACTAAAGGATATACTGATAATGACTGCATGTACACTATAATTGAACAAGCTGCAAAAGAAACGGCGACGGGCTGCACAATCGAAGAAACAATAGTGCACACAGCCGATTCAAATGAGGATGTGGAGAATAATGATATAAATGATGTCAGAGATGAAGTACACTCATCACCGCAACCACCAACAGCTGGAATGCGCTTTGACAGTTTTAAATCAGCTCGTGAACACTACATGGCGTATTCACAAAGGAAAGGTTTCGGAATAAGGATAGATTGGTTAAGAAAAGATACAAGAAATGAGATAAACAAGGCGTATCTTGTGTGCACAAAAGCTGGTAAACCTCACGAAGATAAGGAAGACACACAGAATCCAAAATCGTGTGTCAAAAAGAGGAAAAAAATGCACACCCAAGGACTGGATGCACATCACACTTATATGTCAAGAGGAAGGATGCCTTGTGGTATGTTGAACATTCGTCAGATGATTATAACCACCCCCTAATAATAAAACCTTCATTAACAAGATTCTTGCGTTCGCACCGGAACATACCAGTAGAATGAAAGGTATTCTTGCGGATGATGCATGCATGCAACATTGAAACATGCTGGTAGATGTAGCTCATGGCAAGTTTATATGGGACTCTGAATGATGTACCATACATAGAAAAGGACTTGGCGAACCAGAGGGCTTCTTTCTGCAGTGAAAGCCACTATAAGAAAAGTTTCCTTCCGCAAGGACTTGTCCCGACGGTCGTTGTAGAAGGCGTGTCTTTCGCGACGAATTTCTCGGCTCGACTGTGGCCGATGGAAAACTTTTTTTTCTGGTTTCGCGGCCCTCTACTACAACGAAATCGCTAAAAACATGGAGGAAGCTCGGCTGGTGCGTGGTAGAAGCGAGGTTTTCGTTTCCTCGCGCGATGTTGACTTGCCGAACTCTTTTGAGGCGTGTGGGTCCCACACGTCAGTGTCTCTAGCGGTCCATACTTTACGGTCGCGCCTCCCTAATTTAAACTCGATAACGTTACTCGAGGTGTCAACCGTTTAGTCAGGCTGCTGGGTCCCACATGTCAACCTCTCATTAGAAGAATCGTGTGTGAGATGGAATTTTTTTTTCCTTCGCTCACGCTACCCTTTTCCGAAGTTTATAACGTTACTCGATGCATCTACCATTTAATCAGGATACTGGGACCCACATGGCATCCTCTCATTAGAAGAAACGTGTGTATGATGGAATTTTTTCCTTCGCTCGTGCTACCCTGTTCCAAAGTTGATAGCGTTGCTCGATGCATCTATCGTTTAATCAACCTCATGGGATTCACATGTCATCCACTCATTAGAATAAATGTGTGTATGATGGATTTTTTACCCTTAGTCGCGCCTTCGTGTTCCAAACTTGATAGCGTTGCTTGCTGCATCAGCCGTTTATTCAGGCTGGTGGGTCCTCTATGTTAGCCTTACATTAGAAGAATCGTGGGTATGATAGAATTTTTTTCCTTCTCTAGCGCTACCCTGTTCCGAACTAGATAACGTTGCTCAACGAATCTGCCGTTTGCTCATGCTGCTGGTTCCCTCATTTCAGCCTCTCATTACAAGAAACGTGTGCACACTGAACTTTTTTCTTGCTCGTGCCTCCCTGTTTCAAACTGGCAACATTGCTCGATGCAACATCTGTATAAGGTCGCGCTGCTGGGTCCCACATATCAGCCTCTCTATAAATAAAACGTGCATATGATGGACTTTTTTTGGCCATGTCCGCTGTTTTGATCTTGGCAACTTGTTAGGTCCTAGTTGTCAACCACCTTTGTGCAGGAAACGTGTCTATGCTGGGTCCTAGCCGACAACCTCTATTTGAAAAAATGTGTGTATGTTGGATTGTTTTTTCGGGCCCCAGATGTCAGCTTCAGAGTACAAAAAATGCTCATAAAGGCCGAATTAAAAAGATTCTGGGCTAACTCGGGGCGGATGCCCTATTGGTCATGGCCTATATTCTATGGGCTCACTCCTAAATTGAATGGTCTATGGTCGGCGGCCACAAGACCATGAAAAGGCCGAATTAGAAGGTTTTGGGCTATGCTTGGGGCTGATAGGTTAATTTCATGGGCTATGCTTGGGCCTGCTGGGTCCGACATGTCAGCTTCTCTGTAAGTGCAACGTGTGTATGATGGACTTTTTTTGGCCACGTCCGCTGTTTTCACCGTGGCAGACGTGTCTAGTCTTACTGCTGGTGAAAGAACATTTCATGGTTCCCTGTGTTTTATGTGATAGGTAACAATACCGTGGAGTTTTCTCATGTGTGCTAAGTGTGCAGGGAAGTGTTTTTGGTATTTGGGGGCCGAATTATCCGACCTGACCCTCTTGGCTAGAGGTAGCTGCGTGCGAGCTTCTGTTTGGGGGCGGATTTCCCCCGGACAATCCGAACTGGGGCGAATTTTCTTCCCCAGCCGGATAATCCGGCCCTCCCCTTGTGCCAGATAATCTGGCCCTCCCCTTGGGCCGGATAATCCGGCCCCCAGGAGAAGTGCCAAGGCTGCCTCGGCATGAGTCTCTGCCTAGGGGCGGATTTTCCCCCGGACAATCCGAAGTGGGTCGGATTTACTTCCCCTGCCGGATAATCCGGCCCTTCCCTTGGGCTGGATAATCTGGCCCCTAGGTGGAACTGCCCAGGACGGTTCGGCGTGAGCTTCTGTCCGGGGGCGGCTTTTCCCCCGGATAATCCAAGTCTGGTGCGGAGTTTTCCCCAGGCCAGTTAATCCGTCCCTCACTTAGGCCGGATAATCCGGCCCCAAATGACTCCAACGGCTCTGTCAGGACATGGGGTATAAAAGTCCCTTTGACCCTTCCTGTCATTCTTCTTGAGTCATTCGAAAAAGATCAGACCTGTTGCAAAAGCTCTCTCCCAAGATCTCCCACTTCAACCACCCGAAGGCTTCGAACTTTGGGGGAATTGAAGGAGGAGACATCACTCATCGTCATCACGAATCAAGCGCTTTAACTCCTCTCCATTCACTTGGAGAATCCCCGATCTAGTATTCTCATTAATATCTAGATCTTGTGTTTCGTTATTGATAACAATTGTTCTTATGGAAGCTTGTTGTCATTACGGGAGCCTCCAATTCGGTTGTGGAGTTGTTCCCTGCTAGTTGTGTAAAGGCGTCGGTTCCCGCCTCGAAGGGTTCCAATAGTGGAAAGGTGGATCAGGCCTTTGGTGGTGAGATCCATCAGAGGACAGGGTGAGGCCTATTGTGGCATGGTGGTCTTAGTACCGCCCACCCCTCTGTAACACCCCGTCCACTCCTGGGCCCGGGGGGTGTCACTCCTGGCAGCTTAATAGGATATCTAGACTGGCCCCACAGACCAACACTAGTCTTTTCTGCGCACTTTGTCCTCACTCGTGCGCACCTGATTACCCACTTCCCGGTCGGCCACCCATCCTAGAATTGCTCTTGGCCAAGCACGCTTAACCTTAGAGTTCTTTTCGAATGAGCTTCCGCAAAAGAAGTTGCAACTTGTTGATATGGGTATCCTATCAATCCTATTAAGCCATGTGCCTGGTCTCACATACACCCACCCTTTAGAAGATCGATGCCCTCATCGATCAAGCACACCCCAGGAACGTTCCCTCTTGGCACGCGTCTGTGCGTCTAGTGCCGGCACATGTGCCATGCCGTGTCCACTCCGGGCCACACGCGCCATGCTCCACATGTCCCGCCACTAACCCGCATATACCTGTGTAACCGCAAGGGTCGGCTCTGATACCACTTTGTAACACCCCGTCCACTCCTAGGCCCGGGGGGTGTCACTCCTGGCAGCTTAATAGGATATCTAGACTGGCCCCACAGACCAACACTAGTCTTTTCTGCGCACTTTGTCCTCACTCGTGCGCACCCGGTTACCCACTTCCCGGTCGATAACCCATCCTAGAATTGCTCTTGGCCAAGCACGCTTAACCTTAGAGTTCTTTTCGAATGAGCTTCCGGAAAAGAAGTTGCAACTTGTTGATATGCGTATCCTATCAATCCTATTAAGCCATGTGCCTGGTCTCACATACACCCACCCTTTAGAAGATCGATGCCTCATCGATCAAGCACACCCCTATCCAACCGATTTTGCAAAAATAGTTTTGACACTACATCGGCCGTTAGCTAGGTTATCCTACAGGCTGGACCAGTGGGGTATCGTAACTACTGAGCTCTGATACCACTCTGTAACACCCTCGAATCGGCCCTATGCAAGTTTTAGCGCTTCCCGCCAAACCCGCATAGAAACGATTCAAGGACGCCCACCAGACACTTTTGTGCGGGTGGAAAACGAAGTAATATCATTACACAATAGTCCACGATGGAACCCACAGAACATATATATGTACAGCAACGACTCACTGAGTCAAGAATACAGATATACAGTACAAAGATCCAAATCACCTTGAAAACGATACAGCATCCGAGTACGGATAAGAAGCAAATTTAGCTAAGAGCCCTGAAGAATAACCATTGGCGTCCATAAACCTGCCCAGGCCAAGCCGGAAGGGTAACCCTGCGAACGACATCGATCTCAAACCTGCTAAAACAAAAGGGGTGCCGACAAAGGGCAAAGGAAAAAGAGTAGCGTCAGTACTGAGGCCAGTACACGGCGAGGCTAGAATTTGGCGGCTCTCGCCTACATAGGTATGGTGGACTGAAGCGGCAGCGCAACATGCACTAAACAACCTATAGAGACTCGATGGAACTGTCGGATATTAGAGAGGGGTAAGAAAGATCCACCTGATACTAACACCAATCATACCCATCCTGGTATTCCCCCTCGAGACCAAACGAGGAAGTCAAACCGAGAAACTCACACAGTTGATAGTTTTATTCATTCCGTTATAGTTGCAGCACTTACTAGTCAGATATAGATAGCATGAGTCATCCTAATAGCATAAGTAGTGGGCAGTTTTAGTTAACCATTCAGTTGTAGTTGCCGTACTTACTAGTCAGATACAATTAGCATGTGACATCCCAAACCCAGCAGTTGTTGGCACTTTTATTTCATTCCATTGGAGTTGTGGTACTTACTAGACAGGTATAACATGACACGATACACCCCAGTTCCACCAGTTGTTGGCACTTTTATTTTCCATTCCATTGTAGTGAAGCTGATTACTAGTCACATATTAAGTCAAATTTATAGCACTACTTTAGTTATGCTTGTCTATGATCGAGATACTGTGCTCCAAGTCGTCCATAACTGCGGACACGGCTTTCAGAAATATTTACCCTGCAGGGGTGCACAAATAGCAACACACACGATCAACCTCGGAAAAACCAAATCAAAACCCAACGAGGCTTTCACGACAAAGCAATCACATGATTCATAAAATATTTCAGGGGGCCACCCCACTAAGCTACCCGCAACGAAGTTGGCCGGCTCCAAAATGGACCCAGGGTTTGTGACGACGGCTGTAAACGACTGGAAACCCGAAAGTGTGACTGGGCTTGTCGATACCGCGAAAACATGGCACGATCCAAAATAGTACAGGTGCTCCACGCACAATCTTAAATAAAGCAGTAAAGCATGGCATAAGTACAGGATAGTAATAAAACCCCAAACTAGTTTGTGGCCCCAAGAAATAAGAAATGAATCAAGCTCTGGCTAAGGGGGATTCATAGAGTCTCCCGTATGTGGATAGTGCGAATAATCAAGGATCAGGTATCAAGTACTCGGGGCCTACGGGACACAAGTGGACTTGAAAAACCAAATAGCATATATTGCCCACCGGTGCCTCTTTCATTAGTTATCCCAGCAATTTAATAGTTGTATTTAAAGTCATGATCATCTCCACCATTAAGCATCTCCACCATTTATCATGTGCCAACTTGCCATCAACGGTGGAACAACAACAACGCGAAGCAACACATAAGCAAGCAACTACGACTCGCAAGGCTGACTATCTATCAAACAGCAAGCAATAGGATGTGTCCATGGCAATATAGAGGCTGCAAGGAGTATAAATGGTGCACGGAAACTAAAGCATCACAATACGGATAGCAATAGATCAACATGAGGAAGTAAAGACTATAAATACAAAATAGGTAGAAAGAGGGAGGATGCTCACCTGGGAAATATTGCCGTAGGTTCATATCCGGAGGACTTGTCGATACTCGCATCAACTCATCGGCCTAATCCGTGAAGAAGCAAACACTAGAAGAAACACCGGATGCAATATTTAATACTACGGCAGAAGATCCGGCATGCTTATGATATGATGCAGATGCGGTGCAATTAGGCAGTATTAAGCGGAACCGGGGTCCCGACAATTAATTAATAGGTTCCAGTTATTTAGATACCCCGCAATTTAAATGTTGATTTAACACGGCAAAACATGGTATCGGTTCGCTATGCAAATTTAAATGGAGTCCGGAATAAGACAAAGGTATCCCGCATATCGACTCCATATTTAATTATAAGGTGAATGGCACAATGCCCCCAAAACACAGACATGTATGCATGCATGAACAATTAATATGCAACAAGTTTTATATATAGCATTTATAAAATAGGGGCTCGGGAAAAGGTTCACACATCTGGGTTCGGAAGATCTTGGGTTCCGGGGGTTCGGGGTCCCGTCTCAGGGTTCGACGGGGACAGCGAGGTTCGGATACAAGATGGAGAACTTGGCGTGTCATGACGGAGAACTTGGGTTCCAAACGGTCGATCTTGCCGTTGATGACGAACTTGAATGGATTGGGTACCGGTGGTCTTCGGATCCGTGAAGTAGATCTTGACGCCTGTGACGAAGAGCTCGGGTTCTGAAGGAGGTCTTGGCGTTCCGATGGATCGGTCCTCGGGGTCGAAGAACTTGGCGCGCCAGGGTTCGGTCTTCGAAAGGTCTTGTCGGTGGTCTTGTGTGGTGCTTCGAGGTTCCGGGAAGGAGAGCATGGTGTTCCTCGAAGTAGAACGTGTCAATCCATCTCGAAGAACTTGGCACCGGTGCCGAACTCGGGTTCGACGTCGATGGCCGGTGTCAGACTTGGGTGTGCCACTATTGGTCTCTTGGAGGTACCGTTCTCGGCACGGTACCTCGGTTCATCTTTCGTTCGGTGGCGGCTCGAAATGATGACGGTGCCCTGCGGGGTCTCGAACATGGTCTTGGAACGACAACATACCAACAAAAGACGTACACGAGATCGGTACAGAGACAAACACGGCTGCACATGCAGATGGAGGCGAGGCTCGGGATGGCTATAGGTGCGCTTGCAGGCAGGGACAGGGCGCGTCTCAGGCGAGCCCGGGGCGACACAGGGAGGCGGTGGCGAGCTTGTCGGGGCCGAGCGGTGAAGGGGTCGCAGGTGGGGCCGGCCGGAGGTGGGGTAGGCGGGGCCTGGCCACGCTAGACGCCGCCGGTTCAAGGGGAGGCGAGCTGAGACGACGAGGAAGAGGTCGGGCCGGCGAGGTCGAGGCCGACCGGACGGAGGCGGGAGGAATGTCGACGAAGGGGTGGCGGCGGACGAGGTCGGTGGAGGAAGGCCGGGGCGGCAGGGACTTGCAGGCGGACATGGCGGCGCCGGGAAGGAGATGGGGCGGCGGCTCACGGGCGAGGGGAAGTAGCCGGGCGACACTGGCGGCCCACCGGAGGAGAGGTCCGACCCTACGGGGAGGCGGGGAACCGCGGCCACGGCGGGGCCGCTGCATAGAGGGGGCGGTGGTGCACGGGAGAGCTCAGTGCGGAGGGCCGACGCGGGAGGGCGCGCCGGGGCGGCCGCTGGGAAGAGCGACGGCGGCACGGGGATCGAGCCGAGGGGAGGGAGGAGGCGTGTGGCGGGGTCTCTCGGGAGAGGATGAGGCAGAGATGGGGCCGGCTGTCGGTGGTGGGGGCATGCGGAGTGGGAGGCGCAGGGGAATTTTGTCGGGAGCGGGCGAGAGATGGTGGTTGCATGCGTTGTGTGGGGGTGGCGGCAGGTGGCCAGGTGGCAGGCGCGAGGGGGTGGGGAGTGAGGTGGCGAGCCGGGGTTGGCTCGGGTGAGGTGGCGGCTAGGAGGGAGATAAGGTGGAGGGGGGGTTCGGTTGGTGGAGGGATTAGGCCAGGGGGAGAGCTGGCCACGCGCGGGATTCGAGGAGGAGCGGGGTAGGCATCGGGCGCGTGAGTAGGGCGCGGAAAGGAGAGGCTGGGAGATGTTGCATGGCGTTGGGTGTGTGTGTCTGGGTAGTGGGCCAGGCGGGGTGAGGTGGCTGCGGTTTAGACTGAACTGGTTTTGTTTTATGGGGGTGGCCGGCTGGGTCGGTCCGGCCCGATTCGGCTGCCCCCTAAAATAATATAAATATTTTATCTGTTTAAAACGGGGCTTTTGAAATCCATTTGTAGATGAAACAAAATATTCCGGACAACCCGGGGTTTTAATTTGAAATAAAGACATGGCGTTTAGAAAACAAAACCAGGTTTTCAAAAATAGTTTTTAAACAAACCATGCATGATGATGACGATTCTCAAATGCAATGTGGCATGATGACATGAGCATGCGGTCATGATGATGCAATGCACAAAAACACAATGATTTTCTAGTAGTGGTTTTACCGGGGTGCTACACCCTCCAACACAGATGTACTTCCCTTAACAAGTAAGGAACTGTTGTAAAACAAATCATGTGTCTCCGCGTGCTCCACTACGGTTTCCTCGTTCCACACTCTTACTCGCCTTTACTCGCTAGTAGTTAGGTTTGCATATAGGGAAATTCTACATAGTTGCATATCTAGAGAATTTACCTTTTGTGTCAAGCCTAAAATTGAAAAGGCATTAAAATTTGAAGTAGCACCTATTCACCCCCCTCTAGGTGCCCATACGATCCATTTCAATTGGTATCAGAGCCCCGACTCTTTATTCGGGCTTAACCGCCTAAGAGAAGTATGGGTACTAAGGAAAATGGGAATGAGGCTGTGGACAAGGTCACAATGGATGACCTCAAGATGTTGGAAACAACCTTGTTGAAATCCTTTGAGACAAAGATGGAAGAGATGTAGCAAATGATTGCTCGCCTCACATCATCTACATCCCCATTTCCATCTTCCTCTGAGGCCACCACTCCTCTATGTAAGGATAAGGCTCACGCCGGATCTAAGGAAGATGAAGTGGTAGGTGAAAAACATAATGGTTCCGCCTCCAAGAAGGGAAGTGGTAAGGAGGACTATAGTGAGGTCCCTCACCTATATTCTCCCGACCCACCTATCCCTCATCCTCATATAAACAATAGGGGTGATCCACCCAAGTTTACTGCATCTACATTTAATCAATGGCAATTCTTAATAAAATCTCATGTATGTAGTTCGTCAATTGAGCTTTGGAGGATTATTGAAGATGGTCTTCATATTGGAGACCCCACCAACTTGACTAGAAGAGAAGTTGTGGATAGTCAATTGAATGCAACGGCTCTTCACATGATTCAGCTTGGAGTGGGTCCCAAGGACATGCCCCACACTGAGCACTTCAACACCGCCAAAGAAGCTTGGGATGCTCTCACTGACCTATTCATTGGAAATGAATGCATGAGAAGGAATAGGTATGATGCTCTTAGTAATGAAGTTGAAGGATTCTACATGTTGGATGGTGAGGACCATGAAGACATGTATAGAAGGCTCAAGAGCATTGCAACAACATTTAGAAAGCATGGAGCCACTCACATTGATGATGCCTGGATCAAAAGGAAATATGTTAGTGCCCTCATGCCATTTGATCCAACGGACTTGAAGAGTTTGCAAGGTAGACACAACTACCACCAAATGACTTCCAATGAAGTCATGCAAGAAATGGCGGCCTTCAAAGTTGCCGCCAAGAACGCTGAAGATGCCCTTGCTCGGGCTATTGGAATGCAAAAAGGAGTCAATGTTGCTCTAAAAGCAAATATTGTTGAGCAAGACGAGGATGAAGGAGGATACAATGTTGTCTCCATGGGCTATCCCAAGGAAGTCAAGCGTGCTCATGGTGAGTACATGGCTTTCTATGCAAAGAATGTTTGGAAGGATCCAGCCAAGGCCAAGTCTGAACTTGAGCGCAAGAATGGATCAAGTGGAAGAAGAGAGAATGACCCAAAACTGAGGACGTGCTACAATTGTGGAGATAGGTTGCACTTTGTGGCGGAATGTCCATATCAAAGTAGACAAGACAATGGGGGCAGGCTCATCCTCAAAGAAAAGTCCAAGGCACCTCGAAAGAAGCCATTTATCAAAAAGAATGTTCCTTACAAGAAGTAACCCAAGATTGTCTTGGTGGCTCGTGAAGAATATTCCTCTACAAGTGAAAACAAAGATGATGAAGATAGTTCTCGAGAGGTGGCTGCTATATCCACCACATCTACTCCTTCATCACTCTTCGACTCTCCAAATGAAAATGTCATCAACAACAACGTCACTTGTCTTATGGCAAGAGGGTCTGAGGTATCATCTTGTATTTCTTCATTTCCTAAGACTAATATAAATATGGATATGGATGATCATACTAGTCTTAAGATAAAAGAAGAAGTTATTGCTTTGGACAATTTTTTCACTAACTTGCAATGTGAGCACAAACTTCACTTTGATGCTCTTATGAGTCAACTTTCTCATTCCGAAGAACTTCTTGAAGAAAAGGGTAGAATTGAAAGAGAAGACGCCTTGGAGATAGTCCTCGAAGAATGCCTTAGAGGAAGAAGAGGAAGCTCGAGTATCCTTGGAGGAGAAACTTGAGTCAATTGAGGAGTCTCATGAAGAGGTTGTTGCCATGCTCATAAAATAACATGACAGTGCTCTTGCTAAGGTAAAGAAACTAAAGAAGTAAAAGATTGAATTTGGGGCTGCTCATGCTAGAATCTCAGAGAAGTTTTAGAAACTTGACATTGCTCACAAGGCATTGGAGAGTGAACATTCTACTCTAAATGAGTCTCGTGATCAGCTCCAAACTCAATTGGACAAGTATGATATGCCCAGCACCTCCACTCCATCTTGTGGACATGAAGATATTGTTGAAGAAAATGCAAGGATAAAAGAAGAACTTGTAAAGGGATCTCAACATAAAGGTAAAGAAGTCCTAGATGAGGTGCTTAGCAAGCAAAGGAAAAACAATGGAAACGAAGGTCTTGGTTATGTTCCCAAGACAAAGAAGAAGAAGAGCAAAACTGCTCAACCAAAGACAAGGACCACCACTAATGACAAGACTAAATATGATGGTTTTGCAGGGGCTAATAATCCTAATTATGAATTATTTTGTGATTATTATGGTGATGTCTATGCTAGCTATGTAGGTCCTTTTGATAGTTACATATCTTGGTCTATTTGGGTTCCCAAGACCCTTGTCACTAACATGAGAGGACCCATTGAAAAATGGGTACCTAAAACCAAGAAGTACCTTTCTTGCAGGGCTATGCTTCCGGTGGGTACAAATGGGTGCTCGATAGCGGGTGCACTAGTCATATGACCGGAAGCAAGGAGATCATCTCGGAGATGCGGCCAAACCATGATCACATAACCGTCTCCTATGGTGACAAGTCAAAATCTGAGGTATTGGGTCTTGGCAAAGTTGTGGTTGCTCACGATATCTCTCTCGTGGACGTCATGCTTGTTGAGACTCTCGGTTACAATTTACTTTCTATCCGTGCCCTTGGTAAGATGGGCTTTGCAGTTTTCATTGATGGTGATTTGGTGGTACTCTTGTGGAGCAAGTCTCTAAAGGTCGCTTTCGTTGGATATGTCGAAAATGACCTATATGTGGTGGAACTTTCGGGGTAAACCACTACTAGCCCGATGTGTCTTTTCGGAAAGGCTGACGCGGGCTGGCTATGGCATCACCGACTAGCCCACGTCAATATGAGAACTTTGCAAAGTCTCCACAAGGGTGGCCACATCCTTGGACTAAAAGAAAATGTTTCCTTTGCCAAAGATCGTGTTTGCAGGGCTTGTGTTGAAGGAAAAATGCATGACTCTCCCCATAGACGGAAGATCATTATTTCATCAACAAGGATTTTGGAGCTCCTTCATGTGGATCTCTTTGGTCCTCCATCTCATGCAAGCCTCGGTGGGAAGAAATATTGCCTCATAATTGTTGATAATTATTCAAAATATACATGGGTTTATTTCTTCAAGTTGAAGAGCAAGACACAACAAACGGTCATTGATTTTGCCAACGAGGTTCAATGTCAACACAATCTTCCAATTTTGGCAATTAGAAGCGATAACGGCTCCGAGTTCAAGAACTACAATCTGAATGAATTTCTAAGTGAGGAGGGGATAAGACATCAATATTCTGCTGCGTACACCCCTCAACAAAATGGTGTTGCCGAGAGGAAGAACCGGACCTTAATGGATATGGCAAGATCTATGCTAGCTAAATTTAAGTCACCTTATAACTTCTGGACTGAAGCAATCTCTACCGCATGCCACTCATCCAACCGGCTCTATCTCCACAAAATCTTGGACAAGACTCCTTATGAAATACTTACCGGTAACAAGCCAAACATCTCCTACTTTCGGGTATTTTGTTGTAAGTGTTTCTTTCTCATTAAACGGGTTCATTTATCTAAATTCGAGTCTAAGGCTTTAGAAGGCATTTTTGTTGGTTATGGTACCGAATCCGACACTTATAGAGTCTACAATAAGCTCTCCGAAACAGTTGTAGAATCTTGTAGTGTGGTGTTCGAGGAAAATGCTGGCTCCCGTGCGGGGCAAGTTGATCTTTGTGATGCAAATGCTGAAATACCCCAAGATGCCATAAGAAGAATGGGCGTGGGATTTTTCTACCCCATTGAGGAACCCCTTGTGGCGGATCGGGAAGGACAATGCCCTACTCAAGTAGAGCCCTCATCGACACAAGCTCAACATGCTCCAAACGTTGGAGAAACCTCTACACCAATCCCACAAACTGCTGAAGATCATCAAGCAACTGCTCTAGAATGCTCCAAGCCGGATTATCCGTTGGACACCGATTTTCCGGCCAACCCTCCTCAACTGGCAGAAATGATCACAATATCGAAGAACCTGCTGCAAGTCCCATGCCGAATTTTCTGGCTGACCCCGGATTATCTTGCCCCTCTCTAGTTCGAGCAAGAACCAGTTAAGACTATGAAGGTGCTTCAGGTTCTCCTAGGCCAGATTATCCGGCCCCACCCTCGGCTAGATTATCTGGCCCTAAAAATCCTAAACAACAACAGCCTCTTGTTATGGATGTGGATCAACATCAAGGGCAAGATTCATCATCTCCTATTCCTACTGATCAAGCTGGACATCAAGGCCAAGCTAATGATTCCAACAATGTCCCAAATGATGAATTTATTCCTCCAAGAGACAACAAATTGATCGAACTTTGTCGCAAAGCTCGTGCAAATAAGAATCTTGAATTAAGGGGTCACACTCTTGACAAAGTTGTAGGTGATCTCCGACAAAGGGTGTCCACAAGAAGGGAGCTAGCAAGCTTTGGTGAGCACCAAGCCCACATCTCCATGGTGGAACCCAAGAAAGTGTTTGAAGCTCTTGAAGATCAGAAATGGGTGGTTGCTATCCATGAATAGTTGAATAACTTTGAACGCAACAAGGTTTGGAAATTAGTAGAGAAGCCCAAGGTTGCCGCAATGTTATCGGCACAAAGTGGATCTTTAAAAACAAGCAAGATCAAAAATGACATTGTTGTAAGGAACAAGGCAAGACTCATGGCACAAGGCTATTCCCAAGTTGAGGGCATCGACTTCGGCGAGACTTATGCTCCAGTGGCTCGTCTTGAGTCCATCCGTATCCTTCTTGCTTATGCTGCTCATAATAATTTTAAATTATAGCAAATGGACGTTAAGAGTGCCATTCTTAATGGTCCTCTACATGAGTTGGTATATGTAAAGCAACCGCCGAGATTTGAGGATCCTAACTTCCCAAACCATATCAACAAACTCGATAAGGCACGCTATGTCCTTGAACAAGCCCCACGCACGTGGTATGAGCACCTTAAAGAGCTTTTGCTAGATCGTGGCTTCGAAGTTGGGCAAATCGATCCCACTCTTTTTACTAAGAAGGTTAAGGGGGAGCTCTTCGTATGCCAACTATATGTAGATGACATTATCTTTGGCTCTACTAATAAAGCTTTTAATGATGAATTTTAAAAGCTTATGACTGACAGGTTTGAGATATCTATGATGGGGGAATTATGGTTCTTTCTTGGATTTGAGAACAACTTAGAGAAGGAACCTTCATAAATAAAAAAAATACATTCAAGACATGCTCAAGAGATTCAAGATGACGGATCTTAATGGCGTCGCCACCCGATGCAAACTAAATGTCATCTAGAACTCAATCCTCATGGTAAAGATGTGGACCAAAAGGTATACCGGTCCATGATCAGCTCTCTTCTCTACCTCTGCGCATCTAGACCCGATATTGTGTTGAGTGTCGATGTGTGTGCAAGGTATCAAGTAGATCCTATAGAAAGCCACTTAGTGGCGGTCAAGAGGATCTTCCGATATTTGGTTCATTCCCCTAATTTTGGTCTATGGTATCCGAAGGGTTCCAATTTCTTTCTCTGTGGCTATACTGATTCAGTTTGGGCTGGTGTACATAGTATTACGATTACTTATGATAGGTTGGTTCCAATCGCGGGCATTGGCGAAGCTCGGGATTAACCATAATGGAGTCTCCGGAGATTTCCATGCAACGTTGGTTGAGAAACCAACAATTGCTTCTTCGGTATTTAGACTAAAGTAGCATATTTTAGGAAACGACGTATATCCAAGTTCTATTGCATGGTGGGAGGTGTATACAGAGTTGCCTCTCGTCAGATATCCTGTGGCAACATCTGCACCGCCTACTGCATTTTTAATCGGATAGTTCAATCCAAGGAAAAGATAATATGCTCCTAGGTCAGCAATCGCTATCCATGGCTTATGTGGATACAAGTAAGCAATGTCCTTTGAGTACACCTTGCAGCCAAACCCAGTGCGACCGCAGCGATCAACACTATGATTAGCAACATGATTGCCATGACCATAATAAGTACCGCCATAGAACTCCTCATCAGTAACACCCTCAGTATGGATAAGAAGAAGGTGAGATTCATCTGCATATATTTATAAGAACCATAAACCATGTTCGTGCTTGTCATCATCTATGGCATCAAGGTTGCCCTCTTCGAGATACGCGCCAGGTGGTAACGGGAGCAAAATAGGACCTTAAATAGAAATGATGGCCAAATAAGCCAACACTAGTTTACATCCATTAAAACTGAAGCTAGTGTTTAGAACAGGAATGGATCAAACTTACCAAAATACAGATGATTCCAGACATAAACACTGCCACTCTCAGTGGCTGCAAACACCAGACCCTTATGGATAAGTGCATCGTTGTATCTGAAATAGCACTGGAAATGGTTCTCAAGAACTGTCCATGCATACTCATCGCCATCAAGTGTAGCAATTGAGTAGTCGAAGATAGTGACAGGAGAGAAGTCTAAATAATCCGCCACAAGTGGGAGCTCGGCAAATAGCAATCTTCTAGAGGAGAATAGGGTGATCATTATGCATGAATATAAACGGATCGTTAGTGGGTACAAACTCATTGACTTGTGGGAGAGGAATTTTAAATAATACAAAATATTTAATCAATATCACGAATAATACACAAAATTAGTAATTTTGAAAAGTAGCGTGGCCTCGGTACTTGAACCATCTACAAAAACTCGTTTGTAGTTGAACTACAGATAAGTACTAGTTTGTAGTTGAACCACCGACAAGTACTAGTCAGGGTTTTAACGACCGATAGGCCGGCCGAGGGTGGCGCATGGTGGTGCATTGTTTGAGTGCTTATTGGTGGTTCAAACACTGACTAGTACTTGTCCGTAGTTTAACTACAAACTAGTACTTGTCGGTAGTTCAACTACAAACGAGTTCTTGTCGGTGGTTCAAGTACCTGCATGTACTACTTTCCATGAAGATAAACATGAGTTTTGACGATAAACGTGAGTATTAACATTCTTGGTTTTCAAGCTGAACGACCAAGTTCAAGGCCATATCTACATCATACTTTATGTCGATGGTCCCGTATCCAAGAATTTGCATGGCGACAAATTTGGCCATATTTTGAAAGCAATCGAAGAGGAAGTAGTATGAAGAGTAGGGCCCGATCATATGCTCTCTCGAGGAGCCGAACCCGACTGTTTTCTTTGCTAAATTTTATGGTCCTTCATGCTAAATGTATGGACCTTAGTGTAATTTTACCTTTTTAGGTCCTTGATGTAAAATGTACTCCCACTAACGAGGGTTAAACTCATCAATGCCCATTGTTATGGACTTGGGTTTTGGAGAAGAAGGAAGCACTGGAGGCATTAATCGGCTAGCAAACAAGCACAGAGAGATGCAAGGTTTACCTAGGTTCAGGCCTCATAGAGGAACCTACTCCTGCTTGTCTGCTCTTGGAATTATCAAGGGAGTCGAAAGTTACAGGGGGTGCACAGATGCAATCTGGCGAGGTTGTGGAAACTAGGGTTGCGATCGTCCTCCTCGCTGCCCCTTCCTAGCCTTTATATAGATAGGATAGGTCTCGGGATAGCAGGTCGAGTCGGTTACAAGTTAGGGTTTTCCTCTTTAAACTTCCTATCTTTGAGCTTGCCGTGTGTCGCAAGTAGTCAGAATCTCCTTCGGTCGCCCTAATCTTTGATTGGGCCTTGGTAACGCCGTGGGCTTCTACCAGATTGGACCGTATATGCTAAGCTTGAGTACCTGTGAGGTATGCCCACATCAGTAGCCCCCGAGCGTCCGGTTGAATCGAAGATTCGAGCGGAGACTAATGAAGCCTTTCGAGTGCACAACCGAGCATATTTCGAGTGCTCTAATTGATATCATAGGGATTGTTGATACACGTGCCTGATTCATCCGATGTATCGGGATCGGTTAACTGCCTTAGGGCAAAATAACGCAATCTACTCGAATTCAAGTCCCCAGACTCGAATTCGGAAAAGTGCTGGCGTAATTCGACTCAGGCCGCGGAGGTCTTATAGAGTTTGAATCCTAGTGTATAAGTGTAAGCACTCGACACGCCAATCAAGGCATATTTCATCGTACCTGCAGGCACAAATTGTTTCTGGTAGAGCGCAGCAGGTGTGTTGCCATGCCTTATTCAGGTCTTATCTTTGCGTCTTAGACATGGCATCCGAATTTTGTCATCACAGAGATGATTTGGGTGGCCCAGGAGATGTAATATCTTTGCAGAGAAGTTATGAGGCGGAGTCGCCAATGCTTTCGAGTGTGTACGTAGTCAACACACAGTTGTCTGTAAGAAAAAATCATAGGGTGTGCGACTAGCGCTCCCTATGGGAGTAGCACCCAAGTGCCTATTCGAGTCGTAGACTCGTGTAGGGACTATAAGTACTTTGCGACTACTGTCGTGTTTTGCTTGTTTCAGTCGAATGTGCTTTCAGCGTCCCCTATGGGAGTAACCTGGAGTCCACAATCGAATCGTTGATTCGAGTGAAGGGTTCTTGAGAGGAAAATATGTTGTCATAATGTCTTAGAAAATTCCTCAGGTGCGCGGCCAGCGATCCTATTAGGAGTAGCCCCCGAGTGCTTGGTCGAGTCGAATACTCGAGTAAGGACTAAAGTAGTCAAAAGGTGCTCCTGCTGGAGTTAATGACATCAGTGCTGACGATGAGATGACCTCAGTTACCCGCGTGAGCGGTTTTGACGGGATGTGACGAATAGTGGGTCCTATTTTCTGACTTAGACTTGACCAGGCGTGCGTAATATCTTTTTTAACTATGTCTCCTCGATTCTCGCACGTAATGGGCGGAGTGGAGCGACGGTTCGTGGTTTACCCTTTCCACGTGTTGACACTGATGTGCGCCACGCATCTTGTTGATTCTCTCCTGGCATCATCGATGAGGTTAAGTAGAGATCTTCTCTGCGGTAATTTCTCCACATTTCTTCTTCCTCCTCATGCACAGGCTCCATTGCTACTTCCTGCTGCTACATTGCTCGCACCTTCTATGTGGCCCTGGACCAACTTCGTACTTTCTCGAGCTACTTCCTGCGCTCGCACCACAAGCGCCAGATGGGCAAGAAGAAGGGATCCTCCACTGATGGATCTGCGTCTGCTGCTGTTGCAGCCAAGAAGAAAGGCGTCACCGCCGCGGGCACCAGTGCTACCGCCAGAGTTGGAAAGAAGAAGGGCTCGGGGACCTGCATGACCAATGGGTCGTGGCACCAATCCATCATCAAGCCCTCAGAGCTTTTCACCCAACACCAGGATGGAACACTCTCTGCCGCGGAGGATGACTCCCGTGTTCCCGACGATGAGGTAATCCCCAGTCCTCCTGCGGGGTTTCGAGTGATGTTCCTCGCGTTCCTCATTCGCAGTCTTTCTCTCCCCCTTCATCCATTTGTTAGGGGTTTACTTTGTTTCTATGGGCTCCAGCTGCACCAGCTGACCCCAAACTCTATTCTCCATATCGCCTGCTTCATTACTCTTTGCGAGTGCTGGCTCAGAATAGAGCCACACTTTGGCCTCTTCAAAAAACTCTTCAAGCTAAAACGTCAGTCAGGGTCAGGTTCAGTAGTCTATGATATAGGAGGCTGCGGGATCCACGTCGACTCCAATGTCACCTATTTCTCCATTAAGCTCACTGCGTCTATCCAAGGATGGAGGGAGAAGTGGTTCTACATCCGCGACCATAAGGTCGATGGAGAGCACTACGGACTCACGCCCTTTGATCCGATGGCGGCCTACAAGAGGAGGAGGTCGTGGCAAAACGTTGTGATGCCCGACGAAGTCGAGGAAACATAGACTCTGTATCAGCGTGTCTGCAACGTCGAATGCCGCACAGGCAAATAAGTAGGCGGCACTAATCTCATTCGCACTTGGATGCTTCGCCGGGTACAGCCTCTATAGGCCAGGGTTCATCCGATGTGCCGCTGGATTGGTACCGGTGATGTCACTCGCATATCTGCAGAGGGCATTTCTTATGGAAAAGTAGACAGGAGGTTTCAGCTGGTGACCAAGTACACCACCAAGGAGGATCTCCCGGGTGACTCAGTCGTGCCTCCCTTCTCTGCGAGCCATCCTCCGCCTGAGGTGGATTTCCTTTTAAAAGCTATTCTTATTTTTCGATTGCTTGCTCATTGTAACTTGTTCTGATGCTTGGTTCTGGTTTCAGGACTGGCAAGTGGCCACCAATTTGCCTCCTCACCCCGAGGGAATAATTCCTCGCGAGGCCGAAGAAGAGGATGAGTCGGGCTCTACCGTCCCCGTGGAGGAGGAACACGAAGACCCTGAGTCCGAGGGGACTCGCAAACTCTCCCGAAGCAAGGACTCAGATGCCTCTTCGCCATCAATGCCAGAGGATCCTCCTACTGTGGTAGAGGAGCCAATTCCTGTTGTGCCCGTGCGCTCCATGGATCCCCCTTCGCGGAAGAAGTTGAGGTTTCCAAAGGAGTCGTCTGATGATTCCTTTGACCTCGAAAATTTTGACGGGTATGTACTCATATTGTTGCGAGTTCGTCTTGTCTTCCCAAAATGTCTTCTTCTGATGTAGTGTTGAATAATTTTGTAGTCAAACGACATCGTCATCTTCCGACGACTGTCAATTTGTCAAGGAGTCTAGAGTCGTAGACTCCAAAGACAAGGAGGTGGCGGTACCATCTCCTTCTCCTCCGGTGGCGGCCCACTCGGGTGCTAATTCTTCGAGCTCCCCCATGCTGGGGGGCATCAAGTTGTTGCCCGGACGTCGATTCTGAAGGAATCTTCAGAGTCCCTGGAAGAACACGTAAGTTTTCTTCGTGCCGTTGGCACTCGAGTTTTGTGTTTGATGCTCACACTGCTTCCCTTATCTTGCAGCCTATTGCGAAGGATTCTACTCGCCTTGGGTCGACAGCATGCTTTGCTAGAAACCCGCCACCGTGCCTTCCAAGGTTAGCTTTATACTTTTCTTTCCACTCTTTGTGTTTATAGGTTGGTGAGCTCAGGTTTTGCCATTTTTGTCTCTTGTAGGTGAGCATAATGAGCTTCTTCACCACGTCACTTTCCTCGAGAAGGGACTTGCCACGACGGAGAAGAAACATGACGAGGCAGTCGAAGCTCTTAAGGAGTCGCAAAAGCGCGAGGAAGATTTACGTTCCTCTACTGCTGAGAGGGAAAAGGTGTTCGTAGAACAGCTCTTCTCAGTCGCGAAAGCACTCTCAGGTATGACACTATCTCGCTTGTATTTGTCATGTACTTTGCCTTCATATTATTGTGCTCATATGTGTATTTTGCAGATGCCATCGGCATGGATTTTGATGCCCGGCCTTGGCCTGTCTAGATGCTTTAGCCGGCGTCGTGGCTATAGTCGAGGACCACCGTGTCTCTGCCAAGGACTTACTCAGGAGAGCCAAAGGCGTGATGAGCCGTCTTCGAGAGGAAATGGTCCCCAAGGCCAAGCTGATCGAAAATCTCGATGACCTGGTGGAATCCTTCGCAGAAGGCGTGCCAATGGACTTCAAGAACTCGCAGCGGGAATTTGGAGCAACCATGGGACTTGCGATGGCACAAGCCCACAACATGGAACTGGACCCCAGCGAAATCTCCTCGGCGATGCCGGTCATTGCAGATGGCCAGCAGGTAATATTCTGGCCTTTCGCCACTAGTTGTAGTAAGTATGGGCCTCGGCTCATTGATACATTCGCTGCTTATTCGGCGGAGCTGCGGCAGTTGAAGAATGCAAAAGCTACGGCGTCTGGTGCTATGGCTGGGAAGTTTGTGGCATCAGAGACTGCTACAGATTCGAGGAAGCCTCCAAAGTAGAAAATGTAGCCATAGAGCATTTCCCAACTGCCTTTTTAAATAGTTTTAGCTTTTCTTGTTGAACTATATTCTGTGGGTGTGCCCCTTTTGATACTTGTTGAATTTGAATGCACTCCTCTTTTTTATTGATGGATGGTTGGTCTTATATGCCTCTTGCTTTGGTGTAATAGGGTCCTTCGAGTGGTCCTCCTAACTCTCCTCCCACCAATGAAACTGTGGCGCAACCACATTCAAAGGTGGAGGAGCTGTCACTGCTGGCCTGACTGCGCGATCGCATCAAGAAGTTGGAGCGAGAGTTGCCCATGATCTGTGGTAACGCGGACGTGTGGAAGTCGAAGGCTGAGAACACCAGCGCACGCGAGAAGTACCTCTTGGACGAAGTTGCTCAGTTGAATGAGCATTTTAAGTGTTAGCTTTCTAACTTCTTATCCTTTTCTTTAGCCATTCGTAGCGACACGTTGTCCTTATGCTCTGCTTCTTGTAGTTGTTAGCGCTCGTCACCCGCAGGATGAGAGGGATCGAGTTTCCATTCGACTGAACGATTTAACCTAGGAGCAACTACAAGCTAGTGGCTATTTCTGGGTGGATCACGATCGTGCAGTCACGTTGGCGATGCTGCAAGATCGTGCATCTCGAGTGTTACAATCCTTGAAGAGGGCGCAATCGTGCCTTAAGCATATTTTTCAAGCAATGCTTCCCCTGGACGTGGTGCCTTCAAGCTTGCTAGCTTTGCTATCGAAGTTTGATATCAGCGCGGTCCGCGAGTACGTGCGCTAGCAGTTGGTCACGGGTGCCAAGGCTGCATTGGCACTTGTTCGCATGCATCGGCTAGATGTGGATATCACAGCTGTTGCTGCTGGTCCACCGCCTCCGCCAGAAGGGATGACATGGAACATGGTGCCACATTACCAAGCGGTTGATCAGCCAGCCAAAGATATTGCCGATTTCTTTGAGGAGCAGACTAATGTTCTCCTTTTGCAGCAGTAGGATAATATGGTCCTACACATGAAATGCATAGGTGTTGTAAAGTTCATAGATTTGCGTCGGGTGTATTTTTATACCCGTTGATATGTAAAAAAGCTTGCTAGATTGTATATTTTTTGAGTGTTTTTGTACTCTATAGTTCCTTTTCGTTAGCCTGACGTATATTCATCTCAGCACCTTGTCAACCTGTCAGGTGCGTTGCAGCTGGGTTGATTTTGCCAAGGGTTCGATTGATAGTGCGTCAGCTACTCGGGATACTGTGTTATTCGCATAACAAGGTTAAAAGGGTGGCATAGCGCCCGAGCAATGTAATTGCAAGAAAAATAGAGATACAAAGTTTGGGGCACTTAGCTTTATTTATTCGTAGAATATCATGAGGTACAATGTGTGGCTAAGTAGCCTGGTTGAATAGCCTTATTTGTAAAGTAAAAACATCTAGGGGTAGAAATGACGCAGCTGCGTGACGTTCCAGGGGTTGGAGTATGCGACTCCACTTTCTACGTCTTTAAGGCGATAGGCACCACCTGGGATTACTTCGGTAATCACGTAAGGTCCTTCCCAAGGGGATTCGAATTTGAGGTTCGCTTGCTGCTTCAGTCGCAGGACCAGGTCTCCTTTGATGAAGGATCTGGGGCATAGCCTTCTGTTGTGGTAATTGCAGAGGTTCTACTGGTAGATCGTGGATCTCTCCGCTGCAATCTCACGTGCCTCATCAAGGAGGTCGACGGAGTCTTCGAGTGCGAGGGTTGATTCTGCCTCGCTGTATGCTACTACCCGTGGGGCCTTGTAGCGCACCACTGCGGGTAGTACCGCCTCGGCACCGTGTACCATGAAGAACGGAGTTTAGCTTGTAGCGCTGTTTAGAGTTGTGCGCAGGCTCCATAGTACTGATTGCAGCTCATCTGGCCAGCACCCGGCAGCTTTTTCGAGTGGCCGGAGGAGCCTTTTCTTGATCCCACCGCAGACGAGGCTGTTAGCCTTTTCGACTTGACCGTTGGTCTGGGATGTGCCACCGAGGCATAGCTAATGTTGATTCCCAGGTTTTCGCAGAAATCCTGGAACTCCTTGGAGGTGAAGTTCGTCCCATTGTCCATGATGATGTTATGTGGCACCCTGAAGCGGAAGATGATGGACTCGAAGAATTTGACAACACTGGCTCCTGATTGGTTTATCACTGGCATGGCCTCAATCCACTTGGTGAATTTGTCGACCGCGTCTAGGAGGTAGAGATATCCTCCTCGTGAATATTTCTGTAGCTTGCCGACCATGTCGAGTCCCCATTGTGTGAAGGGCCAAGCCACAGGTATTGGCCTGAGTTCTGCGCCAGGTGCATGCGGCTTGTCCGCAAATCGCTGGTAGGCGTTGCAACGCTGGATGATATCCTTGGCGTCGTGCATTTCCGTTGGCCAGTAGAATCCCGCTCGTAGAGCTTTGGTGACGAGGGCGCAACTGCCGGTGTGGTGGCTGCAAGTTCCTTCATGTATCTCGAGGAGGATGGCTCTTCCATCTCCGTTGGAGACGCACCGTTGAAGGACTCCTGTGATGCTGCATTTGTACAATTCGCCATTGATAGGGGCGAATGCCTTTGATTGTCACGCTATAGGACACGCACTAGTCGGGTCATTTGGCAACCTTTTGCTGAGCAAGTATGTGATATATGGTTGCGTCTAGGATGGCTCGATCATCATGACCTCCATGGGGCCCTCGAGTCCTGTGTCTGGCTCTGCATCGTCGAGTGTCATTGGCTTGTTGGGTGGCGTAGCCCCCGATTCCTTTGGCTTACTGGTTTTGTGCTCTGGAGCTTTTGGCTTGATGGAGCGCTCGCAGATGCGCTCTAAGAATACTCTGAGTGGCATTGGGGAACACGTGAGCCGATGTTGGCGAGTGTGTCCGCCTCCTCGTTGCTCTCGCGGCCAACGTGCCACAGCTCGTAGCCGTCGAAGTCTCCCTCGAGTGTGTCGTAGAGGTCGTGGTAGGAGATCATGCTGTCGCTCAGAGCATCACACTCATTCGTTGTTTGATTGACTACCAACTTGGAGTCGCCATAGATGACGGGCCTCTTTGCGCCGTAGGATTTTGCCATATGCATCCCGTGGAGTAAGGCTTCGTATTCAGCTTCATTGTTGGAGGCAGTGAACTACATTCGCAGAACATATCTCATCTTGTCACATTGCGGCGATGTCAGGATGACGCCTGCACCAACTCCCTCCTTGTGCTTGGACCCATCGAAGTGCATTGTCCATAGGTAGGACATATCTAGTCTGTCGGGAGCTGGTTTTCCATCTAGTGCACGAGGAAGTCCGGGAGAACTTGCGACCTGATCACGTCTCGCTTCTCATACGTGATGTTTCGTGGAGACAGTTCGATTGCCCAGAGCGCGAATCGTCCAATAGCGTCGGGGTTGTTGAGTATGTGCCCTAGTGGGGCATCGTTCACCACGATCATTGGATACTCCTGGAAGTAGTGGCACAGTCGCCTGACTGTCATGAAGACATCGTACGCTAGTTTCCGATAATGCGGGTACCGCTGCTTTGTCGGTGTGACCACCTCGCTGAGGTAGTAGACTGGGTGTTGTACCCCGTGGACTTTATTTTCTTTGTCTCGTTCCACCACGAGCACAGTGCTAACCACCTGGTTGGTGGTGGAGATGTATAGTAGTAGCGACTCATTTTCGCGAGGTGTCACCAACACCAGCGAGGTGGACAGTAGATGCTTGAGGTCTTCGAATGTTTCTTGTGCTTCGTTTGTCCACTCGAATTTGTCAGCGTTGCAGAGAAGTTGGTAGAAAGGCAGTGCCTTTTCACCCATCCGACTGATGAATCCACTGAGCGCTGCAATTCGCCCAGCTAGCTGTTGGATGCCTTTTACGTTCTTCGACTTCTTCATAGCCAGTATGGCTTTTATTTTCTTCGGGTTAGTCTTGATCCCTCTCGCGGAGATGAGGTATCCGAGCAATTGCCTAGATGGTACGCCAAAGGCACATTTTTTCGGATTCAGCTTGATCCGGTAGCGGTCGAGGTTATCGAAGGTCTCGCAGAGATCGTCGAGTAACGAGGTTTCCTCCTTGGTTTTGACTATGATGTCGTCGATGTAGACTTGGATGTTGCGATCAAGCTGGATCTTGAGGCAGGCCTGCATACACCGCCGGTAGGTGGCTCCTGCATTTTTCAGCCCGAGGGGCATCGTTGTGTAGCAGAAGACACCAAAGGGTGTGATGAACGCTGTTTTCTCCTGGTCTTCCTCCTTCATTCGAATCTGATGATAGCCTGAGTAGGCACCGAGGAAGCAGAGACGCTCGCATCCCGCGGTGGAGTCAATTATCTGATCGATTCGAGGCAACGGGAAGTGGTCCTTCGCGCAATGCTTGTTTAGGGAGGTGAAGTCCACGCACATCCGCAGGATATCCGTGTCTTTTTAGGAACAAGCAAGGGGTTTGCTACTCAGGTGATTTCCTTGATCTCGCGTATGAAGTTAGCGTTGAGGAGTCTATTGACTTCCATACCGGCCGCTTTTGCCCTTGGTTCAGATAGTTGTCGTATTGTTTGTTTGACTGGACTTGCTTCAGGATTCATGTTGAGTGAGTGCTCGGAAAATTCCCTAGGAACTCCTGGCATGTCTGCTAGACACCAGGCGAAGATTTCCCAGCACTCATGGAGGAATTCGACACGAACGAGTTCCTATGCGGGACTCAAGTTGTTGGCGATGAGGGCCGTCTTGGTTGGGTCCGTTGGATGGACCTGGATTTTCTTGGTGTGCACTGATGTGTCAAAGGATTTGTCGGGTGAGCTTAGCTTGCTCGGGGGAGGCAGACTATTGTATGTCGACTCCTTCAATCGCGCCAGCTCCTCTTGCATGTCGAAAGACTAGGAGATTATGTTGAATTCCCTATCGCAGCTGTCGGATCTCTCGAAGCTTCTGTTGACGGTGATAATGCCGATTGGGCCCGACATCTTCATCTACAAGTAGGCGTAGTGTGGCACCGCCATGACTCTTGTGTTGGGTCCGCAGCATAGAAAACAAAAATTTTCCTACGGTGTGAACTACACACCAAGATCTATCTACTAGGTACAAAGCAAACGGGTGGCATACATCCATAGAGAACTTACCCTCGAAGACAACGAGCTTTGTTAACGAGTAGGAACTCGTGGTTGATGTAGTCGTACACTTGCCGATCTCAAGATCGTGAGGAAGTCCGAGCGCCGCAACTCAGCAGCGCATCCACACTCGTACACACGTTCAAGCCACCGGACAACCTCCACCTCCTCGCTCCAGCGATCCAGCGGAAGCAGCAACTCCTTCCAGACGAAATGCCACCGGGAACATGTATCTCGCTAATCCGAGACCATGGGGGAATAATTCTAGAGGGGGAGAGAGATCCTTCACAAGGAGGTGTGTCGATGAAGGAGGGAATGGGTGGCCTTTTATAGGAGGAGGGGGGATGCCCCCTCTCTCCATGGCCGGCGCATGGGGGGTGACCCCTCACCTCCCCATTCATGTGGTGGTAACTCCTCCACATTAAAATGCCTCTTCACATTCCCTTTTAAAGTCTCCACTTTAAATGCATTAAGTTTCTCCAAATTTAATGCTCTCTCATTTAATAAAACTCTTTTATTAAATTTATTCAGAATTTTGTTAATTACTTTAATTAACAAACATTCACATATAGCCCCTTGCAATATTTCAATATCACATGCAGAACCACCTTCTGCAATTTCACCCGAAACAATTTCCGGTTTCTATTGAAACAATTCCCGCGCTTTGCAATTCTTTCGTCTGAAACATATGTGCTCCAAAATGGTGTCCGGTAACTCTTAAGTGTGCCACCCTATGGTTCACGAATAATGCAGACACGATCGAGACCCTTCTCCGATCAATAATCAGCAGCGGGACCTGGAGATCCGTACTGACTCCTACACATTCAACGATGACTCCTGTGATCGTGAGAACCTTTAACGCTTGTAACTAAATCCCTTTGTGTCTCGATATATTACATGTCCGAGATTCGATCATCGGTATCTCCATACCTAGTTTGATCTCATTACCGACATGCACTCTTTTATCGTTCCCGTGATATAACATTCTAGTGATCACATCACTTGCTTGCAAGCTATCCTAATGTGATATCACCGAGAGGGCCCAGAGTATATCTATCCGTCATATGGATTGACAAATTCCACTCTTGATCCATGAGCCTCAACATAACACCTCTGTAGCACTGAACCCATCTTTATAGTCACCCTGTTACGGTGTGACGTTTGATGTTATCAAGATACTCTTCCGGTGTTAGCAATTAACATGATCTCATGGTCTAAGGATAAAGATTACTTCGTATGATGTTATAGCAATATAAACATAATGACTTGATCGTAATGCTATACTTCGGATGAATGTTCATCACATCATTCCACCAATGGTGTGACCTTGTTATTAACAACATCCAATGTCCATGATCAGGAAACCTTGATCATCTTGTTAATCAACAAGCTAGTCTATAAGAGAGGCATGACTAGGAACCCTTTTTGTTTATTAAACACACATGTATTGATGTTTCCTATCAATACAATTATAGCATGTAAAATAAACATCTATCATATATAAAGAATACATAATAACAACTTTATTATTGCCTCTCAGGGCATATTTCCTTCAGTCTCCCACTTGCACTAGAGACAATAATCTAGTTCACATAGTGATAAATCTAACACCCATGGAGATCTGGTGTTGATCACGTTTTGCCCTAGGGAGTACTTTAGTCAACGGATCTGCTACATTCAGGTCCGTGTGCACTTTACAAATCTTTATATCTCCATCCTTGACATGCTCGCGGATGGAGTGAAACCGGCGCTTAATATGCTTGGAATTCTTGTGAGACCTTGGTTCCTTGGTGTTGGCTATGGCTCCATTGTTGTCACAATAGATCACCATCGGGTCCAACGCACTAGGAACCACACCCAGTTCCGTAATGAACTCTTTAATCCAAACCGCTTCCTGCGCCGCTTCTGAAGCAACAACATATCCCGCCTCCGTTGTTGATCTAGCCACCACAGGTTGTTTGGAGCTCCTCCAACTAACTGCTGCTCCGTTCAAGAGAAATACGTATCCGGATTGAGACTTAGAGTCATCCGGATCAGTGTTAAAGCTAGCATCGACATAACACTTAGCGACCAGCTCTTCTTCACCTCCGTATATAAGAAACATATCCTTAGTTCTTCTCAAGTACTTAAGGATATTCTTGACCGCTATCCAGTGTTCCGAACCTGGATCAGATTGGTACCTACTAGTCAAACTAATAGCATGTGCCACATCCGGTCTTGTACATATCATGGCATACATTATAGAGCCTATGGCTGAGGCATAGGGGATCCTATCCATTATCTCTCTTTCTTCCGCCGTAGCCGGACTTTGAGTCTTACTCAATGTCTTGCCTTGCAACATAGGTAAGAACCCCTTCTTACTTCCGTCCATATTAAACTTCTTTAATATCTTATCAAGGTATGTACTCTGCGATAGCCCAATTAGGCGTCTTGATCTATCTCAATAGATTTTAATGCCTAATATATATATGAAGCTTCACCAAGGTCTTTCATTAAAAATTTGCTGTTTAGATAACTTTTAACACTGTTTAAAAGATCTAAATCATTTCCAATCAATAATATGTCATCCACATATAATATCAGAAATGCCATATTGCTCCCACTCACTTTCTTGTAAATACAAGCCTCTCCATAAGTTTGGACAAATCCAAACTCTTTGATCACCTCATCATAGCGGAGATTCCAACTTCGTGATGCTTGCTTCAGTCCATAGATGGATCGCTGAAGTTTGCACACCTTATTAGCATCCTTAGGATCGACAAAACCCTTAGGTTGTATCATATACAACTCTTCTTCAATCTTACCATTGAGGAACGCAGTTTTGACATCCATCTGCTATATTTCATAATCGAAATATGCAACAATTGCTAACATAATCCTAACCAACTTAAGCATCACTACGGGAGAGAATGTTTCATCGTAGTCAACTCCTTGAATTTGTCGAAACCCCTTTGCGACAAGTCGAGCCTTATAGACGGTCACATTACCATCAACATCAGTTTTCCTTTTGAAAATCCATTTATTCTCAACGGCCTTTCGGTCGTGAGGTAAGTCCACCAAGTTCCAAACTTGGTTCTCATACATGGATTCCATCTCGGATTTCATGGCTTCTAGCCATTTGATGGAATCCGGGCTCATCATCGCTTCTTCATATGTCGCAGGGTCATCCATTTCATCAATCATGAAATTCATAACAGGATTGCTGTACAGCTCAAGAGCTGCACGTGTCCTGCTTGACCTGCGAGGTTCGGTAGTGTCCTCTTGCAGAGTTTCATGATCAATATCATTAGCTCTCTCTTCATCAGGTGAAGTCAACTCCGAAACAACTTCCGGTGCTGCGCCACTCGCCATTCCATGAAGAGAAGGTTCAATGACCTCTTCGAGTTCTACCTTCCAACTACTCACACCTTTCACGAGAAACTCCTTCTCAAGAAAGGATCCATTCTTGGCAACAAAGACCTTGCGTTCGGATCTGTGATAGAAGGTATACCCAATCGTTTCCTTAGCTTATCCTATGAAGACGCATTTTTCCGCTTTGGGTTCGAGTTTATCCGGTTGAAGTTTCTTCACATAAACATCACATCCCCAAACTTTAAGAAATTACAGCTTAGGTTTGTTTCCAAACCATAATTCATACGGTGTCGTTGCAACGGATTTAGATGGTGCTCGATTTAAAGTGAATGCAGCTGTTTCCAGTGCATAACCCCAAAATGACAGTGGCAAGTCAGTCAGAGACATCATTGATCGAACCATATCCAATAAAGTACGATTACGACGTTTTGACACACCATTATGTTGTGGTGTTCCGACAGGCGTGAGTTGTGAAACTATTCCACAGTCTTTCATATGTGTGCTAAACTCGTAACTAAGATACTCTCCTCCACGGTCGGACCGCAGAAATTTGATCTTTCTGTTACGATGATTTTCCACTTCATTCTAAAATTCTTTGAACTTTTCAAAAGTTTCAGACTTGTGTTTCATCAAATAGATATACCCGTATCTACTCAAATCATCCGTGAATGTAACAAAATAACGATATCCACCTCGCGCCGACACACTCATTGGTCCACACACATCAGTATGTATGATTTCCAATAGATCTGTCGCCCGTTCCATTGAATCGGAAAACGGCGTTCTAGTCATCTTGCCCATAAGGCATGGCTCACATGTATCAAATGATTCAAAATCAAGTGATTTCAACAGTCCATCAGAATGGAGTTTCTTCATGCGTTTAACGCCAATATGACCTAGACGGCAGTGCCACATATATGTAGATATATCATTATCAAGTTTAATCCTTTTAGCATCAACATTATGAATATGCGTAATACTGTTATCGAGATCCAATAGAAATAAACCATTCAACATAGGTGCATGACCATAAAAGATATTATTCATATAAATCGAACAACCATTGTTTTCAGACTTAAATGAATAACCACTTTGCATCAAACACGATCCGGATACAATGTTCATGCTTAGTGCAGGCACCAAATAACAATTATTTTGGTTTATAACTAATCCCGATGGCATATGGAGAGGCAGCGTTCCGACGGGGATCACATCAACTCTTGATCCATTGCCGACCCGCATCGAGACCTCATCCCTTGCTAGTTGTCGCTTGTTCCGTAGCCCCTGGACCGAGTTACATATATTAGCAACCGATCCGGTATCAAATACCCAGGTGCTACTGCGAGTACTAGTCAAGTACACATCAATAACATGTATATCACATATACCTTTGTTTGCCTTGCTGGACTTCTTATCCGCCAAATACTTGGGGCAGTTGCGCTTCCAATGGTCAGTCCCCTTGCAATAGTAGCACTCAGTGTCAGACTTAGGGCCAGCCCGGGGTTTCTTTTTAGGCGTGGCAATAGACTTGCCACCCTTCTTTCCCTTGTGCATGCCTTTCTTATCCTTCTTGAAACCGGTGGTCCTATTGATCATCAACACTTGATGTTCTTTCCTAATCTCCACTTCTGCAGTCTTAAGCATTGACAGAAGCTCGGGAAGAGACTTCTTCATGCCCTGCATATTATAGTTCATCACGAAGCTCTTGTAGCTAGGTGGCAGAGATTGGAGAACACGATGTATGCCTAAGTTAATAGGAATCGTTATTCCCAAGGACACAAGCTTATCGGCGTACCCAGACATTTTGAGTACGTGCTCACTAACGGAGCTGTTTTCCTCCATCATGCAGCTAAAGAACTTTTCTGTAGCATTATAACTCTCTACAGCAGCATGGGTATCGAAAATAATTTTCAATTCTCCCATGGTATCAAAGGCATTGCCATTTTCGAAACGTTTTTGAAGTTCTGGCTCTAGCCCATACAGTATGCCACAATGAACTAAGTTGTGGTCCTCCTGACGAGTTATATAGACGTTCTTTTCCTCGTCAGGGGCATCAGGAGCTGGTGGGGGGCCTAGCGGCGCATCTAGCACATATTGCTTTTGTGCAGCAGTGACGAGAATCCTCAAATTCATAGCCCAGTTGGTGAAGTTGCTACCATTCGCAGCAAGTTTCTCTTTCTCCATGAACACATTGAAATTAAAAGCAGGTGGTGCCATCTACAACAGAATTTGTAAAGTATATTTAGACTAAGTTTATGATAGATTGAGTTCGACTAATCCAAATTACTAATGAACTCCCACTCAAAAACAACATCCCTCGTGTCCTTTTGGTGATTACATGGACCAAATCTACTACACCAAGTCCGATCATCACGTGAGTCGGTGTAGCTTCAAAGGCGAGCATCTATATGGGCATCATATCAACTATATGACTCATGCTTAACCTTTCGGTCCATGTTCCGAGGCCATGTCTGTACATGCTAGGCTCGTCAAGTAAGAACCTTAGTATTTGCGTGTGTAAAACTGTCTTCACCCGTTGTATGAAAGCGTAGAGTTGAAAACACCCGATCATCACGTGATGCCTCAAAACACGATCCACAAAACGGTGCATACTTAAGGAAGAACAAATTTTATCTTGATATCTAAATGAGGGATCATCTTATAATGCTACCAAACGCGCCAAACTAGCAATATAAGATGCTAACATCTAATGTCTGAAGTGAGATGATATGGTCCATGCATTTGATCTCTATCATTTGCATCGTGGTATGATCTTTATCATTCCTTTGTGTGTAAGGCCAAGGTCTATGGAACTTACACGTTAAGTGAGTTGTAAGAGTATCTATTATACATCTACTTACAACAATACCATATCAAAACACTAGCCCAGCAACGATCTAAACTAGACGCCTCTAATTTATCAATTGCAAGTTTTACATGGCTTAGGGCTTTCGGAGATAGAACCTGTCTGACCTACGAACATGAACCACAACGAGGTTAACCAAGTTATTAGCAACTCGGTGTAAATCAGATATTGACTATAGTAGGAGAGACAGACACCCGGCAGCCACTTATGCAAAACAAGTTGCATGTCAGTCGTGGAACTGGTCTCATGTACGATGACATGTAAGGTTGGTCCGGGCCGCTTCATCCCACTATGCCACCAATATCCAAAGTACATAGAAGATGCAATAACATGATCATCATCGCCCACATATAAACATATGTGTACTACCCGTGCAAAGCACCTCCGCATAGATCAGGCTCTGATACCACTGTTGGGTCCGCAGCATAGAAAACAAAATTTTTCCTACGGTGTGAACTACACGCCAAGATATATCTACTAGGTACAAAGCAAACGGGTGGACATACATCCATAGAGAACTTACCCTCGAAGACAACGAGCTTTGTTAACGAGTAGGAACTCCTGGTTGATGTAGTCCTACACTTGCCGATCTCAAGATCGTGAGGAAGTCCGAGCGCCGCAGCTCAGCAGCGCATCCGCACTCGCACACATGTTCAAGCCACCGGACAACCTCCACCTCCTCGCTCCAGCGATCCAGCGGAAGCAGCAACTCCTTCCAGACGAAATGCCACCGGGAACATGTATCTCGCTAATCCGAGACCATGGGGGAATAATTCTAGAGGGGGAGAGAGATCCTTCACAAGGAGGTGTGAGGATGAAGGAGGGAATGGGTGGCCTTTTATAGGAGGAGGGGGGTGCCCCCTCTCTCCATGGCCGGCGCATGGGGGGGGGGGTGACCCCTCACCTCCCCCATTCATGTGGTGGTAACTCCTCCACATTAAAATGCCTCTTCACATTCCCTTTTAAAGTCTCCACTTTAAATGCATTAAGTTTCTCCAAATTTAATGCTCTCTCATTTAATAAAACTCTTTTATTAAATTTATTCAGAATTTTGTTAATTACTTTAATTAAAAATATTCACATATAGCCCCTTGCAATATTTCAATATCACATGCAGAACCACCTTCTGCAATTTCACCCGAAACAATTTCCGGTTTCTATTGAAACAATTCCTGCGCTTTGCAATTCTTTCGTCTGAAACATATGTGCTCCAAAATGGTGTCCGGTAACTCTTAAGTGTGCCACCCTACGGTTTCGCGAATAATGCAGACATGATCGAGACCCTTCTCCGATCAATAATCAGCAGCGGGACCTGGAGATCCGTACTGGCTCCTACACATTCAACAATGACTCCTGTGATCGTGAGAACCTTTAACGCTTGTAACTAAATCCCTTTGTCTCTCAATATATTACATGTCCGAGATTCGATCATCGGTATCTCCATACCTAGTTTGATCTCTTTACCGACATGCACTCTTTTCTCATTCCCGTGATATAACATTCTAGTGATCACATCACTTGCTTGCAAGCTATCCTAATGTGATATCACCGAGAGGGCCTAGAGTATATCTATCCATCATCTGGATTGACAAATTCCACTCTTGATCCATGAGCCTCAACATAACACCTCCGTAGCACTGAACCCATCTTTATAGTCACCCTGTTACGGTGTGACGTTTGATGTTATCAAGATACTCTTTCGGTGTTAGCAATTAACATGATCTCATGGTCTAAGGATAAAGATTACTTCGTATGATGTTATAGCAATATAAACATAATGACTTGATCGTAATGCTATACTTCAGATGAATGTTCATCACATCATTCTACCAATGGTGTGACCTTGTTATTAACAACATCCAATGTCCATGATCAGGAAACCTTGATCATCTTGTTAATCAACAAGCTAGTCTATAAGAGAGGCATGACTAGGAACCCTTTTTGTTTATTAAACACACATGTATTGATGTTTCCTATCAATACAATTATAGCATGTAAAATAAACATCTATCATATATAAGGAATACATAATAGCAACTTTATTATTACCTCTCAGGGCATATTTCCTTCATCTTGCAAACGCGGCACGTCCGAGGATGTAGTGGTATTGTGAGGGCCAGTCGACGACTTCGAATTCAATGCGCTTTCGCCGAAAGTGTAACAGCATGCCGAAGATGACTTCGAGGCTGATCTTAACCAGGGGTATACGCCATTTCCTAGGATGATTCCGTGGAAGGTCGTGTATGAAACTTCCAGACATGTCAGAGGGATCCGCATTGCGCATAAGGTACTTGCGAACATGAGATTAATGCCGCTTCCGCCGTCCATGAAGACGTGACTCATCTCGAAGCCTCCAATCTATGCCTCAAGCACGACGAGACAGTGGCCTAGGCGAGGTACTTGGCGCGGATGATCGCGCTTGTCAAAGGTGATGCAGGACTCGCTTCCACTGAGGTACTCAATGGTGGAGGGCGGAGAGTTCATCGCCAGATTAACTTGGCGAGTGATTGCTTTTTGCACTCGATTTGAGGGGCGTCCTTTTTGGATCATCCCCATGTTCCCCAGTGGTCGAGGGTATGGCTCGCCTCCATGGTTCTGGACTGGCACAACCGCAGGTGGTGGTGGAGGTGCTCCATGAGCCATAGCGCCAGGGGCAGCTCCGTAGCCCTGGTTTATCGCGTCGCGATTCATCTAGGCTAGGCCTTCGCGGAACTTGAGGAACTCGCGACAGTCCTTTAGAAGGTGGCTAGACCTTTTCTTGCCGTCGTGCTTGTCGATGTAGAAGTGTACGTTGCACGGTCTGGACAATTTGTCCTGGATAGATGTTGCAGGTGCCTCATCGCGAGTGCGGTGCTGCCACACATGCGTGGTTTTCCTGCTGTCGCAGTATCCACCACTGCGATATCCGCTGTTGCGGTTGTCGTCGCGTTTGTCGCTGTAGCCAGCTGCGACCATGTTGACCTCCTCATGGTCTTTGTAACCGCGCATTCGACGTTTTCCTCGCCGATCACATCTGCGGCCGAGGTCGTCGTCATCATCAGAGTGGACACGGTTTTTTACCGAGTCCTCCCCATCGGCCCACCTATTTACGATCTCCATCAGGTGGTCAATTGTCTTGGGCTTCGAGCAACCTAGCTCCTCCCTGAGCTCTCTACGACGCACGCCGCCATTGAACGCATCGATTGCGCGACCCTCAGAGATGGCTTCTATAGAATTCTTGATGATGGACCATCTCTGGATGTACGAGCACAGCGACTCGCTAGTCTTCTGGTAGTATCCTCTCAATTCTTCGATTGATGCGGGCCTTTTGTAAGTGCCCTTGAAATTTCGTACGAAGCTGTATACTAGCTCTTCCCAGCTGCGAATTGATCCGCGCGGGAGGTTGTTAAGCCACGCACGAGCGGCACCTTGCAGCTTTAGCTAGAGGCATTGCATTTTCGTACTCGTGGTTCCACCGTGGATCCTGACGGAGGAGATGTGATCCTCTAGCCAGATATTCGGGTCCTGTAGGCCGTCGAATTTCGGGTTCTCCGATGGGAGTTTGAACCCCTTTGGCATTCGCTTCTGGCGAATGGCTCTGCTGAAGCAGCTAGCGCCGCAGAGGTCTATCCCATCGTCTTCCGAGTCAGTTGAACGGGCACGCCTCGCGTGCATCTTATCGACCTTGCGCTGCGTGATGTCATCATACGCGTCGTAGTCGTAATCGTGCCACCATGAGTGGCGTCGCCATGACAGGTTGTGGCTATCAATGCTGGAGGAAGGTGAGGAGTAGCGCTTGGCTAGAGCTTTATTTTTCTTCGGCTCTGGTGTTGGCTCCTTGATGAGGGCAACTTCGACTAGCCCCAGACCTGCCATCGTAGATCGGTGCATGGCAGCCCGCGGGTCCCCAGCTGGTGGTTGGTTGTTAAGGAGGTACATGGTGGATGCTGTCACCGCTGCTTGTGGTGTCTTCGGGAGCACATTGCCTCGTGTGTCCACCGTCATGGATGAGAAGTCGAGGACTCACGCGGCCTCTTCTCGCTCCTTATCAGTGAGGTGGGCCAGTGGAGAGCGTCTCTTGGCGGTCATATGCTCATTGCCCTTGGAGAAGGATCCTCCCATGGAGGAGAGTTGAGCTCGTCGAAGGCTCGACTCATTTGCCGCCTTTCTACGCGCCTCGAGCTGGGCGATTACTTGCTGCTGGCGCTTGAATTCTTCCTTGAGCAGCCAGTGATAACCCATCAACATGTCTTGCGATGAGTTTGGTGGTAGGGGATTACCCCGCAAGGCCTCTCGGCAGCAAGCCCACTCAGCGTCGTTGAGCTTGATCAACACGCGCTGCTGGGTGTGCTCAATCGCAGTGAGGGTCGAGTGATTCTCCAGCCCATTGTTGGTGGGTGCGCTGTTGGCGTGTCCACCGTTTGTGACTGGGATACCACCGTTGGATGGACCATTACCAATGTTGTCGCGATTGCTACCGGTGTCGCCTGTGTTGATGACGATGCACACGTAGTGATTGGGGAAGCTGTTGCTTCACAGCTTTCAGATCCGAAGCCGTAGGGTCCATCTTCTGTGGCTAGATCACCCAGATCAAATTCGCGATTGTTGTCGATGTCCGTGTTCCTGACTGTTGTCGGGGCATTGAGCTCACTTAGGGTGTCGATCAGCGGTGGAAACCATGATGCTGGAGCAATCGCGGGGACCATCGGCTGATCAGGGAGGCGAAGCGTGCCTAGCTGACCAACTTGGAAGCGTAAGATCTCGATTGCTAGGTCGATCCCTTCGCCCATGGACTTGAAAGCCGGGCGAGTGGCTGGCGTGTGGATGGTGAAGTCAAAGACACCGAAGAGGTGGCGAATCTCCACTGTTGCAGAGTTGTAGATTACAGTTGACGGGGCCGAAGAAGCCGCGACATCAACACTTCAGTTTCCCACAGACAACGCCAATTGATGAGGGTTAAACTCATCAATGCCCATTGTTATGGACTTGGGTTTTGGAGAAGAAGGGAGCAGTAGAGGCATCAATCGGCTAGCAAACGAGCACACATGGACGCAAGGTTTACCCAAGTTCAGGCCTCATGGAGGACCCTACTCCTGCTTGTACGCTCTTGGAATTATCAAGGGAGTCGAAAGTTACAGGGGGTGCGGAGATGCAATCTGGCGAGGTTGTGGAAACTAGGGTTGTGATCGTGCTTGTCGCTGCCCCCTCCTAGCCTTTATATAGATAGTCTAGGTCTCAAGATAGCAGGTCAAGTCGGTTACAAGTTAGGGTTTTCCCTTTAAACTTCCTATCTTTGAGCTTGTCGTGTGTCGCAAGTAGTCGGAGTCTCCATCGGCCGCCTGAATCTTTGATTGGGCCCTGGTAACACCGTGGGATTCTACTAGATTGGACCATATATGCTAAGCTCGAGTACCTATGAGGTATGCCCACGTCACCCACCATCCGTGTAAAATTCTAACCAAAAAGTGTAAGTGGTTAAATTTAAATGAATTAAGCTTAGTTGTCAACGAGTATGAAAATTCTTGAATTTCAAGTCGAACAACCAAGGTCAAGGCCAAATCAACATCATACTTTATGGTGACGATCCCATGTCCAAGAATTAGCATTCTGATAGATTTGGACATATTTTTGAAAACAACCGAAGATGAAGTAGTATGAAGAGTATGGATCGATCAACTGCTGACATGCGTATGATTACTCGGGTGCTCATTATTCGCTACCCTACATTGGGTAAAAGGCTTACGGACCGTAAAGATTCCAGATAACAACCCAAGGAAGGAATCGACAGAGACTTTTTGTTGTATTAGGAAAGAAACCACGAACCGACATTATGTTGGTTTTGTAATCACTCGTGTATGAAACCTATCCGCATACAGCTTTGAGACCCGGCCTATTATATATAGGGCGGGAGAAGCCCAAGCGAGGGTACCGAAATCTCGAGGACAACTGGTAATAGAGTGTTTTCCCAATATTCAGGCGACTTTGTCTTCATTGTTTTCCTGACATCCGAAGAAATACCCAGCGTTCTCTTTTCCTCGAAACCCCAAGTCCATCACCATGGGCATTGCCGAGGTTACCCCTCGTCAATTGGAGCAGTCTGTGGGAAACCTGAACGCTGGAACCACGGATTTGGCAGAATGCTCTCCACCAAGCGTCAACTAGACGAAAGCAAATCCACACCCGCCCACCCTTGTACTGGTACCCGCCGATTCCAATGGCGGATCCGATCTAATCATTGCAAGCCTCCACTTCCAAGCAGACAACATGCAGGAATCACACCCTTCGGCCCTGATCGCATCAGAACCATCGGTGGAAAAGGCCACTGATACATTGCAAATGTATCTATAATGTTTGATGTTCCATGCTTGGTTTTATCCATTTTCTTGTGTTTTGTTCCAACTTTGGAGTACTTTTCATATGATTTCTTAGACTAACCTATTAACAAGAACCACAGTGCCAACTGCCTGTTTTCTGCTGTTTTTGGTTCCAGGAAAGTCAGAAAATGAATATTCTTAGAATTGGATGGGACAAAAGCCAAAGTGCCTATTTTTCCGGAAGTCATCAAGTGCCAGAATACGAGACGGAGAGGGGCCAGGGGGCCACCACACCACCTGG
Source organism: Avena sativa (assembly GCA_916181665.1). NCBI lineage: Eukaryota > Viridiplantae > Streptophyta > Magnoliopsida > Poales > Poaceae > Avena > Avena sativa. Next base: position 409,346,853 of record OV702289.1, on the reverse strand, counting down.
CCGCGCGGCCAGGCCTGACCCGCGCCAGGGGGTGGTGTGGCCGCTCCCGGCACCCCCTCGGCCTCCCCTTCCAACTATAAGATGCCCTCGGGACGTAAACCCTAAGTACCCGATCAAAAATCCACGAAAGAGTCTATAGCCGCCGTCATCTCCATCCCTAGATCGGGAGGGATCTGAAGCTCTTCCCGGCACCCTGCCGGAGAGGGGAATTCACCCAGGTGGCCTTCTTCATCACCATGCAAGCCTCCGGTGTGATGCGTGAGTAGTTCATCCTTGGACTACGGATCCATGTAGTAGCTAGATGGCTGGTTCTCCTCCTTTGTGCTTTCATGTCTAGATCTTGTGAGCTCCGTTCATGATCAAGATCATCTATTTGTAATTCTGCATGTTGTGTTTGCGGGGATCCGATGGATATTGAGATGCTATGTCAGATTGATTATTGATTCTATCATGTCTTTGTTATTTGTGATCTTGCATGCTTTCCGTTGCTAGTAGCTATCTTGGCCAAGTAGATTCTAGCAACTCCAAGAGTTAGTATTTATGCTCGATAGTGGGTTCATGCCTCTGGTAATCTAGGGAAGTGACAGAAATCTCTAAGGTACTAGATGTGCTGTTGCTACTAGGGAGAAAAAAACAATCCTTTGTTCATAGAACAATCGTATTGTTTACTTTACACATAGTTCGTAAAGCAATAATTTGTTGCTTGCAACTTAATACTGGAGGGGGTTCGGATGATAACCTGAAGGTGGATTATTAGTCATAGATGCAGTTGGATGGCGGTCTATGTATTATGTTGTAGTGCCCAATCAAGTTCCAAAGGAGTCAAGATGATTAGTATATGCATGTATTGCTTTCTCGATGTTTGTCAATTGCCCCGCTGTAATTTGTTCACCCAGCATGTTATCTATCTAAGGAGAGCCACCTCTAGTGAACTATGGATCCCGGTCCTTGTCTTTTACATACAATCTACAATCCTTTACTGTTTTGTGTTTACTTTCTGCAAACTATTACTTCTTTCCATTCGATACGTTTAATACTTTGTTTTCCGCAAAACACGGTGAGATTGAAAACCTCATCGCAAGTTGGGGACAAAGTTCTGTGGTTGTGTTGTGCAGGTCTCCACGTTGCTACTAGCACTGGTAGTGCGCCCTGCCAAAGCTCAGCTAGTAACACCTTTGGGGTGTTTCCTTGCTCCTACTGGTTCGATTAAACCTTGGTTTCATAACTGAGGGAAAATTGCTGCTGTGCTCATCATACCTTCCTCTTGGGGTTCCCAACGAGCTCTACATTAACCACGCACCAGCACTTTTCTGGGCGCCATACACAGAGCCATCAAACATTTTTCTGGCGCCGTTGCCGGGGAGTCAAGGACATCTTCACAAGGGGAGTCCCTCATAACCAATCTCTTTACTTTGTTATTTTTGTTTTGCTTAGTTTCTTTTTGCTTTGTTTGCTTGCTTTGTTATAAAAAACACAAAAAAATCAGTTTTACTAGTTTGCTTTCTTATTTGAAAAACACAAAAAAATTAGTTCCTTTTCTTAATTGCCACTATGTCTAGCCTTGCTCCAATCACTATGTCACCCAAGGAAATGATTTTCACTTTTAAACAAGGAATGGAAGAGAGTTTCAAGGAAGCTTGGTCTAGAATCTCTGATCTACATGAAAAAACTGAGCCTAAAATGACTCAAAGTTTGTCCCTTAGCAGTTTTTACCTTGGGATTGCTCTTTGCTATAGATATGCTTTAGATGCCGTTGTGGGAGGAGATTTCCTCCAATGTAATGAGGATGATGCTATTAATGCGTTGAAGAAATTGATCCTCACTTACAACATGCCTAGCCAAACTGATATTTCTTTCGCAAAAATATTTGCTAGGTTGAACACTCTTGAGACTAGCACTACTAGCTTAGAAAGTTGCTATAATACGCTTAGGGAGCATCACAATTATGTTCCAATAAATTCTGAACCATCAAAGTGGCTCCCTACAGTAAAGATTGAGATAAACACTGAAACTTTTCAAGCCCGCTGTGATATCATGTCTGAATTTTGTCTTATGCCCAAAGATATTTATGAATCTTTGAATACTTGGGGGCTCACTGAAGGAGGAAAGAAATATCTCTTGCTAATAATACTACCATATTACCTCTTGGAATAGCTGAAGGAGTGTTTACAAAGATCCTTGGGAAAACGATTTCTATTGATTATCTTGTTATTGAATGTGCAGGAAAAGGACAAATTACACTTGCAAGGTCCCTATTAGAACTCCTTGGAGCAATAATAGATGTGGGAAAGGGGACCATGCACCTTTCTTCTCCACCAAACAATCATATTTTCCCCAAGGTTAAGAATAAAAGTAAGAGAGGTTAGGGCATGCAATTTGGTCTTAATGCTTCTTCATTTGAGAACACTTGATTCTTTCTTTGCTTCTTATGCCTAACTTAAAGGCGTTAAAGAAAAGTACTTATTGGGAGATAACCCAAAAGTTTTAGATGAGTCTTGGAAGTTATTACTTCAGTAATAACCGCTCCTTATCCTTTTTATTTGCTTTTCTTGCCAAGAGTAACCTCTAATGAGAGAGAAGTAATGATTGGGAAAGTTGCTGTCCCGAGACAGATTTCTGTGCTTCACCGTAAAAATTCATGTAAAATCTCTGAATGTCTTTTTGAGGCGTGAATTTTTGTGCTTCTGCCCCAGGTTGTTATCTAACTTTAGTTAGTTCAACACTTTTTGATTTGATCAACATAAGGTCTTCGAAAAAATTCGTCTTTACCTGCTGGTCTGTTTTGACAGATTTCTGCCATTTTCTGCATTTGCTTCTTGTTGGTTCCTTTTTGAGTTCTTTTGGGGAATTGAACTTTTTGAGGGAAGTGCTACAGTAGCTAGTGTTCTAATGGAAGTTTATTTGGTGTTAGAACTGAACCTTAAGACTTATTTATCTTGAGTGCACTAATGTTGCTAATAAAGATTGTGTGAAGTTTTGTATGAAGGAAAATTTTCAGGTGTATGGAAGGAATGCGTAATGAGATGAAGGATGGACTAAAGCTCAAGCTTGGGGATGCCACGCATGTCACCCCAAGAAATATCCAAAAACTACAAGCGCCAAAGCTTGGGGATGCCCAAGGCATCCCCTTCTTCATCAATAAAAATTCCAGGTTTCTTCCAAACGCTTCATTTTTATTGTTTCATGCACAGTTGTGTTGTTCTTGGAGCGTCTTCTTTTTCGTTTTCGTTTTGGTTATCGTTTGCTTTTGTTTGCTTAGTTTTCTGAATAAATTGGTTGGACCCCCTCTTTCATACATTGGTTTGCAAATAGTTTGGTTTGATTTGGAAAAGAGTAGGAAAGTTCATGCTTATGTGGTAAAAAGAGCTCGTTTTTGACTGTGGCCTATGCTTTGTCATGCCATGCTTGATATTGTTTTGGCTTTATGCTTAGTATTCTTTGCTGTAGCATGACTTGTTATAAACAATTGAGATTGCTTAATGTGCCTTGGATGAATCATGCGTTGTTTTAGCATATTAAAGCATAGTATAGTGGTATTCTCCTTTAATGCTTTATTTGGGTTGACTTGGCACATGCTCACACCATGTTATGACTATCCAAAGTCACCATAGCCTTTATGTGTTGGTCTGTAACATAGAAAACAAAATTTTTCCTACGGTGTGAACTACACGCCAAGATCTATCTACTAGGTACAAAGCAACGGGTGGACATACATCCAACGAGAACTTACCCTCGAAGACAACGGGTTTTGTTAACGAGTAGGAACTCATGGTTGATGTAGTCATTCACTTGCCAATCTCAAGATCGTGAGGAAGTCCGAGCGCCGCAACTTAGCAGCGCATCCGTACTCGCACACACGTTCAAGCCACCGGACAACCTCCACCTCCTCGCTCCAGCGATCCAGCGGCAGCAACAACTCCTTCCAGACGAAATGCCACCGGGAACATGTATCTTGCTAATCCGAGACCATGGGGGAATAATTCTAGAGGGGGAGAGAGATCCTTCACAAGGAGGCGTGAGGATGAAGGAGGGAATGGGTGGCCTTTTATAGGAGGGGGGGTGCCCCTCCTCTCCATGGCCGGTGCATGGGGGGGTGACCCCTCACCTCCCCCATTCATGTGGTGGTAACCCCTCCACATTAAAATGCCTCTTCACATTCTCTTTTAAAGTCTCCACTTTAAATGCATTAAAATTCTCCAAGTTTAATGCTCTCTCATTTAATAAAACTCTTTTATTAAATTTATTCAGAATTTTGTTAATTACTTTAATTAAAAATATTCACATATAGCCCCTTGCAATATTTCAATATCACATGCAGAACCACCTTCTGCAATTTCACCCGAAACAATTTCCGGTTTCTATTGAAACAATTCCTGCGCTTTGCAATTCTTTCGTCTGAAACATATGTGCTCCAAAATGGTGTCCGGTAACTCTTAAGTGTGCCACCCTACGGTTCGCGAATAATGCAGACATGATCGAGACCCTTCTCCGATCAATAATCAGCAGCGGGACCTGGAGATCCGTACTGGCTCCTACACATTCAACGATGACTCCTGTGATCGTGAGAACCTTTAACGCTTGTAACTAAATCCCTTTGTATCTCGATATATTACATGTCCGAGATTCGATCATCGGTGTCTCCATACCTAGTTTGATCTCGTTACCGACATGCACTCTTTTCTCGTTCCCGTGATATAACATTCTAGTGATCACATCACTTGCTTGCAAGCTATCTCAATGTGATATCACCGAGAGGGCCCAGAGTATATCTATCTGTCATCGGGATTGACAAATTCCACTCTCGATCCATGAGCCTCAACATAACACCTTCATAGTACTGAACCCATCTTTATAGTCACCCTGTTACGGTGTGACGTTTGATGTTATCAAGATACTCTTCCAGTGTTAGCAATTAACATGATCTCATGGTCTAAGGATAAAGATTACTTCGTATGATGTTATAGCAATATAAACATAATGACTTGATCGTAATGCTATACTTCAGATGAATGTTCATCACATCATTCCACCAATGGTGTGACCTTGTTATTAACAACATCTAATGTCCATGATCAGGAAACCTTGATCATCTTGTTAATCAACAAGCTAGTCTATAAGAGAGGCATAACCAGGAACCCTTTTTGTTTATTGAACACACATGTATTGATGTTTCCGATCAATACAATTCTAGCATGCAAAATAAACATCTATCATATATAAGGAATACATAATAACAACTTTATTATTGCCTCTCAGGGTATATTTCCTGCAGTCTCCCACTTGCACTAGAGACAATAATCTAGTTCACATAGTGATAAATCTAACACCCATGGAGTTCTGGTGTTGATCATGTTTTGCCCTAGGGAGAACTTTAGTCAACGGATCTGCTACATTTAGGTCCGTGTGTACTTTACAAATCTTTATATCTCCATCCTTGACATCCTCGCGGATGGAGTGAAACCGGCGCTTAATATGCTTGGAATTCTTGTGAGACCTTGGTTCCTTTGTGTTGGCTATGGCTCCATTGTTGTCACAATAGATCACCATTGGGTCCAATGCACTAGGAACCACACCTAGTTCCGTAATGAACTCTTTCATCCAAACCGCTTCCTGCGCCGCTTCTGAAGCAGCAACATATTCCGCCTCCGTTGTTGATCTAGCCACCATAGGTTGTTTGGAACTCCTCCAACTAACTGCTGCTCCGTTCAAGAGAAATACGTATCCGGATTGAGACTTAGAGTCATCCGGATCGGTGTCAAAGCTAGCATCGACATAACACTTAGCGACTAGCTCTTCTTCACCTCCGTATATAAGAAACATATCCCTAGTTCTTCTCAAGTACTTGAGGATGTTCTTTACCGCTATCCAGTGTTCCGAACCTGGATCAGATTGGTACCTACTAGTCAAACTAATAGCATGTGCCACATCCGGTCTTGTACATAGCATGGCATACATAATAGAGCCTATGGCCGAGGCATAAGGGATCTTATCCATCATCTCTCTTTCTTCCGCCGTAGCCGGACTTTGAGTCTTACTCAATGTCTTGCCTTGCAACATAGGTAAGAACCCCTTCTTACTTTCGTCCATATTAAACTTCTTTAATATCTTATCAAGGTATGTACTCTGCGATAGCCCAATTAGGCGGCTTGATCTATCTCTATAGATTTTAATGCCTAATATATATGACGCTTCACCAAGGTCTTTCATCGAAAATTTGCTGTTTAGATAACTTTTAACACTGTTTAAAAGATCTATATCATTTCCAATCAATAATATGTCATCCACATATAAAATCAGAAATGCCACATTGCTCCCACTCACTTTCTTGTAAATACAAGCCTCTCCATAAGTTTGGAAAAATCCAAACTCTTTGGTCACCTCATCAAAGCGGAGATTCCAACTCCGGGATGCTTGCTTCAGTCCATAGATGGATCGCTGAAGTTTGCATACCTTATTAGCATCCTTAGGATCGACAAAACCCTTAGGTTGTATCATATACAACTCTTCTTCAATATTACCATTAAGGAACGTAGTTTTGACATCCATCTGCCATATTTCATAATCGAAATATGCAGCAATTGCTAACATAATCCTAACTGACTTAAGCATCGCTACAGGAGAGAATGTCTCATCGTAGTCAACTCCTTGAATTTGTCGAAACCCCTTTGCGACAAGTCGAGCCTTATATATGGTCACCATCAGCATCAGTTTTTCTTTTGAAAATCCATTTATTCTCAACGGCCTTTCGATCGTGAGGTAAGTCCACCAAGGTCCAAACTTGGTTCTCGTACATGGATTCCATCTCGGATTTCATGGCGTCTAGCCATTTGTTGGAATACGGGCTCATCATCGCTTCTTCATACATCGCAGGGTCATCCATTTCATCAACCATGAAATTCACAACAGGATTGCTATACAGTTCAGGAGCTGCACGTGTCCTGCTTGACCCGCGAGGTTTGGTAGTTTCCTCTTTTGGAGTTTCATGATCAATATCATTAGCTCTCTCTTCATTAGGTGAAGTAAACTCCAAAACAACTTCCGGGGCTGCGCCACTCGCTATTTCATGAAGAGAAGGTTCAATAACCTCTTCGAGTTCTACCTTCCGACTACTCACACCTTTCGCGAGAAAATCCTTCTCAAGAAAGGATCCATTCTTGGCAGCAAAAACCTTGCCCTCGGATCTATGATAGAAGGTATACCCAATTGTTTCCTTAGGGTATCCTATGAAGACACATTTATCCGCTTTGGGTTCGAGTTTATCTGGTTGAAGTTTCTTCACATAAACATCACATCCCCAAACTTTAAGAAATGACAGCTTAGGTTTGTTTCCAAACCATAATTCATACGGTGTCGTTTCAACGGATTTATATGGTGCCCAATTTAAAGTGAATGCAGCTGTTTCTAGTGCATAACCCCAAAATGATAGTGGCAAGTCAGTCAGAGACATCATAGATCGAACCATATCCAATAAGGTACGATTACGACGTTCCGACACAACCATTATGTTGTGGTGTTCCGGCAGGCGTGAGTTGTGAAACTATTCCACACTCTTTCATGTGTGTGCTAAACTCGTAACTTAGATACTCTCCTCCATGGTCAGATCGTAGAAATTTGATCTTTCTATTATGATGATTTTCCACTTCATTCTGAAATTCCTTGAACTTTTCAAAAGTTTCAGACTTGTGTTTCATCAAATAGATATACCCGTATCTACTCAAATCATCCGTGAAAGTAACAAAATAACGATATCCACCTCGCGCCGACACACTCATTGGTCCACACACATCAGTATGTATGATTTCCAATAGATCTGTCGCCCGTTCCATTGAACCGGAAAACGGCGTTCTAGTCATCTTGCCCATAAGGCATGGCTCACATGTATCAAATGATTCAAAATCAAGTGATTCCAAAAGTCCATCAGAATGGAGTTTCTTCATGCGTTTAACGCCAATATGACCTAGACGGCAGTGCCATATATATGCAGATATATCATCATCAAGTTTAATCTTTTTAGCATTAACATTATGAATGTGCGTAATATTACTATCGAGATCCATCAGAAATAAACCATTCAACACAGGTGCATGACCATAAAAGATATTATCCATATAAATCGAACAACCATTGTTTTCAGATTTAAACAAATAACCACTTTGCATCAAACACGATCCGCATACAATGTTCATGCTAAGTGCAGGCACCAAATAACAATTATTTAGGTTTATGACTAATCCCGATGGCATATGGAGAGGCAGCGTTCCGACGGCGATCACATCAACTCTTGATCCATTGCCGACCCGCATTGTGACCTTATCCCTTGCTAGTTGTCGCTTGTTCCGCAGCCCCTGAATCGAGTTACATATATTAGCAACCGATCCCGTATCAAATACCCAGGTGCTACTGCGAGTACTAGTCAAGTACACATCAATAACATGTATATCATATATACCTTTGTTTGCCTTGCCGTACTTCTTGTCCGCCAAATACTTGGGGCAGTTGTGCTTCCAATGGCCAGTCCCCTTGCAATAGTAGCACTCGGTATCAGACTTAGGGCCAGCTCAGGGTTTCTTTTTAGGCGGGGCAACAGATTTGCCACCCTTCTTTACCTTTTGCTTGACTTTTTAGTCCTTCTTGAAACCGATGGTCCTATTGATCATCAACACTTGATGTTCTTTCCTAATCTCCACTTCTGCAATCTTAAGCATTGACAGAAGCTCGGGACGAGTCTTCTTCATGCCCTGCATATTATAGTTCATCACGAAGCTCTTGTAGATAGGTGGCAGAGATCGGAGAACACGATGTATGCCTAAGTCAATGGGAATCGTTATTCTCAAGGACACAAGCTTATCGGGGTACCCAGACATTTTGAGTACATGCTCACTAACGGAGCTGTTCTCCTCCATCATGCAGCTAAAGAACTTTTCAGTAGCATTATAACTCTCTATGGCAGCATGGGTATCGAAAATCATTTTCAATTCTCCCATGGTATCAAAGGCATTGCCATTTTCGAAACGCTTTCGAAGTTCTGGCTCTAGCCCATATAGTATGCCGCAATGAACTAAGTTGTGGTCCTCCTGACGAGTCACATAGACATTCTTTTCCTCGTCAGGGGCATCAGGAGCTGGTGGGGGGCCTAGCGGCGCATCTAGCACATATTGCTTTTGTGCAACAGTGAGGAGAATCCTCAAATTCATAGCCCAGTTGGTGAAGTTGCTACCATTCGCAGCAAGTTTCTCTTTCTCCATGAACACATTGAAATTAAAAGCAGGTGGTGGCATCTACAACAGAATTTTTAAAGTTTATTTAGACTAAGTTTATGATAGATTGAGTTCAACTAATCCAAATTACTAATGAACTCCCACTCAAAAACGACATCCCTCGTGCCTTTTTGGTGATTACATGAACCAAATCCACTACACCAAGTCCGATCATCACGTGAGTCGGTGTAGCTTCAAAGGCGAGCATCTATATGGGAATCATATCAACCATATGACTCATGCTTGACCTTTCGGTCCGTGTTCCGAGGCCATGTCTGTACATGCTAGGCTCGCCAAGTAAGAACCTTAGTACTCGCGTGTGTAAAACTGTCTTACACCCATTGTATGAATGCGTAGATTCGAGTACACCCGATCATCAACGTGATGTCTCGAAACATGATCCATAGAACAATGCATACTCAAGGAAGAACACATTTTATCTTGATATCTAAATGAGGGATCATCTTACAATGCTACCAAAAGCGCCAAACTAGCAGTATAAGATGCTAACATCTAATGTGTAAAGTGAGATGATATGGTCCATGCATTTGATCTCTATCATTTGCATCATGGTATGATCTCTATCATTACTTTGTGTGTAAGGCCAAGGTCTATGGAACTTACACGTTGAATGTGTTGTAAGAGTATCTATCATATATCTACTTACAACAATACCATATCAATACACTAGCCCAGCAACGATCTAAACTAGACGCCTCTAATTTATCAATTGCAAGTTTTACGTGGCTTAGGGCTTTCGGAGATAGAACCGTTCTCACCTACGAACATGAACCACAACGAGGATAAATAAGTTATTAGCAACTCGTTGTAAATCAGATATTGACTATAGTAGGAGAGACAGACACCCGCCAGCCACTTATGCAAAACAAGTTGCATGTCAGTCGTGGAACCGGTCTCATGTACGATGACATGTAAGGTTAGTCCGGGCCGCTTCATCCCACTATGCCACCAATATCCAAAATACATAGAAGATGCAATAACATGATCATCATCACCCACATATAAACATATGTGTACTACCCGTGCAAATCACCTACGCATAGATCAGGCTCTGATACCACAGTTGGGTACGCAGCATAGAAAATAAAATTTTTCCTACGGTGTGAACTACACGCCAAGATCTATCTACTAGGTACAAAGCAACAGGTGGACATACATCCAACGAGAACTTACCCTCGAAGACAACGAGTTTTGTTAATGAGTAGGAACTCGTGGTTGATGTAGTCGTACACTTGTCGATCTCAAGATTGTGAGGAAGTCCGAGCGCCGCAACTCAGCAGCGCATCCGTACTCGCACACACGTTCAAGCCACCAGACAACCTCCACCTCCTTGCTCCAGTGATCCAGTGGAAGCAGCAACTCCTTCCAGACGAAATGCCACCGGGAACATGTATCTCGCTAATCCGAGACCATGGGGGAATAATTCTAGAGGAGGAGAGAGATCCTTCACAAGGAGGTGTGAGGATGAAGGAGGGAATGGGTGGCCTTTTATAGGAGGAGGGGGTGCCCCTCCTCTCCATGGCCGGCGCATGGGGGAGGGGGGGCTGACCCCTCACCTCCCCCATTCATGTGGTGGTAACCCCTCCACATTAAAATGCCTCTTCACATTCCCTTTTAAAGTCTCCACTTTAAATGCATTAAAATTCTCCAAGTTTAATGCTCTCTCATTTAATAAAACTCTTTTATTAAATTTATTCAGAATTTTGTTAATTACTTTAATTAACAAATATTCACATATAGCCCCTTGCAATATTTCAATATCACATGCAGAACCACTTTCTGCAATTTCACCCGAAACAATTTCCGGTTTCTATTGAAACAATTCCTGCGCTTTGCAATTCTTTTGTCTGAAACATATGTGCTCCAAAATGGTGTCCAGTAACTCTTAAGTGTGTCACCCTATGGTTCGTGAATAATGCAAACATGATCGAGACCCTTCTCCGATCAATAATCAGTAGCGGGACCTAGAGATCCATACTGACTCCTACACATTCAACGATGACTTCTGTGATCGTGAGAACCTTTAACGCTTGTAATTAAATCCCTTTGTCTCGCGATATATTACATGTCCGAGATTCGATCATCGGTGTCTCCATACCTAGTTTGATCTCGTTACTGACATGCACTCTTTTCTCGTTCCCGTGATATAACATTCTAGTGATCACATCACTTGCTTGCAAGCTATCTCAATGTGATATCACCGAGAGGGCCCAGAGTATATCTATCCGTCATCGGGATTGACAAATTCCACTCTCGATCCATGAGCCTCAACATAACACCTTCATAGTACTGAACCCATCTTTATAGTCACCCTGTTACGGTGTGACGTTTGATGTTATCAAGATACTCTTCCGGTGTTAGCAATTAACATGATCTCATGGTCTAAGGATAAAGATTACTTCGTATGATGTTATAGCAATATAAACATAATGACTTGATCGTAATGCTATACTTCGGATGAATGTTCATCACATCATTCCACCAATGGTGTGACCTTGTTATTAACAACATCTAATGTCCATGATCAGGAAACCTTGATCATCTTGTTAATCAACAAGCTAGTCTATAAGAGAGGCATAACCAGGAACCCTTTTTGTTTATTTAACACACATGTATTGATGTTTCTGATCAATACAATTCTAGCATGCAAAATAAACATCTATCATATATAAGGAATACATAATAACAACTTTATTATTGCCTCTCAGGGCATATTTCCTTCATTATGATCCTTAAGTTTTCAACTTGTAGTATCACTTTATGCTTTGATAAATGATGTTTTGTCGCTCTGCATGATTATGGCCATTATTTCTCTCTTAGTTTGTCGCTCCTAGTCTTTTGCTAGCCTCCACAACCAAGTATGAGTTCCACTCATGCATCCAACTCCCTAAACCAAGTTATTCCAAAGAGTCCACCATACCTACCTACTAGCTTATGCTATTCCAAGTATATTCATGCTTCTGTTTACCTTCCAAATTAAACTTGTTATGAGAAAACGAGTGATTAAAGTTCTCACGAACTTGATGGCACACTTTAATTTTCTTGCCCTTAATAAAATTGAACAATTGGGTCCTTCTTTGTTGCGTATATGCTTGCGCTTTATAAGTTGAAATTAGCATACCATGTTTCATGGGGAACGCTTTCAACATTGCACTTGTACTTTGTACCCCGTTGATATCATGTTCTTTTGCTTACGGATCCCGGCGGTGTGAAATAAAAGTGGAACTTGTAAGATCATGGAGTTTGTATGTGTGTTAGAGAAACGCCTAGGCCGCTAGCCTAAGCCATGCCTAATCATGGTGGAAACTTGCAACATCACCATAATGAGCACTCTATGAAGCATCCTCAATAAAAACCTATGCAAATAGCAAATAAAAAGATTGCTGAGATGCTCATTGTCTGCTTGCCTTGTCATTTTGATTATGGGAAAGCTCCCGTATCATGTGCAAGGGGTACCCTGTTGGCGGTTCTTAATGATACACATATACTTACAATGACAAGAGCTTACTCGTGACTGAAGTTGAGTAGCATGAGGATCGGTCTCCGTAAGTAAGGGGCATGAGATTTCGGTTTATAACTTGTCAAGCATATCCTCTTAGTTGTGTCACTTTAACCTTAATCACCTTAAAGATGCTTATGATAAGGGCAATGAGAGCTGAAAGCTATAAGTACCATAATTTTTGGAAGCTCTTTATGAGACTTGAATCCCTACTTCCTTTTATAAAGGCCTTTCTTCCACCATTATATTGAGTCTCCACCTTCCATCTTTATGCACCTACTTTGAGAGCATAGTGGCCATTCTTAGTTCTATGTGCATTGTCCCAAGACTAGTTGATTGATGCATAACTTGTTATTGCTTGTTTTAAACTATTGTATCTAGTCACTCTTATGAACTTTGAAGGTGTTCTATGCATTTATATTTGCTACTCTATTGAGGGACAAGCTGAATACTATTATGCTATGTTTTCTTTATGTGAAACAAACAAACGTCTTGCAAAGCATTGTTATTCATGAATCTTTTGTTTGTGCCTTTTCATGTTGCATCATAGTTTCTTTGCTTATTGCTTGAACTTTGTCTTTCATGTTTTGATTGAAGTACTATGTTCCCAGCTTTGAATGTTTTACAAATTCTTTGATCAAGTCTTTGATGGTGCATGTCACCTCAAAAATTATTCTTTCTTTTTATCACTTACCTACTCGAGGACGACCAGGAGTTAAGCTTGGGGATGTTGATACATTGCAAATGTATCTATAATTTTTGATGTTCCATGCTTGGTTTTATCCACTTTCTTGTGTTTTGTTCCAACTTTGGAGTACTTTTCATATGATTGCTTGGACTAACCTATTAACAAGAGCCACAGTGCCTGGAGTACTTTTCATATGATTTCTTGGACTAACCTATTAACAAGAGCCACAGTGTCAGTTGCCTGTTTTCTGCTGTTTTTGGTTCCAGGAAAGTCAGAAAATGAATATTCTCGGAATTGGATGGGACAAAAGCCAAAGTGCCTATTTTTCTGGAAGTCATCAAGTGCCAGAATACGAGACGGAGAGGGGCCAGGGGGCCACCACACCACCTGGCCATGCGGCCAGGCTTGACCCGCGCCAGGGGGTGGTGTGGCCGCTCCCGGCACCCCCTCGGCCTCCCCTTCCGACTATAAGATGCCCTCGGGACGTAAACCCTAAGTACCCGATCAAAAATCCACGAAAGAGTCTGTAGCCGCCGTCATCTCCATCCCTAGATCGGGAGGGATCTGAAGCTCTTCCCGGCACCCTGTCGGAGAGGGGAATTCACCCTGGAGGCCTTCTTCATCACCATGCAAGTCTCCGGTGTGATGCGTGAGTAGTTCATCCTTGGACTACGGATCCATGTAGTAGCTAGATGGGTGGTTCTCCTCCTTTGTGCTTTCATGTCTAGATCTTGTGAGCTAAGTTCATGATCAAGATCATCTATTTGTAATTATACATGTTGTGTTTGCGGGGATCCGATGGATATTGAGATGCTATTTCAGATTGATTATTGATTCTATCATGTCTTTGTTATTTGTGATCTTGCATGCTTTCCGTTGTTAGTAGCTATCTTGGCCAAGTAGATGATAGCAACTCCAAGAGTTAGTATTTATGCTCGATAGTGGGTTCATGCCTCTAGTAATCTGGGGAAGTGACAGAAATCTCTAAGCTACTAGATGTGCTGTTGCTACTAGGGAGAAAACAAAAATCCTTTTTTCATAGAACAATCATATTGTTTACTTTACATGCAGTTCATAAAGCAATAATCTGTTGCTTGCAACTTAATACTGGAGGGGGTTCGGATGATAACCTGAAGGTAGATTATTAGTCATCGATTCAATTGGATGGCGGTCTATGTATTATGTTATAATGCCCAATCAAGTTCCAAAGGAGTCAAGATGATTAGTATATGCATGTATTGCTTTCTCGATGTTTGTCAATTGTCCCGCTGTAATTTGTTCACCCAACATGTTATCTATCTAAGGAGAGCCACCTCTAGTGAACTATGGATCCCGGTCCTTGTCTTTTACATACAATCTACAATCCTTTATTGTTTTATGTTTACTTTCTGCAAACTATTGTTTCTTTCCAATCGATACGTTTAATCCTTTGTTTTCCGCAAAACACAGTGAGATTGACAACCTCATCGCAAGTTGGGGACAAAGTTCTGTGGTTGTGTTGTGTAGGTCTCCACGTTGCTACTAGCACCGGTAGTGTGCCCTGCCAAAGCTCAGCTAGTAACACCTTTGGGGTGTTTCCTTGCTCCTATTGTTCGATTAAACCTTGGTTTCATAACGGAGGGAAACTTGCTGTTGTGCTCATCATACCTTCCTCTTGGGGTTCCCAACGAGCTCTACATCAACCATGCACCAGCACTTTTCTGGGCGCCGTACACAGAGCCATCAGCCACACCTATAGTAGTACCAGCATCGCCCATTGGATCCTCCACAGAAATCACAACTCAGACCGAAATAAGAAAAGAAGGTCGCCAATCAATCTCACTACATGGAGCAAACCCAACAAACTCAGAACCCGAAGAAAGCAGCGAAAACGTCAACTTTGAAGAAAGGATGGCGAAAATTTATCCAGAACTACAATATCGGAGTACCACAAGCACACCCGCAGAACAAAAGACGACGCCGTCAGACCACATATAACATGCCACCAAGTGTACATGATCAACGAAGATACTTCAATGCCACACGACAAAAACGGTAATCCTATCATAAACCCCGATGATATTTTGTCAGATGACCATGCAGGAAACCATGGCAACGAAGGAGAACACAACAATGAAGGAGAACATGGAAATGGAGGAGAAAAAACAGATAATCACATAGTTTGAGGAGGAGGCGGAGAACCACGCATAGAAGAGAGACCAGGACTTCCGCTACCAGTGTCGGCATGTCAAAAAGCAAGAGAGGCAATTTGGGAGAAGTCCAAATGACGGCAGATGCTTCACATGAGGATCTACTGGTGTACCAATATTTGCTCCACCACAAGAAGAGAGACCTACTCCGGATGCAAAGATAGCTCGATGAAAGAAAAAGGCTAGCCGATGAATCGAGTTTACGATGGGCCCAACTAAGCTCTACCCGAGGGTCAAGGAGTGTGACAGGAGCAACACTACCAATAAGGGAGACATCTCGATTACAGAATATCCCCAAAGTAGAAAGAAGTGGAATCATCCGAGATCTCGACCTATCATTCATGTCAATCGATCAAGCAGGAAACATCAAAGCAAAAACAGCTCAAACAGCCATTGTGGCCGCACAAACATATCTGATCACCACCCAACCCGCACCCGACAATCCGTGCGTGGCCCTCTACCGCTCAGCTTTGATGAACCTTGGCATGGTAGGAGCCTCACTCGTGGAAGCAGAACAAGGGCTCACACAAAGGTCCCCACGCTGTCACAACAATCCTCGGCAAGTAGGACACACCCGGTGATCTTGATCACCACACTAGGTGCACCTCGTAGGATCCGAGCCACGAAGCAGCACAAGGAACGACAACACCCAGCATAGGATCAGTGGACCTAGAGACGAAAGCCGCAACCGATGATATCAAGACGAAGATGATCATGGGCTATGCGGGGCCAACTGTTTTACACAGAGGCTTCGCAAAGCCTCAGTACCCAAAGACTTCAAACTTCCACACGACCGACATAAATACGATGGACTCCAGGAACCCGAAGCTTGGTTAGCAGAATATCTAGCCACCGTCAAATTATAGGGCGGCTCCACAACTACTGCAATGCAAAGTCTACAACTACACCTCACTGGCGCCGCAAGATCATGGTTGAAGCAGCTACCCGAAGATTCAATTGGTAGCTGGAACAATCTAGAAGATAAATTAATCCGACACTTCCACTCTACATTCAAAAGACCAGCATCCTTAGAGCAGCTACGAGGGTGCAAAAAAAAATCTGGGGAGTCAATTAGAGTATTCATACAGAGATGGAATATTATCAAAAACTCAGCTGAATCCATATCCGACGAAAGGGCCATTGACGCCTTCAACGACGGCCTCCGTCACCGAGAATTCATAGAAGAGCTGGGTCGGGTGAAACCAAAGACATTATCATAGTTGATGGAAATAGTAAACCGCTGGGCTGATGGAGAAGATGCGCTACATAATAAACATGCGTGGTCACCCGAAGAAGATAGGGATAAACGCGGCAATGACAGAAGATGAAGGAAAAACGATGGGAACGCGGGACCAAGTTACGTCACATCAGGTTTTTCGGGTGAAGGTAACAACAGAAGCAACGACAATAATGGTGGATACCATCAGAACAGGGACAACGTCGGAGGAAGCTAGTCCGCACAACGATATCAACAAAGAGCACGAGACCCACCTATGTCCTCAATACAAATGCTGGAAGGACCCTATAATATGCATTTTTGTGTTGACTCAGTAGGCAGGCGACAATGTAATCACTTGATGAAAGAATGCCGAACATTCTTGAAGATGCAGGAGTTATGCAACGCAAAGGTAGCCGAAGCAGCAAACCGAGGGTATACATCCACGCCTGGTGCACTAGCTATCGGTGCACCACCACCAGTTGCACCACCACAAAATTCGAATGATCAAAACAATGAGTACCCCAGATCAAAAGGAACAATGTCTATGATTCAGAAAGGGCGTCCACCCAACAGAATTCAGAAGCTCATCACAAGACAAATCAATATGGCGGAAACATCAACATCAGCTACACCTAAATAGCTCCATTGGTCAGAGCAAGAAATCAAATTCAGTAGAGCAGATCACCCAATCTAGGTCCCATGACCAGGTCATTCAGCCCTGATAGTCGAAGCACAAATTGGCGGATTCGATATGAGCAAGGTCTTCATGGATGCAGGGAGTAGCATAAATCTGATCTATGCAAAAACGTTGCAAACAATAGGCTATCCCCTGGATAATCTCGCTCCAACAGAAAACTCTTTCCACGGAATACTACCAGGTAAAGCCGGAATTCCTTTAGGCAAAGTTTTTCTTGACATTGTTTTTGGTTTCAAAATAAATTTCAGGCAAGAAAAACTCGAATTCGATGTCATGGATTGGTCATCACAATACCATGCAATCCTGGGACGACCAGCCTTTGCACGATTCATGGCAGTGCCGCATTACGCATACTTAGTAATGAAAATGCCAGCACCAAAGGGAATTATCATGGTACAAGGAAGCTTCACACGTGCGAACAACTGTGATTGAGAGTTCAACAAAATTTCTGAATCTTTTGGGATGGCAACAGAGTTCGAGCAACTCAAAATTTCAGCAAACGAACAACCTCTGGAGGTAGCACGCGTCAATCCCTATCAGGCTTTTGACACGGCAAATGACACAAAAGAAGTACAAATCCAACCTGCTGACCCGACGAAAACAACATTTGTGGCTTCTAACCTTGATCCCGCATAGGAAAGCACACTCATCGAGTTCCTCCATGAGTACTGGGAGATTTTCTCATGGCTACCTTCTGACATGCCGGGAATCCCTAGGGAACTCGTTGAGCACGCACTAAATTTAGATCCAAAGGTGAAGCCAGTAAAACAACTGCTTCGATGCTTCGCAGAATCAAAATGCAAGGCCATTGGAAAGGATCTCCATCGCCTAACCGATGCCAATTTTATCAAAAAATTAACAAAATTAGAGTGGCTTGCAAGCCCAGTATGTGTTCCGAAGAAAAACACTATGGAGCTTCGGATGTGCATCGACTTTACTGCGTTGAACAAACATTTTCCAAAAGATCACTTCCCATTGCCACGAATCGACCAAATCATCGATGCAATCGCGGGATGTGAACGTCTTTCTTTCTTGGACGCTTACTCAGGTTACCATCAGATCAGGATGAAGGAAGAAGATCGGGAGAAAATGGTGTTTATCACGCCTTATGGCGTATTTTGCTACACAACAATGCCGTTTGGCCTCAAGAACGATGGAGCAACATATCAGCGGATAATGCAGAAGTGCCAGTGAAGTCAAATAGGCACAAACATGCAAGTATATATTGATGGCGTCATAGTTACCACAGGTCAAGGATCTGCGGTGATAAAGGACCTAGAAGAAACATTCAGAAATCTCGACAGGTTTAGCATCAAACTAAATCCAAAGATGTGTTCCTTTGGAGTCCCAATAGGGCAACTCCTCGGATATTTGGTATCAGCTAGAGGAATCGAGGCTAATCCCGAAAAAATACAAGCAATCCTCACAATGAAGAAGCCAACAAATCTACGTGGTGTACAACAACTAGCAGGACGAGTGGCAGCTCTAAGTGGTTTCATCGCAAGATTAGGAGAAAAAGCGCTGCCATTCTACGCCCTCATGAGGAAATCAGAAAAATTCGAATGGACGGAAGAAGCTCAGCGTGCCTTCGAAGATCTTAAAAGAACACTTTCGGCATCTCCTATCGTCGTGTCACCAAAAGAAAAGGAACCTCTTCTCCTTTATATTGCTGCCACACATCAGGTGGTCAGCACGGTCCTAGTCGTACAGTGACCCGAAGAAGGAAAGACCCATGGTGTGCAGAGACCAGTTTACTTCCTGAGTGAGGTTTTATCGCCATCCAAACATCAGGAGCATGTGTCGTACTGATATCACCTCAAGGCGACAAAATGCGCTATATTCTTCGGACGAGCTTCACAAACGCATCCAATAAACAAAGCGGAATACGAGGCCCTATTGCACGGCATGCGGATGGCCAAAGCTTGCGGTGCAACTCGCCTAAAAATCTTCGGAGATTCTAATCTCGTGGCACAACAGGCAATGAACAAATGTGACGCTGTCAGTGAAAATATGGTTGCTTATCGTGACTTATATAGTATCATGGAGGCTCAATTTGATGGATGTGAAGTACCACATATAGGAAGAGCAAGCAATGAGGAAGCCGACAATCTAGCAAACATCAGATCATTGTGTTTACCAATACCACCAGGAGTTTTTTGGGAGGAGATAGTGGAGTGATCGATCAAAGCGAAAAGAGTCTCCGAGGTCGTAGCACCAAAATCAGGGAAAAAGAAGCATCCGCAAAAGGAGTCGGGGGCTCCTTCAGAAACCAAGAACAATGAAGAAGCCATCAAAGAAGAAGAACAAGAAATCAAAGAGGTTATGCTAATTGAGCCAACATGGATGCAGCCGTATATAGCATATATGACTAAAGGAGAGCTACCAGAGGACGTGATAGAAGCTCGGTGAATCACCCGAAGATCAAAGGCTTTCAGGATAATGAAAGGAGAACTATACAAAAGAAGTATTTCGGGTGTGCTGTAACGGTGCATAACACCCAAAGAAGGAAAATGATACTAAAAGATATACATGAAGGACTCTGTGGTAACCATGCTAGTAGCCAAGCGATTGCCACAGAAGCATTCATGGCAGGATTTTATTGGCTCACTGTACAAGATTCAAAGGATATTGTTAGAACATGTGAGGCATGTCAACGATTCGCAACAAAACCTGGAGCACCCGGCGCTGAGCTGAATCCCATGTCGTTGGCTTGGCCTTTCGCTCAGTGGGGACTCGACATGGTGGGAAAACTTCACAAATCATCGCCAGGAGGACACGTCTTTCTGTTAGTAGCAGTCGACAAATTTACTAAATGGATTGAAGCAATGCCTGTCACCACCCAAGATGGAAGCTCGGCTATGAATTTTATCAAATCCATAGTTTTCTGGTTTGGTGTATCAAACAGCATCATCAGGGACAATGGGACCAACTTCACCTCAAATGAATTAAAGGATTACTGCCAAGAAATGGGCATCAAAATAAGCTACGCTTCGGTAGCTCACCCGCAAACAAATGGACAGGTCGAAAAAGCCAATGGACTAGTTACCGCTAGACTAAAAAAGAGACTACTGGCACCACTTGACAGAGCAAAAGGAGCATGGGTGGATGAATTGCCATCTGTGTTATGGAGTTTACATACAACTCCAAATAATTCAACGCAAGAAACACCTTTCTTTTTGGTCCACGGTGCGGAAGCCGTGCTTCCAGGTGAAGTGTCACATGAATCACCAAGAGTAGCTGCATATAATGAGGAGGAATCACGAGAAGCACTTGAAGATGATGTAGATGCACTTGATGAAGCTCGAGACGAAGCCCTCCAAAGAGCAACTATGTACTAGCAAAACCCGCATAATTATCATAGTAGAAGATTGCGGCCTAGGTCCTTTGCAGTAGGGGGCCTAGTTCTTCGCCTCAAGCAAGATGGCCACAAAAAGCTAGAATTGCCATGGGAAGGACCATACATCATCACAAAAGTTATTCCCGGAGGAGCATATCGGCTACAAGATAAGAAGACATGAGTAAATTACTCAAATCCATGGAACGTAGCACAACTACAACGCTTTTACGCATAAGATTATTTGCAATATGATAAGAGCCACAGTTCGGCTTATCAGCCAAGATGTGAAGGAGAAAAGGCTAAAATAGCCATCTGCTAAAAAGAATAATGTACCGTTGATTTTTTCCTTATATATAAAGAGATAAGTTATTTGTACCTTAATCCTTTTATTATGTTCAAAAAAGATCAATACTTTCCATGGAGCTAATAGCAATTATGAGCCTATGTCCAGAGAGAGGCATCCGAACATAGCCTCGGGGGCTACTCCCATCGGGAGCGCTAGCGCCCACCCGATAAAAAATCCGTTGAGTCTTACATTAGTGTATCCACAAAAAGGTGTTACTCCCATCGGGACACAGTGTAAAATAATGAAATTATCTGATATAATCAGAAAGATTGTTGGCCAGCAGGCCAACCACCAATCAAGCCAAAAATCTCGGATCACGGTTAGACGCGGGAAAAAATCTGAATGCCATGTTCAGAACCATGAAGGTAAGACCCCAGGATTTGTCCTGTGTGGCCTGGTAATCGCACAAGAATGCGCTCTGCCAGTAAAAATCCATATCAATGATACGATGGAAAATCCTGACGGACGCGTTGGGTACCCGATAAAAAAATAGAAAACTGGAATTTAGTATTCGGTAAGACCTCAGCGGCTCGAACCGAATTACGCCAGCGAAAAAATCTGGATTCAAGCCTAGGGACTTGAGTCTGATGTAGGTCAACCTTGTTTTTTCCCAGGAGCAGTTAACTGATTCCCGATCCGTCGGAAGCATCAGACTCGTTGTACCGAAATCCCTACAAAAAAAAAACAGAATAAGAGAAAGAAGAAAGAAAACTTTGAGACTCAACCTGAAAACTACGGATTCAGGTAGAGTCTCGGGGGCTACTGACATGGGTAAGATTACTCGGGTGCTCATTATTCACTACCCTACATTTGGTAAAAGGCTTATGGCCCGAAAAGATTCCAGATAATGGCCCAAGGAAGGAACCAACGGAGACTTATTATTGTATTAGGAAACAAACCACGAACCGACATTATGTTGGTATTGTAATCACGCGTGTATGAAACCTATCCGCATACAGCTTTGAGACCCAACATATTATATATAGGGCGGGAGAAGCCCAAGCGAGAGTACCGAAATCTAGAGGACAACTTGTAATATAGTGTTTTTCCAATATTCAGGCGACTTTGTCTTCATTATTTTCCTGACATCCGACTAAATCCCCAGCATTCTCTTTTCCGCGAAACCCCAAGTCCATCACCATGGGCATTTCCAAGGTTACCCCTCGTCAGCTTCTCTCTTGAGGAGCCGTACACGAATGTTTTACTTGCTTATTTTTAGGGGGTTCTAAATGTATGGACATCGATGTAATTTTCCCTTTTTTGGGTCCTTGATGTAAAATGTACTTCCACCGCCCGTGGAAAATTCTAACCTAAAAGTGTAAGTGGTGAAATTTAGACGATTTTAAGATTACTTATCAACGAGTATGAACATTCTTGGATTTCAATCGAACGACCAAGGTTAAGGCCATATAAAAATCATACTTTATGTTGATGATCCCATATCAAAGAATCTGCATGGCAATGGAATTGGCCATTTTTTGAAAACTATCAAAGAGGAAGTAGTATGAAGAGTTTGGCTCAGATCAGCTGATCTCTCGAGAAGGAGCAGAAAAAGAAAGTTTTCATTTGTAGGGTCCATTGTGCTAAATGTATGGACCACGATGTAATTTTCCCTTTTTAGGTCCTTAATATAAAATGTACTCCCACCAACCGTGTAAAATTCTAACCTAAAAGTAAGTGGTGAAATTTAAACGAATTTAAGCTTAGTTGTCAACGAGAATGAACCATACTCTTGGATTATCAAGACAAACGACCAAGGTCAAGGCCATATGTACATCATACTTTATGCATATGATCTCATATCCAAGAATTTGCGTGCTGACAAATTTGGCCATATTTTGAAAACAATTGAAGATGAAGTAGTATGAATTGTATGGCTCGATCAGCTACTCTCTAGAGAAGGAGCCGAACCCGACTGTTTTCCTTGCTTAATTTAAGGGTCTTTTGTGCTAAATGTATGGACCTCAATGCAATTTTCCCTTTTTTATGTCCTTGATGTAAAATGTACTTCCATGCCCGTGTAAAATTCTAAACTAAAAGTCTAAGTGGTGAAATTTCGACGATTTTAAGCTTAATTCTCAATGAGTATGACCATTATTGGATTTCAAGCCGAACAACCAAGGTTAAGGCTATATCAACATCATACTTTATGTTGATGATCCCATATGAGAGAATTTGCATGGCGACAAATTTGGCCATATTTTGAAAACAATCGAATAGGAAGTAGTATGTAGAGTTTGGCTCAGATCAGCTGATCTCTCGAGAAGGAGCTGAACCAGAATTTTTTCCTTTTAGGGAGCTTTATGATTAATGTATGGACCTCGATGTAATTTTTTCTTTTTTCAGGTCCCTGATGTAAAATGTACTCCGACCAACCGTGTAAAAATCTAACCTAAAAGTAAGTGGTGAAATTTAAACGAATTTAAGATTAGTTGTCAATGATTATGAACCATTCTGGGATTCCAAGATGAACGACCAAGGTCATGATGCCATATCCAATAATTTGCACGCCGACAAATTTGGCCATATTTTGAAAACAATCGAAGATGAAGTAGTATGAAGAGTATGGCTCGATCAGCTACTCTCTCGGGAAGGAGCCAAGCCCGATTGTTTTCCTTGCTTGATTTTAGGGTCTTTTGTGCTAAATGTATGGACCATGATGTAATTTTCCCTTTTTAGGTCCTTGATGTAAAATGTACTTCCACGCGTGTGTAAAATTCTAACCTAAAAGTGTAACTGGTGAAATTTCAACGATTTTAGCTTTCTTTTCAACGAGTATGACCATTATAGGATTTCAAGCCGAACAACCAAGGTCAAGGCCATATCAACATCATACTTTATGTTGATGATCCCATATAAGAGAATTTGCATGGAGACAAATTTGGGCTTATTTTGAAAATAATCAAAGAGGAAGTAGTATATAGAGTTTGGCTCAGATCAGCTAATCTCTCGATAAGGAGCCGAACCAGAAAATTTTCCTTTTAGGGAGCATTATGATAAATGTTTGGATCTCGATGTAATTTTTGCCTTTTTATGGTCCCTCATGTAAAATGTACTCTGACCAACCATGTAAAAATCTAACCTAAAAGTAAGTGGTGAAATTTAAACAAATTTAAGCTTAGTTGTCAATGATTATGAACCATTCTGGGATTTCAAGATGAACGACCAAGGTCATGATGCCATATCCAAAAATTTGCATACCGACAAATTTGGCCATATTTTGAAAACAATCAAAGATGAAGTAGTATGAAGAGTATGGCTCGATCAGCTACTCTCTCGAGAAGAAGCCGAACCCAACTATTTTCCTTGCTTAATTTTAGGGTCCTTTCTGCTAAATGTATGGACCTCGATGTAATTTCCCCTTTTTTAGGTCCTTGATGTAAAATGTACTTCCACGCTCGTGTAAAATTCTAACCTAAAAGTGTAAGTGGTGAAATTTCGACGATTTTAGCTTACTTGTCAATGAGTATGACCATTATTGGATTTCAAGTTGAACGACCAGGGTCAAGGACATATCAACATCATACTTTATGTTGATGATCCCATATGAGAGAATTTGCATGGAGACAAATTTGGCCATATTGAAAACAATCGAAGAGGAAGTAGTATGTAGAGTTTGGCTCAGATCAGCTATGTTTTGAGAAGGAGCTGAACCAATTTTTTTTCCTTTTAGGGAGCTTGATGATAAATGTATGGATCTCGATGTAATTTTTTCTTTTTTCAGTCCCCTCATGTAACATGAACTCCGAGCAACCATTTAAAAATCTAACCTAAAAGTAAGTGGTGAAATTTAAACAAATTTAAGCTTAGTTGTCAATGAATATGAACCATTCTAGGATTTCAAGATGAACGACCAAGGTCATGATGTCATATCCAAGAATTTTGCGTCCCGACAAATTTGGCCATATTTTGAAAACAATCGAAGATGAAGTAGTATGAAGAGTATGGCTCGATCAGCTACTCTCTCGAGAAGGAGCTAAACCCAACTGTTTTCCTTGCTTAATTTTAGGGTCCTTTGTGCTAAATGTATGGACCTCGATGTAATTTCCCCTTTTTAGGTCCTTGATATAAAATGTACTTCCACGCCCGTGTAAAACTCTAACCTAAAAGTGTAAGTGGTGAAATTCAGACGATTTTAAGCTGACTTGTCAACGAGTATGAACATTCTTGGATTTCAAGCCAAATGACCAAGGTCAAGGCCATTATCAACATCGTACTTTATATGCTGATGATCCCATGTCAGAGAATTTGCATGGCAACAGATCTGGCCATGTTTTGAAAACAATCGAAGAGGAAGTAGTATCAAGAGTTTGGCTCAGATCAGCTAATCTCTCGAGAAGGAGCTGAACCAGAAATTTTTCCTTTAAGGGTCCTTTATGCTAAATGTATGGACCTCGATGTAATTTTTTCTTTTTGAGGTCCCTGATGTAAAATGTACTCCGATCGACCGTATAAAGTTCTAACCTAAAAGTAAGTGGTGAAATTTAAACGAATTTAAGCTTAGTTGTCAACGAGTGAACAATTCTTGTATTTCAAGACAAACGACCAAGGTCAAGTCCATATCTACATCATACTTTATGCTGATGATCCCATATCCAAGAATTTGCATACCTTCGAGAGTTTTAGAATTCCTTTTGTGTTTTAACCGGACCAATAGCTTGCGTATTTTTGTTGTTGTCGATGATGGAGAGAGAGGGCCTAGGGCATTTGGTTTCACCCATAGCTATGCAAAACATCTGATGGGAATAAAAGATAGAAATAAAGTATGCATGTACTTGTTAGAGCAAGATAAATTATATGTGGGAAGTGCATCCATAATTGATATTGCCTCCACAACCGCTTATAGCAATAACTTACTAGTCTCATCCATAGAAGAAAGAGAACTAATGATATGCATAGTGATGTCACCGTTAATCCGAAGTAAATCCCTCACATACAGCCGTACTACCCCTTCTGTCACTAGGGTTCCCAACCTGTAGATCAGTCATTACTCATACTCCCTATACCTGGATCAACCCTCGGGGTCTTGGATACCTGCCAACTCCTTGGATTGAGGCAAGAGAGGATACAATAATCATCATGTCATACAAATGAATACATGATCCCATCTATGATAAATAACATGCACAATTGCTACATGGCTAGGCCAAAGCCCTTAGCCCAAGGAGAATTACTCACACATAGAGATGAGATCAACAATCACAAACATTGCAATGAAAATCATAAGATTGATAGCAATAGTCTTACAATGTTGCCAATCAGAGAAGAGATCTACTATTACAAGTGGTGGAATATGGCTATGGAGATGGAGAATGGTTATAAGATCTGGAGGCGGCTGGAGATCTGTGGCAGAGACTTTTTGGCGAGGTCTAGCTTCTTTTATCGTCGCCCGAGGCTTCTTTATATAGGGGTCCCTTCATGAAAGTTGTTCTATTTGACCTAACGGTGGCAGCTCCAACTATACGACCGGAGCTATACGGCCGGAATTTTTGCTCCGGTCGTATAGTTGGTCGTTACAGCGTCTGCCTCTATCTGACGGCTCCTGGTTTCTTCTGGTAGTTGGAAATCTCGTATCTTTGAATTTAATCTAGTGATTCCCTCCTTTAAACGATATTATCTGTGCAGGAAAAATATAAAAGAAAGAATTGCATACCCCTCTAAATATTAGCATTAGTGGTAGGGTTTAGAGAGATATTTCATCAAAATTGTGAACAATATCCAGTTTAAATATGGACGTAGATGGCTATATTTCAGAGCCATCAACCTCCCCAAGCTTAAACTTGATCGTCCCCGAGCAAGAAAACCAAAATCAAAAAGGAACTAAGCATTTAAACTGAAATAACGAGATGGTGATCATACTCATGATTAGTAGTCTCATGTTTCCTCCATTTCATAAATCTAAAAAACTTCAGAATAGATAGAGTAATGGCAAGCATATCATACGAGTTTCATGAATCCTTATAGTGCAGCAAAATTATTGTAAACATGGATGATTCAAATGAGTAAACTTTATTCCATGTCAAGTAATCAACTCATAGGCTTGCCTTTGAATAAATAAAGTATAATCATGTAAATTAAGAGTGTGATAGTTGTCATGAAAAGCATATACACTAGAGTATCTCAATTCTCCCACATCAATAAATCAAGACTTTTCAAGCACTACTTTTCTATTCATTGTCCTTCAAGAATTTCAGTTTTTAAGTAATTGAGAGCATGCCAAAGATTTTTATTAGTTTATCGGGATGTGATGGACACTCGTGGCATCACTAAGGTTTTTGTTCCTTTTGCATAATGATTAATCATAATAGCCAGAGGAGTGATTTCATCATGATTATAGCTACCCGGGAGTGCCAAGAATCTTACCCACTATAGCATTGCTGCTACAAGTGTTTAATCAACTCATAGCTAAAATCTAGGAGTTTCCTCCATGAAGATCATTCATAGGCCAGCAGAGTTGTTGGCATCCCATGAAGTTTGACACATGTAAAGCTATATCATTCTTATGATTAACAAGTCAAACTTTGACATGCTCACAAAAACCGCTAAACATTAATTCAATCGAACTAATCCTTTCAAAGAGAGCTATTAGGTCAATCAACATTTTCAGTGGTGTCGAGTGTCTCTAGAAATAAGCCTTCAAGACTAAGCACTACAACACCCAAGCCTTCAATTGTGAGACTTTTTCTTATTACAATTGTTTAGCAATTTTTAGGCAAGACTTGGTTAACTACGAGAGCTAGAACAAAATGTACCCAATTGAAAGAACATTTCATGGTTCCTGTGTTTTGAGTGTTAGATAACAATACCATGGAGTTTCCTCATGTGTGCTAAGTGTGCAGGGAATGTTCTGGTGCTTGGGGGGGGCGGATTATCCACCCCACCAAGGGCCGGATAATCCGGCCTAACTCATCGATCAATGGCAGCCAAGGCGTGACGCTCGGAGTGGGTTCGGATTTTCTCCCAGAAAATCTGAACATGGGCGGTTTTTCCTCCCATGGCCAGATAATCCGGCCTTCGCATGGTGCCGGATAATCCGGCCCCTGAAAAACGATCAAAGGAAGCCAAGGCGTGACGCTCGGAGTAGGGTTGGATTTTCTCCCGGAAAATCCGAATAGGGGCGGTTTTTCCTCCCTTGGCTGGATAATCCGGCCTTCGCATGGGGCCGGATAATCTGGCTCCCAGGAGGCGCTCAAGGGCAGGCTCGGCGTGTCACTCTGAGTGGGGGCGGTTTATCTGCCGGATAATCTGAGTCTGGGGCGGAGTTTTCCTAGGCCGGATAATCTGGCCCTCACTTGGGCCGGATAATCCGGCCCCCAAAGGCTCCAACGGCTCAGTTGGGGAAGGGGGTATGAAAGCCCCTTCATCCCCTTTAGACAGAACTCTTGATTCATTCGAAAAGTGTCAGACCCATTGCAAGAGCTCTCTCTCTCTTGATCTCCTACTTCAACCACCCGAAGACTTCGATCTTTGGGGGAATTGAAGGAGGAGACAATCTACATCGTCATCATGAATCAAGCGCATCAACTGCTCTCCATTCATTTGGAGAAATCCCCGATCTAGTATTCTTGTCAATATCTAGATCTTGTGTTTTGTTATTGATAACTTGTTCTTGTGGCAGCTTGTTGTCATTACGGGAGCCTCCAATTTGGTTGTGGAGCTGTGCCCCGCTAGTTGTGTAAAGGCGCCGGTTCCCTCCTCGAAAGGTTCCTATAGTGGAAAGGTGGATCAGGCCTTTGGTGGCGGGATTCATCGGAGAACAGGGTGAGGCCTATTGTGGCGTGGTGGTCTTAGTACCGCCCACCCCTCCAACGCAGATGTACTTCCCTTAACAAGGAAGGAACTGCGGTAAAAAAAATCTTGTGTCTCCATGTGCTTCACTACGGTTCACTTGTTCCTCTTTCCACTCGCCTTTTACTCGTTAGTAGTTAGGTTTGCATATATGAAAATTCTTACTAATAGTCTATCTAGAGAATTTACCTTTTGTGCCAAGCCTAAAATTGAAAAAGCATTAAAATTTGAAGTAACACCTATTCACCCCCCTATAGGTGCCCGTACGATCCATTTCAATTGGTATCAGAGCCCCGGCTCTTTATTCGGGCTTAACCGCCTAAGAGAAGTATGGGTACCAAGGAGAATGGGAATGAGGCTGTGGACAAGGTCACAATGGATGGCCTCAAGACGTTGGAAACAACCTTGTTGAAATCCTTTGAGACCAAGATGGAGGAGATGCATCAAATGATTGCTCGCCTCACATCATCCGTAGCCCCATCTCCATCCTCCTCTGAGGCTGCCACTCCCTCATCTAAGGATAAGGCTAACACCGGATCCAAGGAAGATGAAGTGGTAGGTGAAAAACATAATGGTTCCGCCTCCAAGAAGGGAAGTGGTAAGGAAGAATATAGTGAGGTTCATCACTTATATTCCCCCAACCCACCTATCCCTCATCCTCATATAAACAATAGGGGTGATCCACCCAAGCTTACTGCATCTTCATTTAATCAATGGCAATTCTTAATGAAGTCTCATGTATGCAGCTCTTCAATTGAACTTTGGAGGATTATCGAAGAGGGTCTTCATATTGGAGATCACACCAACTTGACAAGAAGAGAAGTTGTGGATAGCCAATTGAATGCAACGACTCTCCACATGATACAACTCGGAGTGGGTCCCAAGGACATGCCCCACATTGAACATCTCAACACAGCTAAAGAAGCTTGGGATGCTCTCACTGACCTCTTTATTGGAAATGAAAGCATGAGAAGGAATAAGTATGATGCCCTTAGTAATGAAGCTGAAGGATTCTACATGTTGGATGGTGAAAACCATGAATACATGTATAGAAGACTCAAGGGAATCGCAACAACATTTAGAAAGCATGGAGCCACTCACATTGATGATGCTTGGATAAAAAGGAAATACGTGAGTGCTCTAATGCCTTTTGAGCCAATGGACTTGAAGAGCTTGCAAGGTAGACACAACTACCACCAAATGACGTCTAATGAAGTCATGCAAGAAATGGCATCATTCAAGGTTGCATCTAAGAACGTGGAAGATGCCCGTGCCCGTGCCATTGGAATGCAAAAAGGGGTCAATGTTGCTCTAAAGGAAAATGTTGTTGAGCAAGATGAGGACGAAAGAGCTTTTGAGGGTGCCTCCATGGACTGCCCCGAGGAAGTCAAGCGTGCTCATGGTGAGTACATGGCGTTCTACGTAAGGAACTTTTAGAAGGATCCAGCCAAGGCCAAGTCGGAACTCGAGCACAAGAATGGGTCAAGTGGAAGAAGAGAAAATGGCCCAAAACTGAGAACATTGTACAAATGTGGAGATAGGCTACACTTTGTGGCTAAGTGTCCATATCAAAATAGAGAAGACAATGGTGGCAGGCTCATCCTTAATGAAAAATCCTAGGCACCTAAGAAAAAGCCATTTATCAAGAAGAATGGCCCTTACAAGAAGCAACCCAAGATTGTCTTGGTGGCACAAGAAGAATATTCCTCTGCAAGTGAAGATGAAGAGGATGAAGATAGTTCTCATGAGGTGGCTGTTATAGCCACCACATCAACTCCATCATCTCTCTTCGACTCACCAAACAAAAACATCATCAACAACAACGTCACTTGTCTTATGGCAAGAAGGTCCGAGGTATCATCTTCTAGTTCTTTATTCCCTAATACTAACATAAATATGGATATGGATGATCATACTAGTCTTAAAATGAAAGAATAAGTTATTGCTTTGGACAACTTTTTCACTAACTTGCAAGGTGAGCACAAACTTCATTTTGATGCTCTTATGAGTCAACTTGCCCAAGCCGGAGATCTCCTCGAAGAAAAGGGCAGAATTGAAAGAGAAGATGCCTTGGAGATAGCTTCCTTGAAGAAAGCCTTGGAAGAAGAAGAGGAAGCTTGAGTATCCTTGGAAGAGAGACTCGAATCAATTGAGGAGTCACATGAAGAAGTTGTGGCTCAGCTCATCAAAGAATGTGACAACGCTCTTGCCAAGGTAAAGAAACTAAAGAAAGAAAAGATTGAATTTGGGGCTGCTCATGCTAGACTCTCGGAGAAGTTTGAGAAACTTGACATTCCTCACAAGGCATTGGAGAGTGAACACTCTACTCTAAACGAGTCTCGTGACCAGCTCCAAACTCAATTGGAAAAGTATGATGTGCCCAACACCTCCACACCATCTCATGGACAAGAAGAACTTGCAAAGCAATCTCAACACAAAGGTAAAGAAGTTCTAGATGAGATACTTAGCAAGCAAAGGACAAACAATGGAAAAGAGGGCTTGGCTATATTTCCAAGACAAAGAATAAGAAGAACAACAAGAAGAAGAAGAGCAAGACTGCTCAACCAAGAACTAGCACCACCACCAATGACAAGTCTAATTATGATGGTTTTGCAGGGGCTAACAATCCTAAATTTGAGTTATATTGTGATTATTATGGTGATGTTTATGCTAGTTATGTAGGTCCTTATGATTGTTACATTCCTTGGTCTATTTGGGTCCCCAAGACCCTTGTCACTAACATGAGAGGACCCATTGAAAAATGGGTACCTAAAACCAAGAAGTAACTTTCTTGTAGGGCTATGCTTCCGGTGGGTCTAAATGGGTACTCGATAGCGGATGCACGAGTCACATGACCAGAAGCAAAGAGATCATCACGGAGATGCGGCCAAATCATGATCATATAACTGTCTCCTATGGTGACAAGTCAAAATCTGAGGTATTGGGTCTCGGCAAAGTTGTGGTGGCTCACGATATCTCTCTCGTGGACGTCATGCTTGTTGAGACCCTCGGTTACAATTTACTTTCAGTTCGCGCCCTTGGTAAGATGGGCTTTGCAGTTTTTATTGATGCTGATTTGGTGGTACTCATGTGGAGCAAGTCTCTAAAAGTCGCTTTCGTGGGATATGTCGAAAATGACCTGTACGTGGTGGACTTTTCGGGGAAAGACACTACAGGCCCGATGTGTCTTTTCAGAAAGGCTGACGTGGGTTGGTTATGGCATCGCCGACTAGCCCACGTCAATATGAGAACTAAAACAAATGTTTCCTTTGCCAAAGATCGTGTTTGCAGGGCTTGTGTTGAAGGGAAAATGCATGACTCTCCTCATCGAAGGAAGACTATTATTTTGTCAAAAAGGATCTTAGAGCTCCTTCATGTGGACCTCTTTGGACCTCCATCTCATGCAAGCCTTGGTGGGAAGAAGTACTGCCTTGTGATCGTTGATGATTACTCAAGATACACTTGGGTCTATTTCTTCAAGTTGAAGACCGAGACTCAACAAACGGTCATCGACTTTGCCAACAAGGTTCAACATCAACACAATGTCCCTATCCTGGCAATAAGAAGTGATAACGGCTCCGAGTTCAAGAACTACACCTTAAATGAATTCCTAAGTGAAGAGGGGATAAGACATCAATATTCCGTTGCGTACACCCCTCAACAAAATGGTGTTACAGAGAGGAAGAACTGGACTCTAATGGATATGGCAAGGTCTATGCTAGCTGAATTCAAGTCTCCATATAACTTCTGGGCTGAAGCAATCTCTACCGCTTGTCATTCATCCAACCGGTTATACCTCCGTAAAATCTTGGACAAGACTCCGTATGAAATACTTACCGGTAACAAGCCAAACATCTCATACTTTCAGGTATTTGGGTGCAAGTGTTTCTTTCTCATCAAGGGTGTTCGTTTATCTAAATTTGAGTCTAAGGCTTTAGAAGGTATTTTTGTTGGTTATGGTGCCGAATCCCACACTTATAGAGTCTACAATAAGCTCTCTGGAACTGTTGTAGAATCTTGCAGTGTGTTGTTCGAGGAAAATGATGGCTCCCGTGCGGGGCAAGTTGATGTTTGTGATGCAGATGTTGAAATACCCCAAGATGCCATAAGAAGAATGGGCATAGGATTTTTCCGCCCCATTGAGGAACCCCTTGTGGCGGATCGAGAAGGACAATGCTCTACTCATGAAGAGCCCTCATCTACACAGACTCAACATGCTCCAACCACGGTAATAACTTCTACACCAACTCCACCAAATGATGAAGGTCAACATGCTCCTGAATGCCCCAGGCCGGATTTTCCGGTCGACACCGGATTATCCGGTCACCACTCTACTGACGACCAAACTGCTCATCATATCAAAGAAACAGCTGCAAGCCCCAGGCCGGATTTTCCGGCTAACCCCAGATTATCCGGCCCCTCGCCAATTCAAGCAAGCTCCAGGCAACTTGGTGAAGAGGTTTCAGGTTCTCCCAGGCCGGATTATCCGGCCTCACCCTCAGCCGGATTATCTGACCCTGAATCTCTTGATTACAAGCAACCTCATGTTACGGCTGTTGATCCACTTCAAGGGAAAGTTTCGTCATCTCCTACTACTGATAATCAGACTACTAATCAAGGCTGAGCAAATGATTCCAACAAAGACTCAAGCGATGAAACTATTCCACCAAGAGACAACAAGCTTATTGAACTTCGTCGCAAGGCTCTTGCTGATCGGAACCTTGAGTTAAGGGGTCATACTCTTGACAAAGTTGTAGGTGATCTTCGACGAAGAGTTTCCACAAGAAGGGAATTGGCAAGTTTTGGTGAGCATTAAGCCCACATATCAATGGTGGAACCCAAGAAAGTGTTTGAAGCTCTTGAAGATCCAGACTAGGTTGTTGCTATGCATGAAGAGTTGAATAACTTTGAGCGCAACAAGGTTTGGAAACTACTGGAGAAGCTCAAGGGCTGCTGCAATGTTATCGACACTAAATGGATATTTAAAAACAAACAAGATGAGAATGGCATTTTTGTGAGGAACAAGGCAAGACTCGTGGCACAAGGCTATTCCCAAGTTGAGGGCATTGACTTCGGTGAGACCTATTCTCCTGTGGCTCGTCTTGAGTCCATCCGTATCCTTCTTGCTTATGCTACCCATAATAACTTTAAATTGCAGCAAATGGACGTTAAGAGTGCTTTTCTTAATGGTCCTCTACATGAGTTGGTATATGTAAAGCAACCCCCAGGATTTGAGGATCCTAACTTCCCGAACCATGTCTACAAACTCGATAAGGCACTCTATGGCCTTAAACAAGCCCCACGTGCATGGTATGAGCACCTTAAAGAGCTTTTGCTAGAATGTGGCTTCGAAGTTGGGCAAATCGATCCCACTCTTTTTACTAAGAAGGTTAAGGGGGAGCTCTTCGTATGCCAACTATATGTAGACGACATCATCTTTGGCTCTACTAATAAAGCTTTTAATGATGAATTTTCAAAGCTTATGACTAACAGGTTTGAGATGTCTATGACGGGGGAGTTACGGTTCTTTCTTGGATTCGAGATCAAGCAACTTAGAGAAGGAACCTTCATCAATCAAGCTAAATACATCCAAGACATGCTCAAGAGATTCAAGATGACGGATCTTAATGGCGTCGCCACTCTGATGCAAACAAAATGTCACCTTGAACTTAACCCCCACGGTAAAGATGTGGACCAAAAGGTATACCGACCCATGATCAGCTCTCTTCTTTACCTCTGCGCATCTAGACCCGACATTGTGTTGAGTGTGGGGGTGTGTGCAAGGTATCAAGCAGCTCCTAAAGAAAGCCACTTAGTGGCGGTCAAGAGGATCTTCCGATATTTGGTTCATTCCCCTAACTTTGGTCTATGGTATCCCAAGAGCTCCAATTTCTCTCTATGTGGCTATACTGATTTAGATTGGGCTGGTGATAAGGATGATCAGAAATCAACTTCTGGAGCTTGTCAGTTCTTGGGAAGGTCTCTAGTTTGTTGGTCTTCTAAAAAGCAGAATTGTATATCTCTCTCCATCGCCGAAGATGAATATGTTGCTGCTGCTAGTGCCCGCACTCAGTTATTATGGATGAGGCAAACTTTAAAGGAATACGGTTTCAATTGTGACAAAGTGCCTCTTTTATGCGATAATGAAAGTGCAATCAAAATTGCGTACAATCCGGTACAACACACAAGGACAAAGCATATTGAGATTCAGAATCATTTTATTATGGACCATGTTGCTCGAGGCGATATTGATCTATCTTTTGTGAGCACGACGAACCAACTTGCTGATATTTTCACGAAGCCACTTGATGAAGCAAGGTTTTTTTACTTGAGGAATGAGCTAAATATCGTTGATTCAAGGATCTTGTCTTGATTACCCATGCACTCACTCGTACATCTCAGTCTTATTTGGTCTAGATGTGGGCATGGATATAGGGGGAGTGTGGTCCTAATTGATTGGGCTAACCCTCCCCCCATAATGCCGAAAGCAAGTCAAATCTTTTCTCTTAATATCATTTTGTGATATGTGAGCTTATTGATGAGTATTGTTCATGAACTCAAGATATATCTTCGCGGTGTCATACCATACACTCCAACAGGGTGGCTTTGGCCACCGCCCTCCTCCATGAGAAGAGTTGGTTTTATGTGGATCTTCTTGATCGTTTTTAGCTCCTCTCAAGTTTTTATGGGAATCACACTCAGTTTTGTCTTTTAGTTGATTCGATTCTTGCAAATTTGAGTGTGTAGTACCATCTCAGTTTGGCTTTCTTAATCCTAAGCGTTTCCCTATCCCTAAG
Organism: Avena sativa; assembly: GCA_916181665.1. Classification (NCBI taxonomy): domain Eukaryota; kingdom Viridiplantae; phylum Streptophyta; class Magnoliopsida; order Poales; family Poaceae; genus Avena; species Avena sativa. Next base: position 409,311,015 of record OV702289.1, on the reverse strand, counting down.
CCATCTATTCTTGCACACAAGTCCCTTGTACACCTTGTGGGGGTGTTGTTTGGGGACACGCGGGCCTGACTCTGTGTGTAACAGAAGTTCAGAATTTAGGCCGGATAATCCGGCCCAAGTATAGGCCGGATAATCCGGCCCTGGCGGATTTGTTCTTAAGGGCTGGGGTCGAGGGGAAGGGCTCATAACGAGCAACACTTCTCCCCCGACCATTTCCCTCTCCCCAGCCGCCGCCTACCGTCCCCCACCCTCCCCGGAGCCTCTTCGGCCACCAGATTTTCCAAGCCTCCCCGGATCTTCTTCTCCGTGCCTCTGGGTACCTTCTCCTCCGTGTTCTTCCTCCAATGAGTGAGGGTAACTCCCTCTCTCCCCATCTTTGGCTAGATGTGTTGTTTGTTGGGTGGAACGTTGTCTAGAAGGATGTTGTTTCGCGTAGAAATCATGGTCTTGCAGTATCTAGGCCCGATCTACTCTTTTGCATTCAATCTAAGCGATTCTGAAAATTTCTGCCTGGGCCAGATTATCCACCCCTGGCCAGGCCGGATAATCCGGCTTGACAGACTAAAAACCGATTCAGTTTCGTCTTGCTTTGTGCATTGAGTAGGATTGGACTATGAACTATTTGCCTACTTTTTCTATGTTATCTCTTGAACTTGTGTGTATGCTTATCTCCCTGCTACCCCCCTTATTCGATTCACAGGTGGTTCCAGGGCTCCCAAGACCTACAAGTGCCGTCCTCGTGCTAAATACTTTCAGGACAACGGAAAGGGTAACTTAGTGGACGAGGTTGATCTAAGGAGAAGAAAGAACAAAGAGAAGCGCATGGCTGAACAGGCAAAGAGGGATAGGAAGGGTGTGTCCAAGAGGAAGGGCAAAGGGCCCAAGATTAACTATAAGAAGATGGATCCTGTTACCTTCTCCTCCATTCATCATCAGGATCTGTTTAATGAAGTGCCGCATGATACTGAGATGGGTGATTCTCGCTTTTGGTGCACTGAACAAAAGGGGATCTATGAAGATGTGTATGCTCAGCTGAAGATTCGGCCTATGCATCCACTGGTTCTTGCTGAGGCCTTGGAGAAGCCTCACCTTGTTGATGCCATGTATGTGTCTGAGAGGATGGGGCTGCACCATCTCATGGCCCTCCAATGCTCCTATGATTCTGAGATTGTGAAGCAGTTCTTCTCCACCTTGGTCATTTGCGGTGATGAGCACTGCACCATGGAGTGGATGACTCGTGACAGGCCTATGCAAGCTGATTTCTATGTTTTTGCTGAGGTGCTTGGTTATCCTTTCCGCCACAGGTACCGTGCTAGTGGCCACCGCATCATCACCCAACTCAAGCCCAATAAAGATGCTACCCTCTCTCCGTGCACAGATGACAATGGTATTGTGGGCACCTTTGCTGGTCTTTCTCCCATATATGCTAGCTTGGTGGGTCTCATTCGTGATTCCATCACTCCAAGTGGAGGCAACAATGACAGTATCCATGGTCACTTGGTTCAGCTTCTTGCCTTCTCTCATGAGGTGGCATCCTGTGAGGATGAGTCCGTGTCACATAAGCTGGATGTGATGGACTTCATTTACCATGAGTTGATCGATGCCATGTTCAACAGGCTTCACATCCCATATGCTCCTTACATCATGATGCTGATCAAGCACTTGCTCCCCACTGAAGAGTTCAATATTGAGGTTGTGCACAAGGCCAAGAAGATCTACACCAAGGTTAGGAAGACCTCTCACCCCTCCTCTACTCCTGAGGGTCTCATGAGGGGTGCTCGTGCAAGTGCTCTCCAGCCTCCAGTGCCTCTCGTTGCTCGTGAGATCAAGTAGTTGAACTGGTTCCAGCGGAACATTCTTTGCATGGGCATGGACACACGCAAGGGCCAGTATGAGGCTTACAAGCAGCGCCATGAGTTGGCTCACTCTCAGCAGCTCATCCTTCACCATGTATCCGGTGCTTCTGGCGACCCCCCTGCTCCTACTCCTCCCACACCATATGCTCGGTGGAACTCTTTTTATGGGCTTAACTATGGAGAGCTGGAGCATCACCTGTTCCCTTCTGCGGCCACTGCTGATGATGAGGACGATGACACCGAGGAGCTTGAGGATGAGGACGAGGATGGGAATGAGGACGAGGATGAGGACTACGAGTGATACCTTGGGGCGCTAGCATTGCTCTTCTTCCTTTTTGGCGTCTCGATGCCAAAGGGGGAGAAGTAGTTCTATTAGGTCTCCGAGGATTTGCATGGGTCGGGCACAAGCATTTGCACTTTTTCTATTCGTCGTTTTCTCGCTTGTGACCATTTAGCGTTGAACTTTAATTTGTGGTTTGTGGTTTGTGGTTTGTATGAAACTTTGTGTCTGTGGTTTTGTGGATTTATCATGTGGATTATTCATGTGGAGTCATCTATCTTATTGGATATTCTTATGGCTATTGGATATCTATATTGTGGGAGGCGTGCTCTATGGCTATCATTGGATATTCTTATAATGTATTGAGGACGCTTCTATCTCCCTACCGGTGGTATGAGCTTTTCACATATGTTCCAATGATATAGACTTTTAGCCTCTTGTCTGTATTTGTAATCAATTGCAATTGTTTGTATGCACACATTGAGGAGGAGTCTTTGTCTTTCATTAAATCTTGTTGTCTTGAGAACTTTCATGCAAATCCTAGTATTGTCATCTAACACCAAAAAGGGGGAGATTGAAAGAACATTTCATGGTTCCCTGTGTTTTGAGTGTTAGATAACAATATCGTGGAGTTTCCTCATGTGTGCTAAGTGTGAAGGTAATGTTCTGGTGTTTGGGGGGGGCAGATTATCTGCCCCACCAAGGGCCGGATAATCCGGCCTAACTCATCAATCAAAGGCATCCAAGGTGCGACGCTCGGAGTGGGTTCAGATTTTCTCCCAAAAAATCCGAACAGGGGTAGTTTTTCCTCCCCTAGCCGGATAATCCGGCCTTCGCATGGGGCCGTATCCGGCCCCCAGAAAACGATCAAAGGCAGCCAAGGCGCGACGCTCAGAGTAGGGTCGGATTTTCTCCTGGAAAATCCGAACAGGGGCGGTTTTTCCTCCCCTAGCCGGATAATCATGCCTTCGCATGGGGCCGGGCGCTCATGGGCAGGCTCGACGCGTCGCTCCGAGTCTGGGGCGGAGTTTTCCCCAGGTCGGATAATCCGTCCCTCACTTGGGCTGGATAATCCGGCCCCCAAAGGCTCCAATGGCTCAGTTGGGGAAGGGGGTATAAAAGCCCCTTCATCCCCTTTAGGCAGAACTCTTGATTCATTCGAAAAGTGTCAGACCCATTGCAAGAGCTCTCTCTCTTGATCTCCCACTTCGACCACCCGAACACTTCGATCTTTGGGGGAATTGAAGGAGGAGACAATATACATCGTCATCACGAATCAAGCGCATCAACTCCTCTCCATTCATTTGGAGAAATCTCCGATCTAGTATTCTTGTCAATATCTAGATCTTGTGTTTTTTTATTGATAACTTGTTCTTGTGGCAGCTTGTTGTCATTACGGGAGCCTCCAATTTGGTTGTGGAGTTGTGCCCCGCTAGTTGTGTAAAGGTGTCGGTTCCCTCCTCGAAGGGTTCCTATAGTGGAAAGGTGGATCAGGCCTTTGGTGGCGGGATCCATCGGAGAACGGTGAGGCCTATTGTGGCGTGGTGGTCTTAGTACCGCCCACCCCTCCAACGCAGATGTACTTCCCTTAACAAGGAAGGTACCGCGGTAAAACAAATCCTGTGTCTCCGCGTGCTTCACTACGGTTCACTCGTTCCTCTTTCCACTCTCCTTTTACTCGCTAGTAGTTAGGTTTGAATATAGGGAAATTCTTACTAATAGTCTATCTAGAGAATTTTCCTTTTATGCCAAGCCTAAAATTGAAAAAGCATTAAAATTTGAAGTAGCACCTATTCACCCCCCCTCTAGGTGCCCGTACGATCCATTTCACCAACTAAATACCCATGCAAACGAAAATCTTACTACAACACAAAGACTCACTCCACCAATATAATATCTCATCACTTAATACTAACTAGCATGGGTTTCTCAAACTTCAAAAGTGGGGAGTCATAAGGCATACCTCTCATGTTTGGTTCCACTTCTCTCTTCCTTTTTTATTTGTTTCTTGGAAACTCGAAGCTGATCGCTCTCCTGCAAATATATGAAGTCCTCGAGGCGGAAAGAAAAGAAAGAGGGAAATAAGTAAAAATGGAGAAATCTTTTTGTGCTTTTTAAGAGAGGAACTTTAAAGAATAGAAAATTGGCGGCAAAGCTCGGCTACAAAATTTCGAAAGCAAATAGAAAGAACTAAAAATAAGGTGTTGGGGAAACCAGCACGAGTGCTTATAAACTCAAATAAAAATTCAAACTCTAAATAAAAGAAAATAAACGCCAAATAATGATACATGAGGAAACTTCCCCAAGCTTAGGCTTTTGCAAGCCCTTCAAATCATTGCGGTGGCGGGAATAAGTCATTACTCCAGTTCACAAATTGAGTTGAGAGGTTACTAGTTGATTCTAGGAGGTTCAAAGAGAGGCTATGCATCCTCTCCACAGTCCCTCCAAGTCCTTGAAAATCTTGGTATGTGGCGAACTGAATTTGTGGCTGCTCCTCTTGAACTTCTTTCACCTCCTCTTGGTCCTCATCCTCTTCCGGAATCTCTTCCTCAGGTTATTGTTTCTCAACCTGCAAGCCATATAGAAAACGTCCTTCCTCGATAGAGAAAAGACCATTAGGCATAGGAGCAGGGTAGAGACGCCCAGCTCCAGCAATATGCAGATAATAAACACCACCTCTCCTAGTGAGCATTCCACGGGATGTGAAGGTGGAGAAACCAACACGTGTCTCACCTAGCACGGGTTGCAACTCACCTAGATCGATGTCTAGGGCAGTGGAAAGCATGGTGATGATGCCTCCTCCTGTGATTAGCCCTTGGCTTTGGGAGGCTTGGCACTCTAGGTAGCGCACAAGGATGTCGCCCAAGTTGAGTGACAAGTTGTAGTTGATGTAAGCAACCTTTGCAAGGACTAGGATGTCCTCCTCATTGATTCTCGTGAACTCATCATGTTCCTACAAGGTGTTAGTAATAACATAGAACAAATAGCGAATTGCAGGATGTTGAATATTCTTCCCCTTGTTCACTCTAGTAGTGAAGCTCATTCCATTATAATATTGTTTGGGGGAAGGATTTAAGCCAGTAAAGGATGCGCGTAAAGCATGAACATCATTATTTGTCAAATTAAAGCATGTGCACCATTCATCTAATGTTAAGGTGTAGTTGTTGTTCATTAGATAGAAAGAAATAGTGTCCTCTCCTTGCCATTGTTTAACGGTGCTTTGCAACGAACTTAGGAATTAAATGGTTAAGAGGCTATAAGTTGGTACATCATTGTACACAAAGTTTTGCAGGCTAGCTCTATTGCAAAGTAAATTAAAGTCATCAGAAATACCGAGTTGGTTCAATATAATGGGACAAGCCCACTTGGTGGCCTTCACTTCGCGGTTTTTGATCCTGTTGAAGTGTTCGCAATGGGCCTCATCCCTGAACCGTATCCCCATGCATTCCTGAGTGGCAGCCCAAGAAGCGATAGCGGTGGCACGAGCACGAGTTTGGCTCCTTGTGTTCATCATATAAAACATTGAAGAAAGGCAAAAATAAAACTTTTTGATCCAACAACAGTAAATACAATATATTCCTCATCATAGCACACTAAGAATCTCCTCAAGAAAATAATCTAGGCAAGAAAATCATAGCAATTAGTTCATAGTAGGTCTCACCCTAGATTGATAATGACAATAGATCGGAGATGAAAAAGTAATTGGGGGATCGGAGGAGAAACATACCGTAGATCACTCGTGTGCAAGGAAATCGAACACAATTGAGTGGAGATGAAGATCTCTTGAGGTTTTGAGAAAGTTTGGAGGTAGAAGAGAGAAACATGATTGAAGTTTTGGAGTTGGAGGTACCTTCCCGTGCGATTTTGTGGTCGGACACAACTATATGGGCGCAACTATACGGGTGGAACATGTGTTCTCGCCGTATAGTTGGTGTTCTGTCAAAATATTAGGGTTTCCTCCTGGCGGTGCAGCTATACAGACGCAACTATACGGCCGAAACAAAATGTTTCCACCGTATAGTTGGTCGTTAAATTGTATGTCCCTGCGAAAGAAAATATACAAAGGCCTCGATATCTATACGGCCGGAACTATACGGCTGGAATTTTTCTTCCTGCCGTATAGTTCGCCCTTAAACTCCCAGTACATATGAAAAGAAAATTGTCGAAGGCAAAGATATCTATACGGCCGGAACTATACGGCTGAAATTTTTATTCCTGCCATATAGTTGGTCGTTAAACTCTCTGTACATTAGAAAAGAAATTGTACCAAGTCAAAGATATCTATACAGCCGGAACTATATGGCCGAAATTTTTATTCCCGCCGTATAGTTGGTCGTTAAACTCCTAGTACATATGAAAAGAAAATTATCGAAGGCAAAGATATCTATACGGCCGAAATTTTTATTCCTGCCGTATAGTTGGTCGTTAAACTCTGTGCATGCATCAAAAAATTTCTATTTCCTCGAGAATTACTTTTTTTCTTGTAACTTAGTGATATACCCTTTTTATGACAAAAAATTGTCAGTAAATATTGTCGACCAACAATAACATGAATAAAGTAGAATTTCAAGTACTACCAAACTTCTTCTCCTCAAATGGAGTTTTCTAGCACTCTTTATTAAACATGAACTTAAACTAAAACTAAAAACTTAACTCAAACATTTATTTAACATGGGTTGCCTTCCATGGAGCGCTCTTTTATGGTCAATAGCTTGAACTTAATGATTCTCACTTGGGCCAGATGAGTGGAACACCCACTCCAAAGTAATTGGCCTTCAAAGTGATGGCCTCCTTCTCGTCATGTTTGGCTTTCTTTTTCCTGGGGAAATGGATAACAAAAGGATCCCGTGAAGGCAATTGCAACTTCACGTTCCCTTCATGAAGGTTAATTAAAGCCTTTATAGTTCTCAAGAAAGGACGGCCAAGTATTATAGGAGCAACAGTATCTTCAGGCATGTTAACAATAACAAAGTCAATTAGAGCAGGACAACCTTTGATGTAAACTAAAGTGTTCTCCTTAATTCCTACAGCTTGTTTGTAGGTAGAATCTGCTAGATGCAATTTTAACTCAGTAATTTCAAAGGAGCCAAGATTTAACTTGTTAAAAAGACTCTTTGGAATTGTTGAGACGCTTGCACCTAGTTCACAAAGTGCAGCTATCTCATTGGTTCCAATCTTTATCTTAATAGTAGGCTCAAATATGTCATCTAGTTTAACAGGTAACTTTTCAGCGATTTTCTTGTATTCCTCTTCAAGCTCGCGTACCTTAATTTCTACTTGATCAACAAAGTGTTGATACATGGCTTCATCATTACCTCACTTATCGGAATTTTGACATTGATCCTTTTTACGAGGTCTTCGATGGTGTAGCTTGGTGAATGGGGCATTACTATAATCAAGTTCTTCAGGCTCCTCCCTTTGGATCCTCATCATTTTGAGTTCTTCAACAGGATTGGGCTCAGCTTTACCTGCAAATTTAGCTAGAATGAGAGTTTGACTCTCGGTTATCTTACCTAGCTGTGCCTCAACGATCCTCGTTCTTTCTTGAAGGGCCTGCAAATCATTTCTCAAACTAACAATTTGGTTAGATAATTTACCAAGCATGGCATCATGGTTCTCCGTTGTTTTAACAAGAATATTGTTTTGTTCATTTTGTGAGTCTATAAAAGACTTAAGTGTTTCTTGGAGAAAACCATTACCAGTTCCCATATTATTATTAGAATTACCTGTAGGACTAGAATAATGTTTCTGAAAGTTAGGATTGTAACTCTTCTTCCAAGCAGGGTTATAATCATTACGAGCTATGAAGTCTATTTCTTCAATATTTGTTTCAGGGGTGGCTCTTACCTGGGTTTCCTTACCTTTTACAGCGAGTATGAGCTCATCCAACTTTGTATTGAGTTCTTCGTTTTCTTGTGGTGAAATAGCGTTCACCTTCTTCGTGTTTGATCTTTCCACATGCCATTGGGCATGGTTGTCTTGCATATTGTCTAGAAGCTTCTTTGCTTCAGTAATATGCTTACCCATGAATGTTCCTCCAGCTGCAGTATCAAGCATAGACTTAGACACATGATTAACAACATTATAAAATAAATGGAGGATTAACCAATCTTCCATCCCATGACTAGGACAGTTTCTTAGGCATTCTTTCATCCTCTCCCATGCAAGCGCTAGTGGCTTACGCTTTTCCTGTCTAAAACCAATAATATTAGATCGGAGTTGCATAGTCTTTGCAGGTGGGAAAATTTTAGTCATAAATAAAGAAGTACATCCCACCCATGATGTAATAGTATTTCTAGGTCAAAGATAGCAACCATTCTTTTGCTCTCCCTCTTAGAGAGAAAGGAAATTTATGTAATTTGATCGCATCAGGGTCAACGTCTTTTATACGCATCATATCACATATTTCAGTGAAAGTATTTAAGTGCATACCTGCATCTTCAACAACAGAGCCTCCAAATTAATTCTGTTGAACCAAACTTAGATAATGGGGCTTAATTTCATAGTCATTATCAGCAATTGCTGGCTGAGTAATAGGAGTACGCATATAATTATTGTTGGGAGTAGCAAACTCCCCAAGCTTCTTTTCAGCCATATTTCCTATGTTTTTGGGTTTTCTTAATCAAAGAATTATAATAGTAAAAACAAGAATTTTAAAGGCTAACTAATTTTTTTGGTTTATCAAATAAAAACTGAAAGAAAATTAACAAAATTAAAAACAAGAATTAAAACTAGCAAGGTTCCTAATAACCTCACCAGGGTAGCTATTGCTTCCCTGTCAACGGCGCCAGAAAAAGGGTTGATATCTTCGATCTAGATTACGGATGTAGTGTAGCTTCTTTTTCCCTAGTAGACCTAGGTTATCGAATCCTCGGGAAGCGAATGCGTAGTGAAGTTATTTTAACGGACCTTCAAGAGTTTTAGAATTCCTTTTGTGTTTTAACGGACCAATAGCTGGCATCTTTTTGTTGTTGTTGATGATGGAGAGAGAGAGGGCCTAGGGCGTTTGGTTTCACCTATAGCTATGTGATATCTACAAGTGCATAGATCGTTTGTAGCTAGTTTCGAAGTTTAGATATCGATCCCATAGGGAGCCCAAAGGTAAGTATTTATTGGTGAAGTCTCTATCACACACGAAGTTGTCACAGGTCTTTGAGTGAATTGACTGCAAGTGTTAAAATAAGAGTGGGGTTTTGATTAAATGAGATAAATTTAAATAGAACTAGAATGTAAACTTTAGAAAGAAAATGCATAAAAGTAAAGAATGACTTTGTTTGTTGGTTTCTACATATGGTGAAAGAAGGCACGGGGAAATTCAGTTCATGGTGATAGTGAATATGCCAGGTGGACGAATACAAATGTAACAATTATAATCTTATAGATATATGTGTAGGTGAGCAACCCATAGTTAGATGGAACTCCTCTTGGTAGATTTCATCCAACTTCAATAATCCTATTAGCCTGCTACCAAAACCATGGTCAGACACTAGACGATTAAGACCCTTCAGGTCACTTAGCGATTAAGCTCCTTGGATAGGAATAATGCAATAAGCACAGTGGTTACTCGTTATCCTCGAGTCAACTAGCTTTCCATTGATATCCCTATGTCACCCAGGGGTCGCCGGTCCACTAGAGAGCAAGATCTTATCTATGTAGAACAAGGTATCTTGTTGTCTGGGCTCTTAATTAGACAACAAGCATTAAGCATCCCATAAATAATCATGCAGACATAACATAGTAATTAGAATCAATCACAATACTAATGGAAAATATATTTAGGCACATCACATCTCACCAATCCCCTACATCTCCCACGCCTAAGGGAATTACTCAGACATGAGAGAAGAACGGATCATCAATATAATCAAATAAAGGGAATTCGTCTTGGTATTACCGTGGAGATCCACAATAAGAATAGAAAAATATCCAACACAATTCAAGATGGGAAGAAACAATCTCAAACCCTAGTCTTGCAAGGTGGAGATCCCTCTCTCTCTCAAGTAAAAGTAATGGTTATGGAGGTGTATTGGCTAGGAGGTTGAAGATCGTGGAGCGAGATGAAGAACGTCTTCTCCTTCTTCTCCGGATCCCCTCTTTCTCCCTTCTGGATGGTGTGGCGGCTGCTGCGTTGTCTTTTCGTCCCCCGTCCCTTCATGGAAGTTGTCCCTTTTGACAAGACAGAGGCGGCGGTAGTTATACGGCCATTCCCTCCGTATAGTTGGTCGTTACGCCTTCTCTGATATTTTCTCGCGTGCTTCCAAAGCGGGACTTGCTTGTTTTCTCCAGAATATTGTATTTTCCTAGTTAAATCCTTCTGTTGACATTCAGAACCTGAAACACACATTAAAAACCAAGTTTTCTTCGCTACCGAAGTATTAGCGTTAGGTAAAGCCAGAAAACGATCAAATCCGGGAGAAAACCATCAATAAAAGCCATAAAAAATATGTCGAATCTCGCAGCTATCAACTCCCCCAAGCTTAGATGTTGCTCGTGCTCGAGTGACAAGGAAATAAAGAAGAATAGCTGAGATTCAAGACTACGAGTAAAGGAACTCACAAGTTCGAGATGGTGTCAAATTCTTTTCTTCTCTATCCCTGCAATCTTAAATATGATCATACAAGTATTCACAAGATTGCACTGAGTCCACTTCCTAACCAAGCATATCTTGCTAGCCAATAAATCATATGCCCAAGAAAATTTCGGAAGTTTTAGCTAGGAAGGTGAGACAAATTCTTTTGGTGCCTCTCTTTTATTGAGAGATGAAAACTTTTTGTTCTTGCTCACTTAACCAATTAAGAGTAACCAAGTTGGCATCAAAATATTTAATTTAAGAACAACTCATCTACTCCCATGTCAAAATTTCAAGACTCTCAAAGCACCTTTTTCTTTCACTTGTCTTTCAAAAACTTCAGCTCTTTCATAGAGAAATCATGCCACTGATTTTTAACATGTTAATTGGGGCTGTGTTGTGCACTCGTGACCATGCCAATAAATAATGTTGAGCAATAATGGGTCAGAGGAGTACTACAACTTCACTTGGAATGTGAAACCATGAGGAGACTAAAATTTTTACACGTCATAACACTGCCGCTATAGACGTTTATATAACTCAATAGCCGAAATCAAGTGGTTTCCCATATTTAGATCGTTCGTTGGCCAACGGAGTTAATAGTTCCCCATGGAGCACGACAGAGTTGTAATGACACATGTAAAGCAATATCTTATGGTAATTATTATAAAAAGTAGTGGTATAATTTCTACTATTTCAAAGCATCCATTTAATCAAACAATTTTAATCAAGGGTACCATCAAGTCTATTTATATCAAGCACAATTGGGATGGAGTAGTTCTAAAATCAAAATCTTTGAGCTAAACATGGACTCAAGTCATCTTTCAGATGCTTTTTCTTGTTGTAAAAATGTAGGAAATATTTTAACCAAGATCATTGCTCATTGTTTCAAAGCTAAAAAGGAGACACTAGCAAAGGAATAGAATTTGTAGGGTAGCAAGCTAAGTGGGGAATGACTCCAGTGCAAGCAAGTAAATATTTGTAGGAAGAATTTCAAGGTTACAAGGAGTGTGATGAAAGGAATGTGATACCTCCTCTTGCTTGCTTCGTTCTTGTATTCGAGTCGAACCTCTCCTATATTTCCATATTGCCAAATCACCTGAAATCAAGCAATCTCTGAGAGAAACAAAGAAACAAACTTGCAAATAAGATTACAACTATTTTTTTGTGTTTTTGGTTTAGGAATGCAAAACTAAAAACAAACATGCAATTCTTAAAGAAATAAATCAAAGGAACAAAATAAAAACATGAATGCAAAGTTTGGAGGTTTTCAAACCTCCCCCAAGCTTAGGCTATTACCATGCTCAGTTGTTGCCGTCATTCGGCGGATGCGGCGGGTACTGCTGGTAGAAGTCGGGGAAGTGAGTCATGAAGTGACTGAAGTTGTGAGTCAGAGTGTTCACATCTTCATTCATGTCCTAAAGAGTATGGTTGATCTCCCCAACGCGCTGGTTGAGCTGCTAGAACTCCTGATAGGGGACATAGCCGTACCCCTGCTGTGGCTGGTTGGGCCATGGTTCCCAGGCCCCTCCTGGCTGCTGCTGCTATCCTTCCCAAGCAGGGTTGTGCCCCTGCTCTCCCTCCTGCTCCTGCTCCTGCTCATCCTGCTGCCCTTCATCTTGCTCCTCCTCGTCCTCATGCGCAGTCAACATCTCCGTGACTTGGTCCTTGGTGAGGATCCAAGTGTCCTTATCCATAATCGAGAAGGCCTCGGGCCATGGCAACTGAACCTGCTCAATCTGTGTATCACCAAGATAACTAAATTGATATGCTCGGAACCTCCAGTTAGCATGGTAAACACCAAGGAAGCCACAAGCAGTCAAATATTTGACATCCATAAGTTTGGAGCCATCAACAGGTTCCATAACAGGTAGTACAATGTTCAATGCATAGGCAAGATGGGTTACCAATCCACCAATGCGAATATCACATTTGGTTTTGTTGCTCTGGTGGCGGAAGTGCTGGATGAGTAGAGCTATAGGACAGGGGCTTTGCGTGGCATTGGGGAAGAGGGCCTTGGTGATCATTGCCATGTCCGCATTGGCCATGGAACCAGTATCACCCCTTCCCAACATGGTGTTGGAGAGAAACAAAGCAAAGTAGCAAATGGTTGGGTTCTGAATGGTGGACATCTTCTTCTGATAGAAGTTACTGCCACCATTAACAGAAACAACCTCCCAGGTCTCTCCACTCGTGACGCTATAGAGGTTAGTAATATTGGGCTCCCCAGTACGAGGAAGGCTTAAGGCATCGTAGAATTGATCAAAGCTTATACCATAGTGCTGCCAGTTCATGTTGAAGCTGATAGTGCACATGTTACCTTTCTCTTTGTGGTCGTCGTAGAAGGAGGCAAGGAACTCATGGGTGAGCTCGGCGTAGGTGTCGTGGCTTGCGAAGCTGATCACCGCCAACCCGACCTACTACACATGAGGTAAAAGTCCGTCTTAACTCCGCCGTGGTGAGAAAGTTATGGTCGGCCCAACATGTAGGCAGCACCCTCCTTGATGTGACAATGTCCATCTTGGAGTTACACGGGTCTCGGGCTCCCGAACTTAAGCCCTCTCACCGTTGGCGCTTGCTCGAACGGAAAAGGCTATCGATTTTGTTCATCATGATGCACTGGAAAATTTCACCATAAAACCTTAGACATATAGTTTCAATATGATATACAAATGATTCTACGTGGAAAAATTCAATCCTAACGTGAGAAATTAATAGGGAAAAGTAAATAAGATTGAGTTTATCCACTAGATCAATGTGAGAGTTTCAACCATGGAAATCTGAAAATAAAGCATGGATAGGGAGATAAACATACCGATCTGTTGATTCGCCCACTCAAATGAACAAAATCCGCGAAGAATCAAGAGTTCTAGGTGTATTTTGAGAGGTTTGGAGAGAGAATATGAGAGAAATAATGAGGAGAGGAGGAAGAACCCACCGCCCTGGCGTGATTAAGTGGTCGTGCCGACCTATACAGCCGGAACTATATGAACGGATGATGTTGTTCCGCCCATATAGTTGCGGTGGTGCCGAGAACTAGGGTTTCTTTAATCAGAAATCAGCTATACAGACGCAACTATACGGCCATATCAAATTGATCCCGCCGTATAGTTGGTCGTTAAACTGTCTGTCTCTCGAGATAAATTTCTAAAACTTGCATCGATATTTGGATGGCCGGAACTATATAGACGGAATTTTTATTCCCGTCGTATAGTTGGTCATTAAACTTCCAGTACTTTTGGAATAGAATTCTACGAAGGCATCGATATCTATACAACAAGAACTATACGGTCGGAATTTTTATTCCCGCCGTATAGTTGGTCGTTAAACTCCCAGTGCTTTTGGAATAGAATTCTATGAAGGCATCGATATCTATACGGTCGGAACTATACGACTGGAATTTATATTCCCGCCGTATAGTTGGTCGTTAAACTCTCAGTATATATGAAGAGAAATTGTACAGAGGCATCGATATATATACGACCGGAGCTATACGGCTGGAATTTTTATTCCCGTCGTATAGTTGGTCGTTAAACTGTCTGTGTCTCCGAAGAAATTTTGTCGATGGCAAAGATAACTATACGGCCGGAATTTTTATTCCCGCCGTATAGTTGGTCGTTAAACCATCAGTAATCATCAAAAAATTTCTGTTTCTTCGAGAATACCTTCTTATTCCAAAACTTAGCGAAATACCAAGTTTTTAACAGAAAATTAATAGTAAAAACTGTCGACCAACATTAGCATATTAAAAGCAAAATTTTAGCTCCTGTAAATAGAAAACTCAAACTTTTATTCTAATTATTATTATCTACTCATTCAATCGATATTTCTAGTACCTTTTGACAACTGCATCTTCATGGGCGCGCTTCCGCAAGAATGTTTGTGAAAAAGTGGTGGGAATACGATGAACTTTTTATTCTCTAATCTACTAAATTAACGAAAAATGGGTTGACTCCCATTAATCATTTATTCAGAATGGTTGAATAATTCAACTTCTTCTTTCTTCTTGAATTCTTGCCTTTGGTTGCCCCTTATCAATAGCACTTACCACATGAATTATTTTTGCCCGTGGAACATACCATTCTCCTGCTTCTAACTTCTTGGGAAAATACCGAATGATTTTAGCACTATAAACGTTAAAGATTATCTTCCCTTCTGCACAATCTACTGATGCACCTGCAGTACTGAGGAAGGGTCTTCCAAGTATTATAGATAACTAGCATAAAAGCCCGTGCGTTGCACCGAGAATAAAGGCGATCCAGTTCTTACTCCAACTACAACATGAGTCGGTAGCATTGAATATGTAAATTCAACAAAATTTATTTGTGTGAGCCTCTATTACACCCATGCGAGCACGATGGCTAATAGAAAGATAGCATGCAACTAAACAAGTTTGCCATAAAATAGCTCAATTTGCAATTGATGATGCTTCTGTGCAAAAGCGTTAATACATGTACATAAAGATATCTCAAAAACACGTCTTGACCAAGTTATGAATATAACTAATTTGCATAAATGATAATCTATCAACGATAATCTAATACAACATCTTGCCTTCGGTTCCGCCTAAAAAACATCATGCCTTTAAATTGTTATGATAGTTTGTGAATATTTTTTTTCAAATAGAAATATACAGCATAAAAAAAAGACTAACATCATGTAACACCATAAAAAATATTGTCTGAATTTCTTCAGCCGCGTAGTCGAAACAGATCGGAAGCAGGTGGCGCCCCAGTCACTACCTACTCTGCTGCCGGGGCCATCTCTCTAAATTTTGCAGTCGGTGTTCAATTTCTTGTCACCAATATTTTCCCGGGCGGTCAACAGCATGCTCTATTCTCCACAATGTGCTCATGTGATATCACATCATGCTCATGATGCGGCAAAAACTCCATGCGAAATCGATCAGGGGCCGATGGCACTACAAAAAGATACGGAATAATTTAAAAGTTTTTATATCCATATGCTGCAAATGAGATGGTTATGGCCAATCTATGCATGGACCGAACTGGGGTTAGACCTGACCGAACCTAATTTCCAGCAAAAAATTATCCCATTGACCAATCGAGGAGCTGAGCCATAGCGAGAAGCCATCCTAAACTTGTCGATCTCCATGTAGTAGTAGTAGCAGCAGCGATTATTGACAGCAGCGATGATCTAGGTAGCGGAGAGCCAAAACCCAACTCAAGACGGCCGGCTCCGCGTAATCAGCGAGAACTAATCTAGCCGGAAACATAAACACCATGATCCATCGTAAGTACCATGTGCTATTGGAGTAGGACACACGATCAAATAGCTAGCTAAAAGGTCGCGTGAGCCCTAGACGTATACGACACGAAGACGGTCCTCTTCGTCCTCCCAGCTGTTGCGGCAACCACAGGCGCGCGTCTCCCTCGTACTGAAAAAAAAACGAACCCCATGGTTTTACTTGGTGGTGGCAGTTGTAGGTAATACATGGGTTTGTGTAAGGATAAAAAGGTCTAAAAAAGTGTTGGACCGGAAGAAACAATCCGTCCTTTATTATTAGGTATAGATATATAATATATATATATATATAGCAAAATACCCGCGCGTTGCGGCGGAAGAAGTTAGTCTCTGTTGTGTCGGTGACGAGTTTATTTTAAAATCTGTGGCCCATCGTAGCATGATAGTTTTTTAACTTCCTTTGTGACATCCGCTCCTTGATCGATTGATTGTTCCAATTCATAAGAAGAATATTTTCTTTCTTCAAACCCTCTCTCATGTTCCTTGGCACGCTTCCCTTTCATCTCTCCTCGTGAAGTGCACGCTGTTTAATTAGCCATGCCGTTTAATTAGCCCATACATTTTGTTTATTACCACTCCACACAATCTCTCACAATCAGTCCCTTTCAATTAGCTAGCCCATAGCGTCATTTAAATCAGCCCACAATCACTCCGTGCTTAGAGGAATCCAATTTGCTGAAATTCTGATAAGAGTAAATTTAAATTTGTCTGCAAGCTAACCCGCATTGCATGCTAGGGTTTGTCTTTTTTTTAAAGCATGCTAGGGTTTGTCGGTTCCGTATACTATTGCATGAATAATCTTGTGTATTATTACATGATTTTAAGAAACATGTCTTAAGAGAATAAATACTGATTTGTTCAAGTTATCACTAAATCTTAATGTAAATATTATCTGCTTGATTTTGATTCTACCTAGTCAACCTTCCATCCATGCATACAGCATCAAGCATCGTCCAAAGAAAATATAGATGGGATTAACGTGGAAGACAAACCTTGGCAGCTGGGGTTAAATGTGTAGCTGCAGAAATCTAGTGTAATCATGGTACCCAATATAACTTCTTCCGAATTTGAAAAAAGACAGGCGAAGATGTATCCATGTGTACCCAAATTTTAGATTAAATTTTCTCTTGCGCGCTAATAATGCTTGCCAGAATCGCAGTTATTAGATGGTTTTCTATGTTTAATTGCCCATAATCTCTTAATTCTTCAGCCATACGATGCGTCGATCCCTTCAGGTACTCCTGACGTAGCATTGTTCTATTGTCTTCCTTTAATAATGCACCAACATGCAGCCCACAATCCCTTCTCTTTAGAGACCAGCCAGCACAATCCCTTCCTCGTTAGGCAACCAATTCTTCATTGATGTTCAGACCAAACAATGGTTCGTCTGCTCGTATTTCCTGATTTTGCTTGTTGATATCCTAGGAAATTTATGAACGTATATAAACAGGTGAAGTAGAGATTAAAGAAGCGGGGTGGGACTAAACAGTCGTACCAGGTTTTTGATCGCACGTTTTTCTGCCATTTATTCCACATTGACGTACGAAGCAAACCAAGGCCTCGATGAGAGATTGTGATTTATACGATGCGTTTTCCAGGCCCAACTCTAGCCCGCTAGGTTAGACAGACGAACCAATCAACGAAAGCATATCGGGGAACGGCTGATCAACTCGGCACACGCTCATCTCATCTTAAAAAAAACTCAACACACCTAATAAAAAAACTTGGCACGCGCTCTTGAATGTTGCACGCAGGAAGTTTATACACACGTGTGTACGAGTCGACGGATCTTGACCGGCGGTGTAACTTTTTTTTTCAAACTAACCGCACAGTTTTAGTCTGTTTGACTTACCGATGGCATTGGTGGACAATTTACTGTCTGATGGGAGGGTAAAAAGGTCTAAAAAAGTGTTTGGACCGGAAGAAACAATCCGTTCTTTATTATTAGGTATAGATATTTCATCTTCAGGCATTTCAAGAATGATAAAATCGGTGAGAATAACATGCTCATCTATCCTAATAAGTATAATAAAGTACTGAACACTTATGTCAACTAGCTTTTTCTTTGAACTAATTTGCCCTCCCACAAAATCACATATCACACACTTATGCCATAGTACCGTTTCGCTCGTTTTTTCTACCAAACTCGAGCGAACTGTATTTTGAAGTCTTCTTCTCCCCACCCGGAAGGAAATCATGGCGGTGGCGCTAGATCGAGGGCTACAACCGCACACAAAGGACGATTCATCGGACACCACATCATTTATATGACTCCTTTCCTCCCCTATATTCTCTGCTGCGACCTCCTCCCTCTCAAGTTCTCTTTGAACGGTGATATCGTGCATGCAACCAGCAACGACAGCGTAGCTACCGCGGCCGCCCTCGCGCCCTCCTCCTCTCCCGTGATTCATAGGCCCACCGGCCTCCCGTTTCCGTGTATTCCAGTCCCTGCGCCATCCCCTCTTCCTATCCTCTCTCATGAGGTTCTCTGCCATGGAGACCACTCAGATCTGAAGGAAGTACTGGAGCCTACATCTCTCTCAAGGCTCTCTGCCACAGCGGCTGCTCAAGATCTGAAGGAAGAACGGGAGAGACGGTCTGTTACCAGGCGTTGGTGGCTCCTTTGCATGGCCCTTCAAGGATTTCTGGATTTCTTCTCCTTAAAGCATGTACAGCCGGCACGTGCGGAGACCATGGTGCCAAGGCTGGCAAGCTCTCGGTGTTGTGTCATGGCATCACGTTCACATCGCAGGCGGAGAGTTTGACTAGCGCGAGGCTACTGCAACCGGATCAAGTGACGTTCTTCACTCTCAGGGATAGAATTTTGTGATGGCGTGGTGATTCCGTTTCTATTCTTGTGGCGTGTTTGGATGCAGAGTTGCAAGTTGATAGTAAATCAGCACAACAGCGACAGTATATTTACCGCATGTCGCAGGTGAGTACTTTTCAATCCCTCAGCTTCTCTGCGTCGCGCTATACTCTGTCTAGGCTGGAGCATGAGCAGGTTTCACCCTGCTATGCGGATATAGCTGGCTAACAAATCATTAGTCATTGTTTAATGTCCTTACGAAGGAGCAGATAAATTATGTGAAAACTATGGGATCTCATATTGTTCAGACACAACCTGATTAAATAAATAAAAAGGAAGTTACATGGGGCTTTACTAATTTATTGGACAATGCATTGTACTGGACAAGATGCAGAAATCTTTAGGTTTGACTACTATCACCTTCAAAATCCCAATTCATAGAGTCATTTTTTCTGAATTCCGAGTACACGCTACCGTGGGTGTGGGTTTGCCCCTGCGTGCAGCTAACATGGCGTTCATGTTGATGGACTAATTCTTTGATAATTTTTTTAGCGGACATTAGTAGTGCTAGATTGTTGAATGGAGGTATTTTACATGTACGTCACAGATGAAACTTCTACACCGACACTAAATGTCAATTTTGGAGCGAATCAGACGGTACAGCTCCTGCATAGCAGGATTGTTTCAGCCTTTCAGGTTACCTGAATGGTCTTGCTTTAAATTTAAGAGATGGCATGCCAAGGACAAATTATCATGTCTCTTAGCGTCATAGACATTGTTGGATCTAAAGATATGTTCAGAATCGTTATACATTTAAAAGAACATTTAGTTTAAACCATGGATCATCAGGTTTCTTCCACTGCATCTTAACTTTGTTTTTACTTTGCCGAATATTTTCTTTGTCCCTATACAAAATTAGTTTCTTTTTATCCACTCTACAGCGATCAACTTCATTAGTTGTCTTGATGTATTCATATTAATGGTATTTTAGTTATTGACATGCTAGGCCAGTTTGTGTACCCGTCCAACATAGAAACTAAATTGGCACTCCTGACGGTCTCTGAGATACGAAATCGGCCGATCTGGATGACGAGCCGGGGTTGGCAGCACCGAACGATCTCTTCGTCCCACTCCATCTTCATCTCGGCCGCTCACATGAAGGAGGCAAGGAGCGGTATTGCTCGGTGTTGCTATGTCCGGCTACCCACGGTACTCATCAAGGTGAAGTAGGGGAACTCTGGGCGAGATAGGCCACCACCCTCGGGGCCTCATCAGTGGTAGGGTAGGCTGAGATTTAGGCGGGTTGCGGAACGGAGCAGGGGCAGCAGAGGTCGGTGGTGCATCGGCGGCTATAAATAAGCAGGGAGGCTCCGGAGCCCTTGAGGCTACTAGGCGCGTCAGGGCTGGGGATGGCCAATTCCAGCCTACACGGATGTGCGGCTTAATTGTTGGATCAAGTTACAACATCTGGCCTGGCTATGATCCATGATTCAGGGAGTGCTGACGTGAAGACAAAAGACCAAACCGAGTTGTGCCTCAGCGCATGTGTTTCATTGATCTTCAAAACATCCAGGTGGTTTTATTCGATTCATTGCTCCACGTTTCAAAATTTTAATTTTACTCGATAGCCATCGGTAAGGAAAAAAGAGGAAAAAAGAGTTACAGATCAGTAGCGATTTGTACCGGCCAAGAAGTTTCAGTTGTACGATACCGCCATCTAATATAAGTTGACATGCTGACGGGGATGCGCGTGGCGCGGTGGAAGGGGACACCATCACCGAAAAAGGACTTCACCACCAGTCTCGTGTAGCTTAGCATAGGCTGCCGACCATGAATTGGTCAGTTATATACGTTATCACCGCCCTCTTAGTTCAAATTTGTTCAGAATTCTGCATTTTTTTTCGGCGGTTTACCTCTTTGAGACATCTAATTGTTTGGTAGTAGATGATGATCAATTTTTTTCTCTTTGGAAGCGTATTCATTTTCTACTTTGTAAGCTTTCGCAATGTACATTTTACTCTCCCGGTGCAATGCACCGGCATTGTTTGCTAGTCTATCCTAAGTAAAACATCCTCTATCATACCAACAGGTTTTTTATGGACTTATCGACCATTTGTAAAGTGACAGTGGTAGGAGAATACTTCCCTAATCCTAACCTTTTATAGAGGAAGTATGGCATTACACTAACTCCTGCTCTTAGGTCACATAAGGCATTGTGAATATCAGTTTTACCTATGGAGAATGAAATGGTTGGTATTTCCGGATCTCCAGACTTAGACAACAACTTCCTGTTAGCAGGATAGCTAGTTACCATGGCAACAATTTCAGTTATTTCCTTCTTTCTACTTAGAATATCACGAAGGAATTTACCATAGGTAGGAACTTTGATTGCATCCGCAAATAGAATTTCCAGACGAAGGCCACTAAGTGCTTTTGTAAAATAATTATAAATTACCTCATCCGGTGCTTTCTTTTTTCGATCTGGATAAGGAAGGTTTGTCTCACCTGACTTACTCTTGACTTTTACCTTTTTTGGGGGGTCAAGCTCTTCTGTTGCTATCTTTTGTTGTTGCTTATTGCTTTTCTTCTTCTCTACTACAACAACTTTATCTTCCTTACTTGTTTCTTTATCTTCTCTTGGATCAACTGTTTCTGCATCAGAGTCATAATGATCTTCCTGTGCATCTTTGTGATCCTCTTGGGTTTGCTCTTGCGTCCCAGTTTCATCTTGAGGATCCACCAACGTATCATCTTCTTGGCTTCCTTCAAGCAAGGCTTTTTCCTTACGCTCCTTTTCAGCTTCATATTCCGGTGGTCCTAAGGGTCCTGTGACAACTGCACCCCTTCTTGTGACAACATTAGTAGAAATAGAAATATCTTTATCATCATGAAGAAAAATTTGATACCCAGATTCTATTTGTTCACACTAGGTTTCAATCATACTAAGATACTTATGAAATAATTTTATTTCTTGGCCAACCTCATCATAATTTTTAGTGAGTTCTGCAATTTTTTTTTTGTGTTTTTGGAAATGCTTATGCAAGTTATTATGAGATTTTGCTTGTCGATGTTTCAATTCTTGAAAAACTTTTATAGTTTCATCTTCTTCAGTTAAACTTGTAGCAAATCCTCTTTGTTTTATTTATCAAGTTTAGAAGGTATACCTTTTTCTTTCATAGTTTTATGTACCTCAGGCATAAGATCTGGAGTTATTCGAAGCATCCCTTTTTCTGGCTTAATGCCAAAATCAGGATTATATAAAGAATCATTCTTAGCCCTAGTAGACATTAATTCCAAACATTCTTTAATAGTCAAGGTATTTATTGATCCTCCTACTGAGAAGTCAAGCAGTTATCTACATTGAGTATTGAGACCATGGTAAAATAAATGGAAAAATTTTAGTTCAGAATAGCCATGATTAGGAATACTATTGATCATCCTAAAGAATCTTTCCCAGGCTTGTGGGTAGTTTTCTCCTACTTTCTGACTAAAGTTGGCTATGTTCTTTCTTAGTTCAGTTACCTTTTTAAAAGGAAGAATATGAATTTAGTAATGCAGTTTTCCTAACAGTTAATGTAATGGCATGTAATGGCGAGGGAGAGAATATAATCAGTCTATAGCTTTACCTTTAAGAGACCATCGAAATAATTTAAGACGAGAGAAGTCTCTTGGCAAACCATTTGGTCCAAGCAATGTTATCACATCGTCAAACTCTCTTATATGCCTTCATAGATCTTCATCTTCCCTTCCACTGAAAGCTTTTTCCTGCAAAATTTTAATAATTCAACCATCAAATCGATATTCTCTAACTCCAGGATTAGGGAACTCTGTTGGTTGTTTAAGAAATTCAGAACTTGGAGCACTGTATTCCCTGAGAGTTTTCTCAGCTTTCAGAGGAGTTGTCCTGTAAATAGACATGATTTCTATAATATCACCCAGGCTTTCAACCACAACTTTGTTTGATCTTAAAAGTTTTTCAATAATTTCTTCGTGCCTCGGAGCAGGCACGTGTTCAATATAATCCGGCAGGTAGGTCCTACCAGAACATGTAGACCCTTTGTCTCCTAAGGAGAACATTTTGTAGTAGCAACACCTGAAATGTCAAAAGACAAACACTTAGCGCTTAGCTCCCCGGCAACGGCGCCAGAAAATAGCTTGATGTCTGCAAGTGCACAGATCATTTGTAGCTAGTTTTGAAGTTCACATATCGATCCCACAGGGAGCCCAAAGGTAAGTGTTTATTGGTCAAGTCTCTGTCACACCCGAAGTTGTCACAGGTCTTCGAGTGAATTGACTGCAAGTGTTAAAATAAGAATGGGGTTTTGATTAAATGCGATAAATTTAAATCGAACTAGAATGTAAACTTCAGAAAGAAAATGCATACAAGTAAAGAATGACTTTGTTTGTTGGTTTCTGCAGATGGTGGAAGAAGGCGCCGGGAAATTCATTTCATGGTGATAGTGAATGTGCCAGGTGGACGAATATGAATGTAACAATTATAATCTTATAGATATATGTGTAGGCGAGCAACTCATAATTAGCCGGAACTCCTCTTGGTAGATTTCATCCCAACTTCAATAATCCTACTAGCCTGCTACCAAAACCATGGTCAGACACTAGACGATTAAGACCCTTCAGGTCGCTTAGGGATTAAGCTTCTTGGATCAGACTAATGCAATAAGCACGGTGGTTACTCGTTATCCTCGAGTCAACTAGCTTTCCATTGATATCCCTGTGTCACCCAGGGGTCGCCGGTCCACTAGCGAGCAAGATCTTATCTGTGTAGAACAAGGTATCTTTTTGTCTGGGCCCTTAATTAGACAACAAGCATTAAGATCCCACAAATAGTAATGCACACATAACATAGTAATTAGAATCAATCACAATACTAATGGAAAATATATGAAGGCACATCACATCTCACCAATCCCCTACATCTCCCATGCCTAAGGGAATTACTCACACATGAGATAAGAATGGATCATCAATATAATCAAATAAAGGG
Source organism: Avena sativa (assembly GCA_916181665.1). Lineage (NCBI taxonomy): Eukaryota > Viridiplantae > Streptophyta > Magnoliopsida > Poales > Poaceae > Avena > Avena sativa. Next base: position 409,287,231 of record OV702289.1, on the reverse strand, counting down.
AATTCGTCTTGGTATTACTGTGGAGATCCACAATAAGAATAGAAAAATATCCAACACAATTCAAGATGGGAAGAAACAATCTCAAACCCTAGTTTTGCAAGGTGGAGATCCCTCTCTCTCAAGTACAAGTAGTGGCTATGGAGGTGTATTGGCTAGGAGGTCATATATCGTGGAGCGATATGAAGAACATCTTCTCCTTCTTCTCCGGATCCCTTCTTTCTCCCTTCTGGATGGTGTGGAGGCTGCTGCGTTGTGTTTTCGTCCCCCACCCCTTCACGAAAGTTGTCCCTTTTGACAAGATAGAGGCGGCGGCAGCTATATGGCAGGAACTATGCGGCCATTCCCGCCGTATAGTTGGTCATTACGCCTTCTGTGAGCTCTTCTCGCGTGCTTTCAAAGCAGGACTTTCTTGTTTTCTCCAGAATATTGTATTTTCCTTGTTAAATCCTTCTGTTGACATTCAGAACCTGAAACACACATCAAAAACCAAGTTTTCTTTGCTACCGAAGTATTAGCGTTAGTTTAAGCTAGAAAATGATCAAATCCAGGAGAAAACCATCAATAAAATCCATCAAAAATATGTCGAATCTCGTAGCTATCACTGTGCAAAATATCTGATAGGAATAAAAGATAGAAATAAATTATGCATGTACTTGTTAGAGCAAGATAAATTATATGTGGGCAGTGCATCCATAATTGCTATTGCCTCCGCAACCGCTTATATAAATAACCTACTAGTCTCATCCGTAGAAGAAAGAGAACTAATGATATGCATAGTGATGTCACCGTTAATCCCAAGTAAATTCCTCACATACAGCCGTACTACCCCTTCTATCACTAGGGTTCCCAACCTGCAGATCAGTCATCACTCATACTCCCTATACCTGGATCAACCCTCGGGGTCTTGGGTACCTAACAAGTCCTTAGATTGAGGCAAGAGAGGATACAATAATAATCATGTCATACAAACTAATACATGATCCCATCTATGATAAATAACATGCACAATTGCTCCATGGCTAGGCCAAAGCCCTTAGCCCAAGGAGAATTACTCACACATAGAGATGAGACCAACAATCACAAACATTGTAATGAAAATCATAAGATTGGTAGCAATAGTCTTACAATGTCGCCAATCGGAGAAGAGATCTACTATTACAAGTGGTGGAATATGGCTATGGAGATGGAGAAGGGTTTTGAGATCTGGAGGCGGTTGGAGATCTGAGAAAGAGACTTTTTGGCGAGGTCTGGCTTGTTTTCTCGTTGCTTGAGGCTTCTTTATATAGGAGTCCCTTCACAGAAGTTGTTCTGCTGACCTAACGGTGGCAGCGCCAACTATACGACCGGAGCTATAGAGCCGGAATTTTTGCTCTGGTCATATAGTTGGTCGTTAAAGCGTCTGCCTCCGTCTTATGGCTCTTGGTTTCTTCTAGTAGTTGGAAATCTCGTATCCTTGACTTTAATGTAGTGATTCCCTCCTTTAAACAACATTATCTGCGCAAGAAAAATATAAAAGAAAGAATTGCATACCCCTCTGAATATTAGCACTAGTGGCAGGGTTTAGAGAGATATTTCATCAAAATTGTGAACAATATCTAGTTTAAATTTGGATATTGATGGCTATATTTTAGAGCCATCATGGTTCGATCAGCTACTCTCTCGAGAAGGAGCTAAACTCGACTGTTTTGCTTGCTTAATTTTAGGGTCCTTTATGCTAAATGTATGTACCACGATGTAATTTCCCCTTTTAGGTCCTTGTTGTAAAATGTACTCCCACCGACCATGTAAAATTCTAACCTAAAAGTAAGTGGTGAAATTTAAACGAATTTCAGCTTATAGTTGTCAACGAGTATGAACATTCTTGGATTTCAAGCCGAACGACCACAAGGTCAAGGCCATATATCTACATCATACTTTATTCTGATGATCGAGTATCCAAGAATTTGCATGGCGACAGATTTGGCCATATTGTGAAAACAATCGAAGAGAAAGTAGTATGAAAAGTATGGCTCGATCAGCTTCTCTCTCGAGAAGGAGCCCAACCCGACTATTTTCTTTGATCAATTTTAGGGTCCATTGTGCTAAATGTATGGACCTTGATGTAATTTTCTCTTTTTAGGTCCTTGATGTAGAATGTACGCCCACCAACCATGTAAAATGCTAACCTAAAATTAAGTGGTGAAATTTCAACGAATTTAAGCATAGTTGTCAATGAGTATGAAAAATTCTTGGATTTCAAGGCGAACGACCACAAGGTCAAGGCCATATCTCTACATCATACTTTATGCTCATGATCCCATATCCAAGAATTTGCATGGCGACAGATGTGGCCATATTTGAAAACAATCGAAGAGGAAGTAATATGAAGAGTATGGCTCGATTAGCTGCTCTCTCGAGAAGGAGACGAACACGACTGTTTTCTTTGCTGAATTTTAGGGTCCTTTGTGCTAAATGTATGGACCTCAATGTAATTTCCCCCTTTTAGGTCCTTGAGTGTAGAATGTACTCCCATCAACCGTGTAAAATGCTAATCTAAAAGTAATTGGTGAAATTTAAACAAATTTAAGCATAGTTGTCAACGAGTATGAAAAAATCTTGGATTTCAAGCCGAACAACCACAAGGTCAAGGCCATATCTCTACATCATACTTTATGTTGATGATCCCATATTCAAGAATTTGCATGGTGACAGATTTGGCCATATTTTGAAAACAATTGAAGAGGAAGTAGTATGAAGAGTATGGCTCCATCATATGCTCTCTCGAGAAGGAGCCGAACCTGACTATTTTCATTGCTCAATTTTAGGGTCCTTTGTGCTAAATTTATGGACCTTGATGTATTTTTCCCTTTTTTTAGGTCCTTTATGTAGAATGTACTTTATGCTTATGATCCCATATCCAAGAATTTCCATGCTGTCAAATTTGGCCATCTTTTAAAAACAATCAAAGATATTAAAAACAAAAAATAATCAATTTCAATTTTCCAAGTGACAGGAATTTATTTTTTGAAAAGCAAGTAACAAGAATTTATTTCCTTTTTTCTATTAAAAAATAAAGTGCGAGAAGAGACTATGAGCACAGAGGAGGAAGTGAGAGAGCTGCGAAGAGGGGGATTGGAAGGCGGTGCGATGTCAGAGCAAAGCTAGGATGGGTTCCTGACATGAGGTACAGGGTACAGTGAGTAGAGTAAATTTTAGGACCACAAATATATGCACGCAAAACAAATTGTGTTTTCTCTCTCCTTCACTCCCTCATCACCACCCACACCCTGGACGGCAGATCTCTCCATCGTCCACAACGTGGCACTTCACACACGCGTCGATTGACGACCTGCCTTCTGTCGGCCGCTCCGTCTCTTTGTCTGGCGTGTTGGACAGCTGCGTTGGTGGGAACCATTTTGGTCCTTGGCGGCAAAAGTATTACTACTACAATAGAGTAGCAGTTCAAACTTTCCCGGTTTCGAAATTTTCACTTCCTTCACAAACATCCGGGGGGAAGAATATTCAGTAGATCGCCATTCGCTTACTAGTACTACAGGGTACAATGAGTAGTACCAAAATAAACTTTTTTGACAATAGTACCAAAAGAAACTTCATTCAACCATTAACATAACAACATGAGTTTACATATATAGGACTCGCTGCTAAACTAGTACAGGTCTGGTGCCTCCTAGCACCTAGTCCGTGCTGCCAGCAACACCTCGTTAGACATTGGCACCAATGATAGCTCCAGCGACAGAGCTAGCTCCTGACTCATCGGCACCTCCGGATAAGGCAACAACACCTCCTAAGCCATCGGCAGCACCTCCGGATAACGAGGCGACACCTCCGGAGCCACTGGCATCTCTGAGAGGACACTATGGATGAAGTTGCTGTTGTTGGGGAACCGGTTCCAGTAGTTGGTGAAAATGTTAGTGCCGGTGAACACCACCATCTCGCAGCCGCAGTGGAAGGCCTGGCCGTAGAGGAGACTGGCATCCCTAAAGTTGATGAACTTGACCTTCAATGTCCTGTCCGGATTGTCGTAGAGGCCGTACATCTCGTACTTGCAGCGACCATACCTAGCATTGAGGAAGGAGCATGCCAGCTGCCACGTCATTCTCCGCGGGGAGAAGGCCCAAATGCACAGGGCATTGTCCTCCTGTGCGGTGATGTCGGGGTCTTTGCACTTCGGTACGGCGGGCGGCAGCCAGAAGGTGGCCATGGATGATAGACGAGGACGAAAATGGTTGCTGGAAGCGGGGGATTAGAGATGGTTTGGTGCGGGGAAGGAGAGATATTAAATAGGAAGGAGGTGATCCGAGATTAATGTGGAAGATTACCGCAGCGAGGGGACAATCAATATCGCTGATGAAGCCGATGCGTGTGGCAAATATCGATGATGATGACTAGGGTAAGCGATTGGACGAAATGCTAACTCTGCTTCCCGCACTCGATGGCCCAGTCATAATTTTGTGGTGCGTCCAAGGCGACCGCGACCTCCCCAATTTGAGGGCCCTACGTGGATGGCTGAGTTGATGGGTGAAAATAAATTGATAAAGTGAGATCGTTCCTATTCAAATATTGTGGTTATGATATATTGGAGCTAATTTAGGGTTGCTCCTAGGGATGCAACAATCAAAGTTCAAAGTTATTCATACACTATATAGTGGTAAGATAATATAATAGGTAAATCTCAAAAAATTATAAATTTGATCAACATCTATAATGTATGGGTATATTAGGTTCTTGTATTTGTATCATGTAGAACTCAATGTTGATTAGCTATACCTAATATACTTGAAAATTTTGGTAACATGGTCTATAGAAACGGGGGAGAAGATTCTAGAATGATGGAGAAGTGCGTTTTGAGGTTTGTGTATAGTGTTTGTTGTGCTAAAGACTATCAATAGTATCTTTTAGATGCTAGAATGGAAAATAAGATCCAACTGCTGGCAATGTTGGGATTCACAAGCCTTGATCCAATGCTCAATATTCAAAGTTATTCGTTGAGCGTTAGATCAAGACTCATGAATCCTAACATTGCCAGCCTTTGGATCTTCTTCTCCATTCCATCATCTAGAAGATCGATAGTACTAATTGATAGTCTTTCTTATCTTATCTTACCACTATATAATCTACAAATAACTTTGAATATTGACCATTATTGGATCAAGACTCGTGAATCCCATTTTATAGCACCGAGAAGATGCTATTGATAGTCTTTCTTTTCTCTTAACTTACCACTACGAATAACTTACTAGTACTAGTAAAAGGCACGTACTACACACATATATATACTATATGAAATGTGATTTATTAACAAACATTAAGTTCTTGTTAACCAATAGTATTGTTAGAGAAAAAGACATACATTAAGTCTACTAGTAAGTTGCACGTGCCTTGCACGTGAGACTCAGATAGTAGATGTATGGCATATCATCACTATATAAAATTATAATTGGTAAAACACAAAAAATTATAAATTTGATCAACATCCATAAAGTAGGGGTCTATATTTGGTCCTTGTACTTTGTATCATCATGTAGAAGTCAAAGATTATTAGCTACCTAACACATGAAATTTTTGATAACATGGTCTAGAGAAACAAGGGAGAAGATTATAGTATGATGTAGAAGTGTGTTTTGAGGTTTGTGCATAGCATTCATTATGCCGAAGACTATCAATAGAATCTTCTAGATGCTAGAACGGAAAAGAAGATCCAACGACTAGAAATGCTGGGATTCGCGAGTCTTGATCCAACGGTCAACATTCAAAGTTATTCGTACAATATATAGTGGTAATATAAGATCATGTAGAAGTCAACGATTATTAGCTACGAGGGAGAATATTCTAGTATGATGGAGAAGTGTGTTTTGAGGTTTGTGCATAACATTCATTATGTTGAAGACTATCTAAAGAATCTTCTAGATGCTAGAATGGAAAAGAAGATCCAACAGTTGGAAATATTAGGATTCGCGAGTCTTGATTCAACAGACAACATTTAAAGTTATTCGTACACTATATAGGTTATATCTCTACTACTATAATGGAGCATTTTTGAATTGGATCCATAGCACCAATCCTGACTATTGGGCTGTTAGATCCAATGGTTCATAGAAGCTGGATTCGTGTTGAATAGTTCCTAGAGCAAACACCACCATGCATGTTCTAGAACCATCATGTCACCATCCCCAAAATTTCATAGCATAGTAGGCTGTATTCTCTCTACTACTATAACGGAGCAGTTTTGAATTGGATCCATAGCACCAATCCTGACTATTGGGCTGTTAGATCCAATGGTTCAGAGCAGATGGATTCATGTTGAATAGTACGTACCTAGAGAAAATTCCACCATGTTCTAGAACCATCATGTCACCACCCCCAAAATTTCATAGCACATTAGGCTGTATTCTCAATATGTGTAGATAGTTATTATTAATAGACTTAATGTATGCATTTTTTCTCTAACAAGACTATTGGTTAATAACAACTTAATGGTTGTTAAATCACATTTCATATATTAGAGAAAAAATGCATAAATTAAGTCTATTAATAATAACATCTACACATATTGAGAATACAACCTACTGTGCTATGAAATTTTGGGAGTGGTGACATGATGGTTCTAGAACATGGTGGAGTTTGCTCTAGGTACTATTCAACACGAATCCAGCTGCTCTGAACCATTGGATCTAACAGCCCAACAATTAGGATTGGTGCTATGGATCCAATTCAAAACTGCTCCATTATAGTAGTAGAGATTAATAATAACTATCTACACATATTGAGAATACATCCTACAATGCTATGGATTTTTTTGGGGAGGGGTGTGACATGATGGTTCTAGAACATGGTGGAGTTTGCACTGTGTACTATTCAACATGATTCCATGTGCTCTAAACCATTGGATCTAATAGTCCAACGGTCAGGATTGATGCTATGTATCCAATTCAAAACTGCTCCATTATAATAGTAGATATATAGATATATAGTGTATAGATAACTTTGAATATTGACTGTTGAATCATGTCCCGTGAATCCCAACATTGTTGCTAGCTGTTGGATCCTCTTTTCCATTCCATCACCTAGAAGATACTATTGATAGTCTTTCTTTTCTTATCTTACCACTAATATGGTATAGGCCAGGATAACTTTGAATATTGGCCATTGAATCATGACCCGTGAATCCAAAAAATTGATGCTAGCTACTGGATCCTCTTTTCCATTCCATCATCTAGAAGATACTATTGATAGTCTTTGTTGTCTTATCTTATCTTACCACTATATAGTGTACGGATAACTTTGAATATTCACCATTTGATCAAGACTCGTGAATCCCAGCATTGCTAGCCGCTGGATCTTCTTTTCCATTTTAGCATCGAGAAGATATACTATTGATAATCTTTCTTTTCTTATCTTACCACTATTATATATAGTATAGGGATAACTTTGAATATTAGCCGTTGAATCATGACCTGCGAATTCCTAAATTGCTGCTAGCTGTTGGATCCCTTTTCCATTCCATCATCTAGAATATACCATTGATAGTGTTTGTTATATTATCTTACCACTATATAGTGTACGAATAACTTTGAATATTGACCGTTGGATCAAGACTCGTGAATCCCACCATTGCCAGCCGTTGGATCTTCTTTTCCATTTTAGCATCGAGAAGTTATACTATTAATACTATTTGTTTTCTTACCTTACCACTATTATATTTTTATTTTCTTACCACTATATACTATACAAATAACTTTGAATATTGACTACTGGATCAAGACTCGCGAATCCCAACATTTCCAGTCATTGGATCTTATTTTCCATCCTTGCATCTAGAAGATTCTATTGATAGTATTCATCACAATGAATGCTATGCACAAACCTCAAAACACACTTCTCCATCATTCTAGAATCTTCTCCCTCGTTTCTCGAGACCATGTTACCAAAATTTTCAAGTTTTAGATAGCTAATAATCGTTGACTTCTACATGATATACAAAGTACAAGAACCAAATATACACCCATACTTTATAGATGCTGATCAGATTTATATTATTTTATGCTTTACCTATTATAATTTTATATAGTGATGATATGTTAGATGTCTATTACCTGAGTCTCACATGCAAGACACGTGCAACTTACTAGTCTTACCACTATATAGTGTACAAATAACTTTGAATATTGACCGTTGGATCAATCAAGATTCGTGAATCCCAACATTGACAAAACTGTTGGATCTTCTTTTCTCGACTACTATAACTAGTAAGTTGCACGTGCCCTACATATGAGACTCATATAATAGACGTTTGACATATCATCACTATATAAAATTATAATAGGTAAAGTAGAAAAAATTATAAATTTGATCAACATCTATAAAGTTTGGTTGTATATTTGGTTCTTGTACTTTGTTTATCATGTGCAAGGCACGTGCAACTTACTAGTCTTACCACTATATAGTGTACGAATAACTTTGAATATAGACCGTTGGATCAAGACTCGCGAATTCCAACATTTCCAGCCCTTGTATCTTCTTTTCCATTCGAGCATCTAGAAGATTCTATTGATAGTCTTCATCACAATGAATGCTATGCACAAAACTCAAAACACACTTCTCCATCATTCTAGAATCTTCTACCTCGTTTCTCTATACCATGTTACAAAAAATTCAAGTTTTAGATAACTAATAATCGTTGACTTCTACATGATACATAAAGTACAAGAACCAAATATACACCCATACTTTATAGATGTTGATCAAATTTATATTTTTTCTGTTTTACCTATTATAATTTTATATAATGATGATATGCTAGACATCTATTACTAGAGTCTCACGTGTAGGGCGCGTGCAACTTAATAGTATTATAGAAAGGCTAGCAAAGCAGGATTTTTGGTATTGCTGCACCTTCTCTTTCCTCTTCCTATAGCTAGTTTTTTGCAATCGAAAATAGGAATGATGTTGGATATGCTCTCATGGCTAAGGGCGTCCGCAATATGCAAAAAAGCACAACTTAAGCCCTATGTGGCATTTCCTAAGGTTCACCTTATACGTTGTGGAGAAAAGAAACATGTCTTTAAGCCATGTACTAGACTGAGGCCATCCGTAATGTATCTTATCTTATCTTACCACTATATAGTATACGGATAACTTTGAATATTGACCTTTGGATCAAGACTCACGAATCCCAATATTTCCAGCCGTTGGATCTTCTTTTCCATTCTAGCATCTAGAAGATTCTATTCATAATATTCATCACAATGAATGCTATGCACAAACCTCAAAACACACTCCTCCATCATTCTAGAATCTTCTCCCTCACTTCTCTAGACCATGTTATCAAAATTTTCAAGTTTTATAGATAGCTAATAATCGTTGACTTTTACATGATATACAAAGTACAAGGACCAAATATACACCCATACTTTATAGATGTTGATCAAATTTATATTTTTATGCTTTACCTATTATAATTTTATATAATAATGATATGTCATACGCCTATTTTCCGAGTCTCACGTGCAGGACATGTGCAACTTACTAGTACTAGTAGTACTCAAGTATTAATCCTGTTTGTATTATTAGTACTCAACTTTTGGTGCCTCGTCAATCTCGTACTGCTGGCAAGGCGAGGAAGGGCTCCTTCCACCACAGATCTTTTGCCTTGTTTAAAAAAAGGCTCCTCCACCCAAAATTCTGTCTCGTCGGTGCCTTTTGTGAGAGAAAAGGCTCTTGGATGAAGGAGAATCATCCTCCCTCCCTCCTCCTCAATGCGGCATTGGTTGCTATGCTCCACTCATGCATCTATGCCTGGCACTTGTTCAGGTGAGCATCGTAGCAGCCACCTCTTCCTTCCCATGTAAGCTTCCGTGCAATGGAGTACAACCGTGCAGGCACAGCAGCGCAGAGAAAATTGGGGCCCGTGGTGGTCCAGCCCAACTTTCCTTCTGTTTGCCTCGTTTTTCCACCCAAAAATGAGCTCTGGCTAGATGTTTTCTTTCTCTTACATATTAGGATGCTCATAGTGCTAAATAACTTAGGCTAGTAAAACTTTCACATGTTACTATAGTATCTTGAAAGTGTATTGGGTAATAACATGTGTCTAGTGTCATGCAAGGCCTAATTAATTAGGCCTACTTGTAGGAGTAGCTCATATCTCCTAGATGAAGGAGAATCATCCTCCCTCTCTCCTCTTCAATGCAGCATTGGCTGCTCTGCTCATGCATCGGTGAATCTATGACTTTAATGGGACTTGTTCAGGTGGGTAGCATCACAGCTGTCACCTCTTCCTTTTTTTGGCGAATCATAGTCACCTATTCCTTCCCATGGAGTACAGAGTACAACCGTGCAGGCGCAGTAGTGCAGAAGCTGGGGCCCTTGGTGGTCCAACCCAACTTTCCTTCTGTTTGCCTCGTGCTTCCACCCATATTTTAGACTGCTCAAGTGCTAAATAACTTAGACTAGTAAAACTTTCACATGTTACTACCTTCACAATATTGGGTAATAACATGTATCTAGTGTCATGCAAGACCTAATTAATTACTCCCTCTGTTTGGAAATATAAGATGCTTTAGATTTGTGAATCTAATGTATCTAGACACGTTTTATGTCTAGGTTCGAGTGATACATAGTAAAAGACATATAGATACATTTGCTTCACAAATCTAAAACATATTATATTTTTAAATGGAGGGAATAGGTTGTAGGAGTAGCTCATATGGAACTTGGTTTCGTTGACTCGACTCCACCACAATCTATAGGATTCAAAGGATTTCCAAAGGAATTTATAGGATTCCAATCCATAGGAATGTTTTCAATAGAATGTGTTTGTTTTAAAGGAATAAATCCTACTAAACTCCTATGCATTACTTCCCTACACTACAATCCTTTAGGATTTATAACAAGAGGTGATACCTCTTGGAAAAATTCCTATGTGTCTATGACATGTACCTAAACCGTATAAAATTTCCTGCGTTTTTCCTACGGTGCAATCAAACACCTTATCTTACTGAGAATGAGGCAATAGCCTAGTGGTTGGGTCACAGTTGGCGCATCCCAACGACTAGAGTTCAATCCCTGTCAGGGACGAATTTCCGGAATTCTCACACCGACCAGCTTCTACTATATCAAAAAAGTGGCTAGTTCCTCCTAGCATTGCTTCATCTTTTTTTATAAGTGTCACGTCATTTTATTCCCGCACTTCTCCTATTCCTATGTTTTAACAATCATTTGAATCGAACGAACCCTAAATACACGGTGTATACGCCCTACTACTTTACTTATAGCATGCTGACTAGTCCTTAGAGAAATTCCAATAGTATAGCCAACAGCTTGCTTGTACAATACACTAGTTACCTCTAAAGGTTTACTATACTTACACATGACTACTTTATGTGTAAATGGCCCACCTCACATACTCACAAAGTGGCTAGGAGCAATATGGCCAACCATGTAGTAGGAACATACTACCATGGTTGCCACGAGGAATGATAAACACGAGTTCTGGTAACTTCCTAAAAAATCCTTCGCAATATGGCCTAGTGGCCTACCATGTAGGAACATACCTTGGTTTGAAGCCAAACAACCAAGGTATGAGCATATTTACATCGTAATTTATGATAAGGTCCCCTTATTAGATATATTGGCACATCTTGGCATGGTAAACAATGTTTATTACAATTACAATTTTCCAATTTTTATGACTCGAAAAATCAGTTACAATTTTCCAAGTAACTATTTTTGTAAGCAAGCACACATGGAATAAGAACCATATGACAACCCCATTTTTTCACACATAGTGCACACAATTTTATGGGAATTTCTCAAGTTACATGAATTTACAAGCTAGCTAATTTTGCCACTTAACTCTCTATATCGATTTACCAAAATTATGTCAAATTTGAACTGCGATCGTACGATAGGCTGCTCGCTCCTAAGCTTCACCTACGAAGTGGAGGATCCAAATGGTGGCTAGGGAGGTGAATGGACCACCTTAATTAAGATTTCTAAATAGCCTATATATTATACATAAAAACTGAAAACTTTATAAAATGAATAATTGCCCTGTTGAACTGCCCTCACATATTGAGCTGGATCCGTGAAATCGTTTTAAGGGACCCACATTAGTCAATACAATATCGACAAACACTAGGAGGTTTGAAAGATTCAACTTGCAAAGAATTTACATGTTGGCCGACAAATTCCTGTGAGTTTAAAAAAATAAGAAAATAACAAAAAAAACTTTAGTACTTGCGCACAACATCCTCTTGCACGAATCCCCACCTGCCATGCAAAATAATGGCAAGCTTTAGTTTGGATAACTCTTGCGAGTATTTCTTCACAATATTGCATACCATGTACGAACATGCTTGGGTTTCAAAACAAATGTCCATGCTTATGTGATAATAATGCCCGTATTCGGTAAATGCACATATGGGCATGATATGGTAAACAATATTTACATTTGTAGATTATCTTACCACTATATAGTGTACGAGTAACTTTGAATATGAACCGTTGGATCAATACTCGCGAATCCGAACATTTTTAGTCACTGGATCTTCTTTTCCATTCTAGCATCTAGAAGATTCTATTGATAGTCTTCAACATAATTAATGCTATCCACAAACCTTAAAACACACTTCTCCATGATACTAGAATCTTATCAATCATTTCTCTAGACCATGTTACCAAAAATTTCAAGTGTTAGGTAGCTAATAATCTTTGACTTCTACACATGATGATACAAAGTAGAAGAACCAAATATACACCCATACTTTATATATGTTGATCAAATTTATATTTTTCCGCTTTACCTATTATAATTTTATATAGTGATGATATGTCAGACGTCTATTATCTGAGCCTCACGAGCAGGACATGTGCAACTTACTAGTTTAACAAAGCTAGCTACTAGCCTTCAATTTTTACACAAAAGCGGACCATGTTTTATGGGAAATTCTCCAATTACATGAACTTTTAACATTTCTAACTAATTTCAACCACTTAAAGTACTTGTTGTTGATTTATCAAAATCAGATCAAATTTTAACTATGACTGCATGATAGGTCGCTAGCTCTCTAATTTCACATAAAATCGCTTTAAGGTACTAGAGTAGTCAATCTATAAAAAAACATCTAGAGGTTTGAAACCATCAAGTTCTTTCGAAGAATTACACAAGGGTTGACAAGCTTGAACTAGTTATGATGTTTTTAAAGAAAAATAAGGAAAAATCAAAATAATGTATAACTTGTGCTTCGCATTCTCTTGAGCATACTAGTTGTGATAAGTATGTGTCTTGATTACTTTTGAAAACCTTGCTTTGCAATATGGCCTACCATGTTGTGAAGATGCTTAGCTTCCTAATCAAATGACTAGGGTCGTGGCTATATCTAGATTGCAGTAGACGAATATTGTGCCCATATTTAGTAGATGAGCGCATGTTGGTATGGGAGAATGTGTTTATAATCGTAGTTTCCAACTTTCATGAATAAAAAATAGTTTTCAATTTTGTAAGTGATAGACAATGTTTATTTGTTAAGTTAGTATACGAAGAATAAGGCCCAGAATTGTAATACACCATTGTTCGCACATATCAGACCATGTTTATGGGCTATTTTTAAGTAATAACATGAATTTCCAATCTATATAGTAGTTATTTTCTCTGATTGGAACTACTTCATGTCGATCTACCAAAATTATATATATCAAATTTGCATGATGAGTGCGTTATAGGTCCCATAATCATTTAAGGTAACCAAGATTTAAATATATAAAAACCACCATCAGGTTTGAAAAATTCAACTTCTTACAATGTCTATGCACATAAAATTCATCACTATTCGTCCTAACAATCACTATAGTTATGTCCTCGCTACCGAACTTCAAGGAAAATCATCATAGATCCCTGCTCTTCCCTCTCTTCTCTACCTATCCCCTTTTAGAAAGCTTCGTAGCACCCATCAGGTACGCGTAGTGCTTTCGCGCATGATTATAGTTCAAAGAGTACTAGTCTGGCGGTTCTACTACATATGAAGCCTAGCGTTAGAGAGAAAGCAGACCCCCATCGTGTGAGCCATGTTTTTCTACGAGATAAAATCTAGCATGATTCGAAAATTTATCTCCCAATCCTCATATTTGATTTTTATTCTCGAATAAGATCGCATAGAACATCACACAAACATTTAGTTTTTAGCTGTGGAGCTGCATCAAATCTTACCGCATTACACTGAATATTGAGCATTGGATCAAGACTCGCGAATCCCAAAATTTCCAGCCATTGGATCTTATTTTTAATACTAGCATCTAGAAGATTCTATTGATAGTCTTCATCACTATGAATGTTATGCACACAACTCAAAACACACTTCTCCATAATTCTAGAATCTTCTCCCTCGTTTCTATAAACCATGTTATCAAAATTTTCAAGTTTTAGATAGCTAATAATCTTTGACTTCTACATGATATACAAAGTATAAGAACCAAATATACACCCATGCTTTATAGATGCTGATCAAATTTATATTTTTTCTGCTTTACCTATTATAATTTTATATAGTTATGATATGCCAGATGTCTATTATCCGAGTCTCGTGTCCAAGGTACGTACAATTTACTAGTCTTACCACTATATAGTGTACAAATCACTTTGAATATTGACCGTTGGATCAAGACTCGCGAATCCCAATATTTCCAGTCGTTGGATCTTCTTTACCATTCTAGCATCTAGAAGATTCTATTGATAGCCTTCATCACAATGAATGCTATGCACAAATCTCAAAACACACTTCTCCATCATTCTACAATCTTCTCCCTCTTTTCTCTAGACCATGTTACCAAAATTTTGAAGTTTGAGCTAGCTAATAGTCGTTGACTTCTACATGATATACAAAGTACAAAAACCAAATATATACATCCATACTTTATAGATGTTGATCAAATATATATATATATTTTGCTTTACCTATTATAATTTTATATAGTGATGATATGTCAGACGTCTATTATCTGAGTCTCACGTGCAGGACACATGCAATTTACTAGTTATGTTATCACTATATAGTGTATGAATAACTTTAAATATTTACGTTGGATCAAGACTCGGGAATCCCAACATTTCCAGCCGTTGGATCTTCTTTACCAGTATAACATCTAGAAGATTATATTGATAGCCTTCATCACAATGAATGCTATGCACAAAACTCAAAACACACTTCTCCATCATTCTAGAATCATCTCCCTCATTTCTCTAGACCATGTTGCCAAAATTTTCAAGTTTTAGATAGCTAATAATCGTTGACTTCTACATAATATACAAAGTACAAGAACCAAATATATATGCCCATACTTTATAGATGTTGATCAAATTTATATTTTTTTCTCTTTACCTATTATAATTTTATATAGTGATGATATGTCAGACGTCTATTATCTGAGTCTCATGTGCAGGGCACGTGCAATTTGCTAGTTATATAAAGTGTACGAATAACTTCGAATATTGAGCGTTGGATCAAGATTCTTGAATCCCAACATTGCCAGAAGTTGGATCTTCTTTTCCATTTTAGCATCTAAAAGATACTACTCCCTTCGTCCATAAATAAGTAGCTTGGGTTTGTCTAGATTCAAATGTATATATACACTAAAATGCGTCTATATACATTCGAATCTAGACAAAACAAACTCAGTTATTTATGGATGAAGGGAGTACTTTTGATAGTCTATAGCACAATTATGCATATTACTACTCCAAGTTACTTACCACTTAGACCATCCTTAGAGCATCTCTAGCATGGAAAAAATAGCGCGCTATTTCACGCTATTTAGCGTGATATAGCGTATTTGGAGAGTCAACAATATTTTTTCAAGATTTTTCTTGCTATGGCGCTATTTTTTAATTGCTATATCGCGCTAAACATCATTGCGTTAGCGCTATTTCAAGTATATGACGTTATTCTTTTGTTGGAGGGTGTGGAGTAAGATAGCATATGATGAATGTGTCGATTAAGCAAACATACGATGAAAATTTGATTGTTAAACTTAAGTGATCACGTCAAGCCACCGCCTCCTCCTGTAGCACCCAACGCTGTACCTAGATTCAGCCCTGTCGGTTCTCCTCCAACTTGGATAGCACCAGAATTGATTATGCATGTACAAGTATTACTCTAGGAAATTCATTAGATGCCGAATCCTTTATATTCATGATATACCTTTTATATTTTTAAATTTTTAGAAAAAGATGTTTTGTAAAATAGCGCATTATTAGAAGGCTATAACTTTCATATCGTCTGGAGAAAAGTAGTCAACACCCGGATTTTTAATCCCAGATGCCCGTTATGCCATACCTCGCAATCCCAGGATTTCTATTTTTGCGAGACATAACAGATTGGATATCACAGTACATCATCCATTACAAACTATACATAAGGTCTTACACAAATAAGGATCTCATGATCCAGTCTTAATACAACAAGCAGCGGAAATAAAAGATAAGAGTAGCGGTGGGGTCCATCTTCAGGGGCACAGGCAATGCTGACGAAGGCAGATAGTCCTAGTTATCATAGCCGTCCTACGGGCCATCATATTGATAGTCTCCTTCATAGTCTGGCCATGAGAATAGCCAGGTACAAAAGCCATGAGTACTCTTTAAGTACTCGCAAACTACCACTAACAAGTAGTATAGTGCTCAGTTAAAGTGCTAAATCTAAGTTTAACTATAAAGTTAAGTTTGAAACCTAAGCTGAGTTCTGAAGCAAAGAAAGATAAAATAAAGTTCTAGAATCACTTAAGTTGGGAAGCTATTATCATAAACATAACCCGGTTGTGGTCAAGTCAAGATTCATCATTCATTTCATAAGTTGTTTTTAAAACATCTGACAACAAAACAATATGGTCATTCCAACTATCCATAACCACGGACGCGGCTATTCGAATAGTTTGACACTCTGCAGAGGTGGTACACTTTCACCACAAGATTCGATACATCTGTCAGGGATAACCCTGAATCATCATACTTAGTATGCAGATAATCAAACATAACCTTTCCTTTACACACCCTAGTTTAAGCACCTCTCCTATGAGCATGGCCTCCCAACCATGACCATCTGTCATTTTGGGCACTGCATAGGTGGACAACATTGACAGGTAGCCTCAGCTCAAACCTCTCCCGCGAGGGAACTAATACTAATGCATATAAACTTCTGGCTAAGCCTTACCCAATTCAGGTATTGTGGTTGTACGGTAAATTTGGAATGGTATCGCATCCAAATCCAACCATCAGTTTTATAAAAGGGCTAAGGCTCATGCCTCAACATTTTCATCATCATAAACCATTTGTGTTTCTCAACACATGTCAAAACATCTCAATAGAATGACTCATCATTCCAAGGTTTTCATAATTCATTCTCACCAAATGTTCCCATCTAAAGTGACTCAAGTTTTTATCTACTCTAAACTACTAAGTTAAGAGTGTTCACTAAGGTGGAAATGATGGGATCAATCTCATGCCATACAATGACATCTAAAGGGTTCTAAAATAGGTCAAGTTTTATAGTCTTTATGCTACCTTCAAAACAAGTGAGGGACTTTGTGTAAAGTAAAGGAAGTAAAGCTTGAAATTAATACTTGGGGTAAAGAATAGTCAAAGTAGTTTAACCAAAGCATGCCTAATGCACCTTTGCTAAACCATCTAGTTAATCCTAGCTTGCTAAGTATAATACTTGCAAGGGTTAACTTGCATTGTTAATGGTGGCTTGCAAGTACAACTTGCAAGGGTTAACTTGGATAGTGCTAGCTTGCCTTGGTTGGTGCACTGGTTGAAGTTGTCTTCCTCCTCTTGGTAGAACTCCTCCTCGTAAGCTTGGTCGGTACTATCTTCTATAAATACATACAGAGTACACAATCACCAAACAATACTTAACTAGTCTAATTAGTACTCTAAGGCACACAATTGATGATCTACTATCATCACAAGCATCACAAGTTTTATTCAATAGTTTCCTCCTTTTTATTATAGAAAAGTAATTTCTACTCATTGAAAAATTAACTAAGCTTTAATATTCGCCACTTAAAATATGGGATCATGTGGACACATGAAATCACCACATATTCTAACATGTGGGAATGGGATTTAAGGGTTGGATCATAATTACTTGGGTTTAAGTTCATTATTTAATGATTTAAAGTGACTAGAAATGCCTATATAGCATTAATTTGGTACTAGTCCAATGTCACTGCATGTAAAACTTAATATTATTACATATTTAGGTAGATATGGTGAAATGTGATTTTTGAGAGTTGAAATCAACTCAAAAGCTAAGTTGGTTGATTTTATAAAAATGTTGCAAGGTGCAAATGCTTCTGTTTTATTATTTTTACTAGGATAGATCTATAACTCTAAATGCATTAACTCCAACGGGCTTGGATACATCTTTTCAGTAGCTTTCCAACAAAATTGGAATCACTTCATTTGGACTTGTAAATCTCTCTGAATTGATTTTCAAACTAGGGGACATAACTAAGTTTAAACTAAAAAGAAAAATCCTAATTCAAACTAACTGGGTCACGCGGGAAACGCTAACGGGCCGGCCCAGTGTCACTAACAGGGGGGTCCACCAGTCAGCGGCTCATAACGTGCGAAGCGGTATAGGGCAATGTGGAGCGTTGGATTAGAGTGGGGATCAACGGCTAGGGATCGTCGTCGACGACGGACCTGTCGCCGACGAGCTCTAACCCTAGCGGCTCAGTGGGGGTGCATAGGGGGCGTACCAGGGCTCCAACGATGATGGCGAGGCGGGCAAACGGACTGGTGGTCGATGGCGAGCTCAGGGATGGTCGAGGCAGCTCTAGGGGTGGTCGCAATCAGCGGCGCCCTTCTCCTCCAGAGGCGGCCTGCTCCGGTGCAATTCCGGCGAACTGCTGCTCCCCTTGCTCCGGCTAGAGGTGTGGGACGATCAGTGAGGTGAGGGGAGTTGAGTGGTGTGCTGCAAATGGCTGGGGGTGCTCTCCTTTTATAGGCTTGACGGCAGGACAGCGCGGCATGGCCAGGCGACGATGGCGACATGGCTACGGGCGGCGATCGACGCGCGGTCTCCTGGCGGTGCTCTAGGACTTTAATGCAGGCTTAGGGGCGGTGATATGCGGTCGGGCGGAGCTAGCGCTCTGAGCGGTAGAGGCGATGGTGTCCATGGTGAACGGGGGCTGTGAGGCGTTGGGCGGCGAATGGGCATGTCCGGCGTGCTCCCTGGCTCGTGGCGACACGGTGGGCGCGGGCTGCGGTCGAGCGGCGGCTTGTGCACGCGTGTCGGGCATGGCGCTCTGGCGCGTGCTCGGCATGGCGCAGCTACTCTGGGCACGGGGGTTTGGCGGTGGTCCACTGCTTGGCCTGCCTCGGGGAGGGGACAGTGGGCGGTGGTGAGGTGCTGGCTATCTCCTAGACATGGCGAGAGAGGGGGAGGTGGTCTGCTGCGGCGGTGACCAAGTTAGCCGGCAAGGTGGGCTCGGCATGGCATGGCTTTGCCAATAGGGGGTAGGGGAGTGGGGTGTAATTGCATGGTTAGATCATGAGGAGACAACGGGAGCAAATGGGGGTCAAATGGGAGAAAAGTTTGGCCAGAACACTATTCAAAATAGTGAATTTGGTTTTGTTTGAAATCTGTCCACAAGGTGTTTGATGAAATGGCCGCATGAACTTACTTTTGAATTTTGAAAAGATTTTTGGTGGGTGTGCTAGTACTAAGCTTGAGACTCTGTGGGTGCTTGGGTTTTGAAAAAAGAGCTGGTTTGAGTGGTTTTTGAAATAGTGAGATCTTCCCATATGCAATGGATTCAATTTTCAACTGTCATTTAAATTTAGGGTTTGAATGTTTTTGGCAGATCACAAAGTGGGATTTGATACAACATTATGTGTACTAGCAAGGGGTGCAAAGATCCACAATTGTTTCTGTTAGGTTTGGAGTACTAGGAATAACCAAAGTAGGTATGTTGATTAAAATGGCACAAATGACCATTCTCTTCTTTTATTCATTTTGATTTGTTTTTCTTTGGGATTTTTTTTGGGAATGATCTAGATGATGTTTATTTCACCTAAGAATCATTTTACAAGCAATGGATCACTTAATCATGGCAATTCAAATCAACTCCTAATTTAAATGCACACACATATGAATGCTTTCATATTTTGAAATGGAAAAGTTTTTGTTAACCCTAATTTTGATGATTTGGATCTTGATAACCTTGGATTAAAGTTTTGGGATGTTACAGAAGTGATGACTACAAGTGCACAGATCGTTTGTAGCTAGTTTCGAAATAAAGATATCGATACCACATGGAGCAGTAGGCAAAAGACTAAAATACTTTTAACTATAACTAAATGATGTACTTAAGAAATAACTTTAAGATGCAATATAAGTAGAGTTGTTTTTGGGTTTTTGGTTGAACAAGGTAATTTAAAGTAAAGCAAAACTTAATGCAGAAAGTAAAAATCGCGTGTGTAATAGAACTTTGGAACTACAATAGAGAAAAAGGCATTCTCGGGGAATAGTGGATACACCACTAGCAATTTAGACTAAGCAATCAAGATTATTATAATGAATATTCTCATAATGTCTATGTACGTGGGAGGAGCTCCATATATGGACGATTTGCCAGCAACCAATGCACACATCGTCCTCATAACCACAACAGACATCAATCGAGTTACTGCGTTATTAAGGGATCTCTGCCGTGGCATGGACATGGCTTTATGAGTTCTCCTTGATACCCCCAAGTTAGTACGTAAAGATTGATAACAGCTTTATAGTCACAGTAAGTGTTATCATCCCTCCGTTTACCAACAAGTAATCCCCTTTATCGAGTCGCCATAAGAGATAAACATTAAGGAGGTGCACAACTCCCAATATCAAGATGAATACAATTAAGATAAACACATAATGATGTATAACATAATAATCTCTATCTAATCTTAATCATATGCTAGGGTTTCTCCATCTCCCCAAGAACTAGAGATCTACTCATACATGGAGTGGATCAACATCATTGCAATGGTAATGGAAACAAACATAGATGAATAGTACTTGTATAAATCCACAATGAGTAAAGGAATTACAACAAGATCTAGATGGGATGGATGGAGATGGTGGTGATGTAGCGGTGGTTGATGAAGATCGATGTCTTAGCTTCCCGGATCTGTGCAGGGCGAAGATGGATCCCTGGCGGATGAGTTCCCCCTCCAGATGCCTTCCAGAGGTGAGGTTTTCGCGATTTCTGGGTGTTCTGTATGTCGTCTCCTCGAACCAATTGCACGGGGTGAAACTATTTGATGAGGCGGAGGTGGCGCTAACTATACAGCCGGAGCTATACGGCCAGAAAAGTTGCTCCCGCCATATAGTTGGTTGTTGAACCTTCTGCCTCCCTTGTTCGCTTCTGGTTTTCCTCTTGTATTATTAATATTTCCCAAATAAGCGATTTACGTTGTATTTGACTCCTTTTCTCCACAGTACAACTGATCCAAGAATTGTATCCATTGGATCCATCATCTGTCCCGATCCTAGTGAAAACAGACATAAAATGTGCATGCGAGCGCCGTAAAATACCAAGATTCTACATATACAATGCAAAATAATAATGTAAAACATGATGCAAATATGCCCTCATCAACTTCCCCAAGCTTAGACTCTTGCTCGTCCCGAGAAAGTTTCAGCTTAATGGACGTGATCCTCATTCATGAAGCTAAGTCGATTAAAATAAATGAGGCGGTTGTAGCATGTGTTTATCATATATGATACATAGGAATAAGTTCGTGAATAGTATCTTACTCGAACCATCTAAATAGTATTAGCAGGCTTCCACACCTTAGTTATCAACAGTTCATAAAAGATGAATCTCAACATAATGTAAAAGTATTCGGTTCAACCGAATGAGTTAACGAGGTAGTCCCAAGTGTTTTAGGATCAACGTATTCACTTGGGATTCAAAATCTCAAAAGTGTCTATTTGTCATACTACAATAAAGTGTTATGCCTATTTGCTCTTTGCACATTCGCTCTTTTTCTTCTTTCTTTTTATTTTCTTTTGCATATATGTCACACTTTTGTTTTAAGTGCTATGTAAAGGGGCTAGCCATATATTCCACCTTATGTAGGAATTTAAAGTTCAACAATCTCAATTATCAAATTCCAACTGTATATGAAGCATTCTTATGACTTGAGATTCTAACACGACTTGTTCTCACTCTATTTCGATAGAACTTTCATTTTCCCTTGTTCAAGGTTTCTTTTTCAACTTAATTGTATAGATAATTTCTCTTTGTAAAACAAACCGTAGACTTACAGCATGTTGACCGAATTATCTTTATGTGTTCCATTAATACCAATGGTGTGGAAGACTCCTATTGCTATCATCAAGTGCAAGTAAAATCATACCCAAGCCATTCATATATCATTAAAGAAAACACAAACTCCATATTGCTCCATATATCATAATAAACTCGGAATTTCATTAAAGGGATCGACTATTCCTGAAGGGAATTCTACTGATGCAAACTTTATTTCTAGTTTGAAATAATGCAAAAATTATAATATAAAACTTATAAGAAAGATTACAAGGTCTTTAAATATCTTCCCAAGCTTGGAATCAAGCCGGGCGGGATCAAATAACTCCTTGTGTGTACCTATTCCTCCTCCTGGGCAGAAAGAGCGTCACCTTCTTATTTTATGTTGCGCTCTTTAACTATGCTTGCAAAGCGAATGCTGAGCTTGGCCATGTCATATGGGAGCTTCAACATTTTCCTCTTGAGGAATTTCTTCTCATCTGCCAACTCAAAGACAGCTTTAATCAAGAAACTAGCTCTACCATCGATTGCATCGACCTTCTTCTCAAGGTCTTCGCTCATCATCCAGTAGGAGTCAATCCCTTCTCCAATTGTTTCAACGCATGGCTTAGAAGCCTTTTCTAACTCACAGATATTATCATGAATCTCATCTTGCCGCACCTTCTTAGGTTTAAGAGGTGATGGACCAAGAGGAGGTTTATAATAGGATCCTATGTTGTAACGATAAGGATTAGGGAGGTACTCATCCTTGTTCCTTCCCTGCTCAGCTTGTCTCATCATCTCCATCCTTTGTGGGAACATGTCTTCCCAATTTGGGAGAGGCTTGATCTCCAGGCCGGATGATGACGACGATCCTTTGGGTTCTGTTTCTTCGATCCTCTTCACGGGCTTCTCTTCTTTCTTCTTCCAGATCTTGTTGACATGGAAGGGCTGCATGGCTTCGCTACACGGATGTTGTTAAAGGGCTTGTATAGGGATGGCGATGATCTTTCGAGGTTGGAGGCTGTGGCTCTTCGAAAACTTAATGAAAAAGGTTAGATGCAATCAACTTTAAAAGGAGGGATCAAAAACCCTAGCCACCTTGCGTAACGAGCAACTATACGGGCGTAACCCATATAGCTCTCGCCGTATAGTTATGAACCGACTATAGATTAGATCTACAGTGGAACTTAACTATACGGCTGGAACTATACGGGCGGGAATTTTTACTCCTGCCGTATAGTTGGTCGGTAAACTCTCTGTATTCTAAATAAAAGTTTTGGAGATGGGTCGATAACTATATGACCACAACTATACGGGCGGAATTTTTAATTCCGGCCGTATAGTTGGTCGTTAAACTCTCAGTACTCCAGAAATTATTTTGTCAAAGACAACTATACGACCGTAACTATACAGGCGGAATTTTCAATTCCGGCTGTATAGTTGGTCGTTAAACTCTCAGTACCTTTTGCGGATGGAAGGCGTGATATTGCAACAACTATACGACCGCAACTATACGGCCAGAATTTTTATTCCCGCCGTATAGTTGGTCGTTAAACCTTCTGTGTCCACCAAATTTTTTCTGCTTCTCCTAGGATTCTTATTAATCCGAAACTTAATGAAATATCAAGTTTTGACAGAAAAATGTCAGCTTAGATTTTCGACCAACTTTGGCTTTACCAATCTCCCTTCTTCTTTGCTACAGCATCAAATGTTTCTTGTTTGGCACAACATCCAAATTAAACCTTAACTTAAATTTTAAAACTTAATCAAACCTTATTTCGCATGGGTTGCCTCCCATGAAGCGCTCTTTTATGGTCAATAGCTTGACCGTAGCATTTCTCATTCCTTCTTGAGTCCATTCTTCTTGCGGTTGCCATTCTTTGTATATTTTTGCTTAATCACTTCTTATGGAGTGATCAACTCTATGGTGACTGCACTTATATCTTATCTTACTCTATAATGTTGCAAACATTGTCCATTTACCACCCATGCAAGAGAGGGTGTTTTGCCTTGGAGCTTCACTGCTCCCGATGGGTAAGCTTCTTCAACTATATATGGGCCTTCCCACTTTGATCTGAACTTTCCTGGAAACATCTTAAGACGGGAATTATAGAGCAACACTTTATCTCCACTTTTAAAAGTCTTATTTTCTATTTTTCTATCATGCCATCTTTTCACTTTTTCCTTAAACAACCTAGCATTCTCATAGGCTTCACTTCTAAACTCATCTAAAGCATGAATATCTAATAAACGTTTTTCTCTAGCTGCTTTAAGATCATAATTTAGGTTCTTGATTGCCAAGAAAGCTTTGTGTTCCAATTCTAAAGGTTAATGGCATGCCTTACCGTAAACCATCTCGTAAGGTGTCATACCCATTGGATTTTTAAAAGTAGTACAGTATGCCCATAGAGTGTCATTTAACTTGTATGACCAATCTTTTCTTGATTTGTCCACCGTCTTCTCGAGTATGGTCTTCAATTCCCTATTAGAGAGTTCCACTTGACCACTCGTTTGAGGATGATATGATCAGGCAACGCGGTGGGTTACTCTGTACTTGCTGAGGATTTTCCTAAAAGTTCCCTTTATAAAATGAGAAACCACCATCAGTAATTAAAAATCTAGGAACTCCAAATCTGGGGAATATGACATCCTTGATCATCTTTACTGAGGTTGTTGCATCTGCATGATTCGTTGGAATAGCTTCAACCCATTTAGTAACATAGTCAATAGAAACAATAATATGAGTATAACCATTAGTCTCTATA
This sequence comes from Avena sativa, assembly GCA_916181665.1. Lineage (NCBI taxonomy): Eukaryota > Viridiplantae > Streptophyta > Magnoliopsida > Poales > Poaceae > Avena > Avena sativa. The sequence goes on along the minus strand of OV702289.1, from coordinate 409,262,176 downwards.
AATGGTCCCATGTAATCCATTCCCCATACATCAAAGGGTTCAAGTATGAGACTATAATTCATTGCCATTTCTTGTCTCCTACCTATATTACCTCTTCTTTGGCAATCATCACAGTATTCCACATACTTGTGTGCATCGTTTAGCAAGGTGGGCCAATAGAATCCAGATTGAAGTACTTTTGCAACAGTTCTCTTACCTGCATGATGCCCTCCATACAGACTGTCATGACAAGCTTTCAATATCGCATTCATCTCATGGTTAGGAACGCACTTCCATATCATTCCGTCAAGTCCATGATGATAAAGATACAGATCGTCCCAAAAGTAATATTTAAGATCATTAAAGAATTTCATTCTTTGATTTCTTGACATACCAGGAGGTATAAATTTTGTTGCTAGATAATTAGCATAACCAGCATACCAAGGATTAGCAATTTCAACGTTTGCTAAATATTCTCCCGGAAATGATTCGTTAATAGGCACGGGGTTATTAATTATTCCCTTCATCCTAGAGAGATGATCTGCTACTGGGTTATCTTTACCCCTCCTATCTACTATTTGCAAATCATATTCTTGTAGTAATAAAGCCCACCTAATCAACCTGGGCTTAGCATCCTTTTTCACAAGGAGGTGACGCAAAGCTTGGTGATCCGTATGAATTATCACCTTAGAATTAATTATGTAAGATCTAAATTTGTCACATGCAAAAAATATAGCTAGAAACTCTTTTTCTGTAGTAGCATAGTGTTTCTGAATCTTATTAAGAGGTCTACTAGCATAATAAATAACATTTAAATTATTTCCATCTCGCTGTCCCAACACAGCCCCGAAAGCATAGTCACTAGCATCACACATGATTTCAAAAGGTTCATCCCATTTTGGAGATTGCATAATAGGTGCTGAAACTAGTTTATTCTTAAGGTTCTCAAAAGTTGCAATGCATTCATGATCTAAATAGAATGGAATTTCTTTATCAAGAAGATTGGTGAGGGGCATCACTATCTTAGCAAAATCCTTTATAAACCGCTTATAAAAACCTGCATGTCCAAGAAACATTTTTAGATTTTTAATGTCCTGAGGCATTGGAAGATTTTCTATAGCATTTATACTAGTTCTATCTATTTCTATCCCCTTCTCCGAAACTTTATGCCCCAAAACTTTACCTTCTCTTTCCATGAAACGACATTGTACCCAATTGAAAACCAAGTTTGATTGCCTGCATCTCTGCAAGATTTTGGTTAGATTGTAGAGGCAATTATCAAAAGTTGTTCCACAAACAACAAAATCATTTGTTAGAACTTCCATAGTCTTCTCAACAAAATCATCAAGAATCTTTAGAACACATTCCTGAAAAGTTGCTGCTGCATTACATAAGCCAAATGGAATTAATCTATAAGCATATGTACCATAAGGACAAGTGAAATTTGTTTTTTCTTGATCTTCCGGCTGTATAGCAATTTGAGAATATCCAGAATAACCATCAAGAAAACAAAAGTAAGAATTATTACTAAGTCTTTCTAAAATTTTATCCATGAATGGTATAGGTTTATGATTCTTTTGTGTCTCATGGTTTAGCTTCCTAAAATCAATGCACATACGATATCCTACTACGGGCCTTACATGAACTAGCTCACCATCCTCGTTCATAGCAGCATCAAGACCACCTTATCTTGGTATGCAATGAGATGGACTAACCCACTTACTATCGGAGATAGGATATATTATGCCAGCATCTAGTAAGCGTATAACGTCTTTTCTTACTACTTCTTTCATCTTCGGATTAAGCCTTCTTTGTGTATCTACTACAGGTTCAGCATCATCAATCATGGTAATCTTATGTGTCATGATAGATGGATCTATTCCTTTAATATCAGTCAAAGTATACCCAAAACCTTCATGATGCTTAACCAAAACTGAAATGAGTTTATTTGTTTCATTTTCTGATAGATTCTTGCTAATAATAACAGGACATTTATTTTCATTATCTAAAAACTCATACCTCATATTGTCTGGAAGTTTTTTTAATTCTATTGGTGGAGGCTCTTCATCTCCTTTTCTTACCAGTTCCTCATAGTGATGTGAATTTTGTCCTTCTGCAATTGAATCAAGGTAATCATCCATGTCTTCTTTCTCCTCATCATCTGGTGCTTCCTCCCAATTAATCAGACTCCTCTCTAATTCATCTTGTGGAGTACTGAAATGAATTGCCGCTAGATCAGCAATCGTCTTCTCTTCCTTGATATCCTCCACTTCATATGGCCTCTTCTTTAGTTTGGCAAAGTGGAATGTCATTTCCTCTTCTCCAAACTTCAGTGAAATAGTCTCCTTCTTATTATCAACTTGAGCTTTGGTGATGGAAATAAAATGCCTGCCTAAAAGGATAGGACAAAAAGAATCTCGAGGCATATCAACAATATGAAAATCAAGGGGGTACATGAGTGATCCAATAAAGACATAGATATTTCTGATTACTCCTTCCGGTTTTATATTGGTTCTATTGGACAATTTAATAGTAGTGTCTACCGGTTCCACATATGGATTATCTAAATTGTAGCAGAGTTCCTCATAAAGCAATGAAGGCATAAAATTTATAGTGGAAATCGGCTCACAAATTCCATATAAGAAAGTTTCTCCACAATATATAGGGGTCATTGGTTTAGAAGTTTCGTTACCTCGAACCTTACCTTTGATGAATTATGAGGTTTCAAGGTCTAGCATAACCACTTCATCGTCCACTATTCGTGCTTCCATAAGATCCTTTAATATAACATTATTTATATTGGTAGCTTCGGGGTTCTTTTCTGGTTTCTTTGATCTCTTCTTTATTCGTTCTTCATCTTTTTGCCTTTTTTCGATGATCCCTCCAATAGGTATTGAGGAGAATTCTTCCATCAGCCCTCTTGCACGCTTATTTTCTTCGAGGGGTTTACAGGCTTCCCATTCTGTAGGTACCTGCAAATGTCCTGCATAATTCTCAATAATTTTCTTTACTGAGTAAGAATCAATACCGAGGATTTTAACCATTGCATCTGTCCTCTCATCTCCAAGGAAATCGTTAATGCAAGCATATTCTGAAAAACTATTTGTAATGTTTTCTTTATCTTTAAGATTTTCCGTTGCTTCTTTCATTTTTATTATTAGTTTCCATGCTTCATCATAGGTATAAGATAGAAAACTGCCATTAGAAGCAGTCTCTAGATTCATCCTATTTTCAATATTTAGCCCTCCATAAAAGGTATGAGTGATTAACCAATCAGGCAAACGATGATGGGGGCAATTATCTAGGTAACTTTTATACCTTAGATATCCTTCATATAAGCCCTCACTAGGATTATTTTTGAAACTGATAATAATACCTCTCATCCTTTGAGCTTTGCTTTCAGAATAATATTTTGATAGGAATTTGGTTGTCAATTCCTCCCAAGTCCTTGGTGCTTCTGCACAAAAAGATCTGTACTAGTCGCAAACATTATTAGAGAGAGTTTGTCTAAACAACTGGGTTTTAACCATATCGAGATTACAGTCATCGAAAATAAAGGAACTGAGAACGTCTTCAAAGAATTGTAAGTGCCCATATGGACTTTCTTCATTGGTTTCTGCAAATTTCTTATAATGCAATAATTCAAATAATAAAGGATGGATCTTGATTCCATCTGGATTTATGATTTTATTGATAGCTATAAAGGCATCCATGGGTGAACCCATTTTCCTTACTGCCTCAAGCCGGTTTAAATGCTGAGTGTTGTCCATTGTTGCGGTCTTGCAACTCAAGTAAAAATTAGTACAACGAAACTAAATAACTAAAAGTAAAGTGACTTATAGCGCTAAGCTCCCCAGCAACGGCGCCAAAAAATAGCTTGATCACTGCAAGTGCATAGATCGGTTGTAGATAGTTTCGAAATAAAGATATCGATCCCACAGGGAGTAGTAGGCAAAAGACTGAAATGCTTTTAACTATAACTAAACGAAGTACTTAAGAAATAACTTTAAGATGCAAGATAAATAGAGTTGTTTTTGGGTTTTTGGTTGAACAAGGTAATTTAAAGTAAAGCAAAACTTAATGCAGAAAGTAAGAATCGCGTGTGTAATAGAACTTTGGAACTACAATAGGGAAAAAGGCGTTCTCGGGGAATAGTGGATACACCACTAGCAATTTAGACTAAGCAACCAAGATTATTATAATGAATATTCTCATAATGTGTATGTACGTGGGAGGAGCTCCATATATGGACAATTTGCCAGCAACCGCTGCACACATCATCCTCATAACCACAACAGACATCAATCGACATCAATCGAGTTACTGCGCTATTAAGGGATCTCTGCCGTGGCATGGACATGGCTTTATGATTTCCCCTTGATACCCCAAGTTAGTACGTAAGGATTGATAACAACTTTATAGTCACAGTAAGTGCTATCATCCCTCCGTCTACCAACAAGTAATCCCCTTCATCGAGTCCCCATAAGAGGCAAATATTAAGGAGGTGCACAACTCCCAATATCAAGATGAAGACAATTAACATAGATACATAATGACGTATAACATAATAATCTCTGTCTCATCTTAATCATATGCTAGGGTTTCCCCATCTCTCCAAGAACTAGAGATCTACTCAGACATGGAACCGATCAACATCATAGCAATGGTAATGGAAACAATCATAGATAAATAGTACTTGTATAAATCCATAATGAGTACGGGAATTACAACAACATCTAGACAAATGTAAATGGGATGGATGGAGTTGGTGGTGATGCAGCGGTGGTTGATGAAGATCGATGCCTTAGCCTCCTGGATCTGTGCAGGGCGAAGATGGATCCCTGGTAGATGAGTGCCCTCTCAGATGCCTTCCGAAGGTGAGTTTTCGCGATTTTGCGTGTTCTGTATGTCGTATCCTCAAACCAATTGCATGGGGTGAAACTATTTGACGAGGCGGAGGCGGTGCCAACTATACGGCCAGAGCTATACGGCCAGAAAAGTTACTCCCGACGTATAGTTGGTCGTTGAACCTTCTGCCTCCCTTGTTCGCTTCTACTTTTCTTCTGGTATTATTAATATTTCCCAAATAAGTGATTTACGTTTTTTTGACACCTTTTATCCATAGTATAACAGCTCCAAGAATTGTATCCATTGTATCCATCATCTGTCCTGATCCTGGTGAAAACAGACATAGAATATGCACGCGAGCGCCGTAAAATACAAAGATCCTACATCTACAATGCAAAATAATAATGTAAAACATGATGCAAATATGTACTCATCAAAAAACCACGCTAAATTAAATAGCACGCTAGTATTTTTTGCCCTGATCTCTAGTGGCTTGTCTAAATTTGGTAGTCTCTTAGAGCATCTCTAGTGGCTTGTCTAAATTTGCTAGTCTACATCCTCACATAGATAATGGTGTAAAAAGATTCCTTTTTACACGACTTTGGTTATCTATTGGGTAGTCTAAATTTGATAGTCTATATGTCCATCTGCACACAAATAGTCAATATACACAGCAAATCAGTACAATAAATGCTCCGATTTGGTGTGGGAGCGAGCTCGCGAGCGACCAACTTTGCTTTAGACATGGTGGCTCGGTTGTCCAATTATGGACAACGAGTAGCTAGTTTGGAGGATGTCTAAATTTTAGACCACCAGATACACAAGCCACCAGAAGCATTTTTTGGTCCATGGTGGTCTATATTTGGCTTAGACTAGCGGATACACTAGCCACTAGAGATGCTCTTAGGCTGCTCATAGTGGGAAATATACTAGTTCGTGTTACTACTTTTATGTGTGTATGTAATTGAGCCGAAGGTAGAGACCCTATTTTTGCAGAAATGGCTCTAGAAATACTCCGTACCTAGAAAGGCTATTACATTACAGTAAACTATTTTTTATAGTCACTGGACTATAGCTACTCCTAGGATAGGATATTATTATTCTATATCTTTTGAACTGTATAGCCAAATTCAAAATCCAGAGCAGCAAATTCTGCTGCCTCACCTCCACAAAAATATTTCGAGTGGTCACACGCCCCAAGTTGTAGCTGTACGGAATTCCTTTGCTACCCCTGACAATGGTCTATCTACTAATCTCGGGGCGTGGATATGGTTCGTAATCCCCCCGGGGGTCCCCACAGCACTGAAGCTGGGTAGTCCACCTTCCATCGATGCCATTTCCCCATAGCACTCCGAAAAACCCTAACCCCTATCTCACCTCCAGCTCCTGCACCACCGCACGGGAGCATCTCCGCAGCGCTTCGCCGGCCTACACGCCACCCAACCCCCTCTCACCTCCAGCACCTGCACCACCGCACCATAATCATCTCCGCTGCACTTCGCGTGCCTACACGCCACCCAACCCTTATCTCACCTCCAGCTCCTGCACCACCGCACCGGAACATCACTGCCGCACTTCGCCCGCCCACACGCCACCCCAAACCCCCTATACCACCTCCGGCTCCTACACCACCATACTTCGCCGGCCTAAACGCCATACCTCGATACCATATACTCCTGACCAGTCTACCGGATCAGCCGATGTCCACCTTCCCGAACCTAGTTCGCTGACACCCTCTTCCATACAACCATGTTAGTTTTGCTGATTCCCTCGTACATAGCACCTGACCTGCTTCACCTACGCCGGTGTGCGCTGCATTAGATCTGCTTCATGGACTCAAAAGTCCACTACACCAGATCTGCTTCATCGACGCTCTTGTGCAGTGACTGGAATCCATAATCGGCCGTCACAGATCTACTTCACTGACGATGCCGTGCACTACACTAGATCTCCTTCACCGACCATCTTGTCAAGCAAGCCAGACCCATCAACAACCTCCACAAATCTGCTTCACAGACACTGCCAAGATCTATCTGCTTCAGCCCGACTCATCACTACCGAGCACCCTCAGCGTCCTTGACATGACCCGCAAAGATGCTGTGTATGCGTAGATGATGTTGTGACCTAGGTAAACCAGATCTGCCTGTTCGTTCGTTTCAATATAGCAGGTATAAGCCTACGATAGTGAACTGCATTTCTGTATTGGTGGTAAATTCCTACCTCAATACTGGCTTAATTGATATCCCACTCTCCCTTGATAAAATCGGTGTAGTTTATGTTAAATCTAGGCGTTAAACTACTCCTTCTATTTCGAGGTATAAGGCATCCTTGTTTTGCATGTTTTTTCTTTGACCAATAATTACTCTTAATATATATAAACAATTTTGGTAGTACAAAACTGACATCATTAGAGTTCATTGGTATTATGCAGTTCCTGGCAAATGTTAATTCACTGAACATCTGAAGCTGCCAACCTATTCTACAAATTCGCAAGTTATGTCATCATAATGTGCATTTGCTTTGTCTGTTGCTACAATACTGACTGCATGTAATTTTGGAGTTCATTGGTAGTTTTAAGCCACTGAACATGTAGGTTAACATTCACTGCTCTACAAGTTTAGAATTTATGCTATTTTAATTTCAATCTAGTTGTACTAAGCAACCATAGTAACTGCCTTCTCTTATTTAATTCATCACAAATTTTATGTCATTGAACTTGCTGGTTTTGCATTCCCTCTACATGTTATGCCATTATTATTTGTTTCAATTAAGCTTCGACAGTAGCTGCCGCCTAATGTGTACTACTCCCTCCGTTTCAAAATATAAAATGTTTTAGCTTTCTGAAAGGAGTGTATCTAGACACCATTTAGTGTGTAGGTTTACTCCAAACCTACATGAACCTACACACTAAAAGTGGTCTAGATACAGTTCTTTCACAAAGCTAAAACATATTACATTTTGAAATGGAGGGAGTACATCCGTTTCATAAAAGAAGGCCTATACTTTTTTAAAGTCAAACAATGATGACTTTTACCAACCTCATAGAAAAATATATTAATGGTTAATTTGTGGCATTTGCGAAAAATTTATACGCCTTATTTACTTTGGATTGGATGTAGTATTACATGGCATGTTTTAAGGCACTTAACATGGTTATCTGCATGCCCTTCTCTATAAATTCAAGTTTCTCAATTATAATTTCTGTAGCAGCAGTATCTATCTTCTATTATGTAATTCATGGCATTTTAAGTTACTTCACATATGGGTTAGCATTCTCTGCTCTATAAGTTCACGAGATATACCATTGTAATGTTTATCTTGTTCGTCCAAATGTTAGTACAATAACTGCCTGCTCTGTAGATGGTGAAATTTTTTATGGCACTTTCATATTTGTTTGCAATCCTATTTCACAAGTTAAGTCACTGTAATTTCTCTCTTGTTCGTGCTAAGGGGTGACTGTAACTGCATTCTATTTTGTTGCCATGGCAAACTTTATGTCATTTAAATGTTTGTTTATATTCCACCATTCCCTGCTCTACATGTTCACAAGTGATTATACTATAATGTCTATCTAGTTCTTTGTAAACAGCAATAACCACTATCTGATATTATTTCCTCTCACAGGGAACACGGAGAATCATAGAGTGAATTGCCCCACAATCTTGTAAGTACCTTTTGCTTTCTATTGCTGAATGTAAACCTATTTTATGTGAATGAGTGTCCTGAACCTATATGCATAGGAGCAACAATAAAGTAGATGGATCGTCTATCCAAGTACTGGATGTGGTGGATGTCTTCAAAGAACGAACTGACAACATGATGTCCTCCAACGGTACTGCACAAAGAGAAATAGAAAGTCTCTTGTTTTTAATGAGATGTGGTTAGTGTCAGATGCTTGTTTGTACGAGGTACCACATGATTCGGCTAATGATTAGAATAAGGTTGACCTTAAACAAGACTGGACAAAAACCAAATGTAAATCCCTCGATTTATAATTCAATGTGCTCACTTGATTTTGGTGATGATCTATTCTTTCTATATTTGACTTGTGTTCATCTATCTATCTATCTATCTATATATATATCTATCTATATATCTATCTATCTATATATACGTTAACTAGACCATGATTAGGTGGTGGTGATTTGAGTATATCCACTATTATGCTATATTTTTCTGCTATGTAACAAAGACCAATTGTAAATCTCTCGATTTATAACTCATTTTTCTCACTCAATCATCGTGATGATCTATTCTTTGCTATATTTGACTCATCATCATATCTATCTATCTATCTATCTATCTATATATCTATATATGCATCAACTAGAGTATGATTAGGTGGTGGTAATTTAAGTATATCCACTTTTATGCTAATTTATAGTCTATAATAGGAATTTTCTGCAATATTTAAGAGTTTGTATGTACTTTGGAGGTAGTCACATTGTCTAGTGTCGGCACCACATGAGTTGGCCAATGATTAGAAAAAGATGACCTTGAATGGTACTGCACAAAGACCAAACATAAATCCCTTGATTTGTAATTCAATTTGCTCACTCAATCACAATGGAGATCTCTTTTTTGCTATATTTGACTGATGATCTTCTATCTGTATATATACGTTAACTAGACCATGATTAGGTGGTGGTGATTTAAGTATATCCACTTTTATGCTAATCCATATTCTATTATAACATTAGAGATCGCCACCATGATTGAGTTTATATGCACTCTAGGGTAGTAACATAGTCTAGTGTTATATGTATGAGACTAGTATAAATTACTTGTCTTGGTGGGGAGTAACTTGGACTAGTGAAAATGCATAAAATACTAGTCCAAGTTACTCTACCACACTAAAGGGGGTCTAGATACATTCGTTTCACAAAAGCCACATCTTATATTTTGAAATAGAGGTAGTTCTATCTAGACTAGTCATAGTGAGATTGTCATAGCTAGTATCATCTAATATGATCCCCAATTACTATATATATGTACTATAACCATCTTAATATGATCTGGAAATCTATCGTGCACCTGGTGTTTGATTGCTTAATTCATTACCTCAATAGCTACTCTACATGATGCACATATAGATTCTATTACAAATTTGATTCTTTAGTTTGCTCATGATTAAAGCAATGTAATGATTTTCTTAACTTAAACTGTCAGAGCACCGCCTTGTCAAGGCAGAAGCTGCGGGTTCGAGCCCCATCAGTCCCAAACTAGGGATGGAAATTTTTGTGAGTAATACAATGTTTGATTAATAATAAACAAGATATTTTCATCTATACATGATCAGATGATCTTGCAAGTTTAATATTGGCCACCAGATGGTTCAATTGGTTATGGTTCCAGTGAAATTTTATTTGACTTGTGATTGCATCAATGCTATATTCTGACGTGGTTCCCAGACATACATTGTTTAAATACTTCATTGATCTTGCAAGGTGCACAATGTGACATTTGCTTGTTTGTCAACTGGATTTTCTTGCCTGGTTATATGTACAATGATACTGTTACCAGTTGGAAATACAATAGCTGTAGGCATTACACAGAAGGTTTGTGCTACTTTTTGGATGCATCCAACTATTTTTTGGTAGCAAATGACCCATCTCTTTGTTTCTCTTCTTTTTTATTTACTAGCACAACGATCAAAATATTTGAATGATCTGGCTACTAAAAAGCAATGGTTGATATCTTGTTTGTCTGAATCGATGTTGGTAGTCTATTTAAGACACACTTGATCTATTGCTTGTTTTTCCAAGGTATTATCATAGTTCCCTGATGATTAAAACAATGCCACCTTCTATGGTTGGAGGTCATGTTTTTAGCTAGTTCATACTATAGACCATTTTAAACACTAATTTTATATTTTAGGTTAATGCTTTGTTGTCCCGACCAGTTCTAAGCAGCTGAAGGAATCTCACACACCTCTTTTTGTTATATTTTCTATATTTACGTTATAAAGTGATATGATTAGTTTATGAGGGTAAGAGTCGAGTTGCTTGATTCCCTTCATTCATTGCCACACTACTTTAGTTATTCTGCATGAGACACATGTTGATGGCTTGATTTATTATATTAGGACAATCCCAATTTTTAAATTCTTTGACAACAAACATGGTGTTTTTTTGCCTGCTTTGCTGCTCTAACTTAATATGTCTTAGTTTTAGCATGCAAATAACCTGTAGTGTTTGTTCTAGAGTGGCAATGATACTGGCACATGTACGCATCGGTCTAGGGTATCGATTGTTCCTGTTATTCCGGAAAGGGATGTATGAGGCACATCATTTGTTGTTCCTGACCAATGATAAATTAGAATTATTTTACATATAAGATGGCCGATAGTTAGCTGGTACGCTATGCTGACTTGTTTTCTTCGTTTGAGGCTGCACATAAAGCTATGGGGCAGAAGGGAGGAATCCTACGTTAAGTATTGAGGTAATTTCACAAAGAAGTAGTGATAGTGATTTATTGCTTGCATCGACCCACTGTTTTAGTTTTTCCAGCAGAAAGAGGTGTTATAGCTGCACTCCAAACAATTGATTTAATTGAACAAGAAACAGAGGAAATAGATGGAATAATCACGATTACACGTGAACAAATACAAGAATTGAAAGATCGACAAGATTGTACAGTCCGTCTACTTGATAATCTCTTCTACAGATGTCATGGTATGCGAGTTGTTACTTGTATGGGGATGTAAGCTCCATAGCAGAAACCCTGTTCGAACCCATGTCTGGCGATGTCTCTGTAATGCTTCATCTTGTTTTTATTGAAATTCCGGTCTGTAATAAATTTCAAAAAAATTCTATTGATGTAATAGGGTGACCCTAGCACGACCATTAGCGGGCCGAAATATTAACGGACTGTTTAAAACCAAAATTGCACCATAGTTATAGAATACGCAAATATGCTGGCCAGCAGATAGGTCCAATAAATAGTAAAAGGAAGTAAGTGGCAGGTCAGAATATTGGTGGGCCTCATCAGCGGCCAAGGCCCTGAAAATGTACAGGGCTGAACAACAACATGCCAGAACAGTAAAAGGCCCGAACAGTAATGGGCCCAAAGATTAATAGACCTGAACAGTAAAATACCTGAAATAGTAAAAGGTCTGAACAGTATAAGGCCCACACTATAGAGGGTCAGCAGAGCAAAACAAACAAAAGAGTAAAAAGGCCTGAACAGTAAATGGCCGGAACAGGAAGCCCAGAACAGTAAAAGGCCATAAGAGTAAAAGACCTAAACAGTGAATGGCCGAAACAGTAAAAGGATAGAATAGTGAAAGGCCAGAATAGTAAAGGATACTAACACTGGCAACCCAGAAATGTGAAAGGCCATAAAAACAAATGGGTAGAACATGAATGGACCATGCGGGCTGTAGGAACAGAAACATGCCGCATGCAGGCCTTCACAGTGCCTGACTACTAGTGCAGGCCCCTAATGGGCCGCATATTATTCTACCAAAGTGGGCCTTCTTTATTCCAAAATAGTAACAGGCGTGAAATCGTATGGGCCCTGGATGGATTCATTAATGGGACACATCAAACAGTACACGACGAAATAGTAAAGGGCCGTAATATTATTGGGCTCTCCTCGTGGGCCGGCCCACTTAACAATTAGCAGGCCTTGTCTGGGCCAGGCTTCAGCCACGTTTTCTGTGACTGTTAACGATGGTAACCGTCTATTAACGGCGGGTTCGACGTGTCATTTTGCATGACGTCAGCAGTCAACGCGGCTAGCGAATAGATCTATGATGAAACAAGTTTTCGTGGCTGAAGGGTGCGATCTACCATGGTCATAAAAAACCGTGGTAGATTGTTTTGTGACGGGTTTTTACCACGAAGGACATCCATCATAGAAGACTTTTTAGCCACGAAAAATGGGCCTTCAGCCATGAAAATTGTTCGTTGTAAAATCCAACTTTTCTTGTAGTGAACAATCACCATGATATGCAAGACACATTGGCATTCTTCGAAAAGATGAAGGCTAAAGATCCAAATTTCTTTTACAAAATAAAACTTGATGAGGAGGACAGGGTTGAGAATCTATTTTGGGTTGACGGTCCATCACGAAGAGCATACAAGTCTAGATACAATGATTGCATATCATTCGACACTACCTACCTAACGAACCGGTATAAACTACCATGTGCTCCATTTATTGGGATAAATAATCATGGACTATCGGTTCAGTTTGGATGCGGATTCGTGCGTCGAGACCTCAAGGACAACTTTGTGTGGCTGTTTCAAATGTTCAAACTGGCAATGGATGGATTAGCGCCAAAAATATAATAACTGATCAAGACTCTTCCATGGGTGGTGTTATAAGTCCTATTTTCCCGGATGCAACTCACATAAATTGCTGATGGCACATCATCCAAAATGCTACTAAGAGTATAGAACCATTCATGGCCAATCACCCAAAGCTGCTCGACACTTTTAATGCATGCATGAACAACAACTTAACACCGGATGAATTTGAGGAAGGTTGGATGCAAATGATAAATACTCATAATGTCCGTGACAACGTGGATCTATTTTCACTATGGGAACAAAGTAATGTTTGGGTACCGGCGTACTTTATGCATGCCCTTTTCCCATTCCTGCAAACCACATCAAGAAGCAAAGGCTTCAACACACTCCTCAAGCGTTATGTCAAACCAAGCAACTCCATTATGAGTTTGTACACCAGTACATGTCGGTACAAGAGAAGATTTACAATGCTAAGCTAAAGGCAGAGACAGATACAGCTTTGACAGACCCGGAATGGTAGTGTGGAAGCATAATGGAGCGACAAATGGCAAAGGAATACACGAGGAAAATTTTCTTCAGGTTTCAAAGTGAGATGCGAAAGAGCATGTCATACCAATGTGATCACCTCAATGGCTACTAGTTTGAACTGAGCATAACAGGGATTCCAGTCCCGCACTATGGCTACAGAAGCTATAGGGTATTTACAAACTAGGAAGGTGGAACATGTGAATGCAATTGCTGTAAATTCGATCGTGATGGTATACTATGCTTCGACATTATAAAAGTGATGACACACATAAAAATCCATCAGATCCCAGATAAGTACATCTTGAAAAGGTGGACATTGGACGCAGAAACTATCCTAGCTGAACCAGATGACAAACATAATAAAGGAAAGAAAGAGATGCCCAAGGAATCAATAAATATGAAGGTGTTTACATCATACAGACAAGAGTTTGCCAGAGCTGCAAAGATAGGAGTGAAGACAGATGATGGAAGAATAATCATTAGGAAACACTTGAAGGAAATGAAACAAGAACTAGATGTGACAGCAAGAAGATAAGAGAGGAAGGCAAGAGAGGCCGGAAATGAAGCAATTACTATGCCATCGTCTAGTTCTCTTAACGATGCAAGTGTGCCACCACCGACAACTGCCCCACCAAACAGGGAGCAATCAACAAGAAACCATGGAGCAGTGCAACTAACAAGCACATCAGGATCTCACATATCGTGAACAAAGCATATAATGAACTCGGAGAAGACAATAACAAAAGGGAGACCACGACATATAGCAAACAAAAATCTACTTGACCTTGCTCCAAAGAAATTAAAGAAATGCAGCTACTGCGGTGCGAAAGGTCACACAATATGAAAATGCAAGGACAAGTTGAAGATGCTAGGATATCAAATCTAGACAAACCGTGCAAAAAAACATATGCAGTACAATTTTTATGTAACACAATGTGATAACGCTATGCTCATTTGTTGAACAAACATATTTTTTCATCTGAAGATTGTTTCTATGTATGCTACTCATGTTGTACATTATGTAGTTTCAAATTATTTATCCCCAGAATGTATTCAAAACAAGGATAACCCAACCAGCTATCCTATATGAAGTTACAATGGGGATAGAGCGAGAGTTATTGATACAGAACTGCTACAGTAATCAACCTTCTAATGAACAAGCCATCAAAAAGGTTATCCACCTAGCATAGCAGAATTTACCAAGGTCACACGCTAAAGTTATCATGAAATCAGCATTTAAGTTATCTACCCATTAACATGAAAGTTATTATGACTACTGCAAAAAACTTTACCAACAAAAAAAGAGAATACAATATTTATTGTAGCAACTCGGCTTCATCGCTCATAGCTAACATTTAAACTAGCTATTACATAATAGCTCACATATCGGCAAAACCCGAGGTTTCGTAACAACAACAAAAGTATCAACATACAGCGGGTAACTTCTCTATGACATGGTGGATAACTTACAAAATATGACTGGATAACAAATGTGTGAGGGTGTGGGTAACTTGGCAAATACCTCAAAACTTGCTATCTTCCAAAAGTGACCTCCAATTCAAAAGAACATTGCTAGGGTGGTTCAACCAAAAAGTTGTCATCTTTTTCTTAATTCCTGGCATCATATCTTGACAAATAGGAGGTACAACACTTCCATTCCACAATTCAAGGTTCTTGAGAATGAAGAAACCACAATCAATGTTGAAACAAATAGAGAACAAACAATAGAATATCAATGATTAGACAAATCCCATAAATTATAACTAGACAAGAATATAAAACAATGATGGAACAATAGGAAAAACACTAACCTGCCAACTTGCTTCGGAACAGGGACATGCATCAACTCAAAGTTTTCAAATTGTCTTCTTGAATTAGAATAATTAACCATATACATTCTCTTTATTGCTTCCATTAGCTTGGTCGCGTGTTAAATCATTTCTACATTAGCTTCACCATGGAGCGAGTCAAGAATCTCAAACCTTTTGGTAGGCATGTTAACCGAAAGCATGTACCAGTGGCCCATTGGATCCTTTTTACTCCCAAGCTCTTAAAGGACAGCAAATCAAAATTACAAGAAAGCATGAAAAATGAAAATAAAATAAGTAGGCACACATGCATGGAAAAAATCTGAATAGTGGTTCCCAAGACAAAAATGTAAGAGTTATCAACAAAAACTAGCAATGGTTACCATACCTTATGACATGAACTTATCAACTACATAAAAAATAAAAAAATAAACAAACAAATTAGACCACATACCATATGTTTGTGGCTGAGTTTGTAGTTGTCTTCTCTCCTGAACAACCTCCGAACAAGAGTTGGCGGTAAATTTTCCCTCCAACAGATACTTAGTCACGATATAAGGAAATATAATTTTATTGGCTGGACAATTATCTTGCATTGCAAAAATAGCAAGGTCACACACATTATTTGAAAGTTCGCCATATGGCATCACACTTCCAGCAAAATCACTAGTTGTCACCCACATTGGATCAATGTGACAAACCGATGTGCTACAAAAAAAGATAAAATATATGTAATGACTAGAATGCAAGTTATCCACAAAAAATAGTACAAGTTATCCACTAGTAGTACAAATTATCAAAACAGATACCAATAAGTTAAAGTTATCTAGTGTGAACTAAAAGTTATCTACAAAAGATAGTACAAGTGACCCACCAGTAGTAGTACAACTTACTAGCAAGGTAGCAAAAAAGATCAAGTTATCCAAAAAAACAATACAAGTGACCGATGATAAAGAATAAATGTTACCAACATAAAACAATGAAATATGGAAGCTATAAAAAAGATCATGGACATACTTCTTAATCTTCGACTTATTCTTGTTATGTGTGTGTATGATAATCTTCTTATAAAGTGCATCTTGATCTGCAGTTGTGATAATATGGGAGAACAGAGGGGGAAGAGACTTAGAGGGGTGAATAAGTCTCACAGTGCGCAACCGCATCGCAGGTGTAACATTGCCAGCGACAGCAGTAGGTAAAGCAACACTAATACCAGGAGTTGAATAATTAGGGGCAACTGCAAATAACAAAGAAACAAAAAATGAATACAACACAAGAATTATCCGTTCGAATACAAAGAAGTACAAAATACATTTTCTTTGAATACCTGTAATGGAACAACTAATCTGGTTCAATTGCTTTGTATCTTTGGTAAAGTTCCGAACAACTTGATAACCAATATTTTCAACCAATAGGTCATCAAGAGAAATAACTACATTTTCATCATTTACCACCTTTTTGCACTTATAATCAAAGGTTTGTTGTTCCACTACAAAAAGATTAAGGAAAGGACAGAAGGAATTGTCCAAATGAACAAGGATAAAAATGGCGTCACCCATGTGGAAAAGAATTACCACATGTCTATCACCATAAAAAACAATAAAAATGAAATACATGAACATATATTAAATAATAAAGGTAGTTTAATTACATCACACGAACATAACGTCATATAATTTACATCACACATTGTTCCACAAATAACACAACACAAGAGGAAAGTTCTCATAAACTACGACCTAGATTTAACCACGGGTAACACTACCATGAAAGAGAGCCTCCATCATGATAGATCGCGAACCATATCTCCCGACCACCACAAAACCCCAAGCCCCAAATAGTCATCGCAACAATGATCTTCAAGTTTGACATCCACTGAATAGTTAACTAGATCCACCAACACCCTCATTTTTATCACCACCCATGTTCGATAAGTTCATTAAGTTAACAGCTGCATAGAGTATGTCCCAAAAAAAGACAGCAAGAAAAAGGGACCAAACAAGAAAAAACAATTATTGTTACTATCATATAGTTTAATGTTATACATATGCATACAAAGAAACATGTTAACCTGTATATCATGATAACTAAACATACGACTATAATTATACATCTAACATGGAGGTTTTCTTTCTAAGATTGCATGAAGTTTAAAACACAAAGAGAATAATGATATTAACTAAACAGTGAGTTACTAATGCATACATGTATAGTAATCCACCACTTAGAGCTACAATTATCCAATCATATATGAAGAAGTTAACTACCAATTAACCCAATATTTACCCAAGCATATATATGAAACATTATAAACTAGGAAATTTGCATACAATACAGAGTAAGTTACCCACAAAACTATGTTGAAGTTACCAACATTAATATATTAAAGTGACCTAGGGCTCATATATAAAGTTATCAAGACCACCAACTACACAATAATGATAAAATCCATGGTACACTATTTAACATAAAATCATTAATAAATTATGGTTGTACATTGCAAAAAAATACAAATAGAAAAACCATATGATGGATTTACATGATGACATTTGAAACTTAAAATGAGGTGTGTACCAGTGGTTGGAGAAGGTGCCCAAGACAAAGGAAGCACATCTTTTGCTTCAAAAATATGGAATAAATCACCAGAAGTAGTCGTAATGTCATGAGAGCCAGGGACATGATTAGGAGCAACATGCACAACAATAGAAAGTTCAGGGACACTCGGCTCAGAAGTAGCATCGGTAGCAATAACAGCCACGGGAGCCAAACGAGTAGGGGCAGCAGCAGGAGGAGCAAGAGGAGCAGGCACATCAGACAAAGCAACAATAGGAGGATCTGCAGCAGGTTGAGGCTTCAACGATACACATCTAGCAAAAAACAAGTAATGGGATGCCTGCAGCAAGACTCAACTTCCCATCACGAGCAACCAATTTTACTTTCTTGATCACTATGACTTCATCCTTTGAAATTTGAGGTGCACCATCAGCGGTGACAGCAGGATCTGATCCACTAACAAGTGGCGAAGGACCATCAGATGGTTCGGACACAGGGGACTACCTGCTAACAGAGGTCTTGAAAAGACTCGACGCAGGAATGTACGGAAGAGAACTAACTGCTTGTACATCTCCCTGGTAACTTTCATCCATGCTAGAAGGAGCATCTTCATCTCCACCCTTAGTAGATGGATCTTCAACCGAGCAAACAGCAGGACTTACAGGCACATCAACAGAAGTAGCAACTGCTGAAAGGTTGGTGAACAAAGATGATGTAGGAACTACAATACTACCATCATGACAAATATAACGGCCTGATGGATCATTGGCAGCAACCTGAGGAGCACTTGTGGGGATAACAGCGAGTTCAGTGATATTACCCACTTGGTTTGCCGTGATATTTACCACGCTGCTGCTAACAGGCTCACCACAAGCAAGTTTCATCGAGCTTCTGGATCTGGTTGATCTTCAGTGATTGTCACATCCATAGATAACCCTACTGCAGTTGTACCTGATGCGCTGGTCATAGACACATCTGCAATCGGAACGGTTTTGGCAGTTGTTTCTCCACCAGATACAGTAGCTTCAAGGTTAACATGAAGTACATTATCACCAACTGCATTTGCATCATCATTACTATGTCCTTCACCACGAGTAGGTGAAGGAGTTGGTGAGGAACCACCAATATCTATAACATATGTGCTCCCTCCTTCTATAGAATGTTGTTTCTCCAACCGTGGAGAAGACCTGGTAGCTACCATCGATGTGTTCTTCGGCAGATTAAATCCCTTCTTGGATGATTTTTCACTAGAATAAATAATTAATAGCAATGATTACATGAGGTTAAACAAACAAAAAAAGAAAATAAAACACATTTAATATACTAGCTATAACTTTAAAAAACATTATTAAAAAGTGAAGTGACCCACACTAACATACATAAGTTACCCAGGTAGTAGTACATAAATTATCCAGAGTAATTAAGACAATTTATCCATGCAAGAAAGGTAAAAAAATTACCCACATGCTAATGTGCATGTTAACAACTTCTTGCAAAATAAATTTACCAACTTGAAAAACATAAAATTGCAGCATAAGACAAATATAGATATATACATTTCGTAGACTATATGACACATGGGTAAACAAAGGGCTCTATGATGAAAAAATAGAAATGTTACCAATAAGAACATTGAGAAGTTATCATATGAAAATGTTATAGTTATCCACTCTCAGAAAGTAGAGTTATCCAATGAATAACAACAAATTTAGCAAACAAACTGAAAAATGTAATATGCTGACTCATACCTCCCAAAAACCGCAGACCACATCATCATAGGCATGACACCAAGCTCTTTACAAACAAGAGACTTGATTTTATTTTCAACATGCTTGGCTTTACGCAACCTTTTCTTCTTAGCCCTTTCGTAAACATGAATTGGGGGTTGTTGTTGTCGTTCAGAAACAACAATATCAGTAGGAGCTTCGGTTGTCAGGTTAATGTTGATGCATCAAGTATGTTTAGCCAATGAGATACTATTTGCAAAAGGTGACCTATCTTCCAGTGCTAACATATCAAGAGCGATAGGTGATATCGGTTTTGAAATGTTGTTCTAGTTTTCAGTGGAATCTGGGTAAGGCAAAGAGAGCTAGGGATTAGAAGAACCACCAACAACATCACCAACCACACCCTTCCCCTTTCTATCAGCATGGACATACTGCTCATCATCATCATCGTCTCCACTGCTATATGATTGCGGATCTAGGGGACATCATCATCAGAGCTACTGCTATCTGAATCTGGCAGAATTTTGTCATCAGAAGGAAGAATCAAAGAAATAATTACATTGCTGCGTGGAACATTCCTTCCATGAGTGCTAGCACGAGTAATCCTAGCACCATGAGAAGCACTCGAGCTATCACCACCCATGAATATTCCTCCCATGGGTTGTCCAGCAGGCTAACCACCAAACTGACTAGTAATTTTTTTCGCCATTTCAACACCAACACTACCTTGCAACACAGTCCACCCTTGCACGAGTGTACTCATCAAACCAAATAGCCTAGAGGAAAAATTTCATACAAGATTAGCAACATGTGGTTTTTGCTGCACAAGAGAAAAGAATATAAATGACATGAACATTAATAAAAATGGAGGGACACAAAGTAACATGACCAAAAAATCAGTAAAAGCTAAAAAATGTAAAATATTACCTTGTTTGAACAACTAGGGTCTGCACAAGTGTCAAACCATTTGGTGAACCCTTGTGCACCACGAAATAATCCAACCTTTATGCTATACTGAGGCTTCAACTACACAAACATAAAATATAAAAACGAGACAACAAATTTCCTTACCCACCTTGTGACATACATGCTACCACCCACTAAACACACAAGTTACCCACAGTTTATGCTAAATGTGATCAACCAGTTTTCTACATAGTTACCAACCATTAAAGCTAAAAGTTATCCACAAAGATAAAAACTATATTTAAAAAAAAACAAAATGTACAAGCAATTTACCTCAAGCTTTCCATAGCTCTTTCCATCATTCTTCAAATCAAACTTCAACACTTGATCAATTAGCTCTCTAGACCAAATATTTACAGCATACCGCCCTTCCGGCAAAGCAAGATCCAAACCATTAACATCAAGTGAGTCAACATAAAGCAGCTACCAAATACATTAGAAAAACATGAAAGTATACAATCAATCCACTAATTAAAATAAAACAGATTTACACTATCAAGTTTATAAAATAAAAGATAACATTCAAACAATATAAGAAACAACATAAATATGTTTCCCATAAAACAGAAATGTCTACCTATAAGAGGAAAAGGCAGGCCTGTGTATGAGTTCCCTTAGAAAGCTCCTCATGCAGCTAGTCAGCGACAAATTTGCACCATTGGAACTTGGCCACATTTCCAATGTTGTGTTGCCATTAGAAAAATTGGAAAAAAAGATATCAACATAACATTACACTTACATATATGTTACACACAACCATGGCTCAACTACAAAAATGTTACCACCATGATAACACACAAGTTATCATCATTGTAAGTAAAAAGTTATCCACACAAAAAGATATAATTTACCTACAAGTAAGAAATTAAAAAAATAAATAAGACATAAGGGAAACTAACCATGATAGGATAGCACTTACGACAAACATGGTTTCGGGTGGTCGGTGACAACAATGTCGACACAATGTACATGATATATGTTTGCTTGAATTCATTGCCATATGAAGTCATATCCTTCAAGATTTCAAATACTCGAGTTCTTAGAGGGGTGCCACCATCATTAGGAAAGATAATAGGGGCAAGGGCACCCTGAATATCATAATTAGAATAATATTGGACTGGCACTTCACCAAGCGGTAGTCCAAAATAGCTGAAGACATTATCCTCATTAAGGGGTATCCTTCCTCGTCCAGGGACAACAAATTCACGTATGTGCTTGTCATATAAACCTGTGAACCGGGTCATAGCTGCATCGTGTAATGAGGAACACTTTATGTCCAACATACTATCAAACTCTTCAATTGCTGCCTTCTGATTATTTGATAACCATGTAAGAAGACTGGTAATAGCAGAAGGAGATGCCCTGCTCCTTCAACGTTTACGGGCAGATGGTTCTTCAAGATCGGCAACATCATAAGCAACCTTCCGTTTCCTCACCATCGTGACTACTACAAACAATTTAAGGATGAAAACATAAACATAAGACTAAACATAATACACAATCACAAAAAATACAACAGTACACACAAGTTTATAGAGAAATGAATAAGAACTAATAACATGAATCAATTCTAAAAAATTACAATAGAGATGAAATAATGCTACCATGATAAAATATATAAAAGAAGTTACACAAAAACATATAATCTAATATTATCCTGCTATCAGTACATAAGTTATCCATGCTCATAAACCAATGTTATCATGCAAATTGCTCAAAAGTTACCAACATATATAATCAAAAAGTTAACAATTACACTACCAAAATATGGCAAGTGCTGTTGTTATCAAGGCATTTATTCCAATGTTACCAACATGGATATACTAAATTACCCACTTGAATCATACATAGTGTAGATCAAACTAAAGTTATGATGTAGAAAAATCTAGTGTTACCCATGCCAGTGAACTAATGTTATCATGCAATTTGATCTAAAATTATCAACATATATAATCAAAAAGTTATAAATTACAAAACCAAACATGGCAAGTGTTGTTGTTATCAAGATATTTACTACAATGTTACCCACAGGGATATACTAAATTACCCACTTGAATCGTATATAATGTAGTTCAGTTACACACTCGAGTGTTATCCTGCCATTAGTACATAACTTACCAATGCTAATAAACTAATGTTATCAAGCAATTTGCTCAAAACTTACCAACAGATATAAACAAAAGTAATCAAATACACCACCAAACATGGTTATTGCTGCTGTTATCAAGGTATTCACCCTAATGTTACCAATAGAGGTTATACTACATTACCCATTTACTTGTATATTATGTTAGCATGAATAAATCACAATGTACTGCAAACAGGTATTGCAGTAGATCTGTAATTAGGACAATTGCAGAATAGCAGAAGGGGAATCATGTATTATAACAAGAATCAGGGACGAAATGGTTCGTATAACTCCATCAAAGCTTCCTAACAACTAGAAAACCACATAATAAACACCATATGTGACAGTTATAGAAGAGCAAAAGGGTGGTTCAAAAAGTGGGGTACGCACGGGAACTAGAGATTCGAACAAGGGGGAGGGGAGGGAAATCACTCGTACGACCACCTCGAATCCATCCTAACAACTAGAACAAGATGGAGTACATGCCAGCGACGAAACCGATTAAAATGGAACCATCATTTCCACCGAAAAATAGAGGAGTAGATAGTAGAGGACTGATGCATGCATCAGCGGTAAAATGTAGGAGAATAACGGCAGAGAGCATACCTACATCGCGTCTACGTGGTGGCAGCAGCGCAGAGACATCAACTCGTTGGGAATCGCCGGAGAACCTCCAAACCCCGCTCAAGAAGATGGAGAAGCAGAGGAGAGGGAAATGAGAAAATTGAAACTGTCGGGCGTAGTGGGATTAAGGGAGAGGGAAACGTGGTATGAAGCGAGAGGCTGACGAGTGGGGCCCTGAGGTGAATAGTTGCCTGAATCAGGTGTGGCGCATTAAATCAGCAACCCACCGCACGACTTTTCTCTGGATGGTATGATGTTGATCGGACGGCTACTGGTAGCCCACCGGGTTTGGCAAAGTTCAGACCGTTCTAAACATAGAAAAACCATTTTCTTTTAGCTACCCTTTAAAATGTTTAGTTCAAAGTGATCCAAGGTTCAGCAGATATAGTTATAGTAAATGCATTTATCTAGATAAGAAAGAAGCCCAAATCACCCCACAAGTATTGGGTTTGGGCTACTAACCCCCTAAACTAATAACTGGGTTAATTAGCCCCCTTAACTATCCAAAACCGTGCATATTACCCCCCGCCAAGTGGTATTGAGCCTGTTTTTTTCCACTATGGACTCCGATTAAGGGACACATGTACTTGGTTTGGTCGAACCTACGCACCTAGTCTACTCAAACTGCAATGCACTTGGTCTGATCCCGCCACTGCTCTCCTACTACCAAAACCAACTCCAAAATACAAAGTTGATCTTCAACTTACTGAAACCAACTTCAAAATGCTACTACGTTGTTGCTAGTTCATCGGCAGCACATACACATTATAGTCCGAATACAAAGCTGATCTTCTATACTACTACACACCCACTTGGCCATGATGGACATGCTGCCGGTGCTGAGGAAGATGACGAGGTAGCAGGCGAGCTGGAGCCTGGCACTGGCATGTAGCTTGGGCCCCATGAACTCTGCTACAAGGAGCTCCACAAGGGCCATGTAACTTCAGCTAGCCTAAAGGATCTTTGAAAACTTTCACCACCAAAAAATACTACAACCAACATGGTCTCGACAAAGAGTTAAGCAAATCTCAACCCAGGCAGGAGATTATCAATATCAGCTTGCTTCATTTTCTTCAGTTGTGTGGCGTCTAGAGCTAGTGACCAGTACTTCAAGTCGAGCGAGGATGCTGGACTCAGAATCATCAGCTTCTTACTCCAGGTGCTTGGTCCTCTGTCCGGCGAACCAAACTGCGATGCGCGGTCAGAGATCTTTAGGTTTCCCAAGAGGCAATCAAAGAGGAGGGTCTTGGCATCGATGCTGATTTCATTAGCAGGAGCAGCATCCAAGGACTTCAGCCACATATCACTAGGGGAGAACTAATCCTGTGAGGAGGGGAACGAGTATGGGGAAGGCGGATTTTGATGGGATGAAGGAGGAGGCGACCGGATTTGGTCGAGGAGGAGGAGGCGACAACGAGGATGAGGACAAAGGAGGGGCGGTGATGGGGTTACCGAGGAGGAAACCTAGGGGGTTATTTACACTCAGGTACAAGTGTCCTTTGACCGGAGTCCACGGTGGAAAAAACTAGTCTCAATACCACTCTCAGCGCGTTAGGGGTAATATGCACGGTTTTGGATAGTAGGAGGCTAAGTGACCTAGTTATTAGTTAGGGGGGGGGGGGGTAGTAGCCCAAACCCAATACTTGTGGGGGAGATGTATACTTCTTTCTCTAGATAAAGCCGAGACCATTAATATGAACCTGATGGAGTATTAAAAAATTGGATCGATTTAGCGAGTGTTCTATGGAGTCCCTGGCGGACCATGTAGAAGGAGAAATTAGGGTCCGGATCCCATCGAGGAAAAGGTCTACTATAGTTAATTTCGCTTTTGCCAAATAAATGCATATTTGAGTGCATGTGGCTGGATAAGCACCGATGTGCGAGTGTGCATCATTGTGTGCGGGGCCCGTCCTCCCGTGCCTTAGTGGAGACCATGCCCCCCGCGTGTGTGCTGCAGCCTGCAACTTTCCCTAGATGCCTAAAAGCTTACTCGCATGGAGTGTCGTCGGATTGAGGAAAAGTATGCCATGAGGGGTCCCCGGGGCATGGAAAGATGTGGGGTGTGAAATGTACGGTGTTCTAGGACAGTTAGCACACAAGCTTACCCAGGTTCGAATCTGCCTACGGTGGACGGATCCTACTCTTGCTAGCAATCTAGTATAATGGCAGAGCTAGAAGTACATATTATAAGAGAGGTTTCGCCTGTGCGAGTTGAGGTTGATTGTTGATGCCCTAAAGGCTGATCCCTAGGACGACTTATATAGTCATCCGGTTCTAGGGTTTACAGGAGAGTCCTATTCAGCTATGATACAGAGTCGGTTACATAGTATATCTTGGAGAGGAAATAATTTTGCGTCCTGAAAGTTGAGACGCTAGTGCATAGCGGGGCCCGAGTTGATTTTAATCACCGCGATTCGAAAAGTTGGGGTGCTAATTGCTGAGAAGAGTATTTCGAGTGAACGGTAGCCGAACCAAATATTTTCAAATCGCGCCCGTTAAGTCAGGATATTCCATTACACTAGTTCTTGCCGTGCCCCTTCTTAGCCAGGCTCTCTTCTTAGCCACCTTGCACGTGTCGTAGGGGCAAAACCATTACTGTACTTTCCTAACTTCTGACACTGAATCTGGCTGCGGTGGCGGTGGTCCTTTTCTTCCCTTCCCCGACACTGAATCCGTGGGCGATGGAGGTCCTTTTTTGTCCCTCCCTGACACTGAATCCAGCGGAGGCGGAGGCGGCGACGGCGGTGGAGGTCCTTTTTTCTCCCTCCCCTGACACTGAATCCAGTGGAGGTGGAGGCAGCGATGGTAGTGGCCTAGGATGTCTTGCAAGGAAAAGGTGGTAGCTACGTCGACGACTGATTCGGGTCCGTCGGAGCCAGAGTCTCGGGCTCAACGCGAATCAACATCGAGGTCTTTAGCCTCGGTTAGTGAGGAGGTCAGCCATAAGTCTACTCCCAAGGTACCTATGAGAAGCGGGTTGAAGAGAAAAGCAGGGCCATCGGTGGATTGTCTGGCAGCGATGGCGGGACGCAGCACCCAGATCTCGAAGAAAAAAACCCGGGAGAAGAGCGAGAGATGAATTTTTCTTATCTGCGCCTCATCTTACTAGTAGATTAGTTACTGCGTAATAGAATCAAATGAACTGAAAAGTCCCCTTTTAAATCAAATTAGGCTCAACTTCGATATAAGGGACCTATATGAGATCACAGTTCATGTCCGCCAGTACACTACAAACCTAGATTTTGGTTGCGAGAGGGTTGTGTTCGGGCAGGATGTGCATCTGCTTGTGAATTACAAAGAGGTTGTGTCTGTTTCGCAGCTGGTAGATATGCTTCATGCTAGGATTCCCTAGGGTTCTAGACAGAGGACAAAATTGGTATGGCGCAACATCAATGATACCGATATGAAAATTGAGCACTCCCATGAGCTTCAGATGGTTTGGGAGTGTTGTGCAGCTGATCGTAAGGTGAAAGTTGAAGCGATGTTTGATGATATGTATGCAGATGCTAGAGATCTAGCTGCCAGAGCTTCGGCTCCTAGATACTATGGACCAACAAATGCTGATCTAGATAAGTTCAGTATACACTTAGAGGTGGATTCATACATGACAAAACTTGATGAGGGAGTTAATAAGCCAGTTTCATCATGTACTATGGAGATTACTGTCAATTCCAAAAACATAAATCTTGATGAAATGAGAGAGATGATCAGTAAGGAAATCATTATTGGCCCTATGCAGGTGGCACGAATCCGATGGTGGCATTATAACAAGAAGAAATTCATAGAGGTTTTGGATACTGAAGATCTTATGCAGATTATGTAAGGAAAGAAGCGAACCAAGAAGGTGTTCTTCTTGGATACCATTTCTGATGTTGTTGAACATGTTATAGTGGATGTAGAGGCTTCTGTAGTGGCATAACAGACCGAGGTGATTGATACCTTCGATCCAGATTCATGGATGTAGTATAATAGCTTTTCCCTAGAAGACCTAGGTTTAATCGAACCACGGAAAGCACTGCTAAAAGGTAATAAAAAGGACACGTCTACAAGACTTTGTTTGTTTGTTTTACCTTAGTTGACCGGACCAATCTAGTTTACTTTATAGCAGGTTTGAATCAATGGATGGAGATAGACCAGGGTTGAGGATCCACCTGCAGCTGCACATCAAATGGGATAAAATATAATAATAAGCATAGTCATGTATAATGTTTGTATTGAGATAATTTCTTGTGGGTAGCACATCCTAATATTTTAGAGCCCCCGTGATGCAGCGGGCATAGCAATAGACTTTTAATCCAACCGAGAGTACACCGAAGCCCCGAGTTACAAAAGATTATTAAGTGTAAACATTGATCAAAGCTTTAAGTGGTGATGTTGTTGTTGATCCCGAATGGGGTGCTAAGTGAAGACCGTACTACCCTTTCTGTCACTGAGGTTCCTATGAGATCACCGCTAGCCAAGTATCTCACCTCAAGCCTTTACCAATCTATGGGATCTTGGGTGCCTACAAGTCCACAGATCGAGAGAAGAGAGGAAGAAACAAAAGATACAAATCACGAATTCAAACAAAATACAATTCTCCCATGATCTAGATGCACATACTTGTTGCAAGGTTTCTCCCCAACCCGCAACCTGTGAGGACTACTCACTCATAACAAATATATCGGAGATAGAAAACATCATGTAAATACTTAGATTAAAATCAAATATTCTTACAATGGTCGCCAAATCACAAGGAAATCTAAAGTACAAAGAAATGGCTATGGCTAGTTGATGGATGGATGGTGGAAGTGATGAACAATGGATGAACAATGGTGTGGATCTCATTTGGTTGTGTTGTGATGCAATCTAAGAATGGCGGCTCTCCGGCCGACGACTGGAGCCTCGAAATATATAGGTGTCTTCACGAAAATTGTAGGGTTTGACGAGACGAAGCCGTCGCCACCTGGTATGGTGGGCGGTACGGGCAGACCGCGCCCATACCAGTGGTCGTTAAGCGTGCTGACGCCCTAGAATACTTCTCCAATTACTTGGCCGTGTGTACTTCCTCAAAATCCTTCATTATGACTCCTTATTTCTCTTTAAAAGCAATGATTTGCTACACAACATAATCAATGAAGGGATTTGCATATCTTTGCAATTGTTAGTCATGAGTGGCAAAAGTTGAGACTTTCTTTGGCAATTGCTTGACCAAAAACAATGTTTAAACACAGTGGAAGATGGAAAAAATCAGAGCCATTAACTTCCCCAAAGCTCAAACCTTGATCGTCCTCGATCAAGAAGAACCAAAAGAACTATAAGGAATTCCGTGTTTAAACTTGAAACAACAAGAATAAGAGTTCACTTATAGTCCGTAGTCGTATGTGCTTGATACTTCATTCATTTGCGAAGCTTATCAAATTTAGAGAGATGACAAGAATACTATACAAGCTTTGGTAAGTCAAGATAATCAAAGTAGAGTTTAATATAAGTATAAATAACTAGAAGTGCAGCAATCAATCCAATTCCTCTAATTAACTCTTAGCTTGCCAAGGAACACTAGGATGTTTAAATAGCATAATTGAGTAAGAGAGTTTCATGTCCCAAGTAGTATAACAATGAAGTGTCTTATTTACACCCAAATCAATAAATCAAGTCAATCTAAAACATTTCTAATCCAATCATTGTCTTTCAAGAAAATATCATAAAGTAGTAATGAGACCATGCCAAGGACTTGTTATGTGGATCCTCATAGATATTTTCTTTCTTTCTTTTTCATTTTTCTAGGATCGCTGTTTGTTTCTTTTTGCTAGTGTTTGCACAACCTTTGAGAGTACCAATACTTTTGGCCATACATTGACATGGATGCCACTCATGTCATCAACTCAAAGCTGAAATTCGGGGTTATACCATAGATCGTTCAAAAGCTAGTGGAGTTGTTGGCATCCCAAAGGTGTGCATTAGAGACATAGAACATAGTTGTCTCACTTCTTTCTCTTTTTTTTGAGCTAGTACCGCGGTTTGATTCACAAGGTTAGCTTTGGCATGCATCACAATTACCACTAGACTTTATTTCAATCAAACAACTCCTTTCATGAGTGTTGTCGAGACTGTCAAAATATCTATGGGGTTAAGTATAATCAAGGGTATACTCTCAAGACAATCATTCATCAAAAAAGTCGTAAATTTTAGACTTTTACTTATTGTACTTATTTGGCATTATTATTTCTAAGGCAAGACTAGGTTAACTAAAAGAACTAGAGCAAGAGCTTCAACAACTAATCATCATACCAATAAAAAGCCTTACTCTAATCATATTAAATTACTTCCCACTAGTATGGCATCTTAGCAAATCAACCAACTAAGATAAACAACTCAAATTTCATAAGTGGGAGACATAGGACACACCTCTCATAAGTAACTTCATGATCCTCTTACTTATAGGGATGTGTTCCTTCAAAACTCAAACACGATTACTCTCGAAATGATATTAAAGCAAAGAGGCAAAGTATGAATCCATGTTTACAAAAAAAGGATAAACGGAAAAATCTTTTTGTATTTCTGAGGATAGGGTTTAAAGAATAAAAAAGAACTTGCGACCAAGCAAGGGTTTAAGAAAAGAAAAACAAAGGAAAATAAATAACTAAAACGAAAGCAAATTAAAAAGCAAAGGAAAAAAGAAAAGTGTTGGAATAAGCCAACATGAGTGTTTCGGAGCTCCCAAGGAGCTGGAGTACAACCTCATTATTACACAAATAATTTTTCTAGGGGAACACATCCCCAAGATCATGATTTGACAAGCCCTTTTGTTGCTCATTGTGGTGGTGAATAACCTCCCACGTTCCATAGGCTTCTCCAATCATGGAACTGGGTGGCAAGGCTTGAAGTGGCATCTCGAAGGTTGATGGTGAGGTTGTTCATGTTTTGAATATTTCCTTCGAGTGCACAGATATCTTCAAAGGTGGTGTAGTAGTTTGGTGGCTGCACATCTTGTTCAGGTCCTTCTTGTTCTACTTCTTCATCTTCTCATCCTCCCACAAGTATTTCTTGTTGGGGGTAGATTAGCTTCGACCTGCGCGTCATAATGCAACGTCCATCCTCGATAGAGAATAAACCATTAGGCAAAGGAGCCGGGATCAAGTGATCTGCTCCAGGTATATTGAAGAAATATCTACCATGATTTTTAGAAATCATACCACATGCTATTTGAGTAGATAGACTGAGACGATTACCTCCAGTCAATGGTTGGATGCTACCTAGGTTGATGCAAAGTGTGCGAGGAAGAATGGTCACAACTCCTCCTCCACATATGTGTCCTCGAGATTGAAGAGCTTGATACTTAAGGTAAAACACAAGAAGAGCGCCCAAATTTGGCGTTAAGTTACAATTGACAAGTGCAGCTTTTGCAAGGATTAACATGTCCTCCTCATTAACACTAGCAAACTCACCATGTGCCTGCAGTGTGTTAGCAATAACATAGAATAAATATCGAATAACAGGATGATCAATTTGGTTCCCCTTGGGTCCGTTTCCATGGATTCTCATCAAGTTAAAATATTGTGAAGGGGAAGGATCTAAATCAAAGGTAGTTGTGCGTACATCGGTGGTGTTGTTGGTTAACCCAAAACATTGAGCCCATTGGCTGAGTGTCAAAGTATACTCATAGTTCATAAGGCAGAATTTAATTCGATCAACTCCGGGCCTTTGTTCCTCGGAACAACCATAAGGATCCACCGTGTGTGTCAAGGTGCTGAAGAACTCAAGCGTCAAGCGGCGGTATATCGCAACATCCTGAAAGACAAAATTGTAAAAACCAACATTGTTGCAAAGTAAATCGAAATCAGCACAAATGCCAAGTTGGTTCAGGATATAAGGACACGTCCACTTGGTGGACTTGATCTCTCGAATCACGAGACGATCGAAACGGGTCAGATGGAACTCCTCGGTGAACGCGACGCCAAGTGACTCGGGGGATAATGTATCAACGGGTGACGTGGAGTACTCCGTAGCCGTCTCATGTGTACGACTCCTCGTGTTCATCTAGAAAAAAACAAGACAAAGTAAATAAAGATTGCTAATATTTTTTTAGTACAATAGAAACATAGCATAAGTGATTCTCTACACTAAATACAAAAGAAACTCATCTAAAATCAATGCTAAGCATACTTAATATCAAGATTGAATCAAGAACAATACTTATGTCTAGATTGGCAATGATGAATTATTAAGCTAAGCTTTTGCATAAATAAGTTCGGGATCATATGAGAATCATACCTTAGATCGAGTGGGTGCGAAGAATCAAAGAAAGAATGAGTAAATTTGAAGATCCAATAGAGATGGTTTGAAGTTTGGAGGAAGAAGAAAGATAAAAATTGATTTGGGGATTTTTTATTACCTCCTCGTGGTGCTTATGGCGTCCGCATACTCGGTGTGGGCGGGCGGTATGGCCGGATCCGCCCGTATCAGGTGGCTTACCTTGACGGCTGCTCCCAGGTGGTGCACTTGGTATGGGCGCGTGGTACGGTCACGCGCGCCCGTACTGCTGGTCATTAGCGCTGTGGTGAGTTTTGCTTAAAACCTGATGTTTGCTCGGGGGTATGGTACGGACGCGTTCGGCCGTACTAGTGGTCGTTATCGACACTGTTCCTTCGGCAAATATCAGAATTTTTATCTTCCTTTGCCTTGAGGTGGTACGGGCGCACGGTACGGTCCACTCCGGCCGTACTAGTGGTCGTTATCGACACTGTGAACTACAAAAACTCAAGGAATTTTATTAGTAGCTCTGTGCGCCTTTGCACGTCTTATTAAAAGGTTAGATAGCAGCAAAAACACTAAGTAATGATCCAGCAATACTTCTTAGGCCATGTGTTAGTAAAATAAAATATAGAGGATTATCTTATTTCTTCTCCTCTCTCCATAGGTCTTCTTGAACACTCTTTATTAAAAACAAAAACAAAACAAACCAACACGATAGAAAATATAATATAAAAACTTTATTTCACATGGGTTGCCTCCCATGAAGCGCTTGTAGTTAAGGTCAATTAGCTTGACCTTGATGGCAATCACTTAGGTTTGTGGAGTGGAACACCCACTCCAAAGTAATTTTCTTTTAAAGTAATTACACCATCATCATCATTAGGCTTGGCCTTCTTTTTCCTAGGTAAGTGGACTACAAAAGGATCTCTAGATGGTAACCCTATTCTTACATTCCCTTCATGTAAATTAATCAAAGCTTTAATAGTTCTTAGGAATGGCCTACCTAGAATTCTAGGTGCTATGGGATCTGCAGGCATGTCCACAATAACACGATCAATAAGAGCGAACTACCCTTAATTTCAACAACTATATTTTATTTGATCCCAACATCTTGTTTATAAGTCGAATCACCTAGATGGAGTCTTAATTCAATTGTAACATATGGCCCCAAGTTTAACTTATCGAATAGGCTTTTAGAAATTGTTGAGATGCTTGCACCAAGATCACAAAGTGCGGATAACTCATTAACTCCAAGCTTAATTTTAATAGTGGCTCAAATATATCATCTAGCTTAGCTGGAAGCTTATCAGCTAGTCTTTTGTACTCCATCTCTAAATCATGAACCTTAGATGCTACTTGTTGTATAAATTGTTGGTACATAGCATCATTACCTTGTTCTATACCTAGATTCTTAATGGTGATCATCTTCAGTAGATCTTCCATGGTATATTCCAGTGTTGGCGTGTTGCTATAATCCATCTCTTCAGGTTTTTCATCATTGGTTAGCACCCTCATCATCTTGAGGTCTTCTACCGGATTTGGTTGGGGTTTTCCGGCGAACTTTGCTAGTATGAGAGCTTGGCTCTCGGCTACCTTACCCAGCTGAGCCTCCACGGTCTTTGTTCTTTCCTATAGAGCCTGCACATCATTTCTAATTGCAATGGCCTAATTAGATAATCTTCCTATACTAATTTCATGGTTCTCCGTAATCTTAATAAGCATATTATTTTGTTCGGTTTGAGCTTGCATAAATGTTCTAACAGTTTGTTCAAACGGAAGAATGCAATGATTTCCTCCATTAGTATTATCATAATTATTGTAAGGAGCTCCTGCAGGATTAGTGTGATATTTTTGAACATTAGCAGCATAATTATTTTTCCATGTAGGATTAGAAGGAGTGCGAGATATAAAATTAACATCATCGACATAGGTAGTGATAGCATTAACTTGAGTATCTTCCTTACCCTTTACTAAGCTAAGCAACACATCTACCTTAGATGTAAGATCCTCATTGTTTACCTCGGTAACTGAACTTACTCTCTTCGAGGTTCTTTCCACATGCCATTGGGCATGGTTATTTTGCATATCATCAAGTAACTTCTTTGCAACACTCACCTGCTTTCCCATGATTGTTCCTGCTGCTGCAGTATCTAGCATAGACTTAGACATTGGGTTAAGACCATTATAAAATAAATGTAATATAATCCAATCTTCCATCCCATGATTAGGACAGTTCATTACAGCTTCTTTCATTCTTTCCCACGCAAGCGCTAGTGGCTCACAATCTTCTTGTCTGAAGCTTGTAATGTTGGATCTTAGCTGCATAGTCTTAGCTGGGGAAACAATTGAGTCATAAACAAATTAGTGCATTCCTCCCAAGATTTAATAGTGCCCTTTGGTAGAGCTAGCAACCAATCCTTAGCCTTTCCTCTAAGATAGAAAGGGAATAATCTTAGCTTAACAACATTTGGATATACATCCTCAATACACATCATGTCACAAATTTTAGTAAAAGTATTTAAGTGCAATCCCGAATCCTCAGAAGATGAACTTCCAAATTGGTTTTGTTGAACCAAACTTAAAAGGTTAGGTTTTATCTCATATGTTTCTGCATCAACTGCGGGTTGAGTGATGGGTGCAGGAATAAAATCATCAGCGGGAGTAACATACTCCCCCAATCTCTTTTGAACCATTGCTCTTATCTTTTTTGTAAATTTTAAGTAATGAAAACAAATAACAAATAATTAATGTTTGGGTTTTCAAATAGATAACAAGAAAGTAAACTAATAACAAGAATTAAACTACAACTAATAATAAAACTAAAAACAAGGTCTCTAATGACCTCACTAGGATAGAGAAAATTGCTTCCCCAGCAACGGCGCCAGAAAAAGGGTTGATACCTTCGATCCGGATTCACGGATGTAGTATAATAGCTTTTTTCCTAGAATACCTAGGTTTAATCGAACCTCAAAAAGCACTGCTAAAAGGTAATAAAACAGGACACGTATACAAGACTTTGTTTGTTCATTTTACCTTAGTTGACTGGACCAATCTAGTTTACTTTATAATGGGTTTGAAGCAATGGATGGAGATAGGCCATGGTTGAAGATCCACCTATAGTTGCACATCAAATGGGATAAAAGATAATAATAAGCATAGTCATGTATAAATGTTTTTATTGAGATAATCTCTTGTGTGCAATACATCCTAATATTCTAGAGCCCCTTGATGCAGTGGGCATAGCAATAGACTTTTAATCCAACCGAGAGTACACCAAAGCCACTGTTTACAAACGATTATTAAGTGTAAACACAGATCAAAGCTTTAAGTGGTGATGTTGTTGTTGATCCTGAATGGGGCGCTAAGCGAAGATCGTACTACCCTTTCTGTCACTGAGGTTCCTATGAGATTGCTGCTAGCCAAGTATCTCACCTCAAGCCTTTATCAATCTATGGGATATTGGGTGCCTACAAGTCCACAGATCGAGATAAGAGACGAAGAAACAAAAGATACAAATCATGAATTCAAAAAAAATACAATTCTCCCATGATCTAGATGCCCATAATTGTTGCGAGTTTTCTCCCCAACCCGCAACCCGTGAGGACTACTCACTCATAACAAATATATCGGAGATAGAAAACATCATGGAAATACTTATATTGAAATGCTTCTCCTATTACTTGGCCTTGTGTACTTCCTCAAAATCCTTCATTATGACTCCTTATTTCGCTTTAAAAGTAGTGATTTCCTGCACAACATAAATCAAAGAAGGGATTTGCATATATTTGCTATTATTAGTCATTAGTGGCAAAAGCAGAGAGTTTCTTTGGCAATTGCTTGACCAAAAACAATATTTAAATGCAGTGGAAGAT
Source organism: Avena sativa (assembly GCA_916181665.1). Lineage (NCBI taxonomy): Eukaryota > Viridiplantae > Streptophyta > Magnoliopsida > Poales > Poaceae > Avena > Avena sativa. Next base: position 409,226,653 of record OV702289.1, on the reverse strand, counting down.
GGAAAAAATCGGAGCCATCAGTGATCGACGTTGATGAGATCTGATGAGAGCTGCTACCCTAGGCTTGTCATATGGACCGTGGGGTTCCCCTGCCTGTATTTGTAACATTGACTACTGTTGCATTTAGACCATGTTTCTGTGATTATGTTTGTTGAGAGATTGCGATATAATGTTGTGCGAGCTGTTGAGATTTTCGGACATATCACTCACTGAAACCATCGTTGTTGTAGTAAGACATAAGTACCTTGTAGTTGGCATGATTTTGTTTCTTCAGATGATGCACTGTACTTGTTTCTGTGATTATGTTTGTTGAGAGATTGTAACGTAATGATTTGTGAAACCATGACTAGACAAGTGATGCATAAGTACCTTGTAGTTGACATGATTTTGTTTCTTGAGATGATGTAATGTACTTATTTCTGTGATTATGTTTGTTGAGAGATTGTAATGTAATGATTTGTGAAACCATGACTGCAAGTGATGCATAAGTACCTTATAGTTGGCATGATTTTGTTTCTTGAGATGGTGTAATATACTTGTTTATGTGATTATGTTTGTTGAGAGATTGAAATGTAATGTTTTGTGAAACCATGACTGAACAAGTGATGAATAAGTACCTTGTAGTTGACATGATTATGTTTCTTTATATGATGTAATGTACTGATATGTTGCTATTAGTCAAAGAAATTGGGATGGAGGAAGTACAGGTTTAATATTTGAAACCAGAATGTATGAAGAGAAAACCTATTAGATAGGAGACAGTAATCGAGGGAAAGGGCATGGTATCCATTAAACTATTGTAACATGCCAAATTAGTCATTGCTGCAGCAATGACGCACTTCACTTTCCCCACTCTTTCGTTCTCTCTCAATCACTCACTCGCCTCCTCTCTCTCTCCCCTCACTATCACTGATGCCGACGCATTCGCCATGCCGTCCTAGAATGACGAGGACAACCAGTCGAGCAACGACAACCTTCTCTCCGACATTGAGTATTACTACCCCGATGTGAGTTCCTCTATTTTCTCGGCTAGGGTTAGGCATTGGTAAATCCCTCAATCTGAGCTCCATTTGTGCATGCAATCATGTTCAATTCCATCTTTGCATTTCCTTATAGGTACCACGGACGATCTACGACCCCGAATGGGAGGGCCTACATCTCGATGGAGAAGTACCATGTGACCATGGGCTAAATCTGAGGAGATATGTTGCATTCGAAGACAGTAACACTGGGAGAAGGTTTTTTGGCTGCACAAATCAGGTTTGTTTACATTATATGCAACGGTGACATGAAGAAAGATGTATCGTGTTATGTTCATAACACGATAGTGTGTGATTTTTTAGGTTGGCCCGTTGTGTAAAGCAGTAGAGTGGGTGGATCTGGAGTGGCCAGATGCACTTAAGAAATGTTTGACCTAGTTATGAGAGTTGTATGAGTTGGAAAGGTTGAGGAGATTTACTGATGCTTGTGATGCAGCTGAAATTTTTTACAAACTATCGGTACGAAATAAGGAGCTGGAACAAGAAATCAAGAATTTGCAATCAGAACTAAGTGACAGAATCAATGGTTGCTTGGTTGTGGGAACTGCACATAAGCTTCAGGATAGTCACAGGTTGCTGATTCATAATGCAGAAAAGGAGAGGGATTAACTCAGGGAAGACAGCAATAAGTTAGAGTACTACATTGTGGATCTTTTGAAGGAACTGAAGAAGGCGCGCGAGGGTGAACAAGGATAGACTACAGAGGATATAGGAAATTCTAGATGAATAATTTATGTCGCTTTAATGCCTAAAACTACTTAATTGTAAGACTTGTAGTTCCGCTTTCTTAACTAAGCCAAACTTAATCCTCGAGCCAATTAATTTCAGAAGAACACATATCATGCATAGAGTTAAGTTCAGGTTTACAAAATCACCACTATAGAGGATAAAACAGGAAGTTCAATACTAAATAGACATATGTTGGGTTCAAGCGAGCCTGGCCCAGAGCTTCTCGTTTTCCTCCCTAAGATCGGCCAGCTCCTTCAGTACTTGGTTGTGCGCCCGCCACAGGTTCTAGCGCTCCATCAGGGATTCGAGAAGTTGGTCAGTAACCTTACGATTTTCCTTCATGAGCCCATTCATGATCTCTGTCTGCTTACTAGCCGAGGTGTGACCTTCCCTATGAAGTTTTGCCCAGACGGTGTTTACCTCCTTTAGTTTCTAGCACTTGTCAAAAAGGGCCGTGACTTCAGCACGTAGGTGGTCAAATGCCAGCTTCTGAGAATTCCGATTCTCCCTTTGGATGGCTATCCTGTCATGTAGCCAGGTCGCCAGGTCCAGGTTGAGCTTTGGCCTCTTTCCCTGTAACAAAAATATATAGTATAGTTTGTTCAGTTCACTAGGACAAGGTGGTTAGTTTCCATAATTAACTGAATCAACTTATGGCATAGTCATAATTTCATGGAAGAAGCAATCTAGGACTAATAAACATTTTATGAATTGACTAGTGGCACTATCATAATTTCAATTTCAAAGCAAATAAGGTTTTTCTGCAATTTAGTGTGTTGTGGGTTTTTCCTGTGTCACCAAATAGTAGTGGAAAACAATGCAGAAACCCATGTCTAGATACAAAATGGAAATAGATCATAGTGTCCATTCGTGAACTTGAACACCAAACACATGTCCAAATAGATAAGGAGTTTCTCTAGGATTCTTCTTGCCCCCTCTAATGGGAATCAGACTTGGGCATTGCTCCATAAACCCTAAATATTACAAAAAGAGTGAAGCACGAACTAATATTTCATGCCCCCTCTAATGGGAATCAGACTTGGGCATTGCTCCGATATGCCTCCAGACAAGCCCTTAGCTCCTCGTTCTCTTTCCGAACACCCTCGAGTATGGTGATCCCTCTGCTCATGTCTTCCTTCATCTCTTTCACTACATCCAGGCAACGGTTCCTGTCATGGTAGGCTCGGATGGCAGCCTTGGTTTCGTCGACACAAGCTCTGAGTGCCTCGGTGATTTCGTCCTACAGGAGGGTGCATCTTATCTGGAGATTCTTCTTGTTCAAGTTATAGTCAAGCATGTTCTGCAGCCTCATGATGTCACGTGCAAAATGTAGCGAGATCTCCTTCTGTATAGATAAACTCTTGCATAGGTTCTCATTAGCTTGGGCGAGGGAGCGTGCAAGCTCATGCTGGATGTCAATCTTGGCACTGATCGTGACCACCTTGTCACGGTACTCGGCCATTGATCGCTGCATCGTTCATGTTATTTGAAATAGAAATTCTATACTTACACTCTAGGTTCCAGGTGAATACTAATACAAATCACAAAATCCCCATTGAATCTATGAACAACAGTATTAAAAATGGACCTAGAGATCCAGTCATAATCACAAAAACTAATCCTAATCACAAAATCCCCATTGAATCTATGAACAACGATATTAAGGAAAGACCAAGAGATCCAGTCATAATCATGAAAACTAATACAACTCGCAAACAAAACAAATGCGCGGCAGACACGATCTAAGAAATCCACATTAATACTCAAAGAAAAAACGGTGTGGAGATTTGCTACCTCGCTGAGACGTGGAACGTGACCGAATGGGTCCTTCAACACCGCCATCATGGTGGATTCTGGTTCCACGGCTGGCCTGTAATACATAGAAGAGGAAGAGCCTAAAGAAGAATAAAAACAAGAATAAGAAGAATAAGATCATGATGGAGAAGGAGATTGAGAATAAGTAGAACACGAAGACCGTACTGGGAGGATCCCTCGCCTGCTAGAACATTCGGCACCATTGTCAGGAGAGATTGGGCCTCAGTGAGAGGGGGGCTTGAGGGGCTGGTAGTGCAAGAACTACCAGGCGACGAGTTCTCTCCTTTTTCTCCGCGAGGATAGTCGACTAGCGTCTCCTCAGGGGAGCCATGGCTTGCATGGGAGGGAGGTGGTGACAGGAGGAAGAATAGAGTGATTAGTGTGGGAGAAGAGTCAGAGAGTATGTCGTGGTCCAGTAGTACTACTGTTATACAAGACCACCGTCTACCTTCTCAAAGAAGCCAGGGATAGGGAATTGATGGGACTCGATTGGACCTGTCTTTATTGTGATGGATAGTTCAATGGTCTTCGGCTCCGCCTAAAATCTAGTATATAATAAAAAGAGTGGGATCTTACCCTAAAAAATGAGTGGGGCCGGGTGGTACTCACGGGCATTGGCGCGCACGTCCCGCGTGTGTGTGTCACGTGTTGACAGGGAAATGACGCGCGCAATAGTTGCATGATCACGTCAGCATGTTGAACTATATGTCGATAGGAACGCACGTTAAACTTCATGTCGACAGGAACGCACGGGGTATTTACGAGTCTAGAATATGGTGTGCCACTTTTTTGTGTGATCAAATTATGTCCAGTACATGATATAATACATTTTTTAATAATCGACAAATGCATGCGTGTACACGATGCATGAAACCACTGTTCACCCCTTGATCAGATCGTCACCCAAATCTGTGTACCCTCCATCGCTCATTCCGAACAACATCCTCGAGCACGATGGCCCCTCGCCGTGGCAATGGCAGATCCAAGCCGGCCACTGACCGTCCCGCATCCACTGCTCCTCGCAGCATCGTTCGCGACCGCGAGTCGCCAACCGAGGCAACACGTCGTATCCGACCGTGTTAGGATCCATCAATATTGGCAATCGAGGACACCGCGATGTCGAAGCTTGTACCGGCCGCGCAGGAGGAGCATGGTGCACCTACAGTGACGGACGAGCACAAAGCAACAGCCAGTACGGGGCCACGTGTTGCACCGGCGATTACGAACAAGGAGACGAACGTGAGAAATACCAAGAAGATGAGATGAGACAGCTATTTGGATAACTTCGACTCAGCCAACGAGGAGGCGTTCATAGATCAGTTGGAGGCAGAAGCGGAGGAGAGTGACATGGACCCGTCGAACTACGAGGAGGAGGAGGACTCTGACAAGGAGAGAGTGCGCATATACGAAGAAGGGCGCAGTGACAAATCGTGGGAAGAGGACATAGACGACGGTGATGGCAAGGATGGTTGTGGGCTCCACGGATTATTCATCCGAGAAATCCCTGTTATATATATATCCACGTTCCCATGATCAGTGAGCCGTGGAACATAACCGACAAGTATCATTACAACATCCGAAACATAACGAATTACAAGACTTACATAAATGCCATTATGGCTACACCATCCTTAGCAGCGGAATATCATCATGCGCAGAGCTCAATCATGCCTCGACCTACAGGCAGCTGACTGGGAAGATGGCCTAGGTCGCTGGACGTCACCTTAATCTTCCGATGACAAACCTCTGAAAGTCTGGCCAAGTAAATAGCCAGGGACAAAGCCGTGAGTACTTTTGAATGTACTCGCAAACCACCAGGATAAATGAATTAAGGAAATGCAAGTCTGGCTGTGGTGAGATAGCTCTATCTGGGGTTGTTCTTGAAAAACCTAGACTACCTCTTGTAGTTATGGCATTTCCATATCTTTGTTGAAAAAGAGTTTTGAAAACATGCCTTTGTTTTATAAGTCAAGACATCTCCATATCTTTCTTGAAAAAGAGTTTTGAAAACAGTTTTGGAGTAAAAACCATTTTTAAACCTCTACAACCACCTCGGGTCAAAGCAAAGCCTTCGAACTCGGGTTCCCCCGGAACCTTCGTCCTTTCATCCGTTCTTTCTAAACAAACACCGTTTGGGTACTCCTAGCCATCACCTTTCCAACCGTCCTTGACCGTGGACACGACTATTCGAATAGATTATACTCTGCACAGTTTGCGCACTTTCCCCACAAGAATCAATACATCCACCGGGATACAACCACGGCCCACTACCACTGTAGATGGGGGTCCGGATAATCAAACCTAACCTTTCGCTTGTCGACCCTAGCAAAGGCTGCTTTTCCTTTTTGGTTTGTTCTCCCAGGCAACGAGTATGTGGCTCCCAGCCATAGTCCTGCCTTCCGTACATGTGCATACCCAAGTCGCAACTTGGCGTATACCTTAATCTGGTGACTCCACTTCCTTCCGTACCACCTAAGTCATACCATCTGCAGGAGACCCAATTGTTGCACTGGCCTCCTGCCAGAACAGGCTCACTCTTGTCGAAGAAAGCTATAGGCTTCAGATCCGAGATCTGGTAGCACCTGCCCGGGCTTCAAGGGATCTCTCCCTGTAAGCATTGTACAAGCTGCCTCGGCTAATGAAGACAAACTACGAGCTAAGCCCCAGCACCTGGGGTAATGTGGTTGCACTGATGAAAATTGCTCCGGTAAAGGCGTAGAACATCCCTTCACTTTCTTATTTCTCAACAACACCATTTCTTGCGTTATAACCTCCACTGGGAACGATGCCTCTTCCTAGGGGTTTTACAAAGAATTTTTGAAACCTTTGTAGTGGGGTAAATCCCAAAACAGTTTATTTTCTCAAAGCCGGGGTTTTCAATGAGGTAGGATGCTGACCATCATACTCTCGGTCTAAAGGGATAAAATGGTAGGTACATCAGGGTGGTGCCACGAGGGGCACAAAGTCATAACTTGGAGGAGCCAAGTTATTAGCGCAGTATTCATAAAACAAGACATGTAGATAAGTAATGCAATTTATAAAGGGGATACAAAACAGGTAAAAGAGAGTATGACAAGTATCAAAGTTCAGGAATGGTGGCTTTCCTATGATTAGCAATAAGTCCCTAGACTTCTTCAGATAACCAAGAATACCCAATAAATAATAATAAGAAGTCCCTTCCTTCTTGTCGTCAAACTCTCACACTATCGTCGTCATCGAGTATACATGCAAGCAGACAATACCACAATCAATACAAGGAATACAAGCATCAAACCATTCAGTAAACCAACATAAGGGAAACTACTGAACTAGAAGGTTTTGGATAAATTGGGTAGTAAGGGGTGGAATTACTAGATTACCATTGTAGTGTTTTTCCATTTGGAAGATAGTTGTCAAGGCAAAATACCTTGTACTTGGATTGGGGTTCTGAGGTCTATACGATACCAACGTGCAACCATGATATCCTCAGACAGGTCTTGACAAAACAAAACCATCACAAGTGGTTTCACTTGATTATCAATTTCCTAGATTTAAATATGCCTTTTATAGTGGAATAAACTCTAGTTTGAGGAAATAATTCACCAGAATTGTCTGGATCTCCAAAAATTATTTCCTTGGGTGGTTAGGTAGTGTTTGATGTACTGAACCACCTAGAGTTGGAATCCTGACCAAATAATTAACAGAATGCCCTTACTAATTCATGAAAGGCAGTTCTGTAAGGTTTTCTCCTTTTCACTAGATTAATTCTACATAATTTATTGAGCTGATTCCAAGGGTATGTGGTAGACATTTAGAATCCATTTCTATAGGAACTGTATTCACTCTTTTTGGAGTTGCCAAACTCCTGGAGTGATTTATTTAGTGAAAATACCCCTTACAGAAGTACTTAAATCACTAAAATTCATCCAGAGCTCAATAAATTATGTGCTCCTGGGGATTGATACATTTTGATACTATGATGTACTGGGAGGTGGAGTCAGGTCAATACCACATTTGGTTTGACCTAGAGAAATTATCTAAGGTAGATAAAGACTATTTTTGTTATTTTTGTTAATGACACACTTCTGCTCACCTTGGCATAAGGCCTAGGCTAGGTGACAGGTATTTCAAATACCTTTCAGAAGAGCTTTGGTTCCCTCCAAATGGATATGTAGAACTCTCTGAGGAATTTAATTAGGGTAAAATACACCTGGCGGCAGAATAATTACCAACAAATAATGGAATTTATTTTTGACTTGGGATTGCTTCTGCATGATTGAGAAAACACCAGGGAACTACCAGAAATTTATATTTTGGCATTTAGATTTTATTTCCATTTTCAAAAGGATTTAATCCTACTAGTCTTTTTCTGGATCTGAAATAAAATAAAAGAACACAGGGTAGCTGGGCTAGGATCTGGGAGGTACTAGGCCGCAGGGGAAGAATCAGCCCACTACAGGAGGCGCGACGCGCGGGAGCCGCGGCTTGAACCTGCCAGGTGGGGCCCGGCGGTCAGCGAGAGAGGGGACGCATGGGGGGTATGGGAGAGTGCTGGCAGTTAGATCTAGTGGAGATCTACGGCCCAGGTGCTTCTCCTTCCTCTATCTGAACCGTACAGGGAAGGAACCCTAGGGCGGCGCCGGCAAGGTCAGGGTGCTCACTAGAGGGTCGGGGAGGGGCTGGAAGACGGCGGGGACGACGCGGTGCTTGATGGCGGTCCCGGCGATGGACGGCACAGTGGGGTTAGCCTCCGGGAAGTAGCCCGCACGACGGAGGCCGAGGGTGACCTCGTCGGAGCTCGATGACGACGACGGAGGAGTCGGTCCTGAGAAAAAATAGGCATTGAGTTAGGTAGAGGAGAGGTAGGGGAGTCGACCATGTGACATGCAGAGGAGGGGGAGCAAGGAGGACAAAGCCTTGCTCGATTTCTTGAGGAGACCGAGAGCTCCTCTTCTTCTTCCTCTGGACAGCACAGGGCAGGGGAGAGGGAGTGGATCCTGGGGAGAGTGAGTGGAGGTGGGAGGGAGCAAATGAGGGGCAAGGGCTCGCTGGGGGAGGTCTCTGGCCTTTATACCATGGAGGAGGGGTAAATGGAGTAAATGTCCCATTTGGACATGGGGAAGGGGGAATGCTGGCCAGGGGTTGGTCCAGGGGATAGTGGAGAGGAATAGGAATGGGTTTTGGTCGTTCTGGATCAGAGAGGGAGGGGGTGGTAGCTGTGGTAATTAATTGAGGTAGATCCTTGTAAGATTTGGGGTTGTCTCTCTCTCTCTCTATTAGTACAAGGGTAAAATGGGCAAGGCTGGGTGGAGCTACAGTGGTGTCGACCTGGGGTGTGTCCTGGTGCTGAGGGTAGGCATTGAGCAAGTTTTGATAAGATTTGAAATAGGTTTGAGTAATGGATTTACTTAATTGGCAATTTTGATCAAATTGGTGGTTATGAAGAAGGTCCAAAAACTTGCATTGAACAGGATGAGGAAATGGTACTGGTAGATAGATGAGGTCTAGGTAGACTCCTAGGATTTATTTGGGATTTTTATAAGGTGTTTTATTCCTCATAAATCCATTTATTCAAAAAGGGCAGAAGTAGTTTCTAGAAGATCTTTTGACATTTTTACATTTAGACAAGGTTGGTTCTTGGTTGGAGAGGGTCCCAAATGTGAATACACACTTAGGGGAATTTTCCCAAGATTTATTGTGGCTTAAAAGTATTTAAGACTATTATTATTATTCCAATTCAGCCATTTAAGAAAATGGGAAAAAAGAAATAATAAAGCTTCTCAAAAATATTTATTTTTGAGATGGGAAGGTAGAGTATGATAGATGGATCTCAAAGGAGTCAAAAGTTGGAGAAGTGTTTTGTTAAAAACCAAACTTTCCATTGGGAGAGGGGTTTTGAGATTTTGTCTATTAAAGGAATTAAATAGATTTGGAGCCATAATAATTATGGGTAATATTTGAGAAATCTTGATGATCAATGTAGTTGATGTAGACAAGGTCTAGCAAGCATTTGCAACCTTGGGAAATGGAAATCCAAGTTGAATAAGATGGAGAACATGGAGTTGTGGATCTAGGGAGATGTTATTTTTATACCACCTAAACATAGTTGTATCTTGGAGTTCAGAGTTCACCTTGATGCAAGGGATAGGTGGATAGGTAGACCAAGTCATATAGATAAACATGACAGGAAGAGTTTGAATTAATTGCATTTGAGGTGATCTAGAAGTGATGGCAAACTTTGTTGAAAATAAGGCTGCCATACAAAATGAGTCATGATGCCTTATAAACCATGTGGGTTTAATAAGCTCAAGGATCCACTTGGAACAAGTGAAGTAGGTTTTGATAGACCTACATGAGTAGAACGCAACCATGCAAAGAGTTGGTCCATAGAAGGTTGGATGATGGTGTGAGCTTCTTTCAAAGTAGGCATGATGACTAGATTTGCAGGAAAAGTTATTTTCTTGCCTACAAAATCATCAAGAACAAGTGGGTTGGAGGATGATCTAGCCAAGGGAAAAAGTGGGCCTTGGTAGTCCTCAGGATGGTTAACATGTTTGGGTCCGCAGCATAGAAAACAAAAAATTTCCTATGGTGTGAACTACACGCCCAGCTCTATCTACTAGGTACAAAGCAACGGGTGGACATACATCCAACGAGAACTTACCCTCGTAGACAACGAGCTTTGTTAACGAGTAGGAACTCGTGGTTGATGTAGTCGTACACTTGCCGGTCTCAAGATCGTGAGGAAGTCCAGCAGGTCCAGCTCCAGCACGTCCATCAGATCCAGCTCTAGCAGCACCAAGTCCAGCACCACAAAGCAGCGGTGCATCCGTGATCGCACACACGTCCGGTACCCTGATAACCTCCATCCCTCGCTCCAGCAATGCAGCGGAAGCAGCAACTCCTTTCCAGATAAAGCCACCGGGAACATGTATCTCGCTAATCCGAGACCATGGGGAAATAATACTAGAGGGGGAGAGAGATCCTTCACAAGGAGGTGTGTGTGAGAAGTGAGGAGGGGGTGACCTTTTATAGGAGGAGGGGGGTGCCCCTCCTTCATGGCCGGTGCATGGAGGGGGTGACCCTTCACCACCTCCATTCATGTGGTGGTAACCCCTCCACATTAAAATGCCCCTTCACATTCTCTTTTAAAGTCTCCACTTTAAATGCATTAAATTTCTCCAAATTTAATGCTCTCTCATTTAATAAAACTCTTTTATTATTTTTATTCAGAATTTTGTTATTACTTTAATTAACAAACATTCACATAAAAACCCTTGCAACATTTCAATATTACATGCAGAACCAATTTCAGCATTTTCACCCGAAACAGTTTCGGTGTCTATTGAAATAATTCCAGCGCTTTCTTAAATATTTATCTGAAACATATTTGCTCCAAATGGTGTCGGTATCCCTTAAGTGTGTCACCCTACGGTTCGCGAATAATGCAGACATGATCGAGACCCCTCTCCGATCAGTAATCAGCAGCAGGACCTGGAGATCCATACTGACTCCTACACATTCAACGATGACTTTTGTGATCGTGAGAACCTTTAACGCTAGTAACTAAATCCCTTTGTCCCGTGATATATTACATGTCTGAGATTCGATCATCGGTATCTCCATACCTAGTTTGATCTCGTTACCGACATGCACTCTTTTCTTGTTCCCGTGATATAACATTCTAGTGATCACATCACTTGCTTGCAAGCTATTTCAATGTGATATCACCGAGAGGGCCCAGAGTATATCTATCTGTCATCGGGATGGACAAATCCCACTCTTGATCCATGAGCCTCAACATAACACCTTCGTAGCATTGAACCCACCTTTATAGTCACCCTGTTACGGTGTGACATTTGATGTTATAAAGATACTCTTCCGGTGTTAGCAATTAACATGATCTCATGGTCTAAGGATAAAGATTACTTCGTATGATATTATAGCAATATAAACATAATGACTTTGATCGTAATGCTATACTTCGGATGAATGTTCATCACATCATTCCACCAATGGTGTGACCTTGTTATTAACAACATCCAATGTCCATGATCAAGAAACCTTGATCATCTTGTTAATCAACAAGCTAGTCTATAAGAGAGGCATAACTAGGAACCCTTTTTGTTTATTAAACACACATGTATGGATGTTTCCGATCAATACAATTCTAGCATGTAAAATAAACATTTATCATAAACATGGAATAAGATAATAACCACTTTATTATTACCTCTCAGGCATATTCCCTTCAGTCTCCCACTTGCACTAGAGTCAATAATCTAGTTTGAAAAACTTTGCGTATTGAACACATATGGCTTTCTGGTGTTGCATATACGCTATTGATAGTGGTTAACATAATCTATGGATCTGATAGTTTCAGGTCCGTGTGTATTTGCATGTCTCTGCGTCTCTACACATCACTCATTCTCAAATGAGATGGCATTGTATAGGTTTGGTCCTTTGGTGAGGCCTTTAGTTCGTTCGGCTCAAAATATGTTGATATTATTGTCACACAATATATCTTCATAGTATTAGCCCACTTTGAACCACACCTAGTTTGATAACAAACTACTTAACACAAATGCCCTCCTTTGCTGCTACTATAGTAGTCATATACTTAGCGTTTTGTTGTAGTGTCCGTCACAATGTCTCAACTTTGGAACTCATCCAAATCCATCATGGAACATCCTTTCCATTAAATTGTGCCACCCATAGTCTAAATTGAGATAAATTTAATTTGTATCTTGTGACAAAACTAGTATCAATGTAACACTTTACAATGAACTACCTTTAACTATTTGTCACTTATACATTATATATTCTTAGTTCTTCCAAAGCGCATAAGAATATCTTTACTATTGTCCAATGATCATCTTATGAATCATTCTGGTATATGCTCATAACATTTAGAGCATAGGACATTCTGGATATATACATATCATGGTATAATCGATCAAAATCTTCATGTGATTTTACTCACCAAGTGTTGAAACACTTGAATTTTGATACAATCCTTTCCATGCAGCAAGAACCTTTCTTGTTGTTTCCATATTGAACCCTTTCAATATCTCATATATGTATGCCTGGCACAACCATATTAGCGCCTTAATCTATCCATATAGATATTGATGCCGAATATTCCGGGTTTACCCAAGTCTTTCATCGAAATCTTATTTTAATGAAATTCTTAACTTGTGTCAATACAAGATACATCATTTCCAATCAACAATATGTCCTCTACATAATGTATTAGAAATATGTATCAGCGCTCCCACTTAATTTCGTGCAAATGCAAGCATCTTCATCATCTCCGATGAATTTAAACTCTTTTAATAGTTTCATCATGGTGAAGATTCCAACTCTGCTATGCTTACTTAAACTATTGAAGTTTACATGCCCTTTTAGCACCCTTTGATTTAACAAAACCCTTCGGACCATGTCATGTACATGTCCTAGGTTACCGTTCTATTAGAAGAACCTTGTTTTGTTTATTCAACTACCATATACCAAATTATATGTAGTGGTTGCTACATTAATCCGTCAAGACTATATATCGCTATGAAAGATCAAATCTTGTCATAGTCAACTCCTTGAACATTGTCGTAAACTTCTTTCCGACATGTCGACTATTTCATAGATGTTAAACATCCATGTCTTATTTCTTTATAGATCCAAACACGACCGATAGGCTTCACGCCTTTCCGGAGGGTCTTCCAAGTTCAGAAACTTGTTTTCTCGTGTATGGATACTATCACGGATTCTATGACTTCTAGTCATTTTATGGAGTCAGGGCCCATCATCGCTTCTTTGCATGTAGTCGGTTCATCATTGTCAAAACAATAACGACTTGCTTATCAAATCTTACTATTTGATTCTTACCGACCCACACGGTTCTATAGGAACTCTAATCTCCGAGATCACACCTTTTGTAATCACGAGAGCCATGAGCATTGTGGCCACCACGGGACACTTTCCGGCGCTGCGCTACTTAGCACATATAGCTAAGGTTCAACAACCTTATCAAAGTTCTATTGTCCTCCCACTTAACTTTTCACAAAAAATTCCTTCTCAAGAAACTTGACGTTCCAAGTAACAAACTCTTTTGTCCTCGGTGTTATGGAGAAATTCCCAACAAATTCTTTGGGATAACCTACAAAGACGTGCTTATCTAACTTTGGTTGTAAACATTTTACTTATGCATAGCATACCAAAATTTAAGAAAAGACAATTCGGGTTTTATCCCAAACCATAACTCATATGGTGTCATTTCAATGGATCACGATGGTGCTCTTTTCAGTGTAAAAGCGGTAGTCTCTAAAGCTTCAATCCTTAAAACATAATGGCAGTTTTATAAATGACACCCTTGATCTTACCATGTCAAACATGGTCTGATTTTATCTCTCGAATATGCCATACTCCTATGGTTTATCCGGAAACAAAAATAATGGAACAATTCCTCAAGTCTTAGGTGTTTTTGCTAAACATGTAACTCAAATATCTTCCTTTATGATCGAATCATAAACTCTTTATTTTCTTGTTACAATGATTTTCCACTTCATCTTGAAAGTCTTTGAATAATTTTCAAATGTTTCATACTTCTTCCTTATTAAGTAAATATACTTATATATTCACTCAAATTTTCGGAGAAAGCATATGAAGCAAAAAGATCCATCGCATATGGCTACACATAATGGACTATGCACATCAGCATGCACAATTTCCAATAAGCTAGTCATCCGTTCCTCTCTGGCCTATGGACGGAGTTTCACTTATCTCGAGGAAAGTCTCACATGCATCAATTGATCAAAATCAAAGACTCCAAAAATCCATCAACATGGAGTTTCTTCATGTTTTCTTTCAAATATAATTTAAATAGCGATGTCACTTCATAAGTAATCTTTCAATCATTTGTCTTGCGACATTTTAGCAATAGTGTTTATGGATGTGATTTCTCCAACTAGACTTGTAAAAGTTCATCCATCCTTTATGGAATACGGTAATTATTTGAACAACCATTGTTCTCATGATACCGGAACAAAATAACAATTATTTAAACAAATCTTGAAGGCTTGGTTTGATGACAACGAAAAACACAATAACACTTTATTTGTTTTCGGTGAACATCATCACTCATTCTCTTGCTGGTTTACTTAGGCCATTGTAGTTCATGAATTGCGTTGTCCTGTATGACACTTCATACCAACCAATTCGGTATCCAATACCGATATCCAATACCCAAGAACCACATTTTTTTAACAAGCAAGGAATACAACCATAACATGTATATCTTCTATATACCCAAGTTGGACATCTCCAACCTTATATTTTCTGCCAAATATTTTATAGATTCTCTTTCAGCAATTCCTTTTTCTTTTAAAAGAATCTATCAACATCAATAGTGGTGTCATTCACATGACACATAGTACAAAGCATATATAGTCAAATACTAATACCTTTGTACTTGCACTTTGAAGTGGATCACCATCATCAAATGTTTGGCATTCTTTCAAAAATCCATTCTTTAGTAATCTATTAGTGTAGTAAACATTTTACTTACATCTTCTATTCATCCTTATCATGACAACTTTCATGATCAAGCTACTATAGCTTATAAGGAAGAATCACGAGTATAATATCAGTTCCCAAAACCTTTTTAGTAGATTCGGATGCCTAGCATCTCCATCCTTCACAAATTCTCATACAATATGAGAACATGTATTTTGCTAAATTATACTCTATCATAATGCAACCAAAAACATTGTTTCAGATATCACAATATCTTTCACACATGATGGTTTCTGAAACAATTTCCAGCTCCAATATAATCTTGATATTAAAACAACTTTTTGAATATCAATAATCATGGAGGCAAACATGATACTTTAGATACTAACATTGGAATTCTTACTCTTTATTTAATACTACTTATTAAACTTCATGGAGTAAATAGAGTTTGATAAAAGTTTGCAATAGGACTTATAAACTTTAAATTGACATTCAAAACAATACGATACCAGTTCGTAAAGTAAATATCCAGAATTCTATAGTTCTATTATCTCAAATAAAAACTAAGCATAAGGTAGAAAACGAATGCCAATGACTACAACAAACTATGCAAATTCACTTTGATTTAATTTATGAAAAATTTGGTTCGACTAATCCAAATTAGAAATAAACTCCCACTCAAAAACGACATCCCTCATGCCTTTTTGGTGATTACATGAACCAAATCCACTACACCAAGTCCGATCATCACGTGAGTTGATGTAGCTTCAAAGGCGAGCATCTATATGGGCATTGTATCAACTATATGACTCATGCTTAACCTTTCGGTCCGTGTTCCGAGGCCATGTCTGTACATGCTAGGCTCGCCAAGTAAGAACCTTAGTACTCGCATGTGTAAAACTGTCTTACACCCGTTTGTATGAAAGCGTAGAGTCGAGTACACCCGATCATCACGTGATATCTCGAAATACGATCCACAAAATGGTGCATACTTAAGGAAGAACACATTTTTATCTTGATATCTAAAAGAGGGATCATCTTACAATGCTACAGAAAGCGCCAAACTAGCAGTATAAGATGCTAACATCTAATGTGTAAAGTGAGATGATATGGTCCATGCATTTGATCTCTATCACTTGCATCGTGGTATGATCTCTATCATTCCTTTGTGTGTAAGGCCAAGGTCTATGGAACTTACATGTTAAGTGTGTTGTAAGAGTATCTATCATACATCTACTTACAACAATACCATATCAATACACTAGCCTAGCAATGATCTAAACTAGACGCCTCTAATTTATCAATTGCAAGTTTTATGTGGCTTAGGGCTTTTGGAGATAGAACCGTTCTTACCTACGAACATGAACCACAATGAGGATAACTAAGTTATTAGCAACTCGTTGTAAATCAGATATTGACTATAGTAGGAGAGATAGACACCCGCCAGCCACTTATGCAAAACAAGTTGCATGTCAGTCGTGGAACCGGTCTCATGAACGATGACATGTAAGGTTGGTCTGGGCCGCTTCATCCCACTATGCCACCAATATCCAAAATACATAGAAGATGCAATAACATGATCATCATCGTCCACATATCAACATATGTGTACTACCCGTGCTAAGCACCTACGCATAGATCAGGCTCTAATACCACTGTTTGGGTCCGCAACATAGAAAACAAAAAATTTCCTATGGTGTGAACTACACGCCAAGATCTATCTACTAGGTACAAAGCAACGGGTGGACATACATCCAACAAGAACTTACCCTCATAGACAACGAGCTTTGTTAACAAGCAGGAACTCGTGGTTGATGTAGTCGTACACTTGCCGATCTCAAGATCGTGAGGAAGTCCAGCAGGTCCGGCTCCAGCACGTCCATCAGATCCAGCTCCAGCAGCACCAAGTCCAACACCGCAAAGCAGCGGTGCATCCGTGATTGCACACACGTCCGGTGCCCCGACAACCTCCGTCCCTTGCTCCAGCAAAGCAGCGGAAGCAGCAAATCCTTTCCAGATAAATCCACCGGGAACATGTATCTCGCTAATCCGAGACCATGGGGGAATAATACTAGAGGGGGAGAGAGATCCTTCACAAGGAGGTGTGTGTGAGAAGTGAGGAGGGGGTGACCTTTTATAGGAGGAGGGGGTGCCCCTCCTTCATGGCCGGTGCATGGAGGGGGTGACCCTTCACCTCCTCCATTCATGTGGTGGTAACCCCTCCACATTAAAATGCCCCTTCACATTCTCTTTTAAAGTCTCCACTTTAAATGCATTAAATTTCTCCAAATTTAATGCTCTCTCATTTAATAAAACTCTTTTATTATTTTTATTCAGAATTTTGTTAATTACTTTAATTAACAAACATTCACATAAAATCCCCTGCAACATTTCAATATTACATGCAGAACCAATTTCAGCATTTTCACCCGAAACAGTTTCGGTGTCTATTGAAATAATTCCAGCGCTTTCTTAAATATTTATCTGAAACATATTTGCTCCAAATGGTGTCGGTATCCCTTAAGTGTGTCACCCTACGGTTCGTGAATAATGCAGACATGATCGAGACCCCTCTCCGATCAATAATCAGCAGCGGGACCTGGAGATGCATACTGACTCCTACACATTCAACGATGACTTCTGTGATCGTGAGAACCTTTAACGCTAGTAACTAAATCCCTTTGTCCCGCGATATATTACATATCCGAGATTCAATCATCGGTATCTCCATACCTAGTTTGATCTCGTTACCGACATGCACTCTTTTCTCGTTCCCGTGATATAACATTCTAGTGATCACATCACATGCTTGCAAGCTATTTCAATGTGATAT
Source organism: Avena sativa (assembly GCA_916181665.1). Classification (NCBI taxonomy): domain Eukaryota; kingdom Viridiplantae; phylum Streptophyta; class Magnoliopsida; order Poales; family Poaceae; genus Avena; species Avena sativa. Next base: position 409,208,749 of record OV702289.1, on the reverse strand, counting down.
CACCGAGAGGGCCTAGAGTATATCTATCCGTCATCGGGATGGACAAATCCCACTCTTGATCCATGAGCCTCAACATAACACCTTCGTAGCACGGAACCCACCTTTATAGTCACTCTGTTACGGTGTGATGTTTGATGTTATCAAGATACTCTTCCGGTGTTAGCAATTAACATGATCTCATGGTCTAAGGATAAAGATTACTTCGTATGATATTATAGGAATATAAACATAATGACTTTGATCGTAATGCTATACTTCGGATGAATGTTCATCACATCATTCCACCAATGGTGTGACCTTGTTATTAACAACATCCAATGTCCATGATCAGGAAACCTTGATCATCTTGTTAATCAACAAGCTAGTCTATAAGAGAGGCATAACTAGGAACCCTTTTGTTTATTAAACACACATGTATTGATGTTTCCGATCAATACAATTCTAGCATGTAAAATAAACATTTATCATAAACATGGAATAAGATAATAACCACTTTATTATTGCCTCTCGGGCATATTCCTTTCATAACAAGATGGTTCAGATGCATTTCCAAAAATGCACAAGGGCTGAGGAAGGGAGGCATTCAAAAAGTTGATGTTGGTTTTGAGGGTTTTGACTAGAGTATGAGAGGGAATGTTTTTGGAGGGGTTACAAGGTACCAAGGTATCACCAAGTGGATGATGTTGAAGTGCAGATTGAGTAGAAGGGATCCATGCTTGATATTGGTCTTTGTTGACTTGGAAGCTTCTAGAATGGACCACTGCAGAATTGATCTGCCTATGGGTTTTAGATGATCACCTAATAGCTATGGATCATATCCAGATTTGTATTCTTGCCTGAGGGATGAGGATTGGGAAACAACTTGATCCTAGTGGTGAGCTCCTAGAGTGGCTCAGATGAGCTCCTAGAGTGGCTCATACTACTTCCTAAGCAGACAAGTCAAACAGCAGATCAGGGCAACTCATCAGACAGCAGATCAAGGCAACTCATCTTATAAACAAATCAACTACTACTAGGGTTACCATCAAACTAGCTTGTGGTAAGAAGGGGTAATTTTGAAAGGTTGGAGTTTGAATAAGATGAGAGTCCTTGGTATCTCTACCAAGAGTAGAATTTCAAAAGCTTACAAAAAGGTTTTGGAGATCCTAGAGGTAAGGGTAGTTTGAAGGTTCTGTCTTGAAAACATAAGGAGGGTATATATTTCTCCATAGTTTTGTCAATAAAAACTACTAAAATAGTTTTGGTTACCATAGCATCTTGGCTCATGTTTTGAAATGCCAGAACGTTTGAGAATATGTAAGTTGAGACAGGATAGTTTTGGTAAATAGCTTTTGTCAACTAAGGGTGAGGTAAGGAGTATCATAAGATGCACTCTCATGCACTAGCACAAACAAACGACAAGCACACACTGCACCAAGTACAAAAAAAGTTTTTGTTCCCCCTGATTTTTGCATTCTGGTCAACTTATCAGGGTTACTGAAATTGGGATGTTACAGACCTTTCCCCCTTAAAAGAATCTCGTCCCGAGATTCAGGAGAGTAAGGTTAGGGGATTTGTATTTGAGTTAGTGTTGTGTGTTTCGTGCGTACTAACTTGCCGGCTTTGTCTTTGGATGGGGTCACTTTGACAGTGAGGATATACTCCAATCATCTTGCAAGCACGAGTGTCGAGCAGGCTTCAACCAGGATTGCGAGGAGTGATCTCCCAGCTGTTAGGATTTACGGCGTCTCTCGTAAGGGGATTATTGTATTCTAGTATACGACCTTGGGTCCAGCTGTTGGATTGCTTCCGGTAGATGGTTATCCTATTTTGCGGGAAAGACGCAGTCTTTCCCCCTTAGGATTGGACTAGGGTAGATCGGAGAGTTGGTATAGTCTTTTCTTCTCGGAGTCACAGATGGATGTTTGAATGCTGGCGCCCATATTCATTTTGGAAGTCTAGACTGTCAGAGGGCGTCCCATTCTAGAGGTCTTCTGTAGAATCTTCGGGTAGACAGTCTTCTGAGGATTGAGTGGAAAGGCACCGTCTTTCCACCTTAGAGCTTCATCATGGCGCCTTAGGAGTGGTGCGGACCTTCTGCCTGGAAGAGCTGTCCTGGGGTTAGCGGGAGGCTGCATCTTCCTGGAGTCTTGAGTTAGTGTCATTGAGTGATGCACTATTCTATTCACCTTGGCGAGGGTGGTTTCCTAACGAAGCTTTATGGAGGTTAGCTCAAGGCAGGTTAGCGGTGTATGACTAGTGTTTAGTCAGGGATGATGCAGTCAGCTTCCGTGAGAAGGTCTTTACTTGCATCTCTTGCATTGCTTCTGCTTGATGGCGAAGTGGACTCGTTGTCTTCATGCATCCTCGTCTTCAGGGATCTAGGGTATTCTGGCTTTCTGGGGAGGAACTTCCTGTTGGTCGCAGACGTTCCGGGTTGGGGTCTGATGCAACGACTTGGGTAAAACATGCAAGAAGGAAATCAAATCAAGCAAGCATAGAAAATCCAAGGAAGTTATTACATCATCAACCAAACTGCACCCGTGGTCGCTAATAGTACTTAAGCATTACAAAACGCATTCAGGGACGATACATGACTCTACCCTATTGCTAAACGGAGAGTACCGCCACGCGGGTGATTACTCGGAGGGTACATCTGTGGTTCGTGTTGACTCTGGGGAAGGGGTTCCAGTTACTGCAGATCCTCTAGGGTATGCGAGATATTCATCTCGTCTTCAGTGAAGTTGAGAGTGGTGCCGTCCCAAGGTGCAGAGTTGGATGTTGACTCGGTCGGAGCGGGTGACTGTACTATAGGGTGGTACTCATTGATGAAGGAGAGTTCGTCGTCAGTCCAGGGATTTTCATCTTCAGGGGTTGGGGGTACTTCAATGGGCAGCTTCTTCTCCAAGCACGCATTGGTGGCTCTTAGACTTCTTTCGCGCTTACGGAGTAGGTTGATATCCATCTTCAGAAGCAGATTCTCGCGCCTGGCCTTGTCAAAGTCTTCCTAGGAACGTTGCAGTAGATATTCCATGTTCTCTAACTGATTCCCAATGCAGCAGGTGAGGAAAGACTCAGCAGGAAGCCCATCTTGGTCGCGCTTTCCAAACAGGTGGTAAGGGGTATCCTTCAACTCATCTTCATGGATCTTGCAGAGGCGCGCCATGATCTCTTGTATGGCTTGCACCACGCCATGTACCCAGTTGCTGTCGAGGAAGGTGAAGATTGTGGGCACGGTATCCTCATCGGGGGAGGGAATCATAGCCTTGATGACCCATTGCATCACATTGGTGTTACTGTGAGGAAGTTCGTTTCCTTCAATTATGGGCGAGGGTCTCTAGACTATCTTCAGCAGGTTGTGAAGTTGCTCCTCAAATGTCCAAAACTGTCTCCAACAATGATGCGCTCCGAGCAGAAAGAGGCCATCCACAGTAGATTTTTGAGATGGGGTCGGGTTAGTGACAAGTAGTTTTCAAAAATGGAGGGGAAAAGACATAAGCAGTTTTGCAAATAGTCATCTATTCTCCCTAGTCTTTTTAGAAAATAGGTTTGTCGTTTCCTGTCGAACGTCCATGCTAACTAAGGTCTCCTACAGTCAGGATGCTCTGATACCAAGTCTGTGGGCTTCCTGGATTATTCATCCGAGAAATCCCTGTTATGTATATATCCATGTTCGCATTATCAGTGAGCCGTGGAACATAACCGACAAGTATCATTACAACATCTGAAACATAACGAATTACAAGACTTACATAAATGCCATTATGGCTACACCATCCTTAGCAGTGGAATATCATCATGTGCAGAGCCCAATCATGCCTCAACCTACAAGCAGCTGACTGGGAAGACGGCCTAGCTCGCTGGACGTCACCTTAATCTTCCAATGTCGAACCTCTGGAAGTCTGGCCAAGTAAATAGCCAGGGACAAAGGCATGAGTACTTTTGAAGGTACTCGCAAACCACCAGGATAAATGAATTAAGGAAATGCAAGTCTGGCTGTGGTGAGATAGCACTATCTGGGTTGTTCTTGAAAAACCTAGACTACCTCTTGTAGTTATGGCATCTCCATATCATTGTTGAAAAAGAGTTTTGAAAACTTGCCTTTGTTTTATAAGTCTAGACATCTCCGTATCTTTGTTGAAAAGAGTTTTGAAAACAGTTTTGGAGTAAAAACCCTTTTTAAACCTCTTCAACCACCTCGGGTCAAAGCAAAGCCTTGGAACTCGGGTTCCCCTGGAACCTTCATCCTTTCATCTATTCTTTCCCAACAAACACCGTTTGGGTACTCCTAGCCATCACCTTTCCAACCGTCCTTGACCGCGGACATGGCTATTCGAATAGATTATACTCTGCAGAGTTTGCGCACTTTCCCCACAAGAATCAATACATCCGCCGGGATACAACCACGGCCCACTACCACTATATATGGGGGTCCAGATAATCAAACCTAACCTTTCGCTTGTTGACCCTAGCAAGGGCTGCTTTTCCTTTTGGGTTTGTTCTCTCCGGCAACGAGTATGTGGCTCCCAGCCATAGTCCTGCCTTCCGTACAAGCGCATACCCAAGTCGCAACTTGGCGTATACCTTAATCTGGTGACTCCACTTCCTTCCGTACCACCTAAGTCATACCGTCCGCGGGAGACCCAATTGTTGCACCGGCCTCCTGCCAGAACAGGCTCACTCTTGCCGAAGCAAGCTACAGGCTTCAGATCCGAGATCTGGTAGTGCCTGCCCGGGCTTCAAGGGATCTCTCCCTGTAAGCATTTTACAAGCTGCCTCGGCTAATGAAGACAAACTGCGAGCTAAGCCCCAACACCTAGGGTAATGTGGTTGCACTGATGAAAATTGCTCCGGTAAAGGCGTATACCATCCCTTCACTTTCTCATTTTTCAACAACACCATTTCTTTCGTTAAAACCTCCACTGGAAATGATGCCTCTTCCCAGGGGTTTTACAAAGCAGTTTTGAAACCTTTGTAGTGGGGTAAATCCCAAAACAGTTTATTTTCTCAAAGCCGGGGTTTTCAACGAGGTAGGATGCTGACCATCATACTCTCGGTATAAGGGGATAAAATGGTAGGTACATCAGGGTGGTGCCACGAGGGGCACAAAGTCATAACTTGGAGGAGCCAAGTTATTAGCGCAGTATTCATAAAACAAGACATGTAGATAAGTAATGCAATTTATAAAGGGGATACAAAACAGGTAAAAGAGAGTAGGAAAAGTATCAAAGTTCAGGAATGGTGGCTTGCCTGTGATCAGCAATAAGTCCCTGGACTTCTTTAGATAAGCAAGAATACCCAATAAATAATAATAAGAAGTCCCTTCCTTCTTGTCGTCAAACTCTCACACTATCGTCGTCATCGAGTATACATGCAAGCAGACAATACCACAATCAATACAAGGAATACAAGCATCAAACCATTCAGCAAACCAACATTAGGGAAACTACTGAACTAGAAGGTTTTGGAGAAATTGGGTAGTAAGGGGTGGAATTACTAGATTACCATTGTAGTGTTTTTCCATTTGGAAGATAGTTGTCAAGGCTAAATACCTTGTACTTGGATTGGGATTATGAGGTCTATAGGATACCAACGTGCAACCATGATATCCTCAGATAGGTCTTGACAAAACAAAACCATCACAAGTGGTTTCACTTGATTATCAATTTCCTAGATTTAAATATGCCTTTTATAGTGGAATAAACTCTAGTTTGAGGAAATAATTCACCAGAATTTGTCTAGAGCTCTAAAATTATTTCCTTGGGTGATTAGGTAGTGTTTGATGTACTGAACCACCTAGAATTGGAATCCTGACCAAATAATTACCAGAATGCCCTTAATAATTCATCAAAGGCAGTTCTCTAAGGTTTTTCTCTTTTTCACCAGATTAATTCTATAGAAGTTATTAAGTTGATTCCAAGGGTATGTGGTAGACATTTAGAATACCTTTTTGTAGGAATTGGATTCACTCTTTTTGGAGTTGCCAAACTCCTGGAGTGATTTATTTAGTGAAAATACCCCTTATAGAAGTATTTAAATCACTAAAATTCATCCAGAGCTCAATAAATTTTGTGCTGCTGGGGATTGATACATTTTGATACTATGATGTACTGGGAGGTGGAGTCAGGTCAATACCACATTTGGTTTGACCTAGAGAAATTATCTAAGGTAGATAAAGGCTATTTTTGTTAAAGACACACTTCTGCTCACCTTGGCATAAGACCTAGGCTAGGTGACAGGTATTTCAAATACCTTTCAGAAGAGCTTTGGTTATCTCCTAATGGATATGTAGAACTCTCTGAGGAATTTAATTAGGGTAAAATACACCTGGCAGCAGAATAATCACCAACAAATAATGGAATTTATTTTTGACTTGGGATTGCTTCTGCATGATTGAGAAAACAACAGGGAACTACCAGAAATTTATATTTTGGCATTTGGATTTTATTTACATTTTCAAAAGGATTTAAACCTACTGGTCTTTTTCTGGATCTGAAATAAAAGAAAAGAACAAAGGGTAGCTAGGCCAGGATCTGGGGTAGTACTGGGCCACAGGGGAAGAATCGGCGCACTGCGGGAGGCACGGCGCGTGGGAGCCGCGGCTTGAACCTGCCAGACGGGGCCCGGCAGTCAGCGAGAGAGGGGGCACAGGGGGTATGGGCGAGTGCTGGCCGTTAGATCTAGTGGAGATCTACGGCCCAGGTGCTTCTCCTTCCTCTGTCTGAACTCGACAGGGAAGGAACCCTAGGGCGGTGCCGGCGAGGTCAGGGTGCTCACTAGAGGGACGGGGAGGGGCTGGAAGACGACGGGGACGACGTGGTGCTTGATGGCGGTCCCGGCGATGGGTGGCACAGTGGGGTTGGCCTCCGGGAAGTAGCCCGCGCGATGAAGGCCGAGGGTGACCTCGTCGGAGCTCGACGGCAACGGCGGAGGAGTCGATCCTGAGCAAAAATAGGCATAGGGTTAGGTAGAGGATAGGTAGGGGAATCAACCATGCGACATGTAGAGGAGGGGGAGAAAGGAGGAGAGAGCCTTGCTCGATTTCTTGAGGAGGCCGAGAGCTCCTCTTCTTCTTCCTCTGGACAGCACAGGGCAGGGGAGAGGGAGTGGAGCGTGGGGAGAGTGAGTGGAGGTGGGAGGGAACAAATGAGGGGCAAGGGCTCACTGGGGGAGGTCTTTGGCCTTTATACCATGGAGGAGGGGTAAATGGAGTAAATGTCCCATTTGGACATGGGGAGGGGGAATGCTGGCCAGGGGTTGGTCCAGGGGACGGTGGGGAGGGGTAGGAATGGTTTTTGGTCGTTCTGGATCAAAGAGGGAGGGGGTGGCAGCTGTGGTAATTAATTGAGGTAGATCCTTGTAAGATTTGGGGTTGTCTCTCTCTCTCTCTATTAGTACAAGGGTAAAATGGGCAAGGCTGGGGTGGAGCTACAATGGTGTCGACCTGGGGTGTGTCCTAGTGCTGAGGGTAAGCATTGAGCAAGTTTTGATGAGATTTGAAAGTGGTTTGAGTAATGGATTTGCTTAATTGGCAATTTTGATCAAATAGGTGGTTATGAAGAAGGTCCAAAAACTTGCATTGGACAGGATGAGGAAATGGTACTGGTAGATAGATGAGGTCTAGGTAGACTCCTAGGATTTATTTGGGATTTTTATAAGGTGTTTTAGTCCTCGTAAATCCATTTATTCAAAAAGGGCAGAAGTAGTTTCTAGAAGATCTTTTGATATTTTTACATTTGGACATGGTTGGTTCTTGATTGGAGAGGGTCCCAAATGTGAATACACACTTAGGGGACTTTTCCCAAGATTTATTGTGGCTTAAAAGTATTTAAGACTATTATTATTCCAATTCAGCCATTTAAGAAAATGGGCAAAAAGAAATAATAAAGCTTCTCAAAAATATTTATTTTTGAGATGGGAAGGGAGAGGATGATAGATGGATCTCAAAGGAGTCAAAAGTTGGAGAAGTGTTTTGGTAAAAACCAAACTTTCCATTGGGAGAGTGGATTTGAGATTTTGTCTATTAAAGGAATTAAGTAGATTTGGAGCCATAATAATTATGGGTAATATTTGATAAATCTTGATGATCAAGGTAGTTGATGTAGACAAGGTGTAGAAAGCATTTGCAACCTTGGGAAATGGAAATCCAAGTTGAATAAGATGGAGAACAAGGAGTTGTGGATCTAGGGAGATGTTATTTTTATACCACCTAAACATGGTTGTATCTTGGAGTTCAGAGTTCACCTTGATGCAAGGGATAGGTTGATAGGTAGACCAAGTCATATAGATGAACATGACAGGAAGAGTTTGAATTAATTGCATTTGAGGTGATCTAGAAGTGATGGCAAACTTTGTTGAAAATAAGGCTGCCATACAAAATGAGTCATGATGCCTTATAAACCATGTGGGTTTAATAAGCTCAAGGATCCACTTGGAACAAGTGAAGTAGTTTTTTATAGACCTATATGATTAGAACGCAAACATGCAATGGGTTGGTCCATAGAAGGTTGGATGATGGTGTGAGCTTCTTTCAAAGTAGGCATAATGACTAGATTTGCAGGAAAAGTTATTTTCTTGCCTACAAAACCATCAAGAACAAGTGGGTTGGAGGATGATCTAGCCAAGGGCAAAAGTTGGCCTTGGTAGTCCTCAGGATGGTTAACAAGAGATGGTTCAGATGCATTTCCAAAAATTCACAAGGTCTGAGGAAGGGAGGCATTCAAAAAGGTGTTGTTGGACAGTTTCCAAACTTAGTCAAATTTGGCAGTTTTGAGGGTTTTGACTAGAGTATGAGAGGGAATGTTTTTGGAGGGGTTGCAAGGTACCAAGGTATCACCAAGTGGATGATGTCAAAGTGCAGATTGAGTAGAAGGGATCCATGCTTGATATTGGTTTTTGTTGACTTGGAAGCTTCTAGAATGGACCACTGCAGAATTGATCTGCCTAAGGGTTTTAGATGATCACCTAATTATGGATCATATCCAGATTTGTATTCTTTCCTGAGGGATGAGGATTGGGAAACAACTTGATCCTAGTGATGAGCTCCTAGAGTGTCTCATACTATTTCCTAAGCAAACAAGTCAAACAGCAGATCAAGCCAACTCATCAAACAGCAGATCAAGGCAACTCATCTTATAAACAAATCAACTACTACTAGGGTTACCATCAAACTAGATCGTGGTAAGAAGGGGTAATTTTGAAAGGTTGGAGTTTGAATAAGATGAGAGTCCTTGGTATCTCTACCAAGAGTAGAATTTCAAAACCTTACAAAAAGGTTTTGGAGATCCTAGAGGTAAGGGTAGTTTGAAGGTTCTATCTTGAAAACATAAGGAGGGTATATATTTCTCCATAGTTTTGTCAATAGAAACTACTAAAATAGTTTTGGTTACCATAGCATCTTTGCTCATGTTTTGAAATGCCAGAACGTTTGAGAATATGTAAGTTGAGCCAGGATAGTTTTGGTAAATAGCTTTTGTCAACTGAGGGTGAGGTAAGGAGTATCATAAGATGCACTCTCATGCACTAGCACAAACAAACGACAAGCACACACTGCACCAAGTACAAGAAAAAGTTTTTGTTCCCCCTGATTTTTGCATTCTGGTCAACTTATCAGGGTTACTAAAATTGGGATGTTACAATGGTGACGGTGACGATGATGAGACGATGACTAGGCATCATCGGCACCAGACATAGCGTTTACATTTATTTTTATTTTTTAGATGGTTTTCCTTTGTTTATGGAGGTAAAGTATCGGTGGCACGGATAGATAGCTGGGACGGATAGAGAGGGGTTATCCTGCCTGTTGGATCATAGAGCATGATCCGCGTGACATCTGTTTCAACCAATTAGGGCGTAGTAGCTAGAGTGAGCACACGTTTGTGCATTTGGTAGAGGGAAAAACACACTAAGGGGTTCAGATAGAAAATATAACAGATATAAAAAGAATTGCATTGATCCGCGTGACATCTGTTTCAACCAATCAGGGCGTGTCATTGCAAGTGTTCTTCTCCTAAATCACACTGATCCACATGGCCACACACACTCTAGTGGATTTAGTGGTGCAGCTTCTATCACACTGGTGCAACATGCAATGTGGAAGCTGCTTTCCTATGTGTTTTCTGGTCAGTGTGCATAATTGTGGTTTTGTAAAAGAACACATGCAATTATGCCACTCTAGCATCTATCAAAATAGGTCCATGAACCCTAGCAGCATGCTGGGATTCAATTGCAATATGCATTGTATCACCAGTTTGAAAGATGCTGCATCACCACACCCATGTGTGTGTATCAGTGTGCATCATTATGGTTTTGGAAAAGAACACATGCAATGATGCCACTCCAGCATGTGTCCAACCATGTCCAGGAACCCTAGTAGCATGCTGGGATTCAACTACAACATGCATTGTATCACCAATTTGAAATATGTTGCACCACCACACCCACTTTGTTGTGTGTGTATTAGTGTGCATCATTGTGGTTTCGGAAAAGAAAACATGCAATGATGCCACTCTAGCATGTGTCCAAACATGTCTAGGAACCCTAGCAACATGCTAGGATTTAACTGCAACATGCATTATATCACTAGTTTGAAAGATGCTGCATCACCACACCCACTTGGATGTGTGTGTGCATATCAGTGTGCATCATTGTGGTTTGTAAAATAACTCATACAATGATGCTACTCCAGCATGTTTCCAAACATGCCCAGGAATCCTATAGCATTATGCTGGGATTCAACTGTAACATGCATTGTATCACCAGTTTGAAAGATGCTGCATCACCAGACCCCCTTGGATGTGTGTGTATCAGTGTGCAAGATTGTGGTTTTGTAAAAGAACAAATGCAATGATGCCACTCCAGCATGTGCCCAAACATGTCCAGGAACCCTAGAACATATTGGGATTTAACTGCAACATGCATTGTATCACTAGTTTGAAACATGTTGCAACACCACACCCACTTGGATGTGTGTGTATTAGTGTGCATCATTATGGTTTTGGGAAAGAACACATGCAATGATGCCACTCTAGCATGTGTCCAAACATGTCCAAGAACCCTATAGCAGCATGCTGGGAATCAACTACAACATGCATTGTATCACTAGTTTGAAAGATGTTATGTCACCACACCCACTTGGATGTGTCTGTGTATATTAGTGTGCATCATTATGAAAAGAACACATGCAATGATGCCACTCCAGCATGTATCCAAACATGTCCAAGAACCCTATAGTAGCATGCTGGGATTCAACTAGATGTCATTGCATGTGTGTTCTTTTCATAAACCACATGGATCCACTAGATGTCATTGCATGTGTGTCCTTTTCATAAACCACATGGATCCACTGATGTCATTGCATGTGTGTTCTTTTCATAAACCACATGGATCCACTAGATGGTATTGCATGTGTGTTCTTTTCATAAACCACATGGATCCACTAGATGTCATTGCATGTGTGTTATTTTCATAAACCACATGGATCCACTAGATGTCATTGCATGTGTGTTCTTTTCTAAACCACATGGATCCACTAGAGTCATTGCATGTGTGTTCTTTTCCTAAACCACATGGATCCACTAGATATCGTTGTGTGTATGTTCTTGTCCTAAACCACATGGATCTACTATATGTCATTGCATGTATTTTTTTTTCATAAACCACATGGATCCACTAGAGTCATTGCATGTGTTCTTCTCCTAAACCACACTGATCCACATGGCCACACACACTATAGTGGATTTTGTGGTGCAGCTTCTATCACACTGGTGCAACATGCAATGTGGAAGCTGCTTTCCGATGTGTTTTGTGGTCTGTGTGGATCAGGTGTTCTAGAAGAGAGCCCCTTCTAGAAGCATCGAGCGGTTGCAGGTTAGTTATGCGTCCCGATTGTTAGGCACCATTGGACTAGGGAGAATGGACGATAAGGATGTCCTTCGTAAGGCGATCCACGAGTACTCTGTTCCGCGACCTAATTGGTAGTGGCAACCATGAGTGGGACTACGTCCTTGCCCTTATCCCCGTGACTTCGGGTGAAATCTCAGATCGTGTTCCTTCATCACCATGGAGAGGCCCAAACTTAGCTTGTACGAGGCTCAGATGTTCGCCCACTACGACATACTCGTGCCTCCTCTCGCGAGGCTTCTGGCCGTCTTCGAGCTTAGCTATGCCGGGGTGCCTATCACGCCGCTCTTGCATGATAACGCGTTGGTGCGGAAGATCAAGGAGTTGCGCTACCAGCTGCCGGAGTGAAAGAAGGCAATGGACCGGTACTCGCGCACAAGCGCGTACTGATCAAAGTTGTTCAAGAAGGAGCGGATGGCGTTGATTGAGCTGTGCGGAACCCACCGGCGGGAGGTGCACCTGGATCTACACAACCCTGAAGGGAGGCAGTGCTTCTGGGCAGTGCATGAGCATATGACCTCAACCGTTATCGATGCGGCGCACCGTGAAGAATTCATAAGGAGGATGAACACGGGGGGGGGGGGGGGGGGGGACGTCGGCATCGAATCCGACGCGGAGGAGGCAGACGGCGACGCGGACAATGTCGTCAATGATGAAGACAACGGGAGCGTCATAGTCGGATAAGGCCACTTTAGCCTACATTTAATCTATGTACGGTAGCTTAATGGCCTCTTTGATTATGGTCACTTTAGTCATAGTCGATTAGCGTCATAATCTATATATATTGGCTATGTTTTAGGTGTCTTTGTCTTTGAAACTAATAGAAAGTTGTCCTATTCTGATAAAGAAAGTCCGTGCATTCCTAGCACAACCCCATCTGATGGGACAATACGCTGACTCTCCTCCCAGCACTTGATGGCACAACCATAATTTTGGAGTGCGCTAGAGGAGAAGAGGACGAGCGTGTTGTAATAGTCTAACAATATTTTATGAGGAGTAATTTCTGTGGGCATATCTTGGCCATGTTCTACGTGTCTTTGTCTTTGAAACTAATCAAAAGTCGTTCGATTCTGTAAAACAAAGTTCGCATGTCCTGCCACATTTGATAGGACAATACACTACCAGCACTTGATGGCACAACCATAATTTTGGCGTGTGCTAGAGGATATGGGAATCCAAGGGAGATGGGAACTAGTGGCTACGTCCATGCACATGTAAAAATTAATATAATAATATTTAAATAGTTGTAATCTAGTCCACATTGACCCAAACACAGACACATTGCATATGCCAGATATAAATAAAGACGACACGACTAGTTAGTTTCAATAATAATTCAAGAAACGACGTTATTATGCTCGCTTCTTTTTGATCCTCTTAGGGCCTGTTTGTTTGGGTTGTGGCTGACCGGCTGTGGCTGGCTGTGAAGGAAAATCTACTATACAGGGGAAGCTGTTTTTCTGAGTTTGACTGTTTGGTAACTTGGATGACTATCTGGCTGCATGCTAAGGAATTGTTTGAAATGCCCCTGAAATTTAGATAACATGTATAATTCACCGTTGAAGTGTATAACCACATATGTCCATATAAAATACCATGAATTCACATAATCCCTCTGACCCAAATTAGTTGACTAAATTTCTCAAGATACAAATGTATCTAATACTAAATTATGTCTAGATACAATCGAATCTAGATAAATCTCAGTCAACTTATTTGGATCGGAGGGACTATATCATTGTCCAAAATTCATATCCATATCTATACCTTTATACAAATAAGGTAACATCATCATGTCGTTACACTCGTCAATAACTTAACTAACATGAATCGATCATCTCCTTCTAGCATTGAACTATCCGGCATGCAACACGAGCAGTACATGTCAACGTACGGTAGCAGTACCATCAAGCAAATGGTAACAGCATGCAACATGAGCAGTACCCGTTAGTAGCGGCATGTAGCAGCAACGAAAAACGTATCAACACGATCTAGGCAAGGCCTCACGTTTGCTTGTTCTTCTCGGTCTGGGAGGAGGACAACGGGGTAGGAGGTGATGCAGCGGGGTTGGGGTTAGGCAACCAACCGGTGGCAGAAATCGATCTGGTTGCGGATGGATTTTTTTATTCGGCAAAGGACTTGGCGCTGGCATGCGGTGGCAATCTGCTTGTAATTATCACAAAAACGATTTGGTCGCTAAGGCCAAAGCCACGGGAAGCACCCCGGCAGGTGATTTCCCGAGTCTGCCTGTTATGCCTACGTGCTTCGGCAAAGCCCACCACGCAGTTGTCCCATTTGTTTTGTTTTCCTGGCTTCTTCTACTGGAAAGCTACCAAAATCCCAAACAAACACTCCTTATTAGTCTGCGCCCGCGCTGCATTAAACAACAGTTGATGAGGATGGAAACAAAAATGATCAAAATGGCAAATAAAACAATTTTTAAGCTTACCTATCATCTGGAGAATCATATAGAGTTGAAATTGGCAGGGATTTATTATTCCTCCTGCAGTTAGCCGAAAGATCCTCAAGAACATCCTGAATTACCCCTGCAACTTCTTCATATTCTAATACACCTCCATTATTTTCCTTTTCCTTCCCCTTCCGCTTACCCTATTGTTTCGTTTCACCCCTATCCTCGCCGGCACCTCCACTTCTTCATAAATTTGCTGCTTATCGATGTTTTTCTCCGAATGCTCATCCCCATTTTCCTCCGCCCATTACACTTCCTCAAGTTCTTCGTTTTCTCACTGCTCTTCCTCTAGTTCTGGCTGAGAAGCCTCATTTTCTCCACCGAGGTGTGAACAGGGAGAAGATCTTGTGTAACTGGGTTTTTGCACAACCTCTTGATATGGCCGAATCCTCCACACCGTTTGCATTTCCTTTTCCTTGCTCCTAGCCTTGAACCTTTATCAGTGGATGCTTCGATCCTTAGCTTTCTAGGCCTCCCATGTGGCATCCTAATAGCTGGTGGTTGAAGTTTGAACCCTGGATCGACAATCTCTCAATCATTTTCATCAGCCATAGGTGGTATGTTTTCTGCATAAGTTGCAGCATACTTGTCCACGAAGAAATAGTTGTCAACATAGTTCTCTATTTAAGCTCCGCTACCTCTAAGCTTTAAGATGAAGTACAGTGCATGGTGACATGGAAGACCAGTAATATGCCACTTCCTACATGAACAAGTCTTGTTTCTAATGTCTACAATATACCTCCATTTATTCCTGTGCTTGTATTCTGCATAAACCTCAACCAATGTACTGGAACTTCTGACCATTCTCATCTTTATCGTTCTCATTGCCCTGGTTCTTGCATTAAGTAACATAATCATCTTTGGAACTATTTTATGGCCTAAAAATTTTCTTGCACAAATTATTTGCCTCAAATCTATCTTCACCATTATCCACTGTCTTATTGAATCCAACAAAATAACAATTGCAAGTGTCTTCATGCTCGAAATCTTAGCATCGAAACTCTCTGCCAAATTATTGCAAACATAATCCACCTTGCTTAACTCATCAAACTTGCTTCTGGCCCATAGCTTGGTGTGATGTTCTTCAAGGTATTTTTTCACCTTTGGCACTACATACATGTTCTACATGTAAGTAGCACACACACTTGGGGTGTATGTGTATGTTGAATCGCCACAAGTTCTCTTCCAAGGTATTTCCTTTGAACTTCTTCGTGAAATTAGTAGCAAGGTGCCGCATGCATTCCCTATGCTCAACCCTAGGAAACACAACATCAACAACATTCTCAAGCCCCTTGCATGCACCAATGTATATCACCAAGCCTTCAGGGTGACCAATTAATATCCGTAGTCTCTACATGAACAATGTCTAGCTTTCATCTAATTCACCCTCAAGAACAGCATAATCTACGGGAAGATGCCAATTATGCGCATCCACAACACAAGCAGAAGCAACATGTCCCATAAATTTCCCTGTTAAAGAAGTTCCGTCTATTGCCAAGTATGGCCTACAGCCGTCTAGGAACCCCTTCCAGCTTGCCTTTAGGCAGACAAAACATCTCCTGGAGCATTTCTTATCTGCCTGCTTATACCTGACCCCCCTTGAGACCTTTTCTCTTCCTTTCACAACCTCGTAATCGATGTCAACAACACTACCAGGTGATGTTTTCTCTACCTCATCTTTGAAACTATACAACATGTGAAAACTGTCATTCCACTTTCCTTGAATGAAGTCTAGAGCAATCTCCTTCCCATCAAAGACTCCATGGTAAGGAATCAGAATGTTAAACTTTTTGCTAATCTTTGTTCTAAGTTCAGCAGGTCCAATGTTATGATCCTGCCTCACCTAATCAAATACAGTAGCAGCAATCCACTTGGTTGTCACCGGTCTAATTTTATCACTTAAAGAAGTATTAGGGAAGTTGTGTTTCTTCATGTTTACCTTGATCCGCATTCGATAAGATTCCAAATAAATGAGAGCTAATTATCAGCAGAATAAATATGAGAAAGACTGAAACTAAATGTAGCTATTGCAACCTGAAATGGGTGTATACCCCACAATGGAGATGCATGCAATCTCTATTTACACACATTACTTTCCCTATAATGCACCCTAAATCTCTTTTGGTCGCTCTTTTCAATGATAAATTCAAACCCAAGTCTAATTGCATAGGTAGCAACTTCATATCTATAGTGCTCCATAGTATCAAATACAATCCCCTCATCAATTGTAGGATTGTCCTTGTAAAAGTGTATCACTGGCCTGTCCTCATTTTCATCATCTTATCTGCATCCCATTTTTAGATCTTCACATTCCTTTTCCTCGTCAGTCCCATAGTAAGGCACAAAGTTTGAATCAACCAAATATTCCCTACTCTCCATCCTATCAGGGTCAGCAGCCACGTCTGGATATGCTTTCTCATCATCATCAACATCTTCAAGCACAAAATCATCCGCACTGCCACCCATTTCAGTGTCTTCATGCTCGCTTGATAATTCATCATGCTGAAGGACAAGTTGTGAAGACGTCTTGAGGTTACCAACACATATCCTTGCCATCACCACGGGACTAGAAACACTAATTGGGGAATGCAGAGAAGGAATTACGGTTCTTACCCTTCAATGAGGACGTATGTCACCTTCACTAGGCTCCAGACCTCCAAAGCTTTGCGCCCTGATTCCTCTTCCCATGTTTTGTTCTTATCTATGCTCTCCAGACTAAAAGGAGATTTCGTGCTCTCTAGCCATGTAGGACCCATCTCCGTGTTCTTCGGCCGCATAGGATCCATCTCCAAGCGGAATCAGGATCACTAGAGTCGTTGGGCGCCTCACCCAATGCCCAACTCTCAGTTTTTGTTCCAGTCACGCCTGGGCGGTGGACGACGCCTAGGAAACAGGGCAAGGAGACAAGGCGGTGCAAGGAGGGAAGGGGATGCTAGGGAGGGGAGGGCGGGAGGACGATGGCCCAAGGGGAGGATGAGAGTGGTGCACGACTAAACGGAGTGGTGGAGGGAGGACCAGCGGAGCGAAGCGGAGCTGGGAGCAAAAAAACATGAAAAATTGCACAATAATGTGTTGGGGGAGGGGGACACTAGTCCTCGAACCTGGGATGCGCGCCGTCGATGGTGGAGGAGGCTGGCCCGCTAGTCAGAACATATGCCATGTCGTGATCCCCTATTTCTGATGCCCTTTAGAGAATAGAAAACATGCCACACTGTCATCCCCTGTTTCTAATGGTGTTGCTACAATTCGACAATAAATAGTGGCATAGAAATAATATAGTATAAACATAAGGGCATAGTCATCAATATGTTTAAAATGGAACCCAGTTTGTTCGGTCTCCTACCTGTCCTAGTACATTGCCCGATTAGGTGGATATCCACGACCGATCTTTTGAATATGTTCACACTCTTATGCTGAGAAGGGAAATAAAGATTCATCGGTTAATGCAATGAGTGTCGAATTATTACCCTCTTAGGAAATAGGAGATGATTATTTTCACGCGTTCCCGGAGTCCACACCTACTGTCAGTTTGTCAGTCCCCTTCTTTATCTAACCCTAGTTCCCCTTGCGCAGCTCCACCCCACCGCACCACCTAGGGTAATATGGCCCCACCGAAGCAGCCGCTGCCACGGCCGCCGCCGAAACTGGGGTATTAGGCCCCTCTAAGGCAGGCCATGAAGCTCTACTTCAAGTCCGGTCTCCCATTGCCATGCCAGGTGGATGATTTCGCGGACTGTGCAGCATTGGCTGCGACTGCGGCGGCGTCGGCATCGACTATGGCAAGGAGGGCCAAACGAGCTCTGTGGAGAATGTGCACGACAGCATTATGATATTCTCTACGAAGGGGGAACAAGGTACATGTCAAATCATTCATGAGAGCATGCTGCCTAGGGTACAAACCCTCGAACAAGGCATCTCCAATGTCTAGGATTTCTCGCGTCCATGCTTCGGCGTGGGCGACCTTACTGTAGTAGGGGAGGCTAGGAACACGCCGTCTATGGGAAAGATGCTCCAGCCATTGCACCGTCGGTGGCCAGACCGTGACGGCGACCAAGTGTCTATACTCAGCCTGTTGGATTGTTCGACAGCTGGAGCTGACGGCGGGCAATGGCGCCGGAATTCAGGTTCCAATTCACACGGACCTATGATCCCAACCTTCAGATGCCGAATTTCAGGTTCTAAGATATCGTTGCGGTGGCGCGGATGGTCATGCTGAACCGGGATTGGTGCAAGCAAAGTGGTCATGCATGAACGATGCAGATCTCTTGAAGTTTGGCGGGAAGAAAAAGATCAGTTGGGGTTATATGATCATTGAACTTATGTCCTCTCAAGGCAATTGGCCAGCCAACTTTTCTAGTGGAGATCTGCAGTTTCTTCAGTGAAGAATAGTTAAGTTCAGACTGAAGAATGGCTTTTGTAGATGGAATGCTGACGCATCGTTTCGTAAACTAGTAGAAAGCTTAGCCCACTGTTGTGTAGATATCAGACCCTTTTGTATGTAAGTACTACTGACGTAAACAGAAAACTATCAAGTATCTATTTCCTTCAATTACTACTCGTTGTTAAATCCAGTTAACTGCCATTTTTATCCAAGGAAAACAAAATCCAGACAACAGTTTATGTACTAATTTTGCATGGTTTATTCATGCACGTTCCATACAAAATAACTGACCATTTCGAACAAACATCGGTAAATATTATAGTTAAGCAATTCAGACATAACAATTTGCATTTTCACTGGACCTTGATCAATCAGAATACATTGTCTCGCGGGCATGGCCGGGTTGAACATGACACTCCCAACAAACTAAGTCCTAGCACCATAGTACCAATTATAGGGTTTGAACTAAGGATACAGTCCTATAAAACCCCATTTTTCATTTGTCTTGTGCTGTCAGCTAAATGGTCCCGCAGTTCACCGTGTTACAAAACCAATATACAGTGATATATGGATCAACATGTAATCTTTGTTTGAAACAAGAATCATTATTGTCTTCTGGATCGCTCAACACTTGGAAAAATAATCTAGCTACCTTGTACTTGAAGAGGAGATGAACTACATTTTCCTGGCAACCATAGAATTGACATTGCTCATTGCTAGTCCACCATCTTTTCAGGAGTTTGTCCTTCATAGAAATAATAAAGCAAGGTGTTCAATACAAATGCATTAGACACACATACTTTAAATTCATTACCCACACATACTACATCAATTCAAACTATTACATATTATTAGTCCAGGCTAACTACCTGCTACGCTCACCATACTACAAATTCATTAGCCAAACATACTACAGCATTCACTAGAGCTCTGTCTTCACTCGAGGGAAATCAGAACCACCATCTTGTCCACACCCAGTTCCCCCACCAAAATTGTGTGTGCCGTCACGAAACGGTGGTGGTCCTGTGCCATCGATCCTTCCAGGACAACACTGCAGGCGACGGGGACGCTTTCTGGCCGCCTCATCAGGGTCTTGAATGCCATGTACCGATTCTAGAACCTCCTCCAGGTGGATCATGACTGGGTGCTTCCAGCAAAGTTGTGGTCCTGTCCTACTTGGAATCTCCACCTTGTACATCTTAGGAACGGCGTCAGAATCTTTCAACCACACCTTTACCTCGATGATCCATTTTTCGCTTGGTAGAACGATCTCCACCAGCTCGCGGCCAGGGCTACTAACGACCTGCTTGAGGGCCTCCGGCTCCCAAGCATCCAATGGGAGGCCGTCAAAGCCGAGTTTTGAGAAGAAACGAAGCTGCCCCAAGCGATCATCCCACCCACAGGCATGATGCCAACGCATGAAGCTCATTTTCTCCCCGCAGCACTCGAAAGAACAGGAAGAATGCAGAACACACTCGGTGTCTGAGCTGTGCTCAAACCGGACGAAAAATCGAATGGTGGCACGCATACCTCAATCTTGACCACATTTTGTCTAATCCCAAAACGAGACATGAAAGCCGCCAGCAAGTCTGGCGGTGACACAGCATGACGGATGCCCAGCATAGTGGCCATGAGAGCATGGTCGTCAAACTGCTGTGCCATGGCTACCATGCCTTGGGTGCACGACAACAGGCAACCGCCCGAGGCCGGTCGCCGACCAGGATTGCTTGACGGGATGGGCTTCACCGTGTGAGAAGGACTAGCAGAGGCGAGAGACTAGTCCGAGGATGTAAAGCTCCGATACGGCGGATGATGCAATGGTGACAACTGCGAGCTTCGATTAGGGGGTGGGAGGTTGACCGGACATGGCGGGGACACAAGGAGAGCAAGTGCGAGCTTCGATCTGAGACGAGCTGCCGGAGCTAAGCAAAGGTTATGGGGAGGGGAGCAGGGAGAAGAGCAGAGCAGAGCGAAGAAATAGATCTGGTCCACGCAGGGGTAAACTAATCCATGACCGCAAAGGATAACGGGAAATACTGATAGGGCGGGCCAATAAGAGTTGACCTAACAGCGGTATTTGTGTTCAACCATTTTTCGTCTAGTTCAAACGACCGTTTGACTCTTATATTTGCGAGAGAATTCCTTATTTGACACTATCTCCAAATTTTGTTCCCTATTTGACCCTGGAAAATAAATTCTTCCTTATTTGACACAAGGTGTAAATTTCTTTCCTAATATGACACCCTAGTACATTTTGAGAACTGATGGTGCTACTTGGGGATGTAAAAAGACATTTTTGCCCCTGATGTATAATGAGACAAAAAAAATACAAGACAAAAAAAGGGAGATTGTTATTGTTGGTTAAATGACCTAATGAGAACCCCCGATACTTGGTCACGGGACGATTTTTGTTCACAACTTGGTCCTATTCACGTGTGCACGGCCGGACCGTGCAAAGTACGCGATATACTATGTTTGAACAACCAAGTCGTAGCATCGGTCAGCTAATTTATGGACGAGGCAGTACTAATGTGACCTTGTATTTAACCACATAATTCAGTATGAACAACACAATTGGTGGCTGCCTACATACATTGAGAAAAATTTGCATCCGTAAATAAAGTAATTCCTCTGACCCAAATTAGTTAATTTAGATTTGTCTAAACGTATGTATCTAGACTTGTTTTAGTGCTAAATACATTCGAATTTAGACAAAATTAAGTCAACTAATTTGGGTTCGAAGGAGTATTATACACACATGCTACATCGGCCGCTTGTACTGTTGTACTAGTTCGACATGGTGCCCCCGCCGCCACTTCCTTCGCATCGCCTCATACTTGTCCCCCAAGTAAGTCTCTTGTTGCGTCACGATCATGTACACCAGGTCAACTCAGATCCCGCGCCCCAGAACAATCACAAAGTCTAGTCTCAGGCTAGCTCTTGCATAACTACTAGTACGACCCAGGAACACGAGCGAGTCGTCGTGGCGCCCATTGGAGCGATGCTGGCACTGATGGCAAACGTGGCCATCTTTTCCAGCTGCAGCGGCCGATGTTGCTGCGACCAGTAGGTCTGCCCCTTCTTCCTCCGCAATCGCGCCAATCGCCGCCCTGCCCGGGACGAGTCGAAGCGAGTCCAGGACGCGTAGATTGCCTCTTTTTCTCCGTTGCGTATCGATCGAGGACAGGAGCAAACTGGTCCTAAAAAAAGATAACTAACGGCAAAGACAAACGGAATTGACCGCGATGGCATATAAGGAAAGAAATCAAGTTACAATGTCAAATAGGGAAGAATAAATTTTTGAGGGCCAAATAAAGAACCGAACTTTAACATAGTGTCAAATAAGAAATTCTCTCTATATTTGTATTCACCCCCATTGGCCCCTCTAGACATGGCGAATCTACTATAGCCCCTTCGTGAGATTACATGCAAGTTGGGTACCATGATGCACTCGCCCGGGAACTTTGAGGCCACAAACGAACAAGCCCCATCTTAGACTACAAGTATTCCTACATGCCTAAGTCGGTAAGTCTTTTGCGCCTTCCCATAGCCGTATGGGCTTCCAAGTTCTCTTCCTGACTAGGCCACCCATGTAGCATAGCTCTAACCCGAAGTGGGTCACCCTGTTCAGTGAGTCATAGTGGGTATACCCAGAAAATATATCCCCAACATAGAGTACTACATCAGCTTGCTAAAATGGATCTGATGTCTAGAATTATTACACTCGATGCATCAAGTCTGTTAGGTTAGCATGTGGTACCCGATTAAGCAATTTTGGTGTCAGGTCACCGCACTAACATACCAACTTTGGTTCCCTACGATGCAACTAGTGCCTATCTAAGCAATATGGATGCTCGACGAGACAAATTTGATGCCCGACAAGACCACTTGTGTGCCCGACGAGGTCACTTAGGAACTGGATGAGGCAACTTCGGAACCTGACGAGGAAACTTGTGCCCTGACTGAGAAATGGTTGTGTTCGACGAGGCAACTTCGTGCCCGACGAGGCAACTTTGTGCCCCGATGAGGCAACTTCTATGCTCGATGGGCTACTTTGGTGTCGACGAGTCTACTTTGGTGTCTAATAGAGCAACTTAGGGCGCGTTTGGTAGCCACCATTGAATTTGGGTTCGATGCCGGTTAGGCCCTAGGGGGCATTGATATGTCCATTTTGCATCACTAATCTATGTCATAATTCACTGTTATTCATTGATATATTTCATATTAAGAGTTGATACTTATGTAATTTCACCTGTTTTTGCATGGTCGATGACTTTGGGAGCATGGACCGCTGCAGTCAGGATTCTGATGTAAAAGGTGCTGTTTGGAGGCAAAATTCGTGAAGATCAGAAAATCACGGAAAATATACGGAAAATCCTATTTTTCCAGAAGACGAAGGAAGCCAGAAGGAGGAGTGGAGATGGGCCACAGGGGGCCGACACCACCCCCTGGCGCGGGCTAGCCTAGGCCACGCCACCAGGTGGTGTGGCCGCCCTGGCCCACCTCTGGCTCTCCCCTCTGGTGTATATAATCCTCCCGAAACCCTAATACTCGGGGAGCAACCACGGAAAGATTCCGCCGCCTCTGCGGGGCGGAAAACAACAAGAGAGAGAAAGATCTCTCCGGCAGACAGATCTCTGCCGGGGGAATTCCTTCCTGGAGAGGGGAGATCGTCGCCATCAACACTATCATCAAGCTGGACTTCATCAGGATCATCATCATCACCACCACCACCATCATCACCATCAGCACCCACATCACCATCTCCATATTGCTGTAACAATTGGGTTGAATCTTGCATAATTCTTAGGGGAAACTTTCCCGGTGTTGATTACTCTTTGTAGTTGATGCTATTGAGTGAACCATTGAATTATTGTTTATATTCAGATTGTTATACATCATTATTCCATCTCTGATCATGATCCATATGATGTCTTGTGAGTAGTTCGTTTTGTTCTTGAGGACATGGGAGAAGTCATGTTGTTAGTAGTGGAGTTGTGTTGAGAAAGATTCAATAGTTTGATATTTAAGTTGTGGTGTACTTCTTCTAGTGGTGTCATGTGAACGTCGACTATATGACACTTCACCTATATGGGCCTAGGGGAATGCATTGTGTATTTGTCTACTAATCGTAGGGGTTACCGGAGTGACAGAAACCTGAACCCGCGTTAGGAAACCATTGCACAAGGGACGTCAGGGTCTTAGAGTTTAAAGTAGTGGTTAGGTTTCTACCTTAATTACTTTGTTGTACTTACGGATGTTTGCAAGGGGTATAATCACAAGTATGTATTAGTCCTAGGAAGGTCAGTACATTAGCACAGGTTCACCCACACAACACTTAGCAAGCTAAATAAGATTAATCAACTATATGAAGCGAAAGCACTTGGCAGTCTTCCCGTGTGTCCTCGAGAACATTTGGTCATCTTAAGTAATACAACCATCTTGTCCTTTGCTGCATAAAGGATTGGGCCACTTGCTGCATTTATTCCTACTGTCTTTTATTTACTCGTATTTATTTACTTGCTTTATCAAAAACCCCTAAAAATCCGTTTGCTAAGTATTTGCAGAGAATTCCTGATCCATACCACTAGCCAGCACCTTCTGCTCCTCGTTGGGTTCGACACTCTTACTTATCAAAAATACTGCGATACACCCCCTATACTTGTGGGTCATCAAGACTATTTTCTGGCGCCGTTGCCGGGGAGTGAAGCGCTATTGGAGAGTGGAACTGGTAAAGGAAACTTCTACTGTGAGTATTGTTTACTTCTGTTAGTTGCTTTATTTTTGTTATGGATAATTCGCTGATTTTCTTGTTTCGTAATGCTACTACCACTGCTAAGGTAGTAGATGAACCACCACCTGCTGAGAATGATGCTTTTAAAATACCTACAAGAATTATTGATCGTGTTATGGATAACTACTATGTTAGGGATGGAACTATCCATCCCGGTGATCATTTACTCTTTATACCCGAATTATGCGGGTTGTTCAAGTGTGCAGGTATTACTACAGATCAAGTTAATAAGAAGTTATTTTCATTATCACTAAAAGGAAGAGCTGAGGAATGGTATAAGCTGCGAAAGAATGGTCAAGCTCTTGAATGGGAGGAAATAGTACCTCTCTTTTATTCAAAGTTTTATCCTCCAAGTGAAGTTACTAATGCTCAAATGTCCCATTCATGAGCTCCCCAACAATATTATTATCAATAACTTTTATGCAAGGCTCCCTCTACATGACAAGGATTTATTGGATGCTTCTTGTGCTGGATCATTCACTCGCATGGAAGAAGAAGCTAAATGGGATCTTCTGGACCGTATTCAAGACAATGCTGAAGCTTGGGAGAATGACAAAGGTAGAAAGTCAGGTATAAATTATGATTATGAATGCATTGAATCTTTTATGGGAACTGATGACTTTCAAAATATTAGTAATGCATATGGTCTTGATTTACAGGTTATTACAAATTGTATTAAGGCTTTTGCTTCTTATATTGAAATCCCAACAAAGGGATGGAGCAAGTACCATGCACCTTATAAAGATATTGTTGACTATGTTCCTGTTGGGAGTGCTGAGTATTGCACTATTGATCATGTTTTGCCTGAACCTTACATTGAGAAGATACCCTTCCCAGATAAGGTAAAGGATCATCCTATGATAACTAGTGTAATCACTAAAAGTGAAAAGAGAACTGTAAAACCTGATGAACAAATAAGCATTGAACCTGTTGTAGCAATTGTTAAAGATCTTGTAACTAAAAGTGTAGAAGATGGGCACATAGTATTTTGTGAGGACGCTTCTAATATTGTCTCACATCCTCATAGAACTAAAAAGGCTAGTGTCCTTGTGCTTTCTGTTAGAATTGGTGATCATTGCTATTATGGTTTATGTGATATTGGTGCAAGTTCAAGTGCTATTCCTTATGAGCTTTATAAAAAAATTATGCATGAAATCAGTCCCTGCGAGTTGGAAGAGATTGATGTGGTTATTCACCTTGCTAATAGAGAAACCATCTCTCCAATTGGTATTGTGCAGGATGTGGAAGTTCTTTGTGGTAAGATTAAATATCCTGCTGATTTTCTAGTACTTGGTTCAGCTGCTAGTAAAACTTACCCCATCATTTTTGGTAGACCTTTCTTGAGTACCTGTGGAGCTATTATAGATTGCAAAAGGGAGAAAATCTTGACTAAGTTTGACGGGGAATCTTATGAGTTTAACTTTTCGAAATTTGCCAAATAACCTTGTGAAAATGAAACCCATAATGAGGATTTTCGAGTTAAACAGCTTGCGTCTATTTCTCTTGCTCCTAACAATGCTTTGTAGCAATTTATGAAAGACCACAAAAGTGAGATATTCATGCAAGAAAGGAATGAGATTGATGAGATTCTCCGTCGTCAACCCAAGATGCTTAAGCATAACTTGCCTGTAGAAGACTTGGGTACCACGTTGCCACCTAAAAAGGATCCGGTCTTCGATCTAAAACCTCTCCCTGACGATCATAAATATGCTTACATTGATGATAAAAAGATATATCCTGTTATTATTAGCTCTAAACTTTCAGGGACGGAAGAAGAAAGGTTATTGGAGGTTTTGAAGAAACACCGAGGGGCTATGGGCTATACTCTAGATGATTTAAAAGGGATTTCACCTACTATATGTCAATATGCTATCAATATAGAACCAGATGCAAACCCAGTAGTAGAGCACCAACAACGTTTAAATCCTAAGATGAATGAAGTGGTAAGAAATGAGGTATTGAAACTCCTTGATGCTGGTATTATTTACCCTATTGCTGATAGTGAATGGGTTAGTCTTGTTCATTGTGTTCCTAAAAAAGGAGGAATTACCGTTGTTCCTAATGATAATGATGAGCTTATTCCCAAAGAATAGTAGTGGGTTATAGGATGTGCATTGATTTTAGGAAAGTTAACAAAGTTACTAAGAAAGATCATTACCCGCTTCCTTTTATTGACCAAATGTTAGAAAGGTTGTCTAAAAAGACCCATTTTTGTTTCCTTGATGGATATTCTGGTTTCACTCAAATTGCTGTTAAACAACAAGATCAAGAAAAAACTACTTTTACATGCCCTTAAGGAACCTATGCTTATAGACGTATGCCTTTTGGCTTATGTAATGCTCCTGCTACTTTTCAAAGATGCATGTCTGCTATCTTTCATGGTTTTTTTGAGGAAATTGTAGAAGTGTTCATGGATGACTTCTCCGTCTATGGAACATATTTTGATAATTGTCTGCACAACCTTGATAAAGTTTTGCAGAGGTGTGAAGAAACTAATCTTGTTCTTAATTGGGAGAAATGCCACTTCATGGTTAATGAAGGGATTGTCCTTGGGCATAAGGTTTCCGAAAGAGGCATAGAAGTGGATAGAGCTAAAGTCGAGGCAATTGAGAAAATGCCCTGCCCAAGAGACATCAAAGGTATTCGTAGTATCCTTGGTCATGCTGGTTTTTATAGAAGGTTTATTAAAGATTTTTCTAGGATATAAAAACCGCTTACTAATCTTCTTCAAAAAGATGTACCCTTTGTTTTTGATGATGATTGTAAGGAAGCTTTTGAAACTCTTAAGAAGGCTTTAACTACAGCTCCTATTATTCAGCCACCTGATTGGAGCTTACCCTTTAAAATAATGTGTGATGCTAGTGATTTTGCTGTAGGTCCTGTCCTTAGGCAACAAATTGATAAAATGTTAAACGTTATTCATTATGCTAGTAAGAATCTTTACGCTGCTCAAAGGAATTATGCTACTACTGAAAAAGAATTTATAGCTGTCGTTTTTGCTTGTGACAAGTTTAGACCTTATATTGTGGACTCAAAAGTCACCATTCATACTGATCATGCCGCTATTAAATACCTTATGACGAAGAAGGATGCTAAGCCTAGGCTTATTAGATGGGTGCTGCTCTTACAAGAGTTTGATCTACATATTGTAGATAGGAAAGGTGCTAAAAATCCTGTAGCTGATAATTTATCTCGATTGGAAAACATCTCTTTTGATCCTATGCCTGTTAATGATAGCTTCCCAAATGAACAGTTGGATGCAGTGGGGGTGAGCTCGCGAGGAAGCCCTTGGTATGCTGATTATGCTAACTTTATTGTCTCCAAGTATTTGCCTCCAACTTTCACAGCTCAGCAAAGAAGGAAGTTCTTTTATGATTTGAGGCATTATTTTTGGGATGACCCACACTTATATAAAGAAGGAGTGGATGGTATTATGCGAAGATGTGTTCCAGAATATGAACAAAAGGAGATATTGTGTAAATGTCATGGTAGTGCTTATGGAGGACATCATGCAGGAGATAGAACTGCGCAAAAGGTGCTACAATCAGGTTTCTACTGGCCTACCCTTTTTAAAGATGCAAGAATTTTTTTTTATCTTGTGATGAATGTCAGCGTGTTGTTAATATTTCTAGACGCAATGAAATGCCTATGAACTACTCTCTAGTTATTGAACCCTTGGATTGCTGGGGATTTAACTGTATGGGTCCTTTTCCTCCCTCGAAAGGTTATACTCATGTTCTTGTTGCCGTTGATTATGTTACTAAGTGGGTAGAAGCCATCCCTACAAAGAGTGTTGACGGGGAGAACTCTCTAAAAATGCTTAAGGATGTTATCTTTCCTAGGTTTGGAGTGCCTAGGTATCTCATGACTGATGGAGGTTCTCATTTCATTCATGGTGGTTTTAGAAAGACCCTTGCTAAATATGATGTTAATCATAGAATTGCTTCAACTTATCACCCCCAAACTAGTGGGCAAGTAGAGTTGTCAAATAGAGAAATTAAATCCATCTTGCAAAAGACTGTTAATTGATCTAGAAAAAACTGGGCTAAAAAGTTAAATGATGCTTTATGGGCTTATAGGACTGCCTACAAAAACCCTAAGGGGATGTCTCCTTATAAAATGGTTTATGGGAAATCTTGTCAACTACCATTAGAATTAGAACACAAAGCTTATTGGGCAGTTAAAGAACTCAATAGAGATTGTAAGCTTGCTGGTGAAAAAAGATTATTTGAATTAAGTTCTTTAGATGAATGGAGGAGTGAAGCATATGAGAATGCTAGGCTCTTTAAGGAAAAAGTTAAAAGATGGCATGACAAGCGAATACTTAAGAGAGAATTTCATGTTGGTGAGAAAGTTCTATTGTATAGGTCTCGTCTCAGATTTTTTGCAGGAAAACTACTGTCAAAATGGGAAGGACCTTCCGTTATTGAAGAAGTGTACCGTTCAGGAGCAATAAAAATTTCTTCTTTAAAATATAATACTACACAAGTACTGAATGGGCAGCGACTTAAGCACTATATTGCTAGAGATTCTTACAATGAAGAAGTTGATGCCTTTCAAGTTATAACTCCGGAAAAATTTATCAAGGACCAAATTAAGAGACATGCAGACTACGTTTTCAAATAGGTAACAGTTCTGGTAAGAAAAGTTCCGTGAAAATACTATCCAACTATATTTTTGTAGTTTTTAGCTAATAAGGAAAGTTATGAAGCGAAAGAGGGACGGAAATGGAGCCAGGGTGGCTCACACCACCCTGTGGCGCGGGCCCACCCCTGGCCGCCCCACCAGGTGGTGTGGCCACCCCGAACTCCGTCTCCGACCCGTTTTCTCCCAGTACCTTCCTTTTGTTGTGAAACTTCGTAATATATAATCCCCCGAATCCCCGGAGGTTCGTATATCGTGTTTTCATTTCGATCTGTTCCTAACAGATAGAGTCCTAGATTTGGAGCCACAATGTCTTCCTCTAGATCAACCAAGGAAGATTCCTCTGCGGATATCATCAACCCATACATGAGAGAGTTGAAGATTCATCCCAAGGAGTTGTTGCTTGAAGATGGAGAGGTACGGATAAAGGAGGATCAAGGACCTAAAGGTGAAGGAAGTCTGGAAGACAGGATGGAAGCACTGGAGCAAGAAGTCTTTAGGTGCAAGAAGATGGCGGAGCGCGAAGTGGATATCATCCATAAGATTTGTTCTGAACTCATCTCCGAGCACCAAAAGGAGACTGCTGAGCTCAAGGACAAAGTCCTCTCACTCCGCCAAACAACCAACCAACTACAAGCACAGCTCTATGACGTTCAAAATCAAAACTGTGAGTACGAGGTTAGGTTTAAACGCATAAGTGCTGCTACAAGTTTCAGGATGTTGGAGACCACAATGTCCTTTGTTGATGGGGAGCCTTTACCCTGGAAGTCAGACGATGACGAGAGGACACCACCACCACCAAAGGAGTAATTCATCATCAGGTTTGGCATCCCCTTGGTTTGTTCCAAGCTTGGGGGAGTGCCGCGGTATCACATCACTATCTTCTATCTTTTTACCTTTTTAGCAGAGTCATATCACGAATAGAGAAGTTATCATGTAGGATGGTTTGCATTATGGAAGTGTCCCCTCTCTCGTTAGATATGTATCCCTTGGTGCAAATTTCTGTTATGGAATATTAATGAGAAGTTCTATCATTCACTCTTTTGCATATCTTATATTAGTTTTCAATTCGTGGTTATATGATTAATCTTGTTGTTAGTATTGGTATCACTTTGGGATCATTGAGTTAATTTAGTTGGTTTTGGCAAACCAGGCTCGGTCAGTAGCTCCACTATTTTTTGAGAGTTGAATGAAAAGATAAAAGTACTCTAAAGAAAAAATAATTTCATCATCTTTCTTTCTTGATTTGCTGATAAGTTTAGTATTCTCTAGTTAAGATCTTTTGTGCTTCCAAGGAAGATTGCATGTTTGTCTTTATCACTTCTATGTTTGTTTGTTTGTTTGTTTCCTTCAACTCTTATGCTTGCTACCCAGCCTTGCTAGCCAAAAACCTATACTGAGAGGAGTTCTTCTCGTGCATCCAATCCTTAAACCAAAACCTATGCCATTTGTGTCCACCATACCTACCTATTAGCACTATTGCTATTCCAAGTAAATTCATGTTTTTATCTACCTTCCAAATTAAACTTGTTATGTGAAAATTAGTGATTAAAGCTCTCACGAACTTGATGGAACACTTTACTTTCTTGCATTTAATAAACTTGAACTATTGTGCCCATCTATGTTGCGTATATGCTTGCGCTTTGTAAGTTGTGAATTAGCAGAACCATGCTGTCATGGGGAACGCTTTCAACATTGCACTGGTACTTTGTACGTAGTTGATATCATGTTCTTTTGTCTATGGATGTCGTCGGTGTGAAATGAAAGGGGAGCTTGTAAGTCCATGGAGTTATGCATGTGTGTTAGAGAAACGCCTGGGCCGCCCGTCTAATCCATGATGTCATGGTGGAAACCTACAGCGTAACCATAATGAGCATCTATGAAGCATTCTTCTTATAAAAAAAGAGATAGAGATTGAGAAAAAGAGGAAAAGAAAAAAAAGAGATGAGAAATGAGGAAAGAGAGAAAAAAGCACCATATTCCCATGGTAAATAAGAAGATTGCCAAGATGCTCGTTGTCTGCTTGCCTTGTCATTTTGATATGGGGATTCTTCCGTATCATTGGGCAAGGGGTACCCCATTGGCGGTTTTCCATGATACACATGTGCTTACGATGAGAAGAACTTACCGGTGACTAAACTTGAGTAGCATGAGGAGAGGCCCTCATATTCAAGGGACATGAGATTCTCAATTTACAACTTGTCAAGCATATCCTCATATTTGATCACTTTAACCTTAATCACCTAAAAGATGCCTATGATAGGGGCAATGAGAGCTGAAAGCTAATAAGTATCATAATTTTTGGGTGCTCTTTATGAAACTTGAAATCCCTGCTTCCCTCTGCGAAGGGCCTTTCTTTTACCTTTTAGTTGAGTCAGTAAACCTATTCCCTTCTATCTCAGCAAGTATTTTGAGTTGTGGTGTTTCATTCATTCATATGATGATTTATTCAATCATGTTTCTTATGTTCCTTGTTTTGCACATTGCTCTTATCTTGGTGATTACTACTTTGAAAGATATCATTGAAAACCAGTTATTTGTGAACTCCAGCAAATTATCAACTATTCTTCAACCAAGAGCTAAGTTTGCCATTACCAATTATGATTCACTTTATGTATCTTTATTGTGTTTCCTTTACTTATTGCAAGTTAAGTTATATAATAGTGAGTTGTCTTCTATTATGATCTATGTATTGATGAATGTGATGCTTCTTGTCCACATTATTTTTATCGACTTTTCACTCCATAAACCTAAGGTCATGTTTATTGAGCTCAGTTTCGCTCGGGGACAAGCGAAGTCTAAGCTTGGGGGGAGTTGATGCGTCCATTTTGCATCACTATTCTATGTCATAATTCATTGTTATTCATTGATATATTTCATATTAAGAGTTGATACTTATGTAATTTCACCTGTTTTTGCATGGTTGATGACTTTTGGAGCATGGACCGCTGCAGTCAGGATTCTGATGGAAAAGGTGCTGTTTGGAGGCAAAATTCCCGAAGATCGGAAAATCCGGGAAAATATAAGAAAAATCCTATTTTTCCAGAAGACGAAGGAAGCCAGAAGGAGGAGTGGAGATGGGCCACAGGGGGCCCACACCACCCCCTGGCGCGGGCCAGCCTAGGTCGCGCTACCAGGTGGTGTGGCCGCCCTGGCCCATCTCTGGCTCTCCCCTCTAGCGTATATAATCCTCCCGACACCCTAATACTCGGGGAGCGACCACAGAGAGATTCCGCCGCCTCTGCAGGGCGGAAAACACACAGAGAGAAAGATCTCTCCGGCAGACAGATTTCTGCCAGGGGAATTCCTTCCTGGAGAGGGGAGATCGTCGCCATCAACACTATCATCAAGCTGGACTTCATCAGGATCATCATCATCACCACCACCACCATCATCGCCATCAACACCCTCATCACCATCTCCATATTGCTGTAACAATTGGGTTGAATCTTGCATAGTTCTTAGGGGAAACTTTCCCGGTGTTGATTACTCTTTGTAGTTGATGCTATTGAGTGAACCGTTGAATTATTGTTTATGTTTAGATTGTTATACATCATTATTCCATCTCTGATCATGATCCATATGATGTCGTGTGAGTAGTTCGTTTTGTTCTTGAGGACATGGGAGAAGTCATGTTGTTAGTAGTGGAGTTGTGTTGAGAAAGATTCAATAGTTTGATATTTAAGTTGTGGTGTACTTCTTCTAGTGGTCTCATGTGAACATCGACTACATGAAACTTCACCTATATGGGCCTAGGGGAATGCATTGTGTATTTGGCTACTAATCGTAGGGGTTGCCGGAGTGACAGAAACCTGAACCCCCGTTAGGAAACCATTGCACAAGGGACGTCAGGGTCTTAGAGTTTAAAGCTGTGGTTAGGTTTCTACCTTAATTACTTTCTTGTACTTACGGATGTGTGCAAGGGGTATAATCACAAGTATGTATTAGTCATAGGAAGGTCGGTACATTAGCACAGGTTCACCCACACAACACTTAGCAAGCTAAAGAAGATTAATCAACTATATGAAGCGAAAGCACTTGATAGTTTTCCCGTGTGTCCTCGAGAACGTTTGGTCATCTTAAGTAATACAACTGGCTTGTCCTTTGCTGCATAAAGGATTGGGCCACTTGCTGCATTTATTCCTACTGTCTTTTATTTACTCGTACTTTATTTACTTGCTTTATCAAAAACCCCTAAAAATCCATTTGCTAAGTATTTGCAAAGAATTCCTAATCCATACCACTAGCCAGCACCTTCTGCTCCTCGTTGGGTTCGACACTCTTACGTATCGAAAATACTGCGATACACCCCCTATACTTGTGGGTCATCAGGCATGTCCACGGGAAAATGAGGAATGGGTTGTGTTGCTCATTTTGTTTGGTTTCCCATTTTTCACTTGGCTGCATGGGATGTGCAACTATCCCTGTTATGTTTGGTAGGCTGGCAATACCCCTTTTGGCTTAGATGATGCAACACAATGGTGTTTGGTTGCCCGCGGTAAGCTACATATGGTTACCATGATCATGATATGGTGCACTTACCATGATAAAATGGCATATTTCCTTGATCTTCTTCAACTTGTCTTTGTTACACTACAACTGATATGATATTTATTGACAAAATGGCTTGTTGACAAATTTGTGAACCGTCATATATTATCTTAATCATTGACGGTTTGGTTATGGTGCCAAGGATCAAGCGTAATGCACGACGGTTTAGTATTTTGTCATTATTATATCATCATGGATTACACTTCCGGGTGGTTTGTCGATGTAGGTGACAAAATTTTATCATGGTGCATTTAAATTGTCACTGAAAATCACGCGGGACCAAGTTGTTAGTAGGGGAAAATAGTTTATCAATATTTAAATCACGCTTTTAAAAACAATGAGGCAAAGAAATTAAATGTAAAATATTGTCTTATGAGGGGTTTGAGCTCGCGATGACGAGTTGATTAGTGCTGCTTCCGCGATGGTAGAGGTAATGTGTTTGTCATGTATAGTTTTGTAATAGAAATTACTTGTTATAGGATATGTCATAATTAGATGATCTTTAACTGTGTGATTAGTCCAAAAGATCTGACAAAACCACGTTGCCGTGAGAGTCCTTCCAAGTCGAGGCGGTATGAGGCAAGTTAGGAGGAGGCGAGCGCGGTCGTTGTTGATCTGATCGCGATTGCCGTTGATCTGATCCCGATCACCGTTGAGAGTAGGAGGGGTCATGGACACGGCTATTGCTGTTAATCGGAGGGCTATTTTGAAGGCGGCGCAAAGGTAGGCTTTGCCAGGAGGTGAGTTTCGTATACATGTCAGCTTGTACCTGATCTATGAGAATTTTCCTTTCGAAATCAGGTTCACACAATTTTAAAGGTTAGATCGCGTGACAATGCCAACAAGTTGTATAGTTAATTTTGTTTTCAACTAGTCAAACGATGTGTCTAGTTATCTTCATATCATGTATCGCATGTATATTAGTTTATGCATTTGCAAATATTGTATTCATATATTAGTATTAATGATTTGCAATTACTACGTATAATGAATTTGATTCTATAAGTTGTATTGTAGGTAATGGATCGTGATTGGATTAAGAATGCGAATAAGTTCACAGGTCCACACATGAAAGGTTGTAATGAATTCATGAAGTTTGTGCAACAACATAAGACAGAAGATGAAGCAATTTTATCCCCTTGCACTCGCTGCCTTAATCTTGTACCTCGTGATCAGAAAGAAGTGTCGCGAGACATAAATTGTAATGGTATGTCCATGCATTACACTAAATGGATATATCATGGGGAGGCATTTAGTGAGAATGAAAACGATAGTGATGGCTAGCATAATGAGTGTCATGGTGCATATGATAGTGACAATGATGAAGAATATGATGAATTCAATGAGAATAATTATGTTGATGATGCATGTAATATGGTTCATGAGTTGAAGAATTTTGGAAAGAAAGGTCCTAATGAGCCTAATTTTTTTTCAAAGCTACTAGAAGAAGCCAAGAGAGATCTTCATGCGGGATGCAACACTTATACAAGGTTGGCATTTATTATGAGGCTTCTTCATATCAAAACATACAACCAGGTCACAAACAAAGCATATGATCTTTTTCTTTCCCTGTTATGCGATGCTTTGCCATGGGTGGATTTCCCAAAATCTTATGCTGATGCCAAGAGAGTACTTTCTGAAGTTGGGCTTGGTTACGCGACTATACATGTGTGCAAGTTTGATTGTGATTTGTTTTGGGGAGATCACGAGAAGAATACACATTGTCCTGTTTGTGGATTTTCTAGATGGAGAGACCCAAATGGAATCAAGAAGGTGCCTCACAAGGTTTTGAGGTACTTTCCTATAATTCCAAGGTTACAAAGATTTTTTGTTTCAACGGAATTGTCAACACATACGGGGTGGCACAAAGAGAAGAGGGTTGTTGAGGATGATGTTTTGAGGCACCCAGCTGATGGAAAGGCATGGAACCACTTTGATGAGAAGTTTGGTTGGTTTTCTGATGACCCCAGGAGCATACGGCTAGGCATTGCCACAGATGGATTCAACCCCTATAGCAGTAACATGAGCAGTTCATATAGTATGTGGCCAATAATTGTGATTCCATATAACTTCCCACCATGGATGTGCATGGATCAATCCAACTTTATGTTCTCATTTCTTATACCAGGGAAATATTCACCAGGGAATGTTTTTAATTTATTTATGCAGCCTCTTATTAAAGATATGATGAGGCTATGGGTAGGTGTTAACACATATGATGTTCTTGTAGAGGATGACTTCAAATTGCATGTTGTTTCCCTATGGTCTATTCATGACTAGCCAGGGTATGCTACCATATCTGGCTGTAGCACTAGAGGATTTTATGCTTGTGTGTATTGTGATGAGAATCCTTGCTATGAGCCACTATAAAAATTGGGTACATTGGACATCGTTAGTTGCTGCCTAAGGATCACCCATATTGGAGAAGTAAACTGTTCAATGGTAAAGTTGAAAAGAGGTATCCACCAAGGCAGTTCAATGCAGAAGAAAAAAAAGGAGAAGCTAGAATCTGTTAAGGATTATATACATGGTAAAAATTCAACTTGTAAGAAGCACAAGTGTGTTGTTAAAGGTGAACCAACCTGGCACCTTAGGGTAAGCTTACATGATTGACCTTATCGGTCCACACTTTTGTTATCACACAACCTTGATGTGATGCACATCGAGAAAAACATGTGACAACATAGTAGGTACACTTCTCAAAGTTGATGGAAAAAACAAGGACACTGTCAATGCTAGAGTTGATTTGAAGAAAATGAACAT
This sequence comes from Avena sativa, assembly GCA_916181665.1. Taxonomy (NCBI): domain Eukaryota; kingdom Viridiplantae; phylum Streptophyta; class Magnoliopsida; order Poales; family Poaceae; genus Avena; species Avena sativa. The sequence continues at coordinate 409,172,266 of OV702289.1, read as the reverse complement.
TAGAAGGAAATTTTGGATGGAAGAAGAAGGGGATAGTTGTTTGTAGCCACATGCCCCTGGACGCTTGAAAAGGAAAAGAAGAAACGTGTTTGCAGGTTTTTGGCAAAAACTAGGTTCCCAGATGGTTTTTGTGCAAACTGGGAAAGGTGTGTGGATATTGAAGCTGGAAAAGTACATGGTATGAAGACACATGACTGCCACATTCTTCTACAGCGTATTTTGGCAGTTGGCTTGAAAGGTGTTGCACCAAAAGAAATGTATGAGGCTATTGCTGATTTGGGGAGTTTTTATAGAGAGTTGTGTGCCAGAACTCTTCATGTAGAAGTCCTAGAATGACATAAGGTAGAGATAGTTTTAATTATTTGCAGACTTGAGAAGCTCCTCCCCCTGCATTTTTTGATATCATGGTGCACTTAGATGTTCATCTTCCTGATGAGGCTATTCTAAGGGGGCCTGTCCATTATGGCTGGACGTATCCAGTTGAGAGAAGACTAGGTTATCTTAAGTCTACTGTCCATAACAAAGGAAGACCTGAAGGTTCAGTTGCTGAAGGGTATATCATCGATGACTGCGTCACATTTTGATCTAGATATTTTAATGATGACATGGAAACAATATTTAACAAAGCTGAAAGGAACCAAGATAACCAAAGGGAATCTAGTGCTAATGAGTTCAAAGTTTTCTCTGATGGAGCCAAAGGGTTTGGAAAATCATATCTGAATTTTTTTGAGAAGGAATTTGATAACATGGTTTGGTATGTTCTAGACAATTGTGAAGAGGCAGAACCTTATATCAAGTAAGTTTTTTGGACATGATTATGCATAAATAATTGCTGGCAATTATACTTAATATCATATTGTCTCATTTTTATTCGTTTATTTCAGCGTTTGCCGAGAAGAATTACTTGTTAGGGATGCTAATAACATAGATGAGGCACTCAAGAAAGTGTTCCCAGCATGGTTTAAAAACCATGTGACTCAACTGAACAATGCATCTGAAGATTTGAAGTCACTTGCAGATGGGCCAGACAAGCGTGTAATTGTACACTCTGCTTGCAATGTGAAGGGTGGTAGGTTTCGTATGGTGACTCAGGAGAAGAACCTAAGAACACAGAATTGTGGGGTAATGAATAAGGCATTTGTTGGTGCTCAACAATATAATGAGTTTTATGGTGTTCTGCAGGAAGTTCTAGAGCTTAAGTATGTGCCTAACAAGCATGGTCCCAGAACAGTATTTATGTTTCGCAGTGACTGGTTTGATCTAGATAGCAAAAAATCGAAGACGAAAGATGATGGCCACTACAAAAGTGTTAATACTTCTGTTCTTTGGTACAAGAATACCCCTTCATATTGGTAGATCAAACAAATCATGTTTTTATTTGGAAGATATTGAGTTTGGTTTCCCTTGGAAAATTGTGTAGACATTCAGCAATAGGAATTATATGATGTACTAGAAATTGAATTTGGTAATGAGACTACTGATTAAGAGAACTTGGCATACCAGGAGGACATATGTCAAATGGATCATAGATTTCAACATGTAGTTATCGAAGAACATGAAGATGATGATGTCAAGGATGTTGATCGTCCAAACAAAGTGGAACGTGTTGCAGTAATATTTTTCCAAGATCTAGAAAAGAAAGTGTAACACCCTCGAATCGTCCCTATGCATATTTTAGCGCTTTCCGCCAAACCCGCAGAGAAACGATTCAAGAATGCCCACTAGGCACTTGCGTGCGGGTGGAAAACAAAGTAAAACCATTACACAATAGTTCACGATGGAACCACAGAACATATATATACAACAACGACTCCATGAGTCAAGAATACGGATATACAGTACAAAGATCCAAATCACCTTGAAATCGATACAACATCTGAGTATGGATAAGATGCAAATTGAGCTAAGAGCCCTGAAGAATAACCAATGGCGTCCATAACCCTTCCTAGGCCAAGTCGGAAGGGTAACACTGCTAACGACATCGACCTCCAACCTGCTAAAACAAATGGGGTGCCAACAAAGGGCAAAGGAAAAATAGAGCGGCCAGTACTGAGGCCAGTACACAGTGAGTATAGAATTTGGCGGCTCTCGCCTACATAGGTATGGTGGACTGAAGCGGCAGCAAAGCATGCACTACACAACCTATAGAGAATCGATACAACTGTCGGCTATTAGAGAGGGATAAGGAAGACCTATTCGGAACCAACCTGATAGTAACACCAAGACATACCTATCCTGGTATTCCCCCCCCCTCGAGACCAAACGAGGAAGTCAAACCGAGGAACTCACACAGTTGGCAATTTTATTCATTTTATTATAGTTGCAGCACTTACTAGTCAGATATAGATTTCATGAGTCATCCTGATATCATAAGCAGTGGTCAGTTTTAGTTAACCATTCCGTTGCAGTCGCAATACTTACTAGTCATATACCATTAGCATGAGACATCCCAAATCTAGTAGTTGTTGTCACTTTTATTTTCTCATTCCGTTGTAGTGAAACTGATTACTAGACATGTCAAAGTCAAATTTATATCACTACTTTAGTTATGGTTGTCTATGATCGAGATACTGTGCTCCAAGTCATCCATAACCGCAAACACGGATTTTAGAAAGATTTACCCTGCAGGGGTGCACAAATAGCAACACACACACACGATCAACCTCGGGAAGAACCAAATAAAACACAAGGAGGCCTCACGACAATGCATTCACATGATTCATAAATTATTTTAGGGGGCCACCCCACTAAGCTACCCGCAACAAATTTGGCCGGCTCCGAGACGAACCTAGGGTTTGCGTTAATGGTTGTAAATGACTAGGAACCCGAAAGTGTGACTGGGCTTGTCGATACCGCAAAAATACTCCGTATTCCAAAACAGTACAGGTGCTCCACGCACAATCGTAAATAAAGAAGTAAAGCATGGCATAAGTACATGATAGTAGTAACGCCCCAAACTAGTTTGTGGCCCCAAGAAATAAAGTGTGAATCAAGCTCAGGCAAAGGGGTATCCATAGGGTCTCCCGTATGTGGATAGTGTGAATAGTCAAGGAACATGTATCAAGTACTCCGGGCCTACGGGACACAAGTGCGCATGGAAGAACCAAATAACGTCTATTGCCCACCGATGTCTCTGCATTAGTTATATCTATTCCTAGCATTTTAATTATCAAGTGGTAATTAAAGCCATGATCATCTGCACTATTAAACATGTGCCAAACCCCCGACAACGTTGGAACATCGACGATGCGAAGCAGCACCTGAGCAAGCAACTACGACTAGCAAGACCGACGATCTATCAAACAACAGGCAATAGGATGTGTCCAAGGAAAAATAGAGGTGCAAGGAATATAAATGGTGCACTGGAACCAAAGCATCACACACGGATGGCAATAGATCAACAAGAGGAAGTAACGACTATAAATGCAAAATAGGTAGAAAGAAGGAGAATGCTCTCCTAGGAAACAGTGGCGGAGATACATTATCAGAAGAACTTGTCGATACTCGCATCAACTCAATGGTCTAATCCGCGAAGATGCAAAGCACTAAAAGAAACACCAGATGCACTATTTATTACTACGGCAGAAGATCGGGCATAATGCATGTATCAGGCATGACATGTCAAAGGTGCGATGCAATTAGGAAATATTAAGCGGAACCAGGGTCTCGACAATTAATTTGAAGCTTCAAGATATTTAGTTACCCCGTAATTTAGATGTTGTCTTACCAAGACAAAACATGGCACTGGTTCGCTACACAAATTTAAATGGAGTCAATATAAGGCTAAAATCTCCCGCATTTAGTCTCCATATTTAATATAGGTGAATCGCCCAAATACCCTCAAACAACCACAATATGTATGCAATCGTGAATAATTTAATATGCTGCAAGTTTAGATTACATTTTATAAAATAGGGCTCGAAAAAGGGGATCATAGATCAAGGTCCGAAGATCTTGGGGGCTCAGAGGATGTTCGGATCCAGTCTCCAGTGTTCGGTCTTCAGGGTCTCGGCCATCGAATCTAGGATGGAGAACTTGGCGTCTCAAGGTTCGGGCTTCGGCTCCGTGTGGGCGATCTTGCCGTCGATGGCGAATGGTGGCCTTCGGTTTCTGTGAAGGAGGACTCGGTGTTCCATGCGGTCGATCTTTGAGAGCGTCTAATCCGTGTTGGAGAAGTTGGGCATTGGCAATCAATTGCCACACATGTAGTACCACGTCATCACCACTCCACCAGATCAACCCACTATGACAGCTGAACAACAACACCACTAGAAATTCCGATGCAGAAGGAGAAGAGGCGACTAGGAGCTCACGTGGGGTCGTTAGTCTACCACCGGAGGAACTGGCTCGGACGTGCTGGGGCGGCCACAACGGGGAAGAGGCAGAACGGTGGCGCTGGGAGGCTCCAGCAACGCGCGACGACGAGGAAGGCGGCCTCACGGCAGCAGTTCCTGGGGCTCATAGGGTCGCGGCGAAGGGGCTCGCCGGGGACGGTGTTGACGGGTTTGCGCGCGGGCTAGGCTGGGTTCCGATGAGGCGGTCAATCTCGTCCTTGGCGGTGATGAAGCTCGTCAGCGAGACCTGTAGTGGCGGCGGCAGGCGTCTTGGACTTGAGGCCAGGGACGATGAGGCGGTCAGGGAGACGTGGAAGCCAAGGCGAGGTCAGCGAGTAGCACGGACACTGAGGTGGCGGTGCTTGGCGAGCTAGCGGAGGAGGGCGGCGGGGCAGAGGTGGCGCGACCGCTGTACTCAGGCGCAATGGGAACGTGGTAGGAGAGGAAGGCAGGCACGGCGGTGACCTTGTTGCAGGGGAACAGTGGTGACCTCGTCGAGGACGCGCAGGGACAGGCGAGGAGGCGACACAAGGCGGCGATGATGGAGCTCAGGCACGGTCCAACAAGGAATAGGGCCTCGAGAGGAGCGGATCACGCTGGCGGCGCTTGCAGAGAGAGCACCGGGCCTGGAGCGAGGCAGATGGGTGATGAGGAGCGCCATGGAGGAGGGCGGCGCTGGTCGAATTGGGAGGCACAGCGCAGAGAACAGGGATGGAGGCGAGTGGGGGTAGGTGAGGATCGGGGAGAGAGGAAGGTCGCGGGGCTAGGTGGTTCACGCATTGGGGCAGGGCGTGTCAGGCCAGGGTGGGACTAGGGTGCAGGAACGGGACGAGAGAGTGTCGGGCAGGCGTCGCACTCCCACGGCTTGTTGCTCGACAGCCCTGGCAAGTGGTGGGGCCAGGTTGGAGCGGGGCAGGGCGACGAGACGGTACAACGAAGGCTGGGATACAGGCACGAGCGACGCTGTGCGGGACCAGTCGCGGGGTGCGGCCGGATTGCAGACGCGGTAGGGCTGGGGTAGGTTAGGGTGAGACTAGGGTTTGGAGTACGGGGTACTAGGTGGCTAGCTGGGCCTTTTGGCCTGGCCGGTTGCCTCCCCTAAAACATTTTTATTTTATCAGACTATTGTCTTATTTTTAAAAGCCTTTTATAAATAGTTTTAGACAAACAAAAGATTCAAACACGGCCGGGGTTTTATTTGAAATTAAAAGAGGGGATATCTAGAAAATAAAATAGGCTTTTGCAAAAATAATTTTAGACAAACATATGCATGATGATGATGATGTTCAAATGCAATGTGGCATGATGACATGATCATGCTATCATGATGATGCACAAAGGTAAAACACAAGAATTTTCTAGTTGTGGTTTTACCGGAGTGCTACAGGAAGACAACAATATAGAGGACCTGGACATAAGTGATGATGAACATGTTTACAACGTGTAAGACCTTACATATGATGTTGAAGGCAGGAACTCTGGTTATCACACAGATGTTGAGGATTAGATATGTGTACTACATTATACATAATTTTGGGAAAACTTGTTGGATTTTGAATCAAACTCATGTGTTGTAACCATAACCAGTGATACCAATGCATCTTGATAATTTTAATCCAAAAGGCAGGGTACATAGTTTTCTCCACACATGTTACACTATTTCTATAGTTAGAAACGCACACTACTGCCAACAAACAGGACTAGCTTCTTGTAGATGTTATGGTAGCTTAGTTCTAATAACCATGGCGACGCTTGCCCCCCTTTGTTTGAAGGAGTACCCTGGGTCACTAGATTGATGATGCGAACAGTGCATACGCGACATATCCATCAGTGGCAGCATACTCCAGGTTCTTCTCTGCAAGCGACTTCCATTCCTAGTAGTCATGGCCTTAGCGTTTGGCAATGTCCTTGACAAAGGAATCCTTCATGCCTCCGTCCCTAGGGTGGATGACGTTTGCAGCCATGGCAATCATCACAAACCTATCTCCATGACCTTACAGTTTGAAGATGTCTTGGATGTCGATGTTTTTTTCTTGTGGAATGTACAACCATTCTTCCCGCAACAATTTGTTGTCTTTCCTTATGTCCACACCAACAAAAGTTACATTTCTGCACCAAAGGAAATCTTGAAGGCTAGCAACATAGTCCTTGCACCTACATTGCATTATTTAACTCAGGCAGTTCAAAATGTGTTGCAGTAACAAATACAATGATTATCTATTAAAAGAATGAAATGGCATGCTCGGACTGTGCCATTTAAGTACTAGAAAAGATTTAACCTTGTTCAAAGATTGAAACGGCTATCCAAACTAACATTACAACTAGGATTATTACAAGGTGTACAAGCAAATCTAATTTGAAGAAGCACATTCACAAATATAACACAAGCAATTCTGATTTGCAAATTAACTTTACAGATAAGACTATAGAATTTCCTACTTAGGCATTCGCAAATATAACACAAGCAATTCAGAGTGTTATTATCTCCAAAAGATGCACATATTGCAACAAGGAACCTGCCTGGTGTTTTTTGTTCATTTAGAAATTTTGGTTACAATATTCTGTACCTACAATTGGGCCAACGGGCTAGGGTGGAAAATGGGCCATGGCCACCATTTGGGTCACTTTTGGGGGCAAATGGGCCAAATATAACTACATCAGGAGCAACATTATCTTACTCGAAAAAAGGATAAAAAACCCGCAGCATAATCAGATGAACTGCAACAAATTGAACCTGATTATGTGGAAGACGAGGTCGTGCTCCTTCATCGCAATCTGCATGACTGCAATCTTCCTCTGCGTGATGTCGTACTCTAAATCGAGGCTGACAAACCTGACTTCCTCGTCCTTGAGCCACTTCAGGTACATGATGAGGACGATGTCGACGGTGCTGCCATCGTTGGTGTAGACTACTTGGATGCAAGTGTCGCCAGGACACGAAACTGATGAACCTCCGTCGTCCGCTTGCTGTCATCCATGTTGTCCACTAGGCGGTCCTAGTGCTTCAAGGCCGAGCCTCCCGCACCCATGGAGGAAGAGGATCGATGGGAAGAAGAGAAAGAGAGGATTGGAACTGCCGTAGAAGAAATGGAAGGCTAGCGACACTATCTAGAACCACCGTAGAAGAAATAGGGATGAGAAATTGGGGCTTTTGCAGGGACACTGTTTATCCCTAGTTTTTTGGACCATTTGTTCGGTTATCGAGGAGAGAGTCACATAGTAGCACTGTAAACAGGAGAATAAAACTTAATTTTATTCTCTACCTACTTCAGTAACTAGTGGCACATTAAAACGTGTGGAGAACAAATGTGCACTTTTATTCATTACGTACCTAATTATAGTATTGTTTGAACAACCTAGTCTACACACATATGAACGTGTCATGCACATTACTTGTTCATCGTCATTTGTTAATTACATAGTAAAATGAGTAAACTTATGAAGATTACCATAAGTGCACACATTAAATGTTGCAAACTCAATCATTGAAAAGATTAAATTGTAGCCATATTAATGTATTGCAACCGTACACACATCTTTCAAAAATCGTGCATAAATAATAGTCTTCAAGACAAATATGGCATTACTAGTTGAGGCAACATTGTAATGTCCTAAAACTACTAACCAAGTTCAACAACTGGCACATGAGAGACAAATAGATAGGCGCCATAATCACCAAGGTAGAGCATCATGAACAACTTGTGTCCAATCTCAAAACTATGTTCCTTCTCCATGAATTTGTCCCATCTGTTGACGCATGCACGACCATCATCAGTAGAAATGGTGTACATCGATCGCACCGTCATCCTAGGATCGCAAACTATAGTAATAACACCTTCTTGGTCCATGTCGTTTGGAAGAAGATGACGAGGCAGTTTCTGTTGAAAATTTGCAAACAATGGTGTTTGTGACAATTCAAAAACATTAACTAAGTTAGTTAAATTATGATGTAATAAAAAATACCATAAAATTCTTGGTGCAGCTGGACCAATTCAAGGTATGAAGCAATCTATAAGCTCTTCCAAGATCATAGTCTCCAGCATCATGATGGTCTACAAACACGTCAAGCTTTTTCCTACCTCTGTGCACACCTTCTCCATCATTGTCCAATTAAATTGGGTTCCCTCAGTTGCAATGAGATGATCAACTATGTCTCTCCCCTCAACTCCCAAATGGTAGTATGCTACTAACAAAATGTGGAGAAAATCGTTATGCATTGAGCTTTTGGCACATTAGTTAAATCACAATATGTTAATCAAACCCAGAATGAAATTAAGATAGAAGTATTACTTGGATGGATAATAGGGAAATTTCCACAGACAACACTGTTTGATTCACAAAGATTTGTGTGAATGGTGAAATTCACCCGCTGTTCCCTTTGAAGTTTGTACACTCTACCAAATTCTTTCCAACCATCACCACTGATGAAAGTTAAATTTGGTTCATTCGTAACCATCAACACAAATTCAAAATTCTCTGGTGTAGTAAAGGACATATAGCATCTCCTTTTTCATGCTTTTTCACTGAATACTTATTGAGAAAACTAGATCTTAAATAGCATGAGAGAACCTGCATAGCATGCATGACACAATGAGAGGAAGACATTTACATGGAATAGTAACAAATAACCCCTCAAATTATTTTTATGTACATGATAGTCCCTTTAAATATACCTTATATTTTCGATTTTTTCTCAAAAAACTATAGACATTATAGAAAGGAACTGAGGGGGTTTAAAAAGATCTGCACATTCATATGTTTTTTATAAGAAAATCGTCCCCCCTCTCCTCGAATCCTTGACGTACGGTAAATGAGAAAAAATTGTGCTTTTGAGTCGTAGTAGTGCATAAACCCTTCATGTAGAAAGAAACACCAAACTACATGATAAATTAGATCGTGAGTGTGAAGTCAGATCTTGAGTGCAATCACTCAGATGTACAAGATATGCTGACCACTTCCACAACCGAAAGCACAAACAACCTCAGCTATAAGAGTTCACACCGTGTTGGGTCAAGACGACATACGTACCTCGGCAGTCATCGCCATAGTTCTCCTGGTGGTGTAGGACCATTTGGCATTGGCACATGAAAGAGTGAGGTCGCGACAGAACAAGACGGCGAAGAGATGGGAGTAGGCGTTTGTGAAAGAGGGAGGACGCAAGATCGTTAGGAGTCCTTATATAATAATGATACGATATTTGTGTGTATAGTTTTTTTGGAAAGTAATAAGTATTATCCTTCTGCATCCGATTGTGGGCAGATTCTCATCAAGATTGGTCAACCCTTAACTTTGTGGTCAAATATCTATTTGACGTAAAATCGAATTTGCTATAATTAAGAAAAATGTTTCAAAAAAGATTTAACTACACATCCATGATGAAACAAGGCCTACCACATTTTTTCCAAGTTTCTCGTTTTTCATGCAAAATATTTATCACATAGCGATCAAATCGAAGGTTTCAAGAGATTTTGAGAATTTCTCATTTTTTATGAAATTCACAAGGTTTGGTCAAACCAGGGTTGACCAGAGTCTTTCGAGAGATTGCGTAAGCATATGAAAAGTACAATTGCTGTTCTTTGGTCCCAGTGAGATGTACAACCACTCAAGCATGCAACTTGAAGAGCTCAAATTTTAGTTTTGGTACTTGCTTCACAAATGGTTCCTTGTTTATGAGTTTGAGGTTCAAAATGAAAATTTTCAAACCAAAATGGCTAGATAAAATGCTAGCATCATTAGCCACATGGTGATAAACCCCTTTGCCAAATTTGAGTCCATTTGAAGAAAGGTAGATGAAAACATGGTACACAAGTGTCTCTTTCTAGCAGTGAGAATGATCGTTGACCTAACTACCCCATGTTTGAGAGTGGACTGCTAGGGAACATTTTTTCCAAGTTTCTTATTTTTCATGCAAAGTATTAGCCACACAGTGATCAAATTCAAAGGTTTCAAGAGACTTTGAGAATTTCTCATTTTCTATGAAATTCACAAGGTTTGGTCAAACCAGGGTTGACCAGAGTCTTTCGAGAGATTGGGAAAGCATATGAAAAGTACAACTATTGTTCTGTCATCCCAATGAGATGTACAACCACTCAAGCATACAACTTGAAGGTCTCAAATTGTAGTTTTGGTACTTGCTTCACAAATGTTTCCTTGTTTCTGAGTTTGAGGTTTGAAATTTTCAAACCAAAATGGCTAGATACAATGCATCACTAGACACATGGTGATAAATCCTTGTGCCAAATTTGAGTCCATTTGAAGAAAGGTAGATGAAAACATGGTACACAAGTGGCTCTTTCTAGTAGGCGGACATGCTCGTTGACCTAACTACCCCACATTTGAGAGTGGACTGCTAGGGGGACATTTTTTTCCAAGTTTCACATTTTTCATGCAAAGTATTTGCCACACAGTGATCAAATTCGAAGGTTTCAAGGGATTTTAAGAATTTCTCATTTTTCTATGAAATTCACAAGGTTTGGTCAGACCAGGGTTGACCAGAGTCTTTCGAGAGATTGCGGAAGCATCTGAAAAGTACAACTATTGTTCTGTGGTCCCAATGAGATGTACAACCACTCAAGCATGCAACTTGAAGGTCTCGAATTGTAGTTTTGGTACTTGCTTCACAAATGGTTCCTTGTTTCTGAGTTTGATGTTTGAAATTTTTGAAATTTTCAAACCAAAATGGCTAGATACAATGCTAGCATCACTAGCCACATGGTGGTAAACCCTTGTGCCGAATTTGAGTCCATTTGAAGAAAGGTAGATGAAAACATGGTACACAAGTGGCGCTTTCTAGTAGTCGGACATGATCGTTGACCTAACTACCCCACATTTGAGTGTGGACTGCTAGGGGGACATTTTTTCCAAGTTTCTCATTTTTCATGCAAAGTATTTGCCACATAGTGATCAAATTCGAAGATTTCAAGAGATTTTGAGAATTTCTCAATATTCTATGAAATTCACAAGGTTTAGTCAAACCAGGGTTGACCAGAGTCTTTCGAGAGATTGCGAAAGCATCTGAAAAGTAAAACTGTTGTTCGGTGGTCCCAATGAGATGTACAACCACTCAAGCATGCAACTTGAAGGTCTCAAATTGTAGTTTTGGTACTTGCTTCACAAATGGTTCCTTGTTTCTGAGTTTGAGGTTTGAAATTTTTAAAAATTTCAAATCAAAATGGCTAGATACAATGCTAGCATCACTAGTCACATGGTGGTAAAACCTTGTGCCAAATTTGAGTCCATTTAACTAGCATCAATAGATCAAAACATGGCTTATAAATTTGTAATTTAAACAATATGAATATTTCACTATTCTTAGATATGATTTAGGGACGGGTAATATATGCATCATTCAGGTCTAACAATAGGACTTTTTAATGTAATATTAATTTTCAACTTGTAAGTACTTCATTTCTTTTTTTATACCAACTGTGTAAAACTTACATATACAAAGTAAACCAAATTTTCAAGAAATGTTTTGCGTCTAATGTCAAAATTGAAAAATAAACAGAACATCCCTCCAAAATTTTTGACACATTTCCGTTCCCTCCTTTTTCCGCCTCACCCCACCACCAAAATTTAAAAACCCACAACATTAAAATGGCGCATGAATCCCTCCCACGATTTGCATCTCATCTTAACTCCCAAAACCCATCCCCCTCTAGCGCCTCATCCTTCTCCTCCGCTGGGTCCGATCTCGTCCTCAGAGGATTAGAACTCGCCGTCGCATCTGATCAGCGATCTCCTTGGCCAATGCAATGATCAGGACTCTTCACAGCGGTAAGGCACGCGAACCATTGAGGTCTACACCGAAGAAGAAGCCCAACATCAAACGACTGTCAGGTGATAATTCAATTCCCTGATCCTTCTCATATGCAGTAGATCTGCTAGAACCATTCATTACAAAGTGGTTAAACATCTTATTTCTATCATTCTAGTTATAATAATAGCGATCTACTCCCTACATTATTTTCCCACACACACGCAATGTTATTGTTTCGCAGTAGACTGATTGAGTTCAGTCTACTCCCTACATCTACTCCCTAGAGTAGATCACATTTGTAGAGATAAAAATAGTATAGCTCACTCATGTGCTCATAAGGTACAGATAACTACTTCTACTGTACCTACTTTAGTTTGCTCTTCAACATCCCACTCTTAATATGTATGCCCTTGGGTAGGTTATTTTAGAAATGAAAATTGTCTAGACTTTGTAATTCATGATGTAATCTGCTGTTGAGCTATAATACAATTGTGACCATCCCTTGTCAGGCGCCGGAAAAAACCAACTAATGCATATGAGGCAAACAAGTACAAAAAGTTGGAAGAAAATAAAGATTGTATGATGGAGTTTTCAAAGAAGCACAAGTCGCCAGAGGTTTGCCTCTAGAAAATATAGAAGAGATAGCACATAAATTCGTGTGCAGCGGCATTTCCAAAGTGACAGAGGCCACCAAAAAAGGTAAACAAAAGGATGCTAACCACACTCAACCAGACCCTACATATGAACCCAATGCTGAAGAAAATGGCCACAGCTAATGACGAGCCGACTTCATATGACGAGGCCAGAACATCCATAACCCTAAAACAAAGGTTATCATATCTTATTTTCACTAAATTTTAATCCCTATAAAGTACTACAGTTTTGTTACTCACTGTTATTTTTTTGAAAACAAGCTAATGATGGTACATCAACTTCAGCACAGAAGAAGTCTGCAACAACAACTGTACCTCAATCTACCGTAATCACTAGATCAAGAGCAGCTCATGTCACTGAAGCAACTAAAACTATCGTGTCTTAGACCCCTACACGCCCAGAAGGTGAGAACACAGAAGTTCAAATCTCACCAATGTTGAACCTAACATCTAGAGGAAGCAACTCACCTGACAATAATCAAGTTGTCATTACAAAATAGAAAGGTATTAACAATTGCACTTAAATAATTGTACTAATGGTTAGTCCTATAATATATACTCTAATTTTAACATTCTTCCTACCATGTTTCAGAGGTAACTTCTTCCGATTCCAAGCAAAAGCGTGGGGAACGTGAAATTTCAATGGGCCATGGTCTGCATGACTACACTAGAAGAAATGGTAGGAATAAAAAGAGAACTGAATTTACTGAGAGGGTTAGAAGGACCAAAAATCCTCTTCAAGCAGCAAAACTAAGCTCTGAGGTCGGAATAGAAATCTGAGACAAAGTGCATCTAGCAACCAACTGGACTCAATACAAAAAGATGAGACTCTGAAAGATGTTATTCCATGTGCTATTCGCAAAGTAGCGTTGAGCCCTAACTCTACAGTTTTACATCATAGCTATTTATCTTGTCTACCTATCTAACTACATAATATGCATCTCCATTTTTCAAGGAAATTTTGAAATGGACACAAATGATGTAGTGACCAAGACAGTGTGCACTAATATTATATACAGTAGTATGCGCCAACTACGCTACAAGCTTAAGAAGGATAATTGGGACAAGATTAAAGATATGAGCCCCCAGGAAGCATATAAGATGAAGCTAGCAAATGTACTAGAGAGAAGTTGGAAAGATCTTGTGGACAGATGGTTTGATGCCGACTATCAGGTGCTAACATTTAGACTTACAAATACTAAGCACATAAATCTCTGCTGCACAGAAAACTCACAAGTTCATACTTAGATTTAGGAAATGAGTCTAAAGAATGAATTGAACAGAGAAGCTATGAAGAAGAACCATACAACTGAATCGAGATGCTTCGTTGCACACTACGAAGCTCTTGTGCGTTTTAACTTCATATACGAAACAATTGTTCTACCAAACTCAATATAAATTTTGCTAACTCATGTTCGTAATTCCAATTTTTTTGTAGAACTCAGACAACTTGGAGGAGGTGACATCTCCAATTGAATTCTATAGACTTACCCACACTAATAAGGAAGGCATCATGACTATGAAAGCTAATGATGCTTATGTAAGACATTTTTAATATTGCTACTATTTTGTAATGAATAAGCTTTGTACTTCAATATTTCTTAAGCTTTCATTTGAACTTATTTGCAGGATGCAATGATGACCATGAAAAATAGACCACGCCTAGAAGATGAGACTGAAACAACATAATTGCAGATTATTGAAGAAGTCTTGAAGGAGAAGAGCACAATGAGATCAAGCACATACACGTTTCTCTCAAATTTGGGAGTTGGATCAATCTCAAGGAAGAGTTCTGTGTCCACAACACGCATCCGAGAACTAGAAAACAAGCTTGCTAAATAGGAGGAACAATCACTCCTCATAGCTGAAAGGTACAAACAAGAGATGCAGGAAAGGATGGAAGCCCAGGATAAAAGATTAGAAGAAATTAAAAAACACAAGAAGAGGACCATGCAACTCTGATGAAGGCACAAGAAGAGAAAAATAGAGCTACTGAAAAGAAGCAGCAAGAATTAGAAGCCACACTTAGTTTCATCTTAAGGACATCACAGCAGCAAGGACATGGCAACAACTCAACAGAACCTCCATCTTGATGAAATTGTTCATCAATATGATTTACTTAGTTGTATATTCATGTTAAAACTATTGCACAAAATTTTATCGCCACCATTTTATAGATTGGTTCTAAATTTTATGTGTCTGTATGATATTTCTTTCATTTTCTGCATAATTATTAACATGACGAAATTACTGACACTGTTATTAACACGTGGACCCACGTGTTAGAACCATCTCGGTCCCACATGTCTGAACTGTCTTGGTCCCACCTGTCAGAACCCTCTGGACCTCACCTGTCGAACCCTCTAGGGACATGTCAGAACCCTCTAGGCCCCACCTGTTCGAATCCTCTGGGTCCCACCTGTCAGAATCCTCTGGGTCCCACCCGTTCGAACCCTCTAGGCCCCACCTGTCAGAACCCTCCGGGTCCCACCTGTCCGAGCTCTCTTGGTCACACCTTTCCGAACCCTCTGGGTCCCACCTATTAGAACCCTATGGGTCCCACCTATCCGAACCCTCTGGGTCCCACCTATCCGAACCGTCTCGGGCTCGCTGTTGGTCCACATGTAAGAACCACTAGGTCCCACTGGTCATAATGCCACATCAGTAAATTGCAATAAATTAACAAAATGCCACATCTGTAATGATGACCCGTTCTACACTCCCTTCTAATTTACGATGACAAACTTTTCATATATATCATGACAAAAGTTTCAGTCACCGATTGCACACGATTGTTGACAAAACTAACATCGTCAACTAATATAAGTTAAACAATGACAAAAAAATACAAACCGTGGTTATGGATTTTTTATGACAAAAATAGTGATAGCCCATTTTTGTCAATAGCATATATTAATTGAAAAAATATGGATATTAAGTGACAAAAGGGGTCTGTCACTAAATATGATTTCTATTGTAGTGTTAGCATCACCAGCATTGAATATATCGAACAGTGTGGGCTCAAGCTTATTCTTTTCTGCTATGTGAACAACTTTTTCATCATTCCATTGTTGCTACTTGGCCTGCATGATCTTCGCTTGTGATTTCTGCAACTGCTTAAGCATCTCCACTTCCTTCTTCAACACGGCGGTCTACTCTTTTTATGTATTCTTCATCCTGGATAAGTTATCCTCCATAATATTTTTGTCCGATTCATCAATGAATCTCTTCAGATCAAATAAGAGAGCCGGGCACTTCTTGTTAGTCTTGCTCTTCTCCTCTGCTAGCTCCAGCATCTTTGCATTCTAATCTTCTTGTTCATTCTAGCACTGTTGCTATCATCATACAGTCCTCACAGTTTGGCCAACACATTTTTTGTTGTGTGTGGCCACTCACTATCCAACCAGGCCAGAAATCCATAGTTTCTGGCTTCCTACAATTCAAAATATCATGCTCATCATGTGTGGATCGGCTCTAGTACATGAAAATTCACTACAAAGGAACATACATTTTGCACTTGGTAGAGCCAAAATCGGTGGCCAACTGTTGGTTCCTTCGAATGCAACACAATTCATGGGCAGAAGCTTGTGGACGTGGCACACGTGGGGATAATTTACTACAGTGTCGATGAATGTGGGATCTTCGGTGTGGCCAGGAGCATAGTCTATGTCGGTGAGGTCCTAAGAGACAAGAAATCAAAACAATAGCCAATTCAACTGTGGCCAAATCGAAAATCCCCAAATATGTGGCTAAGCTTAATCATGAAGAACAACATGGGGGAAATTGAGCTTACCCCAAGATATGACTATTCCGTGGACTCACCTTCATTCTAGCTGAGCATGGTGACTTTGGTGGCTGCACTGATGTCGTTGTCGCCACCGATGATCGGATATGAGGGACCTAACCGGTGAGGAGCAAGCAGGACATGGATCTCGATGTGGAAAATGGAGAGTCCAAATATAGGAAGAGTTTTAGCAGGAGGTGAGTGAACTACCCGCCTCAAATTTCCATTTTCGCGGTGGCACGTGTGTTGTCCCGCAATCTCCCTACATGGGCGATCTCGTGTAGGGAACCTTCTCTTTCGTAGATGGAGAGCACAAGAAGAGGGTGGCTTGCTAGAAACGGCAGAATCGGCAGTTCCTAGTGGGCCTGTCTTGGGGTGCTTTAAGGTTTGTGCGGACCACAATGAGAAGGCTGGGAAGGCAACCAACCATCCCAACTTATGCTCCACGGGGCCTTCCCTGGCACAAAATGCCTTACCAAACGCGCCCCTACGTTCCTGAGGAGGCAACTTTGGTGCCCGAAGATGCCACTAGTGCCCGACTAAGCAATGTTGATGCGCGACGAGACAACTTTTAAGCTCAACGAGATAACTTTTAAGACCGACGAGATCACTTGGGTGCCCGACGAGGCAACTTCTGTGCCTAACGAGGCAACTTTGGTGCTAGATAGAGAAACTTCTTTCCTGACAAGGCAGCTTTGGTGGTTGACGAGCAACTTATGTGCCCAGCGAGGCTACTTTGGTAGCCGATGAGTTAACATTGGTGCTCGACGAGGCAACTTAGGTTTTCGACGAGAAATTTGGTGCATGACAAACTAACTTTGGTGCCGAAAGAAGTAATTTATATGTGACACATAGACACTTCGATGCCCGACGAGGCAACTTGTGATCGGCTGAGAAATGTTGGTGCTCGACAAGGCAACTTTAGTACCTAGCGAGGCCACTTGGTGCCCGATGAGGCAACTTCTATGCCCGAGGAGGCTACTTTGGTGCCCGGCAAGTCAACTTCAGTGCCCGATAGAGCAACTTTGGTTCCTGATGAGGCAACTTCTGATACCAATGATGCAACAAGTGCCCGACGATGCAACTAGTGCCCGACTAAGCAATGTATATGCTCGACGAGGCTACTTGGGTGCTCGACGAGACAACTTTGATGCCCGACAAGGCCACTTGGGTGCTCGATGAGGCAACTTGCACTACTAGAAAATGGGTTATCAATGGCGCACGGTCTTTTCAATCAGTAGCAGACGGGCCATGTGCCATTGCCATCAAGAAGTATTAATTTTTATCAGTGGCACACGGCCCGTGCGCCACGGATAACCAAAATATCAGTGGTGCATTTAATGTGATGCTCCATAGATAATCGCTGTAGCATTGATATAGTAGAAGTATCAGTGGCGCATTCTAAGGTGGTGCACCACTGATAGGGTGTGCCACTGGTACTATTTTTAGTTTTTTAATATGCTGCACACGTATTTATACAAGTATATGTATACACAATTACACAGTAGTACAATAAAATATATAACATATATGATGGTGATAAGACCAAACACAGTTATACTTCATCACATTAATTAGAATCTAAGATAGATCGAGTAGCATCATGTAACAAATTATTACCAAGTATAAGCCCCGAGACCGTTCGAGTAGTAAGTGTCATTATATTAAAAATGAAGTGTTCACCTAAAATACGATCAAATAGAGTAGAATCACAATGCCGGTGAGCAAGACATGGACCACGACCAAGGACTTTATCAGGTTCTTCCACCTAGCTTCCTCTTGCAGATGGTTCCTCCACCTAGCTTCTGTCTTCTATCTAGTCTTGTACCCTTTGTAGTTGTTGCTGCTGAACTTATTCACTTATTTCAGACAGTCCTCCCACTCGCCATAGGCTCATGGAACCCTACCTGATGAGGGGTTAACTCACCAATACCCATCATTGATGGACTTAGGTTCGAGAAATTGGGGAGCGCTAGAGGCATTGATCGGCTAGCAAACAAGCACATAGGGGGACATGCGGTTTTACCCAGGTTCAGGCCTCGAAGAGGACTCTACTCCTGCTTGTCTGCTCTTTGATTATCGAGGAGTCGAAAGTTACAAGGGGTGCGCAGATGTAATTTGGCGAGGTGTATGCTAGGGTTGTGGGTTGTCCTCCTCGCCGCCCCTCCTAGACTTTATATAGGGAGGCTAGGTCTCAAGATAGCAGGCTAACTCGGTTACAGGTTAGGGTTTTCCCTTCAAGTTTCTATCTATTATTTGTCGTGTTCTTCATGAAGTCATGTTCCTTTGGGCCACCTGAATCCTTAATGGGCTTCGTTTGCACCGCGAACTCCTCTTGGGCTGGACCATATAGGCTAACTATGAGTACCTATAGGGTATACCTATGTCATTAGACTCCGAGTGTCCAGTCGAATCGTATATTCAGGTGGAGACTACAAAGTCCTCGAGTGCATGAAATGCGAGCTCATCCGAAAGTCCTTTCGGGTGCTTCAGTTTTGTGTCATAGGGATTGTTGATATACGTGCATGATACATCCAATGGATCAGGATCAGTTAACTTCCTTAGGAAAAAACAACGCTATCTACTCAAACTCGAGTACCCAGACTCGAATTCGGAACATTGCTAGTGTAATTTGACTCCTACCGCGGAGGTATTATAGAGTCGAATTCCAGTAGTTTTGGTATGAGCACTTGATGCATCCGTCGAGGCTTATTTCATCGTGCCTGTAGGCATGAGTTATTTCTGGTAGAGAACATCAGGTGCGTTGCTAGACCTTTTGCAGGTCTTACCTTCACGTTAGAAACGTGACATCCGAATTTTTAGTCACCACGGAGGTGATTCAGGTGTCCCAGGAGAGCAGTCTCTTTGCAGGGTAAAAAATATGAGGCGGAGTCGCTGGATGCTTCGAATGATCACGATCCGTATGTGATCAATGCTTTTTGCCATGTACAAATATCTTTTTTTCATAGGGTGCGTGACTAGCGC
Source organism: Avena sativa (assembly GCA_916181665.1). Classification (NCBI taxonomy): domain Eukaryota; kingdom Viridiplantae; phylum Streptophyta; class Magnoliopsida; order Poales; family Poaceae; genus Avena; species Avena sativa. The sequence continues at coordinate 409,152,751 of OV702289.1, read as the reverse complement.
TCCTTATGGGAGTAGCCCCCGAGTGCCTACTCGAGTCGCAGACTCGAGTGGGACTTTGAACATTTGTCGATTGTTGTTGTTATGTTTAGCTTTGTCGATTGTGCTTCCAGTGCTCCCAATGGGAGGAGCCCCCGAGTCCGCAATCGAATCGTTAATTCGAAAGAGGGAGTTGAGATGTAAATGTATTTGTATGTTTATCGAGGCAATTCTGTGCCTTTTAAAATATTTGGGTGCATGGTCAGCGCTCCTGTTAGGGTTAGCCCCCGAGTGTTTGGTCGAGTCGTAGAGTCGACCAAGGACTAGATCAATCGAAGGGAACTCCTGCTGGAGTGCATATCTGGATGACGTTAGTGCTAACGATCTGATGAGGTCAGTTGCCCGCATAAGCGGTGCTGATGGGACATGACGGAGGTGGGCCCCGAACTCTGACTGGGATTTGACTAGTCACGCGTAAATTACGGTTTTTAACCGCGCCTCCTTGATTCTCGTGGGCAATGGGGATCGTGTAGTGACGGTTCGGTATATGCACTGCCACATGTCATTGTCGATGTGCGCCACATGTCTGGATGAAGCTCTACATCTTGTTGGATGGCATTCCTCAATGCTTAAGTAGGGATCCTGTGCGGTAATTTTCGCACCGAGCTTCTTCCTCCTTTGGGCACTACTGCCATTTCCGTTCTCCTCTACTCCACTGCGCCCATCTCTTCCGCTGCACTGGATGTTATCAAAGCCTTTCCTAGCTACTTCCTCCGATCCCTTCACTGCCAGAAGATAGGGAAGAAGAAAGGCGTTGCTGTCGCTGCTGCCACCGTGGCAAAGAAGAAGGGTGCCGCCACCACTGGGTTCGGTACTGCTGCCACGACCATGAAGAAGAAGGGCGTGGGGACCCGCATGACCAACGAGTCGTGGAGGCTCTCCTCCTTGAAGGAGCATGAGGTCCAGACGCATCACTAGGACAGTCTGCTTCCAGCCAACGAAGCTGATTGCAAGATGCCTGTACTAGAGGTAATCCCCGATCCCCCCTCTGGATTTCGGGTTATGTTTCTAGCGTTTATCCTCTATGGTATTTCTCTCCCACTCCACAAGTTTTGGCGAGGGTTGCTTTGTTTATAAGGGCTTCAGCTGCATCAGCTGACTCCCAACTCCATCTTGCACATCGCGTGCTATACTACCATCTGCAAATGCTGGCTCGGAATCGAGCAACACTTTGGTCTTTTCAAAAAACTGTTCAAACTCAAGAGGCAGTCGGGGTCCGGCTCTGTAGTATATGATATCAGTGGATGCGGCATCTACATGGACCCTAGTCTCCAGTATTTTAGCCTCAATATTTTCGAGTTCGTCCAAGGATGGAGGGGAAAATGATTTTATATCCGAGACCAACATGTTGATGGTGAAAGATTTGGACTTGCTCCTTTTGACCCGAAAGCTGAGCTGAAGAGAAGGAGGTCCTAGAAGAATATTGTGATGCCAGGCGAAGCAGGGGATGTTAAAGTCTTGTACAAGCATGTCTGTGACCTTCAGCTTGTCCAAGGCCAAGAAGTCACTGGCGTGGACCTCATCCCCACATGGTTGTGGCAATGGGTGCAGCCTCTACAGGCCAGGGCACACCCAATGTCGTGTTGTACCAGTGTGAATGACTCCACTCGCATTTATTTTGAGGATCTATCTTCGGTGGAGGTGGATAGAAAGGTTAGGGCGCTGACTAAGTTCACCGCGAAGGACGTCCTTCCTGGAGATTTAGCCATGCTGCCCTTCCGTGCGAGTAACTCTCCCCTAAGGCAAGTTTTCCATCGAGTCCATCTTATTCTTTCTTTGTCCGTGTAGACGGAGGGGGTACTACCTCCCGAGGCCGAAGAAGAGGACGAATCAGGGTCGACTGTTCCTGTCGTTGACACGCAGGAAATCCCTGATTCTAGCAAAGAAGGCCCTCGCAAGCGTTCCCGAAGTGAAGACTCTGATGCATCTACACGGAGACACCGTGATAACCCACAAGTATAGGGGATCGTGTGTAGCCTTTTCGATAAGTAAGAGTCTCGAACCCAACGAGGAGCTAAAGGTAGGATAAATATTCTTTCAAGTTCTATCAACCACTGATACAACTCTACGCACACTAAACGTTTGCATTATCTAGGAAATAAAACTAGAGCAACAATACGAGTAATAGAGAAAGCTTTACATGATAATAAATAACAAGAAAGTAAAGCTAGTTGCTGTAGCAATAAAATACACTAAACTAACAGAACCATGAGTTTAGAATAGTGGTGGTAATTGTGGTGGCTTTGTCCAAGTTTAAATAGAGAATAGATCGGGTTCATTGTCTTCGATGCAGTTTTCTATGTGGGAGAGGCTAAATATACATGCGCTTCACTACTTAGAATTACATGTACTATATGATTGGATTGTTAGCAAACATCCATAAGTACTAATCAATGCATTAAGGTTTCCCCAACCATAGCCTTAAGTTTAATGGTCCTCTTACTCCCATACGTGCAACGTTCCGGTTCGCGTCCTCAGGTTTCTGTCACTCCGGCAGAACTCCCCCTTCCTTTTACACATACTACAAACCCTATGATGTTTAATCCATGCGCGCACAAATATAATGGACACCAAAGGACTGTACCATATGAACATATACAACTCTAATGAACCAAAGACGTTCTACCATTCAATCTAAGAACAAAGAAACAACGCAAACATGACATAGATCATAGGATTATAACTTATAGAATCAAACACCATGTTTACATAAGACGGTACAGAGGTGTGTGGGAGGATGAACCACTGCATACTAGGAGGATTAGGTGATGGAGATGGCGGTGAAGATGGTGAAGATGGTTAAGAGGGCGCTGGTGGCGACGCGGGGGACTCCTTCCCCGCCGCCGGTATCATGGGGAGCACCGCCCCTTAGCCCCCTTCCTTCATGGATTCTTGGGAGCCCTCCCCCATGGAGATGGGATCCATGGGGGAGGCAAAAACGTGTCTTTGGTGGCTGCAAATTCGTGGATGGAGATTTCCTAGGCAAATTAGGTTTCCTCCCTTTATATAGCTTTTTCGGATTCCCGTCACCCCATCTTGGGGTGCAGTAAATCAGGCCTAAAAGGCCCGTCTGGACTCGGAATCAGCTAAATTTTATGTCCAGAATGTTTGTCATGAAATTTCCAACAACTTTGTAGTTTAAGAGTTTCTGTTTGACTCCGTCTTCGACCCGAAACATGACCATCTTCAAAAAGAGTTCTGAGACAGATTTCTAAAAAAAATCCCAATTTGACTCCAACAAGATTTCCACTTGTATTCTTGGTAATTCCTACACGTCAAAGTGTAAAACAAGAACTTTGTGCACTTTTGCAACTATTAGTAGGTTAGTCCAAATAAATCATAAACTTTATACAAAAAGGAGTGTCAAAAGCATATTATTAGCATAAAACCATCAAAAATTATAGATACGTTATGGACGTATCAACATCCCCAAGCTTAGTTCCTGCTCGTCCTCGAGTAGGTAAACAATCAAAACAATATAATGTTTGAGGTGACATGCAGACAACACAATCTTGATCATCGTTATTGTAAAAGCATTGATAGCTGGGATTAAGGTACTCTAAACATGAATCATGATAGATAGAGTTCTAACAATAAGACATAGTAACTATGTTGTAACATGAAAATGCACAAACAAAAGATTCATGAATAACAATGGTTTGCAATATGTTTGATTGTTTCACATAAATAAAGCATAATAAGAATGGTATTCAGCTTGTCCCTCATAGAGTAGCAAAACATAAATGCATATGACACCTTCAAAGTTCATAAGGGTGACTAGATACAAATAGTTTAGAAACAAGCAATATCAAAGTTATGCATCAATCAACAAGTCTTGGGACAATGCACATAGAACTAAGAATGACAACTATTCTTTATTAATTGGTGCATAAAGATAGAAGGTGGAGACTCAATATAAAAGTGGAGGAAAGGCCTTCATAAAAGGAAGCAGGGATTCAATTCTCATAAAGAGCTTCCAAAAATTATGATACTTATTAGCTTTCAGCTCTCACTGCCCCTATCATAAGAATCTTGAAGTGATTAAGGTTAAAGTTAATAAACTATGAAGTATATGCTTGACAAAGTATAAGTTGGGAATCTCATGTCCCTTAAATACGAGGGCCGCTCCTTATGCTACTCAAGTTTAGTTACCAGTAAGTTCTTGTCATAGTAAGTACATGTGTATCATAGAGAACCGCCAACGGGGTACCCCTTCCCCGATGATACGGAAGAATCCCCATATCAAAATGACAAGGCAAGCAGACAACAAGCATCTCAGCAATCTTCTTATTTACCATGGGAAAATGGTGCTTTTTTCTCTCTTTCCTCTTTTCTCATCTCTTTTTTTCTTTTTTTTCTCGATCTGTATCTCTTTTTTTATAAGAAGAATGCTTTATAGATTGCTCATTATGGTTACGCTACAGGTTTCCACCATGATTAGGAATGGATTAGACCGGCGGCCCAGGCATTTTCCTAACACACATACATAACTCCATGGACTTACAAGGTCCCCTTTCATTTCACACCAACGACATCCATAGACAAAAGAGCATGATATCAACTAGGTACAATGTACATGTGCAATGTTGAAAGCATTCCCCATGACAGCATGGTTCTCCTAATCCCCGACATACAAGTGCAAGCATATATAACATAGATGACACAATGGTTCAAGTTTATTAGGGGCAAGAAAATTAAAGTGTGCCATCAAGTTCGTGAGAGCTTTAATCACTAGTTTTCTCATAACAAGTTTAATTCAGAAGGTAGATAAAAGCATGAATATACTTGGAATAGCAAATGCTAATAGGTAGGTATGGTGGACTCTTTGGGATAACTTGGTTTTATTTGGAGTTGGATGCATGAGTGGAACTCATACTTGGTTATGGAGGCTAGCAAAAGACTGGGAGCGACCAACTAAAAGAGCAATAATGGACATAATCATGCAAAGCGACAAAACATCATTAATTAAAGCATAAAGTGATATTACAAGTCGAAAACTAAAGGATCATAAAGGCTATGGTGACTTGATATAGTCATAACATGGTGTGAGCATGCGCCAAGTCAACCCAAATAAAGCATCAAAGGAGAATACCACAATACTATGCTTTAATATCTTAAAACAACGCATGATTCTTTCAAGGCACATTAAGCAATCTCAATTGTTTATAGCATGTCATGATCCAGCAAAAATCACTAAGCATAAAGCTAAAACAATATCAAGCATGACATGACAAAGCATAGGCCACCTTAAAAAACGAGCTCCTTTTACCACTTAAGCATGAACTTTTTCTACTCTTTTCCAATCCAAACCACACTTATTTGAAAACTAATGTATGAAAGAGGGGGTCCAACCAATTTATTCAAGCAAACTAAGAAACCAAGAAAAAAAAAGCGAAGATGCTCCCAGAAAAACACAACTATGCATAAAATAATAAAAATGAAGTGTTTGGAAAAACCTTGAGATTTTTATTGATGAAGAAGGGGATGCCTTTGGCATCCCCAAGCTTTGAAGCTTGTACTTCTTGGATATTTCTTGGGGTGAAACACGTGGAATCCTCAAGATTGAGTTTTAGTCCATTCTTCATCTCATTACATCACTCTTTCCATACACCGGAAATTTTTTCTTCATACAAAACTTCACACAATCTTTATTAGCAACATTAGTGCACTCAAGATAATAAGTCTTTGGGTTTAGTTACAACACCAATAAAACTTGCATTAAAACACAAGCTACTATAGCACTTCCCTCAAAAATCTCAATTCCCCAAAAGAACTCAAAAAGGAATCAACAAGAAGCAAATGAAAATAATGGCAGAAATCTGTCAAAACAGACCAGCAGGTAAAAACCAATTTTTTCGAAGACCTTCTGTTGCTCAAATCAAAAAGTGTTAAACTAACGAAAGTTAGATAACAACCTGGGGCAGAATCACAAAAATTCACGCCTCAAACCTACATACAGAGTTGTTACATGGATTTTTATGGTGAAGAACAAAAATCTATTTCGACACAGCAACTTTCCCAAGCATTACTTCTCTCTCGTTAGAGGTTACTCTTAGCACAAAAAGAAAATAAAAAGGATAAAGAGCGGTTATTATAGAGGTAATAACTTCCAAGACTCATCTAAAACTTTTGGATTATCTCCCAATAAGTACTTTTCTTTAATGCCTTTAAGTTAGGCATAGGATCAAGATTCAAGTATTTTCGAATGAATAAGCATTAAGATCAATACCGGAAATATCTTTCTTTTTCAAGGCTTCATGCATTCCTACAAGTTTTTAACTGAAAAGCTTCAATGGAAAGATTTTTTTTGGTTTCATAGGCATGAACACAAGTGTTCAAGGTCGACCCCCACTTAACCATTACTCATCTTTCCAATCAATTTCCTTTTTTAAAACTTTTTAGGTAACAAGTAGAACTAATTTTTTTTTGTAATTCGCATTCCCTATCCATAGTAAGATAGAGAACAACTTAAAACTGAAAGTAAAACTCACTTAGAGATAAAGCAAACAAGTGCACACAAGAATATTCACCCACACGCTATTGCTCCCCGGCAACGGCACCAGAAAAGGTCTTGATAACCCATAAGTATAGGGGATCATGTGTAGCATTTTCGATAATTAAGAGTGTCGAACTCAACAAGAAGCTAAAGGTAGGATAAATATTCTTTCAAGTTCTATCAACCACTAATACAACTCTACGCACACTAAACGTTTGCATTATCTTGGAAATAAAACTAGAGCAACAATAGGAGTAATAGAGAAAGCTTTGCATGATAATAAATAACAAGAAAGTAAAACTAGTTGCTGTAGAAATAAAATACACTAAACTAACAGAACCATGAGTGTGGAATAGTGGTGGCTTTGTCCAAGTTTAAATAGCGAATAGATCGGGTTCATTGTCTTCGATGCAGTTTTTCTATGTGGGAGAGGCTAAATATACATGCGATTCACTACATGGAATTACATGTACTATATAATTGGATTGTTAGCAAACATCCGTAAGTACTAATCAATGCATTAAGGTTTCCCCAACCATAGCCTTAAGTTTAATGGTCCTCTTACTCCCATACGTGCAACATTCCGGTTCGTGTCCTCAGGTTTCTGTCACTCCGGCAGAACTCCCCCTTCCTTTTACATATACTACAAACCCTATGATGTTTAATCCATACGTGCACAAATATAATGGACACCAAAGTACTGTACCATATCAACATACAACTCTAATGAACCAAATACGTTCAACCATTCAATCTAAGAACAAAGAAACTACGCAAACATGACATAGATCATAGGATTATAACTTATAGCATCAAACACCATGTTTAGATAGGACGGTACAGAGGTGTGTGGGAGGATGAACCACTACATACTAGGAGGATTAGGTGATGGAGATGGCACTGAAGATGGTGAAGATGGTGAAGAGGGCGGCGGCGGCGCCGGCGGCGGCACGGGGGACTCCTTCCCCGCCGCCGGGTATCATGGTGGGGGAGCACCGCCCCTTAGCCCCTTCCTTCATGGATTCTTGGGAGCCCTTCCCCATGGAGATGGGATCCATGGGGGAGGAAAAAACGCGCCTTTGGTGGCTGCAAATTCATGGGTGGATATTTACTGAGCAAATTAGGTTTCCTCCCTTTATATAGCTTTTTTGGATTCCCGTAACCCCATCTTGGGCTGTAGTAAATCGGGTCTAAAAGGCCCGTCCAGACAAAGAATCAGCTAAATTTTATGTCCACAACGTTTGTCGTGAAATTTCCAACAACTTTGTAGTTTAAGAGTTTTCCGTTTGGCTCCGCTTTAACCCGAAATTTGACCATCTTCAAAAAGAGTTCTGAGACAGATTTCTGAAAAAATCCCAATTTGACTTTAACAAGATTTCCACTTGTATTCTTGATAATTCCAGACATCAAAGTGTAAAACAAGAACATTGTGCACTTTTGCAACTATTAGTAGGTTAGTACAAATAAATCATAAACTTTATACAAAAAGGAGTGTCAAAAGCATATTATTAGCATAAAACCATCAAAAATTATAGATACGTTATGGACGTATCACACCGAGGGTCCTTCGGCTGAGGTGGGCACTACGAATCCAATTCTGGTGGTGCCTGTCCACAGTATGGCCCCGTCGCCGCTGAATAAGCCGAAAAGGCTGAAGATGAAGGTGATGATGACTTTGACCTTGAAAGATTTGACGGGTTAGTCTTTGCTGCTTGATGTGTCAAAATATCAATCTTGGCTTCTTCCTGTGGTAGTGTGGTAGTGTCTTTGTGTTGAATGTCACATTATTCATGTGGTAGTGTGACTGCATCTTCGTGGTCTGGTACTGACCGCGTCCTAGAGGACATGGGAGTCGTGGACTCGAGGGGTAAAGAAGTGGGGGCATCCGAGCCATCCTCGAAGATGGCGACCACCTCTGGCGCGAATTCCTCGAGTTCTTCCAATTTGGGGGAGCACAAGTTCTTTCCCAGATGCTAGCACAGAAAGACACTCCGGAGTCTTCGGGTGACCACGTAAGTGCGCATAAGATTTTTCCACTCTAAAAATTGTTCAAAGTCGAACTTTTCCTTGACATTTGTTGTCTTCTATAGCCTATCCTATGATAGGCTGTTTGTCTTGCCGAGCAAATTGTGACCCTGGGCCGGCAGCATGCGGGGCTAGATAATGACCATCGCAAATTGCATAGTAAGTGTTCTGCTCTTGCAGTGCTTTTGCTGAACATGGGTTTCGATTGTGTTTGACATTCTCCACTTATTTTTCCAGTCAAAAACAATGACCTTCTTGATCGTCTAAGCGCCCTTGAAAAGGGGCTCTACGCGGCGGAGAAAAAACGGGATGAGGCATTCGAAGCCCTCGAGCGCTCCCAGGAGTAGTCAAAGAGGCGCGAGGAGGTTATGTTGGCCGCTGCAGCTGACATAGAGAAAGGGTTCGCAGAACAACTTCTCTGTGTCACCCAAGCACTTTTTGGTATGCTTTGTTGCAGTTTTGTTCAATTTAAATATTCTTCTTTGTTTGTTCCTATGCTGACTTGTGCGAGTCAATCGTAGATGCCGCCGGAGTGGAGTTCGACCGCCAGGCTCTGGCTTGTGAGGATGCACTAGCCGGTGCTGTTGCTGCAGTCGAAGACTGCAGCATCTCTGCCCAGGACTCACTCAAGAAGGCGAATACCAATGTTTGGGAATCTTCGAGAAGACATGCTCCCCAAGGCCAAGCTCATTGAAGATATTGACGACCTGGTCGAGACCTTTGTTGGGGGCATTCCTGCGGACTTCAAGAATGCATAGAAGGGAGCCGATGCTTCTTTAGGGCTGGCGATGGTGTAGGCTTGCGGTGCGAACTAGAATGTGATCAAGATCACTTCAAGGATGCCGACGACCACGGAGGGTGAAGAGGTAGCTTTCGACCCATTTGCTACTAACTGCCATAAGTACGGGCCTCGTCTTATAGAGACACTCGCCAAGTACTCCGCGAAGCAAAATCGCCGTAGCGCATCGACATCCACAATGTCTAGAGCTGCTGCTGCCAAGGTCGCAACGTCGGATGCTCCTGCAGAGTCTACAAAGCCCGCAAGTGCCGATGTGTAGGCGTAGCTGTCCTTCTTGCTTCCTTTTGTAGCGATGCTGAAACCTTAGGCTTGTTTTGATCTACTTGTGTGGGGGTGCCCCTGTTGGAACTTGTTGTTTCAGTTATATGTATAAATCTTCTGCGTGCTTCATTTACTCGAGTTCCATGTCCAGAAATGTTCTTATGCTTAGAACTTTTGCTTGGTTAGGGGTCTTCGAGTGGCATGCAAGGTACGCCTCCTTCTATACTGATGGTGGCACCAACGCGGTCAAAGGTGGAAGAACTATCAGTTCTGTCCCACCTACGTGACCACATGAAGCATTTGGAGCGGGACACACTGATGATTTACGGAAATGCCGATGTCTGGAAGTCACAGGTAGATAAGGCAGTGGAGCGAGAAACTTATCTTCTTGGCCAGGTAGCTTAAATCAACGAGCAGCTGGAATTTGGGTGTTTTCGACTCCCTTGTTCTTATTTGTCTGTATCATCGTATTGTTGACTGATGTCTTTTTGCTGCTACCTATGTAGTTGTCTACCTCATTCCGCAGGAAGAAAGGGATCGTATCAGCATTCGACTGAACTGCTTGACTCAGGAGCAGCTGGAAGCTAGTGGGTTCTTCTGGACCGACCGAAATCATGCAATTGTGCTCACAACATTGCAAGATCACGTGTCGCAGGTGCTACATTTCCTGAAGAAGGACCGGTCGTGCTTGAGGGATATATTTGTGGCTATGTACTTGTTGGATGCTATCCCGTCGAGCCTGGCCTTGCTCCGTAGGTTTTAGAATGTTGGTGTTGTACGCGAGTGTGTGCATCAACAACTTGTCGCATGTGCCAAGGATGCGCTAGGACTTGTGCGTATGCAGTGTCTAGACGTGGATTTGGAGGCAATAGCAGAAGGTCTGCCAACACCTCCAGAGGAAATGGCATGGAACATGGTGCCGCATTATCGAGCGGTCGCCGAGCTAGGGGCGAGGATTGTAAACTTGTTCGACGAACGCGCCAATATACTCCTTCAGCGTCATTAGAATATTCTGTCCTGCACAAGGTATATAAGTGTTGTAAAGCTTGTATAATATTTTCAACTGGGTGTTTGGTACTCGTGCTGTATGTAAAGCTTGTTAGCCTATGTGTTTTGTGAGTAAGTTTTTGATGTAGTTCCTTTTCATTAGCCTGACGCTTGCGGATCTCAGCACCTTGCCAGCCTATCAGTTGCATTGCAACTGGGTTTGGAGTTATCAAAGGGTTCGATTGACAACATGGTCAGCTACTCGGGTCATTGTGTTATGAGTTTGTGTACGTGGCAAGGTCGTAAAGGAGGCGCAACCCTCGAGTGCAAAGTACGAACAAAAGTAAATGTAATGAGACACATAGTTGACGCACTTAGCTTTATTTATTTGGACAATATCAGGAGGTACAATGTTTGGCTAAGTAACCTGCCTAAGTAGCCTTATTGTAACGTAAAAACATCTAGGCGTAGAATCATCATAGCTGCGCGATGTTCCAAGGATTGGAGTATTTGACTCCACTCTCTACGTCTTTCATGCGATAGGCGCTACCTGGGATTACTTCCGTGACCACATAAGGTCCTTCCCATGGGGACTCAAACTTCAGTGCCCCTTTTACTTCAGATGCAGGACAAGGTCTCCTTCGAGGAAGGATCTTGGATGCAGCTGATGACCCACAAGTATAGGGGGTGTATCGCAGTATTTTCGAGGGAAGTGAAACCCAATTTATTGATTCGACACAAGGGGAGCCAAAGAATATTTATAAGCCTTAACAACTGAGTTGTCAATTCAGCTGCACCTGGAAACAATCTTGCTCACAGTAGTTTATCAGTAGCAACAGTTTTGTAGTAGGAATAGTAAAGTAATAGCAGTAGAAAAAGTAAAGATGATAGTACCAATTGCAGTAAACAGTAGGATTAGAGCGTGGTAGGCAGAGGGATGGATGGACGGGCGTTGCATGGACAAGACAATTCACATGGCAATCAAACCATAGGGCAATTGCAGATAAATACGATAAAGCATCCAAGTACTAGATAATCATAGGCATGTGTTCTATATATAGTCATACGTGCTCGCAATGAGAACTTGCACAACATCTTTTGTCCTGCCAGCCCGTTTGCAGCGGGGCCTCAAGGGAACTACTGGCAATTAAGGTGCTCCTTTTAAGAGAGCACCAGAGCAAAGCACTAACACTCCATGGACACATGTGATCCTCACATCAAAGCCATTCCCTCCGGTTATCCCGATTGCTGTCACTTCGGGGCCTTTAGTTCCGAACAACAACGCGTGTATACAACTTGCAGGTAAGACCATAAACAATACTATCATAATGAATCAATAACATGTTCAGATCTGAAATCATGGCACTCGGGCCCTAGTGACAAGCATTAAGCATAAAAAGTCACAACAAAGTCAAAAAGCACTAATAAAAGATACTAGGCACCACACCCTAACAATCTGATGCCATTACATGAACGATCTCATCCAATCCCTACCATCCCTATAGCCTACAACGGGGGATTACTCACTCATAGATGGGGGAAACATGGATGGTCGATGGAGAAGCAATGGTGATGATGATGGCGATGATCTCCTCCAATTCCGCGTTCCGGCAGGGTGCCAGAACAGAGTTTCTGGTTCCGAATCGTGGAATCTGGTGGTGGCGGCAGAGTGGAACTCTTTATGGAAAAACGTCGACCCCCCTGAGCTTTTAGGTCAGAAGGTAACTTATAGGCGAAGAGGGAGACCGAGGTGGTGTCTGGGGCGGCCAGACCACCCCCTGGCGCGGCCAGGCCCAGCCCACGCGGCCAGGTGGTGTGGCCAGGCCCCAGCCCCACTACATCTCATATTCTGGCTCCGTGAGTCTTCTGGCGAAATAGAATTTTTGGCATATTTTCCCGGATTTTTCCTGATAGTTGATTTGCTGCACAAAAACTAGACACTAAGGTAATTCTGGTAAAAACAACGTTAGTCCGTGTTAGTTGTATCCAAATCACACAAGTTTAGAGGAGAAACAATAGCAAAAGTGTTCGGGAAAGTAGATACGTTTTGGACGTATCAACTCCCCCAAGCTTAGCTTATTGCTTGTCGTCAAGCAATTCAGTTGAAAACTGAGTGTGATAAAAGAAACTTTCACGAACACATTTGCTTCATATGATGTATATATTCTCAGCATGTGATCAACTACTTAGACAATTCATAATAAGGAGTATGCAACTAAGTTTACTTAATAGGCATTGCAAGCTATGAAGAGATTCCAACTCAAAAATAATAAGTAGCATGGAACATAAACAAAAGCAACATTACAATGCTCATAATAGGTGAAGACTAGAAGTAAATATATCAAAGATACAAGCATCAAAGTCATAACACAATTAATCTAGTAATGAGACAAGCATATTATACTAAGAATGACAACTATGCTCTCAAGAAAGTGCTCATAGAATAGGTGATGACTCAACAAGGAAATGAAAAAGGTTTTGAATAGTTTGAAAGGCTTCCAAATGCTGAAAGTATGGTACTCATTAGCTTTGAGCTCTCATTGCCCTATCATAAGCATCTTTAAATATGGTTAAGGTGAAAGTGAGGTCCAATCTGAGTTATATGCTTGACAGACTATGAACTGGAAACCTCATGTCCCTTGAGTACGAGGGCCGCTCCTCATGCTACTCAACTTTAGTCACCGGTAAGTTCTTGTCATTGTAAGTACATGTGTATCATAGAGAACCGCCAACGGGGTACCCCTTGCCCGATGATACGGAAGAATCCCCATATCAAAACGACAAGGCAAGCAGACAACGAGCATCTCAGCAATCTTCTTACTTACCATGGGAATATGGTGCTTTTTTCTCTCTTTCCTCTTTTCATATATCTCTCTTTTTTCTTTTCTTTTTCTCTTTTTTCTCAATATCTGACTCTTTTTTTATAAGAAGAATGCTTCATAGACAGCTCATTATGGTTACGCTGCAGGTTTCCACCATGACATCATGGATTAGACCAGCGGCCCAGGCGTTTCTCTAACACACATACATAACTCCATGGACTTACAAGGTCCCCTTTTATTTCATACCGACGACATCCGCAAACAAAAGAGCATGATATCAACTGGGTATATATTTAGAGGTGTTGAAAGCGTTCCCTGTGACAGCACGGTCCTGCTAATCCATAGCCTATAATTTGCAAGCATATAACTTTCATGGACAGTCACAATGGTTCAGGTTTATTAAGTGCAGGAAATAAAGTGTGCCATCAAGTTCATGAGAGCTTTACTAACTAACTTTCTCATAAGAAGCAAACATTTTATTCGGAAGAAAACAAGGCATATTGAATATGCATGGAACAACAAATGATTCTAATAGGTAGGTATGGTGGACACTTTTGGCAATATTTGGTTTTAGGGAGTTGGAAACACGAGTAAAACATACTCAGTGTAAGTGAAGGCTAGCAAGGGAGCGACAAACGAGAGAGCAATAGCTGCCATAATCATGCTTGCAACAAAACAGGACTAATCATGGCATGAAAGTGATTCAAGACCCTCAAGGAAAAATAATTCATCGAGGCTTAACTGATTATTTCAGTCATATGCATGCATGATCATGTGCTAAGTCAATTCAAGTGAAACATTCAGAGGAGGATACCACAGTGTCATACCAAGTTATGAATAGAGTAATGCATGCAAACATTCATATGACATGCTACAAATTATTAGCGGGCTTGAGCTAATCATAAGAAAGCAAGAACTACTAAGCATCCATAAATAACATACACCCTACACGAACAGGCTAAGCATGCCCACAATGATGAGTATATGTAGAAAACTGAAAACAAATAGAGTTTGTTACCAGCCTTTTACCACACCTCAAGTTGTCATTAATCCTCATTATTGCCCTTCACTTGTGTGGCTTGAATAATAACATGAAACCAAATTCCACTGAGGACTGCTGAACCCTGCCACAAACTCACAAAACCAAAGAACAACAACAAATATTTTTGGTGTTTTCGATTTTTTTAAAAACAAGAACCAAAAAGGAAGAACAAGCAAAGCAAAATCTTTTTGGGTTTTTTCAAATAGTTCAAACAAAGCAAAAAGGGAAAAGCAAACCAAGGCAAAAAGAAGAAGAAGCAAACAAAGAGAAACAACCGAAATATTTTTGGTATTTTTTTGTTTTAGAAAGCAAAAGCAAAGAAAGAACGAAAACTAAAAATAGAACAAAACATGAATATACAAAGTACCGACGCAAAATGATATGGAGATGAGTGCGATGTCGGTGTACTTCCCCCAAGCTTAGGCTTTTGGCCTAAGTGGGTGTCAATCCAAATACGAGTAAGGGTTCCAAGCAGGTGGGTCATTGTAAGAATGATCGTAGTTAGGCCCTTGGGAAGAAGAAGAAGCTCCCCAATCATAGGTAGGCTACTAATATGAAGACTCCCCCTCATTCGAGGGCTAGACCGAATCATCTGTGACCTCCCTTCTAGTATCCTGCTCCTGTTGGGAGAGCTCTCCCAAGTACGTATCAAGCTCCTCCTCCGTGAGGGACCATCCTACCCTGTTATCAAGGTTAAACAAAATAGGTGCAGGCAAAAGAACAACTCGCTCGGACTTTCTCCTTCTCCAACCAGCCTTGAGAAAGGTTATTTCGTAAGACAAATCACTCAAATTAGCCCAAGAAGAAACAAATTTATGCTGTATCATGGAATTAAGGTCGAGTCTTTCTATAGGAAACTGTAGGTCTAAATGATGAGGCACTAAACCATGCGGAGCTAATAAATGAGAGGCAATGAGGCCCCCACAAATTCCACCTTTCTCGCAGTAGCAGCAAGACGGAAAGCTATCAAGGAACCAAAGTTGTAAGTCCTATCTCATTTTAAAGCAGCTGAGATGAACTCTAGATCATACGAGGATAACTTATTAGCAGTTTTCCTAGAGAGAACACACTTGGCAATAAAGTTAGCAAAGTAGTAAATAGACGAGAGATGAATGTTATAGATTTTCCTGCTCTCCTTTGAGAAGTTGCTCCCTTGGAAAATATCCGCATACAAGTCCATGAGTGGTGCAGGATGCTCTTTAATCCTTCCACATGATCCCCACTGAGGTACCTTAATAGCTGCACAAAAGTCATCAAGAGGAACGTCGACAGCTAAGTTGTAAATTTTGTAGTGGACCATGGGGTTAGGCCAACAGTGACTAAATTGAAAGTCCTACACCAGAGATATAGTTAGTTTCACAAATTGACAAGGTTCATCTTCCAAAAAGTGCTCCAATCCTGCATTAGCAACCAAAGTATGGAAGTCCTGGGAAATTCCTGCAGCCCTCATGAATTCGTAGCATGGATATATGGAAGGAAAAACTTCCTCCTCTCGATGAACCTTCATAACCTCAGGCACCCTCAGTTCATGTTGGTTGAATTGATGCTCATTCATCTTCTATTCTGAAATTTAAACATCCATTACACAAGTGGTGGCAAAGTGAATATATAATGAAGGGCACTACTCATAGGGACTTGTAGATGCCTAAACATGCATCAAAACTATATCTCTAAGCATTGAACAAGCTTACAAGCTCTCATAACCTGTCACCTACAGCAGCAAAATACTCAAGATATAAACCACTAAACACAAATCTACTTGGACAAGCGGAGGAGTCACATACCGGAGAACAATTGCTCCAAATTTCAGCAGCAAAGATGGGCAGAGCAAGGAGATCGAAAAATCGAGGGCAAGAATAGCAAGAACGCGATTTCGAGCAATGAACTGGTGTTTTCTTGGGAGAGAGAAGAAAGTGGGAAGTGAGAGACTGAGTGGAGGGCCAGGGGTGGCCCACACCATGGCCAGGCGCGCCCCTGGGCTGGCCGCGCCACCAGGTGGTGTGCCTGCCTGGTGGGCACCCTGGTACCTTCCAGGCACTTCTCTACCCCTTTTTTCACGTAAAAAATTAATATGAATTTTCTAGAATTTTTCGAGACACTTTATTTTTTAGCATTTTTCAGGTATAGATGAATGATTTTCTGAGAGAAAAAGGTTTTTGGAATGATGCAATGACAAAACAAGGCTAAAACTTCAGAAGTTCTAAGACACCCTAAAATGCAAGCGACTAACAACAGAAAAGTAAACTAAATGGAAACAAAAACTAAAATGGATGGAATATTAGTAAGCGGAGATAATCATGGTGAAAACATTGTTTTGTTCAATGAAATCCTTTTGTTAACAAGGTTGATCAGGTCTTGTTACCAAAACAATTTTATATGAAACAAAACTTTGTATTCATCTAATGATTATGTTACCTCAACTTTGATAGCAATAGTCCCAATCATAATAGTTTCATATTTTTCTCTTGGTATGGGACAATATATCTCTCCAACTTGAATGCCCTCAACATGTTCAACTGAATTTAAACCATAAGTCATATCAGTCTTCTTGGGGAAATAGACAGTATGCTCCTTGTCATTAACATTAAAGGTCACCTTTCATTGATTACAATTAATAATAGCTCCTGCAGTATTAAGAAAAGGTCTCCCAAGAATAATAGACATATTATCATCTTCAGGCATTTCAAGCACAACAAAATCAGTTAATATCAAGCAATTATGAGCCACTTGAAGAGGTACATCCTCACATATACCAATACGAATAGTGGTAGATTTATCAGCCATTTGCAAAGATATATCAGTTGGTATCAGTTTTTCCAGTTGAAGTCTCTTATATAGAGACAAATGCATGACACTAACTCCTGCTCCCAAATCACACAAAGCAGTTCTAACATAACTATTTTTAATAGAGAAAGGAATAGTTGGAATCCCTGGGTCTCCAAGTTTCTCTGGAACCTTACCATTAAAGGAATAATTAGCAAGCAAAGTAGAAATTTCTTCATTAGGGATCTTCCTTTTATTCGAGATAATATCCTTCATATACTTTGAGTAAGGAGGCAATTTAATAGCATCAGTCAAAGGAATTTGCAGGAATAAAGGTTTCATCCACTCACAAAACTTATTATAGTGTTCATCTTCCTTTGACTTGTGTTTCTTATCAGGGAAAGACATAGGTTTTTGGACCCAAGGCTCTCTTTCACTACCATGTTTCTTAGCAACAAAAACTTCTTTGGTGTATTTAGTATTCTTAGTGTGCCTTTTAGGTTCTTCTTCAACTATTTCTTTATCAGGAACATCATTTTCTGCATTACCACTTTCAGATTTAGCATCAGAGACAAATATACTATTAGGATCTTTAGCAGGTTCAGAGTATTCTACAATAGTTTTATGTTTCTTTTTTCTTTTCTTACGAGTAGTACCACTATTTTCAGCTTGTTGAGAATCATGCTCGATTCTTTTAGGATGCCCCTTAGGATATAGAGGATCCTGGGTAGCAGCACCACTTCTAGTTCTAATTTCATAAGCATTTTTTTCTTTAGCAGCATTACTAGCAAGTCTTTTTGTACCTTAATAAGTTGACCAATTTGAGTTTGAACCATTTGAAAATGTTTAACAAGCATTTTAACATCATTAGAGGTTCTTTCCACAATATCCTTCAACTCAACAATAGCTCTAGAGTTTTCCATTAGATGATTTTGCACCCTTTTATTAAAATTATCTTGCTTAACAATAAAAATATCGAATTCTTCTAAGAATTGATCAGGAGGTTTAGAGTAAGGGATATCACCTTCATCAAAATGTTGGAGAGAGTGTACCTCAATAGTGGATGAATGGGGAATTGGCTTACATAATTCTTCTATAGGAGGTAAATTTTTGACATCTGCAGCTTTAATTCCCTTCTCCTTAAGACATTTCTTAGCTTCCTTCATCACTTCATCATTCAATTCAATAACTCCCCTCTTCTTAGATGATGGTATAGGCGCCGGTATAGCTGGTTCAGGTATAATTGTTTCAGGTATAGCTGGTTCAGGAGGAGTCCAATCTTCATAATTCTTGCTTATTTTAGCCATTAATTCCTCAGCTTCCTTGGGAGTCCTATTCCGAAAAACACAATCAGCACAACTATCCAGGTATGTCCTAGATTCTTCAGTTAGTCCATTATAAAATATATCAAGAAGCTCATTCTTAGGTAATGTACGTCTAGCCTGTGCATGAATCAAAGCACAAAACATTGCCCATGATTCAGGCAATATCTCTTTTTCTCCCTGTTTAAAATCAAAAAGTTCCTGCAAAATAGCATGTCTAGCACTAGGAGGAAAATATTTTTGCAGGAAAGTACTAATCAAGCAATCAGGGCTATCAATAGATCCAGGAGGTAAATTACTAAACCAAGTTTTAGCTTCTCCATTCAGTGAAAAATGGAAAATCTTAGCAACAAAGTAGGTGCGCATCTTAATATCATCAGAAAACAAGCCACTCATGGTAGAAAGCTCAGTCATATGTGCTACCGCACTATCATTCTTAGTCCCACAAAAAGGTTCTTTCTCAACAATAGCTATGTAAGATAGATCAAGAGAGAAATCATAATCTTTATCTTTAATGTTTATGGGGGATGCAGCAAACTTAGCATTAGGAGACAATTTGGGTGTAATAGTACGCCTCTCAAGGAGACTCTTAGAAGCACTCCTATCATGGGTGTTATGACATTCTTTAATAAATTCATTGGTCATCTCAATATAACCGTCTTCAATATCATAGTTCTCTCTAGAGTCAGGTGAACTAATAGGTGTAGTAGTGTCTTCATTAGGAGTTTCAGTATTTCCAGCTATAGTTCTAGCAATCGTAGCATCTAGGGAAGGACCTAATGAACCACTCTTATCAAGCACAGTAGATGCAGCATCATAACTATCAGAAGTTTCAGATTCAGCAGTAATAGTAGTGTGTGGAGCATGTGTATGTGGTGGTGTAAGGAACTTACTCATAACAGATGGTGAATCAAGAGCAACAGAGGTGTTCAGAACCGTACCTATTCTTGTAGTGGATGGTAAAATACAAACCTTGCCATCACGAGACTTACCCATGATGGATGGATGGCAGCGAACAATAGTGATTCCAAGTGGACTTGATAAATAAAGCTATGCTCCCTGGCAACGGCGCTAGAAAATAGTCTTGATGACCCACAAGTATAGGGGGTGTATCGCAGTATTTTCGAGGGAAGTGAAACCCAATTTATTGATTCGACACAAGGGGAGCCAAAGAATATTTATAAGCCTTAACAACTAAGTTGTCAATTCAGCTGCACCTGGAAACAATCTTGCTCACATCAGTTTATCAGTAGCAATAGTTTTGTAGTAGGAATAGTAAAGTAATAGCAGTAGTAAAAGTAAAGACGATAGTAACAATTGCAGTAAATAGTAGGATTAGAGCGTGGTAGGCAGAGGGATGGATGGACCGGCGTTGCATGGACAAGACAATTCACATGGCAATCAAACCATAGGGCAATTGCAGATAAATAAGATAAAGCATCCAAGTACTAGATAATCATAGGCATGTGTTCCATATATAGTCATACGTGCTCGCAATGAGAACTTGCACAACATCATTTGTCCCGCCAGCCTGTTTGCAGCGGGGCCTCAAGGGAACTACAGGCAATTAAGGTGCTCCTTTTAACAGAGCACCGGAGCAAAGCATTAACACTCCGTGAACACATGTGATCCTCACATCAAAGCCATTCCCTCCGGTTATCCCGATTGCTGTCACTTCGGGGCCTTTGGTTCTAGAAAACAACGTGTGTATACAACTTGCAGGTAAGACCATAAACAATACTATCATAATGAATCAATAACATGTTCAGATCTGAAATCATGGCACTCGGGCCCTAGTGACAAGCATTAAGCATAACAAGTCTCAACAAAGTCAAAAAGCACTAATAAAAGATACAAGGCATCATGCCCTAACAATTTGATGCCATTACATGAATGATCGCATCCAATCCCTACCATCCCCATAGCCTACAGCGGGGGATTACTCACTCACAAATTGGTGAAACATGGATGGTCGATGGAGAAGCGATGGTGATGATGATGGCGATGATCTCCTCCAATTCCTCGTCCCGGCAGGGTGCCAGAACAGACTTTCTGGTTCTGAATCGTGGGATCTGGTGGTGGCGGCAGAGCAGAACTCTTTCTGGAAAAACGTCGAAACCCCCTGAGTTTTTAGGTCAGAAGGCAACTTATAGGCGAAGAGGGAGACCGAGGGGGTGTTTGGGGCGGCCAGACCACCCCCTGGCGCGGCCAGGCCCAGCCCGCGCGGCCAGGTGGTGTGGCCAGGCCCCAACCCCACTCCGTCTCGTATTCTGGCTCCGTGAGTCTTCTGGCGAAATAGGATTTTTGGCATATTTTCCGGGATTTTTCCTGATAGTTGATTTTCTGCACAAAAACTAGACACCAAGGTAATTCTGCTGAAAACAGCGTCAGACCATGTTAGTTGTATCCAAATCACACAAGTTTAGAGGATAAACAATAGCAAAAGTGTTCGGGAAAGTAGATACGTTTTGGACGTATCAGCAGCCGTTGGCTGTGGTAGTTGTGGAGGCTTTTCTAGTAGATCGTTGATCGCTCCGCCGTGATTTCACGTGCTTTGTTGAGGAGGTCGATAGACTCGAGTGCAGCCGTAGATTTTGTCACTCTGTAAGGAACGACCCTTAGGGATTTGTAGCGCATTTCTGCAGGCAATAATGCTTTGGCACCATGCACCATGAAGAACGGTGTGTAGCCTGTGGTGCTGTTTGGCATTGTGCGCAGGCTCCATAGTACAGATGGCAGTTCAACGGCCCAACAGCCGACGACTTGTTCTAGAGGCGAAGGAGTCTCTTCTTGATGCTATTGCAAATGAGGCCGATGGCCTTTTCGACTTGACCGTTGGTCTGAGGATGTGCTATGGAGGCGTAGCTGATGTTGATTCCCAAGTCTTCGCAAAAATCTTGGAATTCCTTCGAGGTGAAGTTCATCTCGTTGTCGGTGATGATGATGTGTGGCACCCCGAACCTGAAGACAATGGACTCAAAGAACTTGACGGTGGTGGCACCTGTCTGGTTAGTCACCGGCATGTCCCCGATTCACTTGGTCAACTTGTTGACTATGACAAGGAGTAGACGTATCCTCCGGGTGATAATTTATGCAGCTTGCCGACCATATCAAGTCCCCATTGCACAAAGGGCCAGGCCACAGTTATTTGCCTTAGTTCAACGCCTGGTGCATGCGGCTTATCCACGAATCATTGGCAAGCATTGCACTTCTGTATGATGTCCTTGGCGTTGCGCATCACGATTGGCCAATAGAAGCCAGCTTGTAGAGCTTTAGCGACAAGGTGCGATTATCGGCGTGATGCCCACAAGTACCATTATGTATCTCAAGGAGGATGCCCCTTCCGTCGCCATTGATGATGCATCGCTGGAGGACACCCGTGATGATGCGCTTGTATAGCTCGCCGTTGGTGATGGTGAAAGCCTTGGAGCGCCACGCTATGTGTTGTGCATGTGTTGGGTCATATGGAAGCCTTTTGGTGAGGAGGTATGTGATGTATGGCTGCGTCTAGGATGGCTCGATGAGCATGACCTTCATGGGACCTTCGGGTGCGGATCCCTATTCTGCATTGCTGGAACCTTCGACTTCTTTAGGTGGCGCAGCCCCCGAGTCTGATGATGTGCTCGATGGTCCTACAGGAGTCTTCGGCTTGATGGAGAGCTCGTAGATCTGCTCAAGGAATATGCCTGGTTTCATTGGGGCACATGTGCAGCCTCTGTTGGCGAGCTTGCAAGCCTCCTCAATGCTTTCGCGGCCTACATGTCGTAGTTCACAGTCGTCGAAGTCTCCTTCGAGTGTGTTGTAGAGGTCGCGTATGCAACCATATTGTCGCTCAGGGCATCGCACATGTTCATGGTTTGCTGGACCACAAAGTTGGAGCCACCGTAGATGACGAGCCACGTGGTGCCATAGGCTGTCAACACCCGGATTTTTAAGTCCAGATGCCTGTTATGCCGTACATCGCAATCACGGGATTACCATTTTTGTGAGACATAACAGAATTTGTACCACAGTACATCATCCATTACAAACCATAATAGTCTTACAAATAGTTGATCTCATGATCAAGTCTTAATACACATCAAAGCAGCGGAAATAAACGTAGTAGACTCCATCTTCATTGTCACAAGCAATCCTGACGATGGGAGATGATCCAAGTTATCGTAGACCTCCTGCTGTCCATCCTCCATGTAGTACTCCCCATAGTCTGGCCATGGGAATAGTCAGGGACTAAGCCATGAGTACTCTTAAAGTACTCGCAAACTATCACTAATGTAAGTAAGACATTTCTAGTAGGAATCCTAAGCACTAGTCTTGTTTGCTATAAGCCAGTTTTATTTCAAATTACTTAGTAGTAGAGCCTAATTTAGTTATCTAGATTACTTAAGTGGGAACCTAGCTTCATGTCCACAAATCTGTTGTGGTCAAGTCAAAGTCATCTTTCGAGTCACAAGTCATTTTGAAAACATATGACTATGGAACAGTATGGCCACTCCAACTGTCCATAACCGCGGACTCGGCTATTCGAATAGTTTGACACTCTACAGAGGGGGTACACTTTCACCACAAAATTCGATACATTCGTTAGGGATGACCCTAAATCATCATACTTGGTATGCGGATAATCAATCCTAACCTTTCAATTACACACCCTAGTATAGTCCCCTCCCCTATGAGTTTGGCCTCCTAGCCATGGCCAACTGCCATCCCGGGAACTGCATAGGTAGACATTCATATTGGCGAGGTAGCCTCAGCTCAGCCTCTTTCTGCGAGTGAACCCATACTAAGACATATACACTTCCAGTTAATTCCTACCCAACTCATGTATTGTGGTTGTATGGTAAAATTGAAATGGTATCACATCCGAACCCAACCATCAATTTTTATCAAAGTGAAGGCACATGCCTCATTAAGTTTCATCATCAAACCATTTTGTTTCATAACCCATGTCAAAACATTTCAATGGAATGACTCATCATTCCAAGGTTTTCATAATCCTTTTCTCGAATTGTTCCCATCTAAGGTGATCAAGTTTAGCTTAGCACTATCCACTAGTAATGAGATTATTACTACTTGAGGGGTGCTAATCAAGTGTAACTACCAAGACTAGTTCTATGATCTTGATGGTATCCATCCTATCTTCCACTAACCACAATTAATTAACTAGATAAGAAACTTTGATATAGGTAAAAGAAATAAAGCTTGGAAGTAAAACTTGGGATTGGTATAATCAAGGTTGCATAACCATGCATGCCTAGTGCATCTTGCATAGGTTATCTTGCAAGAATAACTTGCGTTAGTTAGCTTGCCTTGATGCGTGCACTCGTTGAAGTTCTCCTCTTCTTCTTCCTGGAAGTACTCCTCCTCGTCGTAACCCGGATTGATATTAGCGTCTATAAATAAATACGAGGTACACAATCACCAAACAATACTTAGTTATTTCTATTTAGCACACAAGGGCTCACACTAGATGATCTAGCATCATCTCAATCATCACATGGAATATTGACACATTCTTATTTATCTCATTTTGGAAAAGTAATTTCTACTCATTGAAACAATACCTAAGATTTAATATCCTCCAATTAGAATATGGGGTCATGTTGACACATGTCATCACCACATATTCCAATACTTGGGAATGTGATTTAAAGGGGTTGGCATATATTTCAAAGTTTAATCTTGCCATTTTATAATATTTAAAGTGACTCGAAATGCCTATATAGCATCCTTTTAATACTAGTCCATGATTAATGCATGTAAAACTAAATCTTTCCACATATTCAGATAAAGCCTGCAAATGTGATTTTTGAGAGTTGGAATCAACTCAAAAGCATTTATGGTTGATTTTATAAAAATGTTTGAAGTTGGAAAAGTCTCTGTTTTGTTATTTTTACTATAGGTGATCTATAAGTTCAAATGGTTTGAAACAAACGGAAGTGTGTAGATATTTGCAATACCTTTCTCACAAAATTGGAATCATGCATTTTTTTAAGTAAATATCCCCCAATTCAATTTTGAAATCACTGACAGAATAGAATTTTAAATTAAATGGAAAATCTCTATTTGAATCTGTGGGCTAAGCTTGGGAATGAACATGAGCCGACCCTGCTACGTGGCGCGCGTGTAGAAGGCTACTTACAGGGTGGTCCCACGCGTCAGCGACTGCCTCTAAACGAAACGGTATCAACTAATCTCAACCATGCGATTAGAACGAGATCAACGGCTCTGGTTCATCGTCTATGTCGCAGTGAGCACGGGCGATTCTAAACCTAAGCCGATAGTTAGGGTCGCTGGGGGCTTACCAGGGCTCCAGCTAGGTCCAGCGATGGGGGCGAACGAGCTGGTAGATGCCGGCGAGTTGAATGGTGGTCGCGGCGGCTCCTAGGGTGGCTCCAATAAGCGACGCCCTTCCTGAAGGAAATATGCCCTGAGAGGCAATAATAAAGTTGTTATTATGTATTCCTTGTATACGATAGATGTTTATTTTGCATGCTATAATTGTATTGATAGGAAACATCAATACATGTGTGTTTAATAAACAAACAGGATTCCTAGTTATGCCTCTCTTATAGACTAGCTTGTTGATTAACAAGATGATCTAGGTTTCCTGATCATGGACATTAGATGTTGTTAATAACAAGGTCACAACATTTGTGAAATGATGTGATGAACATTTATCCGAAGTATAGCATTACGATCAAGTCATTATGTTTATATTGCTATAACATCATACAAAGTAATCTTTATCCTTAGACCATGAGATCATGTTAATTGCTAACACCGGAAGAGTATCTTGATAACATCAAACGTCACACCGTAACAGGGTGACTATGAAGATGGGTTCAGTACTACGAAGGTGTTATGTTGAGGCTCATGGATCAAGAGTGGAATTTGTCAATCCAGATGACGGATAGATATACTCTGGGCCCTCTCGGTGATATCACATTAGGATATCTTGCAAGCAAGTGATGTGATCACTAGAATGTTATATCACGGGAACAAGAAAAGAGTGCATGTCGGTAACGAGATCAAACTAGGTATGGAGATACCGATGATCGAATCTCGGACATGTAATATATCGAGAGACAAAGGGATTTAGTTACAAGCGTTAAAGGTTCTCACGTTCACAGGAGTCATCGTTGAATGTGTAGGAGTCAGTACGGATCTCCAGGTCCCGCTGTTGATTATTAATCGGAGAAGGGTCTCGATCATGGCTGCATTTTCCGCGAACTGTAGGGTGGCACACTTAAGAGTTACCAGACACCATTCTGGAGCACATATGTTTCAGACGAAAGAATTGCAAAGCGCAGGAATTGTTTCAATAGAAACCGGAAATTGTTTCGGGTGAAATTGCAGAAGGTGGTTCTGCATGTGATATTGAAATATTGCAAGGGGCTATATGTGAATGTTTGTTAATTAAAGTAATTAACAAAATTCTGAATAAATTTAATAAAAAGAGTTTTATTAAATGAGAGAGCATTAAATTTGGAGAAATTTAATGCATTTAAAGTGGAGACTTTAAAAGGGAATGTGAAGAGGCATTTTAATGTGGAGGGGTACCACCACATGAATGGGGGAGGTGAGGGGTCACCCCCCCATGCGCCGGCCATGGAGAGAGGGGCACCCCCGTCCTCCTATAAAAGGCCACCCATTCCCTCCTTCATCCTCACACCTCCTTGTGAAGGATCTCTCTCCCCCTCTAGAATTATTCCCCCATGGTCTCGGATTAACGATATACATGTTCCCGGTGGCATTTCGTCTGGAAGGAGTTGCTGCTTCCGCTGGATCGCTGGAGCGAGGAGGTAGAGGTTGTCCAGTGGCTTGAACGTGTGTGCGAGGACGGATGCGCTGCTGATTTGCGGCGCTCGGACTTCCACACGATCTTGAGATCGGCAAGCGTACGACTACATCAACCACGAGTTCCTACTCGTTAACAAAACTCGTTGTCTTCGAGGGTAAGTTCTCCATGGATGTATGTCCACCCGTTGCTCTGTATCTAGTAGATAGATCTTGGCGTATAGTTCTCATCGTAGGAAATTTTTTGTTTTCTATGCTGCGGACCCAACAGTGGTATCAGAGCCAGGTCTATGCGTAGGTGCTGTGCACGGGTAGTACACATATGTTTATATGTGGGCGATGATGATCATGTTATTGCATCTTCTATGTACTTTGGATATTGGTGGCATAGTGAGATGAAGCGGCCCGGACCAACCTTACATGTCATCGTACATGAGACCGGTTCCACGACTGACATGCAACTAGTTTTGCATAAGTGGCTAGCGGGTGTCTGTCTCTCCTACTATAGTCAATATCTGATTTACAACGAGTTGCTAATAACTTGGTTATCCTCGTTGTGGTTCATGTTCGTAGGTAAGATCGGTTCTATCTTCGAAAGCCCTAAGCCACGTAAAACTTGCAATTGATAAATTAGAGGCGTCTAGTTTAGATCGTTGCTGGGCTAGTGTCTTGATATGGTATTGTTGTAAGTAGATGTATGATAGATACTCTTACAACTCACTTAACGTGTAAGTTCCATAGACCTTGGCCTTACACACAAAGGAATGATAGAGATCATACCACGATGCAAATGATAGAGATCAAATGCATGGACCATATCACCTCACTTCACACATTAGCATCTTATATTGCTAGTTTGGTGCTTTTGGCAGCATTATAAGATGATCCCTCATTTAGATATCAAGATAAAATGTGTTTTTCCTTAAGTATGCACCGTTTTGTGGATCTTGTTTTGAGGCATCACGTGATGATTGGGTGTTCTCGACTCTACGCTTCCATACAACGGGTGTAAGACAGTTTTACACACGGAAATACTAAGGTTCTTACTTGACGAGCCTAGCATGTACAGACATGGCCTCGGAACACGGACCGAAAGGTTAAGAATGAGTCATATAGTTGATATGATGCCCATATAGATGCTCGCCTTTGAAGCTACACTGACTCACGTGATGATCGGACTTGGTGTAGTGGATTTGGTTCATGTAATCACCAAAAGGACACGAGGGATGTGGTTTTTGAGTGGGAGTTCATTAGTAATTTGGATTAGTTGAACTCAATCTATCATAAACTTAGTCTAAATATATTTTACAAATTCTGTTGTAGATGGCACCACCTGCTTTTAATTTCAATGTTTTCATGGAGAAAGAGAAGCTTGCTGTGAATGGTAGCAACTTCACCAACTGGGCTATGAATTTGAGGATTCTCCTCACTGCTGCACAAAAGCAATATGTGCTAGAGGCGCCGCTAGGCCCCCCACCAGCTCCTGATGCTTCTGACGAGGAAAAGAACGTCTATATAACTCGTCAGGAGGACCACAACTTAGTTCATTGCGGCATACTGTATGGGCTAGAGCCAGAACTTCGAAAATGTTTCGAAAATGGCAATGCCTTTGATACCATGGGAGAATTGAAAATGATTTTCGATACCCATGCTGCTGTAGAGAGTTATAATGCTTCTGAAAAGTTCTTTAGCTGCATGATGGAAGAGAACAGCTCCGTTAGTGAGCACGTACTCAAAATGTCTGGGTACGCCGATAAGCTTATGTCCTTGGGAATAACGATTCCCATTGACTTAGGCATACATCGTGTTCTCCAATCTCTGCCACCTAGCTACAAGAGCTTCGTGATTCACTATAATATGCAGGGCATGAAGAAGTCTCTTCCCGAGCTTCTGTCAATGCTTAAGACTGCAGAAGTGGAGATTAGGAAAGAACATCAAGTGTTGATGATCAATAAGACCAACGGTTTCAAGAAGGACAAGAAAGGCAAGCAGAAGGGAAAGAAGGGCGGCAACTCTATTGCCGCGCCTGAAAAGAAACCTCGAGCTGGCCCTAAGTCTGACACCGAGTGCTACTATTGCAAGGGGACTGGCCATTGGAAGCACAACTGCCCCAAGTATTTGGCGGACAAGAAGGCCGGCAAGGCAAACAAAGGTATATGTGATATACATGTTATTGATGTGTACTTGACTAGTACTCGCAGTAGCACCTGGGTATTTGATACGGGATCGGTTGCTAATATATGTAACTCGGTTCAGGGGCTGCGGAACAAGCGACAACTAGCAAGGGATGAGGTCACGATGCGGGTCGGCAATGGATTAAGAGTTGATGTGATTACCGTCGGAACGTTGCCTCTCCATATGCCGTCGGGATTAGTTATAAACCTAAATAATTGTTATTTGATGCCTGCACTGAGCATGAACATTGTATCCGGATCGTGTTTGATGCAAAGTGGTTATTCGTTTAAGTCTGAAAACAATGGTTGTTCGATTTATATGAATAATATCTTTTATGGTCATGCACCTGTGTTGAATGGTTTATTTCTGCTGGATCTCGATAGTAGTATTACGCATATTCATAATGTTGATGCTAAAAGGATTAAACTTGATAATGATATATCTACATATATGTGGCACTGCCATCTAGGTCATATTGGCGTTAAACGCATGAAGAAACTCCATTCTGATGGACTTTTGGAATCACTTGATTTTGAATCATTTGATACATGTGAGCCATGCCTTATGGGCAAGATGACTAGAACGCTGTTTTCCGGTTCAATGGAACGGGCGACAGATTTATTGGAAATCATACATACTGATGTGTGTGGACCAATGAGTGTTTCGGTGCGAGGTGGATATCGTTATTTTGTTACTTTCATGGATGATTTGAGTAGGTACGGGTATATATATTTGATGAAACATAAGTCTGAAACCTTTGAAAGGTTCAAAGAATTACAGAATGAAGTGGAAAATCATCGTAACAGAAAGATCGCATTTTTGCGGTCCGACCGTGGAGGAGAGTATCTTAGTTACGAGTTTAGCACACATATGAAAGACTGTGGAATAGTTTCACAACTCACGCCTGCCGGAACACCACAACGTAATGGTGTGTCAGAATGTCGTAATCGTACTTTATTGGATATGGTTCAATCTATGATGTCTCTGACTGACTTGCCACTGTCATTTTGGGGTTATGCACTGGAAACCGCTGCATTCACTTTAAATAGGGCACCATCTAAATCCTTTGAAAAGACACCGTATGAATTATGGTTTTGAAACAAACCTAAGCTGTCATTTCTTAAAGTTTGGGGATGCGATGTTTATGTGAAGAAACTTCAACCGGATAAACTCGAACCCAAAGCGGAAAAATGCGTCTTCATAGGATACCCTAAGTAAACGATTGGGTATACCTTCTACCACAGATCCGAGGGTAAGGTCTTTGTTGCCAAGAATGGATCCTTTCTTGAGAAGGAGTTTCTTGCGAAAGGTGTGAGTAGTCGGAAGGTAGAACTGAGTAGTCAGAAGGTAAATTCGAAGAGGTTATTGAACCTTCTCTTCATGAAATGGCGAGTAGCGCAGCTCCAGAAGTTGTTTCGGAGTTGACTTCACCTAATGATGAGAGAGCTAATGATATTGATCATGAAACTCTGAAAGAGGACACTACCGAACCTCGCAGGTCAAGCAGGACACGTGCAGCTCCTGAACTGTACGGCAATCCTGTTATGAATTTCATGATTGATGAAATAGATGACCCTGCGACGTATGAAGAAGCGATGATGAGCCCTGATTCCAACAAATGGCTAGAAGCCATGAAATCCGAGATGGAATCCATGTATGAAAACCGGGTTTGGAACTTGGTGGACTTACCTCACGACCGAAAGGCCGCTGAGAATAAATGGATTATCAAAAGGAAAACTGATGCTGATGGTAATGTGACCATCTATAAGGCTCGACTTGTCGCAAAGGGGTTTTGTAAAATTCAAGGAGTTAACTACGATGAGACATTCTCTCCCGTAGCGATGCTTAAGTCGGTTAGGATTATGTTAGCAATTGCTGCATATTTCGATTATGAAATATGGCAGATGGATGTCAAAACTGCGTTCCTCAATGGTAGTATGGAAGAAGAGTTGTATATGATACAACCTAAGGGTTTTGTCGATCCTAAGGATGCTGATAAGGTGTGCAAACTTCAGCGATCCATCTATGGACTGAAGCAAGCATCCCGGAGTTGGAATCTCTGCTTTGATGAGGTGATCAAAGAGTTTGGATTTGTCCAAACTTATGGAGAGGCTTGTATTTACAAGAAAGTGAGTGGGAGCAATGTGGCATTTCTGATATTATATGTGGATGACATATTATTGATTGGAAATGATATAGATCTTTTAAACAGTGTTAAAAGTTATCTAAACAGCAAATTTTCGATGAAGGACCTTGGTGAAGCTTCATATATATTAGGCATTAAAATCTATAGAGATAGATCAAGACGCCTAATTGGGATATCGCAGAGTACATACCTTGATAAGATATTAAAGAAGTTTAATATGGACGGAAGTAAGAAGGGGTACTTACCTATGTTGCAAGGCAAAACATTGAGTAAGACTCAAAGTCCGGCTACGGTGGAAGAAAGAGAGATAATGGATAAGATCCCCTATGCCTCAGCCATAGACTCTATAATGTATGACATGCTATGTACAAGACCGGATGTCGCACATGCTATTAGTTTGACTAGTAGGTACCAATCTGATCCAGGTTCGGAACACTGGATATCGGTCAAGAATATCCTTAAGTACTTGAGAAGAACCAATGATATGTTTCTTGTATACGGAGGTGAAGAAGAGATAGTCGCTAAGTGTTATGTCGATACTAGCTTTGACACTGATCCGGATGACTCTAAGTCTCAATCCGGATACGTATTTCTCTTGAACGGAGCAGCAGTTAGTTGGAGGAGCTCCAAACAACCTGTGGTGGCTGGATCAATGACAGAGGCGGAATATGTTGCTGCTTCAGAAGCAGTGCAGGAAGCGGTTTGGATGAAGGAGTTCATAACGGAACTAGGTGTGGTTCCTAGTGTGTTGGACCCAATGGTGATCTATTGTGACAATAATGGAGCCATAGCCAACGCAAAGGAACCAAGGTCTCACAAGAATTCCAAACATATTAAGCGCCAGTTTCACTCCATCCGCGAGCATGTCAAGGATGGAGATACAAAGATTTGTAAAGTGCACACAGACCTGAATGTAGCAGATCCATTGACTAAAGTACTCCCTAGGGCAAAACATGATCAACACCAGAACTCCATGGGTGTTAGATTTATCACTATATAAACTAGATTATTGTCTCTAGTGCAAGTGGGAGACTGAAGGAAATATGCCCTCAGAGGCAATAATAAAGTTGTTATTATGTATTCCTTGTATATGATAGATGTTTATTTTGCATGCTATAATTGTATTGATAGGAAACATAAATACATGTGTGTTTAAGAAATAAAAAGGGTTCTTAGTTATGCCTCTCTTATAGACTAGCTTGTTGATTAACAAGATGATCAAGGTTTCCTGATCATGGACATTGGATGTTGTTAATAACAAGGTCACAACATTTGTGAAATGATGTGATGAACATTCATCTGAAGTATAGCATTACGATCAAGTCATTATGTTTATATTGCTATAACATCATACGAAGTAATCTTTATCCTTAGACCATGAGATCATGTTAATTGCTAACACCGGAAGAGTATCTTGATAACATCAAACGTCACACCGTAACAGGGTGACTATAAAGATGGGTTCAGTACTACGAAGGTGTTATGTTGAGGCTCATGGATCAAGAGTGGAATTTGTCAATCCACATGACAGATAGATATACTCTGGGCCCTCTCGGTGATATCACATTAGGATAGCTTGCAAGCAAGTGATGTGATCACTAGAATGTTATATCACGGGAATGAGAAAAGAGTGCATGTCGGTAACGAGATCAAACTAGGTATGGAGATACCGATGATCGAATCTCGGACATGTAATATATCAAGAGACAAAGGGATTTAGTTACAAGCGTTAAAGGTTCTCACGATCATAGGAGTCAATGTTGAATGTGTAGGAGTTAGTACAGATCTCCAGGTCCCGCTGCTGATTATTGATCGGAGAAGGGTCTCGATCATGTCTGCATGATTCGCGAACCGTAGGGTGGCACACTTAAGAGTTACCGGACACCATTTTTGAGCACATATGTTTCAGACGAAAGAATTGCAAAGCGCAGGAATTGTTTCAATAGAAACAGTAAATTGTTTCAGGTGAAATTGCAGAAGGTGGTTCTGCATGTGATATTGAAATATTGCAAGGGGATATATGTGAATGTTTGTTAATTAAAGTAATTAACAAAATTCTGAATAAATTTAATAAAAATAGTTTTATTAAATGAGAGAGTATTAAATTTGGAGAAATTTAATGCATTTAAAGTGGAGACTTTAAAAGGGAATGTGAAGAGGCATTTTAATGTGGAGGGGTTACCACCACATGAATGGGGGAGGTGAAGGGTCACCCCCCATGCGCCGGCCATGGAGAGAGGGGGCACCCCCTCCTCCTATAAAAGGCCACCCATTCCCTCCTTCATCCTCACACCTCCTTCTGAAGGATCTCTCTCCCCCTCTAGAATTATTCCCCCATTGTCTCGGATTAGCGAGATACATGTTCCCGGTGGCATTTCGTCTAGAAGGAGTTGCTGCTTCCGCTGGATTGCTGGAGCGAGGAGGTGGAGGTTGTCCGGTGGCTTGAACGTGTGTGCGAGGACGGATGCGCTACTGATTTGCGGCGCTCGGACTTCCAAACGATCTTGAGATCGGCAAGCGTACGACTACATCAACCAAGAGTTCCTACTCGTTAACAAAACTCGTTGTCTTCGAGGGTAAGTTCTCCATGGATGTATGTCCACCCGTTGCTCTGTATCTAGTAGATAGATCTTGGCGTATAGTTCTGATCGTAGGATAATTTTTGTTTTCTATGCTGCAGACCCAACACTTCCTTCACTGCAGCGGCGGGCTCCAGCTAAATTCCGGTGATGTGGTGCTCGCCTGGCTCCAGGGAATGGTCAGAGGGTTTCTAGTAGAGAGGGGAGTCGAATGGTGTGCCTTTGGAGGCTAGGGGAGGGTCCTATTTATACACCGGTAAGAGGAGCAACGCGGCATGGTTCGGCATCGTCAGCGACATTGCTATAGGGCGCTATAGGCATGGCGGAGGGCATAGGTCGATGCGGTGGTCTGCAGTGATCGTCATGCGCATAGTGGCACGATGAGGCACGGTATTAGTCGGTCGGGATACATCCGTGCTCTGTGCGGGTACCGCGGTGTTCGTCACCGCGTACGGTGGTCATGAGGCGTGCGACGGTGAACGATCGTGTCTGGGAGGTTGCTGGTGATGCATCGAGTGCGGGTACGCGCGAAGAGAGCGAGGCGTGGCATGGCTGCATGGGAATGGCCTGGCTCTCTAGTGTGTGCTCGGCATGGCTGCGAGTTGAATGGGGGTGGTTGTGCTGTCTTCTCTACTGCTCGTTGTTGGTTGAGGGGTGTGATGTCTACGCACACTTTTATTCTTGTAGATAGTGTTGGGCTTCCAAGTGAAGAGGTTTGTAGAACAGCAGCCAGTTTCCCTTAAGTGGATCACCCAAGGTTTATCATTCTCAGGGAGGAAGTGGTCAAAGGTATCCCTCTCATGCAACCCTGCAATCAAGATACAAGAAGTCTCTTGTGTCCCCAACACACCCAATACACTTTCAGGTGTATAGGTGCACTAGTTTGGCAAAGAGATAGGGAAATACAAGTAATATGGATGATTATAAGTGGTAATTGCAATCTGAAATAACAGTGGCCGCAAGCAAACATGTAACAGGACTGATTGTAAATGGTGTTTCGATGCCTAGAAACAAGGCCTATGGATCATACTTTCACTAGTGGACACTTTCATATAAATATCTTCTGTTCATGATGCTACCCTAAAGTACTCTTCGGTTGGACGATGTAGGGATAGAACAACACACCTTAATGTTCGCATTCCCCATCTAGATAACCCCTCACTATCACCTTGAGTGCTAGATGGTTCCAAAAAACACCACAATCTCATAGAGACATCCAACTCAAATTATACTCATGATAAGTATTTCTATAACCTTAGCCAAAGTGCCACACGGTGTGCACACTGTCAACTTCACACACATGGGGATAAGCACAGATTAATTAAAGCACTTGAGTAGCAGAATAGATCTATAGATTACAAAGCTCATGATCTCAATAAGATCACGCATAGAGAGAGATGAACACATAGCTACCGGTAGAGCCCTTAGCCTCAAGAGAGAACTACTCCCTCCTCATCATGGGAGTCAGCAACAACAATGGAGATGGCGGTGGAGTCGATTGAGATGGCTCCGGGGGCACTTCCCCATCCCGGCAGGGTGTCGGAACAGAGACTTCTTTCCCCCGAATCTCCTCTTTGGTGGTGGCGGCTCTTTGAAACATCACGTGGAATTCTGATCTTGTCCTTAGGGTTTTCGTCCCGGGGTGAATATATAGGCGAAGGGGCAAGGTCGGTGGAGCTCCAAGGGGACCACCCCCCTGGTGGTGTGCCTAGGGCTGGCCATGCAGCATAGGGTGTGGCCGCCTCCTGGCCCCCCTTCGGCTGCCCTTCGGACTCTGTGTTGCGTTTGGTAAAATATTGACTTGGGCTTTTGTCCTGTCGAATTCTGAGAATATTTCCTTACTAGCTTTTCTGAAACCAAAAACAGTAGAAAACAGGCAACTGGCACTGTGGCATCTTGTTAATAGGTTAGTTTCAGAAAATGTATAAAAATACCTCAAAGTGTGAACAAAACATAAGAAAGTTGATATAAAACAAGCATGGGGTGTCAAAAATTATAGATACGTTTACAACGTATCAGGGTGGATAGAGGGGTGCGGTGAGGTCACGCCTAACTGCTAGTGGTCGTGGGAGAGGGCGGCGCGGCTTGTGGCATTGTGTCCGTTCTCGACTGGCACGGCACGCTCGTGTATGGCATGGCACTGGTCCAATTGGTGAGTGAGAGGTGCTCCACTGCACGGCTGGGTAGTGGGGGTGATCGTGGGTGAGTAATGGAGACAAATTGGGTAAAAATGGTGAGTAATTGATTGATCAAAATAGTAGATAGTTGTTAGACTTGTACTCTGCCTGTTAAGTGTTTGACTAAATGGCAGCATGAACTAAAGGTTTGAATATTTGAATTATTTTTGGTGGGTGTGTTGGTCACATGCTTGAGTGTCTCTACTTGCTAGGAATTGTCAAGTGGATATAGTTTGGTTGGTTTTTGAGAAATGGTCATCTAGATACCTACACTTGATTTAATTTTGAATTGCCTCTCAAATATATTTGAAATTGGTTTCTGGAAGTTTGTAAAGTTTGCTTGTATTCATTTTCACTTAGTCTAGCAAGGGGGGAAAAGAAATAGAATTGTTTATGTTTGAAATCATTTGCTAGAGATGCCCAAAGTGGGCTAGTGGTTAATTTTGGCAAAAGCGACCATTTGATCATATGCTCTCTTATTTGATTTTCTTTCTATTTGATTTTTTTGGAATTGACATAGATGGTATTGTTTCCATCTTTAACTAATCCTCATCATTTATAGCAATCCAACATGGTATAGCAAGCATTCATGCATTAATGATAACCACACATGCATTCATATGGATTTAAAGATAAAAGTTTTTTTGTTAACCCTAAACTTGGGTGATTAGAACTTGATAATCTTGTTTAATATTTTTGAGATGTTACAAACCTTCCCACCTTAAACAGAATCTTGTCCCGAGATTTAGGAAAAACTAGGAACTAAAGAGATTGGGAAACTCAATCCTAATATAATCTTGTCGTTCCCATGTGGCTTCTTCTTCGGTATGGTTACTCCACTAGATTTTAAGAAACTTGATACTCCGGGTCCGAGTGGTTCTGAAAGCTTCTTCCAAAATACGAATAGGTACTTCACGATAGGTTAAATCCTTGTTGATATATATAGCTCGGTGATTGATGTTCTTGAAAACTTCTGTCTTCTCCGGAACTTCTAAGCATTTGCGAAGTAACGAGCTATGAAAAACATCATGTACGGCTGACATCTCTTTAGGCAGGTCTAGCTGATAGGATACTTCTCCTCTACGGCTTAAAATCTTGAAGGGTCTGATATATCTGGGGGAAAGCTTCCCATTCAGTTGAAAACGTTGCATTCCTTTCAAGGGTGATACCATGAGATACACAAAATCTCCGACATTGAAGGTCATGTCTCGGCGTCTTTTGTCAGTGTAACTCTTCTGTTTGGATTGGGTAGTCTTGAGATTTTCACGGACCTTGTGAACCTTCTCTTCGGCTTCTTGTAGGATGTATGGTCCGAATATCTGACTCTCTCCTACTTGCGACCAATTTAGGAGGGTACAACACTTCATTCCATACAAAAACTCAAATGGGGCCATTTGCAAACTGCCTTGATAATTGTTGTTGTATGAGAACTCTGTGAAAGGTAGACAATCTTCCCATTTAGATCCATATTCTAGCACATAGGCTCTCAGCATATCTTCTAGTATCTGGTTTACTCTTTCTGTTTGTCCGTCGGTCTGTGGGTGATAAGCTGTGCTGAAATTCAGTTTGGTTCCTAATCCTTCTTGGACTTTCTTCCAGAATCTCGGGGTAACTAGGATCCTCGATCTGACACAATGGTCTTGGGGGTTCCATGCAGACTGATTATTCTAGCGGTGTACAACTCTGCTAGCTTCGAGCTCTGAAAGGTGGTCTTGATGGGTATGAAATGAGCTACTTTGGACAGTCTAACTACTATGACCCAAATAGAATCATTTCCCCTACTAGATGTAGGCAACCTTGTGATGAAGTCCATTCCAACAGAAGCCCACTTACATTCCGGAATCTGCAATGGTTGCAAAAGTCCCGCGGGTTGCTGATGTTCCGCTTTGACTCTCTGACAGATGTCACACTTGGCTATATACCTTCTGACTTCTCTCTCCATTTTGTGCCACCAAAATTGCTCCTTCAAATACTGATACATCTTGGTTCCTCCCAGGTGAATAGAATAAAGAGTATCATGGGCTTCCTACATAATGACTTGCTTCAACTCTGAATCTGCTGGTACACAGATACGTCCTTTATACCACAAAACTCCTTCTTCATCTTGAGTGAATTCGGGTACCTTCCCTATACTGATATTACGCTTAATTCCATCAATACTAGCATTTCCTTTTTGAGATTCCTTTATTTGACCAGTCAAAGTGGGTTGAAGTTCAATACTGGCTAGAAATCCTTCGCTAACTAGCTCCATTCTAAAGTTCTCCATCTCCTCATGCAGACTTGGCTGAGCTTCCTTTATCATGGTGTTTAATCTACACGATGGTCTACTAAGAGCATCCGCTACCACATTGTCCTTGCCAGGGTGGTAGTGAATATCAAGGTCATAATCCTTGTTTAACACTATCCATCTTCAATGCCTCATATTCAGCTCCTTCTGGGTGAAAATATGCTTCAAACTTTTGTGATCCGAATAAATCTCACAGCGGTTACCCATGAGGTATTGACGCCATGTCTTCAAGGCTAAAACTACGGCTGCCAGTTCTAACTCATGGGTGGGGTAATTCTATTCATGTTGCTTCAATTGTCGGGACAAATATGATATGACCTTGCCTTCTTGCATCAACACACATCCGAGACCAATCTTTGATGCATCACATTATACATCAAAAGGCTTCTTGATATCTGGCATGATCAAAATTGGGGCTGAAATCAATCTCTTCTTGAGATCCTGAAAACTTGCTTCACATTTTTCCATCCATTCAAACTTCTTATCTTTCTTCAACAGCTGAGTCATCGGCCTTGCGATGCAAGAAAATCCTTCAACAAACTTGTGGTAGTATCCCGCTAATCCAAGAAATGCGCGGACTTCGGTTTGAGTGGTTGGGGCTTTCCATTCTTCAACATCCTTAATCTTGGCGGGATCGACGGTAACTCCTCCTACCGACAAGATATGGCCTAGGAATCCTACTTCCTTTAACCAAAACTCACATTTGCTAAACTTGGCATACGACTAATGCTCTCTTAGGGTTTCAAGGACGGTTCTTAGGTGTTGTTCATGGTCCTCTTCCGACTTGGAATAGATCAGAATGTCATCGATAAAAACAACGACAAACTTATCCAAGAAGTTCATAAAAATCTTATTCATGAGATTCATGAAATAAGCTGGGGTATTGGTTAATCCAAATGACATGACGTTGTACTCATACAATCCATGTCTGGTAGTGAAGGTAGTCTTTAGGATATCTGTTGCGCGAATTTTTAGTTGATGATGACCAGTTCTAAGATCAATCTTAGAAAACACTCTGGCACCAGTCAGCTGATCAAACAGATCTTCTATCTTCCAAAGTGGGTACTTGTTCTTGATGGTGACGCCATTCAGCTTCCGATAATCCGTACACAAACGGTTGGCACCATCTTTCTTATCCATAAACAAAATAGGTGATCTCCATGGTAATGCACTTGGTTGTATTAGACCTTTCCCTAACATGTCACCAAGATGTTTCTTGAGCTCCACTAATTCAGCTGGGTTCATACTGTAAGGTCTCTGAGCTATGGGTCTAGTTCCAGGAACTAGTTCAATGATTAACTCGATATCCCGATCTGGGGGCATACTGGGTAATTCATCTGGGAACACATCAGGGTATTCACAGACTACTCGGACTTGGTTTATGGTTGATTTGACTAGACTCTTGTTGCATTTGAATTGACGGGGCAGTGTCTCAGACACATGCTCTAGTGATACTCCGGTGCTACTGGTCATGGTTATTGCTTTCTTGACACAGTCGATTAATCCTTGATGTTTCGACATCCAATCCATTCCTAGTACCAGCTCCAACCCTTTGGTTCTAGGTACT
The DNA here is from genome assembly GCA_916181665.1 of Avena sativa. Taxonomy (NCBI): domain Eukaryota; kingdom Viridiplantae; phylum Streptophyta; class Magnoliopsida; order Poales; family Poaceae; genus Avena; species Avena sativa. The sequence goes on along the minus strand of OV702289.1, from coordinate 409,113,467 downwards.
ATTAGATTGGCATAAAAATCTATCCCATGTATTCTGATAGGTTTGGCCTTGGAAAAGTTTCTTGCTTTGGTGGTTGAACCAGGTATTTGAACTATCATAACATGCTTCAAATTGGTGGGTTGAATCTTACTAGTGCATGCAAATTCTTCTGTAACAAACGAGTGCGATGCTCCAGAATCAAACAACACTCTTGCAAGTACTGAGTTAAGAGAAACCATACCTATCACGACATCTAGCACTTCCTAGGCTTCTTCAGCATTCATGTGGAATAGACGGTAGGTACGGTTGTGCGGGTTTCCTGGGGAAAATCTCTTTCCAGGCTGGACACAACGCTGCTGCTGGGCAGGTGCAGTGACATTGGTGGCTGCAGCAAGTTTCTTAGGACACTCATTGGAGTAGTGACCCGTTACTCCACATTCAAAGTAGGTTATCATGGACTTGTCATTCCCTGCGACAGGCACAACATTGCTTCCAGTCCTTGGGGCAGTATTGTTGTTGTTGTTTTAACCTTGGCGGTGCATGGTTGAAGTTATCGGGGTTGCCAGGGTTGTTGTTGTTGTGGTGACCCCTGGGCATCGGATTTCCTCCGCCACGATTGGGATAGTTCGAACGGTTCATTGGTGGCATGTTATTTCTGGGTGCAAATCCTGCAGACGGGTTGGGGTGGTATTTCGGTGTATGGTGTGGTCCAGGTTGGTGCATTATACGACACTTGCGGTTCTCACTGGGTTGGTTGATCTTTCCTTCCATCTAGATAGCAGAATCCACTAATGCTTCAAGGTTGTCAAAGGGAATGTTGACTAACACTGTCTGCATCTCATTAGGAAGACCATTCAGGAATCTCTCCTTCTTCTTCGCTTTAGTGTCAATCTCATTAGGGGCATACCTAGCCAGAGACTGAAATTTTTCACGGTATTCCACCAGCGTCATTCTTCCCTGCTTCAGCTCCCTAAATGTATCCCTCGTCCTCTTGATCAAACCTGGGGGCACATGGGTCCTGCTGAACTTGTGCTTGAATTCTTCCCAAGTCATCATCTGTCCTCCGTTCATTTTACGGGTGCTATTCCACCATGATCTTGCATATCCTGACAGATAGTGGGTGGCAAACAGTACCTTCTCATTGGCATCTACTCCTGCCACTTCTAAGTTGTTTTCCATTGTTTGCAGCCAGTCATCAACATCTAAGGGCTCTTTGGACTTTCTAAACATAGGAGGGTTGGTGTTTTGGAAGTTCTTGAGCTTGGATCCATGGTGATCTTGGTTTCCATGGACTTGGTTGTTGTGGGCCATCTGGGCTATCTGTTGAAGAGTGGCGAGATTGGCTTGACGTTCAGCTCTACCATTTTCACGGTCTGAAACTAACATCTGCAGAATCTAAAGCATTGGGTCCTGGAATGAGTTGCTTCCACCGGGGTTTTTGTGAGTCATCTGAAGATTTATATAGATCATAAGATAATAGGGAAATTTCTATGGTTTAGGTGTTTGTTTCAAAAGCTTTAAACTTTAAGTATTGCGAAGGTTTGAAAACTAAAAACTCCTTTTCATCCATTCATTCCAAACAACACAGTAGAAAACACACATCACAACTACTAAACAGATAGTTTTAAGAACCATTCTGTCAAGCTACAATACATCGGGACTGTATACAAACTCACACCTACGATAGTGATCAAGTGCGACTACTCATCATCAGAACTGTCGGGCTCCTTGTCATCAATGAAGTCGGCGTCATCCTCGTCAGTGTGGAACTCTATGGCGACATCCTCCAAATAGTCATCATCATCACTGAGGTAAGACTGGATATCCCCCTGAATATCTTCACCTTCCTCTTCCTTCTCCTCGAGCTGGATCTCCTGGTCATGGATGGTCTCCTCAAGAGTTGCCACCTTCTAGCAAAGATGAGCAATGATGCGGTCCTTCGTGTCATGCTGGCAACAAAGTGTCTTGTGCTCCTTAGCGAGGATGGCGAGGGTTTGGTCTTCTCCGCTGCAATAGCGTGATTCTGGTTAGCATAGGCACGGGCATTGTCCAACTCCTTCTGGGTCTCGTACAACATGAAGTCGAGGTGATCCACATGGTGCTTTAGCTCCGGATGTGCCGGCATGGCCAAGGGCTGTCCCATAGAATCACATCTTGCATAGTGGGTGAAGCGGGTTCCATTGATCTGGTTGATGTTCTGTGCACACAGACAAGCAAGTGCCTCTTGCATACTCTAGCTAGCCCATCTAACCAGTTGTTCTCCCTCAAGCTGAATTGGATCTTCTCCGAAAGAGGCGGCTCCATTTTTCCTCTCAGATCGGCAACGATCAGCTACTGTAGTTCTCCTCCTGACTAATCGTTGAGCTGCGCTTTGAAGAACTCCGGGTGTAGGCATCCAAGATACTCTGCGAGTTGTCCCAAATCCCTCTCAAAGATGAGCTCCCCTCCATTGCCCAACTGGTAGAACTTGTTGTATTTTACTTCCATCTATAAGCAATTAGGATGAGTAAGTTAGTGAGGTGATCAAGTGTGTCAATTTTTATGTAGAATTGAAAGAATTTTGAGGAACAAGTGAATTCTTTTTGAAAGACTCTCAAGGATAAGAGTGAGAATAAGTTTTTGTAAATACTCACTTCATTTGTTTCAAAATTAGGTTTTTCAGACGTCCATTCTAACTAGGGTCTCCTATGGTCAGGATGGCTCTGATACCAACTTGTCATCACCCGGATTTTTAAGTCCAGATGGCAGTTATGACGTACATCGCAATCCCACGATTACCATTTTTGCGAGACATAACAGAATTGGTAGCACAATACATCATCCATTACAAAACATAATAGTCTTACAAATAGTTGATATCATGACCAAGTCTTAATACACATCAAAGCAGCGGAATTAAACGTAGTAGACTCCATCCTCAATGTCAGAGGCAATGCTGACGATGGGAGATGATCCTAGTTATCGTAGACCTCCTGCTGTCCATCCTCCAGGTAGACCTGCTCATAGTCTGGCCGTGGGAATATCCAGGGACAAACCCATGAGTACTCTTAAAGTACTCGCAAACTATCACTAATGTAAGTAAGACATTTCTAGTAGGAATCCTAAGCTCTAGTATTGTTTGCTATAAGACAATTTTATTTCAGAAGTACTTAGTAGTAGAGCCTAATTTAGTTATCTAGATTACTTAAGTGGGAACCTAGATTCATGTCCACAACTCTGTTGTGGTCAAGTCAAAGTCATCTTTCGAGTCAGAAGTCATTTTGAAAACATCTAACAATGGAACAACATGGCCACTCCAACTGCCCATAACTGCGGACTCGGCTATTCTAATAGTTTGACACTCTATAGAGAGGGTACACTTTCACCACAAAATTCGATACATCTATCAGGGATAACCCTGAATCATCATACTTGGTATGCGGATAATCAATCCTAACCTTTCAATTACACACCCTAGTATAGGCACCTCCCCTATGAGTTTGGCCTCACAGCCATGGCCAACTGCCATCCCAGGAACTGCATAGGTGGACATTCATATTGGCGAGGTAGCCTCAGTTCAGCCTCTTTCCGCGAGGGAACCCATACTAAGACATATAAACTTCCAGTTAACTCCTACCCAACTCAGGTATTGTGGTTGTACGGTAAAATTGGAATGGTATCGCATCCGAACCCAACCATCAGTTTTTATCAAAGTCAAGGCACATGCCTCATTCAGTTTCATCGTCAAACCATTGTGTTTCATAACCCATGTCAAAACATTTCAATATAATGACTTACCATTCCAAGGTTTTCATCATCCTTTTCTCTAATTGTTCCCATCTAAGGTGATCAAGTTTAGCTTAGCACTAGCTACTAGTAATGAGAGTATTACTACTTGAGTGGTGCTAATCAAGTGTAAATACAAAGACTAGTTCTATGATCTTGATGGTATCCATCCTATCTTCCACTAACCACAATTAATTAACTAGATAAGAAACTTTGATAGAGGTAAAAGAAATAAAGCTTGGAAGTAAAACTTGGGATTGGTATAATCAAGGTTGCATAACAATGCATGCCTAGTGCATATTCCATAGGTTATCTTGCAAGAATAACTTGCATTAGTTAGCTTGCCTTGATGGCTGCAGTCGTTGAAGTTCTCTTCTTCTTCCTCAAAGTACTCCTCCTCGTCGTAGCCCGGGTCAGTACTAGCGTCTATAAATAAATACGACATACACAATCACCAAACAATACTTAGCTATTTCTATTTAGCACACAAGGGCTCACACTAGATGATCTAGCATCATCTCAATCATCACATGAAATATTGACACATTCTTATTTATCTCGTTTTGGAAAAGTAATTTCTACTCATTGAAACAATACCTAAGATTTAATATCCTCCAATTAGAATATGGGGTCATGTTGACACATGTCATCACCACATATTCCAATACTTGGGAATGTGATTTAAAGGGGTTGGCATATATTTCAAAGTTTAATCTTGCCATTTTATAATATTTAAAGTGACTAGAAATGCCTATATAGCATCCTTTTAATACTAGTCCATGATTAATGCGTGTCAAACAAAATATTTTTACATATTCAGATAGAGCATGGCAAATGATATTTTTGAGAGTTGGAATCAACTCAAAAGCATTTATGGTTGATTTTATAAAAATGTTTGAAGTTGGAAAGTCTCTGTCTTGTTATTTTTACGATAGGTGATCTATAATTTCAAATGGTTTGAAACCAATGGGAGTGTGTAGATATTTGCAATACCTTTCTTACAAAATTGGAATCATGAATTTTGGTTAAGTAAATGTCCCCAAATTCAATTTTGAAATTATTGACATAATAGAATTTTGAATTAAATGGAAAATCTCTACTTGAATCTGTGGGCTAAGCGCGGGAATGAACATGGGACGGCCCAGCTACACGGCGCGTGCGTAGCGGGTTGCTTACATGCTGGTCCCATGCGTCAATGACTGCCTCTAAATAAAATGGTATCAGCTAATCTCAACCGCGCGATTAGAACAAGATCACCGACTCTGGTTCATCGTCTACGTCGAAGTGAGCGCGGGGGATTCTAAACCTAACTCGACGGTGAGGGTCGCTGGGGGATTACCAGGGCTCCAGCTAGGTCCGGTGATGGGGGTGAACAAGATGGTAGACGCCAGGGAGTTAAATGGTGGTCGCGACAGCTCCTGGGGTGGCTCCAATCAGCGGCGCCCTTCCTTCACTGCAGTGGCGGGCTCCGGCTAAATTCCGGCGATGTGGTGCTCGCCTGGCTCTGGGGAATGGTCAAGGGGGTTTCTGGGAGAGAGGGGAGTCGAATGGTGTGCCTTTGGAGGCTGGGGGAGGGTCCTATTTATACATCAGCGAGAGGAGCAGCACAGCATGGCTCGGGCTCGTCGGTGACGTTGCTACAGGGCACTATAGGCTTGGCGGAGGGCATAGGTCGATGCGGTGGTCTGTGGCGATCATCATGTGCATAGTGGCACGGCGAGGCGCGGTCTTAGTCGGTCGGGATACGTCCATGCTCTATGCGGGTACCACGGTGTTCGTCATCGCATACGATGTTCACGGGGCGCGCGGCAGCGAACAGTCGTGTCTAGGAGATTGCTGGTGACGCGGTGAGTACGGGTACATGCGGAGAAAGCGAGGTGAAGTGTCGCAACGCGGGAATGTCCTGGTGCTCTAGCGTGCGCTCAGCATGGCTGCGAGTTAAATGGGCATGGCTACGCAGGCTTCTCCACTGCTCACCGTTGGTCAAGGCGTGGACAGGGGGGTGTGGTGAGGTCACGCCTAGATGCTAGTGGTCGTGGGAGAGGGCGGCACGGCTTGTGGCATCGTGTCCGTGCTCGACCGGCACGGCACGCTCGTGTACGGCATGGCATTGGTCCAATTGGTGAGTGAGAGGTGCTCCACTGCACGGCTAGGTACTGGGGGTGAGCGTGGGTGAGTAGTGGAGACGAATTGGGTAAAAATGGTGAGCAATTGATTGGTCAAAATAGTAGATAGTTGTTAGACTTGTACTTTTCCTGTAAGTGTTCGACTAAATGGCCGCATGAACTAAAGATTTGAATTTTTGAATTCTTTTTGGTGGGTGTGTTGGTCACATGCTTGAGTGTCTCTGGTCGCTAGGAATTTTCAAGTGGAGATAGTTTGGTTGGTTTTTGAGAAATGGTCATCTAGATACCTACACTTGATTCAATTTTGAATTGCCTCTCAAATAGATTTGAAATTGGTTTCTGTAAGTTTGTAAAGTTTTCAAAGTTTGCTTGTATTCATTTTCACTTAGTCTAGCAAGGGGGGAAAAGAAATAGAATTGTTTATGTTTGAAATCATTTCCTAGAGATGCCCAAAGTGGGCTAGTGGTTAATTTTGGCAAAAGTGACCATTTGATCATATGCTCTCTTATTTGATTTTCTTTCTATTTGATTTTGTTTGGAATTGACATAGATGATATTTTTTCATCTTTAAGTAATACTCATCATTTATAGAAATCCAACATGGCATAGCAAGCATTCATGCATTAATAATAAACACACATGCATTCATATGGGTTTAAGGATAAAAGTTTTTTTGTTAACCCTAAACTTGGGTGATTAGAACTTGATAATCTTGTTTTTTGGGATGTTACATAGTCCTTGGCCATCCGCATCCCATGGATCAGCGCCTCATACTCAGCTTCATTGTTTGACGCGTGGAACTTCATCCGAAGGATTCACATCTTGTCGCCTTTAGGGGACATTAGGATGACGCCTGTGCCAGCCCCTCCTTGCGCTTGGATCCATCAAAGTGCATGGTCCTGAGGTTGGACATATCTGGTGTGTCAGGGGGCTGGTTCTCCATCCAGTGGACGAGGAAGTCCGGTAAGACCTACGACTTGATCGCCACTCGCCGCTCATAGGCGATGTCCCGTGGGGACAACTCGTTCCCGAGAGGGCGACCCACCCTGTGGCGTTGGGGTTTTTGAGAATGTGATTCAACGGGGCGTCGTTCACCACGACTATGGGGTGCTCCTGGAAGTAGTGGCACAATCACCGTGCTATCATGAAAACACCGTAGGCTAGTGACATGGGCATCCCTTACAGGTACTTGAGCTTAGCATATACGGTCCAGCCTAGGAGAAGCCCACGATGTTACTAAGGCCCAGTCAAGATTCAGGTGACCAAGCAGACTCTGATTGCTTGCGACACATGGCAAACTAAAGATAGAAGTTTAAAGGGCAAACCTTAACATGTAACCGACTTGTCCTGCTATCCCGAGACCTAGCCTATCTATATAAAGGCTAGGAGGGGTCGGCGAGGAGGACAAGCCACAACCCTAGTTTCCACACCATCACTAGATTGCATCTGCGCACCCCCTGTGACTTTCGACTCCTCGATAATTCCAAGAGAATACAAGTAGGAGTACGGTCCTCTACAAGGCCTGAACCTGGGTAAGCCTTGCGTCTCATGCATGCTTGTTTTCTAGCCGATCGATGCCTCCAGCGCTCCCCACTTCCTCGAACCTAAGTCCATCCATGATGGGCATTGATGAGTTAACCCCTCGTCAATTGGCGCCGTCTATGGGAATTGAGAGTGCTGATGTTGCGTCTTCCTCGGCCCCATCAACCGAGATCTACAACTCCGCAGTAGGAGAGACTCACCTCCTCTTCGGTGCCTTCGACGGTACCATCCACACGCAGGCAACTCGACCGGATTTTGAGTCCGTGGGCGATGGAATCGGCCTGGAGATCGGGAGCTTATGCTTCCAAGTTGGTCGGCCAGGAAAACTTCGCCTCCCTGACCAACCAATAGTTCCCGCGATTTCTTCTGCATCGTGGTTTCCACCGTCGATCCGCACCTTCAGTGAGCTTAACGCCCCGACATCAGTCAGGAAAGTACACAGTGACAACAGTTGCGATTCTGATCTAAGCGATCTGGCGATAGAGGATGGAGCCTACGGCTCAGGATATGAAAACTGCGGGAGCAACAGCTTCCCCAGCCATTACATGTGCAACATCATTAACATGGGCAACAACAGCGGCACTCGGGATAACACCGGCACCAGCGGCGGTATCCCAGTCACGAACGACAGCCCCTCCAATAGCACCCCCACTAACAACGGCCGAAAGCACCCACCCTAGAAGAGAAGCCGAACCTCTTGGTGAATTAGCAAACCCGGGAGCGTGTGCTGATCAAGATCAATGACGCTAAGTGGGCTTGCTACAGGGAGGCCTTATGGGGCAATCCCCTACCACCCAACTTTTCGCAAGACATGCTGATGGGCTATCACTGGCTGCTCAAGGAAGAATTCAAGCGCCAACAACAAGTAATTGACCAGCTCAACGAGCGCAAAAGGGCAGCAGACGAGTCGAGCCTCCGTCGGTCTCAACTCTCCTCCATCATAGGATCCTCCACTAAAGGAAACAATCATACTGCTGCCAGAAGATGTTCTCAAGTCGATCACCTCATCGAGAAGGAGCGAGAAGAAGCCGCTCGAGTCCTCGACTTCTCGTCCATGATAGTGGACACGCGGGGAAATGTTCTCCACAAAACTCCGCAAGCAGCAGTGACGGCAACAACTATGTACTTGCTCAACTTCCAACCGCTAGCTGGGAACCCACAGTCCGCCATGCACCGATCTACGATCGCTGGCCTAGGACTAGTCGAAGCTTCCCTCATCAAAGATCCAACATCAGAGCTGAAGAAAAGAAAGGCTCTAGTCAAGTGCTACTCTTCACCCTCCTCCAGCGACGACAATCATGACTTGTCGCAACAACGCCGCTCACGGCAGCACGACTACGACTATGACGTGCGCGGTGACGTCATGCAATGCAAAGTCGACAAGATGTGCGTGAGGCATGCCTGTTCGACTAACTTAGAAGATGATGGGATAGAACTTTGCGGCGCTAGCTGCTTCAGCAGATCCATTCGACAAAAGTGAATGACAAAAGGGTTCAAACTCCCATCAGAGAACCCAAAATTCAACGGCCTCCAAGACCCAAAGATCTGGCTGGAGGATCACATTTCTTCCGTTAGGCTGCACGGCGGAACCACAAGCACGAAAATGCAATGCCTCTAGCTACAGCTGCAAGGTGCCGCTCGTGCGTGGCTCAACAACCTCCCGCACGGATCGATTCACAGCTGGGAAGAGCTGGTTGACAGCTTCGTGCGAAACTTCAAGGGCACTTACAAAATGCCTGCATCAATCAAGAATTAAGAGGCTGCTACGAAAAGATTGGCGAGTCGCTGTGCTCATACATCTAGAGATGGTCCATCATCAAAAACTCTGCACAAGACATCTTTGAGGACCATGCAATAGACGCGTTCAACGGCGGGGTGCGTCGCAGAGAGCTCAGAGAGGAGCTGGGATGTTCAAAGCCCAAAACAATCGACCACTTGATGGAGATCGTGAACAGGTGGGCCGATGGAGAGGACTCGGTGGAAAACGCCGGATGCGCGGTTACGAGGACCGCGAGGAAGTCGACATGGTCGCAGCCGGTTACGCCGACAAAGGTGACGATAGCAGCCGCAACAGTGGATACCGCAGTGGTGGATACCATGAAAACGGGAAAACCACACTAATGTGGCAACACCACACTCACGACGAGGCACCAGGAACATCTATCCAGGACAAACTGTTTGGAGCACGCAACGTACACTTCTACATCGATAAGCACAACAGCAAGAAAAAAATCCAGCCACCTTCTAAAGGACTGCCGTGAGTTCCTCAGGCTCCACGAAGGCCTAGCCCGGATGAATCGCGACGCGATAAACTAGGGCTATGGACCTGACCCGACTGCTGTGGCTCATGGAGCGCCACGACCACCACCCGGGCCACGACCTCTTGCAGCTGCGCCAGCCCAAAACAACGGAGGCGAGCCGTACCCATGGGCACTGGAAAACATGGGAATGATCCAAAAAGGACGCCCATCAAATCGGGTGCAAAAATCAATCACTCGCCAAGTTAATCTAGCGATGAACTCGCCACCCTCCACCACTGGATACCTCAGTGGGCGCGAGTCCTGCATTACCTTCGACAAACGCGACCATCCGCGTCATGTACCCCACCCAGGTCACTGTCCCCTAGTGCTCGAGGGGCAAATCGGATGCTTCGAGATGAGTCACGTCTTCATGGACGGTGGCAGCGGCATCAACCTCATGTTCACAAGCACCTTGCGCTCCATGTGAATCCCCTTGACATGCCTAGAAACTTCAGACACAATGTTCCACGACATCGTCCCAGGGAAGGGTGTATACCCCCTGGGCAAGATCAGCTTGGATGTCATCTTCAGAATGCTGGCAAACTTCCGGCGAGAGTGCATCGAATTCGAAGTTGTCAACTGGCCCTCGCAATACCACTGCATCCTCGGACGTGTCGCGTTCGTGAGGTTTATGGCGGTTCCACACTATGCCTACCTCCAGATGAAGATGCCGGGACCCAACGACATTATCACAGTCAATAGAAGCTTTAAGATGTCCGACAGCTATGACAGGGAATTCAACAGAATCTCCCAGTGTTTCGGCATGCAGGAAGAACTGGCGAGGTTAATGGAGTTGACATACAACCATCTACCTCCTCCGAGTAAGACAAGCTCGCCTGACCTATACTTCGAGTCCTCGGTTCACACCAAGGCGGTCTAGGTCCACCCAACAGACCCGACCAAGACGGCCCTCATCGCCAACAACTCGAGTTCCACATAGGAACTCGCGCTTGTCGAATTCCTCCATGAGTGCTAGGAAATCTTTGCTTGGTGTCTAGTGGACATGCTAGGGGTTCCTAGGGAATTTGCCGAGCACTCACTCACTGTAAATCCTGAGGCATGACCAGTAAAGCAGACGATACATCAAGTATCTGAGCCAAGGGAAAAAGCAGTCGGTATGGAAGTCAACAGACTCCTCGACGCTAACTTCATACGCGAGATCAAGGAAAGCACCTGGGTAGCAAACCCCATGCTTGTTCCTAAAAAGGACACGGTAATCCTGCGGATGTGCGTGGACTTCATCTCCTTGAACAAACATTGCCCAAAGGATCACTTCCCATTGTCGCGGATCGACCAGATAATCGACTCCTCCGCGGGATGTGAGTGCCTCTGCTTCCTTGATGCCTACTCAGGCTACCACCAGATTTGAATGAAGGAGGAAGAAAAGGAGAAAACAACCTTCATCATGCCCTTTGGCGTCTTCTTCTACACAATGATGCATTTCGGGCTGAAAAACGCAGGAGCCACCTACCAGCGGTGTATGTAGGCCTGCCTCAAGAACTAGCTTGGTCGTAATATTCAAGGCTACGTCGACGACATCGTCGTCAAAACTAAGGAGAAAGCCTCGTTACTCGAAGATCTCCGCGAGACCTTCGATAACCTCGATCGCTACCAGATCAAGATGAATTCGGACAAATGCGCCTTCGGCGTACCATCTGGGCAACTGCTCGGGTACCTCATCTCCACGAGAGGGATCAAGGCCAACCCGAAGAAAATAAAGGCCATACTGGCTATGGAGAAGCCGAAGAATGTAAAAGGCATCTAGCAGCTAGCTGGGTGAATCACGACATTCAGTCGATTCATCGGTCGGACGGGTGAAAAGGCGCTGCCTTTTACCAACTCCTTCGCATGGGTGACAAATTCAAGTGGACAGACGAAGCACAAGAAGCATTCAAAGACCTAAAGCGTCTACTATCCACTTCGCCGGTGTTGGTAACGCCTCAAGAAAAGGAGCCGCTGTTGTTATACATCTCCACCACCAACCAGGTGGTTAGTACCGTGCTCTTAGTGGAACAAGCCGAAGAAAACAAAGTCCATGGGGTACAACGCCCAGTATACTACCTCAGTGAGGTGCTCACACCGACAAAACAGCGGTACCCGCATTATCAGAAGCTGGCATGTGGTGTCTTCATGATAGCCAGGCGGCCGCGTAACTATTTCCAGGAGCACCCCATCATTGTGGTGAGTGATGCTCCGCTAGGGAACATCCTCAACAACCCCAACACCACTGGACGAGTCGCGCTTTGGGGGATAGAACTGTCTCCATGAAACATCACATACAAGAAGTGAGATGCGATCAAGTTGCAAGTACTCTTGGAATTCCTCGTCCACTGGATGGAGAACCAGCTCCCCGACAAGCCAGACATGTCCAATCTTTGGATAATGCACTTCGACGGATCCAAACATAAAGAAGGAGTTGGCGCGAGCATCATCCTGACATCACCACAGGGTGACTAGATGTGGTATGTTCTGCAGATGCAGTTCCGCGCCTCCAACAAACGAAGCCGAATACGAAGCCCTGCTCCATTGGATGCGGATGGCAAAAGCATGCGACATGACGCGACTCGACATCTACGGCGACTCCAAACTAGTAGTCAATCAAACCATGAACCAGTGCGACACTCTGAGCGATAACATGATCGCCTACTGCAACCTCTATGATGCACTCGAAGGGGACTTCGATGGCTGCAAACCGTGACACGTTGACCATGAGAGCAACGAGGAGGCAGATACACTCGCCAATATTGGCTCCACTTGTGACCCAGTGGCACCTGGAGTATTCCTCGAGCAAATATGCGAATGCTCCATCAAGCCAAAGGCTCCAGAGCAGAAAACTTGAACGACAAAGGACTCGAGAGCTACGCCACCTGACAAACCAAAGACACTCGAGGACATGGAACAAGATACAGGACTCGAGGGCCCCATGGAGTTCATGATTATCGAGCCATCCTGGACACAACCATATATCATATATCGGCTCAGTCAGAGGTTGCCAGATGACCTGACATATGCGCGTCATATAGCGTGACGATCCAAGGCTTTCGCCCTCATCAACGGTGAATTGTACAAGCGCAGCATCACAGGATTTCTTCAGCGATGCGTCTCCAACAGAGACGGAAGAGCCATCCTCCTTGATATACACGAAGGCACTTGTGGCCATCATGCTGGAAGTCGCGCCCTCGTCGCCAAAGCTCTGCGAGCTGGATTCTACAGGCAAACGATAATGCGTGATGCTAAGGACATCGTCCAACGATGCAACGCATGCCAACGATTCACGATTAAGCCGTGGCCTAGCCCTTCGTGCAGTGGGAACTCGACATGGTCAGCAAGCTGCACAAATCTTCACCTGGAGGATACGTCTACCTCCTTGTCAAAGTCGATAAATTCATGAAGTGGATTGAGGCCATGCCGGTAACAAATCAATCAGGGGAAACAACCGTATAATACTACGAGTCCATCATCTTATGGTTTGGGGTGCCACACAACATCATCACGGACAACAGAACGAACTTCACCTCCAAGGAGTTCCAGGATTTTTGCAAAAAACTGGGAATTAACATCAGCTACGCCTCAGTGGCGCACCTTCAGACCAACGGTCAAGTCGAAAAGGCAACGGCCTTGTCTGCGGCGGCATCAAGAAAAGGCTCCTCCAGCCAAGAGCTGCTGGATGCTGGACTGAGGAGCTACAATCAGTACTATGGAGCCTACGCACAACTTCAAACAGCGCCACAGGCTATACTCCGTTCTTCACGGTACACCGTGTCGAGGTAGTACTACCCGCAGAAGTACGCTACAAAGCCCCACGAGTCGTAGCATACAGCAAGGCAGAATAAACTCTCGCACTCGAAGACTCTGTCGATCTCCTCGATGAAGAACGCGAGATAGCAGCGGAGCAATCTACTATCTAGCAGCAAAACCTTTGCAACTACCACAACAGAAGGCTATGCCCAAGGTCCTTCATCGAAGGAGACCTGGTCTTGCGACTGAAGCAGCAAGGGCACCTCAAGCTCGATTCCACTTGGGAGGGACCTTATGTGATTACCGAAGTAATCCCAGGTGGCACCTACCGCCTTAAAGACATAGAAAGCAGAGTCGCATACTCCAACCCCTAGAACGTCGCGCACCTGTGTTGATTCTACCCTTAGATGTTTTACTTTACAAATAAGGCTATTCATCCAGGCTCCTTAGCCACACATATTGTATCTCCTGATATTCTGCGAATAAATAAAGCTATGTGCCTCCAACTAGGTGTTTTCTATTTTTCACTAGCAATTACATCACTCGGGGGCTACGCCACCCTTTCCATATCGTTACACGAAATAACGCAGTAGCCTGACTAGCTGGCATACTATTAATCGAACCCTTGGTAAAACGAACCCAGCTGCAACGCACCTGACAGGTTGACAAGGTGCTAAGATAAGTATGCATCATGCTAACAAAAAGGAATTGTAGAGTACAAGCTACTAGAAAAATATATAAGCTAGCAAGCTATTACATAAAAATGTGTAACACAAACACCTGACGTACTTATATGAACTTTACAACACATATACATCTATGTGTAGGTTCACAACTACTCTAATGTCGTAAGAGGAGAACATTGGTACGTTCTTCGAACAACTCGATGATGTCTTTAGCTGGCTGATCAACCGCCTGATAATGTGGCACCATGTTCCACGCAATCCCTTCTGGCGGGGGCGGCGGTCCAGCGGCAACAGCTACGAGATCCAGATCAGGTTGATGAGGGCGAACAAGTGCCAGTGTAGACTTGGCACCCGTGACTAACTGCTGGCGCACGCACTCGCGAACCGCGCTGGCATCCTGGAATTTCTTTAGCAATGCTAACAAGCTTGAAGGTACTGCATCCAATGGGAACATCACCTGGAAAATATGCTTGAAGCTTGGATGTGCCTTCTTCAAATAAAGCAGCACCTGGGACGCACGGTCCTGTAGTGTCGCCAGCACGACTACGCGATCACGATCAACCCAAAAGTACCCACTATCTTCCAGGTGCTCATGGGTCAGGCAGTTCAGCCTAATGGCGACTCGGTCCCTCTCCTCCTGCGGACGGCGAGCACTAACAACTACAAAGGGCAGCAAAAAGAATAAGGATAATTTGCCTCCACGAGTAACTAGAAAAGGAGAAGAAGCTAAGGAAACTAACACTCCAGTTGCTCATTCAACTGATCCACCTCGCCCAGAAGATACTTCTCTTGTTCACTAGCTTTTTTGGCCTTCAACTTCCACACATCAGCACTGCCACGAATAATGGGCATCTCCTGCTCCAAGTATTATACGTGATCACGCAATCAGGACAATAGCAACAACTCCTCCAGCTTTGAACGTGGTTGCACCACGGGTTCATCGGTGTGAGGTGCGTCAGATGGACCAGTCGAAGGAGCCTATCTAGACAGAGGAAGAGATGGATAAGACCAACCACTCGAAACAATGCCAACATAATAAAAACATCTAGTTCAGCAAGTTCGCAATGGGAGCACCCCAACAGATAAGATGCAAATCATAAAGGCATCTGGAGAAGCTAACATATTACAAAAGGTCAATAGAGGGATAGCCTATATCTATTCAGGAGCACT